>JAWZYU010000029.1:54228601-55524434 GCA_038380435.1 Ryuthela nishihirai | reverse complement strand
CTCCTTGGGATCCACCAACAACTATTTACAAGTTCATCTCAGGTAAGACTTTTCCTTCTTATTTTAACTCTATACATTCAGTCGACATGCAGACTCTTCACTGTGGGAAAAGGAGGCTTTGCATCTGCCGCTGTGCACCGCAAAGGTTGCACGCGAAGTATTCTGCTCGTTTGAGGGTCACCGTTGTTCGCTCTAATCAGCTGAACGCGGTGGCCTGATGAACATCGAGTGCCTCCTTGGGATCCTGGTGGATCCCAAGGTTGCACGCGAAGTCTGCTCGTTTGAGGGTCATTGCTGTTCGGTCTAATGGGCTGAACGTGGTGACTTATTCATCGAGTACCTCCTGAAGGATACGCTAACACGTGCGGGTAATATTTTTTTCCAGGTAAGGCTAAGGTTTTTTTCCCTAGATGTTATATTGATACAATTAATGTCGTCTAACTTCTTAGATTTCTCGAATTTAGGTTCTTCACCCGCTGATTGCATGGGAACAGACTGCATGGTAACCACATTCTCGTCGGTTGCCTTTATCTCGAATTTTCGTTTAGCGGAATTTCTCTAAAATATATGCTCATCTTCGATGATGCTGCATCTAAAAGAATTGGCTTTCTTCAGCGCTGTGCCCTTTAGGATGATGTCTTCGAGTTATAGGCTCGTGTTGTAAGGATGAATCATCACATCTTTCGCGGCTACAGTAATCCGCAAATGGAAAACGATATCAGTTTTGATGGACAAATTGTTACCAACTCTCATATTATGTAATGTTTTGTAATTGAATAAAACAAACGATTCGACATGTTGACGAAATCAGACGATCAGGGATGTTTATAATTATATATGTGATACTCGCTGTTAGTGTTATACAGAGAAATAAATTTCCACGATTACATTGAGACAATATACGAAATGTTCAGGTGTGAGGGGAGAGCCAGAAGTATGAATCATTATTTCATATTTATGTCGAGGTGGGTATATCCAAAATAATAAACTTATATCGAAGAGATTTTTCGACGTATTTGTTCAACTATCAAGGAAGATATCACTTGAATTTAACATCTATCAATTTTAGAGGAAAATTTGTCCTTAGCCGGGTGTGATGAACCCATGACCTCCTGATACCATGTTAATCAGAAAAAAATGTTTTGAGGAGGTCGTGGTCACACGGCTCAAGACAATGTTTCCTGGGGCGGGGGTGGCTCAGTCGGTAACGCGCCAGGGTCGTAATCTGTAGTTCCCAGGTTCGAGTCCCAGCTGGGTCAGCGTTGAGATTTATCTCCGCAAAATTCCCCTGCCCTGCCCACGGTCAGTAGGGGACACCGATGGGCTTGGAAAGCCCTCCTTCCGTCGGATGGGACGTTAAGCCGTGGTCCCGTGTGTGGGAGAGACATACCATGCTGGATGGCCTTGACGGGAGGCTACCATCTGTCTCCCAACAGCTGTTCCAGTGGGTCCCCTCCCCCAACCTTCTCTGAGCCTTCGGGGTCCATGTGACCTGGCCATTTAGCCCATGGTGTGCAAAAAAAAGTGCCGCTCAGAGGCAAAACAACCCAACGTTAAAGAACACGCTGGATGGCCTTGACGGGAGGCTACCATCTGTCTCCCAACAGCTGTTCCAGTGGGTCCCCTACCCCAACCTTCTCTGAGCCTTCGGGGTCCATGTGACCTGGCCATTTAGCCCATGGTGTGCAAAAAAGTGCCGCTCAGAGGTAAAACAACCCAACCCAACTCTTTTGAACTTGACATACACCGGGACATGTGGGTTGCACAGGAATATCGTCGATTAGGTATTAATTAACAGCAAATGGTACAGTTCGATGAGGAATACCAGGTCTTATAGGGGAGCCGATAATGGGTCTGAACATTACCTTGTCAAAAGTGTCTTGCAAGGAAATCTTAAGAAATGTTGTGTTAAATACAAAAGAATTACCTTTAATACTGAAGCTCTGAAAGATCCAGTTATAGCCAAAGCACCACCATGATAAGCTACTTTGTCATTTAATAATCGTGATTTACTTACTACCGAAGTTGGGAAAGAATGGGATCAGTTTCAAAAGGCTTTTCTTGAAACTAACACTATTCTTTTGGGTAAAAAGGAACAGAAGAAACAACGTTATTTCAGCGATACGTCTATTGAACATATTTCTGAAAGAGAGAATTGCAAGATTTTGGGTTGTTGGGTTGTTTTACCTCTGAGCAGCACTTTTTTGCACACCATGGGCTAAATGGCCAGGTCACAAGGACCCTGAATGCTCAGAGAAGGTTGGGGGAGGGGACCCACTGGAACAGCTGTTGGGAGACAGATGGTAGCCTCCCGTCAAGGCCATTCAGCGTGTTCTTTAACGTTGTGTTGTTTTACCTCTGAGCAGCACTTTTTTGCACACCATGGGCTAAATGGCCAGGTCACATGGACCCCGAAGGCTCAGAGAAGGTTGGGGGAGGGGACCCACTGGAACAGCTGTTGGGAGACAGATGGTAGCCTCCCGTCAAGGCCATCCAGCGTGTTCTTTAACGTGCACAGGGTATGGCTCTCCCGCACACGAGGCCACGGCTTAACGTCCCATCCGACGGACGGCGACCTTTACAAGCCCATCGGTGTCCCCTACTGACCGTGGGCAGGGCGAGGGAATTTTGCGGAGATAAATCTCAACGCTGACCCAGCTGGGACTCGAACCTGGGAACTACAGATTACGAGCCTGGCGCGCTACCGACTGAGCCATCCCCGCCCCTCTCTAAAGTGCTCTAGCCAACTAATCAAGACGGAATCATCACCTTCAATAACCATATTTATCCCTCAATCCCTGCATGCGAGCCAGTTTCTTCCCGCCAGTTTCTTCCGACACAAAAGATTAACTATCTGGTGCAGCTCTGCTCTTAAGCTGTCTAGCCGCTTCTTTTGCTTTGTCAGTCAAGTTATCAAGCCAAAGATTGTTATCAGCTGTAAACCGATCATTTACAGGTTAATTAAACCCTTTATAATGTCATCTGCTAGGATTAGTAGAGTATTGATTCAGATTATTCTTGCAATTCTGGGGTGGGGGTGGCTCAGTCGGTAGCGCGCCAGGCTCGTAATCTGTAGTTCCCAGGTTCGAGTCCCAGCTGGGTCAGCGTTGAGATTTATCTCCGCAAAATTCCCTGCCCTGCCCACGGTCAGTAGGGGACACCGATGGGCTTGGAAAGGCCGCCGTCCGTCGGATGGGACGTTAAGCCGTGGCCTCGTGTGCGGGAGAGCCATACCCTGTGCACGTTAAAGAATACGCTGGATGGCCTTGACGGGAGGCTACCATCTGTCTCCCAACAGCTGTTCCAGTGGGTCCCCTCCCCCAACCTTCTCTGAGCCTTCGGGGTCCTTGTGAACTGGCCATTTAGCCCATGGTGTGCAGAAAAGTGCAGCTCAGAGGTAAAACAACCCAACCCTTTCCCTTCCTAGTTTCTGCTGCTGTTGCAGAATAAAAAACTGCCAGACATCGGATTGCAATGAGAGAACTGTGGATCTTTGTCACTTGGCTGTTTGCTTATTGAGTGCAAATATATGGGACTCCGAAGAAAAATAATCCAAATAAAAGTCGAGTGCTTAGTGTGCTTGGTTACTTATCAAAAAGACTCGGGTTCGACTACGATAAGACACGGATTTCTGTTTCTTGTGTTGTCTTTCTTCTGTGGTCTCACCTTTCTTACAGATATTATGACATTTCATATTAACAGATCATCTGCGATGTCAGATCTCTGCTGCAAGCAGCTGCTTTGGTTGTTTTACCTCTGAGCGGCAGTTTTTTGCACACCATGGGCTAAATGGCCAGGTCACAAGGACCCGTAGGCTCAGAGAAGGTTAGGGGAGGGGACTCACTGGAACAGCTGTTGGGAGACAGATGGTAGCCTCCCGTCAAGGCCATCCAACGTGTTCTTTAATGTTGGGTTGTTTTACCTCTGAGCGGCACTTTTTTTGCACACCATGTGCTAAATGGCCAGTCACAAGGACCCCGTAAGCTCAGAGAAGGTTGGGGGAGGGGACTCACTGGAACAGCTGTTGGGAGACAGATGGTAGCCTCCCATCAAGGCCATCCAACGTCTTCTTTAACGTGCACAAGGTATGGCTTTCCGCACACGGGGCCACGGCTTAACGTCCCATCCGATAGACGGCGGCCTTTCCAAGCTCATCAGTGTCCCCTACTGACCGTGAACAGGGCGGGGAATTTTGCGGAGAGAAATCTCAACGCTGAAACAGCTGGGACTCGAATATGGGAAATGCAGATTACGAGTCTGGCGCGCTACTAACTGAGCCCCCCCCCCCCCCCCCCCGCCCTGCTTGAAGGGTAATTTATTTCATTTTTTATTATACGAATAAAATTTCTTGTTGAATTTTGCTTAAACACTTTAATTTTTATGTAAAATCGAAATCAACAGTTGTGGACCGAGATTCAATCAAACCGAGCCAAATTCACGACCCTTGGTAATGTTTAGTAAAATGCCAGCTTCGCGAAGCTTTCCTTTCTTGGCAATTTGACAGCAATCAAACATGTGTTGCAGGAATAACCGTTTCTCAGATAGAAATCGATCAGTTGGATTTTAGGAATCGGGCTTCTAAGTATTGGCTGGCGTTCGTCATGTAATATGCGAAAAACAGGCTGCAGAACATTTCCTAGAGAACAGCGTTAAATCAGACAGAAAGGACTTCAATAAGACAAATCGAGTACTAGCGTTGTTTCGCTAGTTTTTACGACGAAAAGCTGTGAGACATCACAAATTGTAGCGGACAGTTACCGTTTAAAAAATAGTAAAATTCTTTCAAAAAGAGTGACGACATCAATACTAAGAAGCGCTTTTCGTCATGAAAAAAATGTTATTACGTATCACCATTTCGTTTCCTTTCCTTGAATCTTACGGGGGCGGGGGTGGCTCAGTCGGTAGCGCGCCAGGCTCCTAATCTGTAGTTCCCAGGTTCGAGTCCCAGCTGGGTCAGCGTTGAGATTTATCTCCGAAAAATTTCCCCGCCCTGCCCACGGTCAGTAGGGGACACCGATGGGCTTGGAAAAGCCGCCGTCCGTCGGATGGGACGTTAAGCCGTGGCCCAGTGTGCGGGAGAGACATACCCTGTGCACGTTAAAGAACACGCTGGATGGCCTTGACGGGAGGCTACCATCTGTCTTCCAACAACTGTTCCAGTGGGTCACCTCCCCCAACCTTCTCTGAGCCTTCGGGGTCCTTGTGGCCTGGCCATTTAGCCCATGGTGTGCAAAAAAGTGCCGCTCAGAGGTAAAACAATCCAATCCAATTGAATCTTACGGCAGCCCCAAGTTGCAAAGAGGGCATTTTCACGCTGATAAATCCCAGAATCTGGAAAATAATTATAATTTAATGTGTATTAATCAGTGAAAAAAATACTTTAATGAGCTGCCCCAAATAGGAGAAGGTTGGGTTGTTCTACCTCTAAGCGACACTTTTTTTGCACACCATGGCCTAAATGGCCAGGTCACAATGACCCTGAAGGCTCAGATAAGGTTGGGGGAGGAGACCGACTGAAACAGCTTTTGGGAGACAGATGATAGACTCTCGTCAAGGCCATCCAATGTGTTCTTTAACGTGCACAGGATATGGCTCTACCGCACACGGGGCCACGGCTTAATGTCCCATCCGACGGACGGCTGCCTTTCCAAGCCCATCGGTGTGTCCTACTGACCGTGGGCAGGGCGGGGAATTTTGCGGAGATAAATCTCAACGCTGAACCAGCTGGGACTCGAACCTGGGAACTACAGATTACGAGAGCCTGGCACGCTACCGACTGAGCCACCCCCGCCCCATACCCCCCCCAAATAGGAGAAGGTTGGGTTGTTCAACCTCTAAGCGACACTTTTTTTGCACACCATGGCCTAAATGTCACAATGATCCTGAAGATTCAGAGAAGGTTGGGGGAGGAGACCCACTGAAACAGCTTTTGGGAGACAGATGATAGACTCTCGTCAAGGCCATCCAAAGTGTTCTTTAACGTGCACAGGATATGGCTCTACCGCACACGGGGCCACGGCTTAACGTCCCATCCGGTGGACGACGGCTTTTCCAAGCCCATCGGTGTCTCCTACTGACCGTCGGCAGGGCAGGGAAATTTTGCGGAGATAAATCTCAACGCCGAACCAGCTGGGACTCGAACCTGGTAACTGCAGATTACGAGCCTGGCACGCTACCGACGAGCCACCCCTGCCCCCCAGAGATGAGAGGAATGATTTTTTTTTTTTTTAATAACAGTTCCCTGGGAAATTAAAATACTTAGAAAAATAAAAATCTTACCCTAGAAGTTATGAAGTGTCAAATTTGTCTTCTCACTAAAATAACATATGATTTCTAAATTTTCTGACTCGGCAGTGCATAAAGATTCTATTCAAGATGATAACAATTTATCTAGCCTTAGAGAATTTTTGTGGAACAAGGCAAGACATAAAGAAGTGTAAAATGTCAAAAAAGTCCAACAGACTTAAGCGCAATTTTTGTCTCAGCTGATAGTGCGAAGGAATTGTAATCTAATGCTTGCAGGTTCCAACCCAACTGTGACTGGGTTTAATATTTTGTACGAAATCCGCTTCTCTTCCCTCGGTGGGGGCGGAGTGGCTCGGTCGTTAGCGCGCCAGGCTCGTAATCTGTAGTTCCCAGGTTCGAGTCCCAGCTGGGTCAGCGTCGAGATTTATCTCCGCAAAATTCCCCGCCCTGCCCACGGTCAGTAGGGGACACCGATGGACTTGGAAAGGCCGCCGTCCGTCGGATGGGACGTTAAGCCGTGGCCCCGTATGCGGGAGAGCCATACCCTGTGCACGTTAAAGAACACGCTGGATGGCCTTGACGGGAGGCTACCATCTGTCTCCCAACAGCTGTTCCAGTGGGTCCCCTCCCTCAACCTTCTCTGAGCCTTCGGGGTCCATGTGACCTGGCCATTTAGCCCATGGTGTGCAAAACAGTGCCGCTCAGAGGTAAAACAACCCAACCTTCCCTCGGTTAGCAAGGGAATGCCATTGGACTTGGAAAGGCCGCCCATCGGATGGGTTGGGTGGTTTTACCTCTGAGCGTCACTTTTTTGCCCACAATGAGCTAAATGGCCAGGTCACAAAGACCCCGAAGGCTCAGAGATGGTTGGGGGGACCCACTGGATAGCTGTTAAGAGAAAGATGGTAGCCTCCCGCCAAGGCCATCCAGCATGTTCTTTAACGGACCCAAGGTATGGCTCTCCAGCACACGGACCTAGGCTTAACGTCCCATCCGACGGACGACGGCCTTTCCATGGCCATCGGCGTCTCCTACTGACTGAGGGCAGGGCCGGGAGTTTTGCGGAGATATATCTCAAGGCTGGCCCAATTGGGATTCGAACCTGTGAACTGCAGATTACGAGCCTGGCGCGCTACCGACTGAGCTACCCTCACCCTCCATCAGATGGGACTTTACACCGCGGGCTCGTGTTCAGGGGGGGAGAGAGATAGCCATACACTGTACACACTAGAAAGACTTGACGGAAAGCTTGAGGGGGAATCCGTCTCCTGACGCGGTGAGGAACCCCCATCTAATCCCCTGTCCATCTCTGTGTACTTGTGACGTGGCCATTTAGCCTAATGTGTTCCCACAAGAGCCACTCAGAGGTAAAACAATCCAATCCTACAGAATTACTTGATCAATTAATTCTAACTCTGTAATGTTGATTCGAAATTCATTTTATGTGTACAGTCGCTCAAAAAAGTATCCGAACACTATGGTTGATTGCAAAATTCAGAAAAAATATCTGGCATTGATTTTTTTTAGAAATTAGTCATCTGGCAACCTTCGTGTCACGTGGCACGATCGTTGCCAGATATTTTTTCTAAATTCTGTAATCAACCATAGTGTTCGGATACTTTTTTGAGCGACTGTAGGTGGTCATATTATTTAGATCGTGTGGGCTCACTCACGGAAATATTGAGCGTGTGCAGTTACCGTTCACAGCAAACTGGAGCGTGTGCAGTAACTGCACACGCTCCAGTTTGCTGTGAACGGTAACTGGTGCGTGTACAGTTGCTGTACACGCTCCAGATATTTTTTCTGAATTCTGTAATCACGTGACACGAAGGTTGCCAGATCACTAATTTCTAAAAAAATCGTTGCCATCTATTTTTTTCTGAATTCTGTAATCAACCATAGCGTTCGGATACTTTTTTGAGCGACTGTACGTACACGAAGGTTGCCAGATCACTAATTTCTAAAAAAATCAATGCCAGATATTTTTTCTGAATTTTGCAATCAACCATAGTGTTCGGATACTTTTTTGAGCGACTGTACCAAAGACTGAAAAATATTACTTCAACTGCGATGCTCAAAGCGTTTTTAATTCATAAAACTCAGGTAATAGTTTTTTGGATGATTCTCATAATATACCTATATTGGTCAAAACTATTCAAGCTTTCATAAATGTATATTAATTTTAATATCAGTAGAATATTTCAAACTGTTGTTCACCATTGAGAACATTCTCCTCGCCTTTTTAGTAGTGTCATTTTTAATTCATGAAGAGAATAAGATTTCTTCTGATTCCAATTTGTGGTTAATCGTGAAATTATTTTGACTAGAAAGGTTCGAAATGTCAAAGATGAACTTATATTCAGAAAGTAGTTTGAACAGCAAAAAATGCAGAATATTCAGAAGAAATTCGAAAGAAAGGAACATGAGACTTCTCAAGCAGATACATCCAAGATACGCCACAAATGGGGGGCGGGGGTGCCTCAGTCGGTAGCGCGCCAGGCTCGTAATCTGTAGTTCCCAATTTCGAGTTCCAGCTGGATCAGCGTTGAGATTTATCTCCGCAAAACTCCCCTGCCCTGCCCACGGTCAGTAGGGGACACCGATGGGCTTGGAAAGGCCGACGACCGTCGGATGGGACGTTACAAGCCGTGGCTCCGTGTGCGTGAGAGAGAGAGCCATGCCCTGTGCACGTTAAAGAACACGCTGGATGGCCTTGACGGGAGGCTACCATCTGTCTCCCAACAGCTGTTCCAGTGGGTCCCCTTCCCCAAACTTCTCTGAGTCTTCGGGGTCCATGTGACCTGGCTATTTAGCCCATTGTGTGCAAAAAAGTGCCGCTCAGAGGCAAAACAACCCAACGTTAAAGAACACACTGGATGGCCTTGACGAGAGGCTACCATCTGTCTCCCAACAGCTGTTCCAGTGGGTCCCCTCCCCAACCTTCTCTGAGCCTTCAGGGTCCATGTGACCTGGTTATTTAGCCCATTGTGTGCAAAAAAGTGCCACTCTGAGTCAAAACAACCCAACGTTAAAAACACACTGGATGGCCTTGACGAGAGGCTACCATCTGTCTCCCAACAGCTGTTCCAGTGGGTCCCCTCCCCAACCTTCTCTTAGCCTTCGGGGCTTTGGGGTCCATGTGACCTGGTCATTTAGCCCATGGTGTGCAAAAAAAGTGCCGCTCAGAGGCAAAACAACCCAACGCTACAAATGCAAACGCAGATAATAAAATCATTTTTCTCTTTAGAAATTCTCAGGATTTCGACAGAATTCCTATCAATAACGAATTGAAAGTGCGTTTGGATATCGTTATTACATATATAGTTTTACACAAATTTTATGTTGATAAATCTAAACTTATTTAAATCCGCTGCCCATATTTAAGAGAGCTTTTATATTGCAATGAATCATTGGTAATTTCTACTCTTCTAATGCCTATGGAGAAAAACAACACGAAAACTGCAATTATTTTTCAACAAACTATTTTCATTAATTTTTCAATCGTATATTTTATTTATTCAGTCTATTTAAAGAATTCGAACGACACCTTTCTTCTACACATTGTGCTAAATGGCGAGTCACAAGAACCCCAAGGAATAGGGGAAGGTTGGGAAGATCCACAAAACCGCTGTAACGAGATAGGTGGAAGCCTTCCGTCAGCTCATGCAGCATAGTTTAGCATTCACATAACTGTGAAGGGCTCTCCTGTACTTTAACGTGTGCATAGTTTGGCTCTTCTATATTTTAACGAAGCCGTCCCATGGCCGAGTGGTTAGCGCGCTTAGCTACTGATCTAAGGGACCTGGGTTCGAGCCCCGGGTAAGGCATGGCTGTTTGTGTCGTATTTCTGCTGAGGTCCTGCACATCCTCACAGACCTTCTACTATGGCATATAAACTGACAGGCTCCTGTCAGACCTCTGTGGCAAGCAGCTGCTTGAGGGGGTATTTATTTTATTTATATTTTTAACGTGCACAGAGTATGATTCTCTGTACTTTAACGTATGCATGGTTTGACTCTCCTATACTTAAACGTGCGCAGAGTATGATTCTTTGTACTTTAAAGTGTGCATTATTGACTGGGGGGGAGGGGGGGCTCAGTCGGTAGCGCGCCAGGCTCGTAATCTGTAGTTCCCAGGTTCGAGTCCCAGCTGGGTCAGCGTTGAGATTTATCTCCGCAAAACTCCCCGCCCTGCCCACGGTCAGTAGGGGACACCGATGGGTTTGGAAAGGCCGCCGTCCGTCGGATGGGACGTTAAGCCGTGGCCCCGTGTGCGGGAGAGCCATACCCTGTGCACCTTGAAGAACACGCTGGATGGCCTTGACGGGAGGCTACCATCTGTCTCCCAACAGCTGTTCCAGTGGGTCCCCTCCCCCAACCTTCTCTGAGCCTATGGGGTCCTTGTGACCTGGCCATTTAGCCCATGGTGTGCAAAAGCGTGCCGCTCAGAGGTAAAACAACCCAACGCATTATTGACTCTCCTATACTTTAACGTGCACAGAGTATGATTCTGTGTACTTTACCTGTGCACACATTTTACCGTTCACAGGGTTTGGCTTTCTATACTTTAATGTTCACAGTGCATGACTCTCCTGTACTTTAACGTTCAGTATATCTCTCCTGTATTTTAACGTTCACAGGATATGCTCTCTTGTACTCTAATGTGCACATGGTATGACTCTCCTTTCCCGGTGATTCTCCGCCCTGCCCACGGTCAATAGGGGACACCGATGGGCTTGGAAAGGCCGCCGTCCGTCGGATGGGACGTTAAGCCGTGTCCCCGTGTGAGGTGAGAGCCATACCCTGTGCACGTTAAAGAACACGCTGGATGGCCTTGACGGGAAGCTACCATCTGTCTCCTAACAGCCGTTCCAGTGGGTCTCCTCCCCCTACATTCTCTGAGCCTTCGGGGTCCATGTGACCTGGCCATTTAGCCCATGTTGTGCAAAAAAGTGCCGCTGAGAGGTAAAACATCCCAACCCTTTCACAGTGGCACGGTATAAAGTACCATCTGATAGACGGCAGCCTTTGCAAGCCCTCAGTGTCCCTTTTCTCACCAACAGCAGGATGTGAATTAGTGGCGATAAATTTCGAAGGCACAGTTGGCGGAGTCTACATGAGGATTTGAAGATGCAGACATCGAATATGTAGAGTCCACATATGAGAACATTGTGCAGCTTACATAACTCTTTTAATACTAGACTAACTAAGAAGGTTTAAAATCGAGATTTAAACAGATTTGATTATGATATTTATTTTTTCTCCGTTCACATTTTTTCCTTAAATGCGTATTTTAGTAAGTTATAGCGCTGAGAAGATGGATCCCTTTTGATATAAGATGGAAAATCTCTAATATCTTGGGAGAGAGTGTGAAATGCAATTGCTCATTTCACACAGATATAAAAAATGATGTTTATATGCTATAAACTGAATGTACAGTCGCTCAAAAAAGTATCCGGAGACTATGGTTGATTACAGAATTCAGAAAAAATATCTGGCAACGATTTTTTTTAGCAATTAGTGATCTGGCAACCTTCGTGTCACGTGATTACAGAATTCAGGAAAAATATCTGGAGCGTGTACAGCAACTGTACACGCTCCAGTTACCGTTCACAGCAAACTGGAGCGTCTGCACACGCTCCAGTTTGCTGTGAACGGTAACTGCACAAGCTTAATATTTCCGTGAGTGAGCCCACACGATCTAGTATCAAAATAATATGACCACCTACAGTTGCTCAAAAAAGTATCCAAACACTTTGGTTGATTACAGAATTCAGAAAAAATATCTGGCAACGATTTTTTTTAGCAATTAGTGATCTGGCAACCTTCGTGTCACGTGACACGAAGGTTTCCAGATTACTAATTGCAAAAAAATCGCTGCCAGATATTTTTTCTGAATTCTGGAATCAACCATAGTGTTCGGATATTTTTTGAGCGACTGTATGTATCTATGTATAAACATAACGTATGTATGTAACTATAATGATGTAGTTGGTTGGTTGTTTTACCTCTGAGCCGTACTGTGATGTTGCTTCTTCGTTTGTTTGTCTATTGGGACCACTTAGGAATGTCCCCTCGGTTCGATCGCAATACGCGACGGGTGAAAGAGTTTTTCAGATCAAAAATCAAAGATTTTATCACAATTGAAGGGACTCGATACTGACGCTCCTTCCCAATAAATTGGTTCAACCTAGTCCTTGGTAAAACAATAACTATCCTTTATTGATATAAACTACATTGACTGATGAGGAAAAGCACATTCGTCACTCATTTACTATGAATTACAAAACCAGCTTACTATCCCCATTCAGCTGTTTTCCCGAGAGCCTACGTACCGCTAATACCAGTCGGCACTCACCAGCTTTTCCATTTTATGTCCGCACGCTTTCGAAACTCGACCGGCTCTGTTCCTCGCTGTTGCCAAACCCTTTCTTCCTTTCTCTCTCCGCCTGACCATCTGGGCGTCCGCGAGCAGTGGAGTGACCTCCGTCCCCTCTGGGCACTGCTATTTCAATTAACTTTTCAGATGCCGGGACAGAGGGCCTCCCACGTAGCAAATGCCTATTTTGGTGAAATCCAAAATAATGTACAAATCATGAACAAAAAAAATATCTAAAAAGGCCTCTAGCCTGACACCTCCCTGCCAGAAGTCAGTAGTTAGTCCTGATAACTGCTGACTAAAAAGTCAAGTTGAATGCTGAAAACCAGAGTTCATTTTCGCGTAAATCTTAGAGTTCAATGCCATAAAGTTCAGAGTTCTAAGTCGCTTCATGAATTCTATAAATTCTCTGCGAATTGGCACCTCTTTTACACATCTATGTACACTACACTTAAATGTAAAATAACTTCTAGGTATACTTCCGGTGCACTGAGTCTAAATATTGTCTTTTTGCTTCAAACCAAAAAAAAACCTGGTGACTAAAGTAGTTGTCCGAGAGTACACAGTTTATAAATTAATTATCTCACTAAAAACTGTCTTTGACGAAGGTATGCCGTACTGGCGGTGTTCATTCGTCCACAGGTGACATCCCATGTGAAAGGCTATGCACACCTTTCGTGACTACCTAGATATCACCTTCCCGTACGTACCCTCTGACTCTACCGGCTGAAAGTCGTCGACATTGGCGTCGCCTGACCATTTAAATTTGTAAAAGGTGTTAGTGTATCCTCCCTTAGACAATTTGGCTCATCATAGACATCGAGTCTGACAGATTGCTGCACATGTTTGGGCTGGGAGATACTACGGCGTTGATTGGACGGTCTCCATGGAGCATACATTTCCCCTTTTCTAACTGGAATTCCTCTACCTCTTTCATAGTAACTTCCTCTATTGGCCCACGGCTCGTGGATTTTCCTCCTGAGGTTACCAGTTACAGGCCTTCTCTCCTTCTTTCTAATTAACTTACCATATGCTTCCACACTCAGAAGTACCTCCTTCCGCAGCTTTGCTACTACTGCGCATAGCACTTTAATTTCTCCGCCACTCACAGTGCTATTGTCTGTACCATCAATCAAACTTAAAGGCAGCTCTTTTACCTCTGCCCTTATGGCATCACCAAACGGCCCATGCAACAACAGATGGTCTTTTACCGGGTGCTTTTCTTCGTTCAGCATCCCCTTTCTGATTACTGTCAGGTCTGCCCCCGAATCCACGACTGCTCTAGCTGTCTTGTCGCCACCTCTGATTCGAACCTCTTTGTAATCTACTGGGATACGCATCTCTCCCTGTTCCATTACTCGACTGCTTGGACTTGGCTTTGAAAGTGTCGTAACCCTTCCTATTGTTGCCTCACAAACATCTTCAGAATTCTGATCCAAGGTGCTAACTTGGTACACCTGAGTTCGATTCTCACGGTCCACAGTTCTCAGTGGGCAATCTTTCATCAAATGTTTGTCAGATCTACATTTATGGCACCTCCTTACCTTTGGGATATTTCTATATTCAGCTAAATTAACTGCCGACCGATACCTTCTGCTCGAATAATTTCTCTCTGAGTCTATCCTCTGCTGGGGGAAACAACACGTTCTGCATATTGTCCATGCCTTACCTCTTTAAAAGTTTGGACCTCTTCCGTTCCGTTTACACTGGCGATGATAGATGGATTTCTGCCCATGTGGCTACTTCGTCTGCTTTTGCCCATGACTCCGCCTCTTTCTGTACTACGTAAGCATGAGTGTCTTGAGGAAGGCTATCACGTAACTTATCCGACATTATCAGGTCCATAAGCTCCTCAAATTTTGTCACCTTCCTACTGCGGACGTAGTAATCCCAGCTATTTCTGAGCCTCGAGGCTAATTGATTATATGACTCATTCGGTTCTTTCGTGATAGTTTCAAACTTTCTCTTGTACGCAGAGGGAGTGAGCTTAAACTCTTTTAAACGGCCTCTTTAACTTTCTTATAATTAGCAAAATCCTCTGCACTTAATTTTCGAAAAACGGGATTTGCATATTTACCGTCTAAAAAAGAAATGATGACTTTGCCTTGAAACTCCTCTGGTACTTCATATATCTTAAATCCCCTTTCCGCTGTCTCAAAGAGATTTATCACCTCTTCTGGGTTTTTAGGGCTTCCAGCTAACATATTTCCCAATAATTTTATATAATTAGCCAGCCGCGCATCTGCTGGATTACTAGAAACTGCCACCGTTCGCACATCACCCCTCTCCTCGTTTGCATTCCTCATTTGCAGTTCCAGCATTCTATACTCATGCTCTCTCTCCTTTTCCCTTTCTGCCGCCTCTCTCTCCTTTTCCCTTTCTCGTTCTGCTGCCTCTCTCTCTTCCCATCTCAGCTGCATCTCTAACCTCATCCTCGCTAATTCAAAATCATCTCCAATCCTTTCTTTAGCTCTCTGCTTTCTGGTCCCGCTCTGCAGCCTATCCGTATCGTTGTCATTGCCATAATCCCTCAACCCTCTCATGTCTTCCGCAGCATCCGACTCTCTGTCTATTGTCACCTCCTCGCTTCCCCGGTCACTCCCTGAATAACCACCCTGCGCGCTATCCCTCTCTGTGACTGTGTAGCCTCGCCTTAACTCATTCCTTTCCCTATCGCGACCGCTCCTAAGCTCCATTTTAGCTCGACAGGCCTCTGCCGTATCTAACTACTCGCCCCTAGAGTAAGAGGATACTTACCTCCGATGTCATGACAGGAACGAACCGCCTCGTCAGTCTGCCACCTGCAGCACACAGTCGGAACACTCTTGATAGTATCAGCCTTGCGCTGGTCAGCTCCCAGTGGATGTTGAACTTTTCCGTCACCTTCACAGCTTTTTCCAAAGTTCGAACGTGATGCACGATTCTTCAGATATGTTAACAGCTATTCTATCGCCTGAAGCACACTGCAGGACACTCTTGGCAGTATCAGCCTTGTTTTGGTCAGCTCACAATGGATGTCGGAACTCTTCTATCACCTTCGCCGCTACTTTCACCTCTGTTGCGTACTGGCGGCTGCGCCATTTTGTGATGTTGCCTCTTCGTTTGTTTGTCTATTGGGACCACTTAGGAATGTCCCCTCGGTTCGATCGCAATACGCGACGGGTGAAAGGGTTTTTCAGATCAAAAATCAAAGATTTTATCACAATTGAAGGGACTCGATACTGAGGCTCCTTCCCAATAAATTAGTTCAATTTAGTCCTTGGTAAAACAATAACTATCCTTATTGATATAAACTACATTGACTGATGAGGAAAAACACACTCGTCACTCATTTACTATGAATTACAAAACCAGCTTACTATCCCCGTTCAGCTGTTTTCCCGAGAGCCTACGTACCGCTAATACCAGTCGGCACTCACCAGCTTTTCCATTTTATGTCCGCACGCTTTCGAAACTCGACCGGCTCTGTTCCTTGCTGTTGCCAAACCCTTTCTTCCTTTCTCTCTCCGCCTGACCATCTGGGCGTCCGCGAGCAGTGGGGTGACCTCCGTCCAATCTGGGCACTGTTACTTCAATTAACTTTCCAGATGCCGGGACAGAGGGCCTCCCACGTAGCAAATGCCTATTTTGGCGAAATCCAAAATAATATACAAATCATGAACAAAAAAAAATATCTAAAAAGGCCTCTAACCTGACACGTACTTTTTTTGCCCACAATATGCTGAAATGGACAGGTCACAAGGACCCAAGGGCTCATAGAAGGTTGGGGAAAGGAGACCCACTGGAAGCTGTTGGGAGACAGATGATAGCCTCCCGTCAAGGCCATCCAGCGTGTTCTTTAACGTGCACAGAGTATGGCTCTCCCTCAACGGAGCCATGGCTTTACATCCCATCCGACGGGTTGGGTTGTTTTACCTCTGAGCGGCACTTTTTTTCACACAATGGGCTAAATGTCCAGGTCACAAGGACCTCGAAGGATCAGAGAAGGTTGGGGGAGAGGACCCACTGGAACAGCTGTTGGGAGACAGATGGTAGCTTCCCTTCAAGGCCATCCAGCGTGTTCTTTAACGTGCACAGGGTATGGCTGTCCCGCACACGGGGCCACGGCTTAACGTCCCATCCAACGGACGGCGGCCTTCCCAAGCACATCGGTATCCCATACTCACCGTGGGCAGGACGGGGAATTTTGCAGAGATATCCCATGCGACTGACACTTGCCTAGGGGAGACAATCTAATATAGGCACTGTTATTCTAGAGTTACAATTTATTTAGTCAGATGAAAAAAAAATGCCTTCTTTCGAACTTTCTGAAGCGCCAAAAAAACTTTCCTATGTTTCATGAGCGATTAAATGCTCTCTCTTTACATTTGGAACTGAACTTAAAATAGATATGGATTGTGAGAATATAACCAAAAACGAGGTAGAAAAATATTACTCTGTCGTTGCAGAATAAAACACATTTATATGCTTTATAAAAATTAGTGAAAAAATGACCGCACAAGGAGGGACTGCTGTTATTTCTTCTGCCCCTGAGCACTTTATAGTTAAGTCCTGCCCTGAATTACGAAAAGCAATTGGTCACTTCAACGTTATGTGAATGGAAAGCCATATTCAGAGCTCCCTAACTTAGAAAATAAATTTTTTACGAATCAAAAACGTTACTTGAGTTGGGTTGTTTTACCTCCGAGCGGCACTTTTTTTGCACACCATGGGCTAAATGGCCAGATCACAAGGACCCCGAAGGCTCAGAGAAGGTTGGGGGAGGGAACCTACTGGAACAGCTGTTGGGAGATCAGATCTCTTAGGTAAGCAAATATTCGAGGATTAATTAATTTTTTTTTTAATTTTAATATACGTAATTCATGTCCAACGCTGTGAAGATATTCTTGACAACTCCGCGTTGATTGAAATCAGCATTCGCTTGGAGTGTTATAAGCTCTCCCTCAATGAGATAGTGTACGGGCTCAACCATCAGTAAATAATTATAATTCATAAAATATAAAACACAGACATATACAATAAGAAAAAAAAAATAAAAAGCTGTTTTCATTTTATTCATATGTAAAAAATTTGCTTAATGTAAGTTAATAACATTGTGAAATCTTTAGGGGCTCGATGGTTAACAAAATTAACGCCCTGGGCATTCCTCTCAATTGAAGGAGTCCATATTGGACTGCTTAGCTTTGTTTTGTTATGTAATGTTTGTTTAGAAAAAGGAGTCCAGATTCGACTACTTGGCTTTGTCTTGTTATGTAATGTCTGTTTAGGAGAAGGAGTCCAGATTCGACTACTTGGCTTTATCTTGATATGTAATGTCTGTTTAGAAGAAGGAGTCCAGATTCGACTACTTGGCTTTATCTTGATGTGTAATGTCTGTTTAGAAGAAGGAGTCCAGATTCGACTACTTGGTTTTGTCTTGTTATGTAATGTCTGTTTAGAAGAAGGAGTCCAGATTCGACTACTTGGCTTTGTCTTGTTATGTAATGTTTGTTTAGAAGAAGGAGTCCAGATTCTACTACTTAGCTTTGTCTTGTTATGTAATGTTTGTTTAGAAGAAGGAGTCCTGATTCGACTACTTGGCTTTGTCTTGTTATGTAATGTTTGTTTAGAAGAAGCAGTCCAGATTCGACTACTTGGCTTTGTCTTGTTATGAAATGTCTGTTTAGAAGAAGGAGTCCAGATTCGACTAATTGGCTTTGTCTTGTTATGTAATGTTTGTTTAGAAGAAGGAGTCCAGATTCGACTACTTTGCTTTGTCTTGTTATGTAATGTTTGTTTAGAAGAAGGAGTCCAGATTCGGCTGCTTAGCTTTGCTATGTAATATTTGTTTAGAAGAAGGAGTCCAGATTCAGCTGCTTGGTTTTGTCTTGTTATCTAATGTTTAGAAGAAGGAGTCCAGAATTGATTACACTCATCGTGCGCTTTACACGCTACCCGGGTTAAGCGATTTTGATTTTGCGTGGGGGACTTTATATATTTTTATTTATCTGAGATTATGAAAACCGTCAACAAAATACAACCAGTTTCGTTTTACATTTACAGTTTCGTTTACAAACTTTACCAAAGATAGGTAAAGTAAATGTAAAATCTTTCCCCGTCTTTAGTAAAGTAAATTGTAAGCTTGGTTTTATATCGAGTGTCTTAAATAAAAGTTCTTTTTACTTGTCTGTAGATTAGCACTCGTTTCTCTGTGATTATCAAGCTACGACTTATTTTGAAGCTTGCCTAAACTTGTCTTTTCGTGCTAAAAACAAAGCCCCTGTCATCATTGCTCTCTTCGCTGACAGCGCATAAAGTTCGGTCTGCGAATCTGTTAGTTCTTGCTATGGAGCTTACTAAGGACAGGGAAAGATTTTACATTTACTTTCCCTATCTTTGGTAAAGTTTAGCAGTTTAGTGTTTTTCACAATTTAGTAGTTGATGCAGCTTGGGGATGACGCGAAAAAAATTCAAAGGCAGCATCATCATATTTCTCTTCATTGCGGCGCATAAAGTTCGGTCTGCGAATCTGTGTGTTGTTTCTATGGAGCTTACTAAAGACAGGGAAAGATTTTACATTTTCGTTCCCTATCTTTAGTAAAGTTTAGCAGTTTAGTGTTTTTCACAATTTAGTAGTTGATGCAGTTTGGGATTAACGGGGGGGGGGGGGAATTCAAAGGTAGCATCATCATGTTTCTCTTTGTTGCGTCGCATAAATTTCAGTCTGCGAATCTGTGCGTTGTTGCTATGGAGCTTAGTAAAGATAGGGAAAGGTTTTACATTTTCGTTCCCTATCTTTGGTAAGGTTTAGCAGTTTAGTGTTTTTCACAATTTAGTAGTTGATGCAGCTTGGTATTGACAGGGGGAAATTCAAAGGCAGCATCATCATATTTCTCTTCATTGCAGCGCCTAAAGTTCGGTCTGCGAATCTGTGCGTTGTTGCTATGGAGCTTACTAAAGACAGGGAAAGATTTTGCATTTACTTTACCTATCTTTGGTAAAGTTTAGCAGTTTAGTGTTTTTCACAATTTAGTAGTTGATGCAGCTTGGTATTGACAGGGGGGAAATTCAAAGGCAGCATCATCATATTTCTCTTCAATGCGGCGCATAAAGTTCGGTCTGCGAATCTGTGCGTTGTTGCTATGGAGCTTACTAAAGACAGGGAAAGATTTTACATTTACTTTACCTATCTTTGGTAAAGTTTAGCAGTTTAGTGTTTTTCACAATTTAGTAGTTGATGCAGCTTGGTATTGACAGGGGGGAAATTCAAAGGCAGCATCATCATATTTCTCTTCGTTGCAGCGCCTAAAGTTCGGTCTGCGAATCTGTGCGTTGTTGCTATGGAGCTTACTAAAGACAGGGAAAGATTTTACATTTACTTTACCTATCATTGGTAAAGTTTAGCAGTTTAGTGTTTTTCACAATTTAGTAGTTGATGCAGCTTGGTATTGACAGGGGGGAAATTCAAAGGCAGCATCATCATATTTCTCTTCGTTGCAGCGCCTAAAGTTCGGTCTGCGAATCTGTGCGTTGTTGCTATGGAGCTTACTAAAGACAGGGAAAGATTTTACATTTACTTTACCTATCTTTGGTAAAGTTTAGCAGTTTAGTGTTTTTCACAATTTAGTAGTTGATGCAGCTTGGTATTGACAGGGGGGAAATTCAAAGGCAGCATCATCATATTTCTCTTCGTTGCAGCGCCTAAAGTTCGGTCTGCGAATCTGTGCGTTGTTGCTTTGAGCTTACTAAAGACAGGGAAAGATTTTACATTTACTTTACCTATCTTTGGTAAAGTTTAGCAGTTTAGTGTTTTTCACAATTTAGTAGTTGATGCAGCTTGGTATTGACAGGGGGGAAATTCAAAGGCAGCATCATCAATTTCTCTTCGTTGCAGCGCCTAAAGTTCGGTCTGCGAATCTGTGCGTTGTTGCTATGGAGCTTACTAAAGACAGGGAAAGATTTTACATTTACTTTACCTATCTTTGGTAAAGTTTAGCAGTTTAGTGTTTTTCACAATTTAGTAGTTGATGCAGCTTGGTATTGACAGGGGGGAAATTCAAAGGCAGCATCATCATATTTCTCTTCGTTGCAGCGCCTAAAGTTCGGTCTGCGAATCTGTGCGTTGTTGCTATGGAGCTTACTAAAGACAGGGAAAGATTTTACATTTACTTTACCTATCTTTGGTAAAGTTTAGCAGTTTAGTGTTTTTCACAATTTAGTAGTTGATGCAGCTTGGTATTGACAGGGGGGAAATTCAAAGGCAGCATCATCATATTTCTCTTCGTTGCAGCGCCTAAAGTTCGGTCTGCGAATCTGTGCGTTGTTGCTATGGAGCTTACTAAATACAGGGAAAGATTTTACATTTACTTTACCTATCTTTGGTAAAGTTTAGCAGTTTAGTGTTTTTCACAATTTAGTAGTTGATGCAGCTTGGTATTGACAGGGGGGAAATTCAAAGGCAGCATCATCATATTTCTCTTCGTTGCAGCGCCTAAAGTTCGGTCTGCGAATCTGTGCGTTGTTGCTATGGAGCTTACTAAAGACAGGGAAAGATTTTACATTTACTTTACCTATCTTTGGTAAAGTTTAGCAGTTTAGTGTTTTTCACAATTTAGTAGTTGATGCAGCTTGGTATTGACAGGGGGGAAATTCAAAGGCAGCATCATCATATTTCTCTTCGTTGCAGCGCCTAAAGTTCGGTCTGCGAATCTGTGCGTTGTTGCTATGGAGCTTACTAAAGACAGGGAAAGATTTTACATTTACTTTACCTATCTTTGGTAAAGTTTAGCAGTTTAGTGTTTTTCACAATTTAGTAGTTGATGCAGTTTGGGATTGACAGGGGGGAAATTCAAAGGCAGCATCATCATATTTCTCTTCATTGCAGCGCCTAAAGTTCGGTCTGCGAATCTGTGCGTTGTTGCTATGGAGCTTACTAAAGACAGGGAAAGATTTTACATTTACTTTACCTATCTTTGGTAAAGTTTAGCAGTTTAGTGTTTTTCACAATTTAGTAGTTGATGCAGTTTGGGATTGACAGAGGGGAAATTCAAAGGCAGCATCATCATATTTCTCTTCGTTGCAGCGCCTAAAGTTCGGTCTGCGAATCTGTGCGTTGTTGCTATGGAGCTTACTAAAGACAGGGAAAGATTTTACATTTACTTTACCTATCTTTGGTAAAGTTTAGCAGTTTAGTGTTTTTCACAATTTAGTAGTTGATGCAGCTTGGTATTGACAGGGGGGAAATTCAAAGGCAGCATCATCATATTTCTCTTCATTGCAGCGCCTAAAGTTCGGTCTGCGAATCTGTGCGTTGTTGCTATGGAGCTTACTAAAGACAGGGAAAGATTTTACATTTACTTTACCTATCTTTGGTAAAGTTTAGCAGTTTAGTGTTTTTCACAATTTAGTAGTTGATGCAGCTTGGTATTGACAGGGGGGAAATTCAAAGGCAGCATCATCATATTTCTCTTCGTTGCAGCGCCTAAAGTTCGGTCTGCGAATCTGTGCGTTGTTGCTATGGAGCTTACTAAAGACAGGGAAAGATTTTACATTTACTTTACCTATCTTTGGTAAAGTTTAGCAGTTTAGTGTTTTTCACAATTTAGTAGTTGATGCAGCTTGGTATTGACAGGGGGGAAATTCAAAGGCAGCATCATCATATTTCTCTTCGTTGCAGCGCCTAAAGTTCGGTCTGCGAATCTGTGCGTTGTTGCTTTGAGCTTACTAAAGACAGGGAAAGATTTTACATTTACTTTACCTATCTTTGGTAAAGTTTAGCAGTTTAGTGTTTTTCACAATTTAGTAGTTGATGCAGCTTGGTATTGACAGGGGGGAAATTCAAAGGCAGCATCATCAATTTCTCTTCGTTGCAGCGCCTAAAGTTCGGTCTGCGAATCTGTGCGTTGTTGCTATGGAGCTTACTAAAGACAGGGAAAGATTTTACATTTACTTTACCTATCTTTGGTAAAGTTTAGCAGTTTAGTGTTTTTCACAATTTAGTAGTTGATGCAGCTTGGTATTGACAGGGGGGAAATTCAAAGGCAGCATCATCATATTTCTCTTCGTTGCAGCGCCTAAAGTTCGGTCTGCGAATCTGTGCGTTGTTGCTATGGAGCTTACTAAATACAGGGAAAGATTTTACATTTACTTTACCTATCTTTGGTAAAGTTTAGCAGTTTAGTGTTTTTCACAATTTAGTAGTTGATGCAGCTTGGTATTGACAGGGGGGAAATTCAAAGGCAGCATCATCATATTTCTCTTCGTTGCAGCGCCTAAAGTTCGGTCTGCGAATCTGTGCGTTGTTGCTATGGAGCTTACTAAAGACAGGGAAAGATTTTACATTTACTTTACCTATCTTTGGTAAAGTTTAGCAGTTTAGTGTTTTTCACAATTTAGTAGTTGATGCAGCTTGGTATTGACAGGGGGGAAATTCAAAGGCAGCATCATCATATTTCTCTTCGTTGCAGCGCCTAAAGTTCGGTCTGCGAATCTGTGCGTTGTTGCTATGGAGCTTACTAAAGACAGGGAAAGATTTTACATTTACTTTACCTATCTTTGGTAAAGTTTAGCAGTTTAGTGTTTTTCACAATTTAGTAGTTGATGCAGTTTGGGATTGACAGGGGGGAAATTCAAAGGCAGCATCATCATATTTCTCTTCATTGCAGCGCCTAAAGTTCGGTCTGCGAATCTGTGCGTTGTTGCTATGGAGCTTACTAAAGACAGGGAAAGATTTTACATTTACTTTACCTATCTTTGGTAAAGTTTAGCAGTTTAGTGTTTTTCACAATTTAGTAGTTGATGCAGTTTGGGATTGACAGAGGGGAAATTCAAAGGCAGCATCATCATATTTCTCTTCGTTGCAGCGCCTAAAGTTCGGTCTGCGAATCTGTGCGTTGTTGCTATGGAGCTTACTAAAGACAGGGAAAGATTTTACATTTACTTTACCTATCTTTGGTAAAGTTTAGCAGTTTAGTGTTTTTCACAATTTAGTAGTTGATGCAGCTTGGTATTGACAGGGGGGAAATTCAAAGGCAGCATCATCATATTTCTCTTCATTGCAGCGCCTAAAGTTCGGTCTGCGAATCTGTGCGTTGTTGCTATGGAGCTTACTAAAGACAGGGAAAGATTTTACATTTACTTTACCTATCTTTGGTAAAGTTTAGCAGTTTAGTGTTTTTCACAATTTAGTAGTTGATGCAGCTTGGTATTGACAGGGGGGAAATTCAAAGGCAGCATCATCATATTTCTCTTCGTTGCAGCGCCTAAAGTTCGGTCTGCGAATCTGTGCGTTGTTGCTATGGAGCTTACTAAAGACAGGGAAAGATTTTACATTTACTTTACCTATCTTTGGTAAAGTTTAGCAGTTTAGTGTTTTTCACAATTTAGTAGTTGATGCAGCTTGGTATTGACAGGGGGGAAATTCAAAGGCAGCATCATCATATTTCTCTTCGTTGCAGCGCCAAAAGTTCGGTCTGCGAATCTGTGCGTTGTTGCTATGGAACTTACTAAAGACAGGGAAAGATTTTACATTTACTTTACCTATCTTTGGTAAAGTTTAGCAGTTTAGTGTTTTTCACAATTTAGTAGTTGATGCAGCTTGGTATTGACAGGGGGGAAATTCAAAGGCAGCATCATCATATTTCTCTTCGTTGCAGCACCTAAAGTTCGGTCTGCGAATCTGTGCGTTGTTGCTATGGAGCTTACTAAAGACAGGGAAAAATTTTACATTTACTTTACCTATCTTTGGTAAAGTTTAGCAGTTTAGTGTTTTTCACAATTTAGTAGTTGATGCAGTTTGGGATTGACAGGGGGGAAATTCAAAGGCAGCATCATCATATTTCTCTTCGTTGCAGCGCCTAAAGTTCGGTCTGCGAATCTGTGCGTTGTTGCTATGGAGCTTACTAAAGACAGGGAAAGATTTTACATTTACTTTACCTATCTTTGGTAACGTTTAGCAGTTTAGTGTTTTTCACAATTTAGTAGTTGATGCAGCTTGGTATTGACAGGGGGGAAATTCAAAGGCAGCATCATCATATTTCTCTTCGTTGCAGCGCCTAAAGTTCGGTCTGCGAATCTGTGCGCTGTTTCTATGGAGCTTACTAAAGACAGGGAAAGATTTTACATTTACTTTACCTATCTTTGGTAAAGTTTAGCAGTTTAGTGTTTTTCACAATTTAGTAGTTGATGCAGCTTGGTATTGACAGGGGGGAAATTCAAAGGCAGCATCATCATATTTCTCTTCGTTGCAGCGCCTAAAGTTCGGTCTGCGAATCTGTGCGTTGTTGCTATGGAGCTTACTAAAGACAGGGAAAGATTTTACATTTACTTTACCTATCTTTGGTAAAGTTTAGCAGTTTAGTGTTTTTCACAATTTAGTAGTTGATGCAGCTTGGTATTGACAGGGGGGAAATTCAAAGGCAGCATCATCATATTTCTCTTCGTTGCAGCGCCTAAAGTTCGGTCTGCGAATCTGTGCGTTGTTGCTATGGAGCTTACTAAAGACAGGGAAAGATTTTACATATACTTTACCTATCTTTGGTAAAGTTTAGCAGTTTAGTGTTTTTCACAATTTAGTAGTTGATGCAGTTTGGGATTGACAGAGGGGAAATTCAAAGGCAGCATCATCATATTTCTCTTCGTTGCAGCGCCTAAAGTTCGGTCTGCGAATCTGTGCGTTGTTGCTATGGAGCTTACTAAAGACAGGGAAAGATTTTACATTTACTTTACCTATCTTTGGTAAAGTTTAGCAGTTTAGTGTTTTTCACAATTTAGTAGTTGATGCAGTTTGGGATTGACAGGGGGGAAATTCAAAGGCAGCATCATCATATTTCTCTTCATTGCTGCGCCTAAAGTTCGGTCTGCGAATCTGTGCGTTGTTGCTATGGAGCTTACTAAAGACAGGGAAAGATTTTACATATACTTTACCTATCTTTGGTAAAGTTTAGCAGTTTAGTGTTTTTCACAATTTAGTAGTTGATGCAGTTTGGGATTGACAGAGGGGAAATTCAAAGGCAGCATCATCATATTTCTCTTCGTTGCAGCGCCTAAAGTTCGGTCTGCGAATCTGTGCGTTGTTGCTATGGAGCTTACTAAAGACAGGGAAAGATTTTACATTTACTTTACCTATCTTTGGTAAAGTTTAGCAGTTTAGTGTTTTTCACAATTTAGTAGTTGATGCAGCTTGGTATTGACAGGGGGGAAATTCAAAGGCAGCATCATCATATTTCTCTTCGTTGCAGCGCCTAAATTTCGGTCTGCGAATCTGTGCGTTGTTGCTATGGAGCTTACTAAAGACAGGGAAAGATTTTACATTTACTTTACCTATCTTTGGTAAAGTTTAGCAGTTTAGTGTTTTTCACAGTTTAGTAGTTGATGCAGCTTGGTATTGACAGGGGGGAAATTCAAAGGCAGCATCATCATATTTCTCTTCGTTGCAGCGCCTAAAGTTCGGTCTGCGAATCTGTGCGTTGTTGCTATGGAGCTTACTAAAGACAGGGAAAGATTTTACATTTACTTTACCTATCTTTGGTAAAGTTTAGCAGTTTAGTGTTTTTCACAATTTAGTAGTTGATGCAGCTTGGTATTGACAGGGGGGAAATTCAAAGGCAGCATCATCATATTTCTCTTCGTTGCAGCGCCTAAAGTTCGGTCTGCGAATCTGTGCGTTGTTGCTATGGAACTTACTAAAGACAGGGAAAGATTTTACATTTACTTTACCTATCTTTGGTAAAGTTTAGCAGTTTAGTGTTTTTCACAATTTAGTAGTTGATGCAGCTTGGTATTGACAGGGGGGAAATTCAAAGGCAGCATCAGCATATTTCTCTTCGTTGCAGCGCCTAAAGTTCGGTCTGCGAATCTGTGCGTTGTTGCTATGGAGCTTACTAAAGACAGGGAAAGATTTTACATTTACTTTACCTATCTTTGGTAAAGTTTAGCAGTTTAGTGTTTTTCACTATTTAGTAGTTGATGCAGTTTGGGATTGACAGGGGGGAAATTCAAAGGCAGCATCATCATATTTCTCTTCATTGCAGCGCCTAAAGTTCGGTCTGCGAATCTGTGCGTTGTTGCTATGGAGCTTACTAAAGACAGGGAAAAATTTTACATTTACTTTACCTATCTTTGGTAAAGTTTAGCAGTTTAGTGTTTTTCACAATTTAGTAGTTGATGCAGTTTGGGATTGACAGGGGGGAAATTCAAAGGCAGCATCATCATATTTCTCTTCGTTGCAGCGCCTAAATTTCGGTCTGCGAATCTGTGCGTTGTTGCTATGGAGCTTACTAAAGACAGGGAAAGATTTTACATTTACTTTACCTATCTTTGGTAAAGTTTAGCAGTTTAGTGTTTTTCACAATTTAGTAGTTGATGCAGTTTGGGATTGACAGAGGGGAAATTCAAAGGCAGCATCATCATATTTCTCTTCGTTGCAGCGCCTAAAGTTCAGTCTGCGAATCTGTGCGTTGTTGCTATGGAGCTTACTAAAGACAGGGAAAGATTTTACATTTACTTTACCTATCTTTGGTAAAGTTTAGCAGTTTAGTGTTTTTCGCAATTTAGTAGTTGATGCAGCCTGGTATTGACAGGGGGGAAATTCAAAGGCAGCATCATCATATTTCTCTTCAATGCGGCGCATAAAGTTCGGTCTGCGAATCTGTGCGTTGTTGCTATGGAGCTTACTAAAGACAGGGAAAGATTTTACATTTACTTTACCTATCTTTGGTAAAGTTTAGCAGTTTAGTGTTTTTCACAATTTAGTAGTTGATGCAGTTTGGGATTGACAGGGGGGAAATTCAAAGGCAGCATCATCATATTTCTCTTCATTGCAGCGCCTAAAGTTCGGTCTGCGAATCTGTGCGTTGTTGCTATGGAGCTTACTAAAGACAGGGAAAGATTTTACATTTACTTTACCTATCTTTGGTAAAGTTTAGCAGTTTAGTGTTTTTCACAATTTAGTAGTTGATGCAGTTTGGGATTGACAGGGGGGAAATTCAAAGGCAGCATCATCATATTTCTCTTCATTGCAGCGCCTAAAGTTCGGTCTGCGAATCTGTGCGTTGTTGCTATGGAGCTTACTAAAGACAGGGAAAGATTTTACATTTACTTTACCTATCTTTGGTAAAGTTTAGCAGTTTAGTGTTTTTCACAATTTAGTAGTTGATGCAGTTTGGGATTGACAGGGGGGAAATTCAAAGGCAGCATCATCATATTTCTCTTCGTTGCAGCGCCTAAAGTTCGGTCTGCGAATCTGTGCGTTGTTGCTATGGAGCTTACTAAAGACAGGGAAAGATTTTACATTTACTTTACCTATCTTTGGTACAGTTTAGCAGTTTAGTGTTTTTCACAATTTAGTAGTTGATGCAGTTTGGGATTGACAGGGGGGAAATTCAAAGGCAGCATCATCATATTTCTCTTCAATGTGGCGCATAAAGTTCGGTCTGCGAATCTGTGTGTTATTGCTATGGAGCTTACTAAAGACAGGGAAAGATTTTACATTTACTTTACCTATCTTTGGTAAAGTTTAGCAGTTTAGTGTTTTTCACAATTTAGTAGTTGATGCAGCTTGGTATTGACAGGGGGGAAATTCAAAGGCAGCATCATCATATTTCTCTTCGTTGCAGCGCCTAAAGTTCGGTCTGCGAATCTGTGCGTTGTTGCTATGGAGCTTACTAAAGACAGGGAAAGATTTTACATATACTTTACCTATCTTTGGTAAAGTTTAGCAGTTTAGTGTTTTTCACAATTTAGTAGTTGATGCAGTTTGGGATTGACAGAGGGGAAATTCAAAGGCAGCATCATCATATTTCTCTTCGTTGCAGCGCCTAAAGTTCGGTCTGCGAATCTGTGCGTTGTTGCTATGGAGCTTACTAAAGACAGGGAAAGATTTTACATTTACTTTACCTATCTTTGGTAAAGTTTAGCAGTTTAGTGTTTTTCACAATTTAGTAGTTGATGCAGTTTGGGATTGACAGGGGGGAAATTCAAAGGCAGCATCATCATATTTCTCTTCATTGCTGCGCCTAAAGTTCGGTCTGCGAATCTGTGCGTTGTTGCTATGGAGCTTACTAAAGACAGGGAAAGATTTTACATATACTTTACCTATCTTTGGTAAAGTTTAGCAGTTTAGTGTTTTTCACAATTTAGTAGTTGATGCAGTTTGGGATTGACAGAGGGGAAATTCAAAGGCAGCATCATCATATTTCTCTTCGTTGCAGCGCCTAAAGTTCGGTCTGCGAATCTGTGCGTTGTTGCTATGGAGCTTACTAAAGACAGGGAAAGATTTTACATTTACTTTACCTATCTTTGGTAAAGTTTAGCAGTTTAGTGTTTTTCACAATTTAGTAGTTGATGCAGCTTGGTATTGACAGGGGGGAAATTCAAAGGCAGCATCATCATATTTCTCTTCGTTGCAGCGCCTAAATTTCGGTCTGCGAATCTGTGCGTTGTTGCTATGGAGCTTACTAAAGACAGGGAAAGATTTTACATTTACTTTACCTATCTTTGGTAAAGTTTAGCAGTTTAGTGTTTTTCACAGTTTAGTAGTTGATGCAGCTTGGTATTGACAGGGGGGAAATTCAAAGGCAGCATCATCATATTTCTCTTCGTTGCAGCGCCTAAAGTTCGGTCTGCGAATCTGTGCGTTGTTGCTATGGAGCTTACTAAAGACAGGGAAAGATTTTACATTTACTTTACCTATCTTTGGTAAAGTTTAGCAGTTTAGTGTTTTTCACAATTTAGTAGTTGATGCAGCTTGGTATTGACAGGGGGGAAATTCAAAGGCAGCATCATCATATTTCTCTTCGTTGCAGCGCCTAAAGTTCGGTCTGCGAATCTGTGCGTTGTTGCTATGGAACTTACTAAAGACAGGGAAAGATTTTACATTTACTTTACCTATCTTTGGTAAAGTTTAGCAGTTTAGTGTTTTTCACAATTTAGTAGTTGATGCAGCTTGGTATTGACAGGGGGGAAATTCAAAGGCAGCATCAGCATATTTCTCTTCGTTGCAGCGCCTAAAGTTCGGTCTGCGAATCTGTGCGTTGTTGCTATGGAGCTTACTAAAGACAGGGAAAGATTTTACATTTACTTTACCTATCTTTGGTAAAGTTTAGCAGTTTAGTGTTTTTCACTATTTAGTAGTTGATGCAGTTTGGGATTGACAGGGGGGAAATTCAAAGGCAGCATCATCATATTTCTCTTCATTGCAGCGCCTAAAGTTCGGTCTGCGAATCTGTGCGTTGTTGCTATGGAGCTTACTAAAGACAGGGAAAAATTTTACATTTACTTTACCTATCTTTGGTAAAGTTTAGCAGTTTAGTGTTTTTCACAATTTAGTAGTTGATGCAGTTTGGGATTGACAGGGGGGAAATTCAAAGGCAGCATCATCATATTTCTCTTCGTTGCAGCGCCTAAATTTCGGTCTGCGAATCTGTGCGTTGTTGCTATGGAGCTTACTAAAGACAGGGAAAGATTTTACATTTACTTTACCTATCTTTGGTAAAGTTTAGCAGTTTAGTGTTTTTCACAATTTAGTAGTTGATGCAGTTTGGGATTGACAGAGGGGAAATTCAAAGGCAGCATCATCATATTTCTCTTCGTTGCAGCGCCTAAAGTTCAGTCTGCGAATCTGTGCGTTGTTGCTATGGAGCTTACTAAAGACAGGGAAAGATTTTACATTTACTTTACCTATCTTTGGTAAAGTTTAGCAGTTTAGTGTTTTTCGCAATTTAGTAGTTGATGCAGCCTGGTATTGACAGGGGGGAAATTCAAAGGCAGCATCATCATATTTCTCTTCAATGCGGCGCATAAAGTTCGGTCTGCGAATCTGTGCGTTGTTGCTATGGAGCTTACTAAAGACAGGGAAAGATTTTACATTTACTTTACCTATCTTTGGTAAAGTTTAGCAGTTTAGTGTTTTTCACAATTTAGTAGTTGATGCAGTTTGGGATTGACAGGGGGGAAATTCAAAGGCAGCATCATCATATTTCTCTTCATTGCAGCGCCTAAAGTTCGGTCTGCGAATCTGTGCGTTGTTGCTATGGAGCTTACTAAAGACAGGGAAAGATTTTACATTTACTTTACCTATCTTTGGTAAAGTTTAGCAGTTTAGTGTTTTTCACAATTTAGTAGTTGATGCAGTTTGGGATTGACAGGGGGGAAATTCAAAGGCAGCATCATCATATTTCTCTTCATTGCAGCGCCTAAAGTTCGGTCTGCGAATCTGTGCGTTGTTGCTATGGAGCTTACTAAAGACAGGGAAAGATTTTACATTTACTTTACCTATCTTTGGTAAAGTTTAGCAGTTTAGTGTTTTTCACAATTTAGTAGTTGATGCAGTTTGGGATTGACAGGGGGGAAATTCAAAGGCAGCATCATCATATTTCTCTTCGTTGCAGCGCCTAAAGTTCGGTCTGCGAATCTGTGCGTTGTTGCTATGGAGCTTACTAAAGACAGGGAAAGATTTTACATTTACTTTACCTATCTTTGGTACAGTTTAGCAGTTTAGTGTTTTTCACAATTTAGTAGTTGATGCAGTTTGGGATTGACAGGGGGGAAATTCAAAGGCAGCATCATCATATTTCTCTTCAATGTGGCGCATAAAGTTCGGTCTGCGAATCTGTGTGTTATTGCTATGGAGCTTACTAAAGACAGGGAAAGATTTTACATTTACTTTACCTATCTTTGGTAAAGTTTTGCAGTTTAGTGTTTTTCACAATTTAGTAGTTGATGCAGCTTGGTATTGACAGGGGGGAAATTCAAAGGCAGCATCATCATATTTCTCTTCAATGCGGCGCATAAAGTTCGGTCTGCGAATCTGTGCGTTGTTGCTATGGAGCTTACTAAAGACAGGAAAGATTTTACATTTTCTTTCCTTATCTTTGGTAAAGTTTAGCAGTTTAGTGTTTTTCACAATTTAGTAGTTGATGCAGCTTGGGATTGACGGGGGGGGAATTCAAAGGCAGCATCATCATATTTCTCTTCAATGCGGCGCATAAAGTTCGGTCTGCGAATCTGTGCGTTGTTGCTATGGAGCTTACTAAAGACAGGGAAAGATTTTACATTTACTTTCCCTATCTTTGGTAAAGTTTAGCAGTTTAGTGTTTTTCACAATTTAGTAGTTGATGCAGTTTGGGATTGACAGGGGGGAAATTCAAAGGCAGCATCATCATATTTCTCTTTGTTGCAGCGCCTAAAGTTCGGTCTGCGAATCTGTGCGTTGTTGCTATGGAGCTTACTGAAGACAGGGAAAGATTTTACATTTTCTTTCCCTATCTTTGGTAAAGTTTAGCAGTTTAGTGTTTTTCACAATTTAGTAGTTGATGCAGCTTGGGATTGACGGGGGGGAATTCAAAGGCAGCATCATCATATTTCTCTTCAATGCGGCGCATAAAGTTCGGTCTGCGAATCTGTGCGTTGTTGCTATGGAGCTTACTAAAGACAGGGAAAAATTTTACATTTTCTTTCCCTATCTTTGGTAAAGTTTAGCAGTTTAGTGTTTTTCACAATTTAGTAGTTGATGTGCAGCTTGGGATTGACAGGGGGGAATTCAAAGACAGCATCATCATATATCTCTTCGTTGCAGCGCATAAAGTTCGGTCTGCGAATCTGTGCGTTGTTGCTATGGAGCTTACTAAAGACAGGGAAAGATTTTACATTTTCTTTCCCTATCTTTGGTAAAGTTTAGCAGTTTAGTGTTTTTCACAATTTAGTAGTTGATGCAGTTTGGGATTGACAGGGGGGAAATTCAAAGGCAGCATCATCATATTTCTCTTCAATGCGGCGCATAAAGTTCGGTCTGCGAATCTGTGCGTTGTTGCTATGGAGCTTACTAAAGACAGGGAAAAATTTTACATTTTCTTTCCCTATCTTTGGTAAAGTTTAGCAGTTTAGTGTTTTTCACAATTTAGTAGTTGATGTGCAGCTTGGGATTGACAGGGGGGAATTCAAAGACAGCATCATCATATATCTCTTCGTTGCAGCGCATAAAGTTCGGTCTGCGAATCTGTGCGTTGTTGCTATGGAGCTTACTAAAGACAGGGAAAGATTTTACATTTTCTTTCCCTATCTTTGGTAAAGTTTAGCAGTTTAGTGTTTTTCACAATTTAGTAGTTGATGCAGTTTGGGATTGACAGGGGGGAAATTCAAAGGCAGCATCATCATATTTCTCTTTGTTGCAGCGCCTAAAGTTCGGTCTGCGAATCTGTGCGTTGTTGCTATGGAGCTTACTGAAGACAGGGAAAGATTTTACATTTTCTTTCCCTATCTTTGGTAAAGTTTAGCAGTTTAGTGTTTTTCACAATTTAGTAGTTGATGCAGTTTGGGATTGACAGGGGGGAAATTCAAAGGCAGCATCATCATATTTCTCTTCGTTGCAGCGCCTAAAGTTCGGTCTGCGAATCTGTGCGTTGTTGCTATGGAGCTTACTAAAGACAGGGAAAGATTTTACATTTACTTTACCTATCTTTGGTAAAGTTTAGCAGTTTAGTGTTTTTCACAATTTAGTAGTTGATGCAGCTTGGTATTGACAGGGGGGAAATTCAAAGGCAGCATCATCATATTTCTCTTCGTTGCAGCGCCTAAAGTTCGGTCTGCGAATCTGTGCGTTGTTGCTATGGAACTTACTAAAGACAGGGAAAGATTTTACATTTACTTTACCTATCTTTGGTAAAGTTTAGCAGTTTAGTGTTTTTCACAATTTAGTAGTTGATGCAGCTTGGTATTGACAGGGGGGAAATTCAAAGGCAGCATCATCATATTTCTCTTCGTTGCAGCGCCTAAAGTTCGGTCTGCGAATCTGTGCGTTGTTGCTATGGAGCTTACTAAAGACAGGGAAAGATTTTACATTTACTTTACCTATCTTTGGTAAAGTTTAGCAGTTTAGTGTTTTTCACTATTTAGTAGTTGATGCAGTTTGGGATTGACAGGGGGGAAATTCAAAGGCAGCATCATCATATTTCTCTTCATTGCAGCGCCTAAAGTTCGGTCTGCGAATCTGTGCGTTGTTGCTATGGAGCTTACTAAAGACAGGGAAAAATTTTACATTTACTTTACCTATCTTTGGTAAAGTTTAGCAGTTTAGTGTTTTTCACAATTTAGTAGTTGATGCAGTTTGGGATTGACAGGGGGGAAATTCAAAGGCAGCATCATCATATTTCTCTTCGTTGCAGCGCCTAAAGTTCGGTCTGCGAATCTGTGCGTTGTTGCTATGGAGCTTACTAAAGACAGGGAAAGATTTTACATTTACTTTACCTATCTTTGGTAACGTTTAGCAGTTTAGTGTTTTTCACAATTTAGTAGTTGATGCAGCTTGGTATTGACAGGGGGGAAATTCAAAGGCAGCATCATCATATTTCTCTTCGTTGCAGCGCCTAAAGTTCAGTCTGCGAATCTGTGCATTGTTTCTATGGAGCTTACTAAAGACAGGGAAAGATTTTACATTTACTTTACCTATCTTTGGTAAAGTTTAGCAGTTTAGTGTTTTTCACAATTTAGTAGTTGATGCAGTTTGGGATTGACAGGGGGGAAATTCAAAGGCAGCATCATCATATTTCTCTTCGTTGCAGCGCCTAAATTTCGGTGTGCGAATCTGTGCGTTGTTGCTATGGAGCTTACTAAAGACAGGGAAAGATTTTACATTTACTTTACCTATCTTTGGTAAAGTTTAGCAGTTTAGTGTTTTTCACAATTTAGTAGTTGATGCAGTTTGGGATTGACAGGGGGGAAATTCAAAGGCAGCATCATCATATTTCTCTTCATTGCAGCGCCTAAAGTTCGGTCTGCGAATCTGTGCGTTGTTGCTATGGAGCTTACTAAAGACAGGGAAAAATTTTACATTTACTTTACCTATCTTTGGTAAAGTTTAGCAGTTTAGTGTTTTTCACAATTTAGTAGTTGATGCAGCTTGGTATTGACAGGGGGGAAATTCAAAGGCAGCATCATCATATTTCTCTTCGTTGCAGCGCCTAAAGTTCGGTCTGCGAATCTGTGCGTTGTTGCTATGGAACTTACTAAAGACAGGGAAAGATTTTACATTTACTTTACCTATCTTTGGTAAAGTTTAGCAGTTTAGTGTTTTTCACAATTTAGTAGTTGATGCAGCTTGGTATTGACAGGGGGGAAATTCAAAGGCAGCATCAGCATATTTCTCTTCGTTGCAGCGCCTAAAGTTCGGTCTGCGAATCTGTGCGTTGTTGCTATGGAGCTTACTAAAGACAGGGAAAGATTTTACATTTACTTTACCTATCTTTGGTAAAGTTTAGCAGTTTAGTGTTTTTCACTATTTAGTAGTTGATGCAGTTTGGGATTGACAGGGGGGAAATTCAAAGGCAGCATCATCATATTTCTCTTCATTGCAGCGCCTAAAGTTCGGTCTGCGAATCTGTGCGTTGTTGCTATGGAGCTTACTAAAGACAGGGAAAAATTTTACATTTACTTTACCTATCTTTGGTAAAGTTTAGCAGTTTAGTGTTTTTCACAATTTAGTAGTTGATGCAGTTTGGGATTGACAGGGGGGAAATTCAAAGGCAGCATCATCATATTTCTCTTCGTTGCAGCGCCTAAAGTTCGGTCTGCGAATCTGTGCGTTGTTGCTATGGAGCTTACTAAAGACAGGGAAAGATTTTACATTTACTTTACCTATCTTTGGTAAAGTTTAGCAGTTTAGTGTTTTTCACAATTTAGTAGTTGATGCAGTTTGGGATTGACAGAGGGGAAATTCAAAGGCAGCATCATCATATTTCTCTTCGTTGCAGCGCCTAAAGTTCAGTCTGCGAATCTGTGCGTTGTTGCTATGGAGCTTACTAAAGACAGGGAAAGATTTTACATTTACTTTACCTATCTTTGGTAAAGTTTAGCAGTTTAGTGTTTTTCGCAATTTAGTAGTTGATGCAGCCTGGTATTGACAGGGGGGAAATTCAAAGGCAGCATCATCATATTTCTCTTCAATGCGGCGCATAAAGTTCGGTCTGCGAATCTGTGCGTTGTTGCTATGGAGCTTACTAAAGACAGGGAAAGATTTTACATTTACTTTACCTATCTTTGGTACAGTTTAGCAGTTTAGTGTTTTTCACAATTTAGTAGTTGATGCAGCTTGGTATTGACAGGGGGGAAATTCAAAGGCAGCATCATCATATTTCTCTTCGTTGCAGCGCCTAAAGTTCGGTCTGCGAATCTGTGCGTTGTTGCTATGGAGCTTACTAAAGACAGGGAAAGATTTTACATTTACTTTACCTATCTTTGGTAAAGTTTAGCAGTTTAGTGTTTTTCACAATTTAGTAGTTGATGCAGTTTGGGATTGACAGGGGGGAAATTCAAAGGCAGCATCATCATATTTCTCTTCATTGCAGCGCCTAAAGTTCGGTCTGCGAATCTGTGCGTTGTTGCTATGGAGCTTACTAAAGACAGGGAAAGATTTTACATTTACTTTACCTATCTTTGGTAAAGTTTAGCAGTTTAGTGTTTTTCACAATTTAGTAGTTGATGCAGTTTGGGATTGACAGGGGGGAAATTCAAAGGCAGCATCATCATATTTCTCTTCGTTGCAGCGCCTAAAGTTCGGTCTGCGAATCTGTGCGTTGTTGCTATGGAGCTTACTAAAGACAGGGAAAGATTTTACATTTACTTTACCTATCTTTGGTACAGTTTAGCAGTTTAGTGTTTTTCACAATTTAGTAGTTGATGCAGTTTGGGATTGACAGGGGGGAAATTCAAAGGCAGCATCATCATATTTCTCTTCAATGTGGCGCATAAAGTTCGGTCTGCGAATCTGTGTGTTATTGCTATGGAGCTTACTAAAGACAGGGAAAGATTTTACATTTACTTTACCTATCTTTGGTAAAGTTTTGCAGTTTAGTGTTTTTCACAATTTAGTAGTTGATGCAGCTTGGTATTGACAGGGGGGAAATTCAAAGGCAGCATCATCATATTTCTCTTCAATGCGGCGCATAAAGTTCGGTCTGCGAATCTGTGCGTTGTTGCTATGGAGCTTACTAAAGACAGGAAAGATTTTACATTTTCTTTCCTTATCTTTGGTAAAGTTTAGCAGTTTAGTGTTTTTCACAATTTAGTAGTTGATGCAGCTTGGGATTGACGGGGGGGGAATTCAAAGGCAGCATCATCATATTTCTCTTCAATGCGGCGCATAAAGTTCGGTCTGCGAATCTGTGCGTTGTTGCTATGGAGCTTACTAAAGACAGGGAAAGATTTTACATTTACTTTCCCTATCTTTGGTAAAGTTTAGCAGTTTAGTGTTTTTCACAATTTAGTAGTTGATGCAGTTTGGGATTGACAGGGGGGAAATTCAAAGGCAGCATCATCATATTTCTCTTTGTTGCAGCGCCTAAAGTTCGGTCTGCGAATCTGTGCGTTGTTGCTATGGAGCTTACTGAAGACAGGGAAAGATTTTACATTTTCTTTCCCTATCTTTGGTAAAGTTTAGCAGTTTAGTGTTTTTCACAATTTAGTAGTTGATGCAGCTTGGGATTGACGGGGGGGAATTCAAAGGCAGCATCATCATATTTCTCTTCAATGCGGCGCATAAAGTTCGGTCTGCGAATCTGTGCGTTGTTGCTATGGAGCTTACTAAAGACAGGGAAAAATTTTACATTTTCTTTCCCTATCTTTGGTAAAGTTTAGCAGTTTAGTGTTTTTCACAATTTAGTAGTTGATGTGCAGCTTGGGATTGACAGGGGGGAATTCAAAGACAGCATCATCATATATCTCTTCGTTGCAGCGCATAAAGTTCGGTCTGCGAATCTGTGCGTTGTTGCTATGGAGCTTACTAAAGACAGGGAAAGATTTTACATTTTCTTTCCCTATCTTTGGTAAAGTTTAGCAGTTTAGTGTTTTTCACAATTTAGTAGTTGATGCAGTTTGGGATTGACAGGGGGGAAATTCAAAGGCAGCATCATCATATTTCTCTTCAATGCGGCGCATAAAGTTCGGTCTGCGAATCTGTGCGTTGTTGCTATGGAGCTTACTAAAGACAGGGAAAAATTTTACATTTTCTTTCCCTATCTTTGGTAAAGTTTAGCAGTTTAGTGTTTTTCACAATTTAGTAGTTGATGTGCAGCTTGGGATTGACAGGGGGGAATTCAAAGACAGCATCATCATATATCTCTTCGTTGCAGCGCATAAAGTTCGGTCTGCGAATCTGTGCGTTGTTGCTATGGAGCTTACTAAAGACAGGGAAAGATTTTACATTTTCTTTCCCTATCTTTGGTAAAGTTTAGCAGTTTAGTGTTTTTCACAATTTAGTAGTTGATGCAGTTTGGGATTGACAGGGGGGAAATTCAAAGGCAGCATCATCATATTTCTCTTTGTTGCAGCGCCTAAAGTTCGGTCTGCGAATCTGTGCGTTGTTGCTATGGAGCTTACTGAAGACAGGGAAAGATTTTACATTTTCTTTCCCTATCTTTGGTAAAGTTTAGCAGTTTAGTGTTTTTCACAATTTAGTAGTTGATGCAGTTTGGGATTGACAGGGGGGAAATTCAAAGGCAGCATCATCATATTTCTCTTCGTTGCAGCGCCTAAAGTTCGGTCTGCGAATCTGTGCGTTGTTGCTATGGAGCTTACTAAAGACAGGGAAAGATTTTACATTTACTTTACCTATCTTTGGTAAAGTTTAGCAGTTTAGTGTTTTTCACAATTTAGTAGTTGATGCAGCTTGGTATTGACAGGGGGGAAATTCAAAGGCAGCATCATCATATTTCTCTTCGTTGCAGCGCCTAAAGTTCGGTCTGCGAATCTGTGCGTTGTTGCTATGGAACTTACTAAAGACAGGGAAAGATTTTACATTTACTTTACCTATCTTTGGTAAAGTTTAGCAGTTTAGTGTTTTTCACAATTTAGTAGTTGATGCAGCTTGGTATTGACAGGGGGGAAATTCAAAGGCAGCATCATCATATTTCTCTTCGTTGCAGCGCCTAAAGTTCGGTCTGCGAATCTGTGCGTTGTTGCTATGGAGCTTACTAAAGACAGGGAAAGATTTTACATTTACTTTACCTATCTTTGGTAAAGTTTAGCAGTTTAGTGTTTTTCACTATTTAGTAGTTGATGCAGTTTGGGATTGACAGGGGGGAAATTCAAAGGCAGCATCATCATATTTCTCTTCATTGCAGCGCCTAAAGTTCGGTCTGCGAATCTGTGCGTTGTTGCTATGGAGCTTACTAAAGACAGGGAAAAATTTTACATTTACTTTACCTATCTTTGGTAAAGTTTAGCAGTTTAGTGTTTTTCACAATTTAGTAGTTGATGCAGTTTGGGATTGACAGGGGGGAAATTCAAAGGCAGCATCATCATATTTCTCTTCGTTGCAGCGCCTAAAGTTCGGTCTGCGAATCTGTGCGTTGTTGCTATGGAGCTTACTAAAGACAGGGAAAGATTTTACATTTACTTTACCTATCTTTGGTAACGTTTAGCAGTTTAGTGTTTTTCACAATTTAGTAGTTGATGCAGCTTGGTATTGACAGGGGGGAAATTCAAAGGCAGCATCATCATATTTCTCTTCGTTGCAGCGCCTAAAGTTCAGTCTGCGAATCTGTGCATTGTTTCTATGGAGCTTACTAAAGACAGGGAAAGATTTTACATTTACTTTACCTATCTTTGGTAAAGTTTAGCAGTTTAGTGTTTTTCACAATTTAGTAGTTGATGCAGTTTGGGATTGACAGGGGGGAAATTCAAAGGCAGCATCATCATATTTCTCTTCGTTGCAGCGCCTAAATTTCGGTCTGCGAATCTGTGCGTTGTTGCTATGGAGCTTACTAAAGACAGGGAAAGATTTTACATTTACTTTACCTATCTTTGGTAAAGTTTAGCAGTTTAGTGTTTTTCACAATTTAGTAGTTGATGCAGTTTGGGATTGACAGGGGGGAAATTCAAAGGCAGCATCATCATATTTCTCTTCATTGCAGCGCCTAAAGTTCGGTCTGCGAATCTGTGCGTTGTTGCTATGGAGCTTACTAAAGACAGGGAAAAATTTTACATTTACTTTACCTATCTTTGGTAAAGTTTAGCAGTTTAGTGTTTTTCACAATTTAGTAGTTGATGCAGTTTGGGATTGACAGGGGGGAAATTCAAAGGCAGCATCATCATATTTCTCTTCGTTGCAGCGCCTAAAGTTCGGTCTGCGAATCTGTGCGTTGTTGCTATGGAGCTTACTAAAGACAGGGAAAGATTTTACATTTACTTTACCTATCTTTGGTAAAGTTTAGCAGTTTAGTGTTTTTCACAATTTAGTAGTTGATGCAGTTTGGGATTGACAGAGGGGAAATTCAAAGGCAGCATCATCATATTTCTCTTCGTTGCAGCGCCTAAAGTTCAGTCTGCGAATCTGTGCGTTGTTGCTATGGAGCTTACTAAAGACAGGGAAAGATTTTACATTTACTTTACCTATCTTTGGTAAAGTTTAGCAGTTTAGTGTTTTTCACAATTTAGTAGTTGATGCAGTTTGGGATTGACAGAGGGGAAATTCAAATGCAGCATCATCATATTTCTCTTCGTTGCAGCGCCTAAAGTTCGGTCTGCGAATCTGTGCGTTGTTGCTATGGAGCTTACTAAAGACAGGGAAAGATTTTACATTTACTTTACCTATCTTTGGTACAGTTTAGCAGTTTAGTGTTTTTCACAATTTAGTAGTTGATGCAGCCTGGTATTGACAGGGGGGAAATTCAAAGGCAGCATCATCATATTTCTCTTCAATGCGGCGCATAAAGTTCGGTCTGCGAATCTGTGCGTTGTTGCTATGGAGCTTACTAAAGACAGGGAAAGATTTTACATTTACTTTCCCTATCTTTGGTACAGTTTAGCAGTTTAGTGTTTTTCACAATTTAGTAGTTGATGCAGCCTGGTATTGACAGGGGGGAAATTCAAAGGCAGCATCATCATATTTCTCTTCAATGCGGCGCATAAAGTTCGGTCTGCGAATCTGTGCGTTGTTGCTATGGAGCTTACTAAAGACAGGGAAAGATTTTACATTTACTTTACCTATCTTTGGTACAGTTTAGCAGTTTAGTGTTTTTCAAAATTTAGTAGTTGATGCAGCTTGGTATTGACAGGGGGGAAATTCAAAGGCAGCATCATCATATTTCTCTTCGTTGCAGCGTCTAAAGTTCGGTCTGCGAATCTGTGCGTTGTTGCTATGGAGCTTACTAAAGACAGGGAAAGATTTTACATTTACTTTACCTATCTTTGGTAAAGTTTAGCAGTTTAGTGTTTTTCACAATTTAGTAGTTGATGCAGTTTGGGATTGACAGGGGGGAAATTCAAAGGCGGCATCATCATATTTCTCTTCATTGCAGCGCCTAAAGTTCGGTCTGCGAATCTGTGCGTTGTTGCTATGGAGCTTACTAAAGACAGGGAAAGATTTTACATTTACTTTACCTATCTTTGGTAAAGTTTAGCAGTTTAGTGTTTTTCACAATTTAGTAGTTGATGCAGTTTGGGATTGACAGGGGGGAAATTCAAAGGCAGCATCATCATATTTCTCTTCGTTGCAGCGCCTAAAGTTCGGTCTGCGAATCTGTGCGTTGTTGCTATGGAGCTTACTAAAGACAGGGAAAGATTTTACATTTACTTTACCTATCTTTGGTAAAGTTTAGCAGTTTAGTGTTTTTCTCAATTTAGTAGTTGATGCAGTTTGGGATTGACAGGGGGGAAATTCAAAGGCAGCATCATCATATTTCTCTTCAATGTGGCGCATAAAGTTCGGTCTGCGAATCTGTGTGTTATTGCTATGGAGCTTACTAAAGACAGGGAAAGATTTTACATTTACTTTACCTATCTTTGGTAAAGTTTTGCAGTTTAGTGTTTTTCACAATTTAGTAGTTGATGCAGCTTGGTATTGACAGGGGGGAAATTCAAAGGCAGCATCATCATATTTCTCTTCAATGCGGCGCATAAATTTCGGTCTGCGAATCTGTGCGTTGTTGCTATGGAGCTTACTAAAGACAGGAAAGATTTTACATTTTCTTTCCTTATCTTTGGTAAAGTTTAGCAGTTTAGTGTTTTTCACAATTTAGTAGTTGATGCAGCTTGGGATTGACGGGGGGGGAATTCAAAGGCAGCATCATCATATTTCTCTTCAATGCGGCGCATAAAGTTCGGTCTGCGAATCTGTGCGTTGTTGCTATGGAGCTTACTAAAGACAGGGAAAGATTTTACATTTACTTTACCTATCTTTGGTAAAGTTTTGCAGTTTAGTGTTTTTCACAATTTAGTAGTTGATGCAGCTTGGTATTGACAGGGGGGAAATTCAAAGGCAGCATCATCATATTTCTCTTCAATGCGGCGCATAAAGTTCGGTCTGCGAATCTGTGCGTTGTTGCTATGGAGCTTACTAAAGACAGGAAAGATTTTACATTTTCTTTCCTTATCTTTGGTAAAGTTTAGCAGTTTAGTGTTTTTCACAATTTAGTAGTTGATGCAGCTTGGGATTGACGGGGGGGGAATTCAAAGGCAGCATCATCATATTTCTCTTTGTTGCAGCGCCTAAAGTTCGGTCTGCGAATCTGTGCGTTGTTGCTATGGAGCTTACTGAAGACAGGGAAAGATTTTACATTTTCTTTCCCTATCTTTGGTAAAGTTTAGCAGTTTAGTGTTTTTCACAATTTAGTAGTTGATGCAGCTTGGGATTGACGGGGGGGAATTCAAAGGCAGCATCATCATATTTCTCTTCAATGCGGCGCATAAAGTTCGGTCTGCGAATCTGTGCGTTGTTGCTATGGAGCTTACTAAAGACAGGGAAAGATTTTACATTTTCTTTCCCTATCTTTGGTAAAGTTTAGCAGTTTAGTGTTTTTCACAATTTAGTAGTTGATGTGCAGCTTGGGATTGACAGGGGGGAATTCAAAGACAGCATCATCATATATCTCTTCGTTGCAGCGCATAAAGTTCGGTCTGCGAATCTGTGCGTTGTTGCTATGGAGCTTACTAAAGACAGGGAATGATTTTACATTTTCTTTCCCTATCTTTGGTAAAGTTTAGCAGTTTAGTGTTTTTCACAATTTAGTAGTTGATGCAGTTTGGGATTGACAGGGGGGAAATTCAAAGGCAGCATCATCATATTTCTCTTTGTTGCAGCGCCTAAAGTTCGGTCTGCGAATCTGTGCGTTGTTGCTATGGAGCTTACTGAAGACAGGGAAAGATTTTACATTTTCTTTCCCTATCTTTGGTAAAGTTTAGCAGTTTAGTGTTTTTCACAATTTAGTAGTTGATGCAGCTTGGGATTGACAGGGGGGAATTCAAAGACAGCATCATCATATATCTCTTCGTTGCAGCGCATAAAGTTCGGTCTGCGAATCTGTGCGTTGTTGCTATGGAGCTTACTAAAGACAGGGAAAGATTTTACATTTTCTTTCCCTATCTTTGGTAAAGTTTAGCAGTTTAGTGTTTTTCACAATTTAGTAGTTGATGCAGTTTGGGATTGACAGGGGGGAAATTCAAAGGCAGCATCATCATATTTCTCTTTGTTGCAGCGCCTAAAGTTCGGTCTGCGAATCTGTGCGTTGTTGCTATGGAGCTTACTGAAGACAGGGAAAGATTTTACATTTTCTTTCCCTATCTTTGGTAAAGTTTAGCAGTTTAGTGTTTTTCACAATTTAGTAGTTGATGCAGCTTGGGATTGACAGGGGGGAATTCAAAGACAGCATCATCATATATCTCTTCGTTGCAGCGCATAAAGTTCGGTCTGCGAATCTGTGCGTTGTTGCTATGGAGCTTACTAAAGACAGGGAAAGATTTTACATTTTCTTTCCCTATCTTTGGTAAAGTTTAGCAGTTTAGTGTTTTTCACAATTTAGTAGTTGATGCAGTTTGGGATTGACAGGGGGGAAATTCAAAGGCAGCATCATCATATTTCTCTTTGTTGCAGCGCCTAAAGTTCGGTCTGCGAATCTGTGCGTTGTTGCTATGGAGCTTACTGAAGACAGGGAAAGATTTTACATTTTCTTTCCCTATCTTTGGTAAAGTTTAGCAGTTTAGTGTTTTTCACAATTTAGTAGTTGATGCAGCTTGGGATTGACGGGGGGGAATTCAAAGGCAGCATCATCATATTTCTCTTCAATGCGGCGCATAAAGTTCGGTCTGCGAATCTGTGCGTTGTTGCTATGGAGCTTACTAAAGACAGGGAAAGATTTTACATTTTCTTTCCCTATCTTTGGTAAAGTTTAGCAGTTTAGTGTTTTTCACAATTTAGTAGTTGATGCAGCTTGGGATTGACGGGGGGGAAATTCAAAGGCAGCATCATCATATTTCTCTTTGTTGCAGCGCCTAAAGTTCGGTCTGCGAATCTGTGCGTTGTTGCTATGGAGCAACAACGAAAAACAAACAAAGACAGCGAAAACAAAGAGAGCGAAAGATTTTACATTTTTGCAAGGATGCAGCTCGGAGAAGACGAGAAAAAAATTCATGTTGATTTATCACAGGTATATGGGTATCATGCCTGTTCATATGGAACTGTTAAGGGACGGATGAGCAAATTCTGAGAAGGACGGCAGAGCTTCGAAAACCTCTCTTGTGTAGAAAGACCGAATGAGGCTGCGAACGAGAGAACCATCGCTGCCTGTTCGTGAGCTCATTAAGGAAAACATCACTGTTCAAGTAATAAGTTTAGATGTCAGTGTATCAATTGGCAGTGTGGAAACAATTATTCATCATCATTTAAAGTTCCGAAAGATCTATGCCAAATGGTACCCCACAAACTGACAGAGAAAAGGGCTAGGTCAACTCGTGCAAGGAGATGGTGGCAATGTTTGAAGCTAGTGGCCCTCAACGATTGACAGACATTGTCACAGATAATGAGACGTGGTTTTATAACTAAATCGACTCCCCAAAAGCTCGACAAATATTTTTGGGTTGCGGAAGATGAGCCGCATCACCAAATCCTCTGAAAAGACTTTTGCCCAAGAAATAAGGATGTTCAAATGTTTTTTCAATTTCCAAGACGGGGTTGCCTGTGCATCATACCAGAAAAAATGAATAGAAATGGCGAATACTATAACAACACTATTTTGCCCAGAGTGGTTGAGATGAAGGAGCAGCGTCCATAAAAGATTTGTCAAGGGTTCTCCATCTTCATGGAAATGCCAGTGCTCACAAAACCCGGTAAGTTATGGCATATCGGAGCAGGGAAAAAAATCCAACATCTACCCCATTCTGCATATTCACCCAATCTTGCACCATGCGATTTTCGATTGTTTCCAAAAATTAAAAAAGAACTTTCTTGGGAGCCTTTTTCAAGAGTGCAAGAATTTGCAAAATGCGTTCATTCAGAGTTGCGGAGTTTTTCCAAGCAAGAGTACCACCAAGCTTTCCAGGATTGGCGTAGACACCTGCAACTTTGCATATATGCTGCAGGGAAGAGCTTTGAAGAACAGTAAATGTTGTGTTGGGTTGTTTTACCTCTGAGCAGCACTTTTTTGCACACAATGTGCTAAATGGCCAGGTCACAAGGACCCCGAAGACTCAGAGAAGGTTGGGGGAGGGGACCCACTGGAACAGCTGTTGGGAGACAGATGGTAGCCTCCCGTCAAGGCCATCCAGTGTGTTCTTTAACGTGCACAGGGTATGGCTCTCCCATACACGGAACACGGCTTAACGTCCCATCCGACGGACGGCGGCCTTTCCAAGCCCATCGGTGTCCCCTACTGACCGTGGGCAGGGCAGGGAGTTTTGTGGAGATAAATCTCAACACTGACCCAGCTGGGACTCGAACCTGGGAACTTCAGATTACGAGCCTGGTGCGCTACCGACTGAGCCACCCCAGCCCCAGAATGTTGTGTTGAGGTAAGTGCAATGGATTTTGTTTTGCAGATGCATGTCAAGAATTAGACGAACGAAATTTAGCGTGCGAAATTAGATATTTTATACATATATTTATAAATATAATACATATTATGAAGTAGCAGTGGCAAAGCGTCAAGGGAGAATATTAGACTATCATCGAAAAAAAAAAACTTTCACTGAAATTCTGTTCTTGCCATTGTAATGCAATTTGTCTCGAGACATCTTAATAAAATGAAATCTGTTTAGAATCAGAAGCGAGGTCTGTTTCTAGATTGAATTCTTTCAGGCCAGTAAAAACTGTGTTGTCTCTCATTTTTAACAGCAAGTTTAAATTTGCTTGCTATTAAATACATGTAGGCTAAATGCAGCTGATTCTTAAGTGCATCACCATCATCATCCTCAAGCAGAATGGGCTACGGATGTCCAACCAGACTGCACAATTTAGTTCTCCAAGCATATCTGTCATGAGCTATATCTGCTGCATCTGGCCACTGTACACCAATTCTAACAAGGTCCTGTTTGACAATTCTGCCCACCGCATCCTAGGTCTCACCCTCTCTCTCTGAGGCCTTTAGGCACACTTTTTATAACCTTCGCTAATCTATGATTATACATACGGGCAATATGTCCAAACCAACGAAGTCTCTCTCTGCACAATACACTGCTCAGAAGAGGTTGCCAACTCCTTTGCCTAACCTCTTCATTTACTTACAAAGTTAAATCACCAAATACCCAAGATCCTGCGTAAGCATCTATAATCAAGAGCACTAAATTTCTGTAATCTTGTTCATAAAGCGTCCACGTTTCGCTACCATAACCAACCTTAGAAAGAATCAAACTATTATACAGTCTAATTTTAGTCTTTAGGTGTATACACCTATTTCTATACACTCCCTATAGATTCCTAAAAGTCCCTGCAGCAATCCCTATTCATCTGTTAATTTCATGCCGCACATCACCAGTATCTGATACATAGCTCCCAAGATAATTAAACTGAGACACTTATTCAAAGGCGCAACCATTCAGATTAACTGAATCACAGATTGCCTGACCAATTTTCATCACTTTAGTTTTATCTCTGTTTATGACCAAACCAACTCCATCATCAACAGCCCTAATGAAAGAATTCATCTCATAAACATCATTAGCCAACAAGGCCAAATCATTTGCATAATCTAAATCAGAAATTTTTACATCTCCAGACTATTTAAGGCCAAAATCTTTCCCTTGAAGTGAATTTCGCATAACATAATCAACAACCAAACTAAAGAGAAAAGGAGACAAAATGCATCCTTGTCGAACACCAGACGTAATGCTAAACCAAATGCTACAAGACTTATCAACTCTCACACATGACTCAGTGTTATTATAAAGAGCTTTCATTATGTTAACTAACTTGTCTGGTATACCATATGATCTCGCAATCAACCACAAATTATGACGATCAACAGAGTCGAAAGCCTTTTTGAAATCAACAAAGCTAGCAACCAAAGGTTTCTGAAACTCTAAACATTTCTCAAGAATCTGCCTAAGTGAAAATATCTGATCCACACATCCCCTACCACTTCTGAATCCACATTGCTCATCACGCAATTGCCTTTCAACCAGATTCTTAATTCTATTAAGCACAATCATGGAAAGAACTTTACCTGGAACAGAGAGTAGGCTGTTACCCCTATAGTTATCACAAGAACTGCGATCACCTTTTTTGAAAATAGGGATAATAATAGCTCTCGTAAAATCCTTAGGAACCTTTGTTGTAACCGAAACATTCCCAACTCTAAGCATTTCAGTAATAATTTCATCTACCCCTACCTTTAATATTATTAGAAATAGCCAAAATAACTTCAAACTGTGTTATAGGGCCAACATTAAAGCCAGTAATGCATCTACCATCATTACAAACAATGGAAGAAGAACCAATCACATTGTTTTAGAACATCACTGAAATGGTCAACCCACCTAGCCATGACAGAATATTCACCTTCAATAACCTTACCTTGTTTATCCTTCAATCCCTGTATACCTGTCCGTTTTCTACCACACAAAACATTAACTATCTGGTTCAGCTCTCTGCTGTTGTGCTGTCTAACTGCTTCCTCGGCTTTGTCAGCCAAGACATCAAGCCAAAAAAGATTCTTATCAGCAGCAAACTGATCTTTTAACGTTTATTAAGTTCTCTGTAATGCTTTCTATTAGGACTGGTAAGGTGTTTTTACATAAAAGAGACTACTAGTTTAAAGAAAAGCCTGTTTAAAATGGTCCCATTCTTCCTCAACTTCAGTACTAAACAAACCATGACTGTCATAATGACTAAGTAACCTATCATGGCAAGCTTTAGCTACAACTAGGTGTTTCATAGCTTCAGAATTAAAGGAATTTTTTTTAAACTTAGCACAACACTTCTTAAGTTTAAGTTATTTAAGTTGCAAGACACTTTTAAAAAGGTATTGGTCAGTTCTAGTATCAGCTTCCCTATATGACCTGGTATTTCTAACAGAACTGTCCCATTTGCTGTTAATTAATAAATATAATCAATCCTATTCTTATGCAGCCCATTAAGCGAAACCCATGTGTACTTATGTATGTCGCGGTATACATAAGTACACATGGGGACATAATAGCAGATAGCATTCAAGTCTTTAATGCTTGTAGTACACTGCAATAAGTGTTAGTTATTCTGAAACCATTGCATTTACTTACTTGTAGGAGACGTTGCCCATTGCTATTGCAGCTACCAATACCAAAAGGCCTATCACCCCTCCCCAAAGATCAGAGTTAGTCGGACAGAATTCAAAATATCCTGATGTTGTCCGAAAAACCTATGCTTCTCAACATCATCAGTATCCTCAGTGGGGACATAATAGCAGATAGCATTCAAGTCTTTAATGCTTGTAGTACACTGCATCATAAATACTTACTTTACAAAAATAAAAGCATTAAGTATTGGTGCAAATAATTAATTACTAATCCATATTCAGCTCTTAAATACCCTTGTTTCAATTTGATATTCAAATATATTAGCGTATGTCTACATTAACGATGAGTACTTTTTGTGACCAAAAAAAAATGTATGAGAAATGAAACTTATCTGAATTAGTGCAAATAAAGCAAAAAATAATGTTGCATTAATATTTATGATTACTACTGAACTGAAATTTGGGTTGGGTTGTTTTACCTCTGAGCGGCACTTATTTTGCACACCATGGGCTAAATGGCCAGGTCACATGGACCCCGAAGGCTCAGAGAAGGTTGGGGGAGGGGACCCACTGGAACAGCTGTTGGGAGACAGATGGTAGCCTCTCGTCAAGGCCATCCAGCGTGTTCTTTAACGTGCACAGAATATGGCTCTCCTGCACACGTGGCCACGGCTTAACGTCCCATCCGATGGACGGCGGCCATTCCAAGCTCATCGGTGTCCCCTACTGACCGTGGGCAGGGCGGGGAAATTTGCGGAGATAAATCTCAACGCTGACCCAGCTGGGACTCGAACCTGGGAACTACAGATTACGAGCCTGGTGCGCTACCGACTGAGCCACCCCCGCCCCTGAAATTTGGGATAAATATGTTAAGAAACCCTTCAGTGTACATATCATCAATGGCAATGATTTTTTTTTCCCTCTTTTTCCATAAGTTTCTGATTTCGATGTGAACCGTTTCGATTTGCACGATGATATCCCGGAACTTATCTACCAAATAAATCAAAAGATGGATGTATTTGGATTTCTCGTGTTCGTAATGTTTGTTTAGGAGACTGGAATCGACTACTTGACAACTTTTTGCTATATAATATTTGTTTAGAAGAAGGATTCCAGAATTGACTATTTAGCTTTCTCTTCTTATGTAATGTTTGTTTAGGAGTCCAGAATCTAAAATTCGCCTTTCTCTTATTAAGCAATATTTGTTTAGAAGGGTTAGTGATATTTTACCTCTGAGCGGCACTTCTTTGCACACCATGGGCTAAATGGCCAAGTCACATGGATCCCGAAGGCTCAGAGAAGGGACCCACTGGAACAGCTGTTGGGAGACAGATAGTAGCCTCCCGTCAAGGCCATTAAGCATGTTCTTTAACGTGCGCAGGGTATGCGCAGCTGTCCCACACACGGAGCCACGGCTTAACGTCCCATCCGACGGACGGCGGTCTTTCCAAGCCCATCGGGGTCCCTTACTGACCGTGGGCAGGGTGGGGAGTTTTGCGGAGATAAATCTCAACGCTGACCCAGCTGGGATTCGAACCTGGGAACTACAGATTGCGAGCCTGGCGCGCTACCTACTGTGCCACCCCCGCCCCTTGTTTAGAATGAGTCCAGGATTGACTGTTTTGCATTTTCTTGTTATGTAATATTTTTTAGGGTAAGAATCGACTCCAGAATCGACAATTTGGCTTTGTCTTATTATGTAATCTTTGTTTTGAAGGAGTCCATGACAAACTACTTGCTTTGTCTTGTTATGTAATCTTTGTTTTGAAGGAGTCCATGACAAACTACTTGCTTTGTCTTGTTATGTAATCTTTGTTTTGAAGGAGTCCATGACAAACTACTTGCTTTGTCTTGTTATGTAATCTTTGTTTTGAAGGAGTCCAGGATTTGACTACTTGGCTTTCTCTTGCTACTTAATCTTTGTTTAGAAAAAGTTCATGATTGACTACTTGGCTTTGTCTTGCTACGCAGTGTTTGTTTAAAAAGACTCCAGAATCGACTCTTTGGCTTTCTCTTGTTATTAATATTTGTTTAGAAGAAGGAGTCCGGTATCGAGTTCTTGGCTTTCTCTTGTTATGCAGTGTTTGTTTAGAAGGAGTCCAGAATCGACTACTTCGCTTTCCCTTGTTATGTAACATTTGTTTAGAAGAAGGATTCCATAATCGACTCTTTGGGTTTTCTCTTTTATGCAATGTTTGCTTAGAAGAAGGAGTCTAGGATTGACTACTTGGCTTTCTCTTCTTATATAATGATCGTTTAAAACTAGGAGTCCAGGATTGACTACTTGAATTTCTCTTCTTCTGTAATGTTTGTTTAAGAGAAAGAGTCCAGAGTTCACTACTTGACTTTTTCTTGTTAGGCAATGTTTGCTTAGAAGGAGTCCACGATTTTCTACGCTACTTTTTCTTCTTATGTAATGTTTGCTTAATAAATGAATCCAAGGTTAAATACACTGCTTTCTCTTCTTATGTAATGTTTGTTTAGAAGAAGGAGTATAGGATTGACTGCTTGGCTATATCGGGTTACGAAATGTTTGTTTAAAAGAAGGAATTCAGGATTGATTACTTGGCTTTCTCTTGTTATGCAATATTTGTTTAGAATGAGAAGTCCAGAGCTGACTACTTGACCCTTTCTTATCATGAGGTTTTTGTGTAGAAGCAGGAGTCCAGAATCGGTTGTTTGGCTTTTTGTTTTCTATGTAATATTTGTTTAGATAAAGGAGTTCAAAATCAACTATTTCGCTTTACCTTGTTATGCAATATTTGTTTAGAAAAAGGAATCCAGAATCGGTTGTTTGGCTTTTTGTTTTCTATCTAATATTTGTTTAGATAAAGGAGTTCAAAATCGACTATTTGGTTTTATCTTGTTATGCAATATTTGTTTAGAAAAGGGAATCCAGAATCGGTTGTTTGGCTTTTTGTTTTCTATGTAATATTTGTTTAGATAAAGAAGTTCAACATCGGCGATTTGGCTTTATCTTGTTATGCAATATTTGTTTAGAAAAGGGAACCAGAATCGGTTGTTTGGCTTTTTGTTTTCTATGTAATATTTGTTTAGATAAAGGAGTTCAAAATCGACTATTTCGCTTTATCTTGTTATGCAACATTTGTTTAGAAAAAGGAATCCAGAATCGGTTGTTTGGCTTTTTGTTTTCTATCTAATATTTGTTTAGATAAAGGAGTTCAAAATCGACTATTTGGCTTTATCTTGTTATGCAATATTTGTTTAGAAAAGGGAATCCAGAATCGGTTGTTTGGCTTTTTGTTTTCTGTGTAATATTTGTTTAGATAAAGAAGTTCAACATCGGCGATTTGGCTTTATCTTGTTATGCAATATTTGTTTAGAAAAGGGAACCAGAATCGGTTGTTTGGCTTTTTGTTTTCTATGTAATATTTGTTTAGATAAAGGAGTTCAAAATCGACTATTTGGCTTTACCTTGTTATGCAATATTTGTTTAGAAAAAGGAATCCAGAATCGGTTGTTTGGCTTTTTGTTTTCTATGTAATATTTGTTTAGATAAAGGAGTTCAAAATTGACTATCTCGCTTTACCTTGTTATGCAATATTGTTTAGAAAAAGGAATCCAGAATCGGTTGTTTGGCTTTTTGTTTTCTATCTAATATTTGTTTAGATAAAGGAGTTCAAAATCGACTATTTGGCTTTATCTTCTTATGCAATATTTGTTTAGAAAAAAGGAATCCAGAATCGGTTGTTTGGCTTTTTTGTTTTCTATGTAATATTTGTTTGGATAAAGGAGTTCAAAATCGACTATTTGGCTTTACCCTCTTATGCAATATTTGTTTAGAAAAAGGAATCCAGAATCGGTTGTTTGGCTTTTTTGTTTTCTATGTAATATTTCTTTAGGTAAAGGAGTCCAAAATCGACTATTTGGCTTTATCTTGTTATGCAATATTTGTTTAGAAAAAGGAATTCAGAATCGGTTGTTTGGCTTTTTTGTTTTCTATGTAATATTTGTTTAGATAAAGGAGTTCAAAATCGACTATTTGGCTTTGCCTTGTTATGCAATATTTGTTTAGAAAAAGGAATCCAGAATCGGTTGTTTTGCTTTTTGTTTTCTATGTAATATTTGTTTAGATAAAGGAGTCCAAAATCGACTATTTGGCTTTATTTTCTTATGCAATATTTGTTTAGAAAAGGGGTCCAGAATTGACTACTTGGCTTTCTCTTCTTATATAACGTTTGCTTAGAAGAAAGAGCCTAGGACTGACAACTTGGCTTTATCTTCCTATGTAATGTTCGTTTAGAAGAGTCCAGAATCGACTCTTTGTCTTTCTCCCGTTATGCAACGTTTCGTTTATATTGTTTGTAGCACTCTGGCAACAAGTCATATCTAAGTTTTATTCTATTCTGTCCTGTAAAGTTTGGGGTGGGGGTGGCTCAGTCGATAGCGCGCCAGGCCCGTAATCTGTAGTTCCCAGGTTCGAGTCCCAGCTGGGTCAGCGTTGAGATTTATCTCCGCAAAATTCTCAGCCCTGCCCACGGTCAGTAGGGGACACCGATGGGCTTGGAAAGGCCGCCGTCCGTCGGATGGGACGTTAAGCCGTGGCCCCGTGCGTGGGAGAGCCATACCCTGTGAACGTTAAAGAACACGCTGGATGGCCTTGACGGGAGGCTGCCATCTGTCTCCCAACAGCTGTTCCAGTGGGTCTCCTCCCCCAACCTTCTCTGAGCCTTCGGGGTCCTTGTGACCTAGCCATTTAGCCCATGGTGTACAAAAAAGTGCCGCTCAGAGGTAAAACAACCCAACGTTAAAGAACACACTGGATGGCCTTGACGGGAGGCTACCATCTGTCTCCCAACAGCTATTCCAGTGGGTCCCCTCCCCCAACCTTCTCTGAGCCTTCGGGGTCCTTGTGACCTGGCCATTTAGCCCATGGTGTACAAAAAAGTGCCGCTCAGAGGTAAAACAACCCAACCCAAATCCTGTGAAGTCATAGTTGTGCTTCTCTGACAAAGCTATGCACTTCTTATGGAGAGACAGTTCCTCTTCAATGACTTCGACAGTTGAGCCGATGATCCCTACCGGTTTCAAAATATATTTTCTCTGGGTCCGAAAAGATTTTTAAAAAATGTTACAGCTGTAGTAATTTTAAAATTTGTCGATTTAAAATAGAAAAAAATATATAATTTCAATCGTGCCTTACAACAACGCAGTTTGAGTAAAAAATGCGAATCATATTTTTAATAATGACCACTCAGGGGCGGCGTGCGACCGGTAAGACTGCACCGGGCGGCACTTTTTCGAATCGACAAATTTTAAAACATACTAACGACCTTAGCTGCATAAATTTAACTGGGTTGGGTTGTTTTACCTCTGAGCTGCACTTTTCTGCACACCATGGGCTAAATGGCCAGGTCACATGAACCCCGAAGGCTCAGAGAAGGTTGGGGGAGGGGACCCACTGGAACAGCTGTTGGGAGACAGATGGTAGCCTCCCGTCAAGGCCATCCAGTGTGTTCTTTAACGTCCACAGGGTATGGCTCTCCCGCACACGAAGCCACGGCTTAACGTCCCATCCGATGGACGGCGGCCTTTCCAAGCCCATCGGTGTATCCTACTGACCGTGGGCAGGGCGGGGAATTTTGCGGAGATAAATCTCAACGCTGACCCAGCTGGGACTCGACCTGGGAACTACAGATTACGAGCCTGGCGTGCTACCGACTGAACCACCCCCAGCCCTAAATTTAACTGGGGCAAGTATGACCTGTTTTCAATTCCTTTTAAACATGACATTCAATTTAGGTAAATTAATCATTAATATGTAAGATTTAAAGGGGCGACGGAGTCTAAGTCCCCTCCAGGCGGCAAAATAGCTAGAAAGCCACTTAATGGAATTTGGGTTGGGTTATTTTACCTCTGAGTGGCACTTTTTTGTACACCATGGGCTAAATGGCCAGGTCACAAGGACCCCGAAGGCTTAGAGAAGGTTGGAGGGAAGGGACCCACTGGAACAGCTGTTGGGAGACAGATGGTAGACTCCCGTCAAGGCCATCCAGTGTGTTCTTTAACGTGCACAGGGTATGGCTCTCCCGCACACGAAGCCACGGCTTAACGTCCCATCCGACGGACGGCGGCCTTTCCAAGCCCATCGGTGCACTTAATGGAAAACAATGCTTGTTGATGAATAACGAAAGCCAATTAATGGGTCCTATATACATTTACGTATCCATCTTTTCATATATGGTTTGCATGGGTGATGTACAGTCGCTAAAAATATATCCGAACACTATGGTTGATTACAAAATTCAGAAAAAATATCTGGCAACGATTTTTTTAGAAATTAGTGATCTGGCAACCTTCGTGTACAGTACATGAAGGTTGCCAGATCACTAATTTCTAAAAATATCGTTGCCAGATGTTTTTTCTGAATTTTGCAATCAACCATAGTGTTCGGATATATTTTTTGAACGACTGTGCCTACTTAGCTTCCTTTAATTGATATCACTCGTGTTTTGTGAAACAAGTCTGGCAAGGAATATATATATGCACTCGACTTCATTGGTAGATATGTTCTCAAACACCATTGTGCAAATCGAGATCAACAACTTATGGAAAAATGGGGATTTTTTAAAAAAAGGGATCTTCTTATTAATAAAATGCGAATTGAAAGTTTTATTTGCATATATTTAACTGAAATTTTAGTTTCAGTGATAATTAAGAGTACTGTAGCATTATTCATATTTTGTTTGTACTGATTCAAATAAACTTAGATTAGTTTCTCACGTATTTCTTTTTTGTCACGAAAAACACCATTCAAATGCAGACGTAACTAGCGAATTTTGAAAACGAAATTTAAAAAAAGGGTGTTTATGAGTACGATTAGAAATTAACCACTAGTACCAATGCTTATTTTGCATAATAAGGCATTCTGCCAGATTAGTGTGGCCTACGGATCTGGACAACTAAAGATGTTTTTTCTTTTTTTTCTACCCTGCTGAGGAGTGGTCAACCACACAGGGTCCTGGTGCTGACCATATAAACCTACTGGATTGAAATAAGGCTCTGAGCTTGATTATGGATCCTGAATTTGCTGCACTGGTGGGCTTCTGTGGAGAGAAAATCTTCCGCTGTGTTTTCTGTTTGTTTGTGGGTTGACAGACCCAAGTGAATAGATTCACAGGATATGTTTATCAGCTGGTGGATAATCCTGAACAGAGGTCATAGCAGGCACCTAAACTCTTTGCTTCTATTGGCATCGTGAAATTCTACATTGGAGGAAGCCTTCCAGTGTAGATGGCTTCAGCCTTTAGTAGTGGGAGAACGGGTCTTTGCCCCATGTCTGCGATTAGGGGGCTGTTTGATATTGTCGGCATTCCCTCTCTCAATAAACATAGTTTCTTTAAACATCCTACTAACCATTTTCTCTCCATAGGTAGTTGGAATGTGAGGACTCTGCACAGAGCTTTTTCTCTTGATGTCCTCACACAAGAATTCCGCCGTTATAATTTAAATATTCTCGGCTTGTAAGAGACCAGATGGACAGATAAAGGTCAGATTCTTAAAAAATAATCTTAACTTTCTCTTTTCAGGGAGGGAAGATAATAAGCATCACCAAGGCGTGGGTCTGCTTCTCAGCAGACACGCTAGTGATGCTCTTCTATAGGATGTGAGTGCATTAATGAAAGGTTTCTTACAGCAAAATTTCAGACAAGCGTTAAAGACTTGAATGTTATCTGCTGTTATGCTCCCACTGAGGATGCTGATGAGGATGAGAAGGATAGGTTTTACTGACAACTTCGGGATATTTTGAATTCTGTCAAGAAAGGAGATATTACCCTTGTTCTAGGTGACTTCAGTGCCAAAGTTGGTACTGACTCTGACCTTTGGGGGGTAGTGATAGGCCCTTTTGGTATTGGTAGCTGCAATGGCAATGGGCAACGTCTCCTACAGGTAAGTAAACTCAATAGTTTCAGAATAACTATCACTTATTACAAACACCGCGACATACATAAGTACACATGGGTTTCACTTGATGGGCTGCATAAGAATATGATTGATTATATATTAATTAACAGCAAAAGGGCTAGTTCTGTTAGGAATACCAGGGCATATAGGGGAGCTGAAATTGGATCTGCCCTTACCTTGTTAAAAGTGTCTTGCAACTTAAACTTAAAAAGTGCTGTGCTCAGGTTAAAAAATTTGCCTTTAATACTGAAGCTCTGAAAGACCCAGTTATAGCTAAAGCTTACCATGATATGTTACTTAGTCATTATGACAGTCATGGTTTGCTGAAGTTGAGGAAGAATGGGACCATTTTAAACATACTTTTTTGGAAACTAACAGTACTCTTTTAGGAAAAAAGGAGAAGAGGAGGTAGAATTATTTGAGTGATAACGCACTTGAGCTTATTTCAGAAAGAAAGAACTGCAGGAATGTCCTTAATCAATATTCTACTAGTCCTAATAGAAAGCATTATAGAGAGCTTAATAAACGTGTAAATGATCAGTTAGCTGCTGATAAGAATCTTTGGCTGACAATGCCGAGGAAGTAGTTAGCACAACAGCCGAGAGCTGTACCAGGTAGTTAATGTTTCGTGTGGTAGAAAACGGACAGGTATACAAAGATTGAAGGATAAACAAGGTGAGGTTGTAGAAGGTGAGGATTCTGTCATGGCTAGGTGGGCTGAGCATTTCAGTGATGTTCTAAACAATGTGGTTAGTTCTACTCCCATTGTTTGTAATGATGATAGATGCATTACTGGTTTTAGCGTTTCCACATAACACAGTCTGAAGTTATTTTGGCTGTTTCTAAACTTAAACTACATAAATCCCCAGGGATAGATAAAATTACTAGGGAAATGCTTAGAGCTGGGAATGTTTCTGTTACCACTTTGATGACTGAAATTTTGAATATCTTTTTGATAAAGGCATGGTAGCCTAAGGATTTTCTCAGAGCTATTATTATCCCTATTTTTAAAAAGGGTGATCGCTGTTCTTGTCTTAACTATAAGGGTATCAGTCTACTCTCTGTTCCAGGTAAAGTTCTTTGCATGATTGTGCTTAACAGAATTAAGAATCTGGTTGAAAGGCAATTGCGTGATGAGCAATGTGGATTCAGAAGTGGTAGGGGATGTATGGATCAGATATTTTCTCTTAGGCAGTTTCTTGAGGAATGTTTAGAATTTCAGAGACCTTTGGTTGCTAGCTTTGTCAAAAAGGTAAAAAAGCTTTCGACTCTGTTGTTCGTCATAATTTGTGATTGATTCTGAGATCATATAGTATACCAGACAAGTAGTTAACATAATGAAAGCTCTCTGTAATAACACTGAGTCGTGTGTGAGAGTTGTAAGGCTTGTAGCAATTGGTTTAGCATTTCTTCTGGTGTTCGACAAGGGTGCATTTTGTCTCTTTTTCTCTTTAGTTTGGTTATTGCTTATGTTATGTCAAATTCACTGCAAGGGAAAGATTTTGACCTTAAATTGTTTAGAGAGACGAAAATTTCTGATTTAGATTATGCAGATGATTTGACCATGTTAGCTAATGGTGTTGATGAGATGAATTCTTTCAATAGGGCTGCTAATTTAGAAACTCGTAATAGAATTGGTTTGGTGATAAACAGAGAAAAAACTAAAGTGATGAAAATTGGTCAGGCAGGCTGTGATTTAGTTAATCTGTATGGTTGCAGTCTTTAGCAGGTGTCACAATTTAATTATCTTGGGAGCTATATAACAGATACTGGTGATGTGCGGCATGAGATTAACAGGTGAATAGGGATTGCTGCCGGGATTTTAAGAATCTATGGAGAGTGTGAAGAAATAGGCGTATACACCTAAAGACTAAAATTAGACTTTATAATAGTTTGGTTCTTTCTAAGGTTAGTTAGGGTAGTGAAACTTGTACGCTTTGTAAACAAGATAACAGAAATTTGATGCTTTTGATTATGGATGCTTACGCAGCATCTTGGGCATTAGGTGGTTCAGCTTTGTAAGTAATGATGAGGTTAGGCAAAGAAGTTTGCAACCTCCTTTAAGTAGCATATTGTGCAGAGAGAGACTCCGTTGGTTTGGCCATGTTGCCCGTATGAATAATTATAGATTGGCGAATAGGGTTATGAACAGTGTGCCTAAAGGCCTCAGAAAGAAGGGGAGACCTAGGATGCCGTGGGCAGACAATGTCAAACAGGACCTTGTTAGAATTGGTGTGCAGTGGCCAGATGCAGCAGATGTAGCTCAGGACATATACGCTTGAAGAACTAAATTCTACGGTCTGGTTGGACCTCCGTAGCCCATGGTTGCTTGAGGATGATGCTGATGTACTTACTAATCAGTTATATTTGGTCTATATAACAGCCTATAATGTTAAACTTCCTGCTGAAAAATTACACTAAAAAATGTTTTTTTACAGACTGATAGAATTCAGTCTAGAATAATCAGATCTCGCTTGGCATCTAAAACATGTTTTTTATAAGCTATCGCTAAGCAGATTGCTTTACAATGGCAAGAATGTAATTTCAGTGAAAGATTGTAAATGGAACTATGTATTTATAGACAACGATTTTTTTAATATAACAATTACCATTTATTCCTAAATATATAAATGACATCAACTAAAATCATTTATCTGCTTTTACTTCATAAAGACTTAATCTAAAATCTCCCTGAACGCTATTCCATTGCTACTTTATGATATATACAGGGTGTCTCAAAAATATAGGTACAAACTTTTAGGGGAGGTAGATAACATCTAAAGGAATGAGATTTGCATAGGAACCCATAACCGGAAACGTCACTGTAAGTCAATAGGCGGCGCTGTTCATCAGTGCGCTAGAGGGGAAATTTCGGATTTCCTCATTCGAGCGGTAGTCGGCTGACGAAGAGCATGCAAAGGTATTCGAACAGGGAGCTGGCAGACATGCACTTAGTGTATGGAATAGCTGAGGGCAACGGACGAGCCGCTCAACGAATGTATCAGGAACGCTTCCCACACAGACATGTACCGGGCCACCGTTTGTTTGCGCGTGCACATCAAAATTTGTGCGATTATGGGTCAAAATTCGAGCATCTGCTATAACATTATGAAATGTATCGTCTAGTACGCCATTTGTAATAATTATGTCCAATAAATGTTTTCCCATTAATCACTGTTTTGTGTCCTTTCAGATCTTGTACCTCTGCTACCACTTTCCCATGACGTTTCCGGTTATGGGTTCCTATGCAATTCTCCTTCCTTCAGATGTTATCTACCTCCCCTAAAAGTTGGTACCTATATTTTTGAGACACCCTGTATATATACATAAAAGAAAATCTTGTAAAACCGAGTCTATCATCGTGTGAAACGAAACTGGTTGCATTTTCTTGACAGTGTAAAACCGAATTTACCATTGTGTAAAACAAAACTGGTTACACTTTCTTGGCCGTGTAAAACCGAATCTACCATTGTATAAAATGAAACTGGTTGCATTTTCTTGGCCGTGTAAAACCGATTCTGACATCATGTAAAAAAAACTGATTGCGTTTTCTTCACCGTGTAAAAGGGAATCTGCTATTGCATAAAACGAAACTGGTTGCATTTTCTTGGCCCTGTAAAACCGAATCTATCATTGTATGAAACGAAACTGATTCCATTATCTTGACCGTGTAAAACCGAATCTACCATTGTATAAAACGAAACTGATTGCATTTTCTTGGCCGTGTAAAACCGAATCTATCATTGTATTAAACGAAATTGGTTGCGTTTTCTTCACCGTGTAAACCCGAATCTGCTATTGTATAAAATGAAACTGGTTGCATTTTCTTCACCGTGTAAACCCTTATCTACCATTTTATAAAACGAAACTGGTTGCATTTTCTTGGCCCTGTAATACCGAATCTACCATTGTATGAAACGAAACTGGTTGTATTTTCTTGACCGTGTAGAACCGAATTTACCATTGTATAAAACGAAACTGGTTGCATTTTCTTCACCGTGTAAAACCGAATCTACCATTATATAAAATGAAACTGGTTGCATTTTCTGGATCATGTAGAACCGAATCTACTATTGTATAAAATGAAACTGGTTGCATTTTCTGGATCATGTAGAACCGTATCTACTATTGTATAAAATGAAACTGGTTGCATTTTCTTCACCGTGTAAACCCTTATCTACCATTGTATAAAATGAAACTGGTTGCATTTTCTTGGCCCTGTAAAACCGAATCTTCCACTGTATAAAACGAAACTGATTGCATTTTCTTGACCGTGTAAAACCGAATTTACCATTTTATAAAACGAAACTGGTTTCATTTTCTTGACCGTGTAGAACCGAATCTACCATTGAATAAAGTGAAACTAGTTACTTCACCGTGTAAAACCGAATCTACCATTGTATAAAATGAAACTGGTTGCATTTTCTTGGCCCTGTAAAACCGAATCTATCATTGTATGAAATGAAACTGATTCCATTTTCTTGACCGTATAAAACCGAATCTACCATTGTAAAAAATGAAACTGGTTGTATTTTCTAGACCGTGTAGAACCTAATCTACCATTGTATAAAACGAAACTGGTTGCATTTTCTTGGCCCTGTAAAACCGAATCTACCATTGTATAAAACGAAACTGGTTGCATTTTCTTGGCCCTGTAAAACCGAATCTACCATTGTATGAAACGAAAGTGGTTGTATTTTCTTGACCGTGTAGAACCGAATTTACCATTGTATAAAACGAAACTGGTTGCATTTTCTTCACCGTGTAAAACCGAATCTACCATTATATAAAATGAAACTGGTTGCATTTTCTGGATCATGTAGAACCGAATCTACTATTGTATAAAATGAAACTGGTTACATTTTCTTCACCGTGTAAAACCGAATCTACCATTGTATAAAACGAAACGGTTGCATTTTCTTCGCTCTCTAAAACCGAATCTACCATTGTATAAAACGAAACTGATTGCATTTTCTTGTCCGTGTAAAACCGAATCTATCATTGTATTAAACGAAATTGATTGCGTTTTCTTCACCGTGTAAAACCGAATCTGCTATTGTATAAAACGAAACTGGTTGCATTTTCTTCACCGTGTAAACCCTTATCTACCATTGTATAAAAGGAAACTGGTTGCATTTTCTTCACCGTGTAAACCCTTATCTACCATTGTATAAAATGAAACTGGTTGCATTTTCTTGACCGTGTAAAACCGAATCTACCATTTTATAAAACGAAACTGGTTGCATTTTCTTGACCGTGTAAAACAGAATCTCCCATTGTATAAAACGAAACTGATTGCATTTTCTTGGCCGTGTAAAACCGAATCTATCATTGTATTAAACGAAATTGGTTGCGTTTTCTTCACCGTGTAAAACCGAATCTGCTATTGTATAAAATGAAACTGGTTGCATTTTCTTCACCGTGTAAACCCTTATCTACCATTGTATAAAATGAAACTGGTTGCATTTTCTTGGCCCTGTAAAACCGAATCTTCCACTGTATAAAACGAAACTGATTGCATTTTCTTGACCGTGTAAAACCGAATCTACCATTTTATAAAACGAAACTGGTTTCATTTTCTTGACCGTGTAGAACCGAATCTACCATTGAATAAAGTGAAACTGGTTACTTCACCGTGAAAAACCGAATCTACCATTGTATAAAACGAAACTGGTTGCATTTTCCTGGCCCTGTAAAACCGAATCTATCATTGTATGAAATGAAACTGATTCCATTTTCTTGACCGTGTAAAACCGAATCTACCATTGTAAAAAATGAAACTGGTTGTATTTTCTAGATCGTGTAGAACCGAATCTACCATTGTATAAAACGAAACTGGTTGCATTTTCTTGGCCCTGTAAAACCGAATCTACCATTGTATGAAACGAAACTGGTTGTATTTTCTTGACCGTGTAGAACCGAATTTACCATTGTATAAAACGAAACTGGTTGCATTTTCTTCACCGTGTAAAACCGAATCTACCATTATATAAAATGAAACTGGTTGCATTTTCTGGATCGTGTAGAACCGAATCTACTATTGTATAAAATGAAACTGGTTACATTTTCTTCACCGTGTAAAACCGAATCTACCATTGTATAAAACGAAACGGTTGCATTTTCTTGGCCCTCTAAAACCGAATCTCCCATTGTATAAAACGAAACTGATTGCATTTTCTTGGCCGTGTAAAACCGAATCTATCATTGTATTAAACGAAATTGATTACGTTTTCTTCACCGTGTAAAACCGAATCTGCTATGTATAAAACGAAACTGGTTGCATTTTCTTCAGCGTGTAAACCCTTATCTACCATTGTATAAAAAGAAACTGGTTGCATTTTCTTGGCCCTGTAAAACCGAATCTTCCAATGTATAAAACGAAACTGATTGCATTTTCTTGACCGTGTAAAACTGAATCTGTCATCGTGTATAACTAAACTGGCTCCATTTTATTGGCCGTGTAAAACTGAATCTATCATCGTGTATAATGAAACTGGCTGCATTTTATTGGGCGTGTAAAACTGAATCTGTCATCGTGTATAATGAAACTGGCTGCATTTTATCGGCTGCGTAAAATCAAATCTACTATCATGTAAAAAGAAACTTTGCATTTTCTTCACCCTGTCAAATCGAATCTGTTAATATATAAAACGAAACTGAATGCATCTTCTTAACCATGTAAAAAACAAATTTCTCATCGTGTATAATGAAACTGCTGCATTTTCTTGACCGTGTGAAATCGAATCTTTCATTCTGTAAAACAAAACTTGTTGCACTTTCTTGACCGTGTAAAATCGGTACCGTGTAAATCAAGGGATAGGTGTATTTACAATGACTAGTAATTTTAGTATTCCATGAAAAACATGCTTCGATTTCAAAACAGACTGAAAAATCGACATTTTATAAAATATTCTGTATTTTACATATGGAAAACTGGTCGCTTTATCGATAGTCAGCAGCTAATCTGTGTTTGAGCTTTTTTTTTAACAATTTGATGAGATAAAAACAGTGGCGTGCGAAGTCCAAAAATCCAGAGTGTGCAAAAGATACATAGACGTTTTGCTTGTGACATCACAGCTTCAACTAAGGGGGTTGACAATCTAAGATGGATATCATAATTAAACCAGAAATCTTTTTTCTATAGGTATCATTTGCAAGATTAAAATTAAATCGGAAATTCTTGGATGGGAAAAATATAATCTTTGCTAGTTATCCGGATTTCCAGGGTAAGCAGCACACCATCTTGCCCACCTTTTTCGCATAGTACTGGATAAAAATTAATCATTTTAACACCGCGTTATAACTAATTCGCATTGACCGGGATTCAGTTGAGATGGGGTTATCTCTATAATGGTTACTGCTTTCATTTTAACCTGTTTGAACTAGATTTTCAGATCAATTATTTTTACTGATAAAATATTCCAACTTTCATAAATCTTTGAATACTGAACGAATATTGTATAAATTTGATAATTATATTGATTAGATTGAGACAGGGTTGGATCATCGCTATGACATGGAACTTTTTATCTTTTCTGTATAATATTGCAGGACCTATTAAAGAAATCCTGGGCCCTGTCAGTTCAGGACTTTAGAGCCCCCTCCTGTTGCCAGAAATAAATCTTAAATAAATTAGTAAATAAGTTAATGAATAAATAATATTAATAGTACAGATTTACCTTGTAAAACCTTTTTTTTTTAGGTTACCATTTTTTCTACGACAGTTGTATGTTACTTAATAACAAACTGACAAAAAAATTATTCGCAGGCTTTAAAGCAAGTAGCTAGTTCAGATTAAAGGTCCCCATCCACTTATTAGAATGCATGTCAAGTAAGGCCAAGGACGGGTTTTACTCAAGTTTATTCCAGTCCAACCTTCGCGTAAATGGCAACAAGAACAAGTGTGCTCAGGCTGCTTGCCAAGATCTTGCATGATTAGAGACTTGTATTCATGATAGAACTTCTTGTTATCATTCACGCGAAATTTGGACTGGAGTAAACTTGAATAAATCCTGTCCTTGCCTTACTTTACATGCATTCTGATAAGTGGATGGGGCCCTTAAATCAATTTTAAAAAAAATACCCCCTCAAGCAGCTGCTTGCCACAGAGGTCTGACAGGAGCCTGTCGGTTTATATGCCACAGTAGAAGGTCTGTGAGGATGGCAAGACCTCAGCAGAAAAACGACACATATATCCATGCCCTACCCGGGACTCGAACCCAGGTCCCTTAGATCACTAGCCAATACGGTTCATAATAAATTTATGATTAGATCACTCGGCCAAACGGTTCATAATAAATTTATGAAACCGTTTGGCCGAGTGGTTACGCGCTAACCACTCGGCCAAACGGTTTCATAAATTTATTTCAGTTATTAACTTCAGAGTTTGCATTAGTTCGAAAAAATATTAATATCTATTTAAAATCCCACAAGGCCTTAGCAGCAAACCCCTCTTGCTTGGGGCGGAGACCCGTACTTTAATCCAGTCCACACTACTCTGTATTTTAGACATTTCTTTTTGTAACTTCAATAATTTATTTCTCGCGAAAAAATTTATTTATTTCTTCTTAAAGAAATATGCGAAGCAAAATATGCATTTCTTCTTGCATTATAAAGTGTTAAAATGTTAAATTATTTAGTATGAAAATACAAACTGTACACAACTGGTAAAAAGGATTTTAATATAATATTTTCCATTAAATATATTGCCATACACTTCCCCCCATTACATATATTTTCCATTACACTCCCCCCATTACATATATTTTCCATTACACTTCCTCCATTACATATATTTTTTATTACACTTCCCCCCATTACACATATTTTCCATTACACTTCCCCCCATTACATATATTTTCCATTACACTTCCCCCATTACATATATTTTCCATTACACTTCCCCCATTACATATATTTTCCATTACACTTCCCGCATTACATATATTTTCCATTACACTTCCCCCATTACATATATTTTCCATTACACTTCCCCCATTACATATATTTTCCATTACACTTCCCCCATTACATATATTTTCCATTACACTTCCCCCCATTACATATATTTTTCATTACAGTCCCCCCATTACATATATTTTCCATTACACTTCCCCCTATTACATATATTTTCCATTAAACTTCTCCCCATTACATCTATTTTCCATTACACTTCCCCCCATTACAAAAAGTTTCCATTAAACTTCCCCCATTACATATATTTTCCATTACACTTCCCCCCATTACATATATTTTCCATTACATATATTTTCCATTACACTTCCCCCCATTACATATATTTTCCATTACACTTCCCCCTATTACATATATTTTCCATTAAACTTCTCCCCATTACATCTATTTTCCATTACACTTCCCCCATTACATATATTTTCCATTACAGTCCCCCCCCCCATCCTACCCCCCAAAAAAGGCATTTTTCGAGGCCCTTAGACTCTGAAAAAACAGAAAGATAACGTAAATACACTAAATATGAAACAAAATTTTGAAATTCGTACATTTTATTTAATGTAGTATATTTGTTACTTAATATAATTTGATTTAATTTCAACGAGGTATTCACAATAACGAGTGAAAAGGACTATGAAATAAAAATTCATAAGAAAATTTTCATTCCTCTTAACTTTTATGAAATCGAGATATTTAATTATTCGTTTTTGGCATTAATGCTCTTCAAAACATAAATGTTTATTCTTTTACCTGCTCAACATTGCATAAGAGAACATTTTCATTACTATGAATAGAAGAGAATCCTCTTTTAGATGCGAAGTTTTTTAAGATCTCAAAATAGTGAAAGAACAATATCTGTGAAATCTTTAGGTATGAGAGTGGATTCGCATTCTTTAAATTCTGTGGTATTGACCGTCCTGATAGCGTGATAGTGTGGTATTTACCTGATAGCGTGATATTGATCCTGATAGCGTGATATTGACCGTCCTGATAGTGTGGTTATCGTGCTCGGCTACTGATCAAAAGGACCCAGTTCCGAGCCCCAGTAAAAGGCATGGATGTTTCCTATCTAGCTATTCTTTTCCTGCTCAGGTCTCACCCTTCCCACAGATCTTTTATCTATGATGTATTATATCTGACAGTTCCTGTCAGACTTCTGGGGGGGGTAATTTATTTAATATCTTTAAATTCTGCTATGAAAATATTTTAGGACAATCCGTTGTAGCTTTTTCTTCAGGAATTTAGAGAGGGAAGAGTTGAATTTTTTAAAGAAAATAGTGAGAGGGTTGAAAATGAGTGGAACGATCACTAAGTGAATGGTATGTGTTATGAGAATTCCCGACTGGTATGTAGAAAAATCTCCGATCGTTTTGGCAGATTTTAGAAATAAGTCTAAATTGAAGAAATCCTACTGTGGTAAATGATGATATCTATGTGATCCCGGATGTTTTGTTCAATCTTACGTCTTCACTATACTCCCCTTCTTTAGTTTTTCTCTCTTCAACTGTGGAGACTCTTCAGATCGACGAGAAACACTAAAAACGGTGATCTCAATGCCATCAAGATGAAAAATAGCATGTTTCATTTCTTTAGAGCATGTTGAAAAGTCATATTGAGAATAAAACCATAGGTGATTTGATTTCCGCTTTGAGTTATTTATCCGTTATGCTTGAGAGAAAGTTTGCATTACTTTAGAAAGGAGCTGATTTGCTATTATTGTTGTTATTTTGTTTTTATTGCTGCGTATAAGAGAGAGAAAGATGTCCTAGAAGCTACTCCTAGGTTCTACATACCTTCTCAGGCACGAATGTACCATATTAACCCTTTCACGACTAAGGGAAACATTTTTCCCATTTTAAAATTGGTGATTTTTATATTTAATTATAACCTTATCTGCATTTTTTATACAGAATGTCAAAATAGAACGTATGCCGAACGCAATTACGTAAACGGGAACGTTTAGAAAACAAAAACAGAACTGTCAGGACGCATAATATATGTACTATGTGCAATGTCCATCTTTGCCTCACTACCAAAAGAAATTGCTTCGCAGAATATCATAATTAGCACATCATTTTGTATAGTAATTTTATTTCATAATTTTGTATTATTTTAGTTAACATTTTGTTCTAATAAACCAATAAATAAAAGACATTGCATAATAAGCCTAACTATAATTTGTGTTACCTTTATAGTCCATTGGGAAAAATATTTCCCATAAAATTCCAAAAACACTACACATTGTTATGTATTTTTCTTATGATTTTTATTTATTTTACGTCTAAACAAACTAAAATAAACAGTTACATACTAATATTTACTCTAAGAAACCTTATGGTCCTGAAAGGGTTAACACCGAGGTCAGGTTTGCAGATCACTGTCTTAATTAGATGCACAATGTGAACCCGTTGTACTACATTAGTTAATATTTGCTATGAGGACCGGATCTAGAAAAAAATTACGAAGGGTGAAAAGGGGCAAGAAACTCAATCGAGCCGAAAAAATCAGGGGGGGGGGGGAGCAAAAGACATGATTTCCATTATAACATTTCCCCTTTGTTTCACAAATCTTTGAAATTTTTTTCGTAAAATGCATGAAAAATTTGTAAGTGTAATAATTTTTCTTGCTTTTATTACCCTTACTAGCATTCTCAAAGGGGGCATGGCCCTCTAAGCCACTACACCTACATCCGCCCCTGTTATTTATTGTTCTATAGCGTGCATTATAAATATTAAAAAATCTACTTATTTATTTAACTTAAAAATAAAAGCGTAGACAACTGGTAAGACAATTTTTAAGATAATATTATATAATATACCTGAAAGAATGTTTTCGTTTACATTTTTATAGCCGATATTGCTTTCGAGAGCTCGAAATATCGAGAAATGTGGTGTATTTTATTCTTTGCATTGAATAAATATAATTCTGCATTTTTCCGCCTTTTTAATTAGATTATTTTGCTATATATCCTTGGTAAGAAACAATTCTGTATTCATTAAAGAAGAATTTTATTATGAAGAGGCTATATGCTTTAATTTGCTACTTATCAGCTAAATTTGATTCAAAATTTAATTCCAGAAGAATTCAAGAAATGAGAAGAAATCATTTGGATCGAACATAAAGAGATTTCTATTACACATTTGATTCCTAGATAAAGAGGAAACTGGTCACAAAAAGAATATTTCCAGTGTGGTAGAACTCTAATCGAATCTTTACGGATAGTTGACCATATTTTGAGATCTTAAAAATAATTTCGTCAATAAAACAGGGTTCTCTTATTTCTACAATAACGAAAATATTCTCTTGGGGAAAACAGAAAATAATACCCTTAAAAAGTTTACTTTCTCACAGTATATATTTATATACAAATTTTATTTTTAACTTAAACTAACATTTTAACACATTGTATGTATTAACTTTTTAACACTTTATAAAGCACGTTGTATGTATTGAATTGAATAAGTTTATTTCACCCAAACATACATATATTGGTAGATAAAACACAGACAAGTTCACAGGTGAAAAAGGGGAACATAATAAGTTGTAGCTTTTGAATAAATGTCAATTCCCATCGCTATACCAATATAAGCATTCATTTAGCCTAATAAAGCTCAGTATCCGTATAACTGATTAAAAAAACTTATGTTTTTTCAAGCATTAAAAATATTAATGCGTTAAAGTCAGAGAAAAAAGTTCTAAGAGATTATTACTTCCGATGACTTACGGTAATCCAATTTACTATCAGATTACATAGCGTTTTGTCCGGTTGAAGATATGAATTAGCTTTTATTAGAATTATTCTTGTTTCATCTTCTTTCTAGTTAGTATAATATTCAAATGCATAAAATGCGAACAAAATCTACATCATCATTGGTTTTATTGCGATCAAGACAAGACTTAAACAATTGCTGCAGACAAGCTAACGGCAAAGCAATTTATAACATCTGAATGTAATATCGTCGAATTGATCAATGAATTACAGAATTAAGTATATTATTGCTTTTTTTTTAGTTTTAAATTGAAATAATTGACAAACCATTCAAGCCCTAAGATCGGTGTCGCGTTTACCTCTACCATTTGCCAAACAAATAAATAACAAAAATTTAAATAATTCATAAGCATAAACAGTTGGTTTCAGAGATTCGTTTATATAGTATTAAAAATTAAATTTTGGGTATATAAAAATTCAAGACACTTTAAATTTGTAGCATCAATCTCAATTAGGTCCTATCCTTCCTATCCTATGTCAATACATTTTGAGCACCACCCAATTTCTTAAGTTTTTAATCGTATCTAGTCACGTTTTTGTGTTTCTATGATTTTTCTAAACGACTCACCGTTAAATAGAATTTTAAATTTTACTACGAATCAAGTATCAATTTCCAAATGAATATAACCTAATCATTGCCGTAGAAATTTGCCGCCATTTTGTCTGTCGTTTGTAGTTTACCTACAATCAAACGGTTTGTAAAAAAATAGTCTTAACGTAGATAATGATCAAATAGTCGTATCGATAAAATTTTTAGAAAAATTCAAAATAACACAAAGAAAAACATCTTGTGGTCGAGGGAATACCTATTTTGCTCACCGCGGAACTACTTTTTCCGTGGCGGAAGAATCCAGTGTGAGTGTGTCGTGGTGCTCGTTTCCTGCCCGTGTTATCGAAGTTTTTGATCGAAGAGAAGTTTACCAGGTTGTTGGTTGTTTTAGGAAGCCGTTTCTGCGATCTTGTGCCCTCCGAATACACCAAACGATGGATTTAGTAACACATGAAAATGACCGAAGGTAGCGTTGAAGAGTAAGTATCGTTTTATGTCGAAATATTGGTCAGAAGTATGTATATCGTACGTCTATGCTTCAGATGGTAGGCTTAGCTCTGTGTAACTGGGCGAGCCGTTCTATCCCGCCGTACAGAGCAGCCGCGCTTCAGCTGCATGTCGGTTCGCCTGCCTGAAATCACCGTTTTTCTCGTGAATATGTGGAAAGTAAGAAAAACTTAAGTTTGCGAAGATCATATTTGTGAACTGCATTTTTAAAGGAATCTGCTGCTAATCTTCCCAAAGAAAAATTGCTTAGCGTAAACGATAAACCATACGAGAGCTGCTTCACCGCAAATGAGGTCATTGTTGTAGTGTGTGACACGTTATCGTCAATGGACGGACGATCCTCGTTTATGAATGAACTCCAGAATGGCGTTAACGGAATGCCCCACGGTTTTACGAATGGAGTTGAAATTTATAATACCATGTTATAATATCCTCTAAAAGTTATTTTCAAGTATTATTTTACTTTTCATCAAAAGAAATGAGAATTTTAGCTATAAAACAAAGTAATTTACTGTACGAAAAGGTGGGCGTATTGTGGCTTCTTTTAATTGGTTGTGGATCAAGGAAAATTCAACGTCAAGGGAAATTTCGATTTTAGTCGTAAAGTAGTAACCAGCTTGTAATCTATTTATATGAAATATAATTAATAAATTTTTATTTTAACAATTAATAATACAATATCGTACAGTAAAAAAAATATATTTGCAACTTTCCAATAAGAATACAATTATAAATGATGCGTAGTCTACTTTTCACATTGACACCAAAAATGATTATTATGGCTAGTTGTTACTGAAAAAATTACTACATATATAATTTAATCTGTTAATATTAGTAAAGTATCTGGAATGAGTATATTAAATTCATGAAGGAAAAAGAAGTCTGAATTGTTACATAGTAAATATGCAATGTAAAGAATATTGAACTTGCTAAGTAATGTTGGTATAAATACTTCAGATTCTGTGACTAGGAATAAGAAATAAAGAATAAACAAAAAAAACTATTATCTGCAAAGTAGTAATGTAATATTTGTGTCTTGAGGCAATCTAAATCGGTCCCAAATATCAGAATTAGATTTGTGCCTCTCTTTATTTGGTACCTGTGTACTGTGCGAGCTGCTCTATGTGTAACTAACAAGGGTAGACTTAAATATGAATATTTGTTGTATCAAGATTAGGAATTAGATATGAATGCATATTCTGTGCATCTTTTAGTTACCCACTATTAAAATAACTTCAGAAAAATTGTACTAAACACAAAATTAAATAGGTGAATATTGATGTCTAAGTATTAATTTACCATATCTGATTTCCATTATATGAAATTATACACAAGTACACATTTCATAAGTATTACAGCATTATCTTAAATTTCACATCATTCTAAAAGTTCGTAACGTATATATATATATGTCTACCAATGGGCAATTGCATTTGTGATGCCTTTTAAAAGTAGATAAATATAAAAAAAATTCAGTATTATGATCTTCAGAGAAAACTTTCATTATCCTTTTGAAGCATAAAATTTTTGTGGTTAAAGATACAGATTTTCATTTGGGTACTGCTAATATAAAATTCCATGTGTTGGCATCCAGGGAAGTTGCTATTCATCTGGAAGAAAAGAAAAAAAGAACAGTGTATAAAAAATGTCATAATATCTCTTTGAATGGCAACTGAGAAGGTTCTGATAATTACTCATAATTTATCACATATTTCTTTCAAGCTTTCCATGCCTATTCACAAATTAGACCAAGTCTGTTCCTCACAAGTCTTATTGAATGCTTAATAATGTTAACTGGTGTTTCCCATTACACTTTGGATTTGGCTAGTTGTTGTTGGTTGGTATCTCACTGGTTTTGTCATTTGAGTTTTTCAACCTGTGAGAGGCACATATTATCACACCATGGACTGTTCAGATGAAATGTTAAGCTGTAGCCAGGTCACAGGGACTCCAAGAGTTCAGATGGTTGGAGGAAGGTAACCCAGTAAACAGTTGTTACAAGACAGGCAGAAGCCACCCATTAGGGCCATCCAATGTGCTCTTTAACATGCACCCTCTTCTTGGGGCAGGAGTGGCTCAGTCGGTAGCGCGCCAGGCTCGTAATCTGTAGTTCCCAGGTTTGAGTCCCAGCTGGGTCAGCATTGAGATTTATCTGTGAAAAATTCCCCACCCTGCCCACGGTCAATAGGGGACATCGATGGGCTTGGAAACGCCACTGTCCTTCAGACAGAACATTACAAGACATGGCCCCGTGTGTGGGAGAGCCATACCTTGTGTACGTTAAAGAACATGCTGGATGGCCTTGACAGAAGGCTACCAGCTCCTAATAGCTGTTCCAATCTATTAGGTCTCCTAATAGCTGTTCCATTGGGTCCCCTCCCCCAACTTTCTCTGAACTTCGGGGTCCATGTGACCTGGCCATTTAGCCCATGGTGGGCAAAAACGTGCCGCTCAGAGATAAAACAACCCAACTAAAAGGTATGGCTCTTCTGCAAATGGGGTCATGGCTTAACGTTCCAGTCCCCTTTGCGACTAGTGGTTGGGGTTTAGCAGAATAATAATAAGTATAAAAGATGCAGCTCCAGTTGTATTTTTACACTTAATTACATTTAAATGTAATTACCAAAAAAGTAAAGGGGAAAAAATGGAAGAAAAGACAGAGCCCTACCCAGATTTTTTTTAGAGGAAAAGTCTGTCACTCTAGTCAAGTGGCTTACTGTAGGTGTCTATTAAGTGAATGAGTCCCAATATCAGTCACCCATTTACATCCAAAAGAAGAGCCAATCTTACCATCTTTGAATACATATACCAACTTTTTAAACATTCAGAACACTCTGGTATGAATCAGGTGAGACAGGTTCAAGTTCTATGCATTAGCAAAACTAATTTTTTCCTCAATACTGAACTGTGCCTAACTCAGTGGTCACTTTGTTAGGTACAGTTCTATGTTATGTCAATAGTAACTGAAATTAAGGTTTTTAGAAAAATATGACAAAGTAATATAAGGATCTCACTCAAAATCTCGATTTTGTACACTTTTTTTTACTATTAAAAGAGTTGTGGAATATTTAACAACAGCAATGGCAGTTTAAGTGTTTGACAAGTTATTTTGAATAGGTTAAAGCGAAAATAATAAACATTATTCTAAAACTCTCTAAATGCTGAATGAATATTGTTGAATATTGATATTTACATAACTTTGAATTAGATCTTCAATCACATTTTTTACAGAAAAAGTCGAAGTTATGGAACTCTGAATCTCAGTTACTACTGACATAACATGGAACTGCACCTAACAAAGTGTCCACTGATTTGATATTAAGATTTAGACATCTGTTAACCCTCCTAACAAGTAAAATGAACTTGTACTCACTATTCAGAATTGTGGGTGAATGACAAAAGCTAATTACACCACACCAAGGTATTGATATGTAGTGTCTTTCATGGGTGGAAGGGAAATTCAGTTGCCCCAGGCTTCATCTTAAATAATATCCCCTCAAGCAGCTGCTTTCCACAGAGGGTTTGGTTTGTTTTACCTCTGAGCGACACTTTTTTGCACACAATGGGCTAAATTGCCAGGTCACAAAGACCCCAATGGCTCAGAGAAGGTTGGGGGAGGGGTTCCCACTGGAACAGCTGTTGGGAGACAGATGGTAGGCTCCCGTCAAGGCCATCCAGTGTGTTCTTTAACGTGCACAGCGTATGGCTCTCTCGCACACCACAGCTTAGCGTCCCATCCGATGGACGGCTGCCTTTCAGGCCCATCGGTGTCACTTACTGACCATGGGCAAGGCGGGGAGTTTTGATTCCACAGAGGTCTGACATGAGCCTGTCAGTTTAGGTAACTCAAATTATGCGACTATTAAATAACATATACTGGATGAAGGAAATCTTTAAATATTGTGTTTTAGACAAATAATAATAAAAATAAATACCCCATCAAGCAGTTGCTTGCCACAGAGGTCTGACAGGAGCCTGTCAGTTTACATGCCAAAGTAGAAGGTATGTGAGGATGGCAGGACCTCGGCAGAAAAACGACACAAACATTCATCCCTTACAATAGGCTGGAACCCAGGTCCCTTAGATCAGTAGCCAAGTACACTAACCACTTGGCCATGGGACGGCTTAAATGAATAAAATAATGAAAATAAAAGGTCAGCTATTATGAATTACATCCCTAACATTGATCATATATCTTCATGAATTGTATGGGATTATTTTTACCCTGGTACCATGCTACTGCTTCACCACCCTGGAAAGGGGCAGGGGTGGCTCAGTCGGTAGCGTGCCAGGCTCGTAATCTGAAGTTCCTAGGTTCGAGGCCCAGCTGGGTCAGCGTTGAGATTTATCTCCGCATATTACCCCACCCTGCCCACGGTCAGTAGGGGACACCGATGGGCTTGGAAAGGCCGCCATCCGTCGGATGGGACGTTAAGCTGTGGCCCCGTGTGCGGGAGAGCCATACCCTGTGCACATTAAAGAACACTGTGGATGGCCTTGACGGGAGACTACTATCTGTCACCCAACCTTCTCTGAGCCTTTGGGGTCCTTTTGGCCTGGCCATTTAGCCCATGGTGTGCAAAAAAGTGCTGCTCAGAGGTAAAACAATCCGATCCACCCTGGAAAATTTTGTGCAACTTCTGTACACGATAATTTGTCCCCTTGTGGATGTTGATCCCATTGGTGTGAGTTTGGAGGAAAAAATCTCCATATTACCGTATTTTCTTGGGGATCGAAGGGTTTCCTTACCCTTATACTCCAGGATCTGCAGCAGCTTTGAGTTGGGAACCTTAAAAAATAAAATAGTTCAGGCCTCAAACGTCTCTGCAAGGCCTTGGGAATATGTATGTTCAGAAATCTATAATTGTATGATTTAGAGTTTATTAATTAGAAACTTGTAAGGTTTAAAATGTTACAGAAGAATTTTAGCAGAAATTTGGTTTTGTGTAGAAACCCAAGGTAAAATTCTTAATGAAAATTTGTGATGTTATCAGCTTGGTTTTAATTATTAGCATAAATCTTGAATAACGTTTCCAAAAATTAGCGAGTTCCATTGTTATACGTATATCGTATTTTCACGCGTTAGTATACTTTGACCACTAATACTCTGTATATAAGTATGGGGGCGACATCTAGTGTTCAGTTCTTTATTACAGCTTTAAGATTACTATTTCCATGAAAAAAAAATTAAATTAAAATTTTTAAGTAATACCTGTTTTTCGTTGTGGGCCATAAAATATACAAAATAAATTCATGCCAATCAAAAAATGAATTCATATTAACAGCAAAAAACTTCGCTTTTGTGGGGACGAAAATGCAAAAAGCCATGCTGTGTTAAAGAACACGCTGGATGGCCTTTTGGGATCCAGCTGTCTCCTAAGAACTGTTCAGTGGGTTCCCTCCCACCTTAGTCTAAGCAAGCATCCTCCCTCCACCCCAAAAAAACTAAACTCTGTTTTACGAAATCTCGAAATTGTCTACCTGCCATGAAATCAAAAATAGGTATCTTTGTATAATTTTATCGCCAAGCCCGAAAGTAAATATAGATTTTAAAAATAAACAAGTGTAAAATTTTATTCCATATAGAATATCATTTTAACATTTCCTGTCCGGTAGAATATTTTAGTAATTGGCGAACCCTACTCAAATAGATCAATGCTCTGTTTCTCAGACTCCCCCCCACCTCAAAAGCTAAATCCTGGGTACGTTCTTGTCCTTAAGATTCTTGTGACCTCCATTTAGCCCATTGTGTGTGTGTGTAAAAAAAGCGCCACTCAGAGGTAAAACAACCCAACCAATAAAGCCACGAATGTTAAGCGAATAGTAACATAAAGATAAATGAAAAGGTATAAGCTGCAAAAGGACTTCTTGCTGGATGTTTAACCCTTTCAGGACCATAAAGTTTCTAAGAGTAAATATTAGTATGTAACTGTTTATTTTAGTTTGTTTAGACGTAAAATAAATAAAAATCATAAGAAAAATACATAACAATGTGTAGTTTTTTTGGAATTTTATGGGAAATATTTTTCCCAATGGACTATAAAAAAAAATACCCCCTCAAGCAGCTGCTTGCCACAGAGGTCTGACAGGAGACTGTCAGTTTATATGCCAGAGTACAAGATCTGAGAGGATGGCAGGACCTCAGCAGAAAACAACACGAACATCCATGCCTTACCCGGGGCTCGAACCCAGGTCCCGTAGATCAGGAACCCAGGTCCCGTAGATCAGTAGTCAAGCGCGCTAACCACTCGGCCACGGGACGGCTATGGACTATAAAGGTAACACAAATTATAGTTAGGCGTATTATGCAATGTCTTTTATTTATTGGTTTATTATAACAAAATGTTAACTAAAATAATACAAAATTATGAAATAAAATTACTATACAAAATGATATGCTAATTATGATATTCTGCGAAGCAATTTCTTTTGGTTGTGAAGCAAAGATGGACATTGCACAGATGCAACATTATTGCAAAGATGGACATGGACATGGACTAAACGTTCCCGTTTACGTAATTGCGTTCTATTTTGACATTCTGTATAAAAAATGCAGATAAGGTTATAATTAAATACGACAATCACCAATTTTAAACTGGGGAAAAATGTTTCCCTTAGTCGTGAAAGGGTTAAAGACACTGCTGATCACTTCAATTTCCATGAACTCCGCTTACATTTGTTTCCTCTATAGCAGTGGTTTTCAACCTTTTATGCATCACGTACCCCCTGGAAATGTGTATATAACTGGCGTACCCCTTGTATAGATAGATAAAACTATAGTTATAGTATTACAATGGTTATTTTTACTTTGTTACTAGATCTAGCGACTTTTGAGATCTCACGGCGTACCCCAAAAAATTTTACCGCGTACCCCACGTTGAGAACTCCTACTCTATAAATTATATTTATTCTGCCTGTAATTGGAGGTCTTGTTTCCCCTTTTATTCTTTGCTATAAAATTGAACACCGATTTAGTGAGCTTGGCTACTAGTCAAAGGGACCTAGGTTCGAATCCCGGGCAAAGCATTGATGTTTGTGTTGTCATTGTGCTGAGATCTCGCTTTCTTCGCAGACTTCTGCGGCGTATTAAACCACCTCCTCCTATAACAGAAGGCCGATAGACAAAGTTATTACGTCATCGTAAGTAGTCCTATGTGTAGGAAAAGTTCTTAGAAATATTTTTTTAATTTTATTGCTGGTGTACTATGTGTAATATTTCTTTTATAAATACATCTTATTTAGAAAGAAAATGATTCGTATTTATTAAAATTATCATAATGAAAATATATAAGAATTTTTCTTCTAAATATGGTATATTTATATATAAACATTAAAATAGATATTACAAAAGTACACCAGTAATAATAATAGAAATCTATAAGAATTTTCTAGATTATAAGACTACTAATGCAGAAGTCATAACCTGGTCCATCGGCCTCCATAAGAAGAACTGTTCATGTTGATCTTTATATTGCATCTTAAAATGAACAATTTCTCAAATACTTTTTGGGGCGGGGGTGGCTCAGTAGGTAGCGCGCCAGGCTCGTAATCTCTAGTTCCCAGGTTCGAGTCCCAGCTGGGTCAGCGTTGAGATTTATCTCCGCAAAATTCCCCGCCCTGCCCACGGTCGGTCAGGGGACACCGATGGGCTTGGAAAGGCCGCCGTCCGTCGGATGGGGCGTTAAACCGTGGCCCCGTGTGCGGGAGAGCCATACCCTGTGCACGTTAAAGAACACGCTGGATGGCCTTGACGGGAGGCTACCATCTGTCTCACAACAGCTGTTCCAGTGGGTCCCCTCCCCCAATCCCCGCCCTGCCCACGGTCAGTAGGGGACACCGATGGGCTTGGAAAGGCCGCCGTCCGTCGGATGGGGCGTTAAACCGTGGCCCCGTGTGCGGGACAGCCATACCCTGTGCACGTTAAAGAACACGCTGGATGGCCTGACGGGAGGCTACCATCTGTCTCCCAACAGCTGTTCCAGTGGGTCCCCTCCCCCAACCTTCTATGAGCCTTCGGGGTCCATGTGACCTGGCCATTTAGCCCATGATGTGCAAAAAAGTGCCGCTCCGAGGTAAAACAACCCAACCCATCGGCCTCCTGTTGGAGGTGTTGATTAAACTGGCAGGCTTCTATCAAGTTTAACAGATAAGTGGCAAGCAACTGCATAAGTGGTAATTTATTATTTCTATAGTAGTGATGTCCCATGGCCGAGTGGTTAGCACGCTTGTATACTGATTCTAAGGGGCCTGGGTTCGAGCCCCTCAGGTAAGGCATGGATGTGTGTGGGGTTCGAGCTCCCAGGTAAGGCATGGATGTGTGTTGTTTTTCTGCTAAGGTCCTGTCATCCTCAAATACCTACTTTGGCATATTAACTGACAGGCTCCTGTCAGACCTCTGTGGCAAGCAGCTGCTTGAGGGGGTATTTATTTTTTATTTAGTAGTGATGGACGAAATAAGATTCAAAGATACGTTCGTTTGACTCATTTGAATCTGCGAGTGATTCGAATCAGTTGCTGTTTAGTGTAATCTAGTAGTAAACTGTTTCAAATATAAACACTAATATAAAAAAATTCAATTCTTTTGAGTTACGAAAAAAATGCCAATTTTGCCACATTTTGGAAAAAAAATACTTTGTCGATAAATTTTTTAAATTTTAGACATAACTTTTAATCTTTGCACATTTACTAAATCTTTTGCTTTGTGTTCGAGAGCTTTCCAGACAGTCTATCTTGATTGTTATTAACTTTTTTGTTAGCATTTTGAGTTGGGTTGAGTTGTTTTATCTCTGAGCGGCATTTATTTTTTTCACACCATGGGCTAAATGGCCAGGTCACATGGACCCCGAAGGCTCAGAGAAGGTTGGGGGAGAGGACCCACTGGAACAGCTGTTGGGAGACATATGGTAGCCTCCCGTCAAGGCCATCCAGCGTGTTCTTTAACGTGCACAGGGTATGGCTCTCCCGCACACGGGGCCACGGCTTAACGTCCCATCCGACGGACAGCGGCCTTTCCAAGCCCATCGGTGTCCCCTACTGACCATGGGCAGGGCGGGGAATTTTGCGGAGATAAATCTCAACGTTGATCCAACTGGAACTCGAACCTGGGAACTACAGATTACGAGCCTGGAGCGCTACCGACTGAGCCACCCCCGCCCCTAGCATTTTGAAATTGAAACACAACTTCAAAAGATTTTTCCAAAATTATTCTATTTATCGGTTGTTAAAATATCATCTGAAAAAATCTAGTTTTTTATATAGAAAAAAAAACGATTCAAAGGTTAAAAATATGAAAACAGCCTTTTCAATTATTTGAACAAATTACTGAAATAGAATTATATTTAAATCATAGCAACTATTAATATTGCCTTCATTTAAGTCAACTTTTACTGACATTTCATTTACCTATATTTATTAATAAACATCTCTTGCGATCATATTTTCTGCGGAGTCAAAGGAATCGTGTTAGTCCGTAGGTATTCGTGAGTCAGTCCCTCTGATTCGTAGGAGCGGGTCAGTCGGTAGCATGCCAGGCTCGTAATCTGCAGTTCCCAGGTTCGATCCCCAGCTGGGTCAGCGTTGGGATTCATCTCCGCGAAATTCCCCGCTCTGCCCACGGTCAGTAGGGAACACCGATGGGATTGGAAAGGCAGCCGTCCGTCGGATGGGACGCTAAGCCGTGGTCCCGTGTGCGGGAGAGCCATACCCTGTTACGTTAAAGAACGCACTGGATGGCCTTGACGGGAGCTACCATCCGTCTCCCAACAGCTATTCCACTGGATCCTCTCCCACAACCTTCTCTGAGCCTTCGGGTATCTTGTGACCTGGCCATTTAGCCCATGGTGTGCACAAAAGTGCCGCTCAGGGGTAAAACAACCCCAACCTCTCCCTAAGCTAAGCATATTTAAGAGGCCCCAAAAATTCGAAATATATATAATTATTCTGATTGAGGGGAACATTGAAAAATAAACATGAAATTGGTGTAAACATTATTCTAGCATTGGTAAGCAAAGATGAATAGTGTTTGCACAATAGGTTAAATATTAAAAAAAATTTCGTAATGCAGTAAAACTTGAAATACATTTCTTTGAGGCCCCTCTCATTATCATGAGGCTAAGCTGTAGTGATTTTCAAATGCAATAGTTTTCGCTTCTGTAGTTTTTCAGTTAGTGACTGCGCTTTGTTATGAAAAGTGAAAAATAATTCATGGTTAAGATCAAATGATTCAAAGAATCGATTCTTTAGAGAAAGGAGTCGCGAACGAATGACTCGCTTAACTAATCGTTCGCGAACTAATCACTAATCTATCGGCAGAAACTAATAATCGAAAAATATGCTTTAAATGTAGCGTAGAACTATTTTAACGTATTTTCAGTGAGAGTATATTTTATTATTAAACAGATATTTACAATGCAATATGCAGTAATTAAAAATAGTTTCGAATTTTTTTAGAATTCGAGTTCGACCAGGATGGTATTAATTTTTGCAGTGATTAATTTTCCTGTCAGGAAAGAGAAAGTAAAACTTTAAAGTTTCTTTTTAGCTCGCTCTCAAAATCTATGGGGGCGGGGGGGGGGCTCAGTCGGCAGCGCGCCAGGCTCGTAATCTGTAGTTCCCAGGTTCGAGTCCCAGCTGGGTCAGCGTTGAGATTTATCTCCGCAAAATTCCCCGCCCTGCCCACGGTCAGTAGGGGACACCGATGGGCTTGGAAAGGCCGCCGTCCGTCGGATGGGACATTAAGCCGTGGCCCCGTGTGCGGGAGAGTCATACCCTGTGCACGTTAAAGAACACGCTGGATGGCCTTGACGGGAGGCTACCATCTGTTTCCCAACAGCTGTTCCAGTGGGTCCCCTCCCCCAACCTTCTCTGAGCCTTCGGGGTCCATGTGACCTGGCCATTTAGCCCGTTGTGTGCAAAAAAGTGCCGCTCAGAGGTAAAACAACCCAACCTCTCCGAGTCATCCATTAGTTCTAATTTTTAGCATTAGAGAGTGGCATAGTCGAAAAATGCCAAACTGCATTCTGTTTCAAAACGAACATTCCATAATCGCCAGAGGCGATCAACAAACACCTACAGGTTTAGAAAGGCCGCCGTCCTTCGAGTGAGACTTTAGGTCGTGATTCCTTGTAGACAGTCGTGCTCTTTGCACTTTAAAGAACTATAGATGGCTCTGACGGGAGACTCCTCTCCTGTCTCTCAACAGCTATCCATTGAATCTCCTTCCCCAAACTTCTCTCAGCTCTTAATGTTCTTGTGACCTAGCCATTGTGTGCGAAAAAAGTGCCGCTCAAAGGTAAGCAACCAAAGCTGGGGGCGATCTTTTATTCTACTAATTAAATTCAAATAATTTATATAGTGGCTCCAACTGACTTCCATTCATAGAGATGGTTGTCAAAATTTAATTTAATGTTCATCAATGAAGATGAAGCAAAAAATTATTTTTTATCCACGGGTTGGGTTGTTTTACCTCTGAGCGGCACTTTTTTGCACACCATGGGCTAAATGGTCAGGTCACATGAACCCCGAAGGTTCAGAGAAGGTTGGGGGAGGGGTTGGGTTGTTTTACCTCTGAGCTGCACTTTTTTGCACACCATGGGCTAAATGGCCAGGTCACATGGACCCCGAAGGCTCAGAGAAGGTTGGGGGAGGGGACCCACTGGAACAGCTGTTGGGAGACAGATGGTAGCCCCCCGTCAAGGCCATCCAGCGTGTTCTTTAACGTGCACAGGGTATGGCTCTCCCGCACACGGGGCCACGGCTTAACGTCCCATCCGACGGACGGCGGCCTTTCCAAGCCCATCGGTGTCCCCTACTGACCGTATGCAGGGCGGGGAATTTTGCGGAGATAAATCTCAACGCTGACCCAGCTGGGACTCGAACCTGGGAACTACAGATTACGAGCCTGGCGCGCTACCGACTGAGCCACCCCCGCCCCTACGGGGGAGGGGACCCACTGGAACAGCTATTAGGAGACAGATGGTAGCCTCCTGTCAAGACCATCCAGCATGTTCTTTAACGTACACAGGGTATGGCTCTCCCGCACACGGGGCCATTGGCTTAACGTTCTGTCCGACGGACGGTGGCGTTTCCAAGCCCATCGGTGACCCCTACCAAAGCCATCTGAAGAGGCCTGATGTCACGTGACTAATGGCATCGAAAGCGGGGGCCGTGCATCGCATCATAGCTTGAGCCAGCGGATCTCATTCATTTCTAATTCGATGTGTGTGTTATTGAAATAATTTCATTTCCTATACTGAATTGAAAATATCAGTTATAAAGCAAATTATCATAAATGTGGCGAAGAATTTCATTCTTGTAGGAAATATTTTCATAGACATGAAAACACCCTCATTTCTCAATGGCAAAAATATTCAATAAACATATTATCTGAAAATAATTACACATATTTTTTATTAATTATATTTAATTGTAAATGGTATTATACGAAAGTGGAATTTTAAAGCTCTATCTGAAGTTAGTATGTATATATTTTGCTAACCTGAGAATAGATATTTATCTCTTTCAATATGTTTGCAAATGTAGCTCATATATTTCGTTTCAAAAATTTTTTAAAAAATCAATAAAGTTATGCTTTAAAATTCCACTTTCGTATAATACCATTTACAATCAAATATAATTAATTAAAAATATGTGTAATTATTTTCAGACAATGTTTATTGAATATTTTTGCCATTGAGAAATGAGGGTGTTTTCATGTCTATGAAAATAAAATATTTCCTACAAGAATGAAATTCTTCGCCACATTTATGATAATTTGCTTTATAATTGATATTTAATTCAATTCAGTATAGGAAATGAAATCATTTAAATAACACACACATCGAATTAGAAATGAATGAGATCCGCTGGCTCAAGCTATGATGCGATGCACGGACCCCGCTTTTGACGTCATTAGTCACGTGACATCAGGCCTTCTCTTCAGACGGCTTTGCCCCTACTGACCGTGGGCGGGGAATTTTTCGGAGATAAATATCAACTCTGACACAGCCTGCGACTCGAACCTAGGAATTACAGATTACGAGCCTGGCGCGCTACCGACCGAGCCACCCCCGCCCCTTTTTTATCCACGGTAAAGGGAGTTGCGAAAGCTTTTGTGCTGTAAAAATGCAAGTAAACAAAAAAGTAGCAAGAAGAAATAACAGAATGGTAAGAATTATGATTCAGAAACACCTTAACTCATTATAGTAAATTCTTACAAACCCTACCATGGCGTATATAAGATATGCTCCACTTGTAGAAAGTTATATATTGTTACGACAGAAGGAATCTGGCAACCGAAAGCAAAAAGTTTCAGCCAACGAATAAGAACGTTGGGAGAATTTGGAGAAGAAGAGTGGAGCGTTAACGGTCGTTGTATTGTAACGGTCGTTGTGTATTGTAACGGTCGGGGAGTTCGAAAATGGACGGTGAGCTGTTCTGAGACAGTGCGCGTAAGTATCAAGAAGTAACTTGATGTGTTGTGTATACGCGGAAGGATAAAAGTGGGATCTTTTATCGTTAAGTATCAAGAAGTAACTTGATGTGTTGTGTATACGCGGAAGTATAAAAGTGGGAACTTTTATGGCTAACTTCGAATGTCTACACGGACTGTCTTTTTGTTCGGCTAGTGTGTGAAAAGTTATTAGCACAGGACGAGAATTGGTTTACGAGTGAAGATCTTCGGGTGACCTGGTAAATCAAGTAAAAGGTAGTATTTAGTAAAATACACAGAGCTGATATTGTGTGCTCTACGCAGGAAGATTGATGACTTGTGCATGTTAATAGTTGATTTGTTAATAAGATACTTCATCCATATTTCCTTTGTAACAATTTACCTTGTATTGAATTTGGTTTTGAAATATAGCTTTTAATACTCACGCTCAGTGGCTATCCATTTTTGTGATCCGCAACATTTGGTGTCAGAAGTGGGATAATTTATTGAATGCCGTTAACTAGAAGTATGGATGAATTGGTAAAGTTGTTGAATGACATTAAAAGTCAAAATAATGATTTGAAAGCCGATATGGCCGCACAATATAATGAGTTGAGAACTGAGATAGTTTCTCAAAAAGATGACTTGAAAGCCTATATGGCTACACAGTTCAAGGATTTTAAAACCGAACTCAATAGACAATGCAATAGTTTAAATGTTGAATTTGTCAGTGAAAAAGATGATCTTAATAGTGTTAAGTTAGATTGTAAACATGGAAAAGAAAAAGAGAAAGGCAACGCATATAAAAATGTGGATCTGCTACTGAAAATCAAGAATCGTAGAGATAGCGCAGATAATGCCTTTGACCACGCAACTACTGGTGATGCATGGCAGAGTGTCTATGTCGCTGGTGACATGTCTAGGAACTGTGAAGAACAATCACACAGATCAGAGAGCTGTGAGACTATACAGTACGCTTTGCACTTCAAAATACCTAGGTATACAAGTCTGGCACGATCTGAAGAGAGATCCACACGAAAGGTATTCTATTCCTCGCTGTCAGCAAAATGCGCCATGGACAATTATCGCAAAGGCAGAGTAGCGAGTGGTAATGAGGGGGAACGAAACAGAGTTTACGTTTCGCAGAGTGGTCCGAGTAAAGAAGAGGCGTCCATTCATCATAGAAACAAAGTGCCATTCGACGTTACCCGGGAAGTCGGAGAGATTTTTCCGAAGCATATAGCCACACTCGAATCGTTTATAGAAAGTGGGGATTTAAGAAAGAAGAATTCCGAAGAATGGCTTAGAAGCGTAACAGGTGATGCTAGTAAAGGAGCTTCAGGCAGAGACAGTACTTCAAAGACTAACTTTCTGGATGAAACTAAGCCTCAGAGTTACGATCAGAGAGAAGTGAATCCCTCAGATAATTTCAACGTAGCCACGCTGAATTTCTTTTCTGAACAGTCAATGTGCAGATTTGGACATTATAACCATTTAGATTATAAGGATATGGAAAAGTTTTATCACGACTACAAGAGCTCTAAAGTGGACAATATCATGTTACAAAACTCGTCGCTGATCTCCAGAATGAACAATTTGGCAATCATAACTGATGTTTCCCTGGCTAATTACAATGAGAGCTCCAAGAAAGTGAATTCGGAAGAAACAGCAAATATGACCTCCTCGGGTCATGTGTTTTGCTGGAGACCCGAGTGGCGCCATCGGATGGTAGATGAAAACAGCACAGGAGGTGTCGGAAACAAAGTGAGTCTTGTCTTGGCTCCTGCACTTGCTGCTTTAGGTCTCAAGGTCCCTATGATCTCCGGTCGTGCTCTCCAATTGACGGGAGATACTCTGTACAAATTGGAATCCATCCCTGCCTTCACAGTCGACTGCACTAAAGATAAAATCGAGCAGATGATGGAAGACGTCGGATGCTGCATCGTAGGACAGACAGAGGAGCTGGTGCCAACAGATAAGGAGATTTACCGCTGCAAGGATCTGATGGCTACCATAGATAGCGTTCCTCTAATGATATGCTCAATTGTGTCCAAAAAGCTGGCTGAAGGAGTGTGTGCTTTGGTTTATGATGTTGAATTCGGAAAAGGAGCTATTGATCTCATCAGTACAGAAGATGTTGCTGTTGATTTAGTTAAGAAAGTGGTTGCAGCATCACAAGCTCGTGGAATGAAGAGTTTGAGTTGTTCAGCTGTTATCAGCAACATGGATTCACCTCTTGAAAACTCTGTTGACAACTCTCTGGAAGTGATGGAAGCTGTTCAGTGTTTCCTTGGTAACGGATCCTTGGAACTGCAAGAGCTTGTCGAAGAGTTAGGAGAACTTCTGCGTTTTGTGAACATTGTGGATAATAGGGTAGATGAAGCATCACGTGTCCGTAAGGTTCTGCATAACGGCAATGCTTTGAACAAGTTTCGTAACATGTTAATAGAACAAGGAGTATCTGAAGATGTTGCAAGCTGGCTATGTGAAGGTAAAACAGAAAAAATATTGCTAGCAGCCCGACACATCACTGATTTCACTTATACAGGAGAAACAGGTAAGGTTGTCGGATTAGAAGCTGCAGTTCTAGCAAGAGTATGGAAGGAGGAGATGGACCGAAGAGCTAAAAAGAATTATGGAGCTGATATTATATTTGTGAAGCACCTTGGGGATCAAATGGAATCAGGTGAAATGTGGCTGAAGGTTCATCACGACAGTTCTGAATTAAGGGAAAGTCAACTGACAAAAGGGTCAGACTGGAGGATGAAACTCCTCCCTAGATTTTATGTCACTAATGACTTTCATTCCTTGTTACTGTTGATAGAAGTAAAAATCCAAAGAAGAAAACTTTCGACAAAGAAGAAAACTTTTTACAGGTTTTGCACGAAAACTCTTAGTCGATTCTTCTCCCTGCAGAGACATAAACGTGTTCACAAGGGCTATAGGCCTTACACGTATTATGTTTGTGGACGAGGCTTCAGTCAGAAAAGAAATCTACGTCATAATGAGATTCGCTTTCATTTTGACACAGACGTGGTATATCGCATTCGTCGACGTCCAGCTACAAAGTGCAAGGTGGTTCACGTGGATCGTTTGGCCCCGTTTCATCGAAGAACTGAAGAAACTTTGGAATCCAGAATTGTTCGGGACGAACAAGACCTAGGAAGGGGGCAGTGTTACGACAGAAGGAATCTGGCAACCGAAAGCAAAAAGTTTCAGCCAACGAATAAGAACGTTGGGAGAATTTGGAGAAGAAGAGTGGAGCGTTAACGGTCGTTGTATTGTAACGGTCGTTGTGTATTGTAACGGTCGGGGAGTTCGAAAATGGACGGTGAGCTGTTCTGAGACAGTGCGCGTAAGTATCAAGAAGTAACTTGATGTGTTGTGTATACGCGGAAGGATAAAAGTGGGATCTTTTATCGTTAAGTATCAAGAAGTAACTTGATGTGTTGTGTATACGCGGAAGTATAAAAGTGGGAACTTTTATGGCTAACTTCGAATGTCTACACGGACTGTCTTTTTGTTCGGCTAGTGTGTGAAAAGTTATTAGCACAGGACGAGAATTGGTTTACGAGTGAAGATCTTCGGGTGACCTGGTAAATCAAGTAAAAGGTAGTATTTAGTAAAATACACAGAGCTGATATTGTGTGCTCTACGCAGGAAGATTGATGACTTGTGCATGTTAATAGTTGATTTGTTAATAAGATACTTCATCCATATTTCCTTTGTAACAATTTACCTTGTATTGAATTTGGTTTTGAAATATAGCTTTTAATACTCACGCTCAGTGGCTATCCATTTTTGTGATCCGCAACAATATCATATTGAATCATATTAAAAGCCACCTTGTATTCTTCACAGTTAGTGATATGTGTTCTAGTATATAGGATATGAGGCCTACTCCTTTGGGGTATGTTTGTTCGAAGGTACCATGACTCCCTCAAACAATTCCAGTAGTAGTAGTTAGTTAGTGTGTAAAAAAACTGCTTTTACTTTAAAAAAATTCATAACTTTTCTCACCACTGAAAGCAAAAAATAATATACATAAATGTACTATCATATATGCCCCTTATACAGCAAGGGGGTGGTTCAGTCGGTAGCGCGCCAGGCTCATAATCTGCAGTTCCCAGGTTCGAGTCCCAGCTGGGTCAGCGTTGAGATTTTATCTCTACAAAATTCCCCGCCCTGCCCACGGTCAGTAGGGTACACCAATGGGCTTGTAAAGGCCGCCTTCCTTCGGATGGGACATTAAGCCGTGTTCAGAGAGCCATACATACCCTGTGCACGCTAAAGAACACGCTGGATGACCTTGACGGGAGGCTACCATCTGTTTCCCAACAGCTGTTCCAGTGGGTCACTTCCCCCAACCTTCTCTGAGCCTTTGGGGTACTTGTGACCCCAAAGGTTAGTTGTTAAGACAGGTAGATCAAAGCCCACGAACAGGTTCTTTAACGTGCACAGGGTATGGCTTGCCTGCATAGGGACCACGACTTAACGTCTCATCCCCTAGATTAGGGGTTCTCAACGTGGGGTACGCCGTGAGAGTTCAAAAGTCGCTATATCTAGTAACAAAGTCAGTGTTTTATTTTATTCCCATTGTTATACTATAACTATAGTTTTATCTAATCTATACAAGGGGTATGCCCTGGGCCGCCGACAGGGGGGTGCAAGGGGGACTAGTGCATAGGGGCCCGTCAGCAATAAGGGCCCGTCAGATTAAGTGACTACTTTTTCTTACAAAAATTATTCTTAGTTAGGCTATATATCGATCCTATGCTAAAAAGTTTTATGTGACACAAACTGTGTAGGCCTATGTTTTTGCATGCCTGACTGCGCAACAGGCTTTTTCTCCTCTGTATGTCATCATTGTGTCCAGAATAATTGCTATTAATGATTTGTAAAGATAAAAAGTTTTCAAGGGAGCCCCCGAGCATAATATTACATAGGGGCCCATAAATTCTCTCGGCGGCCCTGGGTATGCCAGTTACATACACATTTCCAGGGTACGTGAAGCATAAAAGGTTGAGAACCACTACCCTACAGTGTCCTGTTCCAAGCCCATATCAGTGTCCCCTTTCTAATAAAGGGCAGGGTGGGGGTCTAGCAGGGTATTCGGACCTGGTAACTACAGATTATGAGCCTGGCACACTACCCACTGAACCAACATCCGCCCCCAAATCAGTATAAGCTCTTCAAGAGAAGCTTTAGAATTCAGCAGAATTAATCCAGAAAACAAATGCATCGTGGCATGGCAATAACGTTTAACAAGGAATATGTATCACTGTTCAGCATTTAGATCCTTTATGAAAAAAAAAACTAAATTTTATGTTCAGTATAAATACGAGTTAGTTACATTCGTATATATCGAGCCGTGTCCCAGTTTAATTGGAATAATGTATGAAAAGACGGCCAGCAAACAGGGATCTGAGTTTCGACGTTATAGCACTTCCAGTGTAATTCCAGAAAGCCCAATCAGCACTGGTGACTATGGTATGTTCCTTTACAGAAAAAATAAATCTTGTAGTTAATCTTAATTTAATAGCATAACAGATTGGATTGGATTGTTTTACCTCTGAGCGGCACTTTTTTGCACACCATGGGCTAAATGGCCAGGTCACAAGGACCCCGAAGGCTCAGAGAAGGTTGGGGGAGGGGACCCACTGGAACAACGGTGTTTGCAGCATGATGTTGTTTATATTCCTACCGAAATAAACACCTTTCGCGAAAAAAATAAAAATAATATAAAGGAAAAGAAATTATAGGGGTTGGCCCAGTACTCGCCAGGCACGTAGTGTGCAAGTTCCTAGGTTCGAATCCATGTTATACTATAACTATAGTTTAGCTTTCCAATTTAACTATAGTATAAATTTACTAGCCATTTGAATTCCTTCTTCAGTTAAACCTGCAGTGAGTCCGGGGCGGGGGTGGCTCAGTCGGTAGCGCGCCAGGCTCGTAATCTGTAGTTTCCAGGTTCGAGTCCCAGCTGGGTCAGCGTTGAGATTTATCTCCGCAAATTTCCCCACCCTGCCCACGGTCAGTAGGGGACACCGATGAGCTTGGAAAGGCCGCCGTCCGTCGGATGGGACGTTAAGCCGTGGCCCCGTGTGCGGGAGAGCCATCCCCTGTGCACGTTAAAGAACACGCTGGATGGCCTTGACGGGGGGCTACCATCTGTCTCCCAACAGCCTGTTCCAGTGGGTCCCCTCCCCCAACCTTCTCTGAGCCTTCGGGGTCCATTTGACCTGGCCATTTAGCCCATGGTGTGCAAAAATGTGTCGCTTAGAGGTAAAACAACCCAACACTATGTTCCCTTCTCCAACGTTATCTGAGCACTTAGGGTCCTTGTGTGGACAAAAGTGCTGCTCAGAGGTAAAACAACCTATCCCTTAAAAGGAGTAATGTAATTAATGCAAAAAATATGAAAGTTTATATTTAAAAGTATATGACATTTAAATAATATAAGTAATTACATTTCAGTATTGATTAAAATGCGGCTCGCCATATATTGAGGTAACTGATTTGCTTTTATATGATTTGAGATGCTGGATAAATTCTAAAGGGGGGATAACCCCCCCCCCACCCCATTGATTATTTTTGTCTAGATTCGGGCCTGGATTTATGCATATAGTATTACTCTATATATGAGTATGTTGTTACCTGTATTATTTTTTTTATATTTATATAATATTTATATCTCCAAAGAAGAAAGTGCTTGTTATAAATGTCTGGTCAGTTTACTATAAGTAAACGTAGGACTCTCCGATTTTTAATATATTACATCGTGAAGATAACTTTCAAAAACTCAAGACCTTAGACTGGTGGACTGAAATCGGTACAAGACCTTTCGGAAATCAAAAGTTTGTAGAATCTAGCTGCCATGTCAAAAACGATCAATCAATGGCGGTACTTAGTTGCTAAAAAATAAAATAACTCGCATCTGAGTAATCCCAATCAGTAAGTAGTCCCAGGAAACGCATTTTGTGTGTGTGTAAGCAGCTCTCCAAAAAGGAAATCATTGGAATTGGGCAATGGTTTTCTCTGACTCTTTAGTCTTTGGGGGGGGGGGGGTTTGAAGACTCCCACACCACCCTACCACACTACCTTTTCTTTCTTAGGAGGCCACTTGTGTCAGTTCAGACATGGATTCTTAGAAACTACACGTTGTTTTTTCTCGAAGAGTGTAATTCAGAATTTAAACGTTACTTCTTAATTTAGTTTCTTTCAATTTGGAAAGGGTTTCGTTATTTACCTAAAGTTTAATAATAATTTGATATATCCGTAAACAGTTCTAACTTGTCGTGCAGCTTTATTTCTTTTAATTGCCTTTTTTTTCGTTTACGATATAAAGACTTTTCTGAATGTGTAGCTTATTACCATGCAGTATTATTATTAAATTCTGGGTAATTATTAGATCGTTCTGCCGCTGTTTCTTTGTTTAATTATACTCTTGTCATTAGGGAGATGAATAATCTCGTTTCAGATCACGAGGTCTGTAACCTTTTTAGAATGGCGAGCTATGAGTGATATTAGAAATAGCCTGAAACAAAGGAGTATATAGAAACAGATTAGATTTCTTTTTTTATAAGTGCAAATACAGTCAGCGGCCACTTTATTAGGTACAATTCCAATGTTATATCAATTGGTAACTCATATATACAGAACTCAGTAACTAGTAATTTTTTTTTTTCACAAAATGCTCATTTAAAATAATTTAAAGATCTCGGTCAAATATATATTTGGGTTGGGTTGTTTTACCTCTGAGCGGCACTTTTTTGCACACAATGGGCTAAATGACCAGGTCACAAGGACCCCGAAGTCTCAGAGAAGGTTGGGGACCCACTGGAACAGCTGTTAGGAGACAGATGGTAGCCTCCCATCAAGGCAATCCAGCGTGTTCTTTAACGTGCACAGGGTATGGCTCTCCCGCACATGGGGCCACGACCTAACGTCCCATCCGACGGACGGCGGCCTTTCCAAGCCCATCGGTGTCCCCTACTGACCGTGGGCAGGGCGGGGAATTTTGCGGAGATAAATCTCAACGCTGACCCAGCTGGGACTCGAATCTGGGAACTACAGATTACGAGCCTGGCGCGCTACCGACTGAGCCACCCCCGCCCACTGTCACATGGGACGTTAGGCCGTAGCTCCGTTGTGCTGGAGAAAGTGCCCGTAAAGAACACGCTGGATGGCCTTGACGGGAGGCTACCATCTGTCCTAACAGCTGTCCAATGGATCCCCTCCCCCTCAACCTTCTCTGAGGTTGTTCTCGGGTTTTACCTCTGAGCGGCACTGTTTTGCACACAATGGACTTAATGGCCAGGTCAAAAAGACCCCGAAGGCTCAGAGAAGGTTGGGGGAGGAACCCACTGGACAGCTGTTAGGAGACAGATGGGCCTCCCGTCAAGGCCATCCAGCATGTTCTTTAACATGCACTTTCTCCTGCACACGGGGCCACGGCTCAACGTCCCATCTGATGGGACAATGGCCTTTCCAAGCCTATCGGTGTCCCTACTGACCAAGGACAAGGCGGGGAATTTTGTGAAGATAAATAACGCTGGCCTAGGTGACACTCGAACCGGGGAACTGCAGTTTACGAGTCTGGTGCGCTATCTATTGAGCCCCCCTCGCCCCCCCCCCCCCCCCCCCCAACTCGAAGGATCTTACGCTGCATTTCCTACTGGTCAAGTAATGATGGCGGCAACAGTGGAACGTGTAAATAATAATTATTTGTAGCAGTTGTCACTAACAGACTGAAAGATGTATTTAAAACCTCAGATGCTGATAGCGGTATTGGGCATCTGAGAAGCGGATGGGTTGATGGCAAATGACACAATTAATTACCAATGTGCTTGCTTTGAGATTTTCTCCGCTAAACCATTGCTCTACCCTCTGTAAAACACGAATACAGATGCACTTGGGAAGCTGTCGTCCATCAAGATTGGATCCGCCTGCACGAGAACTATATCCTGTGAATGTTAAAGAATGCGCTGTTTGGCCTTAACAGGAGACTTTATCTTCCTCTTAATAACTGTCCAATAAATGCCTTTGAGGTCATTATGACTAGACTATTTAGCTTATTGTGAAATATTTCATTTTTCTCCCGATTAGGATTATTGAAACTATACTCATTTATGGAACAGTGACACTCGCCTTGTTTATATGAGGAACTTCACGAATAAACATTTCTGTTCAAGAAACAGTTTTGAAAAGTGAGGGTGAAGATTGTAATGGTTGAAACGGAAATAAGTTAGAATGCCGCTGCAGTTGATATTTTCAGAAATTATTTCTATTAAATGCAATGTAGTGGCTTGTTAGCCACACCCCATGGTGCGCCACTAAAGAACGGTCAGATGACTAACAGGGTCGGATTAGCAATTCAGAAGTCCAGGGCACTTAAATATTTTTGAGACCCACCCACCCTCCTCGTGCTATGAAAAATAAATAATTGCACCGATCTTATGTCACCTTTCCTTGAATGTAATGTGTATTATTGTAACCAATTTAGAATTTTGCACCAGTTCAAAATTATGTAAATTTAAAATTGTGTTAGGTACTCCGTACTAATGGCTGCATCAGGATTTTATATGTATGTATTAGTCAGCCAACTTCCCCCCCCCCCTTTTTTTTTGAGAACCAGACACTTATTCCGCCCCTGATGGCTAGGGGGCTCAGTTGGTAGCGCGCCAGGCTCGTAATCTGTAGTTCCCAGGTTCGAGTCCCAGCTTGGTGAGCGTTGAGATCTATCTTCGCAAAACTCCCCGCCCTGCCCACAGTCAGTAGGGGACACCGATGGGCTTGGAAAGGCTGCCGTCCGTCGGATGGGACGTTAAGCCGTGGCCCCGTGTGCTGGAGAGCCATACCCTGTGCACGTTAAAGAACACACTGGATGGCCTTGGCGGGAGGCTACCATCTGTCTTCCAACAGCTGTTCCAGTGGGTCCCCTCCCCCAACCTTCTCTGAACCTTCAGGGTCCTTGTGACCTGACCATTTAGCCCATTGTGTGCAAAAAAGTGCCTCTGAGAGGTAAAACAACCAACCAACCTGATGGCTAAGTGAAAAGAAGTAGCTTGGTTCTTTATAAAACAGCTGAAAACTGTGCTTAAAAACCCTAAACATAGAAAGTTTTCATGCTCAGAATTAAACGAATAAAGAACCCTGTTTTTTAGGAAGGCCTTGTAACTAAAAGGTTACGAGATATAAATATTTTCGCAAATTTTAAAAGTTTTTTTTTTTAACGTAAGTCACTTATAGAGTTTGTCCACGTCAGAAACGTTTCTTGGAGGCAGCAGAAGAGGCCAGACCTCTGCCGATGCGTTTTGCACTGCTTCCACCCACTCGTGCACCTCGCACGTGCCCTCGCGGAGGATGGTTATTTCGGGTACCGTTAAGTCTCGTGCAGGCCGGAGCAGGCAGTTGAAACAGGAAGTGAACCTCCAATAGGTGTGTGCACGACGTCAAACCAAAGCCTTGTACTACAACGTTTACAGTACGACCTCAACCGTGTTGCCTCAACCAACTTCTCTCAAAATCGCACAGTGGTGCAACACAGAGGCGTAGGTATAGATCGAAATTTCTCAAACTTTTCTGGTTTGTGGACAGCATAATATTTTTTTAACGATTTTCACTGGCATCTATAGGAAGAGTTGGGTTGTTTTAACTCTGAGCGGCACTTTTTTGCACACCATGGGCTAAATGGCCAGGTCACATGGACCCCGAAGGCTCAGAGAAGGTTGGGGGAGGGGACCCACTGGAACAGCTGTTGGGAGACAGATGGTAGCCTCCCTTCAAGGCCATCCAGTGTGTTGTTTAACGTTGGGTTTTACCTCTGAGCAGCACTTTTTTGCACACCATGGGCTAAATGGCCAGGTCACATGGACCCCGAAGGCTCAGAGAAGGTTGGGGGAGGGGACCCACTGGAACAGCTGTTGGGAGACAGATGGTAGCCTCCCGTCAAGGCCATCCAGTGTGTTCTTTAACGTGCACAGGGTATGGCTCTCCCGCACACGGGGCCACGGATTAACGTCCCATCCGACGGACGGCGGCCTTTCCAAGCCCATCGCTGTCCCCTACTGACCGTGGGCAGGGCGGGGAATTTTGCAGAGATAAATCTCAACGCTGACCCAGCTGGGACTCGAACCTGGGAACTACAGATTACGAGCCTGGCGCGCTACCGACTGAGCCACCCCCGCCCCCATCTATAGGAAGAATTAGTATTTTATTTACATAGGGTGGCCAGATGTCCTCATTTTCAGGAGACAATCACTCTGGAATTGTTTTTGTGCATTTCTTAAAATATTAACTGTACGGCATCAGCAGATCTTTTACTAATAGTAGTGTCAACACCGTTATAAAAATTACGGTGGTTAATGCAGGTGACTGAAAAATTGAGGCTAGAATTTTAAATAATGAAATTCGTCAGTTGCCAGCTGTGAAAATAAGCCACTGGTCAATAATTTAATTTGAATTTTCAAAAGTCCCCAAATCTTTTGTCTTTAAATCTGACACTGTAAAATATACACGGTTTACTATTTAAAGTTTAATGACAGTGTTCGGATTTGAAATGACAGCAGTATCATGCAAAACAATTAAAGAGTGGAATAACCACAAGAAGCGAAGTAAAATAATGTAATTTTATCAATAAATTACCAATTTTTCCCCAAAAATGTTCACTTTTCCATATGTGCTCTTATAACGATTCTTGTTAAAAAAAGATTTTTGAAACAGGGCAAATCAAAAGCTTCTGAAACACAGCTCAAAGGGTTTCGTCGAAACAGGGTATCATTGGATTGGATTGTTTTACCTCTGAGAGCACTTTTTTGCACACAATGGGCTAAATGGCCAGGTCACATGGACCCCGATGGCTCAGAGAATGTTGGGGGAGGGGACTCACTGGAACAGATGTTGGGATGGTAGCCCCGTCAAGCTATCCAGCGTATTCTTTAACGTGCACAGGATATGGCTCTCTCCCGCACACGCCCAGCTGGGTCAGCGTTGAGATTTATCTCCGCAAAATTCCCCGCCCTGTCCACGGTCAATAGGGGACACCGATGGACTTGGAAAGGCCGCCGTCCGTCGGATGGGGCGTTAATCCGTGGCCCTGTGTGCGTGACCCAGACCCTGTGCACGTTAAAGAACACGCTGGATGGCCTTGACGGGAGGCTACCATCTCTCTCCCAACAGCTGTTCCAGTGGGTCCCCTCTCCCAACATTCTCTGAGCCTTCGGGGTCCATGTGACCTGGCCATTTAGCCCATTGTGTGCAAAAAAGTGCTCTCAGAGGTAAAACAATCCAATCCAATGATACCATGGTGTGCAAAAAATGCCTCTCAGAGGTAACACAATTCAATCCCGCACATAGGGCCGCGGCTTAACGTCCCATCCGAAAGACTGCGGCCTTTCCGAGCCCATCGATGTCCCTTACTGACCGTGGGCAGGGCGGCGAAGCACGGTATCATAAGATATTAAGGAGACATAATGGTCTTTCAGAATGCTTTATCCTTTTAATCTATAAAATATATTTTTTTGTCTTTCGTTTTGAGAACAGTTAAACAGCAAACGTCTCGTGCTTTTGGTGTTTGCGTTCACCGTGACCTTTGGCACAAATATGGAGAAACCCCTAATTTAAATGAGTAGCACTAATACATAGCTCCCAAAGCTTTCATCCAACAGGGACCCTTTTCCGTTGAGGCCTGGTCTCCTTAACGTTATCCGCTAGGCCTACCTAGAGCGGCAAATTTTTAGGAGTCATTTTTCGATAGTAGAAATATTTTTAAAAAACATAAAAAAATATCATTAATTACGGTGTCTTCTTTCTCACTGAGGACAAAATTATTACACAAAAAATTACCATTAATGCGTAATAAAACAAAAATGAAGTTTTCTTGGAAAAAAAACTGCTAAAAAATAAAACTTGATGTTTAATTTTCATTTTTTTTTAAATATATTTTTCAAGCTATTGTTAAGTACTTCCAAGGTCAGTAACCCTATAAACTTATAATTAATGTTTGTGCAGTTATGCCCAAAACTTGGGGCTGGGGTGGCTCAGTCGGTAGCGCGCCAGGCTCGTAATCTGTACTTCCCAGGTTCGAGTCCCAGCTGGGTCAGCGTTGAGATTTATTTCCGCAAAATTTCCCGCCCTGCCCACGGTCAGTAGGGGACACCGATGGGCTTGGAAAGGTCGCCGTCCGTCGGATGGGACGTTAAGCCGTGGCCCCGTGTGCGGGAGAGCCATACCCTGTGCACGTTAAAGAACACGCTGGATGGCCTTGACGGGAGGCTACCATCTGTCTCCCAACAGCTGTTCCAGCTCCCCCAACCTTCTCTGAGCCTTCGGGATCCATGTGACCTGGCCATTTAGCCCATGGTGTGCAAAAAAGTACCGCTCAGAGGTAAAACAACCAACCAAACCAAGCCCAAACTATTATGGGGGGAAAAAAACAAAATGTTACAGTTCTGTGTTGACGTCGTAACTTACACAGTTTTTTTTTCTGGGTAATCTGATTATTAATAACTAAGTGCTGAATAGGTGGGAGAGTAAAGGTAAATCGTTGTTTGCCCAGAGCTGTACTAACAGTTAATACTGCCTCTGTATCCCCAGTGTTGAGGAGCCCATGTTGGCTCAGTCAATAGCGCGCCAGGCTCGTAATCTGGTGTTCCCAGGTTCGAGTCCCAATAGGCCTGCCTCGAGATATTTTTCTTCTAACTCCCATTTTACCCTCAGTGATAAAGGAGACACCGTTGTGCTTGACCGCCGTCCATCGGATGCCCATCCGACGGACAGACATACAGTTACGGATCAAACAGTGTTTCCTTGTGCAAAACAGCCATACCCTGTGTACGTTAAAGAACACGCTACATGCTAACTGCTGTCCAGTGGGGATCCCCTTCCCTCAACTTATTCTGAATCTTGTTTGGTCATTTAGGATATTGTGTGACAGAATTTGTCGCTCAGAGGTAAAACAATCGAACTCTGTAGTCCTTTGCTTTTGGAGCGGGGGTGGCTCAGTCGGTAAGCACGCCAGGCTCGTAAACTGTAGTTCCCAGGTTCGAGTCCCCGCTGGGTCAGCGTTGAGATTTATCTGCGCAAAATTCCCCGCCCTGCACACGGTCAGTAGGGTACACCGATGGGCTTGGAAAGGCCGCAGTCCGTCGGATGGGACGTTAAGCCGTGGCCTCGTGTGCGGGAGAGCCATACCCTATGCACGTTAAAGAAAACACTGGATGGCCTTGACAGGAGGCTACCATATGTCTTCCAACAGGACCCACTGTTCCAGTGGGTCCCCTCCCCCAATCTTCTCTGAGCCTTCGGGGTCCATGTGACCTGCTCATTTAGCCCATTGTGTGCAAAAAGTGCTGCTCAGAGTTAAAACAACCCAACCCTTAATATTTTTGTAGGACAGTGTACCTTCAAAACACACGATGCAGTCACTATCAAATCTTCTAAACGAGTAGATATATGATTGGTTAATTTCTCGGTCTACCTTCCTTTCTGATGCCCCATCTGGCAGATTCTGAACTTCTAATAGTGCTAAATTGTAGGCATAAAAACCAATTTCAGACTTATTTTCTCGAAAACTGACTGAAATTAACCTAACGGCGTAGTGGCTAGGACTACTGTTCCTTTTGTGTGTAGATGGCAGTAGTCCGCAAAGTTGTCTTAGTAGAGCATGTTGTTACATGAGAAAACTTGTATAAGGCGAGAATAGCTTTCAGGGTTATTCTGTATACAATATTTCTGAATATATATATGTAGCAAATAAGAAAGGAAAAGCAAAATTTCCAGCAATGTGCTAATAGCGAAAAATTCAAGGGCCACGCTAAACCCTAAGACAGTGGTTCTCAACCTTTTATGCTTCACGTACCTTCTGGAAATGTGTATGTAACTGGCGTACCTCTTATATAGATAGATAAAACTATAGTTATAGTATAACAATGGGAATAAAATAAAACATATATATCAGTGGTTCTCAACCTTTTATGCTTCACGTACCCCCTGGAAATGTGTATGTAACTGGCGTACCCCTTGTATAGATAGATAAAACTATAGTTTTAGTATAACAATGGGAATAAAATAAAACATATATATCAGTGGTTCTCAACCTTTTATGCTTCACGTACCCCCTGGAAATGTGTATGTAACTGGCGTACCCCTTGTATAGATAGATAAAACTATAGTTTTAGTATAACAATGGGAATAAAATAAAACATATATATCAGTGGTTCTCAACCTTTTATGCTTCACGTACCCCCTGGAAATGTGTATGTAACTGGCATACCCCTTGTATAGATAGATAAAACTATAGTTTTAGTATAACAATGGGAATAAAATAAAACATATATATCAGTGGTTCTCAACCTTTTATGCTTCACGTACCCCCTGTAAATGTGTATGTAACTGGCGTACCCCTTGTATAGATAGATAAAACTATAGTGTTAGTATAACAATGGAAATAAAATAATACATATATATCAGTGGTTCTCAACCTTTTATGCTTCACGTACCCCCTGGAAATGTGTATGTAACTGGCGTACCCCTTGTATAGATAGATAAAACTATAGTTTTAGTATAACAATGGGAATAAAATAAAACATATATATCAGTGGTTCTCAACCTTTTATGCTTCACGTACCCCCTGGAAATGTGTATGTAACTGGCGTACCCCTTGTATAGATAGATAAAACTATAGTTTTAGTATAACAATGGGAATAAAATAAAACATATATATCAGTGGTTCTCAACCTTTTATGCTTCACGTACCCCCTGTAAATGTGTATGTAACTGGCGTACCCCTTGTATAGATAGATAAAACTATAGTTATAGTATAACAATGGGAATAAAATAAAACATATATATCAGTGGTTCTCAACCTTTTATGCTTCACGTACCCCCTGGAAATGTGTATGTAACTGGCGTACCCCTTGTATAGATAGATAAAACTATAGTTTTAGTATAACAATGGGAATAAAATAAAACATATATATCAGTGGTTCTCAACCTTTTATGCTTCACGTACCCCCTGGAAATGTGTATGTAACTGGCGTACCCCTTGTATAGATAGATAAAACTATAGTTTTAGTATAACAATGGGAATAAAATAAAACATATATATCAGTGGTTCTCAACCTTTTATGCTTCACGTACCCCCTGGAAATGTGTATGTAACTGGCGTACCCCTTGTATAGATAGATAAAACTATAGTTATAGTATAACAATGGGAATAAAATAAAACATATATATCAGTGGTTCTCAACCTTTTATGCTTCACGTACCCCCTGGAAATGTGTATGTAACTGGCGTACCCCTTGTATAGATAGATAAAACTATAGTTTTAGTATAACAATGGGAATAAAATAAAACATATATATCAGTGGTTCTCAACCTTTTATGCTTCACGTACCCCCTGGAAATGTGTATGTAACTGGCGTACCCCTTGTATAGATAGATAAAACTATAGTTTTAGTATAACAATGGGAATAAAATAAAACATATATATCAGTGGTTCTCAACCTTTTATGCTTCACGTACCCCCTGGAAATGTGTATGTAACTGGCGTACCCCTTGTATAGATAGATAAAACTATAGTTATAGTATAACAATGGGAATAAAATAAAACATATATATCAGTGGTTCTCAACCTTTTATGCTTCACGTACCCCCTGGAAATGTGTATGTAACTGGCGTACCCCTTGTATAGATAGATAAAACTATAGTTATAGTATAACAATGGGAATAAAATAAAACATATATATCAGTGGTTCTCAACCTTTTATGCTTCACGTACCCCCTGGAAATGTGTATGTAACTGGCGTACCCCTTGTATAGATAGATAAAACTATAGTTATAGTATAACAATGGGAATAAAATAAAACATATATATCAGTGGTTCTCAACCTTTTATGCTTCACGTACCCCCTGGAAATGTGTATGTAACTGGCGTACCCCTTGTATAGATAGATAAAACTATAGTTATAGTATAACAATGGGAATAAAATAAAACATATATATCAGTGGTTCTCAACCTTTTATGCTTCACGTACCCCCTGGAAATGTGTATGTAACTGGCGTACCCCTTGTATAGATAGATAAAACTATAGTTATAGTATAACAATGGGAATAAAATAAAACATATATATCAGTGGTTCTCAACCTTTTATGCTTCACGTACCCCCTGGAAATGTGTATGTAACTGGCGTACCCCTTGTATAGATAGATAAAACTATAGTTATAGTATAACAATGGGAATAAAATAAATCATATATATCAGTGGTTCTCAACCTTTTATGCTTCACGTACCCCCTGGAAATGTGTATGTAACTGGCGTACCCCTTGTATAGATAGATAAAACTATAGTTATAGTATAACAATGGGAATAAAATAAAACATATATATCAGTGGTTCTCAACCTTTTATGCTTCACGTAACCCCTGGAAATGTGTATGTAACTGGCGTACCCCTTGTATAGATAGATAAAACTATAGTTATAGTATAACAATGGGAATAAAATAAAACATATATATCAGTGGTTCTCAACCTTTTATGCTTCACCTACCCCCTGGAAATGTGTATGTAACTGGCGTACCCCTTGTATAGATAGATAAAACTATAGTTATAGTATAACAATGGGAATAAAATAAAACATATATATCAGTGGTTCTCAACCTTTTATGCTTCACGTACCCCCTGGAAATGTGTATGTAACTGGCGTACCCCTTGTATAGATAGATAAAACTATAGTTATAGTATAACAATGGGAATAAAATAAAACATATATATCAGTGGTTCTCAACCTTTTATGCTTCACGTAACCCCTGGAAATGTGTATGTAACTGGCGTACCCCTTGTATAGATAGATAAAACTATAGTTATAGTATAACAATGGGAATAAAATAAAACATATATATCAGTGGTTCTCAACCTTTTATGCTTCACCTACCCCCTGGAAATGTGTATGTAACTGGCGTACCCCTTGTATAGATAGATAAAACTATAGTTATAGTATAACAATGGGAATAAAATAAAACATATATATCAGTGGTTCTCAACCTTTTATGCTTCACGTAACCCCTGGAAATGTGTATGTAACTGGCGTACCCCTTGTATAGATAGATAAAACTATAGTTATAGTATAACAATGGGAATAAAATAAAACATATATATCAGTGGTTCTCAACCTTTTATGCTTCACGTACCCCCTGGAAATGTGTATGTAACTGGCGTACCCCTTGTATAGATAGATAAAACTATAGTTATAGTATAACAATGGGAATAAAATAAAACATATATATCAGTGGTTCTCAACCTTTTATGCTTCACCTACCCCCTGGAAATGTGTATGTAACTGGCGTACCCCTTGTATAGATAGATAAAACTATAGTTATAGTATAACAATGGGAATAAAATAAAACATATATATCAGTGGTTCTCAACCTTTTATGCTTCACGTACCCCCTGGAAATGTGTATGTAACTGGCGTACCCCTTGTATAGATAGATAAAACTATAGTTATAGTATAACAATGGGAATAAAATAAAACATATATATCAGTGGTTCTCAACCTTTTATGCTTCACGTACCCCCTGGAAATGTGTATGTAACTGGCGTACCCCTTGTATAGATAGATAAAACTATAGTTATAGTATAACAATGGGAATAAAATAAAACATATATATCAGTGGTTCTCAACCTTTTATGCTTCACGTAACCCCTGGAAATGTGTATGTAACTGGCGTACCCCTTGTATAGATAGATAAAACTATAGTTATAGTATAACAATGGGAATAAAATAAAACATATATATCAGTGGTTCTCAACCTTTTATGCTTCACCTACCCCCTGGAAATGTGTATGTAACTGGCGTACCCCTTGTATAGATAGATAAAACTATAGTTATAGTATAACAATGGGAATAAAATAAAACATATATATCAGTGGTTCTCAACCTTTTATGCTTCACGTAACCCCTGGAAATGTGTATGTAACTGGCGTACCCCTTGTATAGATAGATAAAACTATAGTTATAGTATAACAATGGGAATAAAATAAAACATATATATCAGTGGTTCTCAACCTTTTATGCTTCACCTACCCCCTGGAAATGTGTATGTAACTGGCGTACCCCTTGTATAGATAGATAAAACTATAGTTATAGTATAACAATGGGAATAAAATAAAACATATATATCAGTGGTTCTCAACCTTTTATGCTTCACGTACCCCCTGGAAATGTGTATGTAACTGGCGTACCCCTTGTATAGATAGATAAAACTATAGTTATAGTATAACAATGGGAATAAAATAAAACATATATATCAGTGGTTCTCAACCTTTTATGCTTCACGTAACCCCTGGAAATGTGTATGTAACTGGCGTACCCCTTGTATAGATAGATAAAACTATAGTTATAGTATAACAATGGGAATAAAATAAAACATATATATCAGTGGTTCTCAACCTTTTATGCTTCACGTACCCCCTGGAAATGTGTATGTAACTGGCGTACCCCTTGTATAGATAGATAAAACTATAGTTATAGTATAACAATGGAAATAAAATAAAACATATATATCAGTGGTTCTCAACCTTTTATGCTTCACGTACCCCCTGGAAATGTGTATGTAACTGGCGTACCCCTTGTATAGATAGATAAAACTATAGTTATAGTATAACAATGGGAATAAAATAAAACATATATATCAGTGGTTCTCAACCTTTTATGCTTCACGTACCCCCTGGAAATGTGTATGTAACTGGCGTACCCCTTGTATAGATAGATAAAACTATAGTTATAGTATAACAATGGGAATAAAATAAAACATATATATCAGTGGTTCTCAACCTTTTATGCTTCACGTACCCCCTGGAAATGTGTATGTAACTGGCGTACCCCTTGTATAGATAGATAAAACTATAGTTATAGTATAACAATGGGAATAAAATAAAACATATATATCAGTGGTTCTCAACCTTTTATGCTTCACGTACCCCCTGGAAATGTGTATGTAACTGGCGTACCCCTTGTATAGATAGATAAAACTATAGTTATAGTATAACAATGGGAATAAAATAAAACATATATATCAGTGGTTCTCAACCTTTTATGCTTCACCTACCCCCTGGAAATGTGTATGTAACTGGCGTACCCCTTGTAGAGATAGATAAAACTATAGTTATAGTATAACAATGGGAATAAAATAAAACACTGACTTATGTTACTAGATCTAGCGACTTTTGAGCTCTCACGGCTTACCCCAAAATATTTTACCCCGAACCCCACGTTGAGAACCCCTACCCTAAGGTATTTTTTTAAACAAAAATTTGCATCCTTGTTCAGGAACTGGATAGGAATTTTATAGGGAAATTAAAAGAAAGGCTTTTGTTCGCTCCGCCAAATTTCCATATATGATAGTTTTTAATATTTACACCTGAAAGTAGGTAATTAAATTGGGGGGTGGAGCTGAAAATGTTTCTCGGAAATGGGGGAGATGAGTATTTTTCTCCCTTTTGCACCCAAAAGTTAATTATTGTATTGCTACTAACAGTGCTACCAATTCTCAAAAAATAAAGTTTAAAATAGTTTTCCTAAATAAAGGAAGGGTACATTTTCCTAAATGTCGATTTTTCCCACTTTTTTGAAACTGGAGCGTTTTTCCCCCGTAGTTACTCTCTTCCATATCCTCATGTTGCTTTATAAATAAAAGTTCCTGTGTACAATATAATCTAATTTCGAACAATCAAAAAATTCAATTGATTAAAAATGCACCGTGATATTAACATTAAAAATCACTAATTACTAGAAAAAAATGCAGTAGAACCTCATAACTTCGGCAGTCCAAAATTCGGAATTAACAAAAATCCGGCACTTTTTAAAAAAAGTTTACATTTTAAAAATTTTATGGTCTATTCCACTCTGGAACGTTTACAGCATCACATGAAAATTCACTAATTCTATGACCAATTTGCAAGCAGCCAATCAAGACTCATCCAGTCGTCAGCTAACCAATACTATTGGTACCGGAATACAGAACGTTAGGCAACACTAAAAAAAAAACGAAATTTTTTCATATCCGTCTCTCCTAGGTCTCGATATGTTTCACAAAACACAAGTGAAATTAAAAGGTCAATTAAAAGGAAGCGATATCGGTACATCACCCATGCAAACTATATATGAATAGACAAACCGGAAGCGTAAACAAACATTAGACACAAAAACTGGTCATTGCTTTTTAACCTACTTTATTCAGAGTTATAATGGAAATAAATACAATTAGCGTTGCTGGAGATCCACAAATTTGAACTCTTTTGAAAGAAATGTGACTCGATTTTGTTCATGAGAAAAATTATATTTTAGTGTGTTAGTTCAGTTTTTATTTTACTCTTTCAAGATAGAGGAATAATTCTCTCGGTAAAAAATTGAAAATGTATGAATGGGACTTTATATTTGCTCAAACATTTACCATTAATGTTCATGAACGACGATAAAAAAAAATACCCCCTCAAGCAGCTGCTTGCCACAGAGGTCTGACAGGAGCCTGTCAGTTTATATGCCATAGTAGAAGGTCTGAGAGGATGGCAGGACCTCAGCAGAAAAACGACACAAATAGCCATGCCTTACTCGGGGCTCGAACCCAGGTCCCTTAGATCAGTAGCCAAGCGCGCTAACCATGATAATGAATAGTAAATATCGGTATTTATTAACAAGCCATTGGTGTCCTTTGTTAAACGTAATACGACATCGTATCAAACTACGTTGTTGCAATAACGGCAAATTTTAAAAACCAGTACAATTATTACTCATTTTAAAATCTTTTGGGACACAGGGACAAGTGGTACTTAAGTGGTCACCTTGTGTAAAACTAAAACAAATTACGAAAACGTTTACGCAATCGTCAAGACGATACTACTCATCATTACTGACTACATTATACCTTGATTGACCAGCGATTCTTACGTAGCACAATCGTTATCTGTCACTGTACATATCAGTATCATTATAAACAGATATTTGATCGAAATTCAACTAGGGCTTTATCGGCAGTGAATACGTTATCTTTCCATCTTGCGAAGCCAGGTTCTCTTTCATTTGTTGATCGAACACTAGGGTTGATTACAGAATTCAGAAAAATATCTGGCAACGATTTTTTTAGAAATTAGTGATCTTGGCAACCTTCGTGTCACGTGATTACAGAATTCAGGAAAAATATCTGGAGCGTGTACAGCAACTGTACACGCTCCAGTTACCGTTCATAGCAAACTGGAGCGTGTGCAGTAACTACACACGCCACACGCTCCAGTTTGCTGTGAACGGTAACTGCACACGCTCAATATTTCCGTGAGTGAGCCCACACGATCTAGTATCAAAATAATATGACCACCTACAGTCGCTCAAAAAAGTATCCGAACACCATGGTTGATTACAGAATTCAGAAAAAATATCTGGCAACGATTTTTTTTAGAAATTAGTGATCTGGCAACCTCTTATGGGAAACTCGTCTGTCTCCTAACAAGCTGTTCGCTGGGTCCCCCTTCTCCAATCTTATCTAAGCCCTTGGGACTTGACTGTGTGATTGTTGGCTCAGTCAGTAGTTCCCAAGACAGCAATCGCCAGTTCCCAGGTTCGAGTCCCACTTGTGTCAGAATTGATATTTCCGCTGAACGCTCCCCCCCCCCCCCGCCGCCGCCTTGCCTTCGGTGGGAAAGGGGACACCGATAACTTTCGAAAGGTCGCTGTCCATCTCGGATGGGATGTAGTCTGTGCAAGAGAACCATACCCTGTGAACGAGGGGCGGGGGTGGCTCAGTCGGTAGCGCGACAGGCTCGTAATCTGCAGTTCCCAGGTTCGAGTCCCAGATGGGTCAGCGTTGAGATTTATCTCCGCAAAACTCCCCGCCCTGCCCACGGTCAGTAGGGGACACCGACAGGCTTGGAAAGGCCGCCGCCCTTCGGATGGGACGTTAAGCCGTGGCTCCGTTGCGGGAGAGCCATACTCTATACACGTTAAAGAACACGCTGGATGGCCTTGACGGGAGGCTACCATCTGTCTCCCAACAGCTGTTCCAGTGGGTCCCCCCCCCCAACCTTCTCTGAGCCTTCGGGGTCCTTGTGACCTGGCCATTTAGCCGTGGTGTACAAAAAAGTGTCGCTCAGAGGTAAAACAATCCAATCATACTCTGTGCACGTTAAAGAACGCGCTTGGTGGCCTTGACGGGAGGCTTCCATCTGTTTCCCAACAGATGTCCTGTGGATCCTCTTCGCTGAATCCTTGTGAACTGGCCATTTAGCCCATTGTGTGCAAAAAATGCCCTCGGAAGTAAAACAACTCGGCTCTTTCGTCGTGCATTATTCCAGGCGTAATTTTCTCCTAGCTGATTTAAATTCAGTTTGGTGCAGTGAGTGGGTTAATAATAACAGTTCCGAAAGAATCCGCAGAACACTCCCATCTGGCCTAAACAAGAAACTTCGCCAACTTCTGTTTCGGAATCCCTCGTGATAGGGCAAAGTGATGAACAAAAGCCTCTCTTCCCGGCTTTGGAATTGCACACGTGTCAACGAGGGGAGGAAAATAAGTAGAACCAACTCCGCGGTTTCTGTGCCGGACAAACGGACGTGGCGGTTCGAGATGATAGGAGACATTTATGAGGACATCCTGGAAGTCAACGCAGAGCGAGCAAGCAAGCCAGAACGCGCTTCCCTTCTGTTCCATCCCTTTCTCTCCGCCCTCTGCGGCGTGCCTGGCGTTGCTGATCGGGGAGGGAAAGAAGCGGCAGGAGCTCCGTACATGCGCCGTGTGTATATTAGGTGTGTGCGGACAGATGGTAATCACAGCTGCACAGTTAGGTGTCGCATGCCCTTCGCCGGATGTACTCGCCTTTTGCTCGTAATGGTCGTCTTCATAAAATTGCCTTCCTGAGTCACTACTCTTTCCAAAACGCTCTTTTTATTTTTCCCATAATGTTGCTCTCTATGGGCTGTTTTTTTTTCGTCGATGGCCGAGTGGTTAGCGCGCTTGGCTACTGATCTAAGGGACCTGGGTTCGAGCTCCGGGTAAGGCATGGCTGTTTGTGTCGTTTTTCTGCTGAGGTCCTGCCATCCTCTCAGACCTTCTACTATGGCATATAAACTGACAGGCTCTTGTCAGACCTCTGTGGCAAGCAGCTACTTGAGGGGGTATTTTTTTATGTTGTATCGCTGTTAGCACATTTAAATCTGATGCTTTTTTAAGTCTTCTGTCGAATCGTTAATAGCAGTAGTGCATAGGATGTTACGCTTTTACCAATTCGTCAGATTACTTTGGGTTGTTTTACCTCTGAGCAGCACTTCTTTTGCACACAATGAGCTAAATGCCAGGTCACAAAGACTCCGATAGCTCAAAGAAGGTTGGAAGAAGGGGACCCGACAGCTTTTATGAGACAGATGGTAGCCTCCCGTCGTCAAGACCATCCAGCGTCTTAACTTGCTGGATTTTGTTGCTGAACTCCCGCACACGGATCCACAGCGTTACGTTCCATCCGACGGATGGCGGCCTTTCCAAGCTCATCGGTTTCCTATTGACCAAGGGCAGGGAGGCTAATTTGCGGAGATAAAACTCGAACCTGGGAACTGCAGATTATGAGCATGGCCCGATTATGAACATGCTCCCCCCCCCCCCATTACGAGTCTGATGTTAGAATGCCAACTGTGTTAGGACTGAGTTTCTTTTCTTATCCAAAATCTTGTATAGGAAATGAAATATCAGTTGCCTGTTGGTAGCCCGCCAGGCTCATAATCTGCAATTCCCGGGTTTGAGTACCAGCTGGGCTACCGTTGAGATTTATCTCCAGAAAATTCAGCCCTACTCGGCTAGTAGTGGACAGTGATGGGCTTGGAAATTCGTCAGATGGGATGTTAAGCTCATGCCCCCCCCCCTCCAAAAAAAATTGGACCACTCAATACTAATCCCTAGCCCCCCCCCCCCCTCCCTGTCTGAACACTAAATGTGTTACCGTGTGTGTGTCTATGTGGAGATACATTACCCAGCCATAGCCGTCGCAATCACTAGACCTATCCTCATTAATCATGTGTTTGGGGGGCGGAGGTGGCTCAGTCGGTAGCGCGCCAGGCTCGTAATCTGTAGTTCCCAGGTTCGAGTCCCAGCTGGGTCAGCGTTGAGATTTATCTCCGCAAAATTCCCTGCCCTGTCCACGCTCAGTAGGGGACACCGATGGGCTTGGAAAGGCCGCCGTCCGTCGGATGGGACGTTAAGCCGTGGCCCCGTGTGCGGGAGAGCCATACCCTGTGCACGTTAAAGAACACGCTGGATGGCCTTGACGGGAGGCTACCATCTGTCTCCCAACAGCTGTTCCAGTGGGTCCCCTCCCCCAACCTTATCTGAGCCTTCGGGGTCCATGTGACCTGGCCATTTAGCCCATGGTGTGCAAAAAAGTGCCGCTCAGAGGTAAAACAACCCAACCCATGTGTGTGGACTGTAAATAGATGGCAGTATCAGAGGGATACTTCTGCTTTCGCAAAAGCTGCAAACATAGATTGATGCTGCATGTACAAATATCCTGTAGGACACAACTGACAATCTTATGTACAGTAGGCTATATCATCTCAATATTTTTATTACTGCTAGAAGTGGGCCTACTGTACTGCTTTTGGGCATGGGTGGCTAAGTTGGTAGCATTTTAGGCTCATAATCTGCAGTTCCCCAGTTCGAGCCCCACCAAGGCCACCATTGAGATTTATCTATGCACAGATTCTCTTAACAGCTGTCCAATGAGTCCTTCCCCCAACCTTCTCTGTGCCCTCGGAGCCCTTGTGGCCATTTAGCAAAAAAGTGCCCATTGTATGCAAAAAAGTGCTACTCAGAGGTAAAACATCCCAACCCAACTGTACTGTTTATTAAATGAAGATTAGTGTTTTACATATCTGTATCTCGAACTTCAATAGCCTGTAATAATGCCCCTTTGGAGACCAAGTATTGCCCTGGTCTCCAAATTCCCAGACATCAATCCGTTATAGCATCTGTGGTTTGCGTTGGAACAGCATATTCGATCTGCGGCAACTCAACCACGTAACTTACAAGAGTTAAAAGATCTACTGGTAACGTGTTGGTACCAGATACCACAAAACACCTTTAGAAATCTTGTAGCGTCCATGTCTCACCGGGTAGAGCTGTTTTGGTTCTTCAGTGTATATATTACTATTATCATATATGTGCATATGGGTGTGCCCAAGACATACACTAATGTCTCAGAGAAAAAGTGTCTTTGCAATTTAATATAATTTCATGGCATGCTCTTTTAGTTTTACAGTATGGATTGTTGTATTATGTAATAAGCACCAAAATAATGTCCATTATGATTGAGTGAGCATTCAATAAATGTTGACCTTTGTGAAACAAAATTTCTTGGATGCATACCCTAATGAAATATGCTGTGCACTCCTATGACTGTTATATTATTCCAGATTACATTAAAAAATCTTTTCCTAAATTATATCAGTAAACGTTTTCCATAGATTACATGTACCAATTAAGATCTGTTCACCATAAACAAGGGCTAAGTGACCCAACCACAGTATAATCTTTTCATTTTAAATTTCATAATGAAATGAATGCAAATCTATATGGTTCGATGTGGAATGATTATGTATGCTTTCACTGTTTTTGTACTAAATAATAACCGTGTTTATTATGAAAAGTATTTTTTGCTTTTTAATTTAAAAATTTATCCAATTCTTATAATTTTCTGTTTCATTTCTTTATAGTGGGAACTTCCTGGTTCGTGTCCGAGCCCAGGTCATGACCAGGGATGACTCCACGGGGGGCTGGGTGCCCATGGGCGGCGGTGGGCTCAGCAATGTATCAGTCCGTAAACGGGTCATCTCAGAGGAAGACACAAAGCCTGAATACCTCATCTGTGGGAAAAGGATTTCAGATCAGACAGTATGTTTAGTTTTCTGAACTTTTTTGCAAATTATCATACTTTTAATCATATTAAGTGGAAAAAAGATGGAGCTGGATTAGTTCAATGGTAGAATACTCTGATATGTGTCTGGAGAGATGTTGGGTTCACAAATCCCACATTTCAGTGACACTTTTATTTTTACACAAAAATATTTATTGATATATTGACATTAAAGTGAAAAGTAACTGTGAATATTACTTACTATAACTTATTTTGACCAACACAAAAAGAAATGCTTCTGATTTAAACTATGAGACTAAGTATATGTTGTACACATACATACATACATACATAAATAAAATAAATACCCCCTCAAGCAGCTGCTTGCCACAGAGGTCTGACAGGAGCCTGTCAGTTTATATGCCACAGTAAGAGATCTGAGAGGATGGCAGGACCTCAGCAGAAAAACGACACACACATCCATGCCTAATCCGGGGCTCGAACCCAGGTCCCTTAGATCAGTAGCCAAGCGTGCTAACCACTCGGCCACGGGACGGCTGAGAAATAATAAAATACCCCCTCAAGCAGCTGCTTGCCACAGAGGTCTGACAGGAGCCTGTCAGTTTATATGCCAGAGTAGAAGGTCTGAGAGGATGGCAGGACCTCAGCAGAAAACGACACGAACATCCATGCCTTACCCGGGGCTCGAACCCAGGTCCCGTAGATCAGTAGCCAAGCGCGCTAACCACTCGGCCACGGGACGGCTCATACATACATGCATACATGCATACATACATACATACATACATGCATGCACTCACGCATGCACGCACGCACACCTTTAAAGTATATGATAAATAAATTAAACCATTTTATTATACTAAAAAACAGACTTTGGTTTGAAATATATTGCACTATTATTAAAGAAAAAGTTAGAATAATCAAAAGGTAAATTGGAAGAAATACAATATATGGTCTATCTCACAGAATGGTTGGGTTGTTTTACCTCTGAGCGGCACTTTTTTGCACACCATGGGCTAAATGGCCAGGTCACATGGACCCCGAAGGCTCAGAGAAGGTTGGGGGAGGGGACCCACTGGAACAGCTGTTGGGAGACAGATGGTAGCCTCCCGTCAAGGCCATCCAGCGTGTTCTTTAACGTGCACAGGGTATGGCTCTCCCGCACACGGGGCCACGGCTTAATGTCCCATCTGATGGACGGCGGCCTTTCCAAGCCCATCGGTGTCCCCTACTGACCGTGGGCAGGGCGGGGAATTTTGCGGAGATAAATCTCAACGCTGACCCAGCTGGGACTCGAACCTGGGAACTACAGATTACGAGTCTGGCACGCTACCGACTGAGCCACCCCCGCCCCAAATAGGGAGTGGATGTCAAATGCAGAGAAGACATGCAAAATTGTAAGATTGATGTCTATCCTAGCTGAAGACCATATAAAGACTGGCACAAAGTATAACTCCCCTTCTTTATGGAATGCCTGGGTTTATCCCACATGTAATCACTGCTTGAGAATCGTGTTAAAACGATCTTACAATCACTTATTTGGGAAGTTTTCCTTTTATGTGAATGGTGTTAAAACAAATTTGTGTTAATTGGTTTCACATTATTAGGGACACCTGTATTATGCAACCTAATTACTTGAAAATATGGTTTTAGAAGGAAAAAAATTAGATTTTAGAATTTCTCGAAATCAAACTTAAAATAATTTTTTCAATTAACCATAACCTTGAATACAAGAAATTTGCTGATGAAAACTAAACGTCAATAAAATATTTCCCAGAGTACTTTCTAATTTGTTTTTGGTTAAGTGAGCAAAAGGCAAATTATCTCAGAAAGTGTACGAGGAAAAATTGCTGCTGGTTATTAAGAACAAATATTATCTGATGTTTCTTGATGTGCTGCAGATTTACTACAGCTTTTAATATTTACATACATCCAAAACCTTCCTAATTAATACCAAACAATACCATTACACTTTTCTAAAAGAGTCACGTCTCAAGAAGAAAAACTTAAAAGGTCATATTCTGAAAATATTCGTTGTCCGACGCGTGGTGCAATGGTTAGCGCGCTCTGGCATGAATCTGGAGAGATGTGGGTTCGATTCCCGCCGTGGCGGCGATGAATTTTTTTCAGAATCTATTAATTAGAGTTTAACTTTAATTGCTACTCATACTGCCCTCAATCTGCAAAGGAAATTTTTTTATTCATAACAAAAAAACTAATAAATAAACTAAATACAACCAGCTAAGAAGTAATTTTTTTATTTGCATAGCATTCACTTTTGTGCATTGTTTTACAAAAAATATCAGCAATTTATTAAACCTAGTTTGATCATTTTTACAACAATGTATGTTTTTCACTTTGTGTCATGAAAAAATATGCTTATTGCAGCAATCCGTATAATCATAGCTAAATTCTTAGCAGTTACCCTAATATTTTTTTTTATTATCAATTACTATTCTTTGATCTGCTAATGTTTAGCCAAAGTTTGATTCAGGAGGTGGGGCAGGGGTGGCTCAGTCGGTAGCGCGCAAGGCTCGTAATCTGTAGTTCCCAGGTTCGAGTCCCAGCTGGGTCAGCGTTGAGATTTATCTCCGCAAAATTCCCTGCCCTGCCCATGGTCAATAGGGGACACCAATGGGCTTGGAAAGGCTGCTGTCCATCGGATGGGACGTTAAGCCATGGTCCCGTGTGTGGGAGAGCCATACCCTGTGCACGTTAAAGAACACACTGGATGGCCTTGACGGGAGGCTACTATCTGTCTCCCAACAGCTCTTCCAGTGGGTCCCCTTCCCCAACCTTCTCTGAGCCTTTGGGGTCCTTGTGACCTGGCCATTTAGCGCATGGTGTGCAAAAAAGTGCCACTCAGAGGTAAAACAACCCAACGTTAAAGAACATGCTGGATGGCCTTGACGGGAGGCTACCATCTGTCTCCCAACAGCTGTTCCAGTGGGTCCCCTCCCCCAACCTTATCTGAGCCTTCGGGGTCCATGTGACCTGGCCATTTAGCCCATGGTGTGCAAAAAAGTGCCACTCAGAGGTAAAACAACCCAAAATGATTCAGGAGGACATATTTTTATGAATATATGAGATAATGGGGGGGGGGGGAAGAAAATAGTCCAGTTATGATCTTTACTATGCACATAATATGGTATCCTAAATACTGAATTAAAGCAGTTTTGACAGAATACATTTTAAGTTTGCTGTAAGCATCTTAATCCAGTTATACTTTTATTCAGTTTGGGTGAATTTGGCCAAACCATTATCATTTTAATTTATTTTGGCTAAAGATAAACATTGAAGTATCTCGAATTTTGAGGACGGAAATGTTTCGTAATATTTTTCACATGCAAAAATTAAATATGCAGCAGAGCAAAACGTCTGCAAACTGTATCGTTTTGTTCATCATGTTTACTCAGTTTAATGTTCCAGACATTTGTAATATTCAAGACAGGCAAATCAGAACCATCAGTTAATCAGAAGATTTCTTGATCCACATATGAAATTAATTTGGTAGTATATTATTTGTTTCAATATGCTTAGTTCAGAATATTAAAGTGTTTGGAATTTTTTTTTTAGCACTTTAGGCCACTCCCTATGTTTATGCTTACCCAGGCTCAAACCCAGGTCTCTTTGATCAGTAGCAGTGTGTGAAATATAAAATCAAATATACTGCTCACTAAAATTAGGGGATATTTCAAAATGAATATGAAGCGATAAAAAGTTCTCCTAATTTTTGTGAGCAGTATATTAGTAATGTATTCTTCAAAAATTCATACATTACCAGTTAACATTGTAGGACATGAAATAAATTCAGAGGTTGAAGATTTAGTCATGGCCCAGTTTCAAAAATATTTTAGCATAACTAAAATTTTGTTGGCAAAAGTACATCAAACTTGAATGATCTGGGCAGCTCTAGTTTTTATCAGTAAGGACAGTTATAGACTGTTCCAAATATATGAAAAGTTTTCTTAAATATAGCACTGCAATATGACCTTAAGTATTCCCACAAGACTTGATACAGGTTTCTAATATAAGGTTAAACATTTGTAAGAGAAAACATCTTCCATTCAGATTTAAAAAAGTTGGGGGGGGGGGCTTTTTAGCATGTGTGAGTACTAGTCAAAAATACATTTTTGCTCTGACTTTAATACAGATTTTGTTACTGAAATTAGTCATTTTACCAAGTTCATTCACATCAAATACTGGCAATCCTTGAAGTGTGTTTATTTGAATAAACACACAATCAGTTTGAGTACGAAAATTGTTTCAGCCAAACTTCAATGATTCCAGTGTGAGAACTGCCAAAGTTGTTTGGTTGTTTTACATCTGAACGGCACTATTGTGCATACAGTGGGTTAAATAGTCGGTCAAAAGAGCTCAGAGAAGGTTGGGGAAGGGGATTTACTGGACAGCTTCTAGGAGACAGATGCAAGTCCTGTTAAGGCCATCTAGCATTTTCTTTAACATGCACAGGGTATGGCTCTCCTGCACATGGGGACCATGGTTTAACGTTCCATCCAATGGATGACATTCTTTTTAAGCCACCGATTAGTAGGAAAGAACTTTTTGCCACGATATTGCAACAGTAATCTGGTTAAGTTTTTATTTTTACGTAAATATTTTATTCCAAATGAGATAGCAGCATAGAGTGTTTTAAATTATGTTAAAATAAGAATTTTAAAATTTTGCATCAGCAGACACATTCAGGAAACGTCAGTGTAGTTTGCTCTAAAGAAAACGAGAGGCAGAAGACCTCAACTGAACAACAATAGAGATATTCTTGCATTTTTTTATCATTAGTGATCAGAACTGGAAGTCTATCTGCAGGTTATCGTCAATTCAATCCCCAGTGAATTGCAGTATCACTACGGCCCATTGTGATATGAATGTGCAGCATGATTAAAGCTAAAAATATAAATAAATTTAAGAGTACTGGTATAAAATATTTAAAAGAGAAAAAAATTATATTTTAAATTGCATATTACCTTTTAAAATAATGGCTCTTGGCTACAGTTTATATTGATACTATTATTGATAAGTCTGCCCACCTCGTTGAGATTTTTTCTGCTTGTCAATTATTCATTATGAGGAAGTATTATTTGACAAAGAGAGAAGAGACTAAAATGCATTTTCTCCATTTATGGGCATGGGAATCAGTGGAAGGGGATGGAGCAGTTGGCCCCTCTCTTCCTTGGGAATATTGAGCAACATTAATTCAAGTTGCATTCAGGTGACTGGAAATTAATGTTTATTCAACCTTAAATATTTGTATCTTGAAACGTTGTCTTGATAAGTTGAGGTGTGGATTGAGAATTATATACATCAATATTTTTTTTTGTTGTATGTATCTGCAAAGTTGTAAATATTTTAATATTCCAAAAACTTTTTTGCTCAATTTGCTCTTTATTTTAATTTTTTTTTTTAATGTATATAATAGCCATCCCGTGGCCGAGTGGTTAGCACGCTTGGCTACTGATCTAAGGAACCTGGGTTCGAGCCCCGGATTAGGCGTGGATGTGTGTGTCGTTTTTCTGCTGAGGTCTTGCCATCCTCTCAGATCTCCTACTGTGGCATATAAACTGACAGGCTTCTGTCAGACCTCTGTGGCAAGCAGCTGCTTGAGGGGGTATTTATTTTATTTTTTTATTTATGTATATAAAAAAAAATACTCAGAGAGGCCAACAATAATATCATACTGTTTCACTCAGTTCATTGTTATAATAGCATTAATATTCCAAAGTTGTAAAGGTACAGAAAAGATAGTGATATAATTCTATTCCACATTGGTAACTTTTTTTGCAATCCCTGCCCCTTTGAAAAAATTGCTAGATTTGAGATATGGTACTTCTCTTTTTAGTTATGTTAGGGAAAGAAATTGTAACACAAATACTCAGTGCAATGGCGGATTAAATGTATCTAGGTCTTAGGTACAGACGATCCGGGTAGGCCTTCCACCTACCTGGAGCGGGGGGGGGGGGGGGATACTCTATCTACAAACGTTTTTGCAACTTTCGAATGGAAAAAATATATGCAGCTGGTTAGATAAAATGAACAAATAGGAAGTTTAAATGTATATTATATTAACTTGTTCGTAGGGAAAGATAAATAAAAACTTTTTCAATGTTCTTTGTAATGTATTTCACAAAAATCACGTTGTATTTGGTACTAACCTAATTAAAAAGCACTAGATGTGTACGTAAGTAGCAAATTATATTGACTGCGAAATATTTTACTAAGTAAAATGTTGTAAAAAGAATCGAAATTTTACGGCCCCGTGTATGCTGAGGCCCTAGGCGATCGACTGTCGGGTAATCCGCCACTGACTCAGTGGTGTAGCCAAATGAGGGATTGGGCGTTCAACATCACCATGAGAATTTTTTTTTTATTGTTTCATCAGTTTAACAAAGTAGGGGGAGGGGGGGGGGGGTAAGAAACCTGATTTCCATTGTAGTTATAACATTTTTCCCTCCGTTTGTAGAGGCCTTTAAAATTTTCAAAATGCATGAAATATACATAAGTTAAATAATTTTTGCCTCCATTACCCTTATTAGCATTCTCAAGGGCCTTGCCTTTGATAATGTTGTATGTTATTAAATTTATTAATTTTTATAATTATCCCAAGATCTGGGGAGCAAAGTGACCCCCCCCCCCCCGATCTGACCCTAACAAAAAATTATAAAATTTTTCGAATTCAAATCATCTACTCTTCCAAAATTATGACTACTCTATTGCATATATTGATTTCCAATTTACTATTCCAATAAAATTCCAATAAATATCCATGGTGGATGATGTCTACAAAAAGAATAGTAGTCCTTTTGTAGACATCATCCACATTCACAGTCTGGTATTGGCCAGACTAATACACCGAAGAGCCAAAACGTTATGACCACCTGCCTAATATGATGTTGGCCCTCCACTTGCCACCAAAACATCTCTTACCCAGTGAAGCACGGACACTACAAGATTTCTAAAGGTGTCTTGTAGTATCTGGTACCAACACGTTACCAGCAGATCCTGTAGCTCTTGTAAGTTATGTGGTTGAGCTGTCACAGATCGAATATGCTGTTCCAACACAAACCACAGATGCTATATTGGATTGATGTCTGGGGAATTTGTAGGCCAGGACAATATCTGGAAGTCTTCCTATGTTCCACAAACCATTCTCTAACAATCCAGGCAGTGTGACATGGCGTATTATCCTGCTGAAAGAAGGCATTACTAGACCTTCAGGGGGTATGATGTTGTCATGAAAGGATGTACGTGGTCTGCCTTGATGTTTAGGTAGGTGGTAGTTGTCAAAGTTGACTGCACATGAATGACTGGACCCAGGGTTTCCCACAGAACATTGCCCAAAGCATTACACTTCCTTTACCATCTTGTTTTCATCCCACAGTGCATCCTGGTGCCATCACATTTTAGGAAACATGGTAATTCCCCATCACGGCCAAAAGCGTGTTATTTAACGTGCACAGGTATGATCGGTATGGCTCTTCTGCACCAGGGACCATGCGTTAACATCACATCCAATAAACGGCGGCTAAGACCAATGATGCCCCCTTTATCAGCAAGAACAGAACGAAGGCTAGCAGATAAAATTCTCAACACTGACCCAGTTAGGTCTCGAACCTGGGAATTGCGGATTATGTACCTGGCACTCTGTCCGCTCAGCCAAACTCCCCGGTTATAAAAGGAATAAAGACTTGTCAATTTCAAGCACATCAATCAAAGTTCTTGTCTTCCGTTCGATATTACACCAGTCATCTCGGATGTTTAATTTCCCACTAAAGAAGTCTCGGTTATTTCATGTTATACATGGATTGGCCTTTTTTTTTTAACTAAGAGCGTCACAACACATAACAAGAAGTGTATTTTTTCATGTCTGCCTCACAAATCCACTGTTTTTCTCCAGCCAAACATTTCGCGTTTCGAAATAGCATTGCCATTTCACTATCAAAGCTATGGATGAATAACAAAATCCAGCTAGAGATAACAATGTCGAATCAAACGGAAAAAAACTGCCCTACAAAAATATTAGAGGATTTCCATCTTATATCAATGGGAATATAACTTCGAAATCTTATAACTTGTAAAATATACATTTAATGGGAAAATGTGACTGACGATAAAATTAATAAAATATCTTGTTTCATAAAAATCATTCTTAATTCTTTAATTTTTTTTTAATTCGTCGTAAATGAGAATATTGGTAATACTCATTTACGCTGGTATTTGCAATATACTTTATTGAATGGTTCGAAATAGTATTACTTGAGTTTTAATTCATTTCTGAGGTTCGATTAGTTACCTCTGAGCGGCACTTTTTTTTTGTACACAGTGGCTAAATGGCCCAGTCACAAGGCTCCCGAGGGCTCAGAGAGGGTTGGAAGGAGGATCACTGGACAGCTGTTAAGAGACAGATGGTAGCCTCCCATCAAGGCCATCCAGTATGTTCTTTAACGTGTACAGGGTATGGGCTCTCTACACCCAGAGCCACTGTTTAACGTTAGGCTTTCCAAGCCCATCAGTGCCCCCTATTGACGAAGACAGAGAGGGGAGTTTTGCGGAGATAAATCTCAACTCTAGCCCAGGTGGGACTCGAATTTGGGGACTGCAGATTACGAGTCTGACGCATCACGGACTGACACCTTCGTCCCCATTTCTGAGGTAAATTCTTATGGCGCATTACTCTTAAATATTTCAAAACTCTTTAAATACTGAACGAATACTGTTGAAAATCGGGATTTGAATAGATTGGATTATGATATTTAATTTATCTTCAGTCACATTTTTCCATTAAATGTATATTTTCGAAGCTAGATCGGCATAACATGGAAATTGTTTTAATATTTTGGTGGGGTAGTGTACTACAATACATGCTACAGAATTTATCACGGTCATCTTTTGTAATGGTATCTACTAACTGGTACTGACTGGTATAATTACTAAAAAGAGTCATTAACAGGAATGAAACTGAATGAACATCACTTTTCCGGAACGGAAGGGGCGGGGGTGGCTCAGTCGGTAGCGCGCCAGGCTCGTAATCTGTAGTTCCCAGGTTCGAGTCCCAGCTGGGTCAGCGTTGAGATTTATCTCCGCAAAATTCCCTGCCCTACCCACGGTCAGTAGAGGACACCGATGGGCTTGGAAAGGCCGTCGGATGGGACGTTAAGCCGTGGCCCCGTGTGCGGGAGAGACACCCTGTGCACGTTAAAGAACACGCTGGATGGCCTTCACGGGAGGCTACCATCTGTCTCCCAACAGTTGTTCCAGTGGGTCCCCTCCCCCAACCTTCTCTGAGCCTTCGGGGTCCATGTGACCTGGCCATTTAGCCCATGGTGTGCAAAAAAGTGCTGCTCAGAGGTAAAACAACCCAACCCAAATCCGGAACGGAAAATTTCGATCTTTCAAGATTAGTCATTAATACTCCAACTTTTCATACATATTAAGAAAACGCAAGTGTAATAAATATCTTTGCAGACACATGAAACAAATAGAAACGTTAAAATAGTACTGTAAATTCAAAATTAATGCATCTTAACTATATTTCTTTCGCATGTCATTCATACAGTATATATTGTGGAGTGAGTTCATCCCAGGAATCGCGATTGCTATCAGTCTCCATTTTGACATTGGCTCAAGAAATCCTTGATGCTGAACTTCTCATTTACACATTTGCTGATAAACCTAAGAAGGATCAGTGGTTGGTCTTAAGCAAATTAAAATTGCTATAACCTCTTGATTAGATTGGAGGAGTACTGTTATGTTGGTGGGCGCAAGAAACAATAAATACCTGAATATTTTGATTAAAATCAGTAATATGTGGTAGAGCAAGAACATTATCCAAAACAAATGTGGACAGGAGTTAACCCAGTCGGTAGCGTGCCAGGCTGGTAATCTGCAGTTCCCAGGTTCGAGTCCCAGCTGGGTCAGCGTTGAGATTTATCTCTGCAAAATTCCCCGCCCTGCCCACGGTCAGTAGGGGACACCGATGTGCTTGGAAAGGCCGCCGTCCGTCGGATGGGACGTTAAGCCGTAACTCCGTGTGCGGGAGAGCTACACCCTGCGCACGTTAAAGAACACACTGGATGGCCTTGACGGGAGGCTACCATCTGTCTCCTAACAGCTGTTCCAATGGGTCCCCTCCCTCAATCTTCTCTGAGCCTTCAGGGTGCCGCAGAGATAAAACAACCCAACCCTGTGCACATTAAAGAAAACGCTGGATGGTCTTGACGGAAGGCTTCCTTCTGTCTTCTAACAGTTGTCTAGTGGATTCCCTTCTCTGAGATCTTGGGGTTCTTAAGACCTGACCATTTAGCCCATTCTGTGCAAAAAAAAAATGCGCTCAGCTGTAAAACAACCCGACCCTTCCCCAATCTTCTGTGAGTCCTTGTGACTTGGCCATTTTAGCCCAATGTGCGCAAAAAAGTACTTTTCAGAGATAAAGCAATCCAAAACAATGAAAATTTCGAAGGCTCTTTCGAAAAATATTTACTGTAAATTGTCGACATTGTTCATCCCTTATTCGAATATAATCCTGAAATAAAACGGTGTAACTGAGAGTCCACTCTACGTAATTTCATGAAAAACCATCTTTTTACAAGTAGCTAGACAGATGATTAGATCCTTAGTCACAATTCCTACACATCCCTTAGAGCACAATTTATATTTTGAAACCTGTTGCGTAATTTTGCGGTTCATTCAATAATTTCCATTTGGACTCGTTCTTTTACCTCTTTTTAGCGTTTAAAGTTGTGAATATCGCTAAGGCCGAAGTGTTTACTCCGTGCAATTTGCTGTATATATATATTCTTTTAGAAGGGAGCCTCCACCATGGGTAAGAAGAAACAGGTCTTGGCCAGCCCCACCCTTGCCAGTCAATGGACAGGTCGGTCGTCCATTCACAGCTTCTGCCGTATAACGGCAGCGGCGGCGGAGGCAATCTCATTGATCGGACTCCATTCAGGAGCTGCCGGCTCCACCTTTCGTCCCTGGTACCACCGACGCCATTCACCCACCCGATTCATTTCGCCATAGTCGCGCGGGAACTAGCCCACATACTTCCACTACTTAAGATGGCAACTCTTTCGAATATTGCGAAAATCTTAAAAGATCATTAGTAATTTTTGGGTTGATCTCTTTTAATTCTGAGTGGTAGTTGTTTCGCGTACGAGGGATTTAAATATTCATCAGAGGCAAAGACTCATCCAGTGTGAAGTGGATATGGCTGTCCTGCACGGAACCACGTTTTAAAATTCTTTTCGTTAGACAAAATCTTTTTGGTGCAAAATAGATATAGCTGCAAGGTTCAAACTTCAGATTGAAGTGGCAGTATAAATAAAAAATAAAAAAAAAATACCCCCTCAAGCAGCTGCTTGCCACAGAGGTCTGACAGGAGCCTGTCAGTTTATATGCCACAGTAGAAGGTCTGAGAGGATGGCAGGACCTCAGCAGAAAAACGACACATCCATGCCTTACCCGGGGCTCGAACCCAGGTCCCGTAGATCAGTAGCCAAGCGCGCTAACCACTCGGCCACGGGACGGACGTGGCAGTATAGTCTAGAAATAATCGTACAAATCAGAGGCAGTTCTAGATGTGTGTAAGCAGGACTAAATGAAATATAGTCACGTATATTTGATTACTGAAGTACCTATAGTTGTGAAATAACTTCCATGTTTAATATATATAGGACCTTCCAACATATATTGGTACGCTTTCATATTATGTGGTTGAAAAGCCATATTTAAAATCTCTCTATTCTATAAATACGCTTTTTAAGGAAAAATGTCGTAGAAAATGAAAATCCCAGCCAAATTTACAGAGATTTCGATTCTCAACAACATTCGTTTAATATTTAGACTTATGGAATTGCCCGAGGGGTGGCTCAGTCGGTAGTGCGCCAAGCTCATAATCTTATAATCAGTTTCAAGACCCAACTGTGCCTGCATTTAGATTCATCTAAAATAAGCCCCCATTCGTGGCGGGGGTGGTTCAGTTGGCAGCGCCCAAGCTCGAAATCTACACTTCCCAGGTTCCAATCACACCTGGGCCGGCATTGAGATTTATCTCCGCAAAACTCCTCGCCCTACCCTCGGCTAGTAGGGGACACTGATGGGCTTCGAAGGGCCGCTCTCCGTCGGATTGCCGTGACCTCATGTGCTGGAGAGCCATACCCTACGTACGTTAAAGAATACTGTGGATAGCCTTTACAGGAGGCTACCATCTGTCTCCTAGCAGTTTTCCAGTGGATCCCTCCCCCAACCTTCTCTGAGCCTATGAGGTCCTTGTGACCTGCCCGTTTAGTCCATTGTGTGCAAAAAAAGTGCCGCTCAGAGCTAAAACAACCCAACCTAAACCACCATTCTGCCCTCGGTAAAAAAGTGGACATCGATAGGCTTAGAAAGGGAAATTTGGATAATGCTCTGCCACAATGACAATGAATCTGAGTTTTATTTTACTTCATTGAACATTTTAGTGGTAAACTTCCTTTGGCAGAGCCGCTGGCTAAGCCTCAGGATATCTCTAACTCAGTAGAACAGTTAGTACTTCCCCACTGTGGGGGAGAAACGGTCGAGCCACAAGGGCTGACCTTGACCCCGGAGGGTCGGTAGATCTCCAGGCAGTCGAGAAGCAGGCTATTGCTGTTTTATAGAATTTTTTTTATCATTTTAGTTACTATTTCTAAAATGATGGCTCACATATCTTTCATTCCTCTAAACAAAAAGTCCCTACATGTGGCATTTAAAAATACAGGGTCGTTTTTAAAAAGAATATCCATATTTTGAAATACTGTGTTTATTAAATAATTAAGTAACGAAAGTAATTGTGCGTACAAATCTCAAGAAACGGTTTTACGAAAAGTTTTGTGTTCAACCGATTTCAATGTGTGGCTCCAAAATACATAATATTCAACTTCCATCGATACTCCGCTCATCATCCTGAAGCAGCCATGGACTACGGAGGTCCAACCAGATTGGATAATTTAGTTCTCTAAATACATCTGTCATGAGCTACATCTGGCCACTGTAGACCAATTCTAACAAGGTCCTGTTTGACATTGTCTGCCCACCGCATCCTAGGTCTCCCACTCTTTCTGAGGCCTTTAGGCACACTGTTCATAAGCCTATTTACTAATCTATAATTGTGCATATGGGCAACATGGCCAAACCAACGGAGTCTCTGCACAATATGCTGTTCAAAGGAGGTTACCAACTCCTTTGCCTAAGCTCATCATTACTTACAAAGTTGAACCACCTAATTCCCAAGATACCGTGTAAGCATCTAGAATCAAAGGCATCAAGATTCTTGTTATCCTGCCTACAAAGGGTCTAAATTTCGCTACCATAACTAACTCTAGAAAGAACCAAACTATTATACAGCCTAATTTTAGTCTTTAGGTGTCACACGCCTATTAAAATAAACCAATCCAACAGTTGTAGTGATTCTTTCCTTTAAATGCTGTAAACTACTGATTTTTTTTTTTTTTCGGAATAAACGGTATTTTTAATGTAACTCAGAAAAATAGGATTATAGTGTTATCAAATCGGGACTTCTCGTGGTTCAAGATCGATCCAGCTCTACCAGTCCAGTGATTTGGATATTTAGCATTTAAGACATTACATGTGATACTAACCCACGCCATCACAAAGAAACTTGGAGAATTTCTTGATATTTTTTTGTTGTTTTTTTTTTTGTTGTTACTTAAGTAATTAAGCCATCCCGTGGCCGAGTGGTTAGCGCTCTTGGCTACTGATCTACGGGACCTGGGTTCGAGCCCCGGGTAAGGCATGGCTGTTTGTGTCGTTTTTCTGCTGAGGTCCTGCCATCCTCTCAGACCTTCTACTGTGGCATATAAACTGACAGGCTCCTGTCAGACCTCTGTGGCAAGCAGCTGCTTGAGGGGGTATTTATTTTTTATTATTATTAAGTAATTAATAAAATATAACACTTTCCAATATTGATTTTCGTTTATAATGACTCTTATAAATGTGTTTCTCAAAATTAATGACGTAGAATTAAAATTTCAGAGGTCAGTAGCATGCGTGACCAAGGCACAAATACTTTTGCCAGAAGAGGTCGAAAAAAGTATTGAAGTCTGGCTGGACTGCGTCTGTGAGTCGGCAAAGCCCAGTGAAGCAGATGTCCTCCGACAGGATAAGCAAGGTAACCCGATATTTCACTGGGCAGCGCCGTTCTTCCGCCTCTACAGGAAGCGATGGAATGCGTCTTCCGCTCGGTCACGTGCACGGGAAGGTGCCGCCGAACTCCAGCTGGGACTTTCTTTTATCATGTCTGTTCAGCTGGTTTGAATCGGTCGGTGAAAAGAGAAAGCTTTCACCGAGAAACACAATTTTGACTTGATACGGCTTTGTGGGTTACGAAATTGGATGATTATTTTAAACCAAATGTTCATTATAAAATCAATACAGGAATCAGTTTAAAATTGGGGTCTACTATTTTTTTCATGAAATATTTTTAATTTTTTTTTTTGTCCGTGTGAGATATAGGACTGAATCCAGCCTCCCCCTTGGTGAATTTTAATAATCGGAATGTGAGAGAGATTGTTCATCATTCTATTCACTAATCTATGATTATCCATACGGGCAATATTCACCGCCCTGCCCACGGTCAGTAGGGGACACCGATGGGCTTGGAAAGGCCGCCGTCCTTCGGATGGAACGTTAAGCCGTGGCCCGTGTGCGGGAGAGCCATACCCTGTGCACGTTAAAGAACACGCTGGATAGCCTTGACGGGAGGCTACCATCTGTCTCCCAACAGCTGTTCCAGTGGGTCCCCTCCCCCAACCTTCTCTGGGCCTTCGGGGTCCATGTGACCTGGCCATTTAGCCCATGGTGTGCAAAAAAAGTGCCGCTCAGAGGTAAAACAACCCTACGTTAAAGAACACGCTGGATGGCCTTGACGGGAGGCTACCATCTGTCTCCCAACAGCTGTTCCAGTGGGTCCCCTCCCCCAACCTTCTCTGAGCCTTCGGGGTCCATGTGACCTGGCCATTTAGCCCATGGTGTGCAAAAAAATGCCGCTCAGAGGTAAAACAACCAAATCCATACGGGCAACGTGGCCAAACCAACGGAGTCTCTCTCCTTAGGATAGATATGCTTGGAGAACTAAATTGCACGGTCTGGTTAGACCTCCGTAGCCCATGGCTGTTTGAGGATGATGAGGAGGAGGAGGAGGAGAGAAAAAATTGTAAAAATAGCAGCCTTTCCAATATATTGGTGTCCTTTTTTTCTCTCTCTCAAAGACGGCAGAATAGAAGCTAGTGGACAAAATCTCAACTCGGACACAAGTGAGACTCGAACTGTGGAACATCAAATTACGAAGCTGGCATTTTAACGACTTCGGGGAGCTCCGCCACAAGGCTAGTCGGAATCCACTCAGAAAAGAAAGAAGTCTTCTTAGATGTTAGAAAATTATGCCAATTTAAAATGATGTCATTCCTGTTTGGAAATTCATCTGCAATATTTCAACATCTTATTCCTTTTGTGCAGGGACGGGGGTGGCTCAGTCTGTAACGCGCCAGGCTTGTAATCTGTAGTTCCCAGGTTCGAGTCCCAGCTTGGTCAGCATTGAGATTTATCTCCGCCGTCCATCGGATAGGACGTTAAGACATTGACCACTGTGCAGGAGACCAATACCCTGTGCACGTTAAAGAACACGCTGGATGGCCTTGACGAGAGGCTACCATCTGTCTCCCAACAGCTGTTCCAGTGGGTCCCCTCCCCCAACCTTCTCTGAGCCTTCGGGTCCTTGTGACCTGGCCATTTAGCCCATGGTGTGCAAAAAAGTGCCGCTCAGAGGACCCAACGTTAAAGAACACACTGGATGGCCTTCACGGGAGGCTACCATCTGTCTCCCAACAGCTGTTCCAGTGGGTCCCCTCCCCCAACCTTCTCTGAGCCTTCGGGGTCCTTGTGACCTGGCCATTTAGCCCATGGTGTGCAAAAAGGTGCCGCTCAGAGGTAAAACAACCCAAAGCCTTACTGTGCTTTGAGAAAACCTTCGAAGATTTGCTTGGACGATACTATCTTATTTGGAAAGAGTTTTAAAGATCGCTTAGACGACCTTATGAAGCCATAGAAAACCAGCCACAGGTAAAATGTTCATCATTTGCAAAATTTCTTGTACTATAATAGACCTTACGAAAGGTTTATCCTTGCTTTCCTAATTGTGCCAGACCTCTGCATCAGTTGTATGAAGACGATTGGCATTTTCTATGGAAACCTGTTTTTCTGTAATCCTGCTTTTCAGTAACTAAATTACCGACAAGTCATTTGTTTAACTGCACAATAAAAAAAGTATCACTTATATCCAAAACAAATCAATTTAAAACTTAGATGTTCAACATTGTTATTTGTTTGACCTCAGCTCAAGCATCCATTTCTAAAGGTTTCAATTTTAATTTGCCTCGTAGCTTCCTTCGCAAGGGAAGAAATCTTACTCTTAGGTTTCTACAGCCAGAAAAAAAAGGGAATACTCTTTACTGGTCAGATTCTTTAACTCTTTCATTTCTAGTGGGAGGAAGTCATTTTACTGATAACTTTGGGGGCGGGGGTGGTCAGTCGGTAGCGCGCCAGGCTCGTAATCTGTAGTTCCCAGGTTCGAGTCCCAGCTGGGTCAGCGTTGAGATTTATCTCCGCAAAATTCCCCGCCCTGCCCACGGTCATTAGGGGACACCGATGGGCTTGGAAAGGCCGCCTTCCGTCGGATGGAACGTTAAGCCGTGGCCCCGTGTGTGGGAGAGCCATACCCTGTGCACGTTAAAGAACACGCTGGATGGCCTTGACGGGAGGCTACCATCTGTCTCCCAACAGCTGTTCCAGTGGGTCCCCTCCCCCAACCTTCTCTGAGCCTTCGGGGTCCATGTGACCTGGCCATTTAGTCCAAGGTGTGCAAAAAAAGTGCCGCTCAGAGGTAAAACAATCCAATCCAATGATAACTTTGTTTCTCAATTCTCAGGCAAAATCCCTTTAGAAAATCGATATTGTGTAAAATAGTGTGTATTATGAATTTCGATGTATTTAATGAAAATAATTTAAATGTTTTCCTTTGGGGCTTTTTTTTTGTGCTTCAGGTATTCAGTAAAGAAAATGTATTTTTCAAGTAATTATGGTTTAGACCAGTGGTTCTCAACCTTTTATGCTTCACGTACCCCCTGGAAATGTGTATGTAACTGGCGTACCCCTTGTATAGATAGATAAAACTATAGTTATAGTATAACAATGGGAATAAAAAAAAACGTATATATCAGTGGTTCTCAACTTTTTATGCTTCACGTACCCCCTGGAAATGTGTATGTAACTGGCGTACCCCTTGTATAGATAGATAAAACTATAGTTATAGTATAACAATGGGAATAAAATAAAACATATATATCAGTGGTTCTCAACCTTTTATGCTTCACGTACCCCCTGGAAATGTGTATGTAACTGGCGTACCCCTTGTATAGATAGATAAAACTATAGTTATAGTATAACAATGGGAATAAAATAAAACACTTTGCTACTAGATCTAGCGACTTTTGAGCTGTTACGGCGTACCCCAAAAATTTTTACCGCGTATCCCACGTTCAGAACTCCTAGTTAAGACTTTAATTCTAATTTTAGCAGTTTTAGTTGGAAGTACTTGCGTTTGTGGAAAACACAGCAACAAAACATTTACATGCAATCTCTGCCAAAATAGCAATGACAAATCGATTTTGAAAATTTGGTAGAATGCTGGATTAAAAATTATGTTACGGTTTCTAATATAGTTAGGTGTTGTTATTAAATAACGTTATTTGATTACATTTAGAATTTTTTGGAAGAAAAGCGTTAAAATGAAGCACAATAGGTCAAAACAAATCCTTTTCGTTTAAGCACTGAAACCGGAAATGACAAATTGGGTGAAAATAATTGCTGGTTTTACCTCTGAACGGCATATTTTACACACGATGATCTAAGTAACCTGCCCATAAGAGTTCAGAGCGTGGTAGAGATACGGGATACACTGGACAACTTTATTAGAAAATAAATCGAACCATCCAGTCAAAGGGAGTTTAACGTGCACGAGGTATGGCCCTCCTACATGGAGTCACGTTGTATCCGCAGGGATGGGGGAAATTCGAAAAAATCTGACCAGCCAGCAATACTTATCACAAGCCAGAGCAAAGGCTTATATCAGCTTGGAGGAGAACAAAATCCCGTTTCTCTACTTTTATGTACAGTCGCTCAAAAAAGTATCTGAACACTATGGTTGATTACAGAACACAGAAAAAATATCGGGCAACGATTTTTTTTAGAAATTAGTGATCTGGCAACCTTCGTTGTCACGTGACACGATGGTTGCCAGGTCACTAATTTCTAAAATAATCGTTGCCAGATATTTTTTCTGAATTCTGTAATCAACCATAGTGTTCGGATACTTTTTCGAGCGACTGTACATTAAAAAAAGAACAAGGAAATTAATGATACTGCAAAGGTGAAAATTGATGGCCTTTTCCATGGGAATATTTCACTGTTGCAATTTTTTATAGGTTTAAATGTAACAAGCTAGACTGAAAATTCGCTCGCCGTTGACGAGTAGATTTTCCCCGGCCCTGTTTATTCCATAGACGGCGTCTTTTCTAAGCGTATCAACCATAGTCATCAGTTCGTATCATCAGCGCGTAATCAACCATAGTCATCAGTTCTCCCTGTCTAACGAGGGCGTAACTAGGATTAGCAGAGGGAAACATTCTTTAGGGGTTGGGTTGTTTTTCCTCTGAGCGCCACTTTTTTTACACACCATGGGCTAAATGGCCAGGTCACAAGGACCCCGAAGGCTCAGAGAAGGTTGGGGGAGAGGACCCACTGGAACAGCTGTTGGGAGACACGGTAGTCTCCTGTCAAGGCCATCCAGCGTGTTCTTTAACGTGCACAGAGTATGGCTCTCCAGCACACGGAGCCACGGCTTAACGTCCCATCCGACGGACGGCGGCTTTTCCAGGCCCATCGGTGTCCCCTACTGACCGTGGGCAGGGCGGGGAATTTTGCGGAACTCTATGGGGACTCTAACTTGAGAACATCTGATTACAAACCTTGTTCTCTGTGTACTGAACCGACTCCCGCTCTAGTAAAACGATACTAATAAAGGTAATATTTCTCAACTTTTTGTGGGGACGGGGGTGGCTCAGTCGGTAGCGCGCCAGGCTCGTAATCTGTAGTTCCCAGGTTCGAGTCCCAGCTGGGTCAGCGTTGAGATTTATCTCCGCAAAATTCCCCGCCCTGCCCACGGTCAGTAGGGGACACCGATGGGCTTGGAAAGGCCGCCGTCCGTCGGATGGGGGCGTTAAGCCGTGGTCCCGTGTGCGGGAGAGCTATACCCTGTGCACGTTAAAGAACACGCTTGACGGGAGGCTACCATCTGTCTCCCAACAACTGTTCCAGTGGGTCCCCTCCCCCAACCTTCTCTGAGCCTTCGGGGTCCATGTGACCTGGCCATTTAGCCCATCGTGTGCAAAAAAGTGCCGCTCAGAGGTAAAACAACCCAACGTTAAAGAACACGCTGGATGGCCTTGACGGGAGGCTACCATCTGTCTCCCAACAGCTGTTCCAGTGGGTCCCCTCCCCCAACCTTCTCTGAGCCTTCGGGGTCCATGTGACCTGGCCATTTAGCCCATGGTGTGCAAAAAAGTGCCGCTCAGAGGTAAAACAACCCAACTTTTTGAAGTAAATTTTCAAAATTAACAAAAGTCTCATTGAATGTTTCAGCTTCCACAACTCTTTAAATGTGTATTTCACACAACTCTTTAAATGTGTATTTCACAATAGAAATGACTAGGAAAACACGCAAATGAGAGATGTTAGTCGAACTTTAAAATTTTCCCCCTTTTCTGCTTACATTTTCACGATACATAGTGTCTTGAAATATTGAAGTAATAAACACTAATACTTTTCTGAAAATCAAACCTGTCATATATATCTATTCAATTGCGCACAAATATATTCATTGTATGTACATCCTGTATCCGGAATATGTCTCTTCCGTTGACGATGGACTTCAGAGCAAAAAATATCTCATTAGGTATTCCAGTCACTTCCCGGAAAGTTGCATCCTTGAATCTGGGATTGTACGAGGGTGCCCACGATGCACACGTCATTTAGGTACACCCACAATCAGAAATTGAGCAAGTGAAAGATCCGGCGGACGAGGTCGTATTTGGAAAGGAACAGGAAATTATTCTGTTATAAAAGCACTCCTGCAAAGCGTTTTTTTTTATCCACTTGATTATCAATAAATGGAGGATTATATTATCCTGCATAGCAAAATAAAATGTCTATTGAAGCTCGATTCGGTCTATCGTTATTGCTGCCACAAGTCTGGTCGCAATTTTGAAGCCTGTCTGAATTTATTTCAATAATTTATTGAAATTTGGGGTTTTTTACCTATGTGGGCGCTTTTTTTTTATGTACATAATACGCTAAATGGATAGATCACACTGGTTGGGGAAGAGGACCCACTGGACAGTTTTTAGGAGACAGATGGACGCTTCCTATCAAGACCATGCAATGTGCTCTTTTACGTGTACCAGGGTATGGTTCTTATTTGCATACGGTGCCACAGCTTAATATGCCATCTAGTGGCGGCGGCCTTTCAAAGTCCTATGGCAAGCGTGTCCAACCTGCGGCCCACAAACTCGTAAAGTTTACGACATAAGCTTTCAACATGATTATGTGATTTTCAGCGAGTTTTTGATATCCTACTAGTTTTATGTTGCCCTTTTTTAATTTTATAATAGAAAATATAAGAAAATAAATGAAGTTTTATTATTCATATACATTAACTATATTATATATTTTATGTGCGGCCCAAAACAATTCATCTTCACTCAATGTGGCCCAGGGAAGTCAAATCTTCACTCAATTTGGCCCAGAGAAGTCAAAAGGTTGGACACGCCTGTCCTATGGTGTTCCCATTCTCACTGAGAGCAATAAGGGGTTAGTGGCGAAAATTTTCACATGCAGGGACCGTTGGGACTTGGACCTGGAAGCATCAAGTTAGCTGAGCGAACTCCCACCAATGTTCGAGACAGATTTACGTAAATTTGTTTAGAGCGTCAGGCAGAATTTATATCATACATTTAGAGCAGTGGTTTCCAACCTTTTTGAACTAAAAGCCCCTTTTGCCAAGTATTATTTTTCTAATGCCCCCCCCCCCCTTCATGAAAGGCTGTGTTAATTTACGAAGTGTTTAGTATTCCATTTAATCTACAGTGATCAAAAAGTCGCTCTGCACGTGATAAGGAATGAGAGATTCGTACCTGTACAATTGCAATAAATGTTGAAAGTGTGTCCCGCACGTGCAAATGTCTATTTAGTGACATGCTGAACTGTTCTTGAAGACGTCATTCAATATAGCATGATGGCCGTCTTCAAATCATCAATTGTGCGGGGATTGTTCCAATACACAGAGTTTTCATCGTACCCCAGAGATTAAAATCGGGCGGGGTGAGATCCGAGGATCTTGGAGGTCAAATATTTTTCGAAATGATTCTGTCCCCAAACACGTCGTGCAAGAGTGCCATAGACATATGCGATGTGTGGGCCGCGACGCCATCCTGCTGAAAGTAGTCCCTGTTAATTTCATCTGACAATTGCGCAAAGAAAGGATAAAGAATATTGTCACAGTATCGTTGGGAGTTGACAGTCTCAGAGAAAAAAAAGGGTCCGACTATGCGCCTACGCGAAATTTCAACCCAAACACCAATCTTCTGATCATGTAGTGGCGACTCGTGGAACTCAGGGGCGGGGGTGGCTCAGTCGGTAGTGCCCCAGGCTCGTAATCTGTAGTTCCCAGGTTCGAGTCCCAGCTGGGTCAGCGTTGAGATTTATCTCCACAAAAATTCCCAGTCCTGCCCACGGTCAGTAGGGGACACCGATGGGCTTGGAAAGGCCGCCGTCCGTCGGATCGGACGTTAAGCCGTGGCCCCGTGTGCGGGAGAGCCATACCCTGTGCACGTTAAAGAACACGCTGAATGGCCTTGACGGGAGGCTACCATCTGTCTCCCAACAGCTGTTCCAGTGTTTCCCCTCCCCCAACCTTCTCTGAGCCTCCGGGGTCCATGTGACCTGGCCATTTAGCCATGGTGTGCAAAAAGGTGCCGCTCAGAGGTAAAACAACCCAACCCGTGGAACTCATAGGGATTGTGTGAGGACCAGTGGCGTGAGTTTTGACTGTTTACATATCCTGACAAATATATTTTTCTATATGCCTATTTCCGGGTTCGAGTCCTATCTGTGTGTTTAAACGTCAAAAATGGAAGTACGCCTCTTCTGTGAAGAATAAACGTCCAGATCCACTCCTTCACGGTCAAGAAAGTCTACAAACCACTTGCAGTACGCACTCCGCTTACCATTGTCGGTAGGTTTTAATTCATGCACAGATGTGATTTTGTAAGGGTGTAAGGCCTAGGCATTTTTTTACAGCCATGTGGGCCGTGCCATAGGAATCACCAACCTGCTGTGACAATCTCCTGATGGACTTTTTCGGGCTTCGTAGCATGCGATCTGCGATATCCAACACTTTCTCCTCTGTCAGTATTGATGGCCTACCAGATCTGAGCGTGTGTGACACACGGAACCGGTTTCCCGTAATTTCTGAATGAACTGCCGCACTGCATTACGATGGGGCACCTTGGTTTCCGAAAACTGCCTGAAATTGTTGTTGAACGTATTGTGTGTATTCTCCGCCACACCGAAACACATGTTCCACAAGGAACGTACACTCCTCAACAGCTATAGCCACAACGCACGCGGGGGGTGGCTCAGTCGGTAGCGCGCCAGGCTCGTAATCTGTAGTTCCCAGGTTCGAATCCCAGCTGGGTCAGCGTTGAGATTTATCTCCGCAAAATTCCCCGCCCTGCCCACGGTCAGTAGGGGACACCGATGGGCTTGGAAAGGCCTCCGTCCGTCGGATGGAACGTTAAACCGTTGGCCCGTGTGCGGGAGAGCCATACCCTGTGCACGTTAAAGAACACGCTGGATGGCCTTGACGGGAGGCTACCATCTGTCTCCCAACAGCTGTTCAGTGGGTCCCCTCCCCCAGCCTTCTCTGAACCTTCGGGGTCCATGTGACCTGTGCAAAAAAGTGCCGCTCAGAGGTAAAATAACCCAACCCAAAGCCACAACGCCCGTCTACAGTGCCTGACTTGCTTGGCTTAATGTGGCTCACTGACAGCTTGTCACGCAGGCTACCAGGACCGCGTCTCTCCCACTAACGTCATACGTGTCCCTAAATGTCTCGAGACGCACTAGACACATTTTCAACGTTTATTGTAATGGTACAGGTATTCCTTATCAGGTGCACAGACTTTTTGATCACCTTGCAATCTGTAATCTCGTAATCTGTAGTTCCCAGGTTCGAGTCCCAGCCATCAGCGTTAAGATTTATCTGCGCAAAATTCCCCACTCTGCCCACGGTCAGTAGGAGATACCGATGGGCTTGGAAAGGCCGTCGTCCGACATTAAGTCGTGATCCCGTGTGCGGGAAACGTTTGCACGTTAAAGAACACGTTGGATAGCCTTGACGGGAGACTACCATCTGTCTCCTAACAGCTGTTCCAGTGGGCCCCCTCCCCCAACTTTCTCTGAGCCTTCGGGGTCTATGTGACCTGGCCATATACCCCATGATGTGCAAAAAAGTGTGGCTCAGAGGAAAAACAACCCAAAAATCCTTTTGCGGGGCGAGGATGCCTCAATCAGTAACCCCAGGCTCATAAACTGAAGTTCCCGGTTCGAGTCCCAACTGTACCAGCGTTGAGATTTATTTCTAACCAAAAAATTTCTTTTAAGTGCTATTTCCTTTTATCATCATACAAACTCTCGCAACATTACAATAAACTCTAAAAGTTTAGATATATTTCGAAAAGTTATTTTGTTGCGTTGCTTCGGAGCAACGGTATTTGATAGATAATTTTATGTTCTGTCAAATGATAACAAAATTATGTAGTGCATAAATTTGAACTGTAGTCGAAGAGCTTGCGTTATTTCAGTTGCTATATTTGAACACTGAAAAAATAGGTATATTTAAATTGTTTATATATATATATCTCTTCTTATATGGGCTCTAAAAAGTAGAAAATGAACCTAAAGCACATCGAGGTGCAGTCAGTCACTGAGTTCGTTTTCACTTCAAAGGAAGATAGGGCGCCGACAATCTTGTTGTGTAGGGAAATCGTCATCCTATCTTCCTTTGAAGTGAATACGAACTCAGTGACTGATTGACCTCGATATGCTTTAGATTTATTTTCTACTTTTTAGGGCCCATATAAGAAGATAGGTATATTTTATTTTTTAATTTATTTATATTTTTTGTCATTAAAAACACCTACCTTCAAAAACAGATATATGACTCATAAACATCATTTTTTCCTCGCTTTTGAAGTCGTGTTTGAGGTAACCCATGACATTGCAGACATTACAAGCTTTAATTTGAAATATGACGACTCGTTAAAGTCTAACCCCAGGAAAATCTTCCTCCCTCCTCTTTTATCATGGGGGAGAATAGTGGAGGCAAAATTCGAAATCGTTTACGACTTCATTATATGAGCTTTCATTTGACACCTAACTCGTAACTGTAGACCCTCGAGGGAAGATATAGTTAAACGACTTTTCATATTTCCCGGGGGCGGAGGTGGCTCAGTCGGTAGCGCGCCAGGCTCGTGATCTATGGTTCCCAGGTTCGAGTCCCAACTGGGTCGGCGTTGAGATTTATCTCCGCAAAATTTTTCGCCCTGCCCACGGTCAGTAGGGGACACCGATGGGCTTGGAAAGGCCGCCGTCCGTCGGATGGGACATTAAGCCGTGGCCCGTGTGTGAGAGAGCCATACCCTGTGCACGTTAAAGAACACGCTGGATGGCCTTGACGGGAGGCTACCATCTGTCTCCCAACAGCTGTTCCAGTGGGTCCCCTCCCCCAACCTTCTCTGAGCCTTCGGCCATGGTCCATGTTGGCACATGAGCCCACATGGACCATGTGACCTGGCCATTTAGCCCGTGGTGTGCAAAAAAGTGCCGCTCAGAGGTAAAACAACCCAACCCATATTTCCCGTTTTTTAGGGGAGAAGAAGCGTGAGGGTCAATTTATAGTAGCCAATGACACTCCCGCATCAGAACCTTTCATTTAACGCATAGCCTGTTACTTTCTGCATATATAGCGGAACAATAATTTTCATATTTTCCCTTTTTTAGGGGGGGGGGGGGAAGAAGGCATGGGCGTGTCAATTTTATATAGCCAATGACAATCCCCGCGTCAGAAGCTTTAATTTGATATATAGCTGGTTATTTTCGACATTCGCATTCTAGAGATATAACAGAAGAATATTTTTCATATTTCCCCTTTTTTTATGGGGGAAGAAAGCACGTGGGGAACAATTTTTTTAGCTTATGATACTCCAGCATCTCAAGCTTTTATTTGACTCAAAGCTTGTTACTTTCCGCACTCGCGTTCGGGATATAAAGGGGAGAAATCATTTTCATATCTCCCCTCTTTTTAGGGGGATAGAAACTTGTGGGGGTTCAATTTTCATAGCTTATGACATTCCCCGCGTCAAAAACTTTCATTTGACTTATAGCTTGTTACTTTCGGCACTGGCCTTCGGGAGATATAGTGGAAGAATAGTTTTCATATATCCCCTTTTTTAGTGGGGGGGTCAATTTTTTTTAATAGATATTTATAGCCCCTTTTTTAGTGGGGGGGTCAATTTTTTTTAATAGATATTTATAGCCTGTAATACTTCGATTATTGATTTTTTTTTTTTATAGACTAGGACACTTCCGCGCCGTAAGCTTTAATTTGACACATAAATCACGAAGTTTCACCATCTCATTCGAAAGATATGGTAGAACCACCTTGTAGAACAACTGTTTTGACAAATTCACAAACGCACGAATGTCAAAACGAAAAGCAATAGGAAAATAGATAAAAATTTCGTTTGATGCGAAAATAGTAAGTTATCTATTTATAAAGTGCTTTAAAGTTATTAAAACACTAGCCATTATTTTAAAACAGCGATTCCAAATAATGAAATAAATTTGAAAACAGGCTTGAAACTATAAAATTTTAAGTTGGGGGGGGGGGGGGGGCAATTGAATGAAATGACTCAAATTAGAACACCGTTCTTGTTTGTTTGTTTTTGGAGGGGAGAGGGGGGGGGGTCACTAGAATTTTCTTATAGTCGCGAAGGTTCTTGGTTCAAAACCATTTTTGTTAACCTAGGCAGTGAACTTCAAGGTAAAGCTACCCTTTTTCGGTCCTGAAGTAAACAGAAATTTTGGGTCTCGAAGGTTCTTGGTTCAAAACCATTTTTGTTAACCTAGGCAGCGAACTTCAAGGTAAAGCTACCCTTTTTCGGTCCTGAAGTAAACAGAAATTTTGGGTCTCGAAGGTTCTTGGTTCAAAACCATTTTTGTTAACCTAGGCAGTGAACTTCAAGGTAAAGCTACCCTTTTTCGGTCCTGAAGTAAACAGAAATTTTGGGTCTCGAAGGTTCTTGGTTCAAAACCATTTTTGTTAACCTAGGCAGCGAACTTCAAGGTAAAGCTACCCTTTTTCGGTCCTGAAGTAAACAGAAATTTTGGGTCTCGAAGGTTCTTGGTTCAAAACCATTTTTGTTAACCTAGGCAGTGAACTTCAAGGTAAAGCTACTCTTTCAGTCCTGAAGTAAACAAAAATTTGGGGTCTCGAAGGTTCTTGGTCCAAAACCACTTTTGTTAACCTAGGTAGTGAACTTCTAGGTAAAGCTACCCCTTTTCGGTCCTAAAGTAAACAGAAATTTTGGGTCGCGAGATGATGAGGAATTTGAGTTTTCAGTCGCAACCCAGAAATTTTCGAAGCCACTATTTTAAAAGATAATACAAATGTTACTAAATAGACATGCATCTCTGATGCATCGCTAAAAATCTAAGCCTATAACTCAAAATGTAGACTATAGCATTAATCTTCATTTAAAACAAAAACTTCAATACTGATGTTTTTAACCTTCAGTTCTTTTATTACAAGCAGCTGAACAGAAGTGCGCGTTTTTTACCTCTCCAACTAATAGTCTTCCTGTCAGAGGCTAGCAAATGAAGCTTGACCTAACCATTTTTACGTTATCGGTCATACCTATGATAAAAACGAAATAGCAAAAAAAAAAGTGAAGTTACTGAAATCTCCATTGCATCAAATTTGCAGCAAACATTTTTCAGTTGTCTTGTGAATGTGATAGCCTCCAAAGGACTCGGATTTCCGTATTTAATTTGGCCAAGGCGAGTATGGAGAAATAGGCGTATACACCTAAAGACTAAAATTAGACTGTATAATAGTTTGGTTCTTTCTAGGGTTAGTTATGGTAGTGAAACTTGGACACTTTGTAAACAAGATAACAGGAAACTAGATGCTTTTGATTCCAGATGCTTACGCAGTATCTTGGGCATTAGGTGGTTCAACTTTGTAACTAATGATGAGGTTAGGCAAAGGAGTTTGCAACCTCCTTTAAGCAGCATATTGTGCAGAGAGAGACTCCGTTGGTTTGGCCATGTTGCCCGCATGAATAATTATAGATTGGCGAATAGGGTTATGAACAGTGTGCCTAAAGGCCTCAGAAAGAAGGGGAGACCTAGGATGCGGTGGGCAGACAATGTCAAACAGGACCTTGTTAGAATTGGTGTGCAGTGGCCAGATGCAGTAGATGTAGCTCAGAATAGACTTGCTTGGAGAACTAAATTGCACGGTCTGGTTGGACCTCCGTAGCCCATGGCTGCTTGATGATGATGATTCTGGCGCAAGCCCGCAATTGACAAACCCCAATTCAGTGTAATGTGCAGTATAGATTGGATTGGATTGTTTTACCTCTGAGCGGTACTTTTTTGCACACCATGGGCTAAATAGCCAGGCCACAAGGACCCCGAAGGCTCAGAGAAGGTCGGGGGAGGGGACCCACTGGAACAGCTGTTGGGAGACAGATGGTAGCCTCCCGTCAAGGCCATCCAGCGTGTTCTTTAACGTGCACAGGGTATGGCTCTCCCGCACACGGGGCCACGGCTTAACGTCCGACGGACGGCGGCCTTTTCAAGCTCATCGGTGTCCCCTACTGACCGTGGGCAGGGCGGGGAAATTTTGCGGAGATAAATCTCAACGCTGACCCAGCTGGGACTCGAACCTGGGAACTACAGATTACGAGCCTGGCGCGCTACCGACTGAGCCACCCCCGCCCCAATGTGCAGTATAGTAAGATCATTCAGTAGAAAAGAAATTTTAAAATATCAACTGTCATATTTCGAAATCACCTTAAGAACAGTTGGGTTGGGTTGTTTTACCTCTGAGCGGCACTTTTTTGCACACCATGGGCTAAATGGCCAGATCACAAGGACTCCGAAGGCTCAGAGAAGGTTGGGGGAGGGGACCTACTGGAACGGCTGTTGGGAGACAGATGGTAGCCTCCCATCAAGACCATCCAGCGTGTTTTTTAATATGCACAGGGTGTGACTCTCCCTCACAGGGGGCCACGGCTTAACGTCCCATCCGACTGACGGCGGCCTTTTCAACCCCATTGGTGTTCCCTACTGATCATGGGCAGGGCGGGGAATTTTGCGGAAATAAGTCTCAACGCTGACCCAGCTGGGACTCGAACCTGGGAACTGCAGATTACGAGCCTGGCGCGCTACCTTAAGAACAATAATTTGTAACAAAATATATGACATATTAAGACGCCGGAGCCAGTATTTCTTGAATTGTAGCCGGGTAATAGTGAATAATTTATAAATAGTGGCCGGGTCTTGGACAGGGATGCCAGACGTCACAAAATCTGCCAGACGGTCCCGCAGAGCAGTTTGTCTCGCGACCCCCATAAATCTTGAGATGTCCCGCGAAATTCATTCCTTTTCATTTGGTATTATTGTGTGTGTCTTTGCTATGCAAATCTTCGCTGTTTAATTAATATAATTTGTGTATTCTGATAGAAAAAGAGTTTGGCTTTTCCAGGAAGTTTCAAAATTAAGATTTATTCACCGAAAGTATAAGGTGCTCGGTCGTAATGTGTCAGGCTCATAATCTACAGTTCCCAGTTTCGATTCCTACCTGGGACAGCGTTCACAAAACTTCCCAAGTCACCCCGGGGAGTCCCCAAGTCATTCAGGGAGTTTTGCGGGTTGGGTTGTTTTACCTCTGAGCGGCACTTTTTTGCACACCATGGGCTAAATGGCCAGGTCACAAGGACCCCGAAGGCTCAGAGAAGGTTGGGGGAGGGGACCCACTGGAACAGCTGTTGGGAGACAGATGATAGCCTCCCGGCAAGGCCATCCAGTGTGTTCTTTAACGTGCACATGGTATATCTCTCCCGCACACGGAGCCACGGCTTAACGTCCCATCCGACGGACGGCGGCCTTTCCAAGCCCATCGGTGTCCCCTACTGACCGTGGGCAGGGCGGGGAGTTTTGCAGAGATAAATCTCAACGCTGACCCAGCTGGGACTCGAACCTGGGAACTACAGATTACGAGCCTGGCGCGCTACCGATTGAGCCACCCCTGCCCCGAGTTTTGCGGAGATAAATCTCAATGCTGCCCTCGGTCAGTAGTGTACACCGATGGGCTTGGATAATGCCACCGTTCATCGGATGAGACGTTAAATCATGGCTCATGTGCAGGAGAGAGACATCCTATGCACGTTAACACGCTGATGGCCTTGATGGGAGGCTACTCCTAACAGCTGTCCAGTGGATCCCTTTCTCCCAACCTTCTCTGGGTCCTTGTGACCTGACCATCGTTTGCCATTGTTAGCCCGCCATTAGCCCATCGTGTGCAAAAAAGTGCCGCTCAGGGTAAAAGCAACCCAACAACCGAAAGTATTTTTAAATATAGTTTATGACATATTGAATGCCGGGACATAAATAGTAACCTGGGCTCATATTGTAGCAGCATATAAGCAAGAAACTAAATTGTGGCACTGGGCGGGGGGGTGGCTCAGTCGGTAGCGCGCCAGGCTCGTAATCTGTAGTTCCCAGGTTCGAGTCCCAGCTGGGTCAGCGTTGAGATTTATCTCCGCAAAATTTCCCGCCCTGCCCACGGTCAGTAGGGGACACCGATGGGCTTGGAAAGGCCGTCGTCCGTCGGATGGGACGTTAAGCCGTGGTCCCGTGTGCGGGACAGCCATACCCTGTGCACGTTAAAGAACACGCTGGTTGGCCTTGATGGGAGGCTACCATCTGTCTCTCAACAGCTGTTCCAGTGGGTCCCCTCCCCCAACCTTCTCTGAGCCTTCGGGGTCCATGTGACCTGGCCATTTAGCCCATGGTGTGCAAAAAAGTGCCGCTCAGAGGTAAAACAACCCACCCAAATTGTGGCACTACTACTATTGGAACATTTACGGTATTGCAATTTTTTTGTTTTAATGCATCCTTTTCTTAAAAGTCGATAACGCTTCAATTCTTATTTCCATTCTTATTTCCTAAATATCAACGCTTACTGGCAGCTAAGTAAATGGCCGTGCCAAGCCAGAGGTGCTGTCAATGAAGTCTATCTGCGAATCAACTAACATTTCCGGTAGTTATGCTTGCTTTCCGAATTCTGCAGAAGGTCGAAGTCTCGACTGAAGGGCAGTTAACGCCGAAGTCACGTGAGCCGGCATGCTTCCTGTTGTGGCTCCGGCCTCGTTCATTGAGTAAGCCGTGCGGAGGCCACGTGCTGCTCTGAGTTATGCCTCTTCCTGCTGCTGGCAGCAGTACAGAGTAACTGGAAATGTTGCTCGCAGGATTCTGAAACTGTAAAGAACTGCTGTGGCTCTTCAAAGCCACACTTGCTGCTAATCAGAGATTCGCTATGCTGTGGCTTTCTATGTAATTTTTTTGCGGTGTCTGGAAATCAGTAATGTTAACGGTAAAATAAATTTGAGCAGACTTAAGATTAGGAAAAAAATATTTTTTTTTTTCGTATATAAATCTCAAGCCTTTTACAAACAACCTAACTGCATTTACAGTCATTCCGTGGGGGGGGGGGGAATTGGTTTGTTTTACTTATGAGATACTTTTCTGCGCACAATGGGCTGAATGGCCAAGTCACAAGAACGCCAAGGTCTCAGAATCGTTTAGAACTGACTGGACAGCTGTTTGGAGACAGATGGAAGCTTCTTGTCAAGGCCAGTTTTTTTCTTTGACGTGAACAGGGTTGGGTTGTTTTACTTCTGAGCTGCACTTTTTTTGCACACCATAGGTTAAATGGCCAGGTCGCAAGGACCCCGAAGGCTCAGAAAAAGTTGGGAGGGGACCCATTGGAGCAGCTGTTGGGAGATAAATGGTTGGGTTGTTTTCTCTCTGAGCGGCACTTTTTTGCACACCATGGGCTAAATGGCCAGGTCACATGAACCCCAGAGGCTCAGAGAAGGTTGGGGGAGGGGCTGACCCAATGGAACAGCTGTTGGGAGACAGATGGTAGCCTCCCGTCAATTCTATCCAGCGTGTTATTTAACGTGCACAGGGTATGGCTCTCCCGCACACGGGGCCACGGCTTAACGTCCCATCCGACGGACGGCGGCCTTTCCAAGTCCATCGGTGTCCCCTACTGACCGTGGGCAGAGTGGGGAGTTTTGCGGAGATAAATCTGAATGCTGACCCAGTTGGGACTCGAATCTGGGAACTACAGATTACGAGCCTCGCGTGCTACCGACTGAGCCATCCCCGCCCCTAGGGGAGAAGGACTCACTGGATAGCTGTAGGAGGCAGATGGAAGCCTCTTGTCAAGGCTATCCAGAGTTTTTCTTTAACGTGAATATAACACTTCTGTACGCGGACCATGGCTTAACTTTCCATCCGAGGGACGCCACCTTTCCAAGGCCATCGGTATCTATTTTTCTCACCGTACATGAGGGATTTTTTTTGGTTAGTGAACAATTTAATTTTCACCCCTTCAGACTGGACGTGCATTAAATTATACATTCTCGTTATAATATTTTAATACAGGAAAAGATGTCTCTGACATTGCAATGTTTGCAAAATTTAGACCAGTCTTTTAGTAAAGGGGAATGGACTGAAATTCGATGTCATGTATGGATGTAATGAAAACTACTTACAATAACATGGAAAATAACTATGCCTGACACGCAGCAAGGACCAGTTTGCTGCATTTCACAGGAGTCGTTCATTTGATGTGTTTATCATGGCAAAGGACGTGTAAATTATAATTCTTTTCTTTTTAGGTTCCTTCTGGGTTCCAGCTCTGGCAGGGATGTTTGTGTTGCCTTCCTGCTGAGGTTCCACCTTCATCACATGCCTTCTCAATGGAGGATAAACTGTTAGACGTCTATGGCAACTAGCCACTTGAGGGGGAAATTCATTTTACAGCTTTTTGAAATTTCAGAATTTTGCCATTTATGGGACAGTTTTTACATTATAATAGACATGTGAATTCTAGTGAAATGATGGATTGGATTGTTTTACCTCTGAGCGGCACTTTTTTGCACACCATGGGCTAAATGGCCAGGTCACAAGGACCCCGAAGGCTCAGGGAAGGGAGGGGACCCACTGGAACAACTGTTGGGAGACAGATGGTAGCCTCCCGTCAAGGCCATCCAGTGTGTTCTTTAACGTGCACAGGGTATGGCTCTCCCGCACACGGGGCCACGGCTTAACGTCCCATCCGACGGACGGCGACCTTTCCAAGCCCATCGGTGTCCCCTACTGACCGTGGGCAGGGAGGGGAATTTTTGCGGAGATAAATCTCAATGCTGACCCAGCTGGGACTCGAACCTGGGAACTACAGATTACGAGCCTGGCGCGCTACCGACTGAGCCACCCCCGCCCCTCTAGTGAAATGATGTTAAAACCGGAATTTTTGATATTCTTGTTCGTTATGCCATAAATAACGCATATTTAAATGCAAAAATTATTTTCTTTCTCTTATAAACAACAAAAAATCGGGTCGCAAAGAGTTAATCAAAATTTCCAACCAGAAAACGCAATATCTTGTTATTAATACAACTTTGCTTTCCCCAAACTTTCATTACATAGAGCAAAGTTACTGAATGGGTTCCATGTTGTACGGATAACTCTCACTCTTTGAACGTAGAAAATTAATGAGTGCTTCATATAAACCTTCTTTACTCGGCCCTGCCACTTCCACCTAAAGCGACAGTGAAGGTCGTCTTTCCGCTCTAACTCCCCACATGACGGGGGCGGGGTGGTGACGTCAAACCGCTGTGGCCCTATTTCCGGAGGACGTTAGAGAGCCCCACAAGCTGGCCACCGCTAGAACAGGAAATCCAGACGACAGCCTGGCGGTTCTATGCCTGCACACTGCCTTCTTCCGCTCGCTGCTATTGGCAGGAGTTTCACTCACTCTACTATAGTCATTTTTTCCGCTTCACACGAGTGAAATTGCGATGGAGTCACATGCCCAACAGTCACAGTCGGCTAACGAAACGCAAGGGCAGGTGTAAACTGTACGATTGGAAAAATTAAATTCCTTCGGCATCAGAATAGTTATGGCAGAGGGATTTCTCTCAGACACTATTGGGGCGGGGGTGGCTCAGTCGGTAGCGCGCCAGGCTCGTAATCTGTAGTTCCCAGGTTCGAGTCCCAGCTGGGTCAGTATTAAGATTTATCTCCGCAAAACTGCAAGCCCTGCCCACGATCAATAGGGGACATCAATGGGTTTGGAAAGGCCGCCGTCCGTCGGATGGGACGTTAAGACATTGACCTGTGTGCGGGAGAGCCATACCCTGTGCACGTTAAAGAACACGCTGGATGGCCTTGACGGGAGGCTACCATCTGTCTCCCAACAGCTGTTCCAGTGGGTCCCCTCCCCCAACCTTCTCTGAGCCTTCGGGGTCCATGTGACCTGGCCATTTAGCCCATGGTGTGCAAAAAAGTGCCGCTCAGAGGTAAAACAACAACAACCCAATCTCAGACACTATATCAAAGATCTTTTGAAGGTGACTGCCTCTCGAGGAAGAAAAGGAGCGTTGGTATTAACTTTTCCCTTTCAGGGACTGCCGATGATTTAACTCTGCTGCTCAACTGGTGGCCTGAGGTTGCATCCGGCCTTCTAGCTATTAAACTGCGGCCTACGGATGTTTTTCCATGGAAGTATAGATTAGGCCGACAACTGACACTATACAGACTTCATGTTGCGGTGGCTACTCAGCAGTCCGTAACACGCCGGGATCCTAATCTACATTTCCTATGTTCAAGTCCTATTTGTGCCAACATTGAGATTTATCTCCGCTGATCAGTAGGGGACAGCGATGAGTTAGATATGCCATCCTTTCATCGGATGGGACGTTAAACCGTGGCCCCGTGTGCAAGAGAGATTCTGAGCACTGAGCCACGGACATTGTTGATTTGGAAACGCCGCCGTCCGTCGAATGAGACATAAAGCTGTGGTCCCGTATGTAGAAGAGCCATACTCGTGCACGCTACAGAACACGCTGGATGTCCTTGACAGGACATCTGTCTCCTAAGAGCTGCCCAGTGGGTTCCCTTACCCCAACCTTCTCTTCACCCTTTTTTTCTTTGTGACCTGCCCAATTTTCATCCGCGCAATAAAGTGCTGCTCAGAGGTAAAACAATCCAATCCTCTTTCGTATGATTTTTTAGCATAGCAGCTCCAAAATTCAGATGCTCACTTCAAAGGAAGATATGGAGCCAAAAATCTTGTTTAGAAGGTAATTCGGCCCTTATCTTCCTTTGAAGTGATTAGAAATTCAGTACTGATTGCACCATCGATTGGGGCGGGGGTGGCTCAGTCGGTAGCGCGCCAGGCTCGTAATCTGTAGTTCCCAGGTTCGAGTCCCAGCTGGGTCAGCGTTGAGATTTATCTGCGCAAAATTCCCCGCCCTGCCCATGGTCAGTAGGGGACACCGATGGGCATGGAAAGGCCGCCGTGCGTCGGATGGGACGTTAAGCAGTGGCCCCGTGTGCGGGAGAGCCATACTCTGTGCACGTTAAAGAACACGTTGGATGGCCTTGACGGGAGGCTACCATCTGTCTCCCAACAGCTGTTCCAGTGGGTCCCCTCCCCCAACCTTCTCTGAGCCTTCGGGGTCCATGTGACCTGGCCATTTAGCCCATTGTGTGCAAAAAAGTGCCGCTCAGAGGTAAAACAACCCAACGCACCATCGATATATTTTAGTTTTATTTCCTACTTTTTAGGACGCATATGGGAAGATAGGTATTTTTTTAATTTATTTATATTTTTTCTTTGTCACTAAAAACACCTACCGTCAGAACTATCATTTGATATATTACATAAACATCGACCACATCTTCCCTTCCTAGGGGCGGGGGTGGCTCAGTCGGTAGCGCGCCAGGCTCGTAATCTGTAGTTCCCAGGTTCGAGTCCCATCAGCGTTGAGATTTATCTCCGCAAAATTCCCCGCCCTGTCCACGGTCAGTAGGGGACACCGATGGGCTTGGAAAGGCCGCCGCCCGTCGGATGGGACGTTAAGCCGTGGCCCCGTGTGCGGGAGAGCCATATCCTGTGCACGTTAAAGAACACGCTGGATGGCCTTGACGGGAGGCTACCATCTCTCACCTAATAGCTGTTCCAGTGGGTCCCCTCCCCCAACCTTCTCTGAGCCTTCGGGGTCCTTGTAACCTGCCCATTTAGCCCATTGTGTGCAAAAAAAGTGCCTCTCAGAGGTAAAACAACCCAACCTGTTATTGATGTTCTCGCATTCTAAATATATAGCGAACAATCGTTATCATATTTCTCCTTTTTTAGGGAGGAGGAAAGCATGAAGGGGTCAATTTTTTGTAGCTTATGACTCCCCGCGTTATAAGCTTTCATTTGACACAAATTATTTTGTCCGTTGCTTTCAAAAGATTTGCTGCGACTCTGAGCCTTCGGGGTCCATGTGACCTGGCCATTTAGCCCATGGTGTGCAAAAAAGTTCCGCTCAGAGGTAAAACAACCCAACAAGAACCCTAATGTTTGGAAAATATTCGTTCGATAAAGAGAACATTTAGCGCTTCTTGGCTGTGTTTTGAATGCTATCATTACCTACCGCTCATAATTATAATGTTACCGATGGTAGCGAAACTATTTGTCGCAATAATAAGATATATTTCTTTTGTTCATTACGATAAGACTTAGAGGGTCGTCCATTGCGTGACACTTCGAGAAGTGGGTTAGTGATTGTATTACATCGCGTTACATGAGGGATTCAGATGGTGAAAATTCCTCTGCATATATCATACCGTAATACAACTAAGGATACCTGAAAACGAAAGTAGAGGAACTTATTATTGAAAATGCAGTAAAAAAAAAAGTTTTCATAATAATGAATTAAAATAAATGAAATACTTCGGACAACAAAAGAAAACGTAAAAAAACAAGATTTTAATTTCTTTAAAGAAATTTTTTTTTTATTTCTTGGTGCACCTGATATCATTTACATAAATTAAATTTTCGATCAATATTTTTTCAGGGGGGTGCCAACCTCCTGCCCCCCCCCTGGCTTCCATGACTATAATGGCCCATGAGTAGGGCTGCCGAATTTTTTTTGCACGTCGGCAGCTAACTTCCTAGGCGCGGCCCTGAGTATTCTAGGAACGAATGAACTAATTTCTTTTATTTTAATATGAGACTTTGATTTAACAAATGGTATTCTAGAATTTATTAATTCGTTACAGCGAGAACTGCCTCTATTAATCCGGTGTAATGCAGTATCTTGCATTAGTAGTTGAGTTGTTTTACCTCTGAGCGGCACTTTTCTGCACACCATGGGCTAAATGGCCAGGCCACAAGGACCCCGAAGGCTCAGAGAAGGTTGGGGGAGGAGACCCACTGGAACAGCTGTTGGGAGACAGATGGTAGCCTCCCGTCAAGGCCATCCAGCGTGTTCTTTAACGTGCACAGGGTATGGCTCTCCTGCACACGGGGCCACGGCTTAACGTACCATCCGACGGACGGCGGCCTTTCCAAGCCCATCAGTGTCCCCTACTGACCGTGGACAGGGCGGGGAATTTTGCGGAGATAAATCTCAATGCTGACCCAGCTGGGACTCGAACCTGGGAACTACAGATTACGAGCCTGGCGCGCTACCGACTGAGCCACCCCCGCCCCTTGCATTAGTAGTACACGTGCAGTTGCACATAATTAATTATTAATTATTCTATGCTATCTTTTCCAGTGCCTATATAGTGTTGACAAATAACGAAATAAAACAATTTGACAGTATACTAATAATTTTTGTAGCATAAAAGTAATATACTATTAGGAAACCCAAATATTAACCCTTTACACTCCAGGTGTTTTTTTAGTATGAGTTATTAAATAGTATTAATATGTTGCCGTAGTGGTACCTATTGAATGCAAAGTGTTAAATCTCTTGTTTGGGAGAAAAAAAGGATAAAAACCTGAAAGTGTATTACCCTAATCATGAGTAGCAACTGAAGAAACAGTGGAGAGGATTACAAGATTGCGCAGTTGATGCTTTGACAGTTCTCGTAGATCATAGGTTGATTGAAGGTTGTTATCCTACAATCTCTGAGAACTGTCAGTGCATCAGCTGTGTCATATTTTCCCGTTACATCCCAAATTTCCACTCCTATTACACCACTAGCCGTCCCGTGGCCGAGTGGTTAGCGTGCTTGGCTACTGATCTACGGGACCTGGGTTCGAGCCCCAGGTAAGGCATGGATGTTCGTGTTGTTTTGTGCTGAGGTCCTGCCATCCTCTCAGATCTTCTACTATGGCATATAAACTGACAGGCTCCTGTCAGACCTCTGTGGCAAGCAGCTGCTTGAGGGGGTATTTATTTATTTATTTTATTTATTACACCACTAATGAGAAGTGCTGGGAGTGAGGAAGATTTGCACTCCCAGCCCTATATGAAAGTCCCCAAAACACCCCAGATCCTTTAATGTTTAAATTAACCAACAAATTCCAATACTTCTCTTCTGCATCACCTTCTCTACTAACTAGAAATGTTTTATGCCACTTTAGTGAATCTATAATATGCTTAACATGTGTATGGATTTTCAAATATTTTGATATAAATAACAGTAGCCATTGGTACAAACTGATATTTAACTGGTGCACTGAATTTTTTTAGGTGGTTCTCAGCTGCACTATCAAGAAGGACTTCCAATATAATAAAGTGATGCCCACCTTTCACCATTGGCGTACTGGGGACAAGAAGTTCGGCCTCACTTTCCAGACTGCTGCTGATGCCCGTGCCTTTGACAAGGGTGTCCGAACTGCCGTAGAAGATCTGCTGGACGGTGAGTCCTTTCACCTCTTCTACTCTGCAGCAGTGAGTGGACTGGACAGTTTTCAGGTTGATGGGGAAAGTGTTTTTTCCTATGGCATTTTGCATAATAACAAAAGAGATGAAAAGTTTAGTGCAAAAGGTACTTGAACATATTTTAGTTTATCTCCTGTGTTTAGCATTACCATAACGTCAGGATTTAAGTATAATAATTGTTTTCAGAAGCTTCTTATAATTGTGCATGTGAGATGTAAGTTATATTAATTGGAAGAAATACCACTTTGTCTTAAATACAATATTTGCATTATAGAGGTTCTCTCTCTCTCCAGTTCCGTCTTCATCTTAAGTTTTGAAAATTACAGGAACCTGTACAAGATAATGTACACAATAAACAAAGTTAAACCATTTTTATATATAAGATAATTTTTTCTACACTTCGTAATCCTTTGTAGGTAAGAAGGATATTTTTATTTTAATGTTACAACTATAGTCAAATTAATTTGGCAGAACTAAATCATCATTAAATAAACTACACAATATGGAAACTACAACACCACAAAGGAGAAATGGTAGAGCCATATAAATAGCACAAGCATTGTGCTTGCTGGGATATACAAATGATTATAATAATTCAGCCAGTAAATTGTCGTATGGATGGGAAGAATGTACATACAGGCTGTTGGATTAGATATTTTCCAATGTGTTTTTAACTGTAGAAAGAAAAGAGCCTCCATTCCTGGGGAACATTGCAGATAGTGTGTTGCAAGATAATGTCTGCCCACAGTATGAACAGCCTATGGCTCACACGAATGGCCAAGTATCTGCCCCCAATGAACATGTCTGAGATCATATTGAATAAATCAATGTTACATAGATGACAATCCCCTAGGACACAGATGATGGCCTGATTGACAATATACTTTATTATCTCAATTCATGCATCACCACTAGAAGTGGTCATACTGCTTATTGAATAAAAGCTAGTGTTTTCCCCATTTCTGCCTGCAACTGAATCACTTGCTTTTTGCTATGTCTCTTTACACATATGCAATTTCATGGGATTCCCTTGGTAATTTTTTTGCCTTGTACACTGAATGAACCAATTATTATATACACCTACTTAAACTTGTTGCTCCACCTTTTGTCTTCACAACAGCAGTCAGACATCTTGGGGGGTGGGGGTGGCTCAGTCGGTAGCGCGCCAGGCTCGTAATCTGTAGTTCCCAGGTTCGAGTCCCAGCTGGGTCAGCGTTGAGATTTATCTCCGCAAAATTCCCCACCCTACCCACGGTCAGTAGGGGACACCGATGGGCTTGGAAAGGCTGCCGTCCGTCAGATGGGACGTTAAGCCATGGCCCCGTGTGCGGGAGAGCCATACCCTGTGCATGTTAAAGAACACGCTGAATGGCCTTGACGGGAGGCTACCATCTGTCTCCCAACAGCTGTTCCAGTGGGTCCCCTCCCCTAACCTTCTCTGAGCCTTTGGGGTCCATGTGACCTGGCCATTTAGCCCATGGTGTGCAAAAAAGTGCCGCTCAGAGGTAAAACAACCCAACTCAACCCATAGAGCATCTGCAGTTGCCGATGGGGGTTGGTGGGTTCAAACAGATCTTTCCAATTCGTCCCAGAAATTCTCAATTAGTTGAGTCCAGCAATCAAGGGGACCATTTGAGTGTGGTAAACTCACTTGAATGCTCCTGGACAATTAGTCGCCACTCAGGAAGTATGTGGTGTGGCATTGTCATTTGAAAAATGGTGTCATGGTGCAGAAAGAGAATCATTGCGAATGAGTATAGATGGTCAGCGAGGATGTTCACATACCCTGTGCCACTGACAAAGGTCTCGCCCAGTATGAGGGGACCCCAAGGAAGCCCATGTAAATGCACCACAAACTGTTACACCATCTCCCTCTGCCTGTATGACCCCAACTTGGCAAGCTGGGTCCATTGCTTCATGTGATTTACACCACACACACACACTCTCCCATCAGCATGATAGAGTTTAAACCATGATTCGTCAGACCAGATGACGTGTTTCCAGTCCATCGCACTCCAGTTGCAAATAAGCCTTTGCAAACAGCAGCCTAATCTTTCAGACCTTGCAGTCAACAAGAGGACATGATGTGGATGTCAACTGCCGTAGCTTATTTTTTCCATAGTATGATGGATAGTCTTTGTGCATAAGCTTGTGTCATTTAATTCCGATGTTATCTGCTCCACAGTAGCCATGCTATTCCTTGTAACAATGCGGTATGGTCTGCACTCACATCGAGAGCCAGTTGCACATTTACGCCCACATTTTGCCCACTGGCTGTAGGTTTTGCCTTATTTCACTGTCTTGGTATGTACCTGCAATGGTCTGACATGGAAATTCCAACAGTTCAGCAGGTGTGGCGATTGAACAACTGACCATCTTTGCTCATAATATCTGGCCATGGTCAAACTCACTTACTTTGCTGCCTTTATCCATGATTACTTTTCTGTGACTCACGAACATGGACTGTTTACGAGACAACCTACAGTTTGCATTCCACTCGCACCGTCATAAAGAAGCAGGTTGTCATGGCCCAGACAACACTGGGACTGGACTTCAAACCAATGGGCCAATATTCTCTTAGGTGATAAATCAAGATTCAGTTTATGAAATGATAGTCATTGTGTTATCATCTGGAGAGAACCTGCAGCCCATTATCACCCCTCAAACAGAAAAATGCACCATCACAGAGGTGGTGGTTTACTGGTCTGGGGTGGCATTAAGTCACATGGTCGCATGCCACTCCATCTTTTGTGAGGAACTTGGACAGGCCTCAGAAATCCTCAAACCCTAAGGCAAGGCTTTTCGATGTTCTGTTGGCCCACAATTAGTCTAGTGGATGATTTCCTTGAAAATGAAGACATCCCATTTACGCTGTGTCCACCATATTCACCGGATCTTGCCCCTATAGAGCTTGTGTAGGATGCATTGGGGAGACTGATTTCAACTTGTCAACCACCTGCCAGAATCTAACGATGGTCCCTAAGGATTTTACCAGAACTATCATTATCCCTATTTTTAAAAAGGTGATCGCAGTTTTTGTGATAACTATAGGGGTATAAGCCTACTCTCTTTTTGAGGTAAAGTTCTTTCCATGATTGTGCTTAATATAATTAAGAATCTGGTTGACAGTCAGTTGCGTGATGAGGAATGTGGATTCAGAAGTGGTAAGGGATGTGTAGATCAGATATTTTCACTCAAGCAGATTATTGAGAAATGTTTAGTTTCAGAAACCTTTGGTTGCTAGCTTTGTTGATTTCAAAATGACTTTTGACTGTTGAACTTCATAATTTGTGGATAATTTGTAGTTAACTGGATTGTATGGCATACCAGACTTAACATAATGAAAGCTCTCTATAATAACACTGTGTCCTGTGTGAGAGTTGGTAAGGCTTGTAGCAATTGGTTTAGCATTTCTTCTGGTGGGTGTTCGACAAGGGTGCATTTTGTCTCCTTTTCTCTTTAGTTTGGTTATTGATTATGTTATGCAAAATTCACTTCAAGAGAAAGATTTTGGCCTTAAATGGACTGGAGATACGAAAATTTCTGATTTAGATTATGCTGATGATTTGGCCCTTTTGGCAAATGATGTTGATGAGATGAACTCTTTCATTCGAGCTGTTGATGAGACTGGTAGTAGAGTAGGTTTGGTTATAAACAGAGAGAAAACTAAAGTGATGAAAATTGGTCAGGCAGGCTGTGATTCAGTTAATCTGAATGGTTGCAATCTTGAGAAGGTATCTCAGTTTAATTATCTTGGGAGCTATGTAACAGATGCTGGTGATGTGCAGCATGAGATTAACAAACGAATAGGGATTGCTGCCGGGACTTTTAAGAATCTATGGAGAGTGTGAAGAAATAGGCGTATGCACCTAATGACTAAAATTAGACTATATAATAATTTGGTTCTTTCTAGAGTTAGTTATGGTAGTGAAACTTGGATTCTTTGTACACAAGATAATAGGAAACTTGATATTTTTGATTCTAGATGCTTACACAGTATCTTGTTTGATTCTAGATGCTTACACAATATCTTGGGCATTAGGTCGTTCAACTTTGTAAGTAATGATGAGGTTAGGCAAAGGAGTTGGCAACCTCCTTTGCTACATATTGTACTCTTTGAGCAACATATTGTGCAGAGAGAGACTCCATTGGTTTGGCCATGTTACCCATATGGATAATTATAGATTAGCGAATAGGGTTATGAAGAGTGTGCCTAAAGGTTTCAGAAAGAGGTCGAGACCTAGGATGCTGTGGGCAGACAATGTCAAACAGGACCTTGTTAGAATTGGTATTCAGTGGCCAAATGCCGCAAATATACCTCAGGACAGATATGCATGGAGAACTAAAATGCACAATCTGGTTCGAACTCCGTAGCCCATGGGGGTGGGGGTGGCTCAGTCGGTAGCGCGCCAGGCTCATAATCTGCAGTTCCCAGGTTCGAGTCCCAGCTGGGTCAGCGTTGAGATTTTTCTCCGCAAAATTCCCCGCCCTGCCCACTGTCAGTAGGGGACACCGATGGGCTTGGAAAGGCCGCTGTCCATCGGATGGGACATTAAGCCATGGCCCCATGTGCGGGAGAGCCATACCCTGTGCACATTAAAGAACACGCTGGATGGCCTAGACGGGAGGCTACCACCTGTCTCCCAACAGCTGTTCCAGTGGGTCCCCTCCCCCAACCTTCTCTGAGCCTTCGGGGTCCATATGACCTGGCCATTTAGCCCATGGTGTGCAAAAAAGTGCCGCTCAGAGGTAAAACAACCCAACCCATAGCCCATGGCTGCTTGAGGATGATGATCCATTTCGAAACTTTAGTTTTAATTTCTGAATAAGTGCTCAGGCATAACAGATAACTCAGCCTAATTAATCCAGTACATCTTTGCTGAACTGATTTATATTTTCTTGACTGTTTTACTATTCTCATCATTACTCTAATAACTAAAGATAACGTTTTGCTTAACTTCGGGTTTTAAAGAACAAATTAACAGTATTAAGCAGGTACCAACTGTATTACACTATATTCAAATACATGTAATTTAGATGCATTTAAAAGTTTTGAAGGTGTAATGGAAAATAAAAATTCTGGAAATTTGAAACTCAAAACTTGTATAAATAAGCATTAAAATATTTGAAAACGAACTATAGGCTGTGTTCTGATACAAATTTATTACAACTGGGTCTGTACATTTTTATTTTACTGTTATTTTAATGCATCTAGGAAACCTTATCATGTATAATAATCAGCTTTCAACTACGTCAACATAGTTCTTGTAAATGAAATGTCTCGTGCGTGGCTGATACCGGAAGTGATTGCCAGATATTAAGTTTGTGTAGAAACTTTTGCTCCTAATGTAAGAAATTTATAAAGCAGAATTGTGCATCGTTTTGCTTTCTTCAATACTCATGAATTATTGAGTGAACATATTTGCACATCGTGATAGTGATTTAATTAGCAATTGTTTTAAATGTAGAGACATAATGGTAGGACTGGAGTATCCTACTTTTCCTATATGGGGCGGGGTGACTCAGTTGGTAGTGCGCCAGGCTCATAATCTGTAGTTCCCAGGTTCGAGTCCAAGCTGGGTCAGCGTTGAGATTTATCTCCGCAAATTTCCCCGCCCTGCCCATGGTCAATAGGGGACACCAATGGGCTTGGAAAGGCCGCTGTCCATCGGATGGGACATTAAGCTGTGGCCCCGTGTTTGAGAGAGAGCCATACCCTGTGCACGTTAATTGAATACGCTGGATGGCCTTGACGGAAGGCTACCATCTGTCTCCCAACAACTGTTCCAGTTAACCTCCCCCAACCTTCTCTGAGCCTTCGGGATCCCTGTGACCTGGCCATTTAGTCCATGGTGTGCAAAAAAGTGCCGCTTAGAGGTAAAACAACCCAACTCTTATACATGAATGAAATTGATTTCTTTAAAGATTGGAAGACACTATGTTTAAAGTTATGGTTTCTATTTGTAACATCTCAGAGAACTTTCTCAGCCAATGGCAGTTGTTAAATTTTTTCCTTGATTTAACTCTATCGTGTATATAAATCAAATTCCTGCAAAGTGTCTTATTATAAATGTTCGATGGTATTTTTGTATATTTATCCTACATTTTTCATTTTCTTTCGCTTTGAGTCAGAAGTGTGTGATTAACCACTCCAAAGAAGTGTAAAGTTAAAGAAATAAATTAATAATGAGAAAAAATACTTTCCACAACAAAATCAAACTAATCGATTTAATATAAGTTTAAATGTATATGCATTACTAAAATATATGAAAGAATTTGCCAACTAGTACTCTTTAAGTTAAAAATAATTCGCTTGTTATAAATATGTACAACATTTGCACAATACTGATGAAATGCATACACACATTCGACAATTGACATAGAGTCCATTGTTTTATATGCACTGAGATGCCAGTTTATTAGTGACATCTGCCTATAGTGTTGCGCCTTCTTTGGCCTTTAGAACAACCCGAATTCGTCGGGTCATGGAACTTACGAGATTCTGGATGCATTGTGCAGGAATGTTGTTATCATGGGGAAATGATTGTGTCACACAATTGTTGCAAATTGGGTATTGGCACAGTCTCGCTGCGAATGGGTTAGATCTGGGGACTGTGCAGGCCAATGGAGCAAGGGAAACTCGTCGGCATGTTCCTGGAACCATTTGGTGATGATACGTGCCTTGTGAGCAGGTGCATTATCGTACTGAATGTATTCATCTGAGTGAGGATGAACACATTCAGCATGATAATGTATATGTAAAAAGATGGACCCAACGTCAATCATTGAATGTGTGTATACATTTCATCAATATTGTGCAAATGTTGTACATATAATAAGCGATTATTTTTTAAACTTAAATAGTACTACACTGCTCACAAAAATTAGGGGATATTTCTTCGCTTCATATTCATTTTGAAATATCTCCTAATTTTTGTGAGCAGTATAGTTGGCAAATTCTTTTGTATATTTTAGTAATCAACAAACATGTATAAGCTTAAATGACACTTGTAATGTATACTACTAAGTCATGGAGGAGATATTAGTAATGGTGCCTCCTCCATGATTGTATCATCATCATCCTCAAGCAGCCATGGGCTACGGAGGTCCAACCAGACCATGCATTTTAGTTCTCCAAGCAAGTCTATCCTGAGCTACATCTACTGCATCTGGCTACTGCACACCAATTCTAACAAGGTCCTGTTTGACATTGTCTGCCCACCGCATCCTAGGTCTCCCTTTCTTTCTGAGGCCTTTAGGCACACTGTTCATAACCCTATTCGCCAATCTATAATTATTCATACGGGCAACATGGCCAAACCAACGGAGTCTCTCTCTGCACAATATGCTGCTTAAAGGAGGTTGCAAACTCCTTTGCCTAACCTCATCATTAGTTACAAAGTTGAACCACCTAATGCCCAAGATACTGCATAAGCATCTGGAATCAAAAGCATCTAGTTTCCTGTTATCTTGTTTACAAAGTGTCCAAGTTTCACTACCATAACTAACCCTAGAAAGGACCAAACTATTATACAGTAGTTTCTAACAATCCCCTAGTGATGACACTGTAATCTGATATTTCTAGGTATTGTTGCGCACCGCTTCACACCGTCTTATAGCCATGGGGGAATGAACTTGGTCAGCAATGACGTTCAAATATGCCATGGCATTCAGATGTCCTTTGATGGGTATCAGGGGGTCTAATGTGTGTCAGGAAAACATTCCCCACACCACACCATCGGCCTGTACTGTTAACACCAAACAAGATGGCCGTTGCTTGTGCTAAATTCTGATCCTTCCATCAGCATTATGCAAAAGGAACATTGATTTGTCCAACCAGGTTACCTCTTTCCAGACCTCAACCAGTCCAGAATCGATGCTCCTGCGCCACTGGAGACGAACTTTCAAGTTCTTCGCTGACAACGTCAGCCCTCAACATGGCCCATTTGCGATAAGGTCCAATGCATAGTGTTGTCTGAGATGATCTCCTGCATACCAATATTTAATTCTGCTGTGATTTGCCTGGTTGTGGCCCATCTGTTTGCTTGCACGATTCTCACTGGTCTCCTTTGACCTCTCTGATCCACAAGCTGATTGGCAATCCTGTGGAAGATCCACAGGATTGCCGATCACTGGTATTTTTGCACCATTCTTGGTGAACCTCAAAGTTGCTCAAGTCGTTCGTTTTAGCCATTCTGACTCTCAATCCAACTCTAACTGATGCTCAAAGAGTTGGTCTGACTAATTTATACGGCACACCACAGTCATGTGATGTATTACGAGTTAGAATGAATCATTTATGTGACGAGGGGTGGTGTACCTAATAAACTGGCATCTCACTGTATATAAGAATATTAAACCTAGCATTAGATGTCTAATTTAGATTCATCTATTACTTAGTATTCACCGCTTATTTCCTGAAGGGCAAATTCACTTTCAAATTTCTATCATATTCACAGACATTCCAATTAGGTACTCAAATTCTTATTAACAACCAATATTATACCCGATTGGTGCGCCATTTTCCCCTGCACACAAGCATATTAATTAGCAGACAAAATAATTTTATTAGCAGCTATTAGTAAATATGCATTTCCATTAGTAATAATTGTCTGAAATGTTAATATATAATATTCGAATACCAAAATCTCAGTGTTCATTTAAATTACTCAAAATGTCATACAATAATTATTAAAAAAAAAAGGTAAAGCTCCATTAATATGGTGCAAATCGCTTTAGGCAACTCTTGGGAAGTCTTATTGACATGCTCCTTCACACTTCATTGTCACTATTAAAAATAATTTCAAATTTCCTAGTAATAAGTCGAAACATATGCACTACCTAAGTCTCCCGGTGGCCGAGTGGTTAGAGTGCTTGGCTACTGATCCAAAGGGACTCTGGGTTCGAGTCCCATGTAAAGCATGGATGTTTGTGTTGTCATTCTGCTGAGGTCTCACCTTCCTCAGAATCTACTCTATGGCGTATTAAGTGACAGGCTCCTGCCAGACCTCTGGTAAACAGATGCTTGAGGAGCCAATAATTTTTAATGTATACTACAGTAATGGTGGGTTGGGTTGTTTTACCTCTGAGCGGCACTTTTTGCACACCTTGGGCTAAATAGCCAGATCACAATGACCCCAAAGGTGCAGAGCAGGTTGGGGGAGGTGACACACTGGAACGACTGTTGAGAGACAGATAGTAGCCTCTTGTCAAGGCCATCCAGAGTGTTCTTTAGCGTGCACAGGATATGGCTCTCCCGCACATGGGTCCACGGCTTAATGTCCCATCCGACAGAAAGCGACCTTTCCAAGCCCATCGGTGTCCCCTACTGACCGTGGACAGGACGGGGAGTTTTGCGGAGATAAGTCTCAACGACAGTAATCGTGCCTTCTCCATGAATTTTCAATAATCGCCTAGTTGGTAGCATTGTAATCAGTAATATTTCCAGGTATTGTTGCCGGCCCGCTTCACAGCTGCAGGGCTCGCTTTAACTTGCAAACTGTAGTAGGCGGGTGGCAAATGATTGAGACTGGCATGGTAAAGAATGGAAATTTCTGCGCACACCTGAAGTTTGCCCGGAATATCCCACGTTTATTTACGCTTTTAATTATGGTAAAGCCAAGCAGTTTCAAGCTTACTTCACAAAATTCTTATTGAAATGAAATAAAACGGGCAAGATGTCTTGGGAAACAAAGGTCCATTAAAATACACTGGTTTCCATAAATTAAGGAAAATCCCTATGTTAAGTCAATGGGAAGCTAATGTCAAAGCTCTATAACTTCTAAAATAAGTTTTGTTTTCTTTTGAAAAATGTAATAGCAGATAAAGATCAAATAAATCAATATCTCAATTTTCAGCAATATTCGTTCAGTATTTAATGATTTATGGAAGTTTGAATATTTAACACAGTAATGCCAGTGTTAAGAAACTTATACAAAACTGAAGAATAGTGAAAGAATTCTTTATACAAAGTTCCAAAATGCAAACTTCTTTTATTAAACACTTTGATACAATACTTATTCATCATCATCATTCTCAAGCAGCCGTGGGCTAGGGAGGTCCAACTTAGACCATGCAATTTAGTTCTCCAAGCAAGTCTGTCCTGAGCTACATCTACTGCATCTGGCCATTGCATACCAATTCTAACAAGGTCCTGTTTGACATTATCTGCCCACCACATCCTAGGTCTCCCCCTCTTTCTGAGGCCTTTAAGCACACTATTCATAACCCTATTCGCCAATTTATAATTATTCATACGGGCAACATGGCCAAACCAACAGAGTCTCTCTCTACACAATATGCTGCTTAAAGGAAGTTGCAAACTCCTTTGCCTAACCTCATCATTAGTTACAAAATTGAACCACCTAATGCCCAAGATACTGCATAAGCATCTAGAATCAACAGCATCTAGTTTCCTGTTATCTTGTTTACACAGCGTCAAAGTTTCACTACCATAACTAACCCTAGAAAGAACCAAACTATTATACAGTTTTAGTCTTTAGGTGTATACGCCTATTTTTCCACACTCTCCATAGATTCTTAAAAGTCCCGGCAGCAATTCCTATTCGTCTGTTAATCTCATGCCCCACATCACCATTATCTGTTACATAGCTCCCAAGGTAATCAAACTGTGACACCTGCTCAAGACTGCAACCATTCAGATTAACTGAATCACAGCCTGCCTGACCAAATTTCATCACTTTAGTTTTCTCTCTGTTTATAACCAAACCTACTCTACTACCAGTTTCATCAACATCATTTGCCAAAAGGGCTAAATCATCAGCATAATCTAAATCAGAAACTTTCGTATCTCCAGTCCATTTAAGGCCAAAATCTTTCCCTTGAAGTGAATTTTGCATAACATAATCAAATAACCAAGCTAAAGAGAAAAGGAGACAAAATGCACCCTTGTCGAACACCAGAAGTAATGCTAAACCAATTGCTACAAGCCTTACCAACTCTCACACATGACTCAGTGTTATTATAGAGAGCTTTCATTGTGTTAACTAATTTGTCTGCTATACCATATGATCTCACAATCAACCACAAATTATGATGATCAACAGAGTCGAAAGCCATTTTGAGATCAACAAAGCTAGCAACCAAAGGTTTCTGAAACTCTAAATATTTCCCAAGAATCTACCTAAGTGAAAATATCTGATCCACACATCCCCTACTACTTCTGAATCCACATTGCTCATCACGCAATTGCCTGTCAACCAGATTCTTAATTCTATTAAGCACAATCATGAAAAGAACTTTACCTGGAACAGAAAGTAGGCTGATACCCCTATAGTTATTACAAGAACTGCGATCACCTTTTTTGAAAATAGGGATAATAATAGCTCTGGTAAAAATCCTTAGAAACCATGCCTTTATCATAAAAGATATTCAGAATTTCAGTCATCCATGCGGTAACCGAAACATTCCCAGCTCTAACCATTTCCGTAGTAATTTCATCTACCCCTGGGGATTTATGAAGTTTAAGTTTAGAAATAGCCAAAATAACTTCAGATTGTGCTATAGGGCCAACATTAAAGCCCCCAATGCATCTATCATCATTACAAACAATAGGAGTAGAACTAACCACATTGTTTAGAACATCACTGAAATGCTCAGCCCACCTAGCCATGACAGAATCCTCCCCATCTTATAACCTTACCTTGTTTATCCTTCAATCCCTGTATACCTGTCCGTTAACTACCACATAAAAAATTAACTATCTGATACAGCTCTCTGCTGTTGTGCTGTCTAACTGCTTCCTCGGCTTTGTCAGCCAAACCATTAAGCCAAAGATTCTTATCAGCAGCTAACTGATCCTTTACACATTTATTAAGTTCTCTGTAGTGCTTTCTATTAGGACTAGTAGTGTATTGATTAAGGGCATTCCTGCAGTTCTTTCTTTCTGAAATAAGCTCAAGTGCCTTATCACAGATAATTCTGCCTCCTGTACTATTTTTTTCCTAAAAGAGTACTGTTATTTTCATGAAAAGCCTGTTTAAAATGATCCCATTCTTCCTCAACTTCAGTAGTAAGCATACCATGACTGTCATAATGACTAAGTAACCTATCATGGTAAGCTTTGGCTATAACTGGGTCTTTCAGAGCGTCAGTATTAAAAGTAAATTTTTTAACCCTAGCACAACACTTTTTAAGTTTAAGTTGCAAGACACTTTTAATAAGGTAATGGTCAGATCCAATTTCAGCTCCCCTATATGACCTGGTATTCCTAACAGAACTAGCCATTTGTTGTTAATTAATATATAATCAATCATATTCTTATGCAGCCCATCAGGTGAAACCCATGTGTACTTATGTATGTCGCGGTGTTTGTAATAAGTGTTAGTTATGCTGAATCCATTGAGTTTACTTACCTGTAGGAGACAGTGCCCATTGCCATTGTAGCTACCAATACCAAAAGGGCGTATTACTCCTCCCCAAAGGTCAGAGTCAGTACCAACTTTGGCATTGAAGTTACTTAGAACAAGGGTAATATCTCCTTGACAGAATTCAAAATATCCTGAAGTTGTCCGTAAAACCTATCCTTCTCATCTTCATCAGCATCCTCAGTGGGAGCATAACAGCAGATAACATTCAAGTCTTTAACGCTTGTCTGAAATTTTGCTGTAAGAAACCTTTCATTAATGCAGTCATATCCTAGAAGAGCATCACTAGCGTGTCTGCTGAGAAGCAGACCCACGCCTTGGTGATGCTTATTGTCGTTCCTCCCTGAAAAGAGAAATTTAAGATTATTTTTAAGAATCTGACCTTTATCTGTCCATCTGGTCTCTTGCAAGCCGAGAATATTTAAATTATAATGGTGGAATTCTTGTGTGAGGACATCAAGAAAAAAAGCTCTGTGCAGAGTCCTCACATTCCAACTACCTATGGAGAGAAAATGGTTAGTGGGATGTTTAAAGAAACTATGTTTATTGAGAGAGGGAATGCCGACAATATCAAACAGCCCCCTAATCGCAGACATGGGGCAAAGACCCGTTCCCCCACTACTAAAGGATGAAGCCATCTACACTGGAAGACTTCCAATGTAGAATTTGACGATGCCAATAGAAGCAAAGAGTTCAGGTGCCTGCGATGACCTCTGCTCAGGATTATCCACCAGCTGATAAACATATCCTGTGACTAACCCCACTACTAAAGGATGAAGCCATCTACACTGGAAGACTTCCAATGTAGAATTTGACGATGCCAATAGAAGCAAAGAGTTCAGGTGCCTGCGATGACCTCTGCTCAGGATTATCCACCAGCTGATAAAACATATCCTGTGAATCTTTCACTTGGGGCTGTCAACCCACAAACAAACAGAAAACACAGCGGAAGATTTTCCCTCCACAGAAACCCCACCAGTACAGCAAAATACTAAGTTTTAATTAACTTCTGAAATCAATTTTTGTGACTGGCATTGCTATAGTTAAATATTCAAACTTCCATAACTCATTAAATACTGAACAAATATTGTCGAAAATCGAGATATTGATTTATTTAATTGAGATCTTTATCTGCAATCGCATTTTTCAAGAAAAAAAAATTATTTTAGAAGTATAGACTTTGACGTTACCTTCCCATTGACTTGGGGATTTTTCTTAATTTATGGAAACCAATGTATTTTATTATTCATCCTAATTCAGAGTTTTTTTAGTAGAATGTTAGAGAAATGTTGGGGAGCCTGGCCCCTCCGGCCTGTAATGACGAGCCGCCCTTGCTGAAAATATATATCGTTGCACAAAACTATTTAATATATATATACATGGGAAAAAAAAAACATTCGATTTCCGGATTTTGAGGGTAAACTGAGTAGTTAGCAACAGTTTTCTAATAATGTTCTTCCACTGATCCATAATGGGACATATGGCAGTTCAACAAGAGCATTTTATATCCAAATCAAGTTGTGCCAGCACTGGGTTAATCCCTTCTTTCCAGCCCTACTTTCTATAAAAAGATATCTTTGATTGGATGGAAAAGCCAGTTTGTTCGATGGGACATAAAACTTTGGTTCCAAGTGCAATAAGATTAACATGTATGCTTTAACATATAGAGCAAGGGTAGGGTGTCCAAGCTTTTTCGCACCGAGAGCTACTTTTAATTTAGAATTTCTTTGGAGGGCTACTAAATTTTTATTTACGTTTGAATATAAAAAATAAAAATAAATACCCCCTCAAGCAGCTGCTTGCCACAGAGGTCTGAGAGGATGGCAGGACCTCAGCAGAAAAACGACACAAACAGCCATGCCATACCCGGGGTAGACCCAGGTCCCTTAGATCAGTAGCCAAGCGCGCTAACCACTCGGCCATGGGACGGCTTTGAATATAAAGGGGGTTATTATTATGAAGTTACACCTAGGAATCTGGTGGTACCAAGTACACCCTCTGGTAAAAGATGTTCGAGAGAAAGTTTTAAAAGTAAGTGAATAAACTTGCGCATTTTAGGGTAAATTTGGTAGCTTCTCAATTTAATATTGCTATTTTTGTTCCTCAACCAGCAAAATGTTGATGATGTGCGACTCCTACCTTGCTAAAGGCGACGTTGATATAAGGAATAGTCAGTCCTCCATACTTTAAAGGATACCTATCTTGTGCATGTTAAACATCCTATCCGATGTACATTAAAGGAGAGCTTATTACGTGCATTTTAGAAGAAAGCCTATTAGCTACCTATTGATGTGCATATTAAAAGAGATTTTATGCACATTGAATGGAAGTTCCCATCTGAAACTAATAGTTGTCGTGCTAGCATCTTTCATTTGCTTCACCTCAGGAATAGTTATCATTTACCACCCCTTGTGTGGGGCGGGGGTGGCTCAGTCGGTAGCGCGCCAGGCTCGTAATCTGTAGTTCCCAGGTTCGAGTCCCAGCTGGGTCAGCGTTGAGATTTATCTCCGCAAAAATTCCCCGCCCCCTCCCACGATCAGTAGGGGACACCGATGGGCTTGGAAAGGCCGCCGTCCGTCAATGGGACGTTAAGCCGTGGCCCCGTGTGCGGCAGAGCAATACCCTGTGCACGTTAAAGAACACGCTGGATGGCCTTGACGGGAGGCTGCCATCTGTCTCCCAACAGCTGTTCCAGTGGGTCCCCTCCCCCAACCTTCTCTGAGCCTTCGGGGTCCTTGTGACCTGGCCATTTAGCCCATGGTGTGCAAAAAAGTGCCGCTCAGAGGTAAAACAACCCAACCCTTGTGCAGCAGAAATTTTTGGCTAAGGTATGAAAATTAATTGTGCAATATTGTGAAAAAACACTGTTCCAGATTTTCCTCTTTTAACTCACTGAGAGCCAAATCGTGAGCATAATCTAATTCACATATTTTCGAATTTGTAAAATGTTTGTGCCCCGATCTTACCCTTGATGTTAATTCCTCATAAACATAATTGATAACCAAAGAGAAAAGGAGAAACAATGCAATCTTGTGTAACTGCAGTAGTAATGCTAAACAGCGGCACTTTTTTGCACACCATGGGCTAAATGGCCAGGTCACATGGACCCCGAAGGCTCAGAGAAGGTTGGGGGAGGGGACCCACTGGAACAGCTGTTGGGAGAAAGATGGTAGCCTCCCGTCAAGGCCATCCAGCGTGTTCTTTAACGTGCACAGGGTATGGCTCTCCCGCACACGGGGCCACGGCTTAACGTTCCATCCGACGGACGGCGGCCTTTACAAGCCCATCGGTGTCCCCTACTGACCGTGGGCATGGCGGGGAATTTTGCGGAGATAAATCTCAACGCTGATCCAGCTGGGAGTAGGGCGGGGTGGCTCAGTCGGTAGCGCGCCAGGCTCGTAATCTGTAGTTCCCAGGTTCGAGTCCCAGCTGGATCAGCGTTGAGATTTATCTCCGCAAAAATTCCCCGCCCTGCCCACGGTCAGTAGGGGACACCGATGGGCATGGAAAGGCCGCCGTCCGTCGGATGGGACGTTAAGCCGTGGCCCCGTGTGCGGGAGAGCCCCCATACCCTGTGCACGTTAAAGAACACGCTGGATGGCCTTGACGGGAGGCTACCATCTGTCTCCCAACAGCTGTTCCAGTGGGTCCCCTCCCCCAACCTTCTCTGAGCCTTCGGGGTCCATGTGACCTGGCCATTTAGCCCATGGTGTGCAAAAAAGTGCCGCTCAGAGGTAAAACAACCCAACCCAGCTGGGACTCGAACCTGAGAACTGCAGATTACGAGTCTAACGCATTACCGACTGAGCCACCCCCGCCCCCACACAAGATGGCTCAATGTTAATATAGAGAGCCATCATTATGTTAACCTATCAGATACGCCATTATGATCTCATGATCAACAATATTTTTTAAATCTACAAAGCTCTACAATTTTAAACTCCAAACGGTTTTCAAAAATCTGCGTAGTGAAAAAATGGGATTTATACATCTACCACTTCTGAACCCACACTGTTCATCTTGAAGTAGTGCAGCAATTAAATGCGTAATTTTATTAAGCTCAATATTGAAAAGAATTTACCTGGAGCAGAAAGTAAACTGATGCTTCATTTGTTTTTAGTGGGACAGCGGGAGTTCGGTAGTACAAATAAGCTCAAGACCGTGATATTCACAGGTGGTTCGAGTTACCACTAAGTTGGCATTAATTTTCTTCGCTAACCCCCATTATGCCCACTATGAGAAAAGTGTACACCGATGAGCCTAGAAAACGTGAAGTCCATGGGTATGGACGTTAAGCTGGGGCGGGGGTGGCTCAGTCGGTAGCGCGCCAGACTCGTAATCTGCAGTTCCCAGGTTGAGTCCCAGCTGGGTCGGCATTGAGATTTATCTCCGCAAAAAATTCCCCGCTCTGCCCACGGTCAGTAGGAGACACCGATGGGCTTGGAAAGGCCGCCGTCCGTCGGATGGGACGTTAAGCCTTGGCCCTTGTGTGCGGAAGTGCCATACCCTGTGCACGTTAAAGAACACACTTGATGGCCTTGACGGGAGGATACCCATCTGTCTCCCAACAGCTGTTCCAGTGGGTCCCCTCCCCCAACCTTCTCTGAGCCTTCGGGGTCCATGTGACCTGGCCATTTAGCCCATGGTGTGCAAAAAAAGTGCCGCTCAGAGGTAAAATAACCAACCAACCAATGGACATTAAGCTGTTCGCGTGTGCAGAACATCCAATTTTTATGCGGATTAAACAACACGGATAGGTTTGAGGTTTCCATTTTCTGTCTAACAGCTGTCCAGTATATCTCCATTCCCCTATACAGTTCTGAACACTTGAGGGGTCCTTATGACCTTGCCATTTAGGCCATTATACAGAAGAGTGCCTTTCAGAGGTTAAATAGCCCAACAATCCGAGTCCGATAATAACAAACGAACGTGGTAAGAGAGTATGTTGAGAAAGTTTGAAGTTTGTTGAGGGATCAGTACACAATGTATAACACACGTAAAAGACGCAATGCTGTGAACGTTTCACTCTAGTGAGCTATGGAGTTCTAAGAACAGGATGCGGAGAAGCTGCTACTGAGAAACTGTTTAAGCGTCTGCATGCTATTCCGTTACTTATATGAACAAGGAGAATCGTGACATTACTGGAACAGGTGATTCTGGGTAGAGTTAGTAGATTAGAAATATGCTAAGTATTTCGTTAGAATAATGTTAATGGTATTCTCTTTAAATTTAACTCTTTATTGATTTGTTGGTAATTCACTTGAATTCGAGAAACGTGTAGGAAACAAATTTTCGTGTTTAAGGAATAATCGTTAATTTGCTTAAGTGTGCAGGATGAATCGCATATCGCTGAAATTTTTGACATATACAGTTAAGCATGAAATTTATAATTGCGAATTGGGCGGGGGTGGCTCAGTCGGTAGCGCGCCAGGCTCGTAATCTGTAGTTCCCAGGTTCGAGTCCCAGCTGGGTCAGCGTTGAGATTTATCTCCGCAAAATTCCCTGCCCTGCCCACGGTCAGAAGGGGACACCGATGGGCTTGGAAAGGCCGCCGTCCGTCGGATGAGACGTTAAGCCGTGGCCCCGTGTGCGGGAGAGCCATACCCTGTGCACGTTAAAGAACACGCTGGATGGCCTTGACGGGAGGCTACCATCTGTCTCCCAACAGCTGTTCCAGTGGGTCCCCTCCCCCAACTTTCTCTGAGCCTTAGGGGTCCATGTTACCTAGCCATTTAGCCCATGGTGTGCAAAAAAAGTGCCGCTCAGAGGTAAAACAACCCAACCCTTTTGACCTGGTCATTTAATCCTTGTGTGCAAAAAGGTGCCCGAGGTAAAACAACCCAACTACTTTCTGTATGGTTGCACCATATGGCAGATGCTCTCAAATATTATAAAGCATTATTACCTCAATAGTTTTAGCATTTAAGTGATTTTTATAGTGTAGTTTTTATAAAGTATGACGTTTTGGATTTTACCCGGCTGAACAACTAATTAAATATTCGGGTTAACCCCGAAAAAAATGCATTTCATAATGTTTTTCATATATATATATAAAAGATTAAATAAATACTGTTGATTTAAGTTTATTAATCGTAAAGCTGTTATGAGAACATTAGCTAGGACCAAGGAAGGATCGGGGGGGGGGGGGGGCATACCCTCCTCCACCGATTCGGAATGGTAGTAAGGATAATAAAGGAAAAAATAAAAAATATATATTTTTAAGGACCTGTGAAAATATACTGCATTACGATTCCCCCCCCCCCCGATGTCTCCCGGATCAGGGATTATTCTGGCATTACCTAGGAAAAAATTAGGGGGGGGGGGGCAAGTAACGCAATCGAGCCGAGTAGAAAATTAAAAGGGAGGGCCAAGAGACTTTTTTTTTGGTTTGTTTTGCCTGTTGTTTTGGGTAGTTGGCAATAATGTGGGTTGGTAATTCACATTATTGCAACATAACATTTTCCCCTCCATATTTATATATCTTTAAAAAAATTCTTGAAAAATGCTTAAAATATTCACTAATATAATAGTTTTTGCTTACACCTCAGAGGTGTAAGCAAAACTTACTCCTCCCCTCCATAGATCCGGCCCTGGCTAGGACTCAATAAAGTAATTTCAGCTATGAAAGAATTTTTTGAAGTTTTATCATCGAAATATACTACGATTAATAGAAACTTTCATGCATCTGTTCCGGATTTCTAGAGTAAAGTTCCGGCCCGTTTATTAAATCTGTGCGTAGTCCAATGGCATATCGTTATATCGAACTATTCTGGCAATACTTCAACGTGAATAATGACTTGATTACTTCAGAATTTGCTGCCTGTTTGTTAGAGCCTCCACCAAAAAAAAAACCAAGATTTGGATATTCTTAAATTTTGGATTGATGGTAGAGTGCGATATCCTCGAATAAGGAAGGTGGTCTTAACATTAATGCAGATGTGATGTAGAGCGATCTTTTAGCAAATTAATCATCTGCAACCGCCAGTGTTGTGTGTTAATAACAAAATTAATCCCTAATTTTGTTATTGTTTAAACCAATTTTTTCAGCTAACTACTCGGAATCTCATGTTTGCATCTCCTGTATTACTCTACTACTGAATTGTTACCCAATATCTGAAAATATGGATTATTTTTTCGTCCTGATTTAACTTCCAAATTAAAAAAGAAAGGTTTTCCCCGAACTGTTCTCCCTAATGTAGTTTCTGTGAATCCGAAAAAGTTCTACCCTATTTATAACCGGCAAACTATGTCACTGATTACTTATTAAACGTAACAAATATTCATAGTTCTATAAAGTAACGCATCCACGGGCTGCCCAAAATATTATGACATTTCTTTTCCTTCAGAAAACTTTAATAATAATTTTTTATATTTCTATTGACGTGAAAGAGACTCTGTATTTCAGGCCAGTTCTGAATCCCATTCACCATGGAATGACGCATTCTGCATTATTGTTCATGTGATTTAAACCCATTATCTTATTACACGTTACGTGTACGTTTATTTCAACCCCTAACAGAGTTGCAGCGTCAGTAGAAATCGATATAATAGTGATAATGGATTAAGTAGACCTTCAACATGATAAACATTTTTGATAGTGTAACTTCTGCATGTATGTACTATTGTATATACATGTATACAAAGGTCAATATTGTAGATAAGATAGTGTTTCATTTATTAAAAACAAGATCGCTTTAAGTTTAAATAATCTTTTTTTCTTTTCCCTCCTTTGCTTACTGGGAACGTTACGGTAAGTGCATTATTTGATGCCCATATGTGTGTGTTTATTTTAAGTATTGCTGTTAAGCGGTTCTGCTCCATCGTGAAGTGCAGCACGCAAAGAAAACACGTGATCGTCAATGAATGTGCAATGGTGGGAGGCCAGGTGCGTCGTATCTGGCCTCCATTCACTGATTTCCGTCTTCACTCTGTTATTGATCCTCTTGTAATGTGTGATGTTGTGACCCGGTTTCCTGCAGCCGCTGCACATGACGACCAGGGCCGGAAATAAGCAAGCATCACCGAACAGACAGAGCAGGAATCTAGTCAGACGTAACGCAACTAAACGTTCACTCTCCCAGAAAACGTTATATCAATATAAGATTTTATTCACATTTTCGGAATTTTTTTTTTCTCAGAGTGGCCAAGTAGCTTCTAGTGATGCTTATGCACACAATTAGTAAAAAATTGATTTATTGTGATAGAAAGTGTCCGGGTTTTAAGTCATGAAATAATCCTAGCTTCCCAAATAATAATTTCTTTATTTCAGGTCAGGTTAAATGTAGAACTAGATGTATAGGCCTAAAATTTAAGGTTTATTTTCGTTTTAACTAAATTTATTTGCTCATTAATTATGAAGAACTTAATTCTTTGCCTATAATTATTGGGAGGGGGGGGGCTAAGAGAGTGCGAGGAATAAGATTACTTCACATTCGCTCATTTGCTGATGGTTTGAGTCCATTCTATTTTGGAGAAAAAAAATTAAAATTCACGAAAGAAAAAATATACTATAAAAAACACCAAAGAATGGGGCAGGGATTGGTTCAGTTGGTATCGTGCCAGAATTGTAATCTGGAATTCCAAGGTTCGAATCTCGACAGTGCCAGTATTGAGATTTCTCCACTAACCACCACCCTGTACCCAGTAATGTGATACCAATGGGTTTAGAAAGTGTGCTGTCTGTTGGTTTCTTAATTTATTAAGCTATGTTCCTGTGTATGTTAAGGAATACACTGGATGACCTTGACAAGAAAGCTACCATCAGTCTCCTAACATCTATTCAATGGATCCCCTTCCCCCAACGGGGTGGGGGTGGCTCAGTCGCTAGCGCGCCAGGCTCATAATCTGTAGTTCCCAGGTTCGAGTCCCAGCTGGGTCAGCGTTGAGATTTATCTCCGCAAAATTCCCCGCCCTGCCCACAATCAGTAGGGGACACCGATGGGCTTAGAAAGGCCGCCGTCCGTCGGATGGGACGTTAAGCCGTGGCCCGTGTGCGGGAGAGCCATACCCTGTGCACGTTAAAGAACACGCTGGATGGCCTTGATGGGAGGCTACCATCTGTCTCCCAACAGCTGTTCCAGTGGGTCCCCTCCCCCAACCTTCTCTGAGCCTTCGGGGTCCATGTGACCTGGCCATTTAGTCCATGGTGTGCAAAAAAGTGCCGGTCAGAGGTAAAACAACCCAACCAACCCAACCCTTCCCCCAACCATCTCTGGCCCTTTTGCCTGGCCATTTAGCACATTGTACACAAACAAATGCTGCTGAGAGGTAAAATAACCCAAAACAACAACCAAATAATGAAATATTTTTCAAATTTAAATCACGATAATATTAATTTTGTCCTATGTGTTATTTTTATCTCTTTGGTGATGGTAGTGGCTGGGTACTGCTCTCAGCAAGGAAGGAGACACCAAAGGGCTGGAAAAGCTGCCATCCACCAGATGGGATGAATGTTGAGCTACGGCCTATGTGCAGTAGTACCATTTCTGTGCATGTTAAAAAAAAACTAGATTCAGTAGGACCCTACCCAGCTCTAAAACATTGGATCCTAGTGACCTGGCCACTTAGGTTGTTTTATTCTGGCACTTTTTTTAAACAATTGACTAACTGTTCGAAGGTATACTACACATAGAATAGTGAAACCTACAAGCTATTCCTAGCATAGACATATTTCTTCATACCTAGTAAGACAGCAATTTTATTATGCAGTATTTATCAATGCCCCCCCCCCATTCTTCCTACTATTCTGTAGCTTAGATCCATCACTGTCTGTCAGCATATGCTGCTGTAATATTAATTACTACCATAAGTTTTTAATGCAAGTTATTTATAGTAATTAAAATTTTAATAGGTTAAATTTTAATATTATTACACAAACAAAAGCTCATGTTCAAATTTATTTTCAAGTAAGGGATCCTCCAAGTGTACTAGTTTTTTAAGACTGACTAAAGTGATTATTTTATTTAAAAAAAAATAAATATCCACTCAGTCAGCTGGTGGATGGCAGCTTTTTATTTAACTTAAGGATAGCAATGTGTTGTATGAAATTTATCAAAAAGCAAACAAATTTATTGACACATTTTTAAAATATGTAGTTATTTATGAAATGGTTTGAAATAATACTTTATCAGTTTCAGTTAACTTCTAAGATAAATTCTTTTGCTAGCATTGCTGTAGTTAATTATTCATACTTCCACAAATCTTTAACTACTGAAGGAATAATGTTGAAAAGTGATATTTAGATAGAAATGATTGAAATCTTTCATTTACATTAGTCGCATTTTCCCATAAAATGCTTATTTTAATAGTTATAGAACTTCAAAGTTAGCATTCCATCGACATAACATGGAGTGGGGAGGTCATAATTCAATGATCACTCAGTGTATATTTGCAAACGGATTATGAGGAATGGATAGGGTCCTTAAACAACACGGCATCAAGCTTTGTGAGGCACATGCAAAAATTTTTCTTCCTCACAACTATCAAAAATTTGTGGAACTGGGAAAAACTATCCACTCTACTTCATCCTCCCATCCCCCTGGCAGCCCTATCCTTAGCTGATAATTTATTTATATTTTTTTTAAGAAATAAATACATATAAAACATTTCTGGAAGGTGATAAAAATTGTTAGAACTTTTGACTTGTCAATGAAAGCTATTTTGAAGCTTCATAACTTCTGAAAGTTAAAAAAAATTATAGAAAAATATTCCTGAAGATAAATTTAAATGAAATTTAGTTAATTACTGATTTTCAACTAAGTTCATTCAGTATTTAAAGAGTTGTGGAAGCTGGAGCCTTAGCTATTGTTGTGATTCTCAAACTGAATAGAAGAAATTTCTTTGAAAGTGAGGAAAATTGAGTCATTATAGAAACTTTTATGGGATACACTTAGCAAACAGTTTGATTATAAATCATTATTTATGTTTCAGTCAATCATTGGGATAAAATCTTATGACTGGCAATAATAAATACTCCCTCAAGCTGTCACTTGCCACAGAGGTCTGACAGGAGCCTTCAGTTTATACACCATGCTATTGTTTATTCTTCTTTCCATATGTTTTTAAATATTGAATGAATATTTGGAAAAAATTAAGATTTAGGCATCTTTGATTTGAATTTTATTCAAATGCATTTTATTGAAGGTTTTGCTTATCCTTTGTTCATTAAGAATGCGTTTTAGTTGTAAACCTAGTAGGGTTGTGGTCAGTAATTCAAAGGTGTTAGAATTGACTGTAATAGCATTATTGTTCCAAAACAAAACCATTCCTGTGCCAAAAAAGTTAGCATAAATTCTAATACTCAGGATGTTTACCCTGGTGAATAAATTCAAGTATATAAAGTGGTGGAAAATATTAAAATCTACCAACAAAGATTGGCATTAACTCTGAGGCTAAACTTTTTTTTTTAATCATTTCAGTTGTTTACCTAGAACTATTTGTTTTCCACTTGCAACACATAAGATGAAGAAGAATCTAGAAACTGTCTAGATTTTACAGGCCTTGTACAAGAACATGCTCTACTAATCTGAAATTAGTAGGGCATGTTCTTGTATAGTCAAGTTTAACTGATCATTGTCTCAGTTAGAGCTAATACACAAAAATTAGGTCCTGCTGAAACAGTAACCAGTTCCCTAACTACTCTGCCTATTAAGGCTAGTGGTTAAGACTGTTATTTTATAACATTAGGAATTAGCACTACTGTTAACCTTTAATTAAACTATCAATCTTTTAACAATGAATTCATTTGTGGCCACTTATTACACCTTTTGCATCAGAAAAGCAACTGGCCTTTAAAACATCATCCTGAATTAAAATTTGTAGATTATATTGTAAACCAAATGAAAGACCAATTTAATTAAACTCAATCCTGAAAATGTGTTTCCACACTTCTGGTACTTCAAGGGTTAAGCTTCTGAGCAGAACCTTATGTATGTTATCTTTATAATTTTCTGATCACTATTTAATTATGATATCATCGCACATAAATGGCAACTAAGCACTAATGGTGTCATCTGAAAACTGTCTAGTTAATAAATAATCAATATTTTCTAAATGTAATTTTTAATTATGAAGTGATATATTGCTAATGTTATACAACAATGTAAATTTAGAATAGTATAAAAAGAGCTCAGATTTACTCTTTGTAATGTGCAGACCATATAACTTTTTCAGCTCTTATTCTGCTATATATTTTCAGCTTCATCTATTATCAAAAACACTGTGTTATAAAAAAAAAAGGTATATTGACAAATAATAAAGAGCATTTTAAATGTTGGTGGCCAAAGGCAATGTATGCATATTGAAATTCACCCTGATTGGTTAAAGATTATAACCTTAGCCCGGTAGAGTAGAAACCTTTGTAAACATACAGTTAGTCATCTTCATTACTTGGCAATCACCTATTCATACAATGTAGTAAAATAAAACTGCATGTAACACTTTTTTTTTTCTTTTCTGTAAAAATGAGTTACATGTATGAAATATGCATAAAAAAATACTAATTATTACCAAAATATAGTCATAATAAAGGAATAAAGTTATAAAATGTCGTCAAGTTAGGATTATAGAATGCATCTCGCACCCCCACCCCCTTCTTTTTGCATTATTTCTTACGATAAATTTTTATCAACCAGCATGATTTTACCTAAACAATTTTAAAAAAAAAACATCTATTATTTTAATCAGGGACTGAGTGTGTATTCATTACATTTAATTCACCTATAAGCTAAAATAACAGTTTTCTCAATAACAAGGTTTTCTACTTTCTGCTCCAACTCAAAGCCCATAAATTTTCTTTCAAACCCATTCATAGTCTTCACATTAGCCCAGACATTTGCAATATTGTTGATGTCATCCTTCATATTGCATGCCTTTAAAAAGCTTTGAGTGGTGGTGGATTTTCTTCCTTGTTCAGTGCTTTGATGACCTTCCAAAAATCAAAGTAAAGGACCTTGAATTGAGTAAAAAATTAAGTAAAGGACCTATCACACCCTGATTCCATTGGGTGAATTATTAAAGTGGTGGTGCGTAGTTTTCATGACATTTGAACATTTTCACTGAGATAATAGAAATTCGTGTGTCCAGGAATATTGTCTGCAAGCAAGAAGTTTTATTCTTTCCACTACCAACACTCAAGGACAGTAACTACTTGCCACAGGTATGTAGGGGCGGGGGTGGCTCAGTCAGTAGCGTGCCAGGCTCGTAATCTGTAGTTCCCAGGTTCGAGTCCCAGCTGGATCAGCGTTGAGATTTATCTCTGCAAAATTCCCCGCCTTGCCCACGATCAGTAGGGGACACCGATGGGCTTGAAAAGGCCGCCGTCCGTCGGATGGGACGTTAAGCCGTGGCCCCGTGTGTGGGAGAGTCATACCCTGTGCACGTTAAAGAACACGCTGGATGGCCTTGACGGGAGGCTACCATCTGTCTCCCAACAGCTGTTCCAGTGGGTCCCCTCCCCCAACCTTCTCTGAGCCCTCGGGGTTCATGTGACCTGGCCATTTAGCCCATGGTGTGCAAAAAAGTGCCGCTCAGAGGTAAAACAACCCAACCCACAGGTATGCTGACACATCGGCTACTCTTTGTAAGGCATTGGGTTGGATTGTTTTACCTCTGAGTGGCACTTTTTTTGCACACACAAGCTAGATACTCAGGTCAAAAGGACCTCAAGGGTTCAGAGAAGGTTGGAGAAGAGAATCCAGTGGACAACTATTAAGAGATAGATGGAAGCCTCCTGTCAAGGCCATCAAACATGTTCTTTAATGAGCACAGGGTGTGGCTCTCCTGCATATGGACCATCGCTTAACATCCATCCGATGGTCTATGGTTTTCCAAAACCCAGTGGTATCCCCTTTCTCATCAAAGGCAGAACAGCACAAGTCATTGGTTAGATGTTTCGAAGTTACCACCAAATATATTGACTCTAAGCTTCAAATGTATAAACTATTAGAAATTTGAAATATTTATGAAAATATGAAACAAAATCACTAAAGCATACAAACAATATATGGCATGAATAACAGTAAATATTTTATTAGTTTCTGCAATTTTATAATTTATCTCTAAATAACCAAGGAGCTAATATAATTTTTGTAGACCTATAATTTATCAGCCAACCAACTGAAGCTACTAAATGTCAACCATCTTTTTTTAATCTAGCACTTTTAAGACACACATTAAAATAATCTGGATGACAGTCCATTCCTGAGAGCTCTGTTCACATTCAACTAATACACTATTTAGCTTTTCCAAATTCTGATTAATTTTGTACTAAAATTATATTGTACTAAATTTTTTATAGTATAATATAGCCAGACATAGTATGTGAGACATGAGAGCCCTAATAAAAAGTAATGAATTCAGTGCTACTGCTTGTTTTATTTTGAGACTAACAGTCATTCTGATAGAATAAAAGTGACTTATTAATTGTGATGGTTGATGCTCAAATATCAGGCAGTAAATATTTATCAAGCTTTCTCCCATCTGTGTTCTTCCATAACCAACTGATAGAGCAATTGGCATAATCAGAAGATCCTGCATTGAAAAACAGAAGGCAGCAAGAAACTTTTCACACTTACATAATATGTAATTGTACTTAAAATCAATCCAAAGTGAATGCACAGTATTCCCTGTTAAGAACATTAATTAATAGATTCTGAAAAAAATTCATTGCCGCCATGGCGGGAATCGAACCCGCATCTCTCCAGAATCATGCCAGAGCGCGCTAACCATTGCACCATGTGTCGGACAACGAATATTTTCAGAATATGACCTTACTCATATTCTGAAAATATTCATTGTCCGACGTTTGGTGCAATGGTTAGCACGCTCTGGCATGAATCTGGAGAGATGCGGGTTCGATTCCCACTGTGGCGGCAATGAATTTTTTTCAGAATCTATTAATTAATGTAATTGTACAACAGCCAATTTGGTTAATTTAGCAAATGAATTTGTATGATTATGAAATAATCACATTATCTCTTAATTTTAATAGAAATTAAGATATTTTAATAGAATTATATAATTAAATTAAATTATATAAATTTGAATTTTATTTTTGCTGCTTTAGGTATTGGCAATGGCCACCACCTTCATGATCCAGATGTTGGAGATGATGATGTTTTCATGGTAAGATATATTTTGCCTAAAAAACAAACATAACATAATTAAAAAATTTAGTTTTAAACTTCTGGATTCCATAAATATTAAGAGTCTTATTATTTCTTTTAGAATCTTGCTGCTTGTTGCCAACTGCTGAGTATCAAATACTACCCATCTTAAGATTTTATATAAATACTTGTACATAAGCTACATATATGAATACTTGTATAGAAGCTATTTGTATATAATCTACATAATGTTTTAAGGAAAAATCTATATAACTGTACCAGAATATACAGTATATATAATTTATATTTTGTGCAACAAAATATTTTGAAGTCACACAAAAGATTTGAAAAAATGAAGTTGTGATCCTTCATCTTATTGAAAGAAGGTTTTCATATACATGAACTTGATGCATCTACCAGATAATTAAGAAGGGTGAAGGTTGGCTTAGTCAGTAGCATGCGAGACTCATAATCTGATGTTCCCAGGTTTAAATCTTCACTGTACATGTGTTGAGATTTTCTCACAGAGCCTCATGTTGTCCTCAATGAGAAAAGGATAGTGATTGCTTTGAAAGACTACCTTCTGTCAGATGCGATATTAACCTTTGGCTCCATGTGTAAGAGATCCATACCCAATGCATATTAAAGAGCATGATAGATGACCTTGACAGGAGATTTCTGTTCCCCAGCAGCTGCACATTGGATCTTTTTTTCAAAACTTCTCTGAGCTCATTTGGTCTTATGACCTGACCATTTACTCAGTTTTGTGCAAAAAAAAGTGCAGCTCAGAGGTTAAGCAGCCCAACTGAATTAAAATTTTACACCTGCTTAATTTAGGTTAAAATTCAGTGATAGTTATATTAAAAATTCTAAAATCAACAATTTCATTGTTTTAAATTAGCATTTACTAGTAATTCAGAGAATGTATTTACCATTCACATGATATGTTCTTACATCCATTACATGATTCAAGAATTCCGAGTCATTGCACATAATAATGTTGGTTTCTTGGACCTGTAATATAAAAACTATCATGGCTGACTTTCTCTTAAAAAGAGTTCCAGAATTTTTGTATATAATGTACAATACTATGGTCATTTCAGTTAAGAGTTCCATGAGCATGAATTCTCTGCATTTAAAGTTGTCAACTCATTCAGCAACAGTTCAGAATAAGAAAAAGTAGCTGGTACACTTACTTAGTCATATCAGAATAATATGGCCACCTACCATAGTATATGTATGGTAGGTGGTCATTATTCTGATACGACTGTGTATATGAAGCATCTGATGATAGATAGACCTTGTATCAAATCTATATAACTGTACCAGAATATACAGTATATATAATTTATATTTTATGTATAATCATATCATATTATTCTATAAGGTCTCTATCATTAGGTGCTTCATAGTAAGTGTATGAGCCACTTTTTCCTATTTGGAACTCTTGTTGAATGAGTTGTCAACTTTAAGTGCAAGGAATTCATACTCATGGACTTTTAACTGAAAGTCAACCATGAGAGTTCTAAACTTCTGAGACTTTTTTAAAGAGAAAGTCAGCAATGATAGCTTTCAAACTATACCACAGATCCAAGAAACACCAACATTACTATGTGAAATAACACAGAATTTTTTAATAATAGTGTTCCATGTCATATGAATGGTACATATGTTCTCTAGGTTGCAGGTAAATGTTAATTTAAAACAGTGGAATTGTTGATTTTAGAGTTTTTAACATATGCTGATAATTCATATTTGTTTTCTTTTGCTAACTTTATCTTTAATATTTTATTACATGCATACAAATGGACAGACACACAATCCTCAGGCAATCATGGGCTATAGAGGACCAACCAGACTGCAATTTTGTTTCTCCAAATATGTCTGTCCTGGGCTGCAGTTTCTGTATCTGGCCACTGTAGAGCAATTCTAACGAGGTCCTGTTTAACGTTGTCTGCCCACCACATCCTAAGTCTCTCCCTCTTTCTAAGGCCTTTAGGTACAATGTTCAAAACCCTATTTGGCAATCTATAATTGTGCATATGGGTAACATGGCCAAACCAAAGGAGTCTCTGCACAATATGCTGATCCGAGGGTTACTGATTCCTTTGCCTAACCTCATCATTACTTACAAATCTCCGTAGATTCTTAAAAGTCCCAGCAACAATTCCTATTCAATTACTACCCATTGAAACATATTGAAATCATATTATTGTTTCAGTATGTCTTCTGTTTATTTCATGCTGAACATCACCAGTATCTTTTAGATAACTCCCAAGATAATTAAACTGAGATATTTGCTCATGGGTACAACCATTCAAAACAACTGAAGCACACCCTGCATGACTAATTTTCATCACTTCAGATTTCTCTCTGTTTATCACCAAATCTCCTCTACTGTCAAGTCTCCTCAACAGCCCTAATGAAAGAGTTCATCTCATCAACATCATTAGTCAAAAGGGCTAAATCATCAGCATAATCAGTAATTTTCAATCATAAATCAGTAATATTCAAATCCCTAGACCATTTAAGACCAAAATCTTTTCCTTGCAGTAAATTCCTCGTAATGTAATCAATAACCAAAGGAAAAAGGAGACAAGATGTACCTTGTCAAACTCCAGAAGCAATACTAAACCAATTGTTATAAATTTTACCATAAACATTGTTACCATAACACCATAAACATTTCACCGTAACAATTGATATAATTTTCACATAAAGAGAATCCCACGATTCTGTTTATTATAGAGAGTCATTTAAATAGCCTAACTCAGCATCCAATATTCATATATATATATATACTTTTCCCTCTGATATCAAGGGGTGGTGGTGGCTCAGTTGGTAGCACGCCACGCTCGTAATCTGTAGTTCCCAGGTTCGAGTCCCAGCTGGGTCAGCGTTGAGATTTATCTCCGCAAAATTCCCCGCTCTGCCCACGGTCAGTAGGGGACACCGATAGGCTTGGAAAGGCCGCCGTCCGTCGGATGGGACGTTAAGCCGTGGCCCCGTGTGCGGGAGAGCCATACCCTGTGCACGTTAAAGAACACGCTGGATGGCCTTGACGGGAGGCTACCATCTGTCTCCCAACAGCCGTTCCAGTGGGTCTCCTCCCCCAATCTTCTCTGAGCCTTCGGGGTCCATGTGACCTGGCCACTTAGCCCATGGTGTGCAAAAAAGTGCCGCTCAGAGGTAAAACAACCCAACCCTCTGATATCAGCACAGAAGTTGTTAAATGTTCGTATTAAAATGATGTCCTTAAGATAAACAGAATACATCACGAAAAGTCGGAATGTCCTTAGGAGCATAGAAAGATGAATTTATTCCATGATGTCACAAAGGTTACAGAAGAAAACACCACTTTCTGAGCATACAAAAGGATGACACAAACTAATCAGAGGTGGCGAGGTTGGCTCAGTCGGTAGTGCGTCAGGCTCGTAATCTGTAGTTCCCAGGTTCGAGTCCCAGCTGGGTCAGCGTTGAGATTTATCTCTGCAAAATTCCCCGCCCTGCCCACAGTCAGTAGGGGACACCGATGGGCTTGGAAAGGCCACCGTCCGTCGGATGGAACGTTAAGCCGTGGCCCCGTGTGCGGGAGAGCCATACCCTGTGCATGTTAAAGAACACGCTGGATGGCCTTGACGGGAGGCTACCATCTGTCTCCCAACAGCTGTTCCAGTGGGTCCCCTCCCCCAACCTTCTCTGAGCCTTCAGGGTCCATGTGACCTGGCCATTTAGCCCATGGTGTGCAAAAAAGTGCCGCTCAGAGGTAAAACAACCCAAACTAATCAGAATATAACTTACTGCAATTATTCACAATAGCTGACTAATTTTCACGTTTTTTGATATATTTATATCCATCATCAGATTTATGTAGATGTTTAGAAGGCTATGCGAGAAATTATATCATTTAAATTGCATAAGCACAATATGATACATGCAAGATTTGAAGCATCACATGGTAAATGTGATATATTATTTAGCAGATGCGTGTATTTAATGTTGATTGTTGCTGTCATTGTTGTCAATAACATGATTCCAATACGTTTGAATGAGTGGTAATTGAATTTATATAACTCGATTTAATCATCAGCTTTTGATTTTTAAATAAATTATTATTTTGTGGAAATTGTTGTGATAAAATTTGCCATGCTGCAGGAATATTAGGGTTGGGTTGGGTTGTTTTACCTCTGAGCGGCACTTTTTTGCACACCATGGGCTAAATGGCCAGGTCACATGGACCCCGAAGGCTCAGAGAAGGTTGGGGGAGGGGACCCACTGGAACAGCTGTTGGGCGACAGATGGTAGTCTCTCGTCAAGGTCATCCAGCGTGTTCTTTAACGTGCACAGGGTATGGCTCTCCCGCACACGGGGCACGGCTTAACGTCCCATCCGACGGACGGTGGCCTTTCCAAGCCCATCGGTGTCCCCTACTGACCGTGGGCAGGGCGGGGAATTTTTGCGGAGGAATATTAGGGATAACAATATTTGCTATTAAGGTATATTATTAAGTTTTCAGTATTTTTTTAGGTTAAATATTTTATTTGGTGAAGTATGATGAAAGCTTTATCAAAGTTGTGTTTTGCTTAATTATTTATTATTTCATTGGCAAGTGCAGTAGAAGCTTTACTTAGTTCAATGTCCTTTTTGTGTTCCTTTATTCTTTCTTGTAAAGATCTTGCTGTCATACCTGTGTAGCTAACAATGCCTCATGTCTCAGAGTTTGCCCTCATGATATGCCACTGGTGAATAGTGCTATTTGGTTGACTAATTTTAATAATAATATTTTAAAGAAAATAATATTTTATTAGCACCATTTTATTAGCAAATTTCCACCATTGGATAAGCTCAAAGCTTCAATTATTATTAATCATCACCGATCTTAAAGAAATATGTCTTAGATACTGGCTTGCTGATGTTTGAGCCTTATGGTAAAGAATACCATTGGTTAGTACCACAAGTGTGGTGGCTTCAGCTTTTAGCAGATGGGCAAAGACTTTTCCACACACTTGTGATTAGGGGACCTCTCTCAATAAAATTAAATTCAAAACCATAAAAAAACCCTCAAGCAGCTGCTTGCCACATAGGTCTGACAGGAGCCTGTCAGTTTATATGCCATAGTAGAAGATCTGAGAGGATGGCAGAACCTCGGCAAAAAACAACACGAACATTCATGCCTTACCCGGGACTCGAACCCAGGTCCCTTAGTAGATCAGTGGCCAAGCGAGCTAACCGTTCGGCTACAGGACTGACACTTATTAAAAAATATTTAATAGTTACGCTATTCTGCTGTATAAGCAGTAAAATATTTTTGAGGAAGCTATACTCTAGTTAGCTGATTGTAGTACGTTGCTCCTATTGCAATCTCATTAGCTGTTTTTTTTTTGACATTGCAATAGAAGCAATGTACTACAATCAGCTAACTATAGTATAGAACCTGCTCAGGAATATTTTAACACTTATACAGCATAATCGTGTAGCTATTAAATATTTCTATGTTGATAAACCTAATTGCTTTAAAAAAAATCTACTAACCATTTTTAATATACAGTACATATACTTTTTTCAGGGAGAAGAATGGTTGGGGTGTCAAATCTTTTTTTTTTTTAAGTCATGATGAGAGGAAGTTATGTATATTCAGTATATAAACTGTACCATTACTCTACCATTTAGAAGTTCTACCCCTGTTTTTATGTAAAGGGGGAAGAGAATCCTTACATTAATTAAAGAGAAAAATTATGAAACTTTATATCGAATTTGGTTATTCCAACTCTTTTTGTTTACAAGTTCTTTTATTAATTTGGAAGGGAAAAAGAAAATTTAGGGTGCCATACCCTGACATTCCTTTAAATTATAAGAGAAAACTAAACCATATTTGGTGGCTCTTACATCTTAGTAGTTCTTACTTAAACATACTCTGAAGTATATAGTAGACTGTGATTTTAATGGATTGCAGGCATAATGTAAAATTCAAATGCAAGGAATTTATTTGAAATACAAAGTTTGTACATCCAATATGTAATCTTAATTATGAATGCACAGTTTAATTATATTTCTTTTATATACAGCATTAAATGTTTTTTTTTTCCTTAGACTCTAGAACTGCCAGTGGACTCACGTTCTTCATCTGGATCAAGCAGTGGAAGTGGAAATGGCATTAGTGCTTATAGGCCTACTTCAGCAACACCTACAATTCCTGGTGACTCATTCTCTGCTACATCATCACCTTACACCCACCCTCATGCAAACCACCATCACTTACATCGCATGCACTTTATTCGTTCTTCCCGTACTATGCCAGGAGTCAACAGCAATGGCAGCAGCTCAAGTGGTCTCACTTCCTCAGTAAGTGCAGGAGCTGGTGATCTGCAAAGGGTTTTGGGAGAAGAAGTCTGGGTTAAAGATAGGACATCTTTTAGAGAACAAAGTGTGGTGGATAATGACAAAATAGAAATACTATCACCTAGTGAACCTTACTCCTATGTACACTTTGCAAAGGGTCGAACAAGTCGAGCAGAACATGAATATTCCTATCCTGTAATGGACACGATGAAATCTGGTAAACAGGACTCTGTTGGTAGCTTAAAAAAGCAACATCAGTTGCAGACCATCAGCTCAGAGCCACCTTTACTTCCAAGCAAAAAGAAAAAGGATCGGAAAAAGGAAGGTCGGCATCACTCTCCACTGGGCCGAGCTCAGTGTCGTCACTGCCTAGATATGTTTAGTGAAGAAGAAAATCAACGAGGCAGCTGTGAATATGCACCAGATAGGGTGTTGACTTGTATCAATGCTGCCACATGCATTTCTTGTGCCCAGTGTATGTTATACCACTGCATGTCAGATGCAGAGGGAGATTTTAACCACCACCCTTGTTCATGTGACACCACTGAAGATCAATGCCGCCGGCGTTGGACAGGGCTTGCCCTGCTCTCCATTTTCGTTCCCTGCCTCTGGTGCTACCTGCCTCTCCGTGCCTGTCACCGCTGTGGAATCAATTGTGGATTCTGTGGAGGCAAACATGAAGCTGCCTAGAGATTACATTATTAGTCACTGACATTTTTCTATGATCCTCGTAGAGGTGTCCACTGCCCTGATTTGGCCCTTCTGGTGGCACGACAGGCAGCTCCATCTGCAGACATACACATCTTCCATCAAGCCAATGATGTATGCTGCCAATGCCAGTATAGGCAAGTCATGCCTCACCATGAAAAGCCTGTATATCTCATCAACACCCACCAATTATACCATCAATAATTGATTACACTGAAAGGGCCTAGTACTTTTCTCTTTTCATCTTTCAAAAGAAGTTTATTGATCATCTCTTTGATGTTTCTGTTTGTGATGTACAATATATTCTAGTTTGAATCCCCTAATAACTGGTCTGGAAACCACTGACATTTGCGTGTTGCATTGATAAGGTTCTGCAAGTGCAGAGACGGGTATTGTACTGCTGGGGCTTACCTGGTGTGGAGGAGTTCCCAGGGGAGACTGCAGCACATTGCTGGGGACCATCTTAGTTGTTTTTATGTATTCCTTTATTTTTCTCTATATGTACACAAAGACTGCAAATACACAAATGTTTTTAGCTTACCCCAGCACTAAATATGAAATTAGCTATATGTTATGCATAATAGTTAAATTAAAATTAATATTATCATTTGTTTATTAGATGTCTAGTTGTTGTTAATAGTATCAAATTTTTAAAAGGTGCAATGTACACAACCTGCTTGTTCAGATTAAAAAAAAAGTTTAATAACAATTTGCAGTCTTTATCCTGGGAACTTTCTAGAATCAAGTTCTGAAAATATTGTTGATCATTGTGTCCAGGTTTAAGAATTATATGATTGAAATTTTAAAATTAAAGCCTGTTTGTTACACGGTAGACAGGGTACGAAAGCTTATAAGAAAGCCTGCTTTTGGCTGATTGAAGAAATTTGCATCTGCTACTAGGCACAAATTATCGTTGTTTTAAAAGGTGGTTTAATGTTTTTCAGAAAATTGTTTTTAGAAAATGTGCATTAGTTTAAAACTTAAATCCAAATTAATTTGAAAATTACAAACTGCATTTCTTTGGCAAATTTTCACCATTGGATAAGCTCAAAGCTTCAATTATGTTTACCTGACTATTAAAAATGCAAAGAAATTTGAATGTTGATTGCTATGCAGAATTTAAGACATGTTAAAATTGTTATTAATTGTTAATATGAACCACAAATAAGTGATTCCATTAAGAAATTAAACATTTGTAATTATATATTGTCCTGCTTTTTTTAAACACAGCTCAAGTATCATTAAGATAAAGTAGTTCAATTAATAAAACATGTTTACTTCATCTGTAGGAGATATTTTACTGTATTCAAAAAAATATGCTTTTATCAAACTAAGAGATTGGGTTGGATGAAAATATAATTCACTGTACACTAATTTATACACTGGTAGCATTTAATCAGTGTGAACTGTAATGAAAAATAAGCAAATGTTAGAAACAATAATGCAAGTACTGTTTATTGTAATTTGAAATATTTAATGTGTATCTAAAGCAATGAAACTTTGTGCTTCATAAAACTAGAAGGAACATAAAGTACTGATTATTGTAATGACTATTTACAATAGTAAGAACTTAACACCAGGAATTCCTGAAGCAACCAGTTGTAATATTGGCGCCAAACTTTGTATTCAACTTTGTACATACTGATCAAACTCATGGTCATTAAGAAATCAAAGTATCATGATTGTACTGAGCAGTAGAAAGGTCCTATTATGTTCTATATATGAGTATTTTTTATGAAATGCATTACTGTAGAATGTTACTGGGGACTGTTATAGTGCACAAATGGTTTAATGTCCCTGTCACCCCCCTCCCTTCCCATGGCCAAAGATCACACCAAATTGTGTCAGTGTGCCATCAGTATGTAAATCCCACTCAGTTTCAAATCATTTGTCTACCACTTTTAACATGTTGCCCCATTGTCTGCCTTAGCCATTCTTCCCCTTTAGGAAATTTCCTTGATGGGGATGGAATTTGTGTGCCTTTGCCTTGTCTTTCCCCCAGATAAATGTAATACTGAGATTAGCACACAGTTCCAAATGTAATTACTTTTTTGTCGCTCTTCCCTCGTGTATCCAAACACCTGTGCAAATTATCCTTCTGCAATCAAATTCATCTATACAGTTGACTGCCTCATTCTTTTTCTGCCTGACATCACCTTTGTAAACTTCTACGATATTTTGTCAAGAAACTGAATGTCACTTTTCAAGCATTAGCATGTTCTGCATGTATAAAATCCTTCTTACTTCATTAAGAACCAGAACAAAAACAATATTTTTTTTAAAAAATTGTCTTTAAAAGTTATATCAAAACTAAAGTGATAATCAAATTTTTTTTCTCAAAAAAATGAAACATTAAATAGTATAACTGAGTTTAAATGCATTTAATATTAAGAATAAATTATTTCAAATATTACTCAACCACATATTTAATAAGGATGCATTATAATGAGTTACAATTATTTCTGTTAATTTCTTTAGTCTTATTTACTGCTCTGTACATAGTGTACTCCATAATTTAGTCATGATTTTATGCTACTTAGTGCTAAGCATATAACTGTTTTAAAATTAGTGGAATCTTTGTAATCCTGATCAGAGCTGGGACAAGGTAGTTTTGTGACCAGTGCAAAAGTTAAAAGATTGGGTTTCACATAAATCAACACATAATTTTCATTTGTGCCCTCTATTTTATGATGAAGGCAGGTGCCTCATTCACCTTACTCTTCTCTTGGCTCTGGTTCTGTTGGCTAGTGGTGTTTAGCATAATTTAAATTTCTATCATAAGACTTCTGTAGTAGACATCTTTCAATATGCATTACCACTTCAACTCAAATCTTCAGAATTCTCATTAAGAAATGTCAGCAAATGTGAAATAAAAGAATCTAGAAGTTATGAGAATAGCTGGTTTATAAATATGTTCATTTAAATTTTCAAGCTCAATGATTTATATTTCATCTTTTGCTTTCTAGAATTGACATCTGGGGTGTTTTTTAAGTATTGCATCTACTATAAATGATCTTTTAGATAGGAAATGAAAAATATAACTTAGCATATTTAATTCACTTTTTTGGTAAAATTATAATTTTAGAATCAATAAAATATTTTTGAACTGTAAAGCTATTTTAATAACCAAATGCAATTTAACCTGTAGCATTTTTTTTTTTGTTGAACACCATTCTAGTAATTTTGTAACGTATTATTTATAAGAAAGTATTTCTGAATAATATACCAATTATTTATAGTAAATATTAATAAGTTATCATAGTATATAACTGTTTCTAAAACAGTCTACAAGAAATTGAAACAAAATTGTTGTAGTCTGTCATAATGTGCAAGCATAGAAATAACCTCCACATATACATTTTCTTGTTATGAAAAAGTAATTCAGATAAATCAAAAGATATTTCCATACCTAAATTCCTTTTTCTAGCTTCTTGAGGTATTTCATAAAATACAGTTTAATAGAATTTTCATTAAATTCAAAATCTAGGTTTTTTTTTATTTTTGCTCCATAATCCAAAACTTATTTGGCCAATAATATTTTTGCAGGCAAAAACACTTGTAATATTAACAAGTTGTTTCGTGGACTTTTACTTCAGACATTTGGGGCCAGCATAATGAACTTCTTCCAATCAACTAGGCAGTTTTAAAATCCAACTGATACTCTCACCAAAGTACTTCAAATATATAAAAAAATCCCTTTTGGTATCTACTTTAAAAAAAAAATTTTTTTTTTTAGGAAATGGCGGCCTTTAGGCTTTCTCTCTCTTGTGATGTTTCTGTGTTGTATCCCAGTTTTAGTTTTGAAAGATATGAGAGACCTACCTCAGACAGAAACCTGTTTCAAACCAAAAATCATTCCATAAATTAATTATTAATTGATTGAAATCCAAAGTGAATGCACAGTATTCCCTGTTAAGAAACAATAATTAATAGATTCTGAAAAAAATTCATCGCCGCCACGGCAGGAATCGAACCCGCATCTCTCTAGATTCATGCCAGAGCGCGCTAACCATTTGCACCACGCGTCGGACAACGAATATTTTCAGAATTTGACCTTTTAAGTTTTTCTTCTTGAGACGTTTCTGAGAAGAAAAACTTTTAAGTTTTTTTTCTTGAGACGTCATGTCTCAAGAAGAAAAACTTAAAAGGTCAAATTCTGAACGTCTCTCTTCTTGAGACGTTTCTGAGAAGAAAAACTTTTAAGTTTTTTTTCTTGAGACGTCATGTCTCAAGAAGAAAAACTTAAAAGGTCAAATTCTGAAAATATTCGTTGTCCGACGCGTGGTGCAAATGGTTAGCGCGCTCTGGCATGAATCTAGAGAGATGCGGGTTCGATTCCCGCCATGGCGGCGATGAATTTTTTTCAGAATCTATTAATTATTAATTGATTGTCATCATCAGGTCTGGGTCAACCAAAGGGAAGTTTACTTTTTGTTCTCTTGTTACATATTTATTTAAAAGACTTCACAGATGAAACTGTTAAAGAATACAGTAATAATTCTATTGAGGGTTTACTTCTTTAATTTTTCTAAAATTTGCATAGAATATGTACATCATTATGTTAAAATAAAAAAAACTCCTAAGGGGGGTCTTGTAGAAACAGAAAAAAACTATAAATGTTCAATATGAACAAGTGACCTATATACATACACTTTAGTTTTTATCCATGATGTCTATCAGCTTAGCAAGAAAATCTGTATCATGAAAACATTACCCTTATACAAATGTTAAATACACTAGTATTATCACTTGAGGTCTATGTTTTTTAAAAGAAGTTACACATAAATACAAAATCCTCAAGCAATAAAAGACTAGAGGTCCAAATATATTTGATCCTCCTTGAATATCTTGTTGCATTTGATTACCATAAGTCCTCTCTTGAATTTGGTGCTAAATTATAAGCAAAGCTTTGAAAAGGAGTGCTGAGGCCATACAAAGTTAAGTATTTGGAAAATATGTGACTTGGATTGTGCTGACAATTTAGTTTTATTGGCAAATGATGTTGAGGAGATGAATTCTTAGAGATACTGACGAGACTTATAGTGGAGTTAACTTGCAATCCATATAGAGAATACTAAATTGATGCTAACTGACCAGGTGATTGATGGCTCAGTTCTTTTGAATGGTGGTTTCTTGAGCAAGTCTCTCCATTTAATTACTTCGGGAGTTGTGTGGCAGATACTGGAAATATGTGATATGAGGTAATCAGAAGACTAGGTGGCATTGAGTTTTTTTCCCCCTCTGAGCAGCACTTTTTTTTTTTGCAGACAATGGGCTAAATAGCCAGATTACAAGATGCTATAGATTGGGGGGAAGGGGACCCACTAGACAGCTGTTAGAAGACAGATGATAGCCTCTTGTGAAGGCTGTTAAGTGTGTGAGTTAATGTACACAGGGCATGGCTCTCCTCCACACAGTGCCACAGCTTAGCATCCCATCTGACAGATGGGGCGGGGGTGGCTCAGTCGGTAGCGCGCCAGGCTCGTAATCTGTAGTTCCCAAGTTCGAGTCCCAGCTGGGTCAGCGTTGAGATTTATCTCCGCAAAATTCCCTGCCCTGCCCACGGTCAGTAGGGGACATCGATGGGCTTGGAAAGGCCACCGTCCGTCGGATGGGACGTTAAGCCGTGGTCCCGTGTGCGGGAGAGCCATATCCTGTGCACATTAAAGAACACACTGGATGGCCTTGACGGGAGGCTACCATCTGTCTCCCAACAGCTGTTCCAGTGGGTCCCCTCCCCCAACCTTCTCTGAGCCTTCGGGGTCCTTGTGACCTGGCCATTTAGCCCATGGTGTGCAAAAAAAAATGCCGCTCAGAGGTAAAACAACCCATCTGACAGATGGTGACCTTTCCAAGCTCATCAATATCCCCTTTCTGACTGAGGGCAGAGTGGGTGTTTGCAGTGATAAATCTCAATGCAGGCAAAGTTGAACTGGAGTACTGCCATTTATGGGTCTGGCATGCATCCGACTGAGCCAGCCCCACCCTCAGAAGATCGGGAGTTGCTTATGGAATCTTTAAGAATCATCGTAGTGTGTGAAAAAATATGTGTATACATGATTAAAATTAGGTTATACAATAGTTTGGTCTTTTCTCGTTTTTTATAGTAGTGAAACTTGGACTTCTTTTATACACAAAATAACAAGAGGTCTGATGCTTTTAATTTTAACTATTAGACAGTTTTATTTTGCAAATAATAATCAGGTTTGATGGAGTCAGCAACTATCTTTAAACATCATCTTGTATATGCAAAGTAAAAGTTATTAAAAAAATCAAAATTCAGATAAAAATACATTTTACCAAATGATTATATTTTTTTTAGACAAGGTAATTCAGATCATAATCTTGACTGCAGAATCCATATACAGTAAATTCCTGATTATTCAGCATTTGTGGAGAATGGGGATTACTGGTTAGGTGAAGCTACAGGCTGTATGAGAAATATTTTTTATAGAAACCAAATATAGTAGGTACAATCTTGTATTCAAGCCTTAGTTAAAATAAAAATGCAGTTAAAAACAATGATAATAAAAATGAAGTATAATGCCCTTAATAAAAATGTAAATATCTAAAATATAATTTTTTTTTGTGTGTCTTCCACTTTGAGCTGGAAGAACTACTATGATTGTTGACTAACCTACACTGAATTCTTGCACATTGCAATTTTTACCCTTTTGCAGTTTTTTGCATATTTCAATTTCTTTTGCTTCAAAGTCAAACCAACATGCTTTGGCTCTAGTCGTTGCACGGTATTGTTCTTTGACAGAATTTGATTGAATGCTAAAAGATTGTCGATAAACAGAACAACACAATCACAAATTCAACTACTTGCTACTTTAATGGTCGTAATGGAATCTGCATGCATAGCATTAGAAATGACACCAGCGCCATTATGGCATCTGGAAGAACTACAATGTGCATTGAAATTTGCCCGTACCAAGTTCAATTTGAAATTTATGCCGGTTACGTGAAATTTCCATATGCTTGAGTACCGGATACCGGGAGTTTATTATCAAATTTGTATGTAACCATGCGTCTGTGATTATATTCAGTTATGACAAGTGCTCTGTAAGTGTAAAACATGTTGGGAACCTCAGCATTAGTATATTAATATCAGAGGATAAATGATAACTGGCATTAATAAACTATTTCAACTTCCATCATTCCACCTTAAGTAATACACGTATCACTGTGCAAACAGCTGACTCTGTTCTGATGGACTGTTTTCCTTAAATTTAATATTTGTGAAATGGAAATCAGGCAGTTCTCTGCCGTCCTCCTCCCCAATGTTCCTTGTGTGTGTATGCAGAAGAAAGTTGACATGGCTGACACCAAGTAAAAGGGATTTTCGTGCATGGATAATGGTGCATATGTGCAGGTACATCTTAGTAGCAACGTGACCGCACAGACTATACAAGACTATGTAAGTTCACATATAGGGTTTTGTTCCAGTTAAATCTATGACAAACCAAATATAATAGAAAGTGGTTCCAAAAGTGTGGAAAAGAGATTTTAACTGATCAGGACTACCCTTGATCAAAGTCTATATTATGTCCGTCTCCCCTGTACTATTGAGTTTGGGGATTCATTCCTACCTTTTGTCATCAAACAGTAATTGCAAACCAATTTTACACAAAAATATCGTTCTGAGTTTTGGAAACAATCAAGATTTAGTGTCTACAGATATTTTTAGCTATTGAAGTCAAAATGCTCTATATTAATATTAGCAAACACTATAAATTGATATGAATAGTGAGGTAAAAAAATCACTAATAAAATATGTGTATTATTATATATATCGCCAATTAATCCACCTCGAGCAGTATCTTTATCGTTCAGTCTTTTAAATCTGTGATCGAAGATATCCACCATCTCCAGTAGCTTAACTTTTCCAAAATGGCAGTGCAGATGAAGTTCAAACCGAAACATGCGAAAAGGTGCCTTCTGCGATAAATTGTAGAGTAGAAAATGGAGCGAAATTCAAAAGTATATTCTAAACAAGTTCATGAAATGTTTCTAACGAATTTTCTAATACTTCAAATTATAAGTAATTTAAGATGAATATTTAAAAGATATAAATGATTTATATTATACAAGAAATTCTATGAATACGATCTAAAAATCCTTTTGTGTGTAAATCAATTTGTATGATCTGTTGAGAATTGGAGGACGAGACATCCTTCCTTTGGATTTTCAAACGTAAAAAAAGTAAGCTGTGAAAAATCGTTAAAGAAAAAGTTCGTTTATAGTTAAAGAAAAAAAAGTTTTTAATTTTTTGCTCTCTCCCCTCTCGATCAAAATCATTCTGTAAGATGTTCCTATCTGTTGCTACTAGTCAGTCAGCTAGTTTACCCATTTTATTGCCAAAAGGTCGATACATTGGCACTCGTATCATGGGCCGGATCTAGCGGGGGTGGGGGGCTCAGTCGGTAGCGCGCCAGGCTCGTAATCTGTAGTTCCCAGGTTCGAGTCCCAGCTGGGTCAGCGTTGAGATTTATCTCCGCAAAAATTCCCCGTCCTGCCCACGGTCAGTAGGGGACACCGATGGGCTTGGAAAGGCCGCCGTCCGTCGGATGGGACGTTAAGCCGTGGCCCCGTGTGCGGGAGAGCCATACCCTGTGCACGTTAAAGAACACTGGATGGCCTTGACGGGAGGCTACCATCTGTCTCCCAACAGCTGTTCCAGTGGGTCCCCTTTCCCAACCTTCTCTGAGTCTTTGGGATCCATGTGACCTGGCCATTTAGCCCATGGTGTGCAAAAAAGTGTCGCTCAGAGGTAAAACAACCCAACCGGATCTAGGGGGATCTTTGAGAATGCTAGTAAAGGTAACGGAGGCAAAAAATTATTTAACTTCTCTATATTTCACACATTTTTTCAGTAAATTTTAAAGACCTAAAACGGAAGGGAAAATGACATACTACAATGGAAATCCTATCTTTTGCCCCTCACCCCACCTCGATTGCGTCATTTGCTGGCCCCTTTATACATATATATATATTTTTTTAGATCTCGGCTTGAACCTTGAAAACTGAAAGTAATACTTTAAAAGCAATAGTTTCGAAATTTGCAGTGAATGAAAAGTGATTAAGCAGTTTTATATAAATACTTTGACCACAATATCGCTGAGACCCATCCTTTAAGAAAAATCCACCTTTTAGTAGACTGTGAAAAAATCATTAATGCCATTCGGCGCACAAAAAAGATAAAAAGTTAGATAAACATCGATTTGAACCACACGACGTTAACCAGGTGTTTTTTTTTTCGCATTGTCCTTAGTGGTGAGATTTTCAACAAAAACATTTCTGTAGTCAAGTTGACCTCACAGCTGATGACTGTGGGTATTTTTTGTACATAGCATCTTCCAGTGGAAAAGTGCAAATGTTCAGTCTGAATGTGCATCTTAAAAAGTCTTGTCTAACGTGTTATCTGCATGGGAGTTTATTCCTAATTGTATTTATTGCTGACCACTGGTATAGAAGTCGGTATTTTATTAATATTTATTCAGCTATATAGCCTTTTTAACTGAAAATGTACAAGGCCAAGAAGATCGGAATTTGTACCGAAAGGTCGCAAACGTGTGACAAATGTAAATATAAAAAAATAATTTTTTTTTGTGCAGCTGATATGCAAGTAGTAGCAGAGGCCTTCAAATTCCATTCCTCTGGTCTTGTGCATCGACATTTTTTATGTGGTCGTGTGTGATAATGTTTTCAGAGCGGATGTTTTTTTATGGAACAGTTGGAATAGACTTTAAAAACGTATTTTGCTCATAGAAGTTTAGGTGTGTTTATTAACTTTCGAAACAACTCCTAGTTGTCCAAGCGGGAGCAGCTTGCAGCTGCTCTCTCTACAAACGTAGCAACACAAGATTAAAAAAAAAAACTCAACTGAGCTGGGACTCTCCCACTTTTTAGCCAAAGCTATATCTTTCCACTGTAGCCGAGAAAAGAACAATGTGGAGAACAAGCAGGACCAACAGTAAGAATTTGCCGGTGTGAAGAGAAGACGGATCTTCGGCATGGCAGCTATTTTCACTTTTCATTGTTACTGTTTGCTCATTGCTGCCCTCCAGAGCAGTTTTCCTTCGTCGTTTGCCTGTATATAATTCACTGTCGCGTGATCTACCGAGTATTGCTTCTTGTCATGTACCATAAAAACGACGGCATGTGTGCCCCTCAGTCACATCTGGACTTTTGCGATCATTTTTGACATTGTTGATTATGATCAATAAATAATTTGCTGGATTTGATGATGGTGTTCTCTTGTAAATCATTACGTGAATAATTAACCACTACTCCTCCCATCATTTAGAATAGTGTCTCGCAAACTGTGTGCCGCGGCACAGTAGTGTTCCGCGAGAGATTTTCAAATTGACACTAGATATTCCAAAGATTTCATTTTGACTTGACTTGTGTTATCGACGTGCTTTAATAAAAATCTTTCAGATTTTATCAACTGGGATCTTGTAAGTATTTATCAAGCTTTTTCCAAATTTTGGTATTTTTGATTATTTCAAGCCATAGAATGGACAAATATTTGAAACAAACACCGAGTTATGAATTAAAGAACGAGAGCAAATCTTCAAATAAAACCAGGCTGACGACTTCAACAAAGCGTAAATATAATGACGATTATATAGAGTTTGCTTTTATTCATTTTTAGGTGTGCCGCGGAAATTTTTTATTTTATTTTTTTAGATTCAGTGTGCCGCGGAAAAAATTTTAGATTCAGTGTGCCGCGGGAAAAAAAAGGTTTGCGAGACACTGATTTAGAATGTCTATAATCCATGTTACTACAAGAGAAATGTGGAATATGGCAAGGTCACCTTGAAACACCAAGCCACTGGGCAAAAAGAGCAAAATTAAATATGCATAAAAAATGAAGCGATTTAATTTGTCGAAAATGTAATAAATCTTGATTTTTTTTTTTAACTACATAAATAAAATTATTCATTGTGACTATATTTTAAATATTTATGAGATTTTTTGGATAATTCTGCCATTTGAATTTCAAAAAATAAAAATGTAATTAAAACAGTTCCGTATTTAAAAATTAATTTTTCTGTTTCTGCATTGTCCAGACTTGGTGTGCTATATAGGGGGCTTTGAATATGAACAGAATTTTTTTTAGAATGCATCAGCGATGTCTTCGTGGCTCTTATATAACAAGTCCATTTAGAATTTTTTTTTTCACAAATTCGCATAGTGTTAGTGTAACCTCCATGAATGCTTATCTCAATAATAAAAATTCTTACTAATATGAAATCTCCAAGATATGCAATATTTTGTAGTTTATTCCTTTCATCTACAGCTCTTATTTTCAGATTAATTTTTATCTCCGCAAAATTCCCCGCCCTGCCCACGGTCAGTAGGGGACACCAATGGGCTTGGAAAGGCCGCCGTCCATCAGATGGGACGTTAAGCCGTGTGCGGGAGAGCCATACCCTGTTCACGTTAAAGAACACGCTGGATGGCCTTGACGGGAGGCTACCATCTGTCTCCCAACAGCTGTTCCAGTGGGTCCCCTTCCCTAACCTTCTCTGAGCCTTCGGGGTCCATGTGACCTGGCCATTTAGCCCATGGTGTGCAAAAAAAGTGCCGCTCAGAGGTAAAACAACCCAACGTTAAAGAACACGCTGGATGGCCTTGACGGGAGGCTACCATCTGTCTCCCGACAGCTGTTCCAGTGGGTCCCCTCCCCCAACCTTCTCTGAGTCTTCGGGGTCCATGTGACCTGGCCATTTAGCCCATGGTGTGCAAAAAAGTGCCGCTCAGAGGTAAAACAACCCAACTCAGATTAATTTTTTTCTGTACTCATTAAATTTCGTAAGGATTTCACTGGCTTAAGCATTTAAGAATACCAATGACTTCTAGGAAGACTGAGAATGCCCAGCAGACACAGCCACGGTTCTTATGAGACGAGTGCTTCATTCTGGCATCTTTCCAGTTTCGTAACGGTGTTTGCTTTATCAGAGTGGCGCAAAATAAATGAAATTGTAATTTTATCATGTTGTTACAGCTAACGAATATTTACTATTAGTCATCAAAATATTAAATCCTGTTTAAGTATTATTCCCTCTTGCGAACTCACATGATCAGTAATGTAGCAATTCATGTTTGGTGGGGGGGGGGGGGGTCGAAAATGGGCTCGATATTAGAGGAGGTTAGATATATAACTCTGAGAGAGCTCAAAAATGAAACGATATTTTGAGAGGGTGCACAATAACCAAACTTGATATATCCGCTTTCATATTTTTTGTTTCGTATGCTCTTCATAAACAAAGCAATTTTACTAATTTCGAGAATTCTTAGATAAATTACGACATGGAGAAAATAAAAATGATCATAAATATAAAAATTTAATCGAATAACAATATACTAACATTAATATATGAGATTACATTTTTAAAACTTGATTACTATTAAATTTAAAAAATTTTACATTGAGCTACTACAATAATGGATGGTGGTTTAACCTATTCCTGCGTCATTGAAGAAAATGCATCACAAGTACTAATGTCTATAAATGGCACAGCTGGTCTGTATGGAGTTTTTTTTCCCGTTCACAGAAATTTCTCATCAAATTAAGACTGTGCAAATGGTCAGGACAAGGCTTTGTCCAATAGGTTCACTACCACGCTTTGCTGTTAATCTGTCAATGCGTTCTTTAATATACAAAAAATAAAGCGTTGTTCACGTGGATCGACAGATTAATGTACTATGTAAGAGACTGCGTCTCTCCCAGCTCATAGGGGCGGGGGTGGCTCAGTCGGTAGCGCCCCAGGCTCGTAATCTGTAGTTCCCAGGTTCGAGTCCCAGCTGGGTTAGCGTTGAGATTCATCTCCGCAAAATTCCCCGCCCTGCCCACGGTCAGTAGGGGACACCGATGGGCTTGGAAAGGCCGCCGTCCGTCGGATGGGACGTTAAGCCGTGGCCCCGTGTGCGGGAGAGCCATACCCTGTGCACGTTAAAGAACACGCTGGATGGCCTTGACGGGAGGCTACCATCTGTCTCCCAACAGCTGTTCCAGTGGGTCCCCTCCCCCAACCTTCTCTGAGCCTTCGGGGTCCATGTGACCTGGCCATTTAGCCCATGGTGTGCAAAAAAAGTGCCGCTCAGAGGTAAAACAACCCAACCCTTAATCCACAAACATTACCATTCAAGCAACTGCTTGTCACTAAAGACTTTCGCTTTGGTGCATTCATTATAAGGAAGATGAAACTTCGGCAGAGAGACAAAACAAGAAACTGTCTTATTCTGTGCTTGAACCCTGTTCTTTGCTCAGTAGCTAAACATGCTAACCATTTGGCCACAGGGAAGAAGAAAATATGGGAATTAGATTTTTTGTAGCATGTGACTCCCCCCATGTACGAAATTTTTGGTACAAATCTAACTACTATTAAATTGCATAATGCAAAATTTGAAATGTACCACATCCGTTCATAAAAGTCTAACCTAAAAAATATGGATACATACAAATTAAAAAACTCTCCAAAATAGTCTGCTCTTGAAGATATGGAAGTGTCTCAACGTTCTTGCCACTTCTGTAAAGCTAAAAAAATCTTCATTTTTGCATTCTGTTGGATGCTTGAAATGCCATCAAATCTTAATCCTTTAGGTGTGATTTTTAATTTTTGAGAAGAGAAAGTAGCATGGGGCAAGGTCTTTGATAAGAAGGGTGAGGTACTACAGGAATTTTTTGTTGGGCCAAAAATTCTTGAATGTAGTGGGAAGTATGTGCAGGAGCTTTCATTACGATTGCACCAGAGAGGCCAAAGAGATGTCTCAACTTGAACAATACTGGTTTGAGGGACGAGGTAGCTGGACCCAGGAATTGTGTTAACAACCTCTTCCCCTAAGTTTAAGTATCATCTTGGTTCACTACCTCCACAGCTCCTATTTTTTGGGGGAAACAATATAGTATATATATTATTCATCTCACAAAACAGATGTAAAAAGATTTTATACATTTGACCCGCAAAACTAAGCTTATCTGCAGGAAATATTGATGAGCATTAGTTTTCATACATAAGTGAACATGGTAAAAAAGAACACAAAAGTCACATTAATACAGGTTTTCTCAGGATTACAGGTTAATAGATATTCTTTAAATAGCTTTTTAACTGACTTAATCTCACTAAAATTAGTTAGATATACACAGTCGTATCAGAATAATATGACCACCCATGGAATCACAGTGTACCCACCCAGGTGCGTCACAGTGCACATGACAAGGTCGACCTAAATAAAAAAATAAATACCCCCTCAAGCAACTGCTTGCCACAGAGGTCTGACAGGAGCCTGTCAGTTTATATGCCACAATAGGAGATCTGAGAGAATGGCAGGACCTCAGCAGAAAAACGACACACACACATCCATGCCTAATCCGGGGCTCGAACCCAGGTCCCTTAGATCAGTAGCCAAGCGTGCTAACCACTCGACCACACGGAGATATATGTGGCCGGCCAGAACTGATGAGTCAATGCGTAACGTGAGCACAGTGGGCAGAGGAATTGACTTGACGGACGCTTAAAAAGGAATGATCATTGGCTACTGTGCCAAAGGTAGAAGCATCTCGGAAACGGACTTCGTAGGCTGTTTGCGAGTCGTTCTAGTAAGGGTGTACCAAGAATGGACCACTGGCACGCCGAGTACCTCCAGACGTCGTAACTGTGGAGTCCCAAAGGTCATTGATCCTAGAGGAGAACGTCGCCTCCGTCAACTGGTAAAGGGAAATCGACTCACAACAGTGCAGCAATTGACCACTCAAAAGAACGCTGGGGCACCCAGGTGCATGTCCCCGATAACAGTAGAGTGAACCCTGTTACCATGGGTCGACGCTGTGTAAAGGCGCCCATGTTAACCAAAGTCCATCGGCAACACCTGCAGTTCGCACGAGACTACCGTCATTGGACAGTGGAAAAAGGTTGACTTCTCCGACAAATTGAGGTTTCTACTCCACAGAAGTGATGGACGGTGGCAGATACGGCATCAGACACAAGAACCAACACCTGGACACGCTTGTCGGTCAAGTACAGGCCAGCGATGGCAGTGTGCATGTGGGGGGATGTTTTCCTGGTATGACCTGGGACTGCTGGTACCACTGGATGGGTCCCTGAACGCTAATGGCTATCTGTCCATCCTCGCTGACCACATGCATCCCTTCATGTTGGAGGTTTACCCTGGTGGCGATGGTGTCTACCAATAGGACAATGCAACCTGCCATGTTGCTAAGGTGGTGCGTGACTTTATGCTCTAAGATTTTTACCGTAATTATTAACAAATTTCGAGAATTGAAAATAATTATTGGTCTGAAGTCTGGTATTCTTATCGTGTAATTTTTACTTTATATGTGTCATTGAAAAAGTTGTCCAGAATAATGCCATATCTAAAGAAATTTTGGACTGATAGAATATTGAGGAACCTTCAGTTGCGTTCGAAATATTATCTGTAAGCTTGTGTGGAATTATATTTTTCCCTACAGATGATTGCAATTTTTAATTTTTTTTTAGGTTAGTGATGCCAGTTGTTTCATATATTGTAATTCCATACCTAATTAAAGATTCACAAATTGCCTTGTAGACCATAAGGCAAACGTCGGTATCGACTATGAATTGCAATTTGTAAATTTTAGCCGCGTGATATCCAAGACTTTCACATAGCTTCAAACGTGACTGTTCCATCGAAAGGTTGAATCCAAATATTAACCCAGGTACTTAAAATTATCCACCAATTCAATGCTATGACAATCACAAATGTTTTTATATGTTTCGGATTTATATTGAGGATCTTAATTACATGGTTTGTTTTCAAAGTACCTGATGAGAGGAAGATCATCCATTCAGTTTTATCGTTATTTATATATATTAAATATTCAGCCATCTCACCAAGCAATGTCATCCTGTAATTGTCTTATAGCCGCGTCCATGTCGCGATTGCTGTTTAAAATAACAGTATCAGCATAAAGAAATAATTTACTTTTTAATTTTAAATTAGTCATATCATTAATATACAGGAGGAACAACAAGGGTCCAAGTATAGATCCTTGTGGAACTCCAACATTTAATTTTCTTTCGCTACTTAATGCATTTCCAATTTTGGTTATAATAGTCCTATTACTTAGGTAATTTTTTAACTACATAAGAGCTGTCTCTCTAATTCCATAGTTTTCAAGTTTTGAAAGAAGTATGTGATCCAATGTGTCGAATGCTTTACTAAAGTCGAGAAAGAGAGCAGCAACCTTTTCTCCATGGTTCAAGGCTTTATTAAGACATTCTGCAAAATTAGACAGTAGAGTTGTCGTACTTTTTCCCTTCTGGAAGCCACATCGCCTATTACAGACAATGTGTTTTAAGAGAAAGCTATGGAGAGTGTCATCGATGACCTCTCTAAAATTTTCTTTACGGTCGACAAGATAGCAATAGGCCTATAATTCGTATATTTACTTTTAACACCCCTTTTATAATAGGTCTCAGTATTGCAATTTTTAAAGTGGGTGGTATATTTCCAGAAGTAATATTTAAGTTAATTAGTTTAGCAAGATATTCTGTTAAATGATTCATGCATGCCTTTATATGTTTGGCGTGTATGTTATCAACGCCATATGATTTGCTTTCATCCAAAGAGGTAATTATTTTTTTAACTTAATTTCCGTAATAGGTAGTATGTAAATGGATGAACTCAATGGGATATTAATTATAACTGTCTTTTTAGGTTGTTTTCCGTAAATTATCAACCATGTCTGCAAAATAAATATTGAAATTCGTATCAATTTGAGAATTTGTCAGTTTTTTGGGATATGATTAATTATTATATTATCTAGTGGTTTTTTGTTCTTTCCATCTAATATAGTATTAATCATATCCCATGATTGTTCTGTATTTCCAGCAATAGATTTGAAGCGGGTTTTTTTTTTTTGTACAATATAGATTTTTCTTATAAAATCGGTTACTGAATTTCGTAGTTGTTGATAGTTTTTTGTTAGCATTTTCGTTTCTGTAGGTAACCCATGCTGCATCTCTTTGTTCAATCATATTCATAATTTAGGGAGTGATTCATTCTTTGCTGTTTTTCCGAAATTTGATGTGTTGATTTCATATTTTCATCCAGAATCACGTTGTATTTATTTTTTAAACTATTGTACATTTCATCAGCAGATGTGTTAACTTGTTCAGTATTCCAATCAGTCCTAATTATTGAATTAATATTTTTATGATCATATTTCAAATATTTTTCATCACCTGTTGTATATTTGTACCCTGATTTATTTGAGCTTAGTAATCATCATCATCATCCTCAAGCAGCCATGGGTTACGGAAGTCCAACCAGACCGTGCAATTTAGTTCTCCAAGCATATCTGTCCTGAGCTACATCTGGCCACTGCACCCAATTCTAATAAGGTCCCGTTTGACATTGTCTGCCTACCGCATCCTAGGTGTCCCCCTCTGAGGCTTTTAGGCACACTATTCGTAACCCTATTCGCCAATTTATAATTATCCATACGGGTAACATGGGCAAACCAACGGAGTCTCTCTCTGCACAATATGCTGCTTAAAGGAGGTTGCAGACTTCTTTGCCTGACCTCATCATTAGTTACAAAGTTAACCACCTAATACTCAAGATACTACGTAAGCATCTAGAATCAACAGCATCTAGTTTCCTGTTATCTTGTTTACACAGCGTCAAAGTTTCACTACCATAACTAACTCTAGAAAGAACCGAACTATTATACAGTCTAATTTTAGTCTTTAGGTGTATACGCCTATTTCTCCATAATCTCCATAGATTCTTAAAAGTCCCGGAAGCAATCCCTATTCGTCTGTTAATCTCATGCCGCACATCACCATTATCTGTTACATAGCTCCCAAGAAAATTAAACTGTGACACCTGCTCAAGACTGCAACCATTCAGATTAACTGAATCACAGCCTGCCTGGCCAATTTTCATCACTTTAGTTTTCTCTCTATTTATAACCAAACCTACTCTACTACCAGTTTTATCAACAGCTCGAATGAAAGAGTTCATCTCATCAACATCATTTGCCAAAAGGGCTAAATCGTCAACATAATCTAAATCAGAAATTTTCGTATCTCCAGTCCATTTAAGGCCAAAATCTTTCCCTTGAAGTGAATTTCGCATAACATAATTAATAACCGAAGAGAAAGGAGGCAAAATGCACCCTTGTCGAACACCAGAAGTAATGCTAAACCAATTGCTACAAGACTTATCAACTCTCACACATGACTCAGTGTTATTATAGAGAGCTAGTAATAACGAAATAAAATAGTGGTCTGCAACTCTGATTCACGAGATTAAGGATTTATAATTAAAATTTCTATTTAATTTTACATTAATGTGATCAATGTTGAGTGAGTAGTGGAACTTCCCAAAATCTCTTCTCTAGTAAATCCTCTTATTGTAGGGACAAAGCCAAACTCGGAAAGAGCGTTAAGATAGTTTTGAACTCCATTCTTTCTATGACTAGAAATATCAATATTGAAATCTCCAATGAGTATTATATTCTTAAATTTATGGTTCTCCCCCATCCATCTAGTTAGAGAAGAAATTCATTAATATCGGTGTCCGGAGATCGATAAATAGACACCAAGTGATATATTTTTTTGATAATCCTTAAGTGAATCGATTCTTTTGGTGAAATACGTAAGCTAAGATTTTCAATTACCAAGGTTTCTCTATAGAAAGCAATGTTGCTTTCTTACCGATACTATTTAAAGAAATTTGGCTATAATATATAAGGATTTTTCATATTCATTAACATTCTTTTCTGTTAATACAATTACATCTAGAAAATCTAAGATATTAATTAAATAGCAATATAAGAGCCGCTTTTTTTTAACTTATGACATTAAGATGTATAACTGATGACTGTCTATTGTATCATATGTTACGTTTTTATATTCTTGGAACCAGTTTTTAACTTCAGCAATATTGTCCAGTTCATAATGATTCGGGTTATTCCAGTCAGCACCAAGATCCTTTGCATCGTCGAAAAAGGCCATTGTGGAGATTACGATTCGTTAGCCATGGCCGATATGAAGCAGAAATTTCAGACAGAAATTTCAAAGCCTGTCAGAGTTGCTATGAATATCGAGTTTTATATTGTTACGACAGATGAACGTGCTACAGTAATTTATGATAAACGTGTCATGAACGCTCCGTATGCTTCTGCGTGAGAATTATGTAACCAACGAATTGGAATACAGAACCGATCTGAAAAAATAGGATTGAATTGTATGTTGGGTTGGGTTGTTTTACCTCTGAGCGGCACTTTTTTGCACACCATGGGCTAAATGGCCAGGTCACATGGACCCCGAAGGCTCAGAGAAGGTTGGGGGAGGGGACCCACTGGAACAGCTGTTGGGAGACAGATGGTAGCCTCCCGTCAAGGCCATCCAGCGTGTTCTTTAACGTGCACAGGGTATGGCTCTCTCCAGCACACGGGACCAAAGCTTAACGTCCCAACCGACGGACGGCGCCTTTCCAAGCCCATCGGTGTCCCCTACTGACCGTGGGCAGGGCGGGAAATTTTGCGTAGATAAATCTCAACGCTGACCCAGCTGGGACTCGAACCTGGGAACTACAGATTACGAGTCTGGCGCGCTACCGACTGAGCCACCCCCGCCCCATTGTATGTTGGAATTGTGGATATCCGAAAGGAGGCATAATTAGTGCAGTCTGTACGCGATGTGTGTATAAAGTGAAGAAGCATTTTATATGGTGAGTGAGCGGAAGGTTGATTAGTTTATTGGTGTGGATCGTGTTGATAAGCTGGTAAAAGAAAAGAATTTGTCGTCTTGTGCGTGGTGATCAACGTCTGAAAAGATTTGGTTCTGAGAAACCAGTACACTTAGCCGCAGTTTTGGAGTACTTGAGGACTAAAGCCTAAGAAGGAAGTCATTTAGTATATAAGTATTTAGTTTGTTTAGGAATTGGTAGGATATTCTCGTTAGATTGAATATTTATTTATCAACATGATTTTATTGTTCATTGAATGATAGCTTTGTTTTGTGATTTGGATGTGAATAGAATTGAGATAATGGATTCTTTTGAAAGTTTATCTTTGTATTATTAGAGTCTCGTGCAGGTTGACTTAGTTTGTTTATAAATAATTCCATCAATGCTTTTGTAATAAATTGCATTCTATTGTAATTTTCATTGACATATTTTTACTTGAACTCGCGCTCAGTGCTCATCCATTTTAATTTGCAACATTATTGTCGCCATCCGATTTTCTCGAGAAATTTTTTCCTTGTTTACACCAGGGGTGGGGGTGGCTCAGTCGGTAGCGCGCCAGGCTCGTAATCTGTAGTTCCCAGGTTCGAGTCCCAGCTGGGTCAGCGTTGAGATTTATCTCCGCAAAATTCCCCGCCCTGCCCACGGTCAGTAGGGGACACCGATGGGCTTGGAAAGGCCGCCGTCCGTCGGATGGGACGTTAAGCCGTGGCCCCGTGTGCGGGAGAGCCATACCCCGTGCACGTTAAAGAACACTCTGGATGGCCTTGACGGGAGGCTACCATCTGTCTCCCAACAGCTGTTCCAGTGGGTCCCCTCCCCCAACCTTCCCTGAGCCTTCGGGGTCCATGTGACCTGGCCATTTAGCCCATGGTGTGCAAAAAAGTGCCGCTCAGAGGTAAAACAACCCAACCCTTGTTTACACCACACATACTTGTACTGCCTTTCACGAGCGATTCATTTTGCCCTCCACAAAAGATCTTTATTTGCAGACTAGAGTATCAAACTGGAATATCGTAAGCATTATAGGCTACTTCTGAGGCCAGACATATTGTCCACTTAAACTGGTTATATTGTATATCAGTACTTTTTCCATGCTTTCATAAGTTTCCTTCATTACCACAGCATATGTCACTGGAATGGACGGTTTTGGAATTCCTTTATGCAGGACAGCTTTTAAGATGAATTTTGACGAAACTATAAATAGATGGCATTCCTTAGGGTCGTGATTGTTCCAATTTCTTCCATCAGCCCTGAAATATCTGTGCAGAAACACAAACTATCTTGCATCTCATAATAAGCAGGTAAAGCCAAATTTCTCTTTCTGAACAGAGAAATTCTGGTACCCTTGCCAAAAGATTCCACTCTTGAAGTCTTGAACCTAAAACCTCAGCTTGTTCGGAAAGTCCTAGGTCTCGAACAAGATCATTTAGTTTAGTTTGCTGAATCAGATGAGGCTCGTCTAACTTTTTAGGGGTGTATGTAGGATCAGGATCTGTATGTGCCTCAAAGTCTTCCTCTGATGAATATGAATCCATCTCCTCCTAGTTGGTTGGAGGTGTTCGTATAAGATTTTCTCCATAAGGAACTGGCCTTATGGCTGAAGGCACATTTGGATATTGTATTTTGCCTCTGTTCTTTTTTGAAAAGCCCAATACCGATACTTTAAACAAAAATGGTAATCATGCAAGTGACTAGTTGGCTTATGCTAAACCATTGGAACTACAAATGGCATGGATTTTATCTTACCTTTCAACCATTCACTCAGGCCAACAAAACAAGAAATTCAGCACACATGTGGAGCCCATGTTTTATCCTGATCTCCACCACGACATCCAAAATACAAGTTATAGGCATTCTTCACAATCTTTGTCAAAAAACGACATTGGGATTTTAAAATATAATTTCTACACACATAACAAAATTAATCTGGCACATTAACACATCCGCGATGCTGCCTTTGTGCCATTTAAACTCCAAAATTCACTCTTCAACGTACAGCACGTGTTCCTCCTACAATGAAAACAAGAATGGCGGTCTAAATTACTGTTACATGTTTTCTCCCACTTGACAGTGTTTCCAACCACAAAAAAACTAGTTTCCTCCCAGTTGCCTGGAGGTGTTGGTATAGGAAGATCTTAATAGGAGTCAAAATGGCCAATAACATAAAAACGTGACGTGCTAGCCATATTTTAAGGCCAGATCTGAAAAATAGTTAAAGGCTGCTATAATTGTTCATGTTATAAAACCCATGTGAACCAGTGTTGTCACGGCCAACAGTAATTGAGGAAAAGGAAGGGTTGGGTTACCTCTGAGCGGCACTTTTTTTGCACACCATGGGTTAAATGGCTAGGTAACATGGACCCCTAAGGCTCAGAGAAGATTGGGGGAGGGGACCCACTGGAAGAGCTGTTGGTTGACAGAAGGTAGCCTCCCGTCAAGGCCATTCTATAACGTGCACAGGGTATGGCTCTCCCGCACACGGGGCCACGGCTTAATGTCCCATCCGACGGACGGCGGCCTTTCCAAGTCCATCGTTGTCCCCTACTGATCGTGGGCAGGGCGGGGAATTTTGCGGAGATAAATCTCAACGCTGACCCAGCTGGGACTCGAACCTGGGAACTACAGATTACGAGCCTGGCGCGCTACCGACTGAACCACCCCCGCCCCAGGAAAAGGAAGACTTATAAACACCTGCTGTTTTTTTTTAATTCAATAGCCAGAAATTTTTGCATCCAATTTCTTTTCCAGGAGAGTTGGGTTGGGTTGTTTTACCTCTGAGCGGCACTTTTTTGCACACCATGAGCTAAATGGCCAGGTCGCATGGACCCCGAAGGCTCAGAGAAGGTTGGGGGAGGGGACCCACTGGAACAGCTGTTGGTTGACAGAAGGTAGCCTCCCGTCAAGGCCATCCAGTGTGTTCTTTAACGTGCACAGGGTATGGCTCTCCCGCACACGGGACCACGGCTTAACGTCCCATCCGACGGACGGCAGCTTTCCAGGAGAGAAAATCCATCTTCCTAAGTACTCCAAATGACGAATTCATAAAAAGATTTACTAAACAATCCTTCAGCAAAATTAAAAATGCATTTTTTTTCTGGGACTAACAAAACCATACGTCCCTAAATGGCCACTTACAGACTTATGACCGATTTTCCTTTGGTAGGCTTCTTTACGACAGCAACTACGGGAATAGTCCCGTAGTCGATAACAAACGTAAAAAAAAATGCTGTGATAAAGAAATTCGCCATGCCAACAAAATATCATCTGCTTTGCCTAGCATCAGCAATTCTGTTATATATGGCGGAAAAATAAAATTGATTATTTAATATCATAGGCTCCTGTCAGACCTCTGTGGCAAGCAGCTGCTTGAGGGGGTATTTTTTTTAGTATACTTGAGTGAATAACTTGGAAAATGAATCTGATATTTTAATTGTATTGCTTGTCACACAGCAATTTGAAGATGGAATTCTATTCATATTGCCCAGATCTCCAAAACTCCTTGATTGTCACAGAAATTTTCTTCTAAATTTCTGAATCCATTCATTCATCATTACGAATAATCCAGAGCGATCGTTTTTATTTATATTAAACAGTGTTGATATTTGGAAGCAAACGCCTTTTAACTCAATAATTTCCTCCATTTGATTGTCCAGAAAAACCCGACACTTCTTCAATTTCAGGTTTTATAGTTCTGAAGACAAGTTTTTTCTGCACAAAATGCACAGTAGTATCCAGCACTGGCTCGTAAATCTTTTAAAGTACGATTTCGCAAACTTTATACAGCTGGGAACTGAATTTTTCAATACTTTTTTGTGGCCCAAAAATATAAATGTATATAAAAAAAAATAAGAATAAATTTTCCGTTATTTTACTTGTATAAATGACTAATTTTGTGTGCACTTTATAGCTTTTAAATAACTACGATAAAACTAAACAATGAATAGGAAACATGATGCGGTGAGAAAGTCGCATCTTGCAGAGTTGGGTTGGGTTGTTTTACCTCTGAGCGGCACTTTTTTGCACACCATGGGCTAAATGGCCAGGTCACATGGACCCCGAAGGCTCAGAGAAGGTTGAGGGAGGGGACCCACTGGAACAGCTGTTGGGAGACAGATGGTAGCCTCCCGTCAAGGCCATCCAGCGTGTTCTTTAACGTGCACAGGGTATGGCTCTCCCGCACACGGGGCCACGGCTTAACGTCCCATCCGACGGACGGCGGCCTTTCCAAGCCAATCGGTGTCCCCTACTGACCGTGGGCAGGGCGGGAAATTTTGCGGAGATAAATCTCAACGCTGACCCAGCTGGGACTCGAACCTGGGAACTACAGATTACGAGCCTGGCGCGCTACCGACTGAGCCACCCCCGCCCCCGCATCTTGCAGAGTTCATGAATGTTGCACGATAATAATAGGATTTTTTTTTTGTATTCTAATTTGTATGTTGCTATCTGCACAGTCACCACATGGTGTAGTGTGTCACTTAAAAGCTATGCTGAATTGTACCTTAAAAGTCACTAAAAAGCTGTCCCTTAAAAGCTATGCTGATTTGTATGTATCACCAACGACCTAGGTCGTTGGTGATTACATACAAATCAGCATAGCTTTCGATGAAATTTCTTATACATTAATACTCATAAGTAACAGAAAAAGCTAATTTTTCTGTCTAGTAGTTTTCAGATCCACTTTCACTTGTGTAAGGTATAAACAGCTTTAACATATGAGATAGCTTCTTACAATACGTAACAAGTGGAAAAAGGAACTAAAACAATCCATCATGACATTCTCGTATTAGCTAACTTGATTCTAATTGAACATGGCGATTTCTACAGCTACTTCAATGACTACCGCATACGCAAAAGATTTTTGCATATGTATCTGTGAATGTTTGAATTTCATAGGAAATATAATCGTGATTGCTAATTTTTTTAAACAGAATCGTTTTATTGAACCTAAAAATTTTCGTGAAGGTTATTTTTCTTAAATATTCTAAGGAAATTCGAATGCTCAAATATCCAGTTAACATTTTTTCAGGTTGCTAAAAATACATTGAACCTAAGCTTTCTACAGCAGTGAGAGAGCTCATTTGTTAAGACAAGGAAAATGTGATGCAGTGGTTATGCTGCGCACAAATTTTTACGAACTTAGAACGTTTCAGGCTCCTCTTCCAAATTCATAACTTTTACTTTATTAAACGGTCGTAAAACAAATAGCATACACTATTAACGAAATACAAATTTATTACAGTTATAAATTTTTTAATATTAGGATTTACCATAATTTTAAAAACAAAAAATATTAACTAAATTAATTTAATCTATTTTCTTTTGCAAAGGCTGTCTTATGGTAGTATGTATGTTAAAGGGCTGCATAAATGTTTAATTGTGGAATGGATAATTGGTGCCCAAAGAGATGGAGTTCCTTGCTATATAACTTTCAACAACAGATTATAAATTTATTACAAAATAGAAACATTTAATATATTACATTTATTACAAAGTAAGATAAAAAAAAATATCTTTTAAAAACTAACAAATATATAAGAATTAGCATTTATTGAAGTTCACCTTGGAAAAGGGTTGGGAACCACTGTATCATCTCAGCTGTACGAACGAAGAATGACGAAATGATACTTAGTTAATGCAAAACATAATGCATGTATTCTAAGATTTTGAAAATATCATAAAAGGTAATATTTTAATCTTGAAATAATTCAGGGCTCTCAAACACGTGATCTTAGTCATTTTGTGTGGCCTGTAAGAAATACATTTTATTGTAACTATGGTAGCAGACTGTGGCATGCTAGCTTGGCGGGCTGTAGTCATCTCTTGTGATATGGGGGCAGTGTTAACCCAAGGCATTTCGCTGCCCCCAATCGAACTTACTTTTCTCCACCCTCATGTAAATTTACCTTTTTACTACAAAGGATTTTATTTTTGTAGTGCCCCCCCCCCCATAAAAAAATAATTTGTTTGCCATTTCAAGTGAATTTATTTTCTTTTACTCTTACAACTAATTTTATTTTTTGCTGCCTCAAAGCGATTTCCATTCAGCACCACTTCCGTCCAAATTCCAAATCAGGACCATTTCCGCCATCTCAAACGACATTATACCATTTTCATGGCTACGAGTATATTTGTCTGCCTCTACATTTGAAATATAATGCTAGCTAAATCAACAGGTTTCCAAAATTACTATATTCCTACAGTTGTATACAGACATTGGCACTTTTGAGTGGAAATTTGAAAAGGCCCATCCAATTACTAGCATGCCACCTTTAAAATTTTGTTGACCCTCCAAGTGAATGCTTGTGCTGTTGGGCTGACCATATGTGGGGAATATGGTCACATTCTGCTGAAAATGACGCCATTACAAATAAAATTTAGATTTATGTTTTGGTATTAAAGGTATGTAACATTTAAATGATAAGGATAATTGATCAGTGTTAGGATTGAATTACACAGGAAAAATTACACAAGGAAGAAATTACATGAAGAAAAAATTACATAAGTCCAAAATTACACATAGTACAAATTCGTTATTTTGTATTCAGTTTAACCCAGAGGTTTTGGGTTGTTTGGGTTATTTACCTCTGAGCGGCACTTTTTTGCACACCATGGGCTAAATGGCCAGGTCACATGGACCCCGAGGGCTCAGAGAAGGTTGGGAGAGGGGACCCACTGGAACAGCTGTTGGGAGAGAGATGGTAGCTTCCCGTCAAGGCCATCCAGCATGTTCTTTAACGTGCACAGGGTATGGCTCCCTGCACACGGGGCCATGGCTTAACGTCCCATCCGACGGACGGCGGCCTTTCCAAGCCCATCGGTGTCCCCTACTGACCATGGGCAGGGTGGGGAATTTTTGCGGAGATAAATCTCAATGCTGACCCAGCTGGGACTCGAACCTGGGAACTACAGATTACGAGCCTGGCGCGCTACCGACTGAGCCACCCCTGCCCCTAACCCAGGCAGGACCAGATTAAGGCCAACTGATGCCCTAAGCACAGCCCAGCAATTGTGCCCCTCGACCCTTCCATTGCTTAACTGACAAGACATTAAGACTCAATAAGTGATGAAATTCTAAGTAGGCAACAATTCAATAAGCATTATTTTGTATCTTTTGATCCATGTTTGCTAAAATGATATGTATTTCAAGGTTAGAAAGCAATGGAATAAAATATGTTTTGTTTCGTACAAATAATGATATTTCTCCATTAGAATATCTTTCTTAAAAATTGTCCACCAACATCGATTTCTGTAGAAAGAGGATTTTCAAAATTGAAAAGTATCTTCTCGAGATCACTCATCTCCTTTATTTCGAACGTACATATGTTCGGGATCGACAGCTCAGGAACGTCACTTACAAACAACCTCTATTTAATATTTCTCTTTGGAACCATAGGCAATCTGCAGCCAACTGTAGAGCAAGGACTACAAATTGTATCGAAGGATGGCACTACGGACTTCAGTCACTTTTTCGGTGTTCCCATCCAACTGTTTGGAAATTTCTAGACAGCATCGTCAAAGAATTATCCTTACAACATACAAACTGTTTGCAGCATTTAACTGGTCAACAAAACCCCGGATGTGGTTGGTACATTTCTTTAAAACAACGTATTTCAATAATTGTACAGAATTATGACTCTAATAGATGATTAGATTTCTTGCATTGTATAGCTCATATGACTTAGTGTTTTTCATTTTATATTTTATATAAAAAAAAATACCCCCTCAAGCAGCTGCTTGCCACAGAGGTCTGACAGGAGCCTGTCAGTTTATATGCCATAGTAGAAGGTCTGAGAGGATGGCAGGACCTCTGCAGAAAAACGACACATACATCCATGCCTTACCCGGGGCTCGAACACAGGTTCCTTAGATCAGTAGCCAAGCGTATTTAAATTTAATTTTATCTATGTATTTTTGCAAGTGAAAATTTTTGTAATTATAAGAAAGTTTAAGTACTTGATATGACAACCAAATAGTTTAATAAATTTTAAATAAATATTGAATTGTGTATTTTTTTTTCCATGTGTAATTTATTCCTTGTGTAATTCTATCCATGTGTAATTTTAGCACGTGTAATTTTTTCCTGTGTAATTTTATCATGTAACCAATTGATCAATATGCATCAGTCAAAAAAATTCATCTAAATCTGGTGAGGTGGGTAAAATTGTGTTAGTCAGACATGAATTTCTCATAAGAAATAATGTAAATAGTGGGAGATACATTTCAGATTCATAACCTGATTGACTTATTTTTAATTCTCTCCCTTTATTATGATTATACTTTGGTTACTGCTTTGGGCTTTTTGTTTACTCAGTGGACTGAGCAGTTAGTGTGCTTGGCTCTGGGTTAGGCATGGATGTTTTTGTTGCCTTTCTGCAGAGGTCTCACCTTCCTCACAGATCTCAATAGCACATTATACTGGCATGCTCCTGTGAGACCTCTGTGGCAAGCAGCTGCTTGCAGGGGTATGCCACAGAGTACAATGATACAGATACAATGATTACCTTTGATACCTCTGTGGATACAACTTAGAGGTTGATAACAAATAGAGGTTGTGTGTATACAACCTTTGATACCTCTGTGGATACCTTTGATACCTCACAGATACCTGTGATACCTCTGTGGCAAGCAGCTGCTTGCAGGGGTATGCCACAGAGTACAATGATACAGATACAATGTGATACCTTTGATACCTCTATGGATACCTTTGATACCTCACAGATACCTGTGATACCTCTGTGGCAAGCAGCTGCTTGCAGGGGTATGCCACAGAGTACAATGATACAGATACAATGTGATACCTTTGATACCTCTGTGGATATATTTGATACCTCTGTGGATACCTTTGATACCTCACAGATACCTGTGATACCTCTGTGGCAAGCAGCTGCTTGCAGGGGTATGCCACAGAGTACAATGATACAGATAAGAAAAATGGCTAAAGGCAGCTTTATTTTAATATGCAGTATGTATGATTGTCGAGTAATGAAAATGACCAACTGCGTGCATATAAGCACTTCTGCTTTACCCTCAGCAAGTTATAATCTTAACCACTCAGTGAATTTGTAAATGCATAATGCTATTTGTCAGTGACAATTAAAATGTTTTTTATTGTTTACAAATATATTACTTGCTATAGCTATTTAAACACACTAATTTGTATACACAAATACAAAAATTATTTTTGGTCAGACAAGGAAAGTTGGCTACTGATCAAAGGGTTGGGTTGGGTTGTTTTACTTCTGAGCGGCACTTTTTTGCACACCATGGGCTAAATGGCCAGGTCACATGGACCCCGAAGGCTCAGAGAAGGTTGGGGGAGGGGACCCACTGGAACAGCTGTTGGGAGACAGATGGTAGCCTCCTGTCAAGGCCATCCAGCGTGTTCTTTAACGTGCACAGGGTATGGCTCTCCCGCACACGGGGCCACGGCTTACTGATCAAAGGGACCTGGGTTTGAGCATGGCAAAGCACTGACATTTCTTCTGTTCTTTTGTGGAGATCTCGCCTTTCTCACACATCTTCTCTATGGCATATTAAATTAACTGGTTCCTGTCAGAATCCTTTGGCAAGCAGCTGCCTGAGGGATAATTTATTTCTGATCAAGGGACATATTTTGAGCCATGGGTAAGACATAGATACTTGTTGTCTTTCTGCTGTGGTCTTGCCTTCTTCACAGATTTTCTCTATGACATATAACTGATGGAGTCCTGCCATATGACTCAGAAATATCGATCACATTTTCCTCCCTTTTGGAGTCATGTTTGAGGTAGCCCATGAATTAGAGATGTCACAAGCTTTGAGAGATCCCCCCCCCTTTTTTTATTGGGGGAGGGGAGAATAGTGGAGGTAAAAATCAAAATAGTTTATGATGGTAATTATATGAGCTTTCATTTGACATGTAACTTGTAACTGTAGGCCCTCCCATTAGGAAGATATAGTAGACGACTTTCACATTTCGTTTTTTAGAGGGGAAGAAAGCATGATGGGAAGTAAATTTTTTTTATAGCTTATGACATTCCTCGCATCACAATCTTTCATTTGAAGCGCAGCTTGTTACATTCTGCACTCACATTAAGGAGATATAGAGGGAAAATCCTTTTCATATCGCCCCCCTCCTTTTGAGGGGGGAAGAAAGTTTGGGGATCAATTTTTTTTTATAGCCTATGACATTCCCTCATCAGAAGCTTTCATTTAACATCTAGCTTGTTACATTCAGCACTCAAATTCTGGAGATATAAGAATCGTTTTCATATTTCCTCTTTTTTAGGGGGGAAGAAAATATGGGGAGTTAATTTTTTATAGCCTATGAACTCCCCACATCACAAGCTTTTGATACATAAATCATTTAATTTCTCCATCACGTTTGAAAGATATGGTGGAACAACTATTTTGACAAATCCATAAATTGACAAATGTCAAAGTGAAAAGCAATAGGAAGATAGGTAAAAAAGAAAAGGGAGTGTTTTGTGGAATCTGCAAGATGAAAGTCTGAATGAAGCATTACACTTTTAATGCAAATAAACCAGCTAAGAGTTGGAATGCCGCACTCCATTATTTAACTAGCTGTAGAATACCAAGAATGTGACTTCTTCAAATCTTGTCTTGCTTCCAACAGTTTAAAAATTATAGTAAGCTCAGTTAGCGATTATGAATCTTTACCACAAAAAATTCATATAGCCAGCTGGATTATGGGCAATATAAGAGAGATGTTCACTGCATAAATGTTCATTTCAAATGAAGAAAAATGTATTAAGAACATAGGGTTGGGTTGGGTTGTTTTACCTCTGAGCGGCACTTTTTTGCACACCATGGGCTAAATGGCCAGGTCACATGGACCCCGAAGGCTCAGAGAAGGTTGGGGGAGGGGACCCACTGGAACAGCTGTTGGGAGACAGATGGTAGCCTCCCGTCAAGGCCATCCAGCGTGTTCTTTAACATGCACAGGGTATGGCTCTCCCGCACACGGGGCCATGGCTTAACGTCCCATCCGATGGACGGCGGCCTTTCCAAGCCCAGCGGTGTCCCCTACTGACCGTGGGCAGGGCGGGGAAATTTTGCGGAGATAAATCTCAACGCTGACCCAGCTGGGACTCGAACCTGGGAACTACAGATTACGAGCCTGGCGCGCTACCGACTGAGCCACCCCCGCCCAAGAACATAGGGAATATACAAGGATGAAGCATTTAAGTAAGCCATAACCAGAAGTTTGTAACACACTGGATACATTTCAAATGGATTCAACTGTATTTTCTTATTCTGTATGTATTTTTAGGTCTTAAAACAACTATTTTATAGAAGTGTACTTAAATGCTTATGTATAAAAATTATATGAAATGATTATCAAAATCATTAAAAGTCAATTGTTTTATCAATATAAATATTTACAATAAAAATTGATTTATATCAATATGTAGCATATGTTTATTAAGGTGAGTGCCAAATGAAAAACAGTTTCCACCCCCACCTAGAGTTATTATTTCGTCATTGTGAACAACACTTGAATGACTATGCAATAAAATTGGATACTCTGGATCTTGTTCCTGAAAGATAGAAAAAAAAGAAATAAACTCTTACACAACAAAGAAATCTGCTAGTGAGGATGAAAAAGATATTGAGAAAAAAATATACACTCCTATCTTGAATCACATTTATGCTTAAAAAAAAATTGAAATTCTGCTGCAAAAATGCTACAATTCTAGTTTATAATAAATTCTTCATAAATTTTTACTGATTTGGCCTCACATTTACAATGTTTAGGAGTTTCTTTTTCATTGTACATATCATAGCCATAGAAAGAAGAATAAATGTTAAAGAGTTAACCATAATCCCTATCCTGAAAGAACACAAGCACAGAATCGGAATTCACAATGCAATAGATGTGTGAAAGTAAATTGTTTTATGCAGCACATGAAGGACAGGAATAAAAATTACCATTTCATAAACAGTTATGCTCCAATTTGCAAATTCTTACATATAAACATAAACTTACTGGTAAAGCAAATTCTTTAACTTGTAGTGTTTCTAAATCAATTACAGCAACTCCAGGTACAGCTTGTGGTATGTGGTTGGTACCTCCAATCAGTATCAGTTGATTTTTATAAATATGAGATGTATGGGAATACCTAAAAATATTGAATAACATAAATCAATAAAAGCGTAAACTGATTTATCAATAATATTTCAAAACCTTTGTATCTTCAAACCATATCTAGATATTGTACTCTTACATTACAAAAGTTATATTGTGAAATTCACTTGATCCATGCAAATAAATTTAAATATATTCATATAGTAATCCATCAGGGCCAGGGCTGTTTGTTTAGAGCCTGTAGCAAATTAGTCTGTGTTGAGTCTTCTAAAAATTGCATCTTGATGTTGAAGTGTGGTTCCCTTTAATAGCCGAAATTCCCCGCCCTGCCCACGGTCAGTAGGGGACACCGATGGGCTTGGAAAGGCCACCGTCCATCGGATGGGATGTTAAGCCGTGGCCCCGTGTGCGGGAGAGCCATACCCTGTGCACGTTAAAGAACACGCTGGATGGCCTTGATGGGAGGCATCTGTCTCCCAACAGCTGTTCCAGTGGGTCCCCTCCCCAACCTTCTCTGAGCCTTCGGGGTCCATGTGACCTGGCCATTTAGCCCATGGTGTGCAAAAAAGTGCCGCTCAGAGGTAAAACAACCCAACAACCTTTTAATAGTCAAAGCATTGGGCACAGAAAGCAGCTTCTCCAATTGTAATCTATATGAAGCCCTAAGGCAGAGGTGGCCAAACAGTTGATTGTATTCAACTGTTTGGTTGATCACATAGCTGCCATAGCTGGTTATCAGCTTACACTAATGTGGATGCATGTCACTGCCACTACTATATCACAAGTCTTAGTGTTTGTGAGCAAATTTGCAGCTAGATTTAACGGATTTTTTAATAAAGTATATAATTCTATATACTTTATAGAACTTTTAGAGAATATTGCATAATTCTTGATATATCACCATGCTAATGTTGGCATTATGTTTCATAAACACCAAATGCTTAATGGTCAAGCAATGTTAAATGATTATTATGACTTATGTACTATGGTCGATCGCAAAAGATTTTCTGTCTTAAAAGTCGATCGCAAAAGATTTTCTGTCTTAGAAGTCGATCGCAGAGTCCAAAAGTTTGGCCCTCCCTGCCCTAAGGTATTCTGAATACATAATCCTATAGAGAATTACTTTTATAACATGAAAAAGTGTGCAATTGTATTCTGGGCCAGGGTTACAACCTGTGCTTCTTAAGAAAAATATAACTATATGTTACATGTCACAGCTCCTACGAGGTATTAATTGTACGCCAAGAGGCATATAAGTTATAAAAATGCCAAACAGAAATTAAAAAGTATCAAATAAAAAATCAGATTAAAAGAATAACAAATTAAAAAGTACTAAATACAATATTATACTTAAATAAATATTATTACTTAAATCTCCATAATCTGGTAATGCTCCTAATCCAGCAGAGTCCCAAAATTCAGCAGATTTCCTGTGAACTGTTTGGATATAACTATCAATCATAAATTTATTATTCAAATATTTTTCTGTCCAGTGTATTGCATTGCAATCGATGCAAAACCTTTAATCATTCATGTTTTAAATGATACAAAATGAAATATTTTGTTTTACCTAAAACAAATTGTTACCCTAAATATAAGCAATAGTTAATATTATTAGTTCAACATGGGTAAATTTGGTAAGCACCATTAAATTCTGAAATTATTATACACATGAACTCCTTTATTTAGTCTGACATTTCATGATCCAGGAACTCTGTTTTGAGAAAATTCTTGAAAATAGCTGGGGGGGTTTTCCTGAAACAGACACTTTGTCTTGATAGAGCTCAAGTTATAGGTTTGCTTACAAATTTCCGGTTGGCAATAAGATTGGCTGTTGCAAAAACACTTCTAATACATTAGAGATTTTGATATTATCCAATTATTTTTACCTATATGTATGGACTTAATTTCATAAAAGTACTTTAGATACAATTGACATTAATACACTTTTGTAAATAAAAATTAAATATAATAACCCAATGTTATATAAAAAAAAATAAATAAATACCCCCTCAAGCAGCTGCTTGCCACAGAGGTCTGACAGGAGCCTGTCAGTTTATATGACACAGTAGGAGATCTGAGAGGATGGCAGGACCTCAGCAGAAAAACGACACACACATCCATGCCTTACCCGGGGCTCGAACCCGGGTCCCTTAGATTAGTAGCCAAGCGTGCTAACCACTCAGCCATGGGATGGCTCATGTTATATTACTATACTTTATTTAAAAGTGTAATAAAATATTTCAGTACCTTGCATAATGCCTTAATTTCATACAACTAATATACCTTCCTGTAGTTGAAGATACCTCCTATTTGCCAAGAAAATTCAATGTTCCAGCACAGCTTATATATTTGAGGTTGCTGCACTAGAGGGTTTTAAGTGTACTACAGCAAAATTTTAAAGTATGGGCCACAAAGTCTTTGGAAAGAGCAACACCACATAAAACTTTTACTTTGAATTTTCATACTATAAGTAAAGAAATGAAAAACTTTTGCTTTGGAATGCGTTCTGTCATAAATGTCTTCCATTTTTTTTTTATTTCAAATCATAAATAAATTCCCTGCTTATTGTTTAATCAATTGATTAAAATTCTGATAATTATTAACCTAAAGATAATATTTCACATTTTATGCTTATACAAAACTTCAGATAGAAATCTGCTTTTCATTTTTTTTCTTCCTTTAACTTACCTTGGAAGTAAACCAGCAATGTTTAAAAGAGTCCAAGTCTGTGTACACACATCAAGCATGTTAACAGAATTAAGAGGATGCTCATCTTCTGACAGTCCTCCTGTTATAATAACACAATTTGAATTGTAAGCTACAGAACTATGGGAATGCCTAGCTGATGGTGTTTCTGTCTGATAATGAACCTGTTGAAATAAGGAAATGATACATATATAAATGAATATTAATACCTTAAAGCTTGATGCAAATGGTGCTATATTCCAAAATATCATAAACTAACTTCATTCCAATTCCATCAGAAAGTTTTTTTCTTTTCTTCTGCATTTGTGATCAGATCCCCAACACTAGAAACCTTATCTGCAAGTTATGACAGAACAATTATTCCAAATGCAGGACTCAAGCTCTAACCCCAACAGTTTCAGGGTCATCAAGAGCCAATGCAAAAATATCACTACTCCAAAGATCATATGAAAAATCACTAGCTACAGTATGTCCATGCTACTCAGCTGAAGCATAGACCTTAGAGAGTGAATGCCCAAAAACAGACATACTAAAAGATATATTTTTGAATTGAATATTCAATTATTCATTTAGCAAACTTTATTGATTTGATGATTTGAACTAGGATAACATTCAGTAATAAAATATCACAGGAAAATATCCAGTAAATAAGAAACACTTGAAAAAATTAGCTAAAAAAATTGTTTTAAGGGCAAAACCAATTTTTTTCAGCTAATTATATCAAGAAGGATAACATATCGTCTCTGTCAAATATGAGATGTGCATTTGAGAAAAAATGAAGTTTTTTATTTTCCAAATTTTGCACCATTTAACAGTAGTAATTTTTACCAATGAGGGATTCGAAAATGTAAATACCAATTTATTATTAGCCCTATAAGATGGAAAAAGCATATCTCATTTATCCCTCAAAATGAAAAAGTTGGATTTTCTTATCTCCTCAGGTTAAATCATCCAGTGTGCATAATTTATTTATTATTATTATATTGAAAATTTTAAAATTAAGCACTAAATTTATAAAAATAAGGAACAACCAGCCAAATTTTAACCAATTGTAATTTAATTAACACACGTATGACTATCATTTGTTCTATTCTTCATCGACACATTCTATCACCAGAATTTCTAATTTCTACCATAAATATATCATTTGCAATATTACTTCAAGTTTTGCATTTTCTACATTTAGCATCCTCTAACGATGGCAAATTAAAGCCATTTGGAGGATTTGAAAGCTATGATTCATATTTTGTTATTTCCTATTTAACCAAAAACATTTTTTTTTATTAATTTTTCACAACAAAAAGTTGTGTTGTTCCAATTGCTGCTGCCAATGTAAACCCCTTGATCATCCCATTCCACCACTAAAATATCAATTTATAGCCCAAATAGATCTGTTTGCAATATTCATTTAAAATTTTAAATTTTCAAAATTTTCCACCATCAGAGGGCACAATTAAATCATTTAGGAGATTCTAAAAGTGCAGGCCATAATAGTTTATCAATATCTATTAAACTCAAGACGAATTTTCAATTTATCTCTAAAAACAAACAGTTTTCACTTAAAACAAAAAACATTGTTGTCAATGCAAGCTTCATGACATTCACATTTCACAACCAAAATTTCTAATTTCTAATGTATACATCACTTGCAATATTTATTTGAAATTTTGTAATTTAAACTTTTTCCACCATTATAGGGTGTAATTATAGCTATAAGAAGATTCCAAAAGTGCAGGGGCGGTGGTGGCTCAGTCGGTAGCGCGCCAGGCTCGTAATCTGTAGTTCCCAGGTTCGAGTCCCAGCTGGGTCAGCGTGGAGATTTATCTCCGCAAAAATTCCCCGCCCTGCCCACGGTCAGTAGGGGACACCGATGGGCTTGGAAAGGCCGCCGTCCGTCGGATGGGACGTTAAGCCGTGGCCCCGTGTGCGGGAGAGCCATACCCTGTGCACGTTAAAGAACACGCTGGATGGCCTTGACGGGAGGCTACCATCTGTCTCCCAACAGCTGTTCCAGTGGGTCCCCTCCCCCAACCTTCTCTGAGCCTTCGGGGTCCATGTGACCTGGCCATTTAGCCCATGGTGTGCAAAAAAGTGCCGCTCAGAGGTAAAACAACCCAACCCAAAAGTGCAAATCATAATATTTTGTCAATACATATCCAACTCAAAAGAATTTTTAATTATTTCTAAAAACAAAAAAAGTTCAATGTCTATAGACAGAGAGATGACAACGTGAAAACATTAGCTTATTTTTTCTTACAACAAGCCAAAAATAACTAAAATATTTTCTGTTTATGAATAAGCATTATATTACCTTTTGCACATTTTTTGAATATTAGCTACATAAACTATTTCATACATTATGCTGTATATTTTTAACTAGTAATGTAAAAATTATCCAAAACAGAAAAATATTCTAAAAATAAAACAACTTTATTACAATACATTACACTGGAAAGCACTATTTAAAAATCACACAGAATATGTTACAAATGAAACTTCCTATAACAGTAATAGTGAACCATTTTTAAATTGTACATTTTTTTATTATGAAAATATCTAAAATGACTTCATATGTCATACTGATAATTAAAAAAATAAATGTAACGTAATTCAGTAGCAAAGTATCACATGAAATGTCCTGTATACATGGGACTTATGAAATAGCAAGCTGAAAAAAAATTGGTTTTGCAGTGAGTGGGATTCGAACCCACGTCCCCTAGGAGACATGGGTTCGAATCCCATTCATGGCAAAACTAATTTTTTCAGCTCGCTATTTCCTAAATGTAATGTATTTCATAATTACACACACATCACTGTTTTGTCATTTCTGATGTGATCATGAACATCTAAATATAGGTAAACAAAGTAACTTTATATTTATGTTGGAGAAAAGCCAAACAGTAATGGGCAATTATTTTACTTATAGATGTAATATTCTAACTAACACTCAGTGATAAGTTTGCAATATAGTCTCTTTTTCATCGATATCATTCATAGTTTTTCTCCAATATTCCCTTTGATGCAGACGAAAGTCTTTGTAGAAATCATGTAGAAAACTGAATTCTACAAAGCAAAAAGACTTTAGGCAAAAATTTGATTTTCCAGATTTTATTGAGAAGCAATTTATACAAGATGGAAGAAAAAGAACATTTGTTGATATTTATAATTACATTTATAAAACAACTTAGTATCACGATTTTGACCCCCCCCCCCCTAAGAATAAGCAATAACCAGAACTAAGGTGGGAGGGTGGGGTGGATACAAAGCATATATATTACATGCATTTCTCAATCTGCATATGGTAGGCATGACGAGCTGTGTGATGGACAGTGTGGGTTCAGAAGTGGTAGGGGATGTGGGTTGGGTTGTTTTACCTCTGAGCGGCACTTTCTTGCACACCATGGGCTAAATGGCCAGGTCACATGGACCCCGAAGACTCAGAGAAGGTTGGGGGAGGGGACCCACTGGAACAGCTGTTGGGAGACATATGGTAGCCTCCCGTCAAGGCCATCCAGCGTGTTCTTTAACATGCACAGGGCATGGCTCTCCCACACACGGGGCCATGGCTTAACATCCCACCCGATGGACGGCGGCATTTCCAAGCCCATCGGTGTCCCCTACTGACCATGGGCAGGGAGGGGGAATTTTGCGGAGATAAATCTCAACGCTGACCCAGCTGGGACTCGAACCTGGGAAGTACAGATTACGAGCCTGGCGCGCTACCGACTGAGCCACCCCCACCCCAGGTAGGGGATGTGTAGATCAGATGTTACAACAATCTAGTGCTTGATTTGTGCATTGAACATTGTAATCACCAACATATTCAACAGCAGCAATAACACACCCTGCTGAAAAGGGCCAAAAAAAAAATGTGACAAAATATTACTACACAAAGCTACAGTTAAAAGTATGCTTTTTACTTGAAATACTTAGAAAGTGAACTTTTAAATCTCTGTGATGAAAGACCTTGTTGAACACATTAGGATTTTCAATTCTCCAACAGTAAGAAGTTATTATATATTCTATACGATGATGCAAAGTAATAAAATAATTTATACTTACTTCAGACCATGTCCATGTTGCAGTATTCAAAATATAGCAATCATCTGTTGCTTTCCTTTCTGTAGTACAGCCTCCAAACACAACAAGATACTCCATGCCTAAATATATAATACCATGAAAACATGATTAGTTGCTTGATACATTCCCTTTAATGATTATACCAGCCATGTGTTTTTTTATCAGTAATCAAATCCACAAAGCTAGTATGTTATGACATAACAAATACGCATGCAATCAACCCAAAATTTGAACCAAGATCCCAGCTCTTGCATCATCATGAAACAACACAATGCCACTGAGGCAGTAAATATTATATTGGATCTCATCTAAATTGCACTATTTCTTCACCTTTACTGGCCTTTAATAGGTTAAGCATGAAAGTAGATATGGCATCTTAATATGCAGATTTATAATTTTGGAAATTATTCTTCTCGTCAATGTTCAAACCATGGACAAACAGATTTCCTATTAAAAATATGAAGATCAATCAGAAAGTAAGGTTCTCATTTTGTTCCCTACCCAACACAAACATCTGAGGATGTGCCATTATTGCATGTTAGTACCAAACAGTGTCATTAAGTGGCAGCAAATATCAACTATTATATTCAGCATAGCTTAATTGCCCATATACCATAAAAACATGACTGTTATACACTCTTGCAATGAAGTGCTAGTTGGGGAAAATATGATAAAGGTATTTTACATATATTTGAAGGTGATCTGAGCAGTGATTCAGCTCCTATGGGCACAGAAGACACAACTGGTGGAAATCCATCAACAGCTAGTGGCTGTTTACAGCTCTTATGTCTATCAGTGCAACATGTGAAAAAACGTTGCCAAAAGTTCAAAAATGGCCATGTGACTGCAGTAGATGATATACACTGAAGAGCCAAAACATTTTGACCAGCACATCTTTATGCAAATCGAAGAACTGCAGGTAAACGATGGCACATGTTAGATCATGAAACAGTATAATAACACCTGATACTCAGCTCTGTTAATCAGTGTTATTCTTGTTCTTCAGATGGCAGATGACTTAAGTGAGTTTGGCAAAGATCAAATTGTAATGGCCAGACGATCGGGTCAGAGCATTTCCGAGAAGGCAAGGCTTGTGAGGTGCTCACGTCAGCCATGGTTAGTACCTTCAAAAAGTGGTCCAAGGAGGGAAAAACCATGAACCGCCAGCAAGGTGTGAGCTGACCATGGTTCATTGATGCTAGAGGTAAGCGAAGGCTATCCTGTATAGTACAGTATCCTGTATGAACAGAAGGGATACTGTGGCACAACTTGCCTGTAATTTGAATGCTGGTGATGGGAGTAATGAGCACATTACTCCCATCACCCATCACACAACACACAATACATTGAACCCTGCTGAAAATGAGGCTGCATAGCCACAGGCCACTCCGAGTGCCATTGCTAACTTCAGTTCGCCGTCGAAAGCACCTACAATGGACATGCAACCATCAAAACTAAACTTGAATGATTGGAAGAAGGTCATCTGATCCAATGAATCTCATTTCCTGTTGCACCACATGGAAGGTGGGTATGTCTGCGTTGTTTACCTGGGGAAGTGTTGGCACAGGATGCACCGTGGGATGAAAACAAGCCAGTGGAGGAAGTGTAATGGTATTCCCCTCTAAAAGTGCCTTCTTTCAGCAGGATAATATGCCATGCCACACTGCCTGGATTGTTCGAGAATGGTTCACGGAACATGAGTAAGACTTCCAGGTATTGCCCTGGCCTCCGAATTCCCCAGACATCAATCCAATCAAGCATCTGTGGTTTGTGTTGGAACAGCATATCCGATCTGTGGCAGCTCAACAATATGATAAAACAATATGACAATATGACAATATATAATTTACAAGAGTTAAAGGATCTGCTGGTAATGTGTTGGTACCAAATAACACAAGGTACCTTTAGAAATCTTGTAGCGTTCATGCCTCACTGGGTAAGAGCTGTTTTGGTGGCATGTGGAGGACCAATATCATATTAAGCAAGTGTTCATATTGGATCTCATCTAAATTGCACTATTTCTTCACCTTTACTGGCCTTTAATAGGTTAAGCATGAAAGTACATATGGTATCTTAATATGCAGATTTATAATTTTGGAAATTATTCTTCTCGTCAATGTTCAAACCATGGACAAACAGATTTCCTATTAAAAAATATGAAGATCAATCAGAAAGTAAGGTTTCCATTTTTTATATATACCATGGTTCATTGATGTATGAACAGAAGGGATACTATGGCATAATGTTTTGGTTCTTCGGTATGTGGGGATATTTCTGTATATTGTCATCAGTGTAATTACCCGCTCTCCACAGAAATTAAATAGAGAACCTTACTTTCTGATTTGCCCCTTATATATATAAACTATTTGAACTGTCTCTGACTCAAACTATAAAATCTAAGATTAATATGCAGCTGAACTAAGATAGTGTTGGGTTGTTTTACCTCTGAGCGGCACTTTTTTGCACACCATGGGCTAAATGGCCAGGTCACATGGACCCCGAAGGCTCAGAGAAGGTTGGGGGAGGGGACCCACTGGAACAACTGTTGGGAGACAGGTGGTAGCCTCCCGTCAAGGCCATCCAGCGTGTTCTTTAACGTGCACAGGGTATGGCTCTCCCGCACACGGGGCCACAGCTTAACGTCCCATCCGACGGATGGCGGCCTTTTCAAGCCCATCGGTGTCCCCTACTGACCGTGGGCAGGGCGGGGAATTTTGCGGAGATAAATCTCAACACTGACCCAGCTGGGACTCGAACCTGGGAACTACAGATTACGAGCCTGGCACGCTACTGACTGAGCCACCCCTGCCCCACGCTAGGATAGTGAATATGCAAGTAAGTGCAGTTCAACTGATAGCCAGTAAGCAACATTTGGTCAACAATCTCTTGTGCTCTGGCCCATTGATTGTTAATTTATTTTATTATTGTAACATTGAAGCATGATTATTTTTTAAATCTAACATCAGACCATAATGAAACAAAGAAGTTTTGAAAGTCACTATAGTATTTTACTTGTACACATACTAAGTAAAAAGGCATGGTTGTCTGCCCACAAAAAGAATGCATTTGTAAGGAATGTGGAAACTCAAGGATATGAAAATAATGGAAAGATGTGAAATTTAAATATTTAAATTGCTTAATTTTAATCAGAAAGGATTTTTTTAACTGTCTTTTCATAATATTTTTTTTAGCTTATTTGAAAAGAAAAATAGTTATTGTTTTCACTTTATCATCTGTATGCATTTAGCTTTTTCGTTTTAAAAGGTAAATGAAAACTTCTTTCTGGGTTGCATGTATACTAAGATATAATTCACGTTTTCTAAATCTTCATATAATTTGAATTTTCACTGTTAGTGGACCCTAAAAATGACAAATTCTGATTGAATAATGAAAACAATATATCCTTGTGAGAAATTTAAAATTTTGGTGGTAGAATGTAGTAGCAAAGGGTTTACATAGACAGCAGTAACTTATGCTTACCCCCCAGTGGGTGGTAAAATATAACCTTTTCCATTTTATGAGATAAATAAAAAAAAATTCTGAGCCGGATAGGTAATAATAAAACATCACAATTCACTTTTGCAAATCTTCCATGAGTTTAAATTTCCACATTAGAGGGTGCTAACCTTGGGAAACAGCAAAACTTTCTACCTTTCAAAACAAGCATTTCGTATTCACCATAAGTGATTATATTTTTTTAATTATCTCTGATTGTAATTATAAAAGAAACATAAAAAACGATTATTAATTTCTGGAAAATTTTCCAAAAGACGTGTTTTTTTTTATGAAGAGGAAATGTTAGCATGGTACCAGCTGTAGTTTGGGATTGTCCAGCCTTTGTGATCAGCCAGAAAACTTTTCCCAATCTGCAGGAGGAAGAGTTAGACCACACTGATGTAAACAATAACTATATGCTATAGAGATTCAGCAGCTGAAAAGTTTTTCCAAACACTGAATCTCCATAGCAAATATTTATGAAGTAAATGAAAATATCCAAGATCACTACTAGTATTTTTATTCAACAAGAAGTATCCATCTGAAATCCACCAGGTCTGTAAACCCAAAAGTATTTTCCCATGGTAACTATTGATCTGCTGCATAATTTCTAAAGTTTTCTTCAGAAATCTATCTCAGGAAATCATTTTGCATTATATCTGAAGAAATTATTTTGCATTACAGGGAACCAGTTTTCAACCATTACTGTAAAGGAGTAATATTTAACACCTTCATCAGCTATAAAAGTCAAAACCTTCTTATATTTAATCACAATTATATTTAATCACTTCTTATATTTAATCACAATTTATATTTGAACTAACTGATAAATAGTCACAAACAAATGAGAAATTAGTATATATAACAAAGTTTTTAGATCGCCTCCTGCATACAAACTACAGAACTAGTAATGTGACAGTTTTTCTCTAGCAAACTGAGTTAAGACAACAGGCATAAAGTATATAATCTTACTAAGCAAAACCTTCTCAGCTCAATTAGAGTACTGCAATCTTAAGTAGAGATCCTTAATTCAAGCCTAGGATCGAGCATAAATGTTTTTTTCACTCTTACTAACTCCCTGAATGTAAGGTTACCAGATTTAACAACAAGTTCAAACTTACAGCAGTAAATACAACTAATTATGCAGTAAGAGCTTATATTCAGGCTACATACTTACATGTAACTTTAAATAAAAAGTGTAATTATGAAAGAACTTTTAAGTACATAGGGTAGTCATAAAGTAATGGCAATTTTAATAGTTCTCTTAAAGAATATTGTTTGGTTGGCTATACAACAGAATGTTGAAAACAGTACAGAAGAGCAAGAGAAAAGAGTAATGAACAATAGTTGGGTTGGGTTGGGTTGTTTTACCTCTGAGCGGCACTTTTTTGCACACCATGGGCTAAATGGCCAGGTCACATGGATCCCGAAGGCTCAGAGAAGGTTGGGGGAGGGGACCCACTGGAACAGCTGTTTGGAGACAGATGGTAGCCTCCCGTCAAGGCCATCCAGCGTGTTCTTTAACGTGCACAGGGTATGGCTCTCCCGCACATGAGGCCACGGCTTAACATCCCATCCGACGGAAATGAACAATAGTAAATGATATTGTGAAATGTTAACCAATGAACTGAAGCCTGCAATTTGAACAAAGAATAAGACTGCCAGAAATTGTCATTTTGCTCCATAACGATGTTCATCTTCATAGCCCTAAGTAATTCAAAACAATCTGAAATCTAAAGTTCTTGATCATCTATCTTATACCCCTAAACTCAACCATGCAATTTACCTTATTCGATCATTGTTTCTTTGAGAAAGCATAAATTTTCTAATGACAATGAAGTTAAAAAAGCAATGCATGACTAGATTTTATGACAACTGCAAACATTTTTTGCTGAACGTATGAATAAATTTGTGCATCACTGGAGCACGTGTATTCCAAAGCAGGAAGACTATGTAAAAATATATTTCTTTTTATCTCTTTGTATCTTGTTTAATAAACTTCATAACTGAATTGCCGTTACTTATTGACTGACCTTGCATATAAAAGAAGTGAATAACACTGATAATAAAAATGTCTCTGAACTGCCAGAGTTAGATTAGATCTAATAAATTCATTAGCTGAAAGTTTATAGTACATTAAATATTTTACTTGTTATACATGTACTATAGCATGACTTTATTTGCACCTGCATAAATATGGTTTCTCACCTGAAAAGTTCAAACATAAAAATAGCTCATTCACATTCTAGGGGAGATGAGATCTGTTTAAAATAGGTAAAAGGGACATAATGTTATCACTTCATGGTAATTTAATTACAAGAACACAAATTTCTTTTGTCCATAGCATTGTTTCTCATATGAAACTGGAGGAATAAATATAAACTTTTTAAATTTAATAATAAGCATACCATTTTTTTGAATACATGATGAACTGTGGCGCCACCTTGAACTTGGTACTATGCCCTTCTCCTTAACCAGTTGACATGTATATTGCAGAAAATTATTAGGAGCCAATGAAATCTGTTTCACTCTATCTATTGTCTCAAACAATGAAGAATCGTTTTCAGATTTTGAAGTTATCTGCTGACTATGGCAGTGATGTGGACTTAGTTCACTACAAGAATTTGCACCTACATGTAATGGAACACTTAATGTTTCATCTTTATTGGTGTGTAATTGATCTAGCAGAAGCACACCACTATAGGATTTGGCAGGAGAACAACGTCCTCCATAAACTACAATTTGTCCATTGCAGAGCAGAGTGGTACTATGATGCATTCTTGAACCTGAATAAATTATATATAACACAAGTCATCAGCTCAAAAAAAGGGCGTATTATTTAATAAGACATTACATCTACTAGTAAATAACACCTATGTAGAGAAATAAAACGCAATAATAATTTCACATAATAAGTATGTGATTCACACAAAAACACATTGATAATTACAAGTGAAAAGGGATCATCGATGAACAATACTATTTCACCAGTACTTCATTTACCCCCCCCCCCTCCCCTCCCTCCACGTTACATAACATTTCTTTCTATAAGAATCTTTACTTTTTGTAAGCTTTATTTACAGCTTAACATAATATCATCTCTGATTCAACCAACTTGTATTCATTAACAAAAAGAAAAAAAAAATGCACATATCTGACATAGTTTCTATTTGATACAGGAATTAAAACTTTACATCCTCATAAATAATTTTCTATTCATTCTGCAGTCATAAGTTTGACTGGTTAAATTGTATTTTTTATAAATTTTATTCATTACATATATTATTAAAAATACAGAACTAAGTTATAAGAATCAAGTTATATTTAAAATATCAATCAGCAGACATTTAAGCCTTAACCATGGAGAGACTTCAGGAGCAACATCACAATGATTTTTGCTAATATTAAAAAGTTTTCTGAAAATTTTAGAAAACCCGTTTAGGGTTTTATCACGAGATAGCCCAGGGGTCAGCAACTTTTTGTTAACACAGATCACTTTAGAACTGTAAGCATGCCACACTACAAGGATTATGATGGGGTACAATATGTACAAAAATATTTATTATTATAAAATATTTTTATATATACCTTTATATATATATATGATTATTTATATCTCAAATAAAAATGATATTCAAATAAATGAAAAAATGTCAAATACTCTTACCTATGCACAAATAAAAAGAAAGAAAGAAATCCACACAATGGGGTTGGGTTGTGTTGGGTTGTTTTACCTCTGAGTGGCACTTTTTTGCACACCATGGGCTAAATGGCCATGTCACATGGACCCTGAAGGCTCAGAGAAGGTTGGGGGAGGGGACCCACTGGAACAGCTGTTGGGAGACAGATGGTAGCCTCCCGTCAAGGCCATCCAGCGTGTTCTTTAACGTGCACAGGGTATGGTTCTCCCAAACACGGGGCCACAGCTTAACGTCCCATCCGACGGATGGCGGCCTTTCCAAGCCCATCATGTCCCCTACTGACCGTGGGCAGGGCGGGGAATTTTGCGGAGATAAATCTCAACGCTGACCCAGCTGGGACTCGAACCTGGGAACTACAGATTACGAGCCTGGCGCGCTACCGACTGAGCCCCCCCCCCCCCCCCCCCCCCCCCCCCCCCACACACACACACAATGGGGCAGAATAAGTGAATCCCCATAGAACAAAGGCAACCAGGTGCACCAACAAGTTCATGCAGTGTTTTATCACACAATATATTTAAAAAAATATCACCATTGGTCCTGCCCAAAAATAACAGTATTAGACTTAGAGAATAAAAATTATTTTACATTGTTGCTTAAAAATTTATTCATTACCAATATTGCTGGTGGGTACAATTTTATGTTATAAAGCTCAAACGATCTATGGGCTGCTTGGAAAGGAATCTTGGGCCATATGTGGCCTGCAGACTGTATTTTTCCGACCCCTGCTCTAGTCTATAATTACAAAATTAAAAAATCTAATCTTCTATGACACTGTAAAAGGTTTAAAGCACTACAGATATAACAAAGTCCTCAAAATCTACTTTAAGTTGCTTAAAATTTAATTATAGCATGCCATGACTTAACTTCATAAAAAAAGCATATCATCATGATGATTGCTGTATACAATATTATCTGCAAATTATTTTTAGACATTTTGTTGTAGGTACCTTGTAGGCAAACAGAACTGTATTCATTGACAAAAAGTAGCACTAATGTACTATGGTTATATTTAGGCAACTTTTCTTCTCATGACACACTTCATGCAATGCCACTAAGGTTGCCCTATAACCAATATTAATGCTAGCAGTTAATAATAATGTGCTTTAAATACTACATATCTAAATTGAAAAAACTATGGTTCTATGCAGGTGATTTTAGGATGTTTACTATGTTCATTGTATATGAAACAATTTGTCATGAACAAGCCCAGATCTAAAAAAAAATTAAGGGGGGGGGGGAGATGAAGTTGGAATGTCATTCCAGTATAGATAGTATAGATTCCAGTTGCTTTTACATTGGAATTATTAAAATGGTTTTCCCACCATTATAATGGCTTTAAAAAAAATTTTCTTTACCGATCTTCTCTATGGTGTATTATACTGACAGGCTCCTGTCAGACCTTTGTGACAAGCAGCTGCTTGAGGGATAATTTTTTTTAATCATCATGATGTTACATTGTTTCTTTATGTAACTAAGTGCTAGTTAAACCTTTTAGTATGTCATAGAAGGTTAAAGTTCTTCATTTGTTTTTATTAACTGCACTGTGATTAATCTTTTAGTAATTGCAAAATTTATGCTATATTCAAATATTTTGTTACAAGCTATAATTCTTAAATCCATAAGTAACCATTTGTTCAAGGGGGTTGTTTAGAAACACAACCTCCAGAATAAAAATGTGTTTCTTATGCAAACAAACATATTCAGGTTCTTTATGCACAGCTCACAAAAAAGACCCCATGTACTTGATGCTTATGCTATCTTGGGCATTAGTGGTTCAAGTGATAAGTAATAATGAAGTTAGGCAAAGGAGTCAGCAACCTCCTTTGAGCAGCATATTGTGCCCAAAGAAACTCTGTTGGTTTGGCCATGTTGCCCATATGCATAGCTACAGATTAGCGAATAGGGTTATGAATAGTGTGCCTATAGGTCTTAGAAAGAGGGGGAGACCTAGGATGCAGTGGACAATGTCAAATAGGATCTTGTTGGAATTGGTCTACAATGACCAGATGCAGCAAATGTAGCTTAGGACAGATGTGTTTGGAGAACTAAACTGCACAATCTGGTCAGACCTCCATAGCCATGGATGCTTGAGGATGATGACAACTAAAGTAAATGTATGATGCATTGACAATAAAATTATTTGATGTTTATTCTCTAGAATTTGCAATTTTGAATTATAATAAATATAGAAGTATGCTAAGGAAGATATCACTCTGAATTTAACATCAATCAATTTTAGAGGAAATACTGTCCTGAGCTGGGTGGGATATGAACCCAAAATCTCTTGATAGAGCATGTCAGGTGCTTTGAACCACTGAGCTACTGGCCGCTGATCAAGATATCCTCTAATTGATGCAATGAACTTTATACCAACAGTACACAATTCTCCATGTCTCATGAAGGTATTTGTCTCAGCTGCTCTCAGCCTTAAAAAATAATGACAAGCATGTCATGAAGAAGGTAAGTATATTCTGAGTATACATGCTCTGGACCTGATAACATGGCAGGTCCAGAGCACCTGACATGTTATCAGGAGGTCATGGATTAGCATCCCATCTGGCTAAAGACAATTTTTCCTCTAAAATTGATCAATGTTAAATTCAGAGTATCTTCCTTAATATTTGTTAAATACGTCAAAACCAATCTCTTCAATTTAAAACAATTGTACGCTCAGAATATACTTACCATCTTCACGACATGCTTGTCATTGTTTTTTTGAGGCTGAGAGCAGATGGAACGAATACCTTCATGAGACATGGAGAATTGTGTACTGTTGGTAAAAAGTTCATTGCATCAATTAGAGGATATCTTGATCAGCGGCCGGTAGCTCAGTGGTCTAAAGCACCTGACATGTTATCAGGAGATTGTGAGTTCGTAGCCCACCTGGCTCAAGACAATTTTTCCTCTAAAATTGATCAACATTAAATTCAGAGTGATATCTTCCTTAATATTCATTAAATATGTCGAAATAAATTTCTTCAATTTAATAAATAGAAGTATACTACTATTAATTATAATTACAATAACATTAGCATAAAAAATGATAGCAATAATAATTTTTACTATTTTATTGCATAAAAAGGAAATAATCATTAAAGAACATTATTTTCTTTTTTTTCCTTCAAAATGGTTTTTTTTAATAGCCACTTATAAAAAATTAAACAATAAGTTTGGGTTGTTTTACCACTTTTTGTGCACAATGGGCTAAATGGGCAGGTCACAAGGAACCCCGAGGAATCAGAGAAGGCCTAAGGAAAGGGGACCCACTGGACAGCAGTTAGGAGACATGGTAGTCTCCTGTAAAGGCCATCTGACAGACAGTGGCCTTTCCAAGCTCAGTAGTGTCCCCTATTGACCGAGGGCAGAGCAGGGAGTTTTGTGGAGATAAATCCCAATGTTGTCCAAGGTTTGACTCAAACCTGGTAACTGCAGATTACAAACCAGACAAGCTAGACAGAGCCACTCCCACCCCTATTAAATAATAAGTTTTCCTTAAAATGTATCTACAAAAAAAAATTAACATTTTTGTAAGTTTAATACATTATTAATCCATAATTTGCAAACAAATTTTCTTTTTGTTGTAATACCCCAGGAGCATCATCTTGGACTGTAAGAATCAATTAATAATAAACACACAAAGTCAGGAAGATTTAAAAGTTACGATTAGTGCAGAATTGACAGAGCTGGTGATAGCTTAGTGGAAAGAGCACCTGGTAACTGGGTGGCATGAGTTTGATCCCACTCATCAGTAAAACATTTTTTCCACAAACGTCTTTCTTGGACTGTAATGTTAATGGATCCTGGTCATTTAAGGGATAAATAATGAAGAAAATCTATTGAAAGCATTGAAAGTGAGTGTTTCATATGATTTTTATCATTAATAAATGGAGAAAAGTAAAAAATTCGTTAAAAAAATTACTAATTTAAAATATAAGTATATTTCCGCATCACATAATACCAACTCCAAAACTTCCTCCCCAACATAATGTTATGTAACACAATCACTAATCTTCCCTTCCACTCAAGGTTTTAAGTAAGTTACTAGACAACTGAAAATATAATATGATAAAGATTACAGCAGCCAATGTATTAAAATTACTTTGTTATAAGCAAATTATTTATTAAGAATAAAAACTAATCAAATTTAAAAAAAAGGTATAATTAGTAAATATTATTCTTTAATTGCTTATTTTGAAATTCTGTCATCACTTTAGATTTAAGACATTATTCTGGATCGAAATACAAATAGCATAAATCATTATTACTATGCAGAAAAAAAATATACAAAGATAAGTTAATTTTATCTACTCAACATGCAATTGGACAAAATATAAAATTATGTGGAATATTTATTTCATAATTAAAAACTGCAACATAGTAGGAGAAATTTCAAGCACTGTTAGCTAAATCAAAAATTACATTTTTACTCGTGTCTTTTTTATCCTACCATATCACAAAAAACAAAAAAATAATAATAATCATTCAATAAAAATGATACATAATATATACTTGATATTCTAAATTTGAACTTATTTACCTAGATTTTCTTCAAAATCATGTATAACAACTTCAACAGTATTTCCAGTCTCTAAATCAGTAATAATTACGCCCTTTAATCTTTGATGTTTGCGATGTAGCTGACCAAATCCACCAGATGATAGTAAAAATCCATGTGGAAGATAAATAGTCTGATGACCATATCTGTAACAGTTTGTTTTCCTTATTATATCATTATTTTTTGTTAAAGTTTAATCATTTCTAATACAGAACTATTAGGCACAAGTGGGAAGTTTAAAGTAAGAAATATTAAGCTTAAATTCTCAGCTCATTACAATCGATTTAATTACATATTTCTATTACTCTGTTTGGAGCTCAGGACAATTACTCATTTTGAGAGGTGATCTTATATTATGTATAGCAATGGTAAATGCTTCTTTATCTTTTTTCTTTTCATAATAGATGAAATGACTAAATGTTTTTGTGGAAAACATTTTGCCGACATGAGATTCGAACCCACATCTCTCCAGAAACATGCTAGAGTATTCTAACCTGTTGAACTAATGCCAGCTGTCTTTTTTTCCACTAATAATGACTATCATTCTTCCCATTAATTTTGGGTACCTCCTTTTAGCATCATCTATGATCTCGGGTAGCAACTATTTTTTTTTAGAGCTCTGAGTAAGATGGAAATAAATAATGAAGTCACATCATGCTATTTAGCATTATTAATGATTTACATAATATTTAATAATCTCAGCATTATCTGTAGATGTTTAACATTTCCAGTGTCCACATCATCTGTATATGTTTGCAGAATCCAAAATGAGAAGCCAAGGATGTATGTATACACTTTTATTACAACAAAAAAATCAATTTTTTATAAATAAAAATTGCTATTGTAATTTGTTTATATACATATATCTTATAAAAATATATAATTCAGGTTCAAAAAATAATATTTTATTACAATATAAATAATTTGATAAAGCCATCTGATTGCCATTTCTTAGAAGTACTAAATGGTATTGTCGATTTGCTTGTTAACATTCATATTTGTGGAAGCAACCTTCTGATTTAAGCTCACAAGTTTGATTTGAACTATTATCAACAAATTTTTCTTTAAATTTTCGAAAATCTCCTAAAAATTAACAAAACAACTGCTATTTTTAAAAACAGTAGATTTTGGAAGTAATTACAAAGTAGGTACTGCCATTTTTTTTCTGTTTCACAACCTTTTCTGTCATAAACCTATTTCAGTATTTCCAAATAATTTTATCATTTTTTCCTGCATTCTATGCATCTTTCCCACTCTTAAAATCGAAACTGGAAGTAAACACATCCTTCTTAGAAATTCTGGTTGTAGCTGCACTTAATTACGTTATGGCTCACTGATGCAAAGAAGAAGCAGATGACATACATTATTTCCGTTCCGTGTGCTATAAGTGGCTCCCATATGGTTTTGGTCCAGCATATTGGATATCTTTTGAAAAGTTAGTATTTACTTTTTTATATTTAAACCTTAGTTTTCATTTCAGTAGATTTATTTTCCAAAATTAGTGATCTTTTGAAAGTTTCGATAAGCATTTTGTTTATAGTTATGCTCTATCAGACGGCTAGCTTACAAATTGCTGCTGTGGATATTTTAACATCGCATTAGGCTATATGTTAATTTTTGTTTTATTATTTATTACTTTTGCACTAAAACTATGATCTGGTATCATTTTCTCAAAATAAATGAGGTCTTGAATATAAAAGCAAATTCATTTCTGCATATTTATTTCCATTATGATAAATAATGAATTAGGACAAGGCAGCCAGTAGCTCAGTGGTCCAGAGCACCTGACATGTTATCAAGAGGTCATGGGTTTGTATCCCACCTGGCTCAAGACAATTTGTCCTCAAAAAATTTGAATTAACTTCAAAGTGGTAATTTATAGGTAAATTATTTCCATTAGTTAGTGATCTTTCGGTCGGCTGATTTATCGATCTTCCTGAGTTATGCAAGATCAGAGGTAGGTTTAAAAGTTGTTGCAGATATTTTATTTAACATCCCATTAGGTTATATGTAATTTTTTTTTATTATTTCTTGTTTTTTTTTTTTAGTAAGTTGGGTTGTTTTACCTCTGAGCGGCACTTTTTTGCACACCATGGGCTAAATGGCCAGGTCACATGGACCCCGAAGGCTCAGAGAAGGTTGGGGGAGGGGACCCACTGGAACAGCTGTTGGGAGACAGATGGTAGCCTCCCGTCAAGGCCATCCAGCGTGTTCTTTAACGTGCACAGGATATGGCTCTCCCGCACACGGAGCCACGGCTTAACGTCCCATCCGACGGACGGCGGCCTTTCCAAGCCCATCGGTGTCCCCTACTGAACCGTGGGCAGGGCGGGGAATTTTGCGGAGATAAATCTCAACGCTGACCCAGTTGGGACTCGAACCTGGGAACTACAGATTACGAGCCTGGCGCGCTACCGACTGAGCCACTCCCGCCCCTTTTTTTTTAGTAAAAAAAAAAAAAAACTGAACTTGTACCGTTTTCTGAAAATGAATATCTTGGATACAGAAGCAAAATAGACTTCCTTCCTACAGAAATCAGCATCATGTGGGAGGGCAATTTTGGGAAGGCATCCCTTCCACTAACTCACTGTGAAAGTTTCACTCCTCCCCCCCCCCCTCAACCTCTAGCAAAATATTTTTTTTTAAATTATGAGTTTTTATGTTTATATTGAATGATTTTAAAGAAGCCACTTATGAACAAGGAGGTACAAAAGTTTTGTTTGCCAAAATATTGTTCAAGAAATTTATAATTACTCATTAAAAAGTTTGAAAAACACTTTTTTAAATTTTACAAACAATCTTTGTTTTTTTTTTACAAAATTCTCTTCTATTATATCTTTATCTATTATAATGAAAATCTTTTTAGATGAAGAAGTATTTATCACCATTCTATCAACACTCAGCATTCTACATAATTTGCTTTAACTCCAATATAGTGAAATAAATATATAACAAAATGTCATTTTTTGAGCTTATTTTTCCCCCTTTGATACTGATTATCTCCTACTATACTTCCCAAGATGACTTCCACATAAAACCTCTACTTTAACAAAAATATAATGAAAGAAACCTACCTTTGTAATAATGGACTAGCTATTTGTTTTTTAAATTGGATCTCTTTTGTCTGCAGTGAGTCATAAATGATTTCACTTTCACCATCTGAAATAATAACATTCACTTTGATAACTTGAAATACATGTTAAGAATGAAAAATATTTCCATACAAAGCAATAGTAAATAAATTTAATGTGGGAAAATTATATGAATTAATGCATAAAGTAAATTTACCTTAGTGAAAAGAGGGCAAATGCAAGTTATAAATTATCATTAAAATAATTAATACAAACATCCTGACATCTAAAGCTTGCATAAATCTTTTAATACATGTTTCCAATCAGATTGAAGCTTATTATTTCTACATGCCTCAAGTAGATTGTTCTCCATACCACTGGTTGGGTTGTTTTTCCTTGAGTAGCACTTTTGCACATAATGGGCTAAATGACAAGGTCACAAGAACCACTAAAGCTCAGAGAAGATTGGGGAAGGGGACCCACTGGACAGCTGTAGGAAACAAATGGAAGTCTCCTGTTAAGGCCATTAAGTGTGTTCTTTAACATGCACAGGGTATGGCTCTCCTGCATAAGGAATCAAGATGGAATGTCCCACCTGACAAACAGCAGCCTTCCTAAGCCAATGGTGTCCTCATTCTCAGTGAGGGCAGGGTGGTGGTTAGCAGAGATAAATCTCACAAATGGAACTCAAAGCTGGGAACTGTAGATTACAAGTCTGGTACGCTACCAACTGAACCAACCTCTATCCCTCTGCATATTAGTGGTAGCAAGACATCATGCTGGGGCCAACAAAAGAATCAACATATGAGGTAGGAAGAATGGGGAATTAACACCATTTTGCACATGCTACTTGTAGTCAGCATTAGGTTAGTTGGACCAGACTTGTAATCTAATGTTCTCAAGTTCAAGTTCCCACTGTGCCTGTGTTCTAATTTTCTCCACTAATCTTTGTTTTGCTCTTAGTATGAAAAGGGTACATCAGTGGGATTGGGAAGGCTGTCATCCATTGGATCTTGTGTAAGAAGAGCTACATTAAGTATACAATAAAGAATGTGCTGGATGATCTGGTAACTGTTAGGAAATGGATGATAGGCTTACATCTCTTAACAGTTGTCCAGTGGATATCCTTCAACCCTGCTCTTAGTCCTTGAGGTTCTTGTGAGCATTTTAATGTACACAAGTAACATTCTGTTACATAATTCAAACTGTTATATAATTCAAAAAATGCCATTTTAGTAAGTTAAAAGAGGAAATCTGATAATAATTTGACAAAAATTTAGTTGAGAATATTTAATAATGTCAACAATTTTTTTTCACAACTATAGAGAACCAGAAGTAATTAAGATTACATTTAACATATTTGCACAACTAATGTTCAAGATGCAAATTATGTTGGTCTGAGACAGCAACATGATGGAAGCTTACTGTCCAAATTTAGTTTGGCACTACTCATCATATTACCAATGACTACCACAATGTATTAATCAAGGCACATTTTTCCAAACAACAATTAACTAAGACAAAAGTTACATCTTATCACTTCTATATTTTGCTAATCTGATAAAATTTTGCAAGGTAAATAAAATATATTAAAATCTTATTTTACACATATACCTTTATCATTCAGAAGATTATGCATTGATAACATCAGTCCTTGGCATGCCCAAATCAATACATAATGAGAACACTTTTGATGCCAGCCTTCATATTCGTCAAACATTTCTAACCTTTGGATGCGTTGCTTTTCTTCATCAACCAAGGCAGAAAAAAATTTATTCATTCCTATAACACCACATATAGTCCAACCCTGAAAATTCAAAATATTTGGTAATTGGCTATTGCAATGGAACCATTAATTAATCCTAGAAGTAAGGAAGCTTAATAGTTTGGGAATGGCTAACACTTATTGTAAACATTGAGATACTTATAAATACACATGAGTTTCACCTAATGAGTTGCACAGGAATATGATAGATTATACAGCGTTATTCAAAACTCTTGGCCAAACTTTAAGCGGTGATAGAACACACCTAAACAAGCACTTTTCATCATACAATGCATAGTCAGAACTCAAGCGATGAAGCGCTAGAGGGCACTTTCCAGTGAACACATTTCGATAGAAATGACGAGTGTGCTGGTTTTTGCACTCGTCATTTCTACTGTGGATTGCACAGTCTTTGGGCTTCCCTCGCATTCCCGTCTGCAGCTCCATAAGTGAAATGCATGTTCTCCTGATTTGTGAAACAATCCATCCGTTCTGCAATCCATGGTAGAAATGACGACAAGTGCAAAAACCAGCGCTTATAAGTGTTCACTGGAAATGGAAAGCACCCTCTAGCGCTTCACCGCTTGAGTTCTGACCATGCACTGTATGACGAAAAGTGCTTGTTTAGGTGTGTTCTATCACCCCTTAAAGTTTGGTCCAAGAGTTTTGAATCACCCTGTATATTAACACATTTGTTACTGTTTTGATATCTATACTTGGAAGGCCACTGGGATGAGGAGCAGCCTCACATATCTATAACTTTAACTTCTATCCAGGTGTCACTGAAGTGAGGGGGAACATGGCTAGTGCCAACTGGCTCAGATAAAAGGGTTTGGGTTGGGTTGTTTTACCTCTGAGCGGCACTTTTTTGCACACCATGGGCTAAATGGCCAGGTCACATGGACCCCGAAGACTCAGAGAAGGTTGGGGGAGGGGACCCACTGGAATAGCTGTTGGGAGACAGATGGTAGCCTCCCGTCAAGGCCATCCAGCGTGTTCTTTAACGTGCACAGGGTATGGCTCTCCCGAACACGGGACCACGGCTTAACGTCCCATCCGACAGACGGCAGCCTTTCCAAGCCCATCGGTGTCCCCTACTGACCGTGGGCAGGGTGGGGAATTTTGCGGAGATAAATCTCAATGCTGACCCAGCTGGGACTCGAACCTGGGAACTACAGATTACGAGCCTGGCGCGCTACCGACTGAGCCACCCCCGCCCCCCAGATAAAAGGGACTGATGATACTTAATAATGCACATATGAGTCATGCAGCATCTACAGCACAAACTCTGATGCAGCATGATGCACATATGAGTCAGGCAGCAACCACCATGTTAAAAGAAAATGGATTAGCTCTCTTTGGAACATCAGGCCATAGAGGAGAGCTTAAATTGGATCTGACGATTACTTTGTTAAAAATGTGAATTGAAGCTTAAGAAATTAGTTAGTTTCTCTTTTGTTGTTCATGAGAGATTGTCCTACATTTTGCAGGGATTTCGGACCAACTGTGAAGATGATTGGTCTAATTCACTCTGTACCTGATTTGGATGACTGATCAGGAGCCCCTAACTAATAACCCAGTAGACATAGGATCAGCAGAGGCCATATATACAACCATTCTGTCATTTAAATTGTCATTTTTAACCCTTTGCACTTGAGAGGCAACCCTCAGTTGTCACTTGGTTTGATGCAGCAACTCGAATGGCGACTGAGAGCCGACAATAACTGGTTTATAAACAGAGATCCTTTTTGCACTCAAGAGGCGACAATAACTGCTTTGCAGATATCTTTCCTCTTCGCATTTTAGATATGTAAATTTATTGCCTATGTGCACTTCATAGTACAGCATTGTGTTTAATTAAAATTATTATTTTAACCCTTTAATGCCCAGAACGAACCAAAATGGCCGAGATTTGAAATGGACTAGTCCAAATAGTGCTATTTCTTTGTCTTTACTACCCTCTACCCATTTCTAATATTCTTGGGTGTTAAAGGGTTAAACTTAGTCTGTTTTTATCCACAAAACCACAATCTCCACATAATATCCATAGATATCTAAGATGATCAGTAGATATCCATGGGTCATCTTAACTTATATGGAGATCGTGGTTGTGTGGGTAGTGGTTATAAAATGGAGCCAAATTATGTAATTAGTAGCAGTAAAGATGAGCTTGATTTTACATTGTTTATGTATGATTTATTTTTATGTTAGTTGTAAAACATTTCATCAATATTTTAGCAAAAAACCTTCTTGCTACTTTCCTATAGCGAAAAAACCTTTGAGTGCAAAGGGTTAAATAACTACCTTTAACAATGAAACTCTGAAAACTCCAAAAATAGCCAAATTTTACCATCATAGACTATTCAGTTATTATGACAATAGTGTTTGCTTACAATTGTGATTGAAGAATGAGGCCAGTTTAAACATTCCATTCTTGAAACCAACAGTATTCTTAAGGGTAAAAAGGAGAAGAGGAAACAAAGTCATTTGTCTCCTCCTCATATTTGCGTAATAATGGGCCCCAGTTCTGAAATGAGGAATAAACTGAATCAACACTCTACCAGTCTTAATTAAAAGTATTACACAGGCTACATATATTTTTTATTTTCTACAATCACAATATAGGTGTTGCTCCTAAGAATTTCCCTAGAGGTATCATCTCTATTTAAAAAAACATGATCATAGTTCTTGTGATAATTACAGAGGCATCAGTCTATTTTCTGTTCCAGATAAAGCTCTTTGAATTTTTGTCCTTAACAGAATTAATCATTTGGTTGGTGGACAACTGGGATGAGGAGCAGCCTCACATATCAAGATGAAAAACACAAGATGAAAAGTGTGGTTTTAGAAACAATAGAGGCAGCATAGATTATTTCTTTCCATTGAAACAAATTCATGACTACGAAGGAAGATATCACTCTGAATTTAATGTTGATCAATTTTAGAGAAAAAATTGTCTTGAGCCAGGTAAGATACAAACCCATGACCTCCTGATAAGAGTGTCAGATGCTCTGACAGCTGAGATACCAGCTGCCGGACAAGATCTCCTCTAATTGATGTTATAAAGTTTCTACCAATGAACTTTCTTGAACGATCTATTCAATAAATTCATGACTGTTTAAGAGTTTCAAACATCTGCAATTACTAGCCTCATAGATTTCAAAAAGGCTTTTGATTCAGTAAATCATCATAATTTTTGGTTACTTGTGAGATTGTATAACATACTGAAAAAGTAAGTTAATATGATAGCTCTCTATATTAATACTAAGTGATGTTGTGATATGTCATGCATTTGGTAAAGCATGCAGTTGGATTACTATGGAGTTCAACAAGGCTGCATTTTGTCATACTTTCTTTTTAGTTCCATTATTGATTGTGCTATGAGAAATTCACTGCAAAGATGGGGCCCAGAGTTTTAAAAATATCCGACTGATTAAGCTGATGATTTGGACCTTTTGGCAAATGATCTGACAAGATGAACCCTTACATTAAAGCTACTGATGAAACTGGTAATAGGGTCAATTTGGTGAGAGAGAGAGGAAAACTAAAGTGATAAAAATTGATCAGGTGGATCATGCTCCAATTTTTTAAAATGGTTGAGCTCTTGACAAGTTTCCCATTTTAATTACTTCAGGAACTGTGTAACAGATACTGGTAATGTGCAACATGAAATAGCAGGAGAACAGGCATTGCTGTGACTTTTAAGAATCTACAGACATTATGGAAAAACATGCACATACATCTAAAAGCTAAAATTAGGCAATATAATAGTTTACTCCTCTTTAATGCTTGCTATGGTAATGAAACTGGGACCATTTGCAAGCAAAATAACAGTAAATGGTGCTTTTGCTTCTAGATGCTTATACAGGGTTGGGTTGTTTTACCTCTGAGCGGCACTTTTTTGCACACCATGGACTAAATGGCCAGGTCACATGGACCCCGAAGGCTCAGAGAAGGTTGGGGGAGGGGACCCACTGGAACAGCTGTTGGGAGACAGATGGTAGCCTCCCATCAAGGCCATCGAGCGTGTTCTTTAACGTGCACAGGGTATGGCTCTCTCCCGCACACAGGGCCATGGCTTAACGTCCCATCCGACGGATGGCGGCCTTTCCAAGCCCATCGGTGTCCTCTACTGACTGTGGGCAAGGCGTAGAATTTTGTGGAGATAAATCTCAACACTGACCCAGCTGGGACTCGAACCTGGGAACTACAGATTACGAGCCTGGCGCGCTACCGACTGAGCCACCCCCGCCCCTGCTTATACAGTATCTTAGTATTAGTGAGATTGTGACAAGTATGACTATGTAAATTGTCAAACCAAAAATGCACATAAAACCCAAAGTATAAGAAATAAAAGATTTAAGTAATAATAAAAATATGAAATGAATAGAAATTGTAAAATAAAAAAATTCTGAATGTAAAAAATTACAATAAAATTAAAACTTTATTTTAAAAAGTTAAAATTTTTATCTATCTTTTTTCAGCTTCTATTATTACATTGCATAGAATTAAATACATTTCCTTTTGGTATATATATCACAGTATATTTCAATTTCATAGTTCAGGATAAGGTCCTAAAATTTTTCTTTTTGCTAAAACCACTTAAAATTAATTTTGCAGCAGTCAGATTTCATTGTTAGAAACTTGACACATTGAAGGATACATGTTACTTTTATGAAGACAGTATTATAATATAGCATCATAAATAACACATATAGCTATGACATAGATTTTTGAAATTACAGTAGGCCCTTGCTGATCACCACGATTTGGTCCTATCCATAATTATATAGCCTACCCTGGTGATAGAACTTATCCTAGACTGACATAAATTACCAATTCACAATCCACAAGACTATTATTTTAAAATATGCTTTCTGGGAAAAGCAGCATTAAGCGCATATTTTAAGTACATTAGTGTAAATAATATATACTTTAAGTACGCATAAAATATTTGCAGATTGTTCCCCGCAATGGAAATTTTTCCCCACTTTTCACCCAGCAAAATTTATTGCATTTCAAAATAACTGTTTATGGCAGTTCATGTTATTATACTAAATTTACAAAGCTATCGCTTTCTTAAACATAATTTGGAGGAAGCTGTTATGGCCTCATCAATATAATGAAATGACAATTTAAATGACAGAATGGGTGTATTTATGGCCTCTGCTGACCCTATGTCTACTGGGTCCTGATCAGTCATCCAAATCAGATACAGAATGAATTAGACCAATCATCTTCACAGTTGGTCCAAAATCCATGCAAAATGTAGGACAATCTCTCATAAGCAACAAAAGAGAAACTAAACTTGATGATTCCTCTTCAATATAATAATATTCAAACTAATTGAATGTGCATATCCATATTAATAAGATGTGTATGTTAAAATTATTGGACTAACATACAAATGCAAGAGGTCAGTTTAGAATTGAGAATGCTCCTATAAATGATCAAATTGAAATATCTGCAAAGATAACTTCTAAGAATCAGCCACCATCCAACACAAAGAATTCTGAATATTTATCTACTTTGGCCAAACAACAGAACACAGTAGTTATAACTTCTAGAAGTGGCTTAAGACAGATTACTAAATCATCAGACCCAAAAATAGTTCCAATAGATAGCTTAGTTTAAAAATCAAATCTAGATAAATTCTATTTATACTCAAAACCATGATAATTCAAAGCTAACAACTCTTCCTCGTGATTGGTAAAAAAATTGAAAACGTTTACAATGATATGAACTATTCTTCTAAAGGTAAACTTGGTCCTATATTGGAATGTGAAATTAATAAAAAAAATTGATCCAAATTGAAGCTACATACTCACCAGATGCTGATTAAATCATTATGGAAATGTTAAAAACTTACAATGAAACTATGATAATATGGTTAGGTAACATCATAATCTTTTTGCCAAAAGATAAGCATGGGTATCTATAGCTAAATTTCCAAGGGGGACTAGGGCCAATATGCTCATTTTGTGCACTTCAAAAGGGGTATACATATAGATTGCAACTTTATGTTATGACATTTACAATAAAATCACAAAATCTGGAACAGACATAAATTTTTAAATTTACTTAAACACTTTATTCATGAATTTAATGATAATATTAATGCTTAGAATAGTATAGTATTTAATAAAATGTATGTGTTCATTGTTTGAAATTCTTGTACCAACTATTCCACTGCATACATTAATACAGTTTACAACCTAATGATTAATGCAATAATTTAAATAACACTTTAAATCTAAATGTGACTCTTACCAAGCTCAGATACCTCATTTTCTGTGCTATAACATCTGGATATGTCTGAACTGACCTTAAGGGACTCCCAATAGAAGAGAAATGATTCTGCCTAAAATATACAAATATATTTGAATTTATTTGTAAATCGAATTATTTGACTGTAATTTTCAATTAGACACATATGTATCAAAACTAAGACATCCTCAAAACATTAAAGATAGTGCTTCGCAAGCTATGAGGAATGACTCATTGGGTGTTCATTAGGTATGTGACTCATTGGATTTAGAAATATAATCATAGGCTATTACTCGTAAAACATTTTACATTTTATATTGTGGAATATGCTGTTGGGAACTCCAGAACTACAATTTATGTACACATAGTAACTCATCACCAGTGCCTATGTGATATACATGCCTGCTGATTTCAGCAATAGTCTATACAATGGACTGCAGCATTCAGAATGTTTCCTATTTGTTCCACCAGGGAGATTCACCTATATTTAGGCACTAGTGAATAGTTTTTCTTAGTCTTTCTAAGACATTTGCTAGAAAAACCATACATTTTAATAGAAAAACCATACAAAACCATACATTTTAATAGAAAAACCATCAAAACCATACATTAATATATTCCTTTTGGGTAAAATAGTCCCTGGTGGAATAAACAGGAAATAGTCAGTTGCTTCCACTTTTTCATAAAATATGATAGTTATGTTATCATGTAGACACTGCTCATCACATAATTATTTATTACTCAAAACATAATTTTCCTTCTTCCAAATATAATTGAATAATTGTGTCAGATTTTTTAATTTTGAGACTTTTTTGCAAGTCAATTATAAAGACAAAAAAAAAACACACCAAAGATTAAAACAAAAACATTCAATATACACAAACAACTTCTATTACAATCTTACAATATGTGACAATTACAATTATAAAATATAGCTCACACTTTCATTTTTTTGCTCTTTATTAAAATTAAATTAAAATCTTTAATTTCCTATGACACTGTTAAATGTTTTTAAGCACTTCAACAAATATTCTATGCTATCAAGTATCAAAAGTTATTAAGGAGATTTTACATACCATATTGTAGAGGATGGATAGTGAGAAGAGCTTCCGGGATGCTATCGAGTGACAAGCTTATTTTCCGACTTCTTGCTGGCAAGTGACGACTCAGTAGAATTTCAGATGGTAATGTGGGATGATGATAATTTATTTTATAGATGTTTCATGACTGCAGTAGTATCAGAAGTAACCAATAATACTTTTGGTAGCATAGAGTGCTTAAAAGCTTTGAGGTCCATGACACACGTTTCACACCATTACTTTGGCCGCATCATCAGGTGGCAAGTAAGCAGTTTTAGGCATTGCATGAGAGGCAGTTGGTTGTTGAGAGCAGGGGAGGGGCAGTCACAAAACCTCGATCAAATAAATTATCAGCACCCCACATCACATTCTGAAATTCTACTGAGTCATCACTTGCCAGCAAGAATGACGAAAAATAAACTTGTCACTCAATAGCATCCTGGAAGCTCCTAACTACCTATCCCCTATGGTACACAAAATCTCCTTATTAACTTTTGGATACTTGATAGAGAATATTTGTTGAAGTGCTTAAAAACATTTAACAGTGTCATAGGGAATTAAAGATTTTGATTGAATTTTAATTACTGCACTGTGAAGCTCTTCAGTAATTTTTTATAATTTTTTAAATAAAAACACATATTTCCTGCTTTTGCATTTTTTACACATTCTCCATATAAATGGCTGAATATCTAACAGGTTTTATAATTAGAACACAAACAAATCAGCTTAATTTCTTGGAGTTTATTAATGCCCTAATAAGATTTCCATGAAAGAATAAACACTTTAAGTATACAGTGTCCCTGCTTGAAGTTACATTGCATAAATTAATGTTGGCATTTAAATTATAATATCTATTGTTGAATTAAAACTTAGTTCCACTAGAATTTACATGCAAAGCAAATTTTTAAGTTAATCCATGTTTTATGTTATGACCACCATTTACCATCACTACTGCCCCCCCCCCCCCCACCTAAAACAATAAATCAACAATTAAGTACATGAAATAAACTTACATTACATGTCCAAAACCATCATATGGATACACCTGAAAATGTTTTCAACTTTATTAAAAAAAAAAAGATATTATAACTAATATTTTGAAATGCATATAATATAATCTAATGAAATTTTGGATAATGATAAACTTTTAACCTACTTCATTAATGTGTAAGTAGGGAAAATGCTTTATTTTTCCAGTTTAGTTATTAATACATGGTTAACAAATTAGCAGTAAAATGTGCTATGGAAATAGTTTCTTGATTTATCACTTTCTTTTCTACACATACTTCATTGTTTGCAGCATAGTGACTTCTGCAATTCATATAAGATAAATTGAATCTACTTTATTGTTTGCATAATTTTTTTAAATATGTTTACACTAACTATACACCAGAGAAATGTAGCCTACAGCTTGAGAGTCACATTTGAACCTCAAAGCAGGTTTGTATGGCATGCCATTACTTAACTATCAATATTATATATTAAATATAATAAAAGTTTCTCTACATATAAACACAAAAAATATTAAAGAGTTGTTAAACAATGAAAAATATCAAATACAATTGATCTATTGATGATTGCATTGAAAATATTGATATTACATTTCACAACAGTAAACTACTGCTTATATATTTAGAACTCACCTGCTCATAGGTGACAAAAGCTGAATTTGAAAACTTCTTCTGAGCCCAAGAAATTAGCTTAGAAGAACTGAAAACAAAATAAACAGTTTATGCAAGCATTCTTCCTCATATTTCTTTTAAAAAAAATAATTAATAGTAAATACACAAATTAACTGTTGATATTTCAAGAAATAATTAGCATGACTTCCAATTTAGATCTAATTCTGAGCAATATTGGAAAGTGGTCACTCCCAATCTTAAGTGGTACCATGAGCAATAAGATCTAGAAGATTTAAAGTCACAATTAAGTGATAGAATGAATTAACCATTGATGGTTTAGTGGTGAGAATACTTGGCATGTAACTGGGAGATATGGGTTTATGTCCCATTCATGGCAAAACTAATTTTTTCAGAAAAATTATTTTTTGAAAACAACATTTCAATTTTATATGCTTGCATTAATAAAAATTCTTGCTTGGAAATTCAACTAATCTACCTATAAATTTTTGCTCTTAAAAGAAGTTGCCCATAAAGCATGATATTCAGTTTATAATTTAAATAGGAATGAAATCAAAGTTTATCATACAATTAATGTGTGAAAAATAATCATTTACAAAATATTTATTCTTAACTGTAAAAAACATAAATGTCAATAGTTCCTAAACATCTGAAAGTAAATTGTCATGCATTATCTAAAAATTATCAACCTATTTCTCATAACTATTATTCCATGAATTCTCTGCCAGCAGAAAGTGCAGAAACATGGACATCATTGCTGTCAGAATGTAAAAGCAAGTTATTCAATGGTTTTTGTTGCTATATAACAATAGCATGCAAGAGTTTGTCATAAGCAAATACATAGTAATAGGCATTACATAGAGTAAGCATTTGCTATTCAAAGATTACAGTCTTGTAACAATACAATAACACATACAATACCATAAATCTGAAAAGTACATATACTAAAAGTAAAAGCACATGGGAAAAAAAGAGTTTGGTTGTGAAAATCCACAAGGAAGGTTAAAACCAGACATTCTAGCACCTAACATGATAATAACAATGTGGCCAATTAAGATCAATATTTGCTATTTATATATATTAATGTAAATATCATTACTTTCTAAACTGTGGCACTGCTTCAAGACTGATGCCCATTGAGGTAACACTGGTCATAGCTGCCTCGTTAGGCTGAGCTCATAAGAATGAATATATTTTGACAAGAACAAATACATTTTATTACAAAAACATTAAATTTAACTAATAAAATATTTTATAATTAAAAACCTTTATGAACTTAACAATAAACTTAAGTATTGTGTTTCTGAAACTGAGCTCAATAAATCTGGAAGTGTTTTCAGAAAATAAAATAACATTAGAATATTATCAGAAAAATTAAAACAGAAAAAGTTCAAAGAAAATTTCAGGAAAATGATTTTTTTTCTGTATTTATATTCAAATAAACCAAATTTTCATTGCATTTTAAATTTTACTTTCAATGATTTTTTTAATCTTGCTTTTTAAAATTATTTCAATATAAAGCTTTTGCATTTCTTTTATTATTTAAATATTTCATTTAATTTTTGAATTTCTTGTTCACATGCACTTAAGCTAACGGTTTTTCCACTCAGAACGAGCTTGGATTTAACAGTATGCTTTCAATCATTAATGATCAACTAAAGTTAATGCCATTTTATGGCAAAAAAATTTACAGTTAATTTTTTTGGCTGAGCATAGGGAGAAAATTCAGTACCACAAGTCCCACATTTGTATGCATGCGTGGCTGAAACTCTGGTCATATACACCGATAAGCCAATACGTTAAAACCACCTCTACATTAAGCAAAAAAGCATGTGTGCAGCCAATCAGTGTCATGTGCCAAGGTCGCGAAAGATATATATAATACCTAGGTCGGAGCTCTCGAAGGTAGCATTTTGTTTCTTCTCAACATGGGAAAAGCAAAGGATTTATCTGATTTTGACAAAGGCCAGATCGTTATGGCAAGATGCCTTGGTAAGAATATCTCTGAAACAACAATGCTGGTAGGCTGCTCACGCTATGCAGTAGTTAGTACCAATCAAAGATGGTCCGAAACAGGTGATACTTTGAGCCGTCGACAAGGCGTGGGCCGGCCACGTCTCATTGATGCCAGAGGTCAGTGCAAGCTATCTCGTCAACTCCGCAGCAACAGGAGGGCTACTGTGGCTGACATTACCCATAATTTCAATTGTGGTAAAGAGCCCAATGTGTCGAATACACAATTCCTCATAAGCTCTTGGATATAGGTCTCCACAGCCGCAGACCCATTCATTTGCCTATGCTCATAGCCATTCACTGTCGTCAATGCTTATAGTGGGACAATGTCGATGATTATGTGCAACTTGCACATAATCATCGACATTGAACATAGAACATAGAAGACTGGAAGGGGTCGCATGGTCAGACGATCCCATTTTCTGTTACACCATGTGAACAGATGAGCTCGTGTGCGATGTTTACCCATGTAAGCCTTTTCACCTGGATGCACTGTGGAATGAATCCAAGGAGCTGGAGAGAATGTGATGGCCTGGGCAATATTTTCATGGGGAACACTTGGACCAATTATCCCTGTAGAGCAAACTCTGACAGCTATCACCTACCTGAACATCGTGGCAGACCAAGTACACCCCTTTATGGTGAATGTATTCTCTGGTGGATATGGAGTCTTTCAACAAGACAATGCCTCATGTCACACTGCAAAGATGGTTCAGGAATGGTTCCTAGAACATGATGAGAAATTCCATTTATTTCCATGGCCCCCAAATTCACCGGACATGAATCCTATCAAGCATTTGTGATTTGAATTGGAGAAAACGGTATGAGCAGCATCACCACAACTACATAATTTAAAGGAGCTGCAGGATCTTCTGTTGCAGTCATGGTACCAAATATCAAGCGACACCTACCAGCACCTCATTAAAGATACACCTCATTGGGTGAGAGCTTTTTTGGCGGTGAGAGGAGGACCTACATCATATTAGGTAGGTGGTTTTAATGTTATGGATGATCAGTGTATAGTTGTCAGATTTGGCTTCCTCAGGTATTCATCGTGAGAAGTGTAATGGGAAAGGCGCAGGATTTAGATGCATTTGACAGAGGGCAGATTGTAGGTACCTGATGGATGGGACACTCGATCTCCAAAATTGTCAATGAACTTGGATTTTCTCATATGACAGTTTCAAGAGTGTTCCAAGAATATGAAAATTCCAGCAAAAAAAAAAAACATGGACAAACTGCAAAGGACAACTAGCCTTGAATGATCATGGGCTTTGCTGTCTGACCCGCATCGTATGGACCAATAGGGGCCAGACATTATCTGAAATCACCTCCCATCTAAATGCGAGTTTCAGCCAGGAAGTCAGTGCACGGACCGGACTGTGCAAAGCTCACTTCCTCGTCTTGGCTTTGAGAGCCGCCAACCTAAGAGAGTCCCACTTCTAATGGCATGACACTGGGCTCAACGCCTTGCCTGAGCTAAAGAACATCAAAGCTGGGACCATCGAAAATTGGCAACAGATAGCCTGGAGTGATGAATTCTGATTTAAACTTCATCATGCTGATTAGAGACTGAGAGTATGGCACCAATCCCATGAAGCCATGGATCCTGCACGTCAGGTCAGAAAAGTACAAGCTGGTGGTGGCTTAGTGATGGCCTGGGCCGTCTTCAGTTGGACGTCTGTGGGACCTTTGGTACACGTACCAATGACTCTCAATGCATCCCAGTACATAGATCTCATGACTGACCATATACGCCCATTTATGGCCATCATGAATCCCAATGGAGATGGTATCTACCAGCAAGGCAACTTTTCATCTCACAAGTCCAGGTTGGCTACTGCATGGTTGCAGGAGCATTCTGCTGACTTTGAAATAATGAATTGGCCACCTAGAAGCTCAGATTTAAATCCCATCAATGGCACATCAGTGTATAATTAACTAGTTCTACCACTAAATTTTCAAAATTTTTGAATGTCATCCATATACACTGCACGATATTGAAATTGCCCCATCCAGAAGGAGTGAGGGGATAGGGGTGAAATGTAGCACACACATAGCAATACATATTGGCATACCATGATTTAATTTGCAGCCACTTATAGCCTTAAAAGATGAGATAATGCAGCACAACATGACTGCCTCAGTAGATGGTTGCACTGCTGTGAACGACAATACAGGAATCAATATGGTGTGGCATGGAATCATATACTCGACAGACATGGTCCTGAAGAATTGCACACCAAGCAGCATTGACTTGCTCCCATAATTCATTGAGATTCCACACCGGCCAGTGAGAGGATTCCACACGTCGTCAATGTGGTCCCACAGATTTTCTACTGGGGATAAATCTGGAGATCATGCTGACCATGGTAATACTTGAACATGTTGCAAACATTGTCTGGAGATCCTAGCAATGTGTACACAGGCATTGTCATGCTGGAAAATGGGCTGCTACATGCCTCCCAGGAATGGTAACAAAATGGGCTGCAGAACCGTGCTAACATATCATGCAATTGTCAGTGTTTCCATGATGCAGACAAAAGGTGACATGCTGTCATATCCAATAGCACGCCATACCATTATGCTTAGTTCGTGACGAGCGGTGTGCCAGTCAAAAACTAAAGCTGGATCTGTCCTCTCGCCAGGTTTTCACTATACATGGACCCATCGATTGTCAGCACCCAGATTGAAATGGGAGTCATCACTAAACACAACAGTGTTCCATTTGTGACCCCAGGTCGCACGACTTCGGCACCAAGTCAGACGAGCAATGCAATGGTTTGCAGTCAATGGCAGTTGACATAATGGTTGCCTAGAGCACAGGTTTGCCTCATACAACCTTCAGTTTACCATTTGGGTCATTATGGGGATGTCCATGGCTACTGACACAGTCCGTCGAATATTGCTTGCAGTGCTCTGTGGTCACAAACAAGCATGTCGAACAATGCACCTATCAAGCCGTGCTGACGCCTGTCGAATGACACCACTCCCTCTGCGATGCACGTTAGAATCTTCATTTCACCACTTTTGGCAACAGTGTCCAACAGTTCGTGCATCCTGATCAACATGGGCAGCGACACGACGTGTAGTCCATCCAGCTTCACATAGGCCTTTAATTCTTCCTCTCTCAAAAGCATCCAAATGGTGATAAACCTGCTGATGGCATGTACCAGACATTTTTGGCTTTCACTTGAACAATTTCCAAGTGGAACTACCTAATCTCAACCATTAGCACGATTTCCACCTACTTAAACACAATACCATTTTTGTTCCTTCTAGCACCTTTTATCTCTTGAGCCACACGTCATTGGCTCCGGATTATCATCATTTGCATATCTCAACTGCACACACACACACCCTTCTATTTGCATATTTGTACATGTCCTTCTGGGTGGGATACTTTCAATGTCGAGCAGTGTATATTTGACAATGCAAAATTATACAATTTTTAGTACCCTGGCATATTAAAAACTTGATATTACCAAATGGAAATAAAAATTATCAGAGTGTGAAACTAACCTATCTACATCCATATAAGTGATGACACATTCCGAAAGAAGCATTGTAGGAAGATCATATTTAACTCCACTCACTTCAAACACATTCTGAAGACAATCTATATCTCTTAAATCAATCCCCATAAGAATATAGTCTGAGCTATAAAGTACTGGAAAGGATAATTTTTAAGTTATATTAATTATACAAACAAATAAAATAATCTATTCAGAAAAACATGCAATTCAATTACATAAATCTCAGTAAAATATTAAAAATTCGAATGAAAAAGGGGCTTCAGAATAAACAGATTACACAGGCGGTCTGAATATTTATATTTAACTTTTGTTCAACTACTTTATATCAAAAGGGAATTTATAAAATCTAAGCAAGCCCAGCCGTCCCGTGGCCGAGTGGTTAGCACGCTTGGCTAGTGATCTAAGGGACCTGGGTTCGAGACCCGGGTAAGGCATGGATGTTTGTGTCGTTTTTCTGCTGAGGTCCTGCCATCCTCTCAGACCTTCTACTCTGGCATATAAACTGACAGGCTCCTGTCAGACCTCTGTGGCAAGCAGCTGCTTGAGGGGGTATTTATTATTATTATTATTTAAGCAAGCCCAGTTTAAACACAAACTTCCAAGCTCAAGGTATAACGTTTCTCAAACAAATATTGTTTCAGGGTTTTCAATTCCAGCATTCCCCAAACAAAAAATAAATAACGATACACACTTAGGTGTAGGTGCAATCATTTATGATTAACCAATGTAATTTCTCATATTGCATGCTTGCTATAGCATTGCTTGATATAATATTGTTTTGTACTATCATTGTTTTCCAATTACAATTATTCCTTCCATACTGTTAAAGCATTTCTGCATTTTCATTGCTTTTGTCGATTTTTAGTGGCACTTCCAATATAATATCAGATGCCAACAACATTAATTGCAATTTTGGATTTCCAATTGCATGAGTTGTGTTTGTACTTATATTTTTAATGAATCTGCTAATTTTTCTCATTGATCAATTCAGTGTGAGTGTAAGAAGGATAAAGCAGCAATTAAAATATAAAAAGAGTAGAAAATGGTACAAGAGAACTTTTTATATCTCTGCTTTTGTTGCAGCAAGAGCCCTAAAGAGGTTTATGTTTCATTCTTGATTTAAAGTTTTACTTTATATGAAATATATCTATTTCTTTGCTTGCTCTGCAAAATTGAGTGTTTTGAGCTATGCTCTGTTTTGGTTCTTCAAGTAAAAAAAAACTTTCTCGATGGTATTCAAAAACATATCCCCTTGATTCTCACATAATACATGCTTCAAACACCATTATTTGCTACATCATCACTATTTTCAGGAACAAGTTAAAGATATTGGAAATATGCCTGTATTTTTACTTCATTACTTTTTAATTCTTTTGCATATATTTTTATGTATACACTACATGGAAAACTATTAAACTAAGCATTTTTATAATCAAGATACCAACTTAACAGTTATTAACATAATTTAAAAGATCAGATCTTAATTAATGACTGACATGTCAGTCTAAAACAGAAATCCTTGAATTTCCCACAGCACAATTTGTAGTAAGCAAAGTGTTTTTTTTAATTGGTGCATCTTTCACAAAACTAAGAAAATATAGGGTGGGTGGGTGGAGGGATGGATGGAAATATTCTAATAAGAAGTAAAAGTTGATTTATTATCTTGTGTCTGTGATGCATCAGATGACTTTTGTTGACTGTCATAACACTGAACTGCTGAGGAGCCATGCCATGAACCAGTGATAACAACGAGTGCAGGAGACAATAGCTCAACAACAGCAACATCAGCAAGCCATCTATGCCAGAGACTGAGAAGGAAATCCTAACTGTGGTGGTAACAAACGTAAGTAGGAGTGTACCACAGCAGGTTTTGAACAAAACGGGAGAATAGTGAATCTAATATTAATATTTAGAGAATCACATGACATAAGTTTAATATGTCATATTTATGTCCATTAACTTTCAGATGGCTGAAATATATTCTCCTTGCCACACTGGTCACATTACATAATAACACTGCTAAACAATTATTTTTTACAGCTTCCTGTGGCAATTAGAAGACAGAGAGGGGAATAGCAGTACAACACTTGGAGCTTCAATTCTTTTTCTTTCATTGTGTTATCATGCTGAGATAGTAATTTTCATAATTTTTCTTGTTATTCCTGAGTATGCAATATGCTCCTCATTTTTCAGGCTGGCTGGTTGGAAAGTGTAAAGGTTAATTGATGTATTCCATCAGTTTAGACTTTGGGTAGCAGGTAGCAATGATTTTTCCATCTTGACCCTGTTTTCCAATTTGTGGCATGTGTCTATTAGTGATAATATCCATATATATATATTGCTCAATATAGTTTTTCAATTACAAGGGGCATTAAAAAAGCTCTCGACTTACATCTGCAAAACAAAACCATTGCAAAACCTGTCCCTCAAAGTACTCCCCTTTAGCATCTATGCAAAGTTGCAGATGTCTATGCCAATTCTGGAATGCTTGGTGGTACTTCTGTTGGAGAATAATCTGCAACTCTAAATGATGGTTTTGAACCCTTAAAATAGGCTTCCCAGCAAGTTCCTTTTAAATTTTTGGAAAAACAACAACAAAAAATGCATGGTGCAAGATCAGCAAATATGCAGGATGTGGTAACTGTTTGATTTTTTTCCACTCCAGATGGGCCATAACTTGCCAGGTTTTGTGAACACTGCCATTTTCATAAAGAAGGAATGCTGGTTGTTGGACACTGCTCTTTCATCTCCTTAACCATTTTGTACAAAACAATGTTGGTATACTAATGGCCATTTATAGTCATTTTTTTCAGGCAAGGTGCCAACAGCTACCAGTCCTTGGGAATTTAAAAAATTATGAACATCCTCTTCCTTGAACAAAGGTCTTGTTGGGGGATCTGGGGATACAGTTCATCTTCCGCAACCCAAACATAGTTACCAATCTTTCTGGGCGTTGTAGAGTAATACAACTACATCTCATCACCTGTGACAATGTCTGTTAACCATTTGGAGCCACTAGGTGCAAACATTGATAGCATCTCCTTGCGTGAGTCAACTGTAGCCCTTTTTGGCTGTTATGTCAGTTTGTGGGGAACCCATTTGGCACAAATATTTTGGAACTTTAAATGTTGATGAATAATTATTTCCACATTGCCAATCGCTACATTGAAATATAAAATTATTATCTAAAGGTGATGTGTGGATTTTCCTTAACCCTTCCAGTGTCCATGTCGTATGATATGTTCGGAGAATCTGAATTGAGAGGCCAAGGATGTATGTATCCAATTTTAGTACAACAACAAAAAAAATCGATTTTTATATATATATATACAGTTGTATCAGAATAATATGACCTACCTAATAATGGGAATAATCACCCTTGGCCCGGATGACAGTGGTGAGATGGTGTGGCATGGACGCAACGAGGCCCTGAAAGGTTGCCAGAGGTACACATGTCCATTCAGACTCCAGCAGAGCATGGAGGTTTCGGATATGATGTAGTTGTGGGTTCACATGCCGAACCTGTTGATCCAAATGGTCCCACAAGTGCTCTATGGGATTGAGGTCGGATGATTTCGTCGGGGACATTGTCCTGTTAGTAAATATTATAGTAAATAATGAAATAAGTAGTTAGTAAATATTATAGTAAATAATGAAATAAGCTCGACGTATTCAATCAAGTAACAAATCAGCACTTTAGCGTCGATTTCAATCCCAGAGGAAAAATTGTCTTGAGCCGGGTGGGATACGAACCCACGACCTCCTGATAACATGTCAGGTGCTCTGGTGTCAGATTTATTTCTGTTAGTTAGCGATCTTTCAAAGTCCTGTTAGTAGACACCATCACCATCAGGGTAAACATCCAACATGAAGGGATACGTGTGGTCAGCTAGGATTGACAGGTAGCCATTGGCATTCAGGGACCCATCCAGTGGTACCAGCTCCCACGTCATACCAGGAAAACATCCCCCAGACATGCACACTGCCACCGCTGGCCTATACTTGATCGACAAGCATGTCCGGGTGTTGGTTCTCATGTGTCTGCTGCTGTATCCGCGACGGCCTATCACTTCTGTGGAGAAGAAACTTCGATTCATCAGAGAAGGCAACCTTTTTCCACTCTTCCACTGTCCAATGATGGTAGTCTTGTGCGAACTGCAGGTGTCGTTTGCCAATGGACCTTGGTTAAAATGGGTGCCTTTATGTAGCATCGACTCGAGACCCATGCGTAACAGGGTTCACTCTACTGTTATTGGGGACATACCTGGGTGCCCCAGCATTCGAGTGGTCAACTGCTGCACTGTTGCGTGTCGATTGCCCTTTACCAGTTGACAGAAATGATGTTCTCCTCTTGGGTTGATGGCCTTTGGGGCTCCACAGTTATGATGTCTTGAGGTACTCAGTGTGCCAGCAGTCATTCTTGATACACCCTTACTACAGCACCTCATGAACAGCTCACGAAGTCTGATGTTTCCGAGATGCTTCCACCCTTGGTGCAGTAGCCGATGATCATTCCTTTTTGACCATCCATCAAATCAATACCTCTGCCCATTGTGCTCGCATTATGCACTATGGCTCATCTGTCCTGGCTGGCCATTTATATCTCCATGTGGTTGACCTCGTCATATGCACTCTGTGACGTGCCTGGGTGGGAACACTGTGATTCTGTGGATGGTCATATTATTCTGATAAGTGTGTATAAATACATATCTTATAAAAATATATAATTCAGGTTCAAAAATAATATTTTGTTTTTTAATTTGATGCATATTTTATTAACTACAATATAAATAATTTTATAAAGTCATCTGATTGCCATTTCTTAGAAGCATTAAACGGTATTGCCTATTTGCTTGCCAATATTCCTATTTGCTGAAGCAACCTTCTGATTTAAGCTCACAAGTTTGATTTGGACTATTATCAACAAATTTTTCCTTAAATTTTTAAAAATCTCCTAAAAATTAACCAAAAAAAAGACTGTTGTTTTTAAAAACGATAGATTTTTGGAAGTAATTACAAAATAAGTAAACACCATTTTTCCCCCGTTTCACAATCTTTTCTGTCATACACCTATTTCAGAACTTCCAAATTATTTTTATCATTTATCCCCAGCATTCTATGCATCTTTCCCACTCTTAAAATCGAAACTGGAAGTAAACACATTCTTCTTAGAAATTCTGGTTGTAGCTGTATTTAATTAGTATGCTTCACTGAGGCAAACAAAACACAGATGGCTGATATATGCTATCTCTGTTCCATACGCTATATAGTGTTTTGGACCTATGTATCGGATACCCTTTATAAAATTAGTATTTACTTTTTTTATATTTAAACCTTAGTTTTCATTTCAGTATATTTATTTTCGGAAATTGGCGATCTTTTGGCCGATCAATAAGTATTGATTTTTTAACAGTTATGCTACATTGTATGGCTGGCTTACAACTTGTTACTGTGGGTATTTTAACATCACATTAGGCTATATGTTAATTTTTATTTTATTATTTATTACTTTTCCTGTAAAACTTTCATCTGGTATCATTTTCTGAAAATAAATGAGGTCTTGGATATGGTAGCAAATTCATTTCTGCAGATTTATTTCTGTTAGTTAGCGATCTTTCAATCAGCCGATTTATCAATCTTTCCAAGTTATGCTAGATCGGAGGCCAGTTAAAAATTGTTGCAGATATTTTATTTAACATCCTATTAGGTTATATGTAAATTTTTCTTTTATTATTTCTTGTTTTTTGTAAAAAAAAATTGAGCTTGTACTGTTTTCTGAAAATGAATCTCTTGGATACAGAAGCAAAATAGACTTCCTTGCTACGGATTTGGGTTGGATTGTTTTACCTCTGAGCAGCACTGTTTTGCACACCATGGGCTAAATGGCCAGGTCACAAGGACCATGAAGGCTCAGAGAAGGTTGGGGGAGGGGACCCACTGGAACAGCTGTTGGGAGACAGATGGTAGCCTCCTGTCAATGCCATCCAGCGTGTTCTTTAACGTGCACAGAGTATGGCTCTCCCACATATGGGGCCACGACTTAATGTCCCATCCGACAGACGGTGGTCTTTCCAAGCCCATCGGTGTCCCCTACTGACCATGGGCAGGGCAGGGAATTTTGCAGAGATAAATCTCAACGCTGACCCAGCTGGGACGAACCTAGAAACTACAGATTACGAGCCTGGCAAGCTAGCAACTGAGCCACCCCGCCCCCTTGCTGCAGAAATCAGCCATCACATGGGGGAGCAATTTCGGGAAGGCTTCCCTCTGCTAAACTCAATGTGAATCTTTCACCCCCCCCCCCCCCCGAAGAATATATATATTTTTTTTAATTATGAGTTTTTATGTTTATATTGAATGATTTTAAAGGCAACACTCCCCCCCCCTCCCCTCTCAGTACCATTGGCTGTGCCACAGACGATATAATGCTGTTTTTTTTACATTGGTGCACAAACCTTTCTGCACTTAGCCAAGATGACCAAATTTCAACACCCAAAAAAAATTCACAATGTGTAGCAAAAATAGCAGCCAAGGAAGTTTTTCCTACTTCATAACCAGTTCAGATAATCCCGTGAATGTGAGAATTCCAAGTTACTTTGTATAACATTGGCCGTGTTTAAAATATACGATACTGAAAAGAATCATTAAAAGAAATAAAAATTATATTTCAGGTTGAATATTATATTATTTGGGAGGAAATTTCCTTTCAATAAATATATAGTTTAACTATTTTTATTCATCAGGTTTTCCAAAATGAAGCCCTAATTGTATAGTGCAATCTTTTTTTTTTCACCAATCATATTGAAAAAGGCTTATTAAAATTGAATTGAATTGAATAAGTTTATTTCACCCAAACATACATATATTGGTAGATAAAACACAGACAATTTCACAGGTGAAAAAGGAGAACATAATAAGCCGTAGCTTTTGAATAAATGTTTCCTATCATCAATATGCTTGCAAATTTCTTTATATTATTTATTTTCATAAAATTCATAATTCTGTTTAATTTGATATATAACATGACCTATTTCCATTGATTGGTTATTTTTTTTTTAATTCTAAAGTTGACTTGTTTATCTGACTCAGTACAATTGGCTAAAACCCTGGAATTTTCTCAAAGTATGGTACCGAGAAAAAAATTACAAAACAAGAGAAATATTTACTTGAAACCAAAAAAAATTTTTTTTTCATTATTCAGAAATATATAGCCATTCTATTTATCTGCATTGTAATCATTTCTATTAGTTTTTTTTTTAATAAATTTTTATTTGTGTTGCCAGATGCATTTTTTTTACTACATGACTCTAGAAAAGTCCTATTAAAATAAAACATAGTCTTTTTTGTTAAATACTTCATTTTCAGAAAATCCAGAATGAAATAATAATTAATTTGGCATAGGACATGCAATAATTCCTTTCATTAGTTATTTAGCAAAAAAAGTTCTAAAGTTAAAGTTTTTTTTTTGGCTGAGCATAGGGAGAAAATAGTTTGGCCTCTGGATGGAAACCTGTTTTTCAGGCTGGACACTGGAAGGGTTAATGAGTTCATGAATAGAAGCGATGGTTCTCTCATTCATGGTCTCTTTCGGTCTTCCTGCACAAGCTCTGCCATCCTTCTCAATTTGTCCATCCATCCCATAACAGTGCCACATGAACAGGTATGACCCTCCCCCCCTCCCCCCCCCCACATACTTGTGATAAATTAGCATTTTTTTTTGCATCATCCCCAAGCTGCATCCTTGTGAAAATGTAAAATCTTTCCTCCATTCTTTAGTAGGCTGCACAGCAACAATGCTTAGATTTCACAAACTGAACTTTATGCACTGTCAATGAAGAGAGAAATGATGATATAGCCTTTGTTTTTAACATGTAATGACAAGTTTAGACAAGCTTTCAAACAAGTTGTACTTTGGAGGAATGAGTGCAAATCTACAGACATGTGTCAAGAACTTTTTGAATACCCTCCATAATTCATTAAAAAAAAATATTAGAGATGTGGGCATAACTTTTCAGACATTACATATGCTTTAAATGTTCACTTTTTTTCAAGGATGAAAATTTTTCTTTTCAAATTTTTGAATATATAATTGGATCAATTTTATTTCTATCATATTTGGGATTCTATGATGTGTAAAATAATGCAAATGGGGTTTGAGTGAGCAAAAAATAAAAAGATATCGATATGTATATACTCATGAATATTCAAGCATTAATGATTGCTTGGATATCAGGTTGAACTTCATAGAATTTCAATCTGGTATAAATCCAACCCAGTATTAAAGTTTTGAATTTTTGAAATTTCTGGTTATTGACATTTTAACATTCTTGGATTTAACTATCTTAGTTCATTTTGCCTGGCATAAATATATAAAGCACAAATATTAAATACAAGAATATTTTAGTATTTAATTTCAACTTTAGAATTATATCAATTGTTTTAACATTGTTGTTCATATCATGTTGTACTAGTTATTTTTTAAAATTCATAAAGAAAACATACTGATTTGTGGATGTGATTCAGTAAATCCATCTATACAATCAGAAGGTATAAGTTTTAGCAAGTCTGGGTGAGTTTTAATGCATGCTAACTTTCTCTTCATAACATCAGGAAAATCCACCTAACAGAGAAATTACAATTAGTTAAGATTACCCTAAGTCATTTGCATTGTTTTATGCTTATAAATGCATATACAAATCATTATGGCTTACTTAAGATCAACTATGGATTACAACAAATCACTATGGCTTACTTAAGATCAACTATGGATTACAACAAATCACTATGGATTACTTAATGATTTTATGCATCAAGCAAACAAAGAAACCAAGAGAAAAAATAAAAATGCAAATAAAAATATAATGTAACACACATATATAAAAAAATATAATTAAAACTATGATTTTCTATTTTCCCAATCAGTATAAATACATATATATATTAGTCAGAGTAAATATACCAGGGTTGGCCAGAAAGTAATTTTACAAGGCATAAAGAAGTTCAAGTTTTTTTTATTACAATCCTTATGATAATATGAACAATGCAGGGTAATTATACCACCATCCCACTATTTTTCAACATAATCTCTGAAACAATTGATATTTATCATATCATGGGGTGAGTTGTTTTTTATTTCTTTCCAGAAAACAGTTTCCATATATCATAAGTCAATGACATACAGGGGTTTATCAAAATACCGACCGCAACTGGAGTACACGCAATGCACCATATGCATATCACAGGGATGACAGGGATGCTAAAGATCACAGGGATGATATCACAGGGATGATATCACAGGACATCACCTGTGATGTGAGGAATATAAAGGGGAGAAGTATGATGTTGCTTCACCTGTGCCACAGGTATAGGTGAAACAGCTGTTGTGGTGTAATTGTCAACAATGTCAGATCTCAGTGACCTCCAAAAAGGCATGATTATTGGTATGCATCTTGCAGGAGCTTCAGTAACCAGAATGGTGGAAATAGTAGGTTAACACGAGGAACTGTATCGAAAATTATGACTACCTATCAAAAAGGACAGAGTGTTGCCTCCAAACATGCAAATTGTGGACATCATATGAAGTTATCAGATAGGGATGGGCGAACTTTGGCACGGATTGTACAATGGAAGCACAAGACCACAGCACTGTAAATAGCAGCAGAGTTGAACACCAGTCGGAATGATTCCATTTTCATCATAACAGTTAGCCAGGAACTTCATCCTGCCAGTTTTATGGCCATGCTGCAATCCACAAACCTCTGATTATCAACATCAATGCAACAAAACATGTAAGGTGGTGCAAAGCACATAAAAACAGGGATGCTAAAGACTGGTAACATGTCATCTGGTCTGATGAATCGTGCTACACATTGCTTTCAACCACTTGTAGAGTGTAAGTCTGGTGAAAACATGCAGAAGCATACCACCCTGACTGTTTGGTTCCAACTGTGAAGCATGGAGGTAGATCCCTGATGCAGTTGGGTGCCAATCATATCATGGCATTCCTTAGGTCCATTAGTGATTCTGCAGGATCGTGTCACATTCACAACGTACGAATCCATTCTCTGGGACCACCTGCACCCAATGTTGCGAGCATTGTTCCCTAATGACCATCCCTGGTTTTCAAGTGGATAATGCACCCGTGCATTGTGCAAAGCATGTTGTCAAGTTGTGGTTTGCAAAGCATGAGGATGAGGTACAGCAGCTACCCTGACCACCTCAATCTCTAGACCTCAATATTATTGAACATTTGTGGGAATATCTGGAGTGCAAGGTCAGATCACACTTTCCACCTCCAGCATCACTGGCTCAGTTGGGCCATATTTTACAGGAAGAATGGTCCCACATTCCATTACTGTATGCGTATGACTTGTATAAATCTATTTCACATCGAATTGCATCTGTTCTGAGCACCAGAGGTGGGCCTACAGCTCATTAATAAAATGTTCTCCACAAACAATACGTGTTTCAATTATTTTGATAAACCCCTGTATCAGTCAACCTATGATGTACCAGAATTGTCAAAGCATCAATTGCACAGTCTCCTAGTCTTCCCAGTTGCGACTTACTCTATGCCAGAGATATGGTATAAAGTTTAAAATGTTTTATATTTAATTAGATGATATAGATTAGTAATTTAAGCTTTTTCCCACAATATTAAAAAAATTGTTATAATCATACCTGAATGTTTTATGTTTAATTAGATGATATAGATTAGTAATTAAAGCTTTTTCCCACAACCAAATGTTGCGAACCTTATCCTTACAGGGAGGACTTTTTAAAGAGCTTAAAAAAGCTCTTTAAAAAGTCCTCCCTCTAAGGATAAGGGAGCAAATCATTACTGACCAACATCCTTTACCACCAAAATTTCAAACTTCTACCATAAAGAAATCATTTGCAATATTTGCTAAAAAATTTCCATTTCCACCTTTCTCCACCATTAGAGGGCATTATTATAGCTGTTGGGAGATCCTGAAAAAAAAATATGAATCATAATATTTCCTCAATCCTATCCAATTCAAAAAGAATTTTTAATTATCAAAAAAAGTGCAATGTCTACAGATGACAAAGTGAAATCATTCTTTTTTTTTTTAATTTGAAAATGAGCTAATAATCAGTAAAGGGACTGAAAAAACTGAAAATTCAAAATAAAGATTTCTTGAAATTCTCTCTGGAAATTCTTATTTTCAAAGAGAATAAATATCATTATTTTATGACTTTAGCATTTTCTAAAGGTGAAAATTCGAACTAATGAATAATTAAAAAAATTTAAATAGTAATATTTAATTAACCCAATCAACCAAAAATGAATTTTTCAATTATCTATGAAACCAAAAAAGTTGATTGTTTACAAATGGACAGACACATATGTAACAGTAAAAACAATAGCCCTTTAAAAAAATAGTGAAAAATTAGAACTCATGTTAAAAATGTTTACTATAGAATCATAAGTGGTTTACTGAAAATTATTTTAGTGCTTACAAATGGATCTTGGTGTGATCTCATAAATTAAAATAGCAGATTTTTACATGGTCTTTCATTAGTTTAAATATCATTCAGCTTTATCACCCTATCTATTACTCCAACCATTTCAGTGAATAAAGATCATAAAGTAAAAAGAATTTTACCTCTATATAACGACATCTAGAAGATAGAACATGTTCTGATTTCATTCTAAAATAAGAAGAATCAAATCCTGCTCCCAGTGATATTATCTGCAAATAAATTTGTTGTTTATTTTGGATTTTTAATGCCTTTAATTTTATTACTGGAAAAAAATTATTGTGCAATAGATGAAAGTCTTGAAAACAAAATCTTTCTCAATAATTAAAATTATTATTTTTCAGAGAACATTGATTCTATCAGAATATTACTTAAAACTGCCATTCATAGAATATCATGTCATGCTTATCAAAATATTCCCTGAATTTATTTACCTCATTCAATTATAAACAACTGATTCTTCAATTGTCATTTTTATTTTATTGCTAATCTTAATATACAACAATATGAAACACGTTTAAGAAAATCAATCTCTATCAGCACGTAAAAGGAGGAGCAACCTTACATTTGAAAAGAAGGAGTAACAAAAATTATCTCCTGTGTTATCTCCTTATATTTGTTTCATTATCAATAATTGCAAGCAATACTGTTATTATTGATTTTTTTCTTTACTTTTTTAACAACAGTTTTGACAATCAGTAAATATTTTTAACTACCAGTTTGACTGAACCATTGTTAATAAACTGTTAATAAACTTTTCCATTAAGTAATTTTTTGTTATACAGTGATTAAATGATCAGATCATAAGATTCAGGGAAAATATCATAGCAGAATTCACCAAACTGCAGTTATTTAGGCTATCCTGAATATTTTATATACAAAAATGCACTGTTATGGGCTCTTTTGCATTAAAAAAAATAAATTATCCTCAAGCAGCTGCTTGACTCAGGTGTCTGACAGGAGACTGTATAATATCCACAGAAAGGTCTCTGAGGTAGGTGAGACTCAAGCAGAAAGACAACATAAGAAAAAACTATGTCTTATCTGTAGATGAAATCTTTTTGATCCATAACCAAGTATCAACCATCCAACAGAAGATGGAATTCCAGCCCATCATCATTCCACTCTAGGGGTTAGATATGGGCAGATAAAAATGCCTTTGAAATAAAAATAAAATATCAAATTTTTAGTTACATATACCAATGTTCAAAATCATAGGATAATGGACAACAGTGTACATAACTTAAAACTAATTTAAGCAAATACAAATAAATATTGTATGGAAAAACAATCATATGACTGAGTAGCAGAAAATTGGATAATGACAAAATTGTACAATATAAAATTTTTTCTACAAAAGCTATGTGAGCATATGAGAACCTGAGTCCCTATAACAAACATGCTGGAATTAGGGACAAAGGATGTTAATTAGGTATATAATCAATCCCTAACAGTCGTACAACTCACAAAATATATTCTCATACTGTTAACATGGCTGTTGATACTCCTCTACATGAGCAGACCTGAACTCAAGGTTTCTGGAAAAAGGTTGCCATCCTGCAATTCAGTAGTAAAGAATCACAGGAGATGTCCTGTAGACATGGAACTCATGAATCCTGCAATATATCTCCTCAGAGCATCCCATACAAGCTCAATTAGATTCAGGTCAAGGGATCTAGCTGGTTCACTCTATCCTATGAATATCCTCACTTTCAAGAAAATAACTGACCAAATTAACTCTGTGGGGATGGGTATTATCTATAAAGATGGAATCGAGACCAAGAGTACTTGTAAACATAGGGGTACAAGAATCTCATCTCTGTATCACTGAGCAGAGAATCTCCCAGAAAAGTGTGACAATCTGTGAAGCTAGTCACCATAATGCCAGCCCAGACCATCACACTGCCACCATTAAAATAATCCCTTTCTCTGCTGTTACAATGGTTGTAGCAAGTTCCTCATTCTCCCCAAACAAAGCATATTGAGAATTGGTACTCAAGCTGAATCTGGACTAATCTGTAAAGAGCACATTTGCACACTGGCCTATGCTCCAAAGATGATATTGCCTGCACTAAGATAAAAAAAAAAGCTTATCTGTTGAGAGGAGTGGGGCACAAACCAGTGACCTTTGGTGCATACAGACCTCACTTATGCAGCTTATTTTACAGAGTATGCCATGAAATTATCATCCCTGTGGATACTTAAAACTCATGAGACAACTTCCTAACTGTCTTTTTCCTATTATCATCTTGCTGTTAAAGATAGATAGTGGTCTTCCTAAGCAGCTGTGGACTGGGATGACCTCATCCTGGTCTGACTAACAACTCCTGTTTCTTGAAATTTCCTTAATTTTCTTCAAAGTTTTGAGAGAATATTTTGCACTATATTTTTAAGGCCTTGGGTATTTTGGTATGAGACAGAAAATAAAATCTTTATTTTGATTTCATGAGCTCACATTTTATATTATTCTCACAGTTCTTACACTAGATGACTGAAATAGGCACCAAAAGTTTAAAAATGTCATTTAGTGAAAGCAATTTACTGTAACATGCTCAAATTATAAGCTCCCTAGACAAAAAATTAGTTATTTCCTGCTGTAAGAGGGTTACATCCATTCAACAGCAACAGAGGGCGCACCAGTAATAAACGTGTCCTACAAATAGCTGTGCCATGTGCTACGGGGTTCATACAGTGACAAGAAGTGGTTATGTGTCACATGTGTGTTAGTCACTCCGTGAAACATGGGTCGCACCAAAGATGTGATTGAGTGGTAAAAAGGTGTTATTGTGTTTGGCCGAGTCAAAGGGCATAGTGTACAAGAAGTTGCTGCCTTTGCAGGTGTGTTGAAACGTACTGTCCAAAGGGTCTTCTAGCAGTGGCGTATATCGCAGTCCACTGCTAATCGTCGCCAGAACTGCAGCAGAAAGACTTTATGGAATAACATCTCAGGATAACCTGCAGACACTACACACAAATTTTCCACAAATTTTCTATGGGATTCACCAATAGGGACCGCAGCAGTGTGTCATGCACTGTTAGGGCAAACCACTTTGCAATGAGGCAGGAATTGCTCCAGTGTGTCAATGCAGGCCTACAACAAGCTGTTTCCAAATAAACACTCTGAAGGGAACTGCATGCCATGGATATCTGGAGCAGAGTACCACAGAAGAGACCTATGTTAACAGCTCTGAACAAGGCTGCATGGCTACAGTGGGGGCGGTGCCATAAAGACTGGGCTCTTGGCTCTTTGAAGCGTGTGATCTTGTCAGATGAGTCACGTTTTTGCTTGTACTTGAATGATGTGAGGCAATGGGTACATCATCAGCCGCATGAAGCCTTTCATGCGGACTGTGTGCAAGGTTCAGTTCAAGCTGGAGTAGGCTCTGTAATGTTCTGGGGGTGTTTCACGTACAAGGAAACGGGTCCTTTTGTTGTGGTGACATCACATTTGAATCAGAAGGGCTATATGGAGCTACTGGACGACCACATGATGCCTTTTGTGCAGCATTTCCACAGCAAACACCAGAAGGATACCCCAGTCTTCCAAGATGACAATTGTCGAGTGCACAGGGCTCGAAGTGTGTCAGATTGGCATGACAAACATTCTGAAGCCTTCGAACATCTCAACTGGCCCGCCAAATTCCCAGATTTGAATCCCATAGAAAATTTGTGGGACTATTTGGAGCAATGTGTGAAGCACCGTCCTAGCCATCCAGTCAATCTGGCTGAACTGCGGCATTTGATGCTGGAAGAGTGGATGAATATTGATGTGCACTACATCCGCACAATGGTGGCATACATGCTAGACAGGATTTCACCTGTTCTTCGGTCACCCAGAGGCGTTACGTGCTATTAGGAGACATTAAGCCAGGGGTGACTAATTTTTTGTCTGGTGAGCTTAATTACAAAAGTTTATCAAAACTCTATTACAGTATGAATCTGGCTGCACAAATTAGCAATGTAACATCATGAAGTTGGATAAATAACCACTAACAGACAAATCTATCTTAAAGCTAAAGAAAATAAATGCAAAAGCTGTTTCAAAAAAGAGAACATACTAAGTAGTTTTTCAAAAGGGAGATTTACCTCACTTTATGCTAAAATAATCAACAAGTAAAAATATATCTATATAAAACAAATAAAAAGTGTTTAACTCTAAACAGCAACATAAATTCAAATGAAACAAAAAAACTACATAGCCATCAACATTCCACAATTTTGTTTTGCTGACAATAACACTAGATATAAATTGAAACTTTTTTTTATAACATTGGTCAAATAGGATGTTTTTAACTAATTTTGGGGTGCTGAATTCAAATATGGCTGTGAAAAATCTGCCGCACATAGTTTTTTTCAAATTAAAGATTGATGCAATTTCAATGAACATGCATATCTGGGAAATGAAAATAAATGTGATTATTTTATTAAACTGCAACTTAAAACTCATTAATTAATTACATGATTACAGTGAAAAAAATTAGAAACATCATAGTTGTAGACCACTGAATATAAAGTAACAAATGAAATAACATTGAAACACAAAATAAGAAAACATGGGTAAGGATCTTTCATCAGATTGCTTACAAAAGTTTTGTAAGTAAAAAACATTATACTTACAAAAGTTAATTTTTGTCTTTTATGTGCTGAAGTATCTTCCTTCTGCAAGACCCAGCAGTAGTCACCCATCATTGCTGGGTCCCATCTGCCTTGGTATCTCTCCTCCACAGTTCAGATATCCTAGTGAAATCTTTCCCCTTGCTCATCACTGACAGTTCCTAAGCTTTTGGGAAAGAAGTCAAGATGCGAGTGCAAGAAATGGATCTTCAAAGACATTCGACAGCCAAGATTTTCATAGTTTTTGAGAAGATCTTGAATGAACTGATGGTAGTTTTCCTCTTTGTGATTCCCCAGAAAACTCTGGACCACATACATGAAGGATTTCAATGCAGTGAGCTCATTCATATTTAGTTTTTCTTTGAAGACAGTATCATCCAGTAGCTTCCTGATCTGAGGACCAACAAAGATCCCTTAATGAGTTTGGTATCACTTAGTTTTGGAAATTTTTTCTTCAACTGCAAAAACTCTTTACCAGTTTTATCCATAGCCTTTACAAAGTTTTTCATAAGCCCAGTTTGATGTGTAGTGGATCTAGAAAGGCCACTGTCCATCGTATGGGACATTAAGCTGTGGTCTGAGCAGATAGCCATACACTGAGCACATTAAAGAACATATTGAATGACTTGATGAGAGGCTTACACCTGTTTCCTAACAGCTGTCCATTAGGTCCCCTACCTAACTCTGAGCCTCTGGAGTCCTTGTGACCTGGCCATTCAACCCATTGTGCACCCAAAAGAACCCCTCAGAGGTAAAAAAGCCTAACAATCTTATAGATCCAGGATATTCTCTCTCACATACTTTTAATTATGATATCAATGATCACAGCAAACAGTGTGATGAAGCAGTTTCTTCTTGAGCTTCCTTGCAGATACACTGAATATGAAATAGTTTATGTAGTATGTAGGTGCTACTAGCTTGGATGCTCAAACTAGCTTGCCATGGACAAGAGCCAATCTGTGATGCATAGTATTTGTGACTGTTCCCTCACAGTAATTTACTAAACAATACTTAGATATAATACATAAAAATTAAACAAACCTGACTCTCTTGATATGGTGAACCAAGCAATGAACCAAAAAATGATGAAAATGCAGAGTTGACAGCTTTTGATCTAATATAGTAACCTCTGAAAATTTATAAAATTGTTATAATTGCAAATAATCATATAACTATACAAATAATTTACTTTAGCTTTTAATTGAATATATAAAGAAGAAAGTTTGTATGTTTGTTTGTGTGTGTGTCTGTGTGACAAAAGTATACTTCTAAAATTCTGGCGGAAATTTCCTTTAAAAAACACAATTTCCTTACCTTAATTAGTTTATTTGATTGAAATGTAATTAGAGTATTGATAATCCTAATGTTGTCTGATTACCACCATTACACATCACTAGCAGTTTTTTTTCAATCATTTCTAATTAATTATTGTTTAAAATCATAGTATCCATTTGAAAAGCAATAAAAAATTATTTTAGAAGCATTAAAGCAAAAAAAGTCTTTAAAATCAAAAGTCTGCTAAAATATTGATCAAAAGCCGATGTGCATAGTTCCCAGATGACACAATTTCCGGTAGTAATAAAATCAATATCTTTATGTTACAAGTTTAGAAAGTACTCCAACTCTAATAGAGCTATAAATAGCCCAAAGTGTGAGAAATCACAACCAATCGATAATCTAAGTATGGTATGGCAGAATAAAGGCATAAACTAAATCGGCGCTACAATGATGCTATTTAAAGTGATTGAACATGTACATGTGTTCACTGCAGACTCAAATAGATTTATCTTTAAACTTTATCATCATTTGTTCAAGTGGAATCAACAGGTAAAAAAATATATATCATATATTTAAATGTCATTTTCAATATTTGATTAGCAAAAGTTGAAAAAAATCAGCTTTCTATTCGGAATTTTTTTTCACAACCTTGTACTATGGAAGCGAAACTTGCATCTCCAATCACTAGAATTTGAAAGATGAAAACGTTTATTTGGGCTCCAATATGGAAAGAGTTAATAGGAGAAATCTTGATCAACAACTTAGTGGTCAGAACACCTAACATGTAATCAGGAAGTTATGGGTTCATATCTCATCTGGTTATTGACAATTCTTCCTCTTTGTATTTTGTTTTCCAAGAATGCTTTCATCAAATTCCACTTGAATCAACATCAGTTTTTTACATGTAATTATACCTTTTTCTTTTACATTTAGTTGTTTCATATTTATTCTTATATTCAACTTTTCATCTTTTGAACTAGTCATGTGATTTGAAAGCAGTTCACAGTTTCTAATTACTTGAAAAATTTCCATTTCAACTGTTTTCTTTTATCACTCTACAAAGTATGGCTTGTTTTTAAAAATTCTTGTAACATTACATAGGTCATAAAAGTTTGGACACTTTTGGAAATATTTGGTGGCTGAACGATTAGCATGTTTGTCAAACATGCTAATCATTCAGCAGAAGTGGATCAAAGAGATCTGTATTCAATCTCTGGGAAGCTATGGATGTTTGCTCTCTTGTGTTGTCATTTTGCTTAAGTCTGGTTTTTCTCAGATATAATATTCAAGTACACCCCACTTGGGGTATACTTGAACACCCCAAGTGTCCCCCAAGTTGTTCAAGCACACCCCACTTGGGGTGTACTTGAACAGGGATGACACCCAAGTGGGGTATCATCCTTGACAACAGGCTGACCTGGGGTCCTCATATCAGTATCTGAAGACAGTTGCCACTGTGCAGCAAAATATCCTGTCTTTCTTTGCTGGCATGTAACTGCAAGAAAGTTCTTGCAAGACCCTCCTGATCTTGTACTGACACTTGATCCTCTCCCATATCAACTACAATGGTCACCTTCTGAGCAATGCTTCTGCTTCTCATCTGAGAAAGCTCACCACTGTCCACACCATATCTCTATGTTTCTGTCTCAGATTCTGCCCTAATACCCTTCATGCATCTGTCATCACAGAGGCTTGGCATGCCTTTCCATCTGCATTAGAAGAGAGATCTATTGTGTCATCTTTCAAGGTTCCACCTCTCCATTTTAATCATGAGCTACTCAAAGAGCTGCAAAACAGGACAGACTCTGCCATTGCCATGTCTGCCACTGACTTCTACAAGCGAGTCCTTCCTGCTAGCTTCACAGCTGTCAATATGCTCTTTCCTGATCTTCCACCATTGAGGAAGAGTGATCTTAAGATCAACGTCTCCATCTCTTCTCTAGGTCGAAAGAGCAACTCATATCCCATGGCCATCAGACTTCTCTCCACATCCTACATCACTGCACAATATGAGAGGTGTACTGAGGTCTACACTGACAGATCTGTTGATCGAGAGAAACTATGTACTGCTTTTGCATTTGCCATCCTTGATACTGACATCACCAGAAGTTTCTTTCCTCTACATCTCACTTCCTCCACCTGTGCTGAGCTCCATACTATACTTGAAGCTGTATTTTTCATCCACAGCCTCAGGAGTGACAACTTTTTCATCCTTTGCGACTCCAAGTCAGCCTTGTAAGCTCTCCAGAAGAGAGACAGCAAGAGCTGCAACCCCTTCCTTATTCAGATCATGGAGATATGCTCCAAGCTCACTTCTGCCAGTATCACGATCCATTTCCAGTGGATCCCCTCCCAGGTAGGGATACCTGGCAATGTTACTAATGTAACCTCTGACTCTTTCTCTCAGCGACTGCAAGATTTTTATTTCATAGCTGTTGAGCCAGCATCATCTCATCCAGTGGCAGAGGGACTCCATTTGTTTCTCATTTAAGTACCTGGTAGACCCTTCACTCACTGCTCCTAACCTCAACAGATCTGAGAAGACCCTCCTCCACCATCTCCAAGTTGAAGTCATCTACAGAAACTCTACACTTCACACTCTCGGTAGTCTACAGTCCTAACTGTACCACATGCAGCACACCTGAGACTGCATCCCACATACTGCTTAACTGCTCCCACTATAATGCTGAAAGAGAAGTTTTGTTTCAGGAGCTACATGCTATCAGAATCACTGATTATTCCATTACCTACTTTCTTGGTACCCACTAGGTAAAGAAAGAAGCTGCAGCGAATGTGCATGTGACTACTATGATTTCTTTCTGAACATCAGCCTCTTCTGCAGTCTTTTATTTTATCTCTACTAGGTTAACTTTTTATTTTTTTTATTTACAGGCCTTCGCAAAATAGCAGAGATATAATATTTTCTGCCTCTGCTATCTCATCCTCCTGTTGTGACGTATAGGGAGCCCCTCATTTGAGGCTAATTTCACCATGATCTTACAACACCTTGAATCAGACTTATTTCATTTTTTTTATGGAAGATAATTCCAAACTTGCAAAAACATATTATTTTTAGGATGGTTCAGCTGACAAGTATAGAAACAAAAAATATTAGAAATCTCTACCACACACACAAAAAAGTGTGGATTAAAAGTGGCATTTTTTTTTACACTGCTCATAGAAAAGGTGTTCATGACGAGTTGTGAGATATGGTTAAAAAATTTATACTTGGGCTTACTTACCAAAGCCTTTACACAATCAAATTATGACATCACCCAATTATTTGATTGGGCAAAAGAAAATATTTTTTCTATGCAGTTTTTTTTTTATTGCACAAATGAAGAGTATTCAGAAGAAGCCAAAATACCTAAAGGGAAGATTTCTCCAGTCAAAAGTAATTTTCAGTACACGAAAGCTATATTGTTTTTATTCTCATACTGACTGCAGAATTGTATACAAGAATATACTTGTTTTATATTGATAACATTAAACAACCCATCACAGAACTGCCAAATGAATTTTTTATCACATAATAGGATTTATAGCTTGTTTGTATGAAGATCACTGCTGGAAAGGATTGTTCTGTTAGCACATGATTCAAATCAAAAAGTAAACTTTACTGAAGAAACTGGGTCCAAAACAATCCTTTTGTTACCCAATTAAATCTGAATATCTTCACAGTATTTGCTTTCAGTTTTAACACAGTTGATCTTCTAAGTGCAACAGAATCAGCTACTCATTGACCAATGATGAGATGCAGAAGACAACAGAAATGTTAACAAAAGGTGTACTTAATATGCTAAACTGAAGGCTGAGTAAAGTACTTGTATGAAAATAAGCATTTTATATTCTTGTTTATTTATAAAGAGAGAGCATTGCATAATAGTTGCATTTGTAACATATATGCCAATACAGTACGTTTAGTATATCAATTTAAAATAAAAATTCATGACCTTTTTGTGTGCACCATATAAATATTTTCCTTTATTGCTAGCTTCTACTTTTATATAATAGGTAACTATTATGAAATAACAAAGATTAATCCTCATATGATATTTTTTTTAAATATGAAAAAGGGTACAAGAAAAATATTCTAATTGAATGTAACTCTCCAGAGTCTTAAGTAATGACAACAAAATGAGAAATATAGAACAACCTAGAGTGCACAAAATATATGGGAAGTTGTCATAATTAAAACTGATAACCTAATTATAAACAAAGTTAAAATAAGAAAACTGTTAGGAAAATAAAAATGCAAATATATATTTCCACACAAACTCTATTCCTGTCAACTAGTATGCAGTTTTTTCAAATCTAGTTATGAGTTAAAGATTTCTTTGCAGAAAAAAGGAAATGTGAGTTTTTAAAAAACTAAACCCTGAAAAAAAAATGTAGAAAACTAAGATCTGAAACTGATACTTAAAGATTACAAGAATACATTACGAATACAATACAAAATTCAATAAGAAATTAGAATGCTTTTATGGCAAATACCCTGCTGAAATAAAGCAGAATTTATAGAGAAACTGCTGTCTGATAAGGTTGATACATCAGATTGTATATAAACAATGTGAAAAAATAGATTTTAACATTTTAGCAGTTTAAAACATATATTAGCCATCCCATGGCTGAGAGGTTAGTGTGCTTGGCTACTGATCTAAGGGACCTGGGTTTAAGCCCCAGATAAGGCATGGATGTTTGTGTTGTTTTTCTGCTGAGGTCCTGCCATCCTCACAGACCTTCTACTATGGCATATAAACTGACAGGCTCCTGTCAGATCTCTGTGGCAAGCAGCTGCTTGAAGGGGTATTTATTATTTTTATTAAAATATAACTACTATACCTGTTAATAAGAGATGATCTTCGTTGAAATCTGCTGACAAAAGCTTTGAGGAAATCATCTTGAAAATAACCTTTAGTCACCATAGATAATTTACTAACAATACTGCTATCATTTGTACCCTGAATCTGCAATGAAAAAAATATTGTATCAGTTGGTCCACTGAATTAAAACAAACTAAAAAACAAAATCTCCATCAAAATGCTTTGCCATTTAGTATTAGCATATTAACATATTCTAAATAATTAGACTCATCTCACTATTTAAAACTATTATTAGCCCTTTACATGTCATAGAATGATTATCATTTTTCCTCTCTTAAATCATAGTGATTGGAAAAGATAATTCATTTCCACAATACAAGGTTGTTTTATTTTTCCAAATAGAAGTTTGCATTTTTTTAAACTATTAATTTAAAAACAATCCAATTTTGTCTGTAGTAATTGAACTCAAATTCCTGAGTCACTGTAAATAACACCAAGAAGCAAACATAAGTTTATGCCTTTCCTTTGCTGCACAATATATAGATTTTCTATTAGTTTTGTTTTCCAATTTTAGTATCTAGCATAGTTGCAATGCCTTCTAAACTTTTGACAGAAGTCAATGTTTTTTATTACTGGCAGGAGGCATCAGCAAGCAATTATACACATTGCTTTCAGTTAATATTTTAGTAAACCAAATTTGAAAAATAAGATTTTGTTTGCTATTTCTAGAATTATTTTTATTGCACCTAAAATATGTACCGTTATTACAATGAATGACAACAATTTTAGAACTATCAGAAATGAGACTATATTATGGATACACCTGCAATTTATGAGCTTGGCTCACTAGATGATACCACAAGTGGTAACTGAACATTTTTAAAGTATGTAAAGTAACATTATGAATAATGTACAGTTTATTAGCTTTTCATTACATTGAATGATTTACTGAATTTCCTGTTGGTATGTTTCGAGTAGCCTCTGGTTCTTGATTTTTTCGGGCTTAACCTTCTAAGGTGAATAAAAGTTATAAGTTTATTTTCAGGAAAGGGGTGGGCTATTCATATAATTGTTTTTTTTAATGCAATTTAGATTTAATTCCCATATATCACCCCATGGCTGTGTGATTAGTGCACTTGGCCACTGATCAAAGGGACCTGGGTTCAAGCTCTGGGTAAGGTATGGATGTTTGGATTACTTTTCTGCAGAGGTCCCATCTACCTCACAGACCTTCTACTATGGCATATTAAACTGTCAGGCTCCTATCAGACCTTTGTGGCAAGCAGCTATTTGATTTATATATATATATAGCATAAAGATATAAATTTTGCCTCAGGTAAGTATTGAAAATTGCAGAGGATTCATACCTAATTAATGTATATTTGTATTATTGTGTTAAGAGAGAAATGGGATGATTCCTGCTTTAGCGATATATGATCTGTTTAAAATGGTTGTCTCTGATGAGACTGTCTTGTTCTTTCTTATTTTTTGATAATGTCAATGGCAGTGCATTGTTTACAGTAATTCATGCTTTTTAGGCATGTTATATTCAATGGGATATAAGGAGCTTTTTATATTGTGTATCAGGAGTAAATTGTTCATGATAATTCATGGTTTTTACACTTGTCTCTGATGGCATTATTTAACTCTAGGGGCTTTTTAAACTACAGTTCAGCAGTAAATTATGATATTTCATGTCTTTTAGGCTTGTTTCTCTGATGGATTATTTAGTTCCAGGAGATTTCTATACTGAGGATTGGCATGTTATTTATGATAATTCATGATTTTTAAACTTGTGTCTGATAGGATTATTTAGTTCCAGGGGCTTTTTATATACTGTGGATTGCCAGTTCATTATTCATGATGTGTGATTCAGGCATGTTGTCTTTGATGATGGGATTATTTAGTTTTTGGGGGGGGGGGGGGGGGTTATGCTGCGGATTGCCAGTGAATTGTTTATAATTTTGTTTTTTAGACTTGTTTATAAGATTGGTTTGTTTTGAGGGTGAGTAATTGTTCAGCAGTCATTAAAGTTAAAATGATTGTCTCTGATAATTTTGTTCTAGGGTTTTCATTAACTGCAGAACAGCAATTCATTGTTTAGTGGCATGAGCTTATTGGAATAACTCTTTATCCAGTGAGATTATTGTTTTGTGAGAGTTTTTTTTTTTCATCATGGAATGAACATTTGTTTGTTAGTGATAATAGGCTACTGAAGCAAGTAGTATGGATGTACCCATTTGTCATATAATGATATGCACAGCTAAGAAAATATGCCTTAGATACTATTACTTCTGGTGATTTTATTTACGGAAACAAAATTTTATGCTTAGGAATAACTGTTTATCATTATATTCTTTACTGGGCATTCTCATTGTACAGCCTCTTCACTGTTAATATGATTGTTTAGGTTACACAATTAAGAGGACCTTCTTGCTCAGAAATTAATTAAAAGTAACTTAAAATTCTCTGTCGTTGAGCAATAAAATTTTAAAGTTTATCCTTCAAACTATTTGCATGTTAAATATGCTACACATTTAAAAACTAAACTTTTAACATGCAAATAGTTGAAAGATAAACTTTAAAATTTTATTGCTCAATGACAAAGAATTTTAAGCTATTTTTAATGTTTAGGTTATTATTTATAGAAGTTTCCAAGAAGTTGAATATTCTTCCTAATGTTATATTGAAATGTGTTTTTGATTAGTTTAAATCACATATTTAATGGCGGGGTTTTTTTTTTTTTTTCTAGAAGTAATTTTAAGAAACTTGGTATAATTCTGTACAAATGAAATTTTTTTCGTCATAAAAGGAGTCTGGAAGTCGAGTATTCCATCTAGACACAATGCATTATTCCATTGTATAAAAAAAAATAGTACCTGAGTGCTGTAAACTGCAAGTCTGCCAGATATTTATATTAGAATAAAATAATTTGAAAAAGGTGGAAAATTAAAGAAAATATTTTATTGATATTAAAATGAGAAAATATAGTAAAATTTTATAACTTTTCAAAAATGTATAAAAAAACTTATTTTTCTCTTTGAATTTTTTTATATTAATTACAATTAAATGCCATTTCTTTTGGCATACAACATAACTTATTTGTTACTTTAGAAAAATGTTCTAAAGATGCTAATTTTCTGGAAACACTTCAAAATTAATTTAGCCACAAGAGTGAGTTAAATTTCAGAAACCCAACACTATACAGGGCCAAGAAAATCATTTGGAAATATTAATATTTCCAATAACCCTTATTTTCAAGTGCCTCATAAAATCCCACATAAAATATTGCTGACAGCCTGATTTTCACATTATAAAATGAAATATTTATTTACATCAATGAAACAACCAACATGTGCATTTTCAGAACCACAGATCATTTTTTAACTGCTGAAAATTTACATTAAAAAAAAAGTTTCACCATTTGCTTTTTTTAACTATTATAATCAAATTTTGTAAGGCAGTTATTCTGTTAGTGGTCAAAATAAACCCATACACTTTTTACTTTTACAGTTATCAGGTGACTTGTATGAGCTAATACATATTTTTCAGTTTTTGTAGCCTCAGGAAAATACAACTAATAATTGCAGATACACGTTCCAGGTCCCTTCAAGCTAATGGTAATTTTTCCTCTATATTTATTCAACAACTAATAACAATTCCAGTTCAAAACTTTTGTTATTATATTGCAATATCTAGTGTGACAACTTTGCAAAAAGCCAGTTCTGTTGAAAAAATGTCTAAATGATTACCACTAGAGCACTTAAAGGTTACATTGGCAGCAAATTCAGCTTTTAGCATTATTGAAAATGAAACCACAACCTCCTGACAGGAGGTACTTTACTTCTCAGATGACTGACTACCTTTCCTCTAAATGATTTTACCATATCTCACCATGACTCCTAGAAGTGTTGCAAAAGTTTGTATCACAATTATACAATAAAAATCTCATATGTTGAAAGCAGACCATTAGCTTTTGTTTTATACCTCACAAGTCAAAATTAATTATTGAATGAAACCATATTTGAAAGTTATGCTTTTGTCAGTTTCATATTTATGTTGATGATATAATGTATTCTTAGAATAATGAATGAAATAACTTGCAGATTTCAGGTACAGCATTCTTAAAATTTTTAAAAAGAAGGTACTTCCATACACAAAGGGCAAAGATAACCCATAAGCTATATTAGACTTGTCCTGGTTTCTCATACAATATACAAACACCTATACAAAGGCATGGTCACTGATCTTAATAGTCAGGTACACTAACCACTAGATCAGGTAGAAATAATGTTTATATGTGTAAGTTTTAAAAAACTTTTGAAGATATTTGGAAAGAAATAATCAGTAGTGGAATTTTGTTAGGTTGTTTTACCTCTGAGTGGCACTTTTTTTGTATACAATGGACTAATGGCCAGGTCACAAAGACCTTGAAGGCTCAGAGAAGGTTGGGGGGAGGGGACCCACTGAACAACTGTTGGAAGATAGATGGTAGCCTCCTGTCAAGGCTATCTAGTGTGTTCTTTAATGCACACAAGGTATGAGTGTCCCACACACAGGGCTACAGCTAACAAAATGAATGGCAGCCTTTCCAAGCCCATCAGTGTCCCCTACTGATCATAGACAGGTGAAGAATTTTGCAGAGATAAATCTCAATATTGGCCCAGCTGGGAACTGCAGATTATGAGACTAGCACAATAATAACTGAGCCACCCCCACCCCTCAGTAGTGGGTGATGTATAATTTGCATATAGTCATCATACAGTGTATTTTGATACTGTTGCCACGAGTGTTTTGGATTTTTTGTTTACAAAATTTTGATCACCCTATCAAACAGGTAGTTTACCTCAGCTCACAAATGATGACTATTGGTTGATACCTACAATATCAGTTTTGTGCCATAAGCAATTAAACCTAGTAAACACTACTTTAATTTGCTAACCAAAAAATTTCAAATGTCAACAATAAATCATCTCCCCTGCATGTTATATGTTCATCTCAATGACTTTGATATTCCCATTTATTACATAGACATACAAAGATTCCATTGAATGGCCATCTGAAAAAATCATTTCGCTGTGGTGTAGTAGAAAAATCATGGGCGGTGCAAAGAAAAATAGCACCCTTGATAACCTTTTCTTCCGATTTTGCTATATTTTATGCGATTGGATCCCAATTTATTTTTGCATATACACATTTACGTTTCGATAGAATGGTTATTTAAGAGCAATACTTATATTTTCGTCGGAATATAAAGCATATATTCCTGTATTTTTTTTAATAATAAATTCCAAAACTACGAAAAACAACTGTTTACAGCAAAATTATTTAAATAGCATTTGAGTTACTTTCCAAAACAAAACGAGTCGAGTAACGCGACTCGTTTTGTATAGTATAGTTTTGTATAGTCGTAAGTATAAAACGGTGCACCTACTGTTTACATAGAATCCCACATTTTAACAAACTAAAACAAAACCATGATATAAACTTACGGCGACGGTTGATTTTTTGGAGTTATTAAATTTATTTTTATTCATTATTATTAACAGCTGAAATCAGAATTATCAACACGCTTTTCCCACTCATTGCCACCACCACTGAACTGATGAGTATAAAACAAAGCGGAAATGAACCAAGCCAAAGAAGGTCCAAGTGTTCTAACGATTAGAAAATCGGGCATTAGTTTCAGAATAATTGAAATAGCATATTTTTTCAATATCTTTTTTATTTTATATTTTTCATGTTTAGCTCATAATTTTATGTTGTTTTCCACTTGGTAGCAACTGAATAGGTTATGAATTATTCTTTCAAGTTACTTCGTTTTAAGAATCCAGTCGTTTATTGAAATAATTAAGAATTAAGTTTCCAATCGTTTTAAGAATACCCATTCTTAAAACGATTGGAAAGACCTTTAGAACAATCGATGGTTGTTTTTAAAGGTTTCGCTGAATTTTACTGAATGAGCAATTCTAGAGCAGTGGTGCTCAGTTTCATTTCCTACCATATGCCACTTTCTCCTGCCAAAGCAATTCTTATTCTATTAATTTAAATATTATTAAATCGGCATTGAAATGAAATATGTCTAATAGTGGATACATCTGGATCCCACACAACCAGCTGTTAAACAGAAATATAGGGCAAATTATGTTGCCTATATAGAGATTTTCCAGTTACGTGTTGGCAGCACTGAATTTAACCATTATCAATAAGTTTGAGTGGTTGGACAAGTTCTACGCGTACGCTTGTGGAAGTACTTTTATTAATAACTGGAGTAATACAAGTAGAGCGATAATGGATGCGATTTTAAAAGATAGGCTGAGTATGATAGCTGCTCTTGGGGCAGGTGTTGTAGTAGGTGTTAGTGGAATCTATTTATATTACAAACTTAACAGATGTGTGACTAGAGAGTTATCCCAGCTGTCTGGAACTATCGAAAATTTACGGCGAGAGATAGAGGAATTAAAAGTTTCCCATTCTGCTGGAAAAAATGTAGTTTCCTCACCAGATAAAAAAAATCCTCCTTCTACATCTGCAATCGGTAGTAGGCTATATGCTGGTAATGCAAGCAGCTTAGAAGATGCTGATGAAGAATATTATGATTTTACAGATACGTAAGTATAAATATACTAGGTTCATGATTTAATTCAATCTTAATTACAGTTTAGCAGAACTTAACGTAAGAAGCTGCAAGGTACAGTCTAAAATCTACAGACTCTCGTAATTTTGAACATCAAAATTCACCGAAGTGACGTGGCAGGTATGAGCAGAAATTTTAAGCTAAACCATAAGTTTTTTAATCATAACCCCAAAATTTTTATAATCATATTTGTTTCTTTTTTTGGGTCTATCTGTATTTTCAGATACAGTAACAGTTCCACCATTTTTGGGTGACGATAAATTGTGCATATTAGTAATAACTGAGTATTGATACATTATTGACACAAGTCACCTCAGTGAATAAAGGATTGAATACACAAAAAAAAGCCACTGTATTCTGGAAGAATGTAAGAGTCTGGTGACAGAAATAGTACTTCCTATGGCTAGTTTTTCCTCCTGATAGAACTAATTTTCATATATTTAATTGGAAACATAAGGCTTGTGTAAGGTAATGTTGTCATATATAATGTATATAACTGGACTCTTCAAAATTTTCTTGCACATAAGTTCTGTCAAGTTGGATGAAAAGTAGTGTCATATCACAGTTACACACACTTCAGATAGAGCAATACATCAATACTAGGAAAAACAAACCCAATAATCCATTGGCAGGTGTGCTTTTTCTTAAACAATCCCAATCACCCCACAAAAAATATATGAGAAATTACTCTTACCATAGCATTAACTGGCATAGTGGTTAGCAAGCTAGCTACCATTTCAACAGGGTAAATTTTGTGTGTTCTGTTAGTTCTAACTGAAACAGTAATCAGAAATGACTTTGGTTTTAGTAGGGCATGTTTAGTAGGGTTAGTAGGGCATGTATGAATGAGTGTGGATGACTCAGTTGGTAGCACAACAGGTATGTAATCTGCATTTCCCAGGTTTGAACTCCAGCTGGGCCAGTGTTGAGATTTATCCCCGCAAAACTCCTTGCCCTGCCTTCGGTCCGTAGGGGACACTGATGGGCTTGGAAAGGCAGCTGGGTGGGACATAAAGCCATGCACCCACTTAAGGGAGAGCCATACTCTGTGCACATTAAAGAACACTGGATGGCCTTGATGGGAGGTTACCATCTATTTCCTAACAGCTGTCCAGTGAGTTCCCTTTCCCCTACCTTCTCTGATCATTTGGGTCTTTGTGACCTGGCCATTTAGCCCATTTTGTGCAAAAAAGATTTCACTCAGAGGTAAAACAAACCAACCCTTGTATGAGAAAGCCTGTAAAAGCAAGGAGTAGATTCCAGGATTCTTCTGTCAAAAAACATTTAAATTAAAAAAAATCCAGTATTATAATCTTGTAATTTACTCACAGCTGTCATATAATGATTTCAACTTAAACACCACATGAGTGCCATTCCCAAAGATGTACACAGTTTCCTTTGAAAATCTAAATAATGCATATTATCTGTAATAGTTGTTGAAAATCAGAGTCCCAATAATGTCAAATCTCCATACAATGGACTTGTTAGGAATACTACAGCATACTATTGAGGCTACCATTCTCAAAAACTAAAACCAATATTAGGAATTGGTAAAGAGATGGATTCCAAGTTATAACTACTACATTTTGCTGTTTTCCCCTTGAGCACAGTGTGTGCAAGGAAAGAAAAGGAAGGAAGAAGGAATTAACCATTCCAGTTATATCGCTAAACACAGTTAAAACACAGCTTCCATTTTTTAACTGCCACAATGCACTCTTTACATCATAAATATGTTGACTCACAATATTTTATATACAAACGATTTTACAATAAATTCTGAAGAACAGTATTTCCATGAGTCATAGTGCACCACCATAAACAGAAACATCTATATGATATTATCAAACCTTCCATTAGCAAAACGGCTAACAATCTACTACAAAACGGCTAACAAACTACATATTCAGACGTTGCATTTCCCCATTTGATATATTACATTTCTTATTGTGTTTCTGCTACCAGCTGGTAACATAACTGCGGTATGGTTTGAATAATTATTACAGATAATATGCATTATTTAGATTCTCTAGCCAGCTCAATCTCAGCTGAAACCCAAAAAATGAAGCTGCAAGTTTTTTGTTAATAGGAAATTTTGTGAAAAATTACTTTCAATTGATTTTTCCCTGGTAGCATTAATGTAAGGACCCTTAAATCAATCTGTTCTTTAGATGCTCTTACACAAAGATTTCAGTGATATAACCTGAACATTCTAGTCTTTAAAAAAAATCTCATGGACAGATAAAGACCAGGCAATAGAAAAAAAATAAATCTCTCTTTTTCAGGTTAGTATGATGATGAGCATTGCTAAGGTAGAATCTTATTAACAAGAATACAAGTGATGCTCTCGTAGGATATATGTATAAATAATTCATAATTCTGGGTGCCATCCACATGCATGCTGAGATTAGCTCTTCTGCAGTGTGTACGGACTCATTGTTGGTGACAGCTTAAGTACTAAACAAAATGTTGAAAGAACTTTTTTCTGCTTTAATAGACTTCAACCTCCCTGTGGTGCCCCAGATACTTGACTGACTGGTGCCAAATTTCATACACAAGTTTTTCCCTGTGCTACTTGTATTGCTTGTCTTCTGCACCTTGTAGATATTTGCCATCATCTTGTCCTGAAAAAAGAGATCTAAGATTATTTTTGAATATGACCTTTACCTCTCCATCTGGTGTCAATGCTCAGGTTATAGCACTGAATTCCTGTGTGAGAACATCCAGAGAATAGTCTCTGTTTTTAGTACTCACATTCCAAGTAGCTGTGAAAACAGTTGCTATTAACCCTTTAACTACCATACTGTCCAGAAAAGGCCAATATTTTAAATGGATTCTTCCAATCAATGTTATTCCTTCCTCTTCACTACCTCCTACCTGCAGTTTGGTCCAGTATGGTGGGAAAAAGGTAAAAGGAACTTGGTTATTCATTTTCCCCATCTGCTAGAAGCTAAAGGTTGTTAGACACCACTACAATCAATGAGGTTCTTTACCATCATAATTCATTGGGCTCCTTCAAGCATGGGGTGGTATGGCTCAGTGGTAGCATGTCAGGCTTGTAATCTCCAGTTCCCAGGTTTGAGTCCCAATTGTGCTAGCATTAAAATTAATCTCCACTAACCCACAGCCTTTTGTCAGAAAGGGTATACCATAGGGTTTTGAAAGGCCACCATCCATTGGATGGGACATTAAGCCATAGCCCAATGTGCAGGAAAGCCACATCCTGTGCACATTAAAAATACACTGGATAGCCTTGATGGGAAGCTACCATCTGTCTCCTCTCCAGTGGGTCCCTTTTCCCCCAACCTCTGAGCCTTTAGGGTCTTTGTGACCTGGCCATTTAGCTCATTGTGTGGATCACAGAGGTAGAGCAATTCAAAGAATCCAATTTCAAGCACTGGCAGGCTTGGATCTGCTTGTGGGTTGGCAACCCACAAACAGAAAACACAATTGGGAATGGTAAAGTGAAATTCCAAGTCATAACTATTACAACATTTTTCTTCTTTCTTCAGCACAGTGTGTGCAAGGAAAGCAAGAGGGAAAGGTTTGTGTGAATTTCTCTTTCAACAGAAATTCACCAATATGAAATGTCCATGATCCAAAATTCTACTCAGTAGATGATCAGTTGATGTATGTGGTCAGCATCCTCTGTTGATTAGTCAATTGTGAAGTCGGCTATGAAATTGACCACTCCTCAGCAGGGCTGAAAAACAAAAGTAGCCACAGAAGTCCAAATCAGCAGGCCAAACTAATCTGGCAGCTTTCTCCATTCAGAGGAGGTAATATCTACTCTAATGGTACTAATGACCTGCACCATGAAAGGTGATTTGAAGTAGTACTAGTAGACTTGAAGTGTTAGGCTGGCTGGTTTTTTACCTTACAGAGGAATAGTGCACAGCTCTACTTTTAGTTATGCCTAGCTACTATTTACAGACCTAAGTGAGTACTTTTTATCAGTACCAACCCAAAATATTTTGGCTTCTCAAGTAAATTTATTTTCTTCCAGCCTAAGGAAATGTATTCTGCTTTCTCACTTGGATTAAAACTGAGTTAATCATAAGGAATTAATATGATTTAAAAATGATTAAATATCATTCATTATTAATAAAACTGATTATAAGAATACAAATAAAGATATCAGTACTATTTACAAAATCATGTAAATATCTTCACACACTACAAGTTAACAATATACATACAGAATGAGCCAAAATTCCATTAAAAAAATTTGGGGCATTTCCAGAGGACCAAAACAGTAGAAAAAAAGTTCTTATAAACCTGGATCTGTAAATGCTTTCTTTCCAAGATATCACTACTAAAGAAATAATCATTCATGTGACAAATTCTTAATTACAAAGTATCAACACATTTGATTTTACAGAAGGTATTTAAAATTTCAATTGATACTATAATGCTGTACATGCCATAGCTCTTGCATTAGTGTTAATTGGTGTTGCATAAACTTCAGGCTTCAAGTGTCCTCACAAATAAAAGTCCAAATGGTTAAGAATACAGATTACAATGGCCATGCCATAGGGCCTCCTCCTCCACTGCTGTGGATATTATGTATCCAGGTAATCTATGATTACATAGTTGAAGTGTGCCAGAATCTTGCATGTACCATATTCATTATCATATAGTAAGTGTTATGTCTTCAAAGTAGTAGTTACAAATCTATGAGATCAGCTGGAACCATTTGGGCCAATAAGCATATCACTGACTATTCCAACCCAAACATTCAATGAAAACTTACACAGAAGTGTGATTCTCAGACTGCATGTAGATTTTCTTAACCCCACAAGTGTTCATTGTGATAATTAAAACACCATCCCTCATAAAGGATGCTTCATTGTGAATGACAAAAATGTTAAACGAAGGATCCTTTGTCAACTGGCTTTAAGAACTACTAGTAGAATTGTAAATGAGCTGGACAATCAAGTGGAAGAAGTGATTGTATTGGCTGGAAGTGGAAAGCATATAGCTGTTCTCTACAAAAAAAATTAGGAACCAATGGACAGAGCTGTGAAGCCTAGCAATTGTCCAGTGATTGCTGGAACATGAAACCTTTCTGCTGGACCTGCAGCATGATGATTTTAGTACAATGATCCTGTTTCATGTGCATGGCAATCTGTGGCAATGAATGTAGGTATTGACAATTTAATGTGTGTGGGAGAATTTTTCTGCATATTACTAACATGCAATTGTAATGCATACATTTCACTATATATTAAGATCAGTGGATCACGGGATTTTCTATTCATTCTTTTATCTTACTAAAATCTTTACCCATGGACCCACCCTCACCCCCTGCATACACCACTGATTAGAAGAATGCTACTCAGTTCCTAAACTATAAATTCCATAATGATGGACACAAATTCTAATAAATCATAGTTGATCGAATAGCACTGCTTCACTATTTACAGTGATATGAACTTGCCATATCAGCAAGTCAGTTGTAACTAGTTAGCTGCCTTGACAGCAATGAAGCAAGAATCAGTATAGTGATATCTTTAGAAGAAAGTATTTCCAGACTTATTCATAGGAACTATTGTTTGGGTCCCCAAATTTTGTAAATGGAATTTTGACTCTCTAGTATATAGGGCAAGCCTATCCAATCACTAGTATTCAACAAGGTCCTCACTAAGTGGCGTTAGTCTTTTCCACTACCACTTGCTTGGAAAGGTATTGGTATGTTAATTGTGACCCTATATGCAGAGAGCCATAACCTGTGCATATTAAAGAACATGCAAGATGGAAAGCTCCTATCAAGGCCATCCAGTATTTCTGTTACCCTTTCTTATATCTTTTGTAACATTAGTAGCTTTTGACAATGGAACTAATGAACTCAAATTTCCTCCAAATGCGAGTGTTTCACTCTAATGGAGGCTCATACTTATTTTCACTATCATTGTAAATGGAAAAATGAGAAATTGCTGTATATTAATGACAATTATGACAGTTTATGTTGTTTTATCTGAATTCAAGGTTGTTTATAATATACTGGATATATACAACACATTTTTTGTTTTGAAAATCTGAAAAATGTTCAATATCAGAGTTTAGCAATTTCTTTTGTATAAATAGTGTTTTGTTGTATTGTGAATATGTGGAAATAAAAATCTTCAAATATGTCTAATCACATTTTACATGTTATAATCAGTCTTGTTGCTACTTCTTAAACAACTGAAGACTCCATTATTTGTAAGGAAAATGTTAACTCCAGCTAGAAATATGCAAGAGCTGCATGTAAGTTCCAGCCCCACAAAAGTAGAAAAGTTAATGTTTACATCAATAATTAATATTCATATTTACGTTAATGTTTACATGTTACATTAAAAGTAGAAATGTTAATGATTAATGTTTACAGATGAGCAATTGTCTGAGGTTTTGGTTGATGTTGCTAAGATCCAGGGGAAGAATAAGGATGAAAGCAGTTGTTAACCATACTTATCAGAAAGTTTGCTTTCTTCTTGGAAATGTAGGGGAAAAAGAGGGTTGTTTTGGGATATCTATATTATCAATTGTGCATGCATAAATATAAATGCACACAATCTGTTGCCACTGCCTGTAATAAAGGATCAATATGTTAGAAGTAATTAAATATGTTAAATATTAATTTTTAATATTCAAAGTATCAACTAATTTTTAGAATACACTTTTTCAGAGAAGAAGTTTCCGGCACTTGGGCCACTGTGAATGGGCCTCTAGGTGATTCATCAGTAAGTTCCAGTTTAACAGAATGGTTCGATGAGCTCGATAAGTTATTGGATAATGTTTCAACTGACAAAGAAAGAGTGTATTGCCTTATGACTGCAAAGAAAGATGAGGTAACTTAGTGTCCTTCTAGGCTGTATTATTATTTATTTTGTATTCATATTTAGGTAAATGGCAGTGAATGATTGAGAAAAGGCAAATAATAATATTTTATTAGTACCTATAGAACAAGAAGAATTTGTTATTTATATCTTAAGGCAAAAGAATTACACCTTCACTCCTATGGGAAGGGTCAAATCATCACTGTCAATATAAACCTCTTGATCATCAGAAATTTAACAGCAAATTTTTAAATTTCTAACATCAATAGATTATTTGCAATAGTTATTAAAATTTTGGCATTTTCAAACTTTTTTTCACCGTTAAAGGGTGCTAATGAAGTTTTCGATTTTTTTTTTTTGTCTTTAGCATCCTCTAACATTGGAAATCCAAACTAATGGATGATTGGGAAAATGCAAATGGTAATATTTATTAGCACCTAGGTAGCACAAAAATAATTTATATTTTATCTCTTAAAAGGAAAATAGTTTTGCTTTCTCACCCAATCCCACCCTTCTTGGGGATAGAGGAACAAATCATTGCTGCAATGTAAACCATTGACCATCACTGTACTATCAAAATTTCTGATTTCTAGTATAAATAGATATTTGCCTAAAATTTTGCCATTTTTCAAAAATTTTCCATATTTAGAAGTTACTGATAACTCTTGAATGCCCATAACAGCCCAGAATGGCCAAAATTTGAAATAGACTCTGGCTTTATTACCCTCTACTCTTTGTTTTGGGTATTTCTTAAGCATTGATGGTTAAAGTGCCAGAAGTAACTGTAATTTCCAGAGCCAGTGCAGTGTGATGTCTGTTGGGAACTACAGTTCCCAAGATAATATACTGTCTATTTTTTTAATTATAGAAATCAGCCATTTTAAAAGTTATTTAAAACTGGAATATTTATGAGCTAATTTTGTAATATATACCTGTTAATTTGGATATCCAATAAAATTTCAAAAAATGAAAGAAAGCATTACACTGTTGTGGCAGCCATTACTGTGACTTTTTTTGCCCTGAAACAGTCAATTGTTTTCTTTCTTCTTTTAAGGTACCTAAACTAAAATTTCATGGAGAGTGTTCTTTGAACTCTTGCCATGGAACTTTTTCTGGATCATATGAAATTCCCTCAAAAATAACTTGTGTAATGGGTTAGTAGTAAATGTCAATCACAAGTGAAAGGGTTCGGTTGTTTTACCTCTGAGTGGCACTTTTTTGCACACCATGGACTAAATGGCCAGGTCACATGGACCCCGAAGGCTCAGAGAAGGTTGGGGGAGGGGACCCACCGGAACAGCTGTTGGGAGACAGATGGTAGCCTCCCGTCAAGGCCGTCCAGTGTGTTCTTTAACGTGCACAGGGTATGGCTCTCCCGCACACGGGGCCACTGCTTAACGTCCCATCCGACGGACGGCGGTCTTTCCAAGCCCATCGGTGTCCCCTTCTGACCGTGGGTAGGGCGGGGAATTTTGCGGAGATAAATCTCAACGCTGACCCAGCTGGGACTCGAACCTGAGAACTACAGATTACGAGCCTGGCGCGCTACCGACTGAGCCACCCCTGCCCCCAAGTGAAAGGGAACAGTATAGTAACTCTGATGAAACTTTCAGCAGCACTATACATTAAAAAATATGAAAATACAGTTAAGTAATCAGATAACAAATTTTTGCATAATGAATTGCCTCACATAAGGCTCCCATTGACTAACAGTGAATTTTTCCTGCATGATGAATTGCTTACATGTCATGTGGTCACCATTTTCAACCAATCTGAAAGCTCCTAAGTGGACTGAGCCAAGTAGCAATGCCCATTTGTGAACATTTGGAGCTCGATTGGCTTTGCTTATATTGTTTGCTGTGTTTTTGGTTGTGGAAAGAGCTCTCGTCAAGACTTTGAGCTTTTATTTAAAAATGAATTATTAGTGACCATAATGTCTCCTATTCTCAAAAGAATAAGAGTAGGAAGGGAGTTGAAAAAAATGCGTTTGCTCTAAAATATAGCTTGTCTTGATCAACCATTTCCACCAAGTTGCTAAATAAAGACAAAATAAAAGCTACCAAATTCAGTGATGCCTTTACTGCAATATTTTTATGTTTTATTTAATTATTCTTTTATCATGTCATAATACATTTTTTCACTAATCAATGTTTATTTTAGGAATAAACTAATGTTTTTAAAGTCAAAAATATTAGCTTGCAGTGGTCTTGGAATGAATTTGGTCCTTTAACATTTGCTTTCCAAATTCACATCATAATTTTTTTTTGTCTAATGGATGTTTTCATGGAACAAATTAAATTCATTATGCAGGGTCCACTGTTTATAATTATCCCATTTCAGGTAAATCTCTATATATTTATATATTAACAATATAATTAAATGATCTTTCCTTTACAATGTAGCATGTCATATTCTACTCATTGGTTATATTAGGATGAGGTTCATATCCAATTTGAAAAGTGAATACTACAACAAGAATTAATAATTCTGTAGATAATTTTAAAACACCTCTATGAATTATGTTTAAGCATCTTGATATAGTGTTTCATACTCAACAGCTAATGATTTGTTTAGAATTTGTGCACAAACCAGTCTTAATTTCTTATAAATACATTTGCCACTTAGACTTTTGAAGACATCCCTTTTATTATAAGCTCAACAACTTTAATTTTATTTCTGGTTTTAAAACCTGAGTACACATATGGAATAATTTTCCCCCACTAAGTGTCTGTTGTCCATATTTTGCTTTTTTGTTATTGTCTGTACAAATTTACTTAATAAAGTATACTTAAAGTAGATCTCTTTAAATAGTTTAATAACTGTACTATTAGGAAAGTATGCTTTGAAGCAAAACAAGTTTCATTGGAAGTGTGTCTTGAATGGCATATTCTGTTACTATTGATATTTAAACTATTTCATTTGCCTGGTCAATGGCTAAAGAGTTCAAGGAATTTTGATTTATCATGGTCAAGGAGGATAATAACTTTGCATTGGTGCTCTAAAACATCAGCACTATATATATATTCACATTTGTGTGCATTTTTCAACTGACAGTGGTTTTCACATCAAATAATTTAATGTCTGTTAAGACATTCTTTTCAATTGATGTCAGATATAAAACATTTACCATTTGAAGTAGGTGCCATATTAATGCAATTGAATTGTTCAAGTTGAGGTTTTTTTTTAATTCAACACACTAGCATAATAGATTTTGTTACATTCATCCATTGATGTTATTATGAACACTTTGTGTCTTTTGACACCAGCTGTCTCTGAATAGAATTAATGAACTGTATCAAACAAAAATATTCTTAGAGTAGTGTTAAAGGGATTATTAACCCTTAAAGTGTCAGGTTTCTCACAATGCATGTAATTGTGGCCAAGATTATTCTGTACTTTTTTTCAGCAGAAAAAAGTTTAGTTGTTTTTACTTTAGAGTGACTGACAGATATATATATATATACACTGAAGAGCCAAAACATTATGACCACCTGCCTAATATGATGCTGGTCCTCCACGTGCCACCAAAACGGCTCTTACCCTAATGAGGCATGGATGCTACAAGATTTCAAAAGGTGTCTTGTGGTATCTGGTACCAACACATTACCAGCAGATCTTTTAACTCTTGTAAGTTATGTGGTTGAGCTGCCACAGATCAGATATGCTGTTCCAACACAAACCACAGATGCTCGATTGGACTGATGTCTGGGGAATTCAGAGGACAGGGCAATACCTGGAAGTCTTCCTCATATTCCATGAACAATTCTCGAACAATCCAGGCAGTGTGGCATGTTGCATTATCCTGCTAACAGAAGGCACTACTAGAGGGGAATACTGTTGCCATGCAATGATGTTTAGTTAGGTGGTAGACGTCATAATTTCCTGCTGGGATTACCCAGGGTTTCCCAGCAGAACATTGCCCAAATCATTACATTTCCTCCATTGGCTTATTTTCGTCATACACTTCATCCTGTTGCTAACACTTCCCCAGGTAAACAACACACAAGTACCTGGCCATCCACGTGGTCCAACAGGAAATGAGATTCATTGGACCAGACGACCTTTTTCCAATCATTCAAGGTCCAGTTTTGATGCTCGCCTGCCCATTATAAACACTTTTGATGGTGAACCAAGCATGTAGCATGTGCATTCAAAGTGGCCTGTGGCTATGCAGCCCCATTTTCAGCAAGGTTCAATGTACTGTGTGTTGTGACACATTATTCCCGCACCAGCATTGAAATTACAGGCGAGTTGTGCCACAGTATCTCTTCTGTTGGCTCGTACCATACAGGATAGTCTTCACTCACCTCTAACATTAATGAGCCATGGTTGACCCACACCTTGCTGGTGGTTCATGGTTTTTCCCTCTTCGGACCACTTTTTGAAGGTACTAACCACAGTTGATCATAAGCACCCCACAAACCTTGCCATCTTGGAAATGCACTGACCCAGTCATCTGGCCATTACAATTTGGCCTTTGTCCAAACTCATTTAAGTCTGCTGCCTTTCCCATCTGAAGAAAAGAATAACACTGATTAACAGAGCTCAGTATCAGATGTTATTTATATCATTTCACGACCTTCACCACACACTGTCATTTACCTGCAGTTGCTTTGATTTGCATAAAGACGCACTGGTCATAATGTTTTGGCTTTTTGGTGTATATAGGTCATATCACATACTATGAGACTGTGTATAATGAAAATATAATGAAATAAATGAGCATATATTACTATACATGACATATATTATCAGTCTATTGTATACCATTAGTCTATGTATAATGAAAGAGCATTTCATTCTGAATAATAAAACAATCGAAATTCAAATTTTAAAAAATGGAAGCTTCTTAAGTTTGATTCCGTAAAATGATAAACCCTTTTTAGACATTTTAATATTGCTTGTGCTACATTACAAGAACTTAGAAACATGTAACATTTCACTCTATTTTTATCTGATGCAATAGAATATCCACTATTAGGAAAACATTTGAAAACCTGACCATCCAAGTGACTATTTTTTATGCTGCTAACCTTAATTCACTTTTTTTTAAAAGACTGTGTAAATGACTCACTATCAGTATGACACATTTCTTTGTATAATTGCTAATGATATATTTTTTATATGTATATTTAATCATGAAATGTCAATATTTAATTCTATCTTTTAGAATTCTAATAATTCAGAATTTTTATGGAGACTTGCAAAAGTATGCCATTTGTATGGAATTGTTGCCCAGAAAAGAGGAGAACCTGAGAAAAAGAAGGAATTATCTTTTGAAGGTAACATATTGCAGTATAAAGTACTTTAGTATTCCCATAATAGCCACACCCAGTTTTAAGAAGAGTTAATATTTTTTTCTCATAAGAAGCCATCTGTTTTCACAATAACTATATCTGATTTTTAGATTACTGTGCTATTCTTTTTTATTCTTTTGTGTATTTGATTGTGCAATAAAATAGTGAATTCTGTGGCCTAACTTTAAAGTAAGGAATCAGTAGCACCAATGACTAAACAGTAAACACTATGTGTAGAGAGATCATATCAGTGATGCTTAAAGCTTATGTTTGAGCTTTATTGTAAATTACAGATAGCATTCCTACATAGTAAAATCTGTTGGTCTATTAAAGTATGATAAAGGATTTATTGCCCTAAATTCACTCTTACATAACACATTAAAACCCAGGAAAAATAGACAATACTCACATCCGATTCTCACATGCATAAAAAAACTTTCATAATAATATAGGGCATTTTTTTTTTAAACTGGTGTAAAAATGTGATCATTATGCAGGTAAATATAGTATGTGTTGTAAAGAAAAAGTGTATATATATATGTACAATATAAAGTTCTGTTGATGAATAATGCAGTGAAACACAGGTAATTTTTTGGTCTCTCAATTCATTGATGTCAACCCAGACTTAATTTTAGAAATTAAACCTTTTTATTTCCAACCATTGCCAGCACACCATTTGTAGCCACACCTTGAAGTTTTTCAAAAGTCAGATTGAATTTAGCCATAGTTGTTTTCAAAGCATGGAAAATATCACCACCATTGGTGGTACCCTTCATTGCATAAAGTCCAAGAAATTCTTCTGCTGTATGGAAATTAACATCAATTCCATGCACAAATACAAGTAACTGAGATATGTCAGAAACGTAGCTTTCATCAAGAGATAAAGAAAAATATTAAAATTTTGATGCAAGCACTGTAAAGGCACTTCCTATATGGCAGCAAGTTCATCAGTCCATCTGGTTATGTGGGATAAACTTATGTTATCAACATCATTTTCTTTCTCTCTGGACACAACATATCAAAAGCGTTTCTCAGATACTTCTTTACAAATTTGCCATCAGAATCATTTTTGTAATATTTTGCAATTTTCTCACTAATGACAAAGCTTGCAAGCACAATACATTGTCTGATCAAAAGTATTCAGATACCCCGAGTAGTGGATTCACCCATATATGTCACCCAATGAGGGTTAAAGAATGCACATGGCCTGGCAAACCTCATAGACATGCATGAACAAAAGAATGGGCCTTATGACAGAGCTCAGTGACTTCCAATGTGGCACAGTCATAGGATGCCACCTTAACAACAAGTCAGTTCGGAACATTTCACCTTGCTGCAGCTGTCTCAATCAACTGTAAGTGATGTTATTGTAAAGTGGAAATGCCTAGGAGCAGCAACAGTACAATCGCAACCTGGTAGGCCATGTAAAATAACAGCAGGACAGCCGAGCGCTGAAGCGAGTGGTGCAACAAAATCGCCTGTCCTTGGCTGCAACACTCGCCATGGAGTTCAAAAATGCCTCTGAAAGCAACACCAGCACCATAACAGTTCATTGCGAGCTGCAGGGAATCAGGACAAGATCAATGCCAAGTGTCATTGGAGTGGTGTAAAGTACAGCACCAGTGGATTCTTGAGCAGTGGAACCATGTTCTCTTGAATGATGAATCATGCTTCACCATCTGGCAGTCTGACAGATGAGTCTGGGTGTGGAGGATGCCAGGTGAACACTACCTGTCTGTGTTGTGCCAACTGTGAAGTTGGTGGAGGAGGCATCACCATGCAGGAATAGTGAGATGGGTGTAGAAGAACTTGACTGGCCTGCACAGAGCCCTGATCTCAGTCCCATGGAACACCTTTGGGATGAATTGGAATGTCGATTACGAGCCAGGCAAAAACGCTCAACATCAGTTACCAGCCTCAATAATGCTCTTGTGACAGAATTGCAGGCAAATCCTGCAGCAAGTACCAAAATCTAGTGGAAAGCCTTCCTCATGGAGTGGAGGGTACGATAACAGCAAAGGGTGAACCAACACGATATTAATTCTTTTCCTATTACCAGGAGATTGTGGATGAGCAAGTGTCCAGATACTTTTGATCATACAGTGTAGCATCGGAATCTTGAGACCTTTTAGTAAATAAATCTTTTTTGCATGTTCAGTGCAACCATAAAAGTCTCAAATTTTTCTTTTCTATGTTGGTCTTGATAGATTTCATAATTAGAATGTTTCACTGATGTAGTATCTTCTTTTAATGTCATATTCTTTCATGACAGAAACTTAATAAATACCCCCCTCAAGCAGCTGCTTGCCACAGATGTCTGACAGGAGCCTGTCAGTTTATACACCACAGTAGGTCAGAGAATGGCAGGACCTCAGCAGAAAGACAACACATACATCCATGCCTTACATGGGGCTCGAACCCATGTCCCTTTGATCAGTAGCCAAATGCACTAACTACTCGATCACTAGACTTGCTCCAAATAAATCAAACACACTGGTAAATACACTGGTTTCCATAAATTAAGGAAAACTCAGAAAAATTATGATAAAAAAACTATGTGAATGATTTTAATGGAATTTGATGAAAACATGAATTACAATGCTAGTTTCAGAATGGCATAAAATATTTTACACTAGAAATATTTTTTATCAAAAAATTACACAGGAACGTGTCCAAAAGTGAGGTGTCAGGATGCAATGGGCAAAGTTCTTTAGTAAGGAGTGTGGTCACCCTTACAGCAATGCAGGCACGACAGTCATGCTCCATGCTGTTTATGTTGTGAATCAGCTCAGTAGGGAGTAACGACCATCATTCTTTTAAAGCAGTAATAAGCTTCCCCTTTGTTTCAGGTGGCAGGTTGAGAGCAGCAACACGTCTCCCTAGAGCATCCCACACATGCTTAATTGGATTTAGGTCGGGAGATTGAGCTGGCCATTCCATGTGCATAATGGTCTCCACTTGAAGATATTGTTCCACTAGTTGAGCTCTGTGTGGATGAACGTTATCTTGTAGGATGAATGTTTCACCTATTGCATCAATGTAAGGATGCACATAAGGGTCCAGGATGTCATCTCTATACCATTGAGCACTGAGTTCCCACTCGTCAACACAGAGGTCTGTGCATCCACCTAAGGAAATGCCACCCCAAACACATATGCTACCTTCCCTCGTAACTGTCTCTTTAACGGATGTTACTGGGATGATAGTGGGCACCTCATTCTCTCCAAATCAAACTATGTCCAGATCACTCTGCAAGCAATATCTGGACTCATCTGTGAAGAGTACAGACCTCCATTGCTCTTCTGTCTAGTTAACATGCATGCATGCATGCATGCCCAATTCAACCACTCTCTCCTGTAGCATGAGGGGCATACAAATTACTGGCCTTCAAGCATACAGGCCTCCCTCATGAAGCCTTCTACTCACAGTAGAATCTGATACAACCCTCCCAGTAGCTGCTGCAAGAGAGGATCATAGTTGAGAGGGAATAGCCGTCCTGCTCCTTCGTGCTGTTAATCGCAGATATTGGTCTTGTGCAGCAGTCGTAACTCTAACCCTTTCCTCTGCTAAACCTCCAAGATGCAGAATCCATGCTAAGAAATTGATTCCAGTCTGTGGACCACAGAAGGACTCACATTCAGCCATCGTGCCATGTCTGACTGACTTTGACCAGCTTCGAGCTAGGCAGTATCTCTCCACCACAGTTCATTTGGCAAATGATGTCTCGAGGTCATTCCTACAAAATGGCTATTTCGAATTTGTTTACTCACATTTACAACATAAAATAACGATCCACTCCAAAACACCCATTTTTATGCCACCATCCAATTATGCAAATTGATGCAACCTAGACTAAATTTGCATACAATATGCTCATTCAGCATTACTGCTTACATGAACAAGTTTGATGAGGATCACACAATTTTTTGGAAAATTATTGCAATTTTTCTCATTTTTCCTTAATTTATGGAAACCAGTGTATTTCAGTTGTATAAAAAAAAATTCAGTGTTTCATCTTTCCTGAAACACACTATGATCATTTTCTTTTCTTCGATGACATATAATGATCATTAATGATGAAAATGTAAAAAGAATTAATAAAACAGTTTCCTTTCACTCAGGAAATGTGTGTGGAGTGGCTCTCTTGCACATGGGGCCATGGTTTCTAGTACCATCCAACAGGCAGAAACCTGGGAAATACAGGATTTGAGCCTGATGTGCTACCGACTGAGAACAAGAATAGCATTACTAGACTAATACAAACCTGCATATTACATGATACACTTCCGCTACCAGATCTGGCAATACCTTTTTCGGGGGACTGTTCATTCCCATGGATCATAGAGAAGTAACAGCAATGCAAAATGCTGTTATTTTGCTACATCACACACTTGTTACAATTTGTCATCAGTATCTTCAATTTATCTAACTGCCCATGCATCAAAAGCTGTGTCAACTCCTTTAAGGCACTCACAACTCCTTTTAACAAAGGAAAAAGGGTAGTGAAGGCCGTGATATTGAAGGGGTTAGGTCTTGACTTCATTAGCTAGCAGGGAAATGCTGTCTGAGATTCATCTGTTATAGGAGGGGTTGATGGCAGGATTATTCCTCTTCAAATTTTGGGTGGCTTCAAACTACAATCTGCTTTTTGTTTGCTAGTTATTTGCAGGCTACTTAAAAAGCTTCAATGGGCCACAGGTTGCCCATGTGTCTGGTATTTTCTTTTCTCTAGTATTTTTTAAAGAGCAGTAAGGATTTATTGTTATTATGACTGCAGTATCTTAAAAGTTAAGTCAAAATACCAATAGACTGCAATGTCCTAGTGCAACACAGTGAACTCATGAATTTGTTTGTGCAAAAAAACTCTCCAAGCTAACGTGGAGACTCTTTATAATAATGCAAACTGGTATCTCAAGTTATTGAAAGTCATTGTTGGGCACTATAATATTGAAGTCAACTGCAACTAAGCCTTGTACTTATCCATCTATAAGAATATATGACATCAACTTTATGAGTGTGCCAGCATCCTAAGTCAATATCACTAATTGATAAAGCACATTTTCTGGAACTTTTATTTCATTATTTCTCCGAAACTAGATCTTTAAAATCTTGAAGGCCATCCCCTTGCCTCATGCAAGGTTAAGGATTGTTGTTAAAAATGGTATAACCAAGACCTTGTAGTCAGTTGAACAAGACTGTAGTTATAATGTAATTGGAGAACATTTACATTCCTTTTGACAGTGATATCATGAATATTAAAACCTATATTGTACTCTTACCTGATTATTGCTTTCACTTTGTCAAAATCTCTCTTCACCTTACTTAGTGATTTTATTTTTTTGTTAGGATGATACATGCATGGCAAACTCAAAAAATTATTTAAGCTTCCTTCAATGCTAGATCAAAATAGAGATTTATAAGCTTTAGAGCAATAGTGTCCAGTAGAAATTCGAAGCTTGTCACTTATTACAGTATTCGCCACATTAAATATTTGCAATTAGGTAGATAAGTATCAATATGATATTATTGATCTAAAAAGCTCCTGAATCATCCAATACAGGAGCCTTTTAGATCATAAGCCATTTTGAAAAATTCACTGATTTTTTTTCACATTATCTGTTTTATTTCACATATATCAGTTATATGCAATACTTTCACCATCATCATCCTCAAGCAGCCATGGGCTACAGAGGTCCAACCAGACCGTGCAATTTAGTTCTCCAAGCAAATCTGTCCTGAGCTATATCTGCTGCATCTAGCCACTGCATACCAATTCCAACAAGGTCCTGTTTGACATTGTCTGCCCACTGTGTCCTAGGTCTCCCCCTCTTTCTGAGACCTTTAAATACACTGTTCATAACCCTGTTCACTAATCTATAATTATCCATACGGGCAACATGGTCAAACCAATGGAGTCTCTCTCTGCACAATATGCTGCTTAAAGGAGGTTGCAGACTCCTTTACCTAACCTCATCATTACTTACAAAGTTGAACCACCTAATGCCCAAGATACTGTATAAGCATCTAGTTTCCTGTTATCTTGTTTACAAAGTGGCCAAGTTTCACTACCATAACTATCCCTAGAAAGAACCAAATTATTATACAGTCTAATTTTAGTCTTTAGGTGTATACACCTATTTCTCCACACTCTCCATAGATTCTTAAAAGTCCCGGCAGCAATCCCTATTCGTCTGTTAATCTCATGCTGCACATCACCAGTATCTGTTACATAGTTCCCAAGATGATTAAAGTGAGACACTTTCTCAAGACTGCAACCATTCAGATTAATTGAATCACAGCCTGCCTGACTAATTTTCATCACTTTAGTTTTCTCTTTTTATAACCAAACCTACTCTACCAGTCTCGTCAACATCTTTTGCCAAAAGGGCTAAATCATCAGCAGAATCTAAATCAGAAATTTTCGTATCTCCAACTATTTAAGTCCAAGATCTTTCCCTTGCAGTGAATTTTGCATAATATAATTAATTTTCATTGTACATAATTATTTTTCAGTTTCTGTTGATTTTTAAAGTGTGAATATTATTTTGCTTTTTATAGGTTCTCAGTATGCAAAGAGGGCTTATGAATTAGATAAGAAAAATCCAGAAATTCACAAGTGGTATGCGATAACTATTGGATCACTTGCAGAATATGTTGGAACATCAGAGAAAATAATAAATGGTTATACATTTAAGGTAAATATTTCAACCACACATAAATAATAAAAAGGCTTGTTGTTGATTATTTGCTGTTATGATTTTTTTAGTACATGATGAAACAGACTTGTCTAGGTATTGCTTGGATTCTCAAAACAAAGTAAACTTTCATTTGCACTATTTTTTTTTTTCTTTGCAGGGGGGGGGGGGAAGGGCAGAAAAAAGTTAAGGTGATGCCAAACCCTTACATTTTTATAAGAGAAAATTGTATGTTGAATTTAATGATTATAGCTCTTAATATTAATACGTAATGTTTTGGAAATAATATTGTGTATATATATATGAAAATAATATTACTTGTTCTTATTTGTCATTATGTTGAATTTTTGTGTAAATTTATGTTTTCTGTGTTGCTGGCTGAGTGGTTAGCACACTTGGTTACTGATCTGAGTTCGATCTCCTGATATGGTATGGATGTTTCTGTATTATCTTTCTATTGGGGTCTTCTTTATGGTGTATTATATTTGACAGGCACCTGTCAGAACTCTGTGTCAAGCAACTGCTTGAGGAGTAATATATTTTTCATTTTAACTTCAATAAAATTACCTTGGGCATGTAAGAAATGTACAGCTATTGTATTTGGCAATAAAACTGCATTATAGCCTTTCTTAGTGTCATCAGCATTAAGATACAGGTTAGAATTTTATTTTCCTGATACTTTCTAATTGTTTTTATTTCACCACTTTAACTGTTGTCATCTTCACTGCTGCTTGCTTGTGCATGTGGTACATATTAATAAATTTTAAATATATTAAATTTTCAGTACGTTTTTTCTCTTTGCAGGAACATGTGGATCAAGCAATTGCCTTAAAACCAAAAGATCCAACTTTACACCATATGCTAGGAAGATGGTGTTATGAGGTATTTTTAAAACATTTTATAGAGTTTATAAAATTAACCTTTAAAATTCTGAAAGATACTATAGTTCACATAATTTTTCTGCAAGTTTTTACACTGAATGGACAAATTATTATATATTCCCTGATAACAATATGCAAAACAGAAGTATATCCAGTCACATGGGATAAAACTGGCGGTGCCTATAAATGAGCAGGTCTCTATGCATTGGAAACCATCATGAAAAAGTAATCATGGGTGAAGGCAGTGATGTAAGTGAGTTTGACCATGGCCAAATAGTATGCGCAAAGAAGTCTGGTTGTTCAATCACTGCAACTGCTGAACTGTTGGGATTTACACATCAGACCATTGCACACATATACATATATCAAGACTACGTGAAATACGACAAAACTTCCAGCCAGCAGGAGAAATGTGGATGTAAACATGCAATTAACTCTCAAGGTAAGTGCAGGCTGTCCCACATTATTATAAGGAATTTGTATGGCTACCATGGAGCAGATAATGTTGGAATTGAATGACGACACGTCCACAACCTTATGTAATCTTGTGGAATGCGGTGAAGTTTTTTTCCACAAAATATTTATTGATATATTGATGTTAAAATGTCACCCAGGTAACGCTATGATTGTCACCTATGTTTAAATCATTAATAACACTAAATAGCGTGAAGAGACTATTATTTCTATCTCATTCAGCGCAATATAAAATGGAATTGTTGCCACCCATTGATCATAGATGGTGCTGAGAATCATCAGTAAAAGCTTTAAAGTCTTAAATTAGAGGAAAAAAGATGAGCTGGCATTAGTTCAATCGGTAAGAATACTCTGGCATGTTTCTGGAGAAATGCAGGTTCAAGTCCCATATGTCGGCAAAATTTTTTCCAGACAAGTTAGTTAACATAATGAAAGCTCTCTATAATAACACTGAGTCATTTGTGAAAGTTGGTAAGGCTTGTAGCAATTGGTTTAGCATTATTTCTGGTGTTTGACAAGGGTGCATTTTTTCTCCTTTTCTCTTTTGTTTGGTTATTGATTATGTTATGCAAAATTCATTGCAAAGGAAAGATTTTGTCCTTAAATGGTCTGGAGATATGAAAATTTCTGATTTAGATTATGCTGATGATTCATCCCTTGTGGAAAATGTTGTTGATGAGATGAACTCTTTCATTCGAGCTGTTGATGTGACTGGTAGTAGAGTAGGTTTGGTTATAAACAGAGAGAAAACTAAAGTGATGAAAATTGGTCAAGCAGGCTGTGATTCAGTTAATCTGAATGGTCGCAGTCTTGAGCAGGTGTCACAGTTTAATTATCTTGGGAGCTATGTAACAGATACTGGTGATGTGCAGCATGAGATTAACAGATGAATAGGGATTGCTGCTGGGACTTTTAAGAATCTGTGGAGAGTGTGGAGAAATAGGCTTATACACCTAAAGACTAAAATTAGACTATAATTGTTTGGTTCTTTCTAGGGTTAGTTTTGGTAGTGAAACTTGGATGCTTTGAACACAAGATAACAGGAACTTGATACTTTTGATTCTAGATGCTTACACAGTATCTTGGGCATTAGGTCATTTAACTTTGTAAGTAATAATGAGGTTAGGCAAAGGAGTCTACAATCTTCTTTAAGTAGCATATTGTGCAGAGAGAGACTCCGTTGGTTTGGCCATGTTGCCCGTATGGATAATTATAGATTGGCGAATAGGGTTATGAACAGTGTGCCTAAAAGCCTCAGAAAGAGGGGGAAATGTAGGATGCAGTGGGCAGATAATGTCAAACAGGACCTTGTTAGAATTGGTATGCAGTGGAGAGATGCAGCAGATACAGCTCAAGACAGATATGCTTGGAGAATTAAATTGTGCAGTGTGGTTGGACCTCTGTAGCCCATGGTTGCTTGAGGATGATGATGATAATGATATAGTGGAAAAGTGCTATATAAAATTTCAGAAGTTACACTTAAACTTATTAGCCATATGTCCATTGAAATAGATGTTTGTATGTTATAAATACAGTGTTGAGTATACCAGCCATTTCTACTTGCTTGAGGGTAATATTTTTTATATACATATTTTTAGGTAGCTATGCTGTCGTGGTTGGAAAGGAAAGTTGCTTCAACACTCTTTTCGTCACCACCAGAGGCTACTTTGGAAGAAGCTCGAGTACATTTAATGGAGGTAATGTGTTTATTTGTTAATAATTACAGAGTCTATAAAAATAAACACAAAATTCTGTAAATAGTGACATTTGTTTATATTTCAGGTACAAAGGTATCCTCTTGATAGAGAATAATAATTTCTATATATCTATAAAATGAAATTCTTTAAGTGAGATAAAATTTGGATTTGTAGCACTAACCAAAAAGGTGTTTTTATAATCTAATGGCCTGATATGAAAATAAAAGGAAAAAAATACTCTGAATTTTATTTACTGTGTAAAGAAACTAAAATGTTGCTTTGTAAGATGTAAAATCTGAAAAAAAAAATGCTACTGAAATGTTAAATATTCCAATTAATTTAGATTATACGCATTAGCACTTTGATCAAAAGTTATTTATACTGCATAAGCTTTTATAGTCTTCATTTGTCGATGCTTAAATTTAGATCAGGTTTTAAATAATTGTTGAATTATCATAGCCTTAGTGATATGTGCAGTATTGAAGTTTGAAACTGAAATATATATCTACACAGTTAAAGGATAGTACTCTTATGTAGAGTGTCTCGTAGCTGAATTGTAACTAGGTGTTACTCTCAAACTATTGGAGTACATAGAAATTTCAGACAAATACCATTATGTTTGGGGGGCAGAAACATTGCCCCCTCCCCCATAAAAAGTCATCACATTCCCCCAACAACTCAACTGTGAAATTTCTGATGGGAATGTACCTCATTTGAATTGTCTGCTAAACAAATAAATTTTAAAAATTCATAGGTATAATTCTATGTTGGAATAAGTTAGAGACATACCCAGAGGTGGGTCTGGGTCAGCACTTTTTCAGGGGTGGGTCTGCACTCCACCCCTGAAAATCCTGCCGTCTTATACTAAATCTTAAATTTGTCTGCCTGCTTAGAAATCCAAAACATTTCCCTTTGTATAATTTTATTATAACCCCATATTTTATGTCCAACACTAAAAATAATTTTAAGAAACTATAAAATCTCATTCAATGTAGAATATCATTTTAACCTTTCCTGTTTGGTGGAATAGTTTATCAATTGGGAAACCCTATTCAAGTCTTATTCTGACTCACCACCACCACCCAAACTAAATCCTGGGTAGTGCCTTGAATAAGTAATGCAATTTATCATTCATTTTATACTTTGCAGTGTTTTTAGCTATAAATTGCATGTGGGTGTTAAATTATTGAAAGAATACACCAGAAAAAGATGAGTGGATTGTGGCAGGGGATAGAAAGGGAAATCATAAATATTGCAAGCCATTTTTTTAGGGGAAGTAACAGTAATGCAAAACTTGATATGGGGGTATCAATATTGAGAAGTATCAATTGGGTGATTGGGCAGGCCAGTCCATTTATTTGAATATGCTTAAAAAATTTCCTTATTGGTCATGCATAGTGTGGAGGGCTCCATTTTGAAGCTCATCTGCAATTGTGTTTCTCTTTGAGTAATAGAATAAGATTTTCGTTATTATCTAATTCTTAAACAATTTCTGCTTGTAATGGATCAGTTTTATTCTTTGTTAGGCTTTGGTTCAATTCACCTGTTCAGTTTGCATCAAATATAAATTAACCTGCTGTCTTGGGGTGGGGATGTCCCAGTCGGTAGTGGGCCAGGCTTGTAATCTGTAGTTCCCAGGTTTGAATCCCAGCTGGGTTACCATTGAGATTTTTTCCCGCAACACTCTCTGCCATTCCCACGGTCAGTAGGGACACCGATGGGCTTGGAAAGGCCACCATCAGTCAGATGAGACGTTAAGCCATGGCCCCGTGTGCAGGAGAGTCATACCCTGTGCACATTAAAGAACACGCTGGATGGCTTTGACTGGAGGCTACCATCTATCTCCCAACAACTGTCCCAGTGGGTCCCCTCTCCCAATCTTTTCTGAGCCTTCAGGATTCTTATAACTTGGCCATTTAGCCTATTGTGTGTGAAAGGGTGCCACTCAGAGGTAAAACAACCCAACTTGCTGTCTTTTTACAGAATTTATTTTTGTTCCTTTAGTATACTTGAGCTATACTCAGATATAGTGCAGCATTATCCATATTCCCATTAGTGATTTCATAATATATCTGAGGAGGAAGTGAAGTAGGTGGGGGAGGGGACTTGACTAAAAATGTTTTTCATTCCCCCCTACCCACATACACACACAATTCAGACCGATTTTAATCCATCCTGTCAGACCTCTGTGGCAAGCAGCTGCTTGAGGAGGTATTTATTTATTTATAATGGTTAAATAATAATAGTCAATTTAGGGGGTTTTTTTAATATGCATCCAGTGACACTAAACATTTGAAATATCTGTAGAATATAAAATGTATATGCAGTTAATTTTTTTTTTTCACATTAATGATGGTTTTTTCACTGTGATAGGCTGATTCACTAAAGCCAGACTGGAAGGAAAACTTACTATTTATTGTAAGAGTAAGTACAATGATTTTATTTTTTTAATAACTTTTATATATGAATACACTAATTTTTCATTGTAAAATTTTTTTCCCATTTGCAAAATCATATATAACAATTACAGAAGTGGTTTGAAAAAATTGGCCTTTAGTAGTGGGACATGAAACCACAACCTTCTGGGAAAAAATGTCTGGTACTTCTTACCTATTGAATATCCCACCTAGTTCAGTCTAACTAATGGAAAACTATGAACATAAATAGTAAATCTACTATCTATTTAGTTGCTGTGAAAATTTAATTATTTTCAGCTAACTGTTCAATTTTTATAAGGTGACATGACATTATCTGCGAGTTACTATTGTTAAAAATCTCACTTAAATTGCATCTCATGTTTAAGTATAAAAATAGCATTTTTCTGTGGATATTTATTTCTGATCAGTAGATGGCACCATAAATATCCAGATCATGGAATTAGGTCCTGTCAGCTGAAGATTAAACTAGGTCAGTTAACTCAATAGATTAGAGCATGCAATGTGTTTTCAGGAGGTTATGGGCTCAGTTTCCAACTAACCCTTCAAATTTAACAATATCCTTGTTGCATTTAGCAGTTCTTCTTGGAAGGCAAAGCTGAGTGTACCGGGAGAGTATTTTTGCAAAAAGGGCAATATTAGCTAAGTAGTTCACCAGAAAAGCATGCAAAAGACTTTTGACATATTTTCTAACAGAAAATTTTAAACTGTTTTAAATTAGGATAATTTGGCAACCATAATGGTGATATATCTTAAAAGTATTCTGCAGATTCAGCTATATTTTGACACATCTGATTTGGTGCAATTCTTATTTTTGTTAATTCTATTAAAAATGTTTCAGCATTTTCAGAAGCTATTCCATATTTTTTTTGGAAGTTTTTTCTATTATCCAGTGTAATCTCTAGATGACGGTAAAATTTAAATAGTTTGTCTATTGTTGGATTTAGAGAGAACTTTCATTCCATGTAACATCCTAAGCCAAAGCAGATGATCACTGGGACAATCACGAAGACTGAATTTTACTTTTAAATTCATAAGTTCTACATAAGGATTTTTTAGTCATGAGTGAGTCCACATTTTTGCTTAAAGACTATAATCATTATTTCACAAATTTGGAATTTGTAGAATATAGTAGTTTAATTAGTAAATCAAAAGTTAAAATATTGAGAACTGTAATTAAATATGATAGTTAAAATGTAATACACCTGTCAGGACATATTTGTTGCACTACTCTGCAAAGCAAGGGGCGGGGGTGGCTCAGTCGGTAGCACGCCGGGCCCGTAATCTGTAGTTCCCAGGTTCGAGTCCCAGCTGGGTCAGCGTTGAGATTTATCTTCGCAAAATTCCCCGCCCTGCCCACGGTCAGTAGGGGACACCGATGGGCTTGGAAAGGCCACCGTCCGTCGGATGGGACGTTAAGCCGTGGCCCCGTGTGCGGGAGAGCCATACCCTGTGCACGTTAAAGAACACACTGGATGGCCTTGACGGGAGGCTACCATGTCTCCCAACAGCTGTTCCAGTGGGTCCCCTCCCCCAACCTTCTCTGAGCCTTCGTGGTCCATGTGATCTGGCCATTTAGCCCATGGTGTGCAAAAAAGTGCCGCTCGGAGGTAAAACAACTCAACAACTCAACTCAACTGCAAAGCAATTCAGACATGAGAAAATGCCAGTGAACAGTCACCAACTCCAGAAGCAGAGTTTCACATTATGCTGCACTGAGAGCTCTGTGTGCAAAGATAAATTGCAATTCTAAGACTACATATAAATTTCTCAATGTTAATTAAGTTGAAAAGTTAGGAAGTTATGCTTACACATCAAATTTAAATTTAGAGGAAAAATTATCTTGGGCCAGGTAGTAGTTATGTGTCTTCAGGATCCACAGTGATGGTGATTTTTGAAGTAAAAATAACTAGACTCTTTTGCATTTTCTGATTAACTAAAAACCATAGAAAAATGCTAATACTTTATCTTGTATTTTGAAGAAAAATTATATTTAATGTTTGGAAAGTCTATGGGTTCTCAGAATGCAAATCACAAGAATAAAGTTGGCAGTAGAGGGTAATTCATAAAATGCTCTGACACTGTTAGAAGGTTAACTGATATTATTTGCATAAAAAAAAATATTCATGAAGTTTTTAAATACATTAGAATTCTACTTTAGTAACATTACTGAGGGTCAATTCAGCTCAGGCAACATGCAATTTGCACTGACAGAAATCGAATAAAACATGATGATGATAAGAAAACATCTTTCAAATCTAAGAAGACACTGAATGGCAGTGACTTCTAGCAGGAAAAATACCAAATATAGTTGCAGTTTTTGTAGCTAAATGACCCATACCTTACCAGTTAAGAATTAAATATGCACAATGAAATAACCAAATGTTATATCTAATATCACAATCTACTCTATATTTTAGAGTTTGTGTGACCATCTGTTCAAGAACTCCTCTTAAATGGTAAGAGCTAGGACACCAAGTTTGTTATACAGCTTCATCTCATCATAATTTAGTGCAATATAAGGTTTTGGATTGCAGAAAATTAAGCCTTCAAAAAATATGGATTAATATGTAATGATAAGCAAGCATAACAAGTTCTTAATAATAGGTGTTATATTGCAACAGGCTATAAAAATGCATGTTGACTTAATAATTAAATCATGTTCACACAAAACTCATAAATTAATCTAAAAAATGTCATTTAACTATTTTGGAAAAGTTCAGGCTCTAACTTTTATAAGTTGATTCTTTTGAACTATTCATAACTTACTAAATATTGAATGCTTGGTCATCCCAAATTTAACTTAATGATCCCCCCCCCCCCTTTAACACTCCATATTGGGTTATTAGAAATCAAAACTATTACTAGAAGCAGATTTCGTAAAGATACCTCTTTTTGCTATAAATCTATATAAATATTAGCTGGTTTTTTGGGGGGGGTTTCGATTGATTATGCTGTTCATGTTAATACTTGGATAGAGCTGATTTTAGATTCTTTTGACAGTTTACAATATCTTTTTGGGTTTTTGAACTAAATCCCAACTTGATGATATCTATATTCAAAGGACCTGTTAATGAGGTTAAAGGAACCTCTTAAACTTCCTTATCCAAAAACAAAGCAGAATTATGTGAATAGTTACAGAGTCTAATGAGTTATATCTGAAATGGAAGCTACTTATATGAGGAATATTATGGGCTAACTTAAGTTATGTCTCCTACTTTCTGACTTAAACAATAGGTTGAGGGAATCTTCAGTAAAGTCAATCTTATTGAGTTTCATGTAAAGTGAAAGCTTGCTACTTTGGAGTGTCATTTACTGTATATTAAGACCTGAGCAATGCCAAGCAATTCTAGTGTACAATAATATTAAACCCTGAATTCACATTATCAATCAAGGATATATAGGTTTATATAGTCTTTAATTAAGAAAAGGAGTAAAAGAACAAAAAAATTCATACTGACTAATAATTAACTATATCATAATATATACTATTTCATAAAGCTAACAGGTCCCTTATAATGATTGCAAGTGCTGATAGAACTTCCAATCATTAAAAAGCATGGGGGTTGTTATCAATACAGTAATAATACTGTTCAGTCTGTGAGAAGCAAAAAATTTACTAAGTTGAAGCAGCAATGTAAATTTTTTCAGTAAAGCTATAAAGCACCACAGCACATTTCCTCTTTCTTACAACATTATTATTAGCTTACATACTCATGAGCTGTACACTGGCATTAAAAAAGAGATATTGCATATACCTTCACATCATCAAATTTTTTAAGATACTAAAAAGAACCTAATCTCCACAAGAGTACATTTTAATAAAATAAATATTCTGATTGTCAGAAGCTGGGATCTTGTTTTCAGTTTTTTAATTCTAGTGACATGGGAAACAATATTTAATTTTCATATTATAAAATTGTAATTTTTTGATAGAAATTAATGATTTTTTTTTAACTTTTCAATTATTGAAAATGACACTTAAACCTACAATGTTTTTTGCATGTTGATTCCATTTGAAAAAAAAACGATAAATCCATTTGTGTATACAAAAAAAAAGAATAATCCATATAGTGATCACACTGATGCTTGAGTCACTGAAGTAGCATCAGTGCTGATGCATATGTTTATGCTTTCCCTCTGCTGTACAGAGATTATTGATTGATTTTGGTTTCACAGTAGTTAATGTCATTTTCCATCTATTAAAGTTGCAATTTTTTCGAAACTTTTAACAGAAGATATCAATTTTCATTACTAGTGGAAATATATGTGTAATATATACTAGTGGTATAATATGTAACAGATGCATCATTTTCAATAGACTCAATTTAAAAACAGAAGAAATTAGACTAATATTACCTTTGTTACAAAAAATATTTAACTGCCTTAAATTCCTATTATTTTACTACTCAGAGTTAAATATTATTTTGTTATATAACATTACTTATTAGTTACTTCACAATAAGGTTCTAAAGTTCAGGTTGCTTTTTATTGAAAACAAGTGAAAAATAGTTTGTCCAGCAGAGTCAATTCATTGTTGGAATTGTAGCATTTTAAATATCAATTGTATTTGTTTAAATGAAGTATTACTAATTATATGTGTGTATATGCAGAAGAATAAAAAAATTACCCAGTTTTATATTGAAATTTAATTTATCTTTCTTTCAGACATATATTGGTGAAGGAGATTATACAAATGCTATCTCATTGATAGATAGGACTTTGGAGATTCCTAATAACAGTGAAGATGTAAGTTTTTTGTTTTGTTTTTACATTTTTAGTGATTAAATCTTTTGTGGGGCAGTTTTTCGTAATGATAAGCTTGAGATTTACATTGTTACATTAAGTTAATATCCCATTTTTTTTTTTGTTCTCTGAGGTTAAATTGCAAAGCCTATTCACTAAACTGAGGAAATAGTAAAGAAATGTAACACAGTGGGATTTTCATAAAATAGCCACAACATGAAATAACTTTACATTTTTCAAAAGACTCATTGAGAATTAAGCTGCATTTTGTGTATCATGAATTCTAGTTATGTCCTCAGTTTTTTTTTATTTACAGTATGTTACTTTTTATTTTTGAGCCATTCTTTTAGTTACTATTATCAGTGGAAAATTATTTTAGTCTATCTTCCTTTGCTTTCAATAAACTGCATCCTGCCCCAGCAGTGAAGTATATTTTCTGGGATAATATGCTAATACAAAACCTTGCATGAAACATTGTTTGGAATTTAATCAAGGTTACAATTTGATCTTCAATGCAAGTGGGGTATAAGATACAGTACAATTAACAGGGGTTTAAAATCAACAGTGAGAGTTCATATGGCTAAAATAACATAAGTCAACAAAAGATAAATTACTGAAGAACCATTTACCTTATCTTCTGATCCTAAAATCATCACTGGTCATTCTCTTATGTGAATCAAAGCAGGGTCAAAATCCTTTAGGTGAACAAGTTTCTGCTAATCATTTAGAGAACAGGAGGTGAAATACTGCCCCATTGGCTGATAGGATTTAGACAATGGTTTACAGGCAAAATTAACACTGTGAATGCCTTTGAGTCCAAGTAATTCCCTTACCTTTCCCTTTGAAAAAATTTAGGTATACACTTATCAAATTAATGGTAGTTATTCAGGACCAGTCAGGTGAGGATGCCAAGAGTTACCCAAAACAAATAAAACTTCTAGAAAATACTATACCCTTCTCACACAGATTGTTAAAGGGATGGTTAATTTCTTTGAATTGTATCCTGGGTGCAAAAATGTTCCATTATTTATTTTTTTAACTGACTGACATAAATTCGTTATGTAAATATAATGACACAAAATAATCACCTCTTTAAAAACAATTTATTCAAAAATTTTTTGTAGTTGATATGCAAGTATATTGGAGTAATCCAGAATAGATAGTTCTAATGTCATTGAGGTGGTTTTGAAGTTTTATATTAAGTTTTTTGTTTACTTTTAAAAGTTTATATTTATGAGTTTATTTTTATTTATATGTATATCAGAGTAGAGTGGGGACCCTAGAATTTCATTGAGGCATTGTAGCAGGCAAAGGTTTGCTACAACTCTAGGTAATTTTGGTAAACAGTCATGACTTGAAGTGCCTATCCCTATATTTTTTTTTTGTATAAATATTTAAAGAAAAAACTTTTCCTGAAACAGCCATTTGCCATAGAATGAGGATAAATTTAAATTACTGATAATGCAATTATTATCAGTGGGAAGTATAAGGATATTCATCCTTCATACACTGATTACACAAGCTTTGATTCACATAAGAGAATGGCCAGTGATGATTTTAGGATCAGAAGATAAAGTAAATGGTTCTTCAGTAATTTATCTTTTGTTTGACCTCAAGATAATCTGTAAGAATTTGGGAACACAGATTGAGGGCTAATTGGAAAAGGTAGTTTTTAACTGCTTGTTCCAACTAAGTAAATTTAGCAACATAACTTTATGCAAATGTTGCTTTAGCCATATAAATTCAAAACTGGTAGTAGAAAATGAATGGAGGAATCAATCTCAATTGACCTGATAATTCATATAAAATCATTAAAGATTATTAACCCAGCTTTTTTTTTTTGTTGTTGTTCTTGTTTTTTTTTTGTGCCCAAATCAAGTACACTTAAGATCAGACATGAATAAAGCAAACGTTTTTGGCACAAGATCAATGTAACATGCCAAAAGTGCCCATCATTGCCATATAATACCTTTTCATTTAATATGAAATAAGATTGTGACTCTGTTTTAGTAGCAAGTATAAAATCCTAGTGATTAATAACTTAATTTTTGGTGTCTTGATTGTAAGAAATTTGCCAAATCCTGCTCTTGATGAAAGATCATCAGCTGTCCAAGTTTTTCTTTTTTTCAAAATTAGTATTGTACATCTGAAGCATTTGGATTTTTAGATCTTGCCATTAAGCGTAAGTAAAAAGATTCATTCATTCTAAAGAGCCAACCCATCTCAATGTTTTTCTGATATGCTTTGATAAATATTATTTTTTTAAAGTAACTTAGTTTATTTTATTTAAAGTGTTCAAATTCTAAAATAATTGCAAAAGTAAAACCTGTAGTTATAAAATAATATTAAATGTTATTAATATTTTGTATTACCAAAAGCATTTTTGATGTTAGTGAGCTTAACATTGGAAAGCTGTCCACTGTTGCAACTATCAAAATTTGACCAGACAATGTCAAACTCAGTTGGCATTGAAACAAACCTGATAAAATAAAAATTATGTGAATATATCAATAGGCATATAGTGTTGAATATAGTAACATTAAATTTCTAACCTTAAAAGAAATAAAACTTTGGATAGCTAAATAATTTTGTATATTTTACAGTTAAAAGGATTTTGTCTAATATCATGTATTAGAATATTTTATGAGTATAAAAGTTGAGCCGTCCCGTGGCCGAGTGGTTAGCACGCTTGGCTACTGATCTAAGGGACCTGGGTTCGAGCCCCGGATTTAGGCATGGATGTGTGTGTCGTTTTTCTGCTGAGGTCCTGCCATCCTCTCAGATCTCCTACTATGGCATATAAACTGACAGGCTCCTGTCAGACCTCTGTGGCAAGCAGCTGCTTGAGGGGGTATTTATTTTTTTTATTTATAAAAGTTGAGTAAATATTAAGAAACTGCATAAGAAGTTAAAATTATTAATTTCTTTGCAACATTTTGTTTTCAGAATCTGCATATATTTGTATTTTTGTACTTCTATTATTATTTTGTAAAGTATGCATTCTTAAAGTTTTAGATTTATATTAAATTAGTTCTTATTTATTTTTTCAGGATGAAATAGCTCATAATGAATTGGAAACACTTCAGTATAAATATCAGACATATCGAACACCTTGAAGCACACATATATGGTAAATAATAATGAACAAGAAAATTCTAAACATTCTAAGGTATTTCACTGTAGAGAAAGAAGAAACAAATCTGCATATATATATATTGTATATATCTTTAGTTGAATGGTTAATTTTTATTAGACTTTTCAATATTGGAATATATGATTAAGGGCACATAATATTTGTCTGTGATATAGAATGTATTGCAATCTTCTATCAGTGAGATTTTAATTAAAAAACACAGTTGTCTCATTTATATGCATGCCTTTAGAATCATGAAAACCCATGTGAGCAACAGAATAGATATGAAATTGAGGAAATGTATACAAGATTAGTAGATAACTTATGGATGTAAAGTACATTGCTCATATTTATTTTGATGTATTAATGATTTTTGCAGAAGTAAGATAACTGCAGGGTTAATTTTGTGCATTTAGCTCTGGTAATGTCTTTTTAAAGATGTAGACAATTTGATGCCAATAGTTACAATAAAAATTATTCTTGTTCTTAGATACAAATGCAACTAGTATTAAAATATATACTCATCCAATTATAGTTGATATTAAAATCCAGTACAAAGTTTGTTTTTTCACCAGTAATTTTTTTTTAATTTATAGCCAGTAATTAACAAAACAATTTAATAAATGTTGACTAGGCATGAAATTTAACCCTCTGAGTCTAACAATAATGGACAGTCAATAAGTCAACTTTTGAGCTTTCTCTTTTTAGGAGAACCACTCACTGATAAATCCAGAGTATGGTAATAGTACCAGTATCAGACCCTAGGTGTTTAAAATTCATGTTGGAACTAGTGCCACCACCAGCAGTTTGTCAAAATAAATCTGTATTAGCACTAATATCAGACTCAAAGTGTTAGCCTATAAATATGGTTTCTAAAGAAAATAATATATGTTTTTGCCACATAGTGTTTTTGCAAAAGCATTTTTTGTCTAGGTCATTAACCAGTTATGTAAGTGAACAATGTTTGATTCAGTATTTCAGCCAAACATATCAAATCATTGCCTTAATAATGTGAAGTTCACAGTTAATTTCCAATTACACCATGCTCATGGCAAGAAAAAAGAAACTGGTCTTAGAAATGCTGCTAGCCATTAGATTGGATGTTAAAATGTCCCATGAGCAGGGGAACTAATCATATACTTGATGGCCCTGAATGGTCTCTATAGAAGATCTTCACTTCTGTATTCATAACAGTTTTGAAAACGGTTCTCTCCCCAAATTCATTCTGGACTTTGCATCCTTTATGGTCTGACCATTTTATTGCAGCAAAAAGCACCAATTAGTGGTAACAACCCAAACTTAGATTAAGCAGATGCCTTATAAATACCAAAGGATATAATATTTTGATTTTTAGCATTTCTAAACTGTTAATCTTAATTCTCTGTAGGGTTAGAACAGAGTATTATGTGCTACTAAGCTGAAAAAGAAATTCTATTAGAATTTTACATAACACTGCCATTGGGTTTGAACGATCAACTGATGATTATCAAGGCCAAAAGGTTGGAAAAAATTATTGGTCTTTTAACAGCTGTACACTATTATCCGACATCATTCACCATATTAGGATTTAAAATTAGCTGATGATAGAATTCTCCCACAACCTTTGCTGCTAACATGTCAAGTTTGTTATATGGAGATCAATAAGTTTGTATCCACCAGGCTGAAGTCATTTTTCCTGCTAATGGCACATGAATTAACAAGCAGTATTTTTTCTTCTGAATTATTAAGGATGCAGTTTTGAAATCCTCCAGAGCCATTGGCCTTGTATAGCATGTCAATGTTCTGCAGATTGAGAGCTTAGGTGCTGGTCAGCATCACTAGCACAATAAATGAAACTTCAGTTTTTTCAAAATTTAAATTTCTGTTTGAAATATTTATTTGACATTTGTGTATTAAAAATATACACAATCGTATCAGAATAATATGACCACCTACCATACATTACTGTGGTAGGTGGCCATATTATTCTGATATGACTGTGTATAGTTAAGGCCAAAAAATTTTAAAACAGATGAAAATGTCAAAAAGCCTTTTCAATTGTTGAAAAATTTTATTCACTATAAAATCTTTGCTGGCTTTTGGATCACCATTCCTTAATATCCCAATACAACATTACCTTCTCCTTACTCCATGAAACCCCACTTTCAAGCAATCCTCTGATTTCAGCTCATGAGTTTGATCTGAACTGTTGCCATCTCATTTTTCCATAAATTTTTAAATCTTCCAAAAATTAACCAAAAAACGTTTTCTAAAATCTCATTTTAAAAAAATTTCCAAATAACCACTATATATATATTCTCTTTTTTGGTTAATACTTTTTACATTACCATTTCTTTCGTTGAATTATTTCCTGGGAATGAAACAAAATCCTTAAGTTCCTTGGTTCCAGGAAGCTTTATTATTGTTTCAATTAGAGAGCAGATGTGACTAATTGGATGCATTTATTGTGCTTCATTATAACACCAGCCTGGCTGCATAAACACTGAATAACATCTGAATTTACTGAGTTAGAATTTTGTTTTTTTTAAACTTACATATGAGATATATGTTGTACATAAATCTTGTACATATTTTTAATTTCCAGAGATTTATACACTAGGTAATCATTAAATTATGATCACCTATCTGAAATCGTGTTGGACCACCTTTTGTATGGATGATGGCCCCATAGTCATCTTTTACATAGATGATGGCCTCATAGTAACCTTTTGCATGGATGGCATAGTCACCTTGGTATAAATTCCACTAGATGTCTGAAGGGATCTGCAGCCATATGGTCTGCAAGGCATCCCACAGTTCCTGAATGGAAGACAGTGGTGGATTTCTACATCTTACATCATATTCCAGAGTGTTTCATAAATGTTCTATGGGATTGATATCTGGTGAATTCAATGGCCAAGAAAGATGGGTAATGTCCACTCTGTGTTCCTCATACCATTCCAGTACAGTATGGATCTGGTGACATGGCTCATTATCATCTTGGAAGATTCTGTCCCTGTCTGGGAACAGGTACAACATGGCAAGGTGCATGAGATCTGATAAGAATTGCCAGCCACCCAGACCAGTCACACTTCAACACATAAATACCAGGGGTCTTAATTCGAACCAACAAAACATCTCCCATATCATACCGCTTATCTGGGCAGTGAACATACTGCATGAAGGCTCCAATTTTTTTTTTTTTTTTTTTTGCACAAAGGCATCTTCTGCATGGTACAGCAAAAAAAATTTCTCATTGGATCAACACACTTTTTTTCACTCCTCAGTTGTCCAACCAGCATGCTGCTGGCACCACCGCAAGTTCTGGTGACAATGACCTCTTGTAAGGAGTGGATGTCTTATGGGGGAAAGTGCAGCAATTAATATGTCAGTAAATGTACTTAAATATTTTCATAAAATTCAGGATTAAATTCTGTTTAATTTGATATATAACATGACCTATTTCTGTTCATTGGTTATTTAGCAGGAAAAAAAAATCTAAAATTCATTTTAGTTAGTTGAACAGAGTTAACAAAAAAGCCTGGACCTATCTCAAACTATATCACTGAGGAAAAAATGTAGTAAAGAGTAATTTTCCTGTTTCAGGTAAAAAAAAATTTCTTATTATTTAGAAATAAATTTCTTCTCTATGAATTATAATTATTTTGTTACATTAGTGTTTCTTTATATATGTACATTTTTGCATTTCCAGATTCTTTTTTACAGTATCAATTTGAAAATGTCTTATGAAAATGAATATAGTTCTCATTTTTGTTAAATATTTTCATAAAATCCAGATTTAAATGTTGTTTAATTTCGTGTGTAACATGACCTACTTCTCCTCATTAATAATTTGACAAAGAAATTCTCAAGTTTTTTTATGACAACATAGTGGAAAAATAACTGTAATTTCATTAGTTTTTCAGAACAGGAACTGGAAGGGTTAAATACGTTTTCCAGAAGAGTAATGAATTTGCATAAAACTTTAGATTATACATCATTCTGTTTCTGAGTTTGTGTGGGGGAGAGAAGATTAATAAAATTACAAAGAGCAAAAAATTCTATGCAGTATTTCGTATGATCTATTGCTTCTTGCAAAGAATTTTTGAAGAGGATAATAATTTCGAAAATGTGCTTTAAGTAGAATGCAATACAATATAATTTAAAGTGCAGCAAAGAAATGGCAGCTCTAAACTATTAATATTTAAAACAACTAAAGATTATCAATGAAAGAAATAATGTGACTTACAATATACAGCTCTCAATGGTCTGTAGATAACTAGAGAAAACTGTGTTTAAGAATTATTACTATATGCAGTTTAAATTGAATCTGAGCTAATATTTTTTTCTCATGTATATTATATAGTATATTTTATTCATTTTAAGTGTTTAAACTTAGCTCAGTGTTCTCAGAGGGTACATACTTATAATAATGAAGTAAGACATTGGTTTGTTATAAAAACAGACTTCGAAGCTAAATAATTTACATGTTAAAAATTGTCATTAAGTGCCCAGCCTTTCATTATTTTATTCAAGCTGTATTAATTATATGATAATATGAGTAAACTGCTTAAGATACATCAACTCCCAAGATTATGTTATGTGTATGGCATTTCAGAAAGATAAACATTTTGTTTTTCAAGTAAACTGCAGTAAAATTAAATTACTCTATACTGGATAATAGTCATTGAATCTCACAGGTTTTTATAGCTTTAAGGAAAATGTAGCATATGTATATAATTATTTAGAAATCTTACTCAAACTATTAGATTTTTCTGTTAGAGATTTCACCTTCTCTGTGTGTTTCATCACATCAATAAAAATAAATGCCAAAACCAGACTATCGTGGAAATGATGGCATTCCTATCTTCTGATATACTTAGTTCTGTTATTGGTTGTAGTATTTTGTATTATTGTGGATAAAGGGAAATCTCAACATGATTCTTGCTTTGTAACTGAGACATCTTTCATATCACATTAACCCTTTGTAGTCCGCAATGAGTTCTTCTGTGGCTCCACAAGTAGAAAGAAGTGTAATCTCTATATTAAAACCAGCATCATGCAAACAACAAATTACTGTGTGCAGATCACCTTAACTATCATATTAAACATTAAGTGTATTAAAGCATCTCAGATATAGGACTGCAAAGAGTTAACTATATGTTGTGATTGACTAAATATTTCACAGTAGTTCCCTGGAAGTTGCTTATTCTTTATTTTAAAAAAAAATTGTAAATTTTTCAATTTAAGTAGTGTACAATCTAAGTTAGTACATTCCACACCACACTCTTACTTTATTTCTTAAGTAGTCTATATGAATTTAGAAAAATTATTTCTTTATAAATGCTATGCTTGCTTATGCCCTCTCCACATATTATTCAAAAGCTTAAATGCAGGACACACCATTCTGTGACTGTAATCATAAGCAGTTTATAACATATATAGGGAAAAATACCAAAAAAGTTAAAATTTAATATCCTATAAATTTCATATGCAAGCCCAGATCTAAAAAAAAAAAATAAGGGGGGGGGGATGAAACACAATCAAGCCAAAAAAGATGTAAAGGGGTTGTGAAAGATATTTGATAGGAACTCCAATGCAGTATAATATTTTCCCCTCCATTTTATGGGTTTGTGAAAAAATTCTTGAAAAATACATGAACTGTAGCAAAGTTTAATAATTTTTTTTGCCTCTTTTACCCTTGCATTCTGAAAGAGGGGTGATGGCCCCTTGCCTCCCCCATTGATCTAACCCTGTTCATTTGCATATGAGATCGTAGTTTTAGCTGTTTGCACAGTTTTTCTTCAACTAGTACTCTATTCATTTTATTCTTTAGCTACACATAAATAGCTCTATTATACAGATTAAAACGATAATTTCATCTTATACATTTTTCCCTAATGCTTAAGAATGATTTTTCTTAATATTTACATTCCAAAAACAAAAAAATGCAGCATGATCTGATCTTTGCTCAATTCCCTCTATACTCTAGTTCAAAAGTAGATTAGGAACAAATGATGTAGACTTTATACTGACAATACTCAGTCTGCAGCCATAAATAGTCTTAAATTGTTTACAATTGACAAGTTTAAAGGAAATCCTGACATCACAATCAAAAATTGCAAGCAGACAAAAATGCAAAATATGTACAATCCTATAAGCTTAATTGAATTACTTTTGAAGCTTTTCCAGGAACCTATTCACAATAGGTGATTTGGTGGGAGAACTTATCTCTAGGTTCTTCAGGATTTCAAGCACTGTATGTGTACATAAAGATGTGTTTTAAAGTTTATTAAAATGCACAAACTTAGGATAAGACTAATAAAATGCAACATTTCTAACAACAATTAATGCATCATTTATTCATTGTAAACAGTTTATAATGAAACAGCTATGATTTGAGATTTAAAATGAAGCCAATGTTAAAAGAATACTATTAAAATTTTTAATTTAGTATTTTTTGGTGTTAATTTACAATACTAGCTTTCTTAGTAATGTTTTACAAGAGTAGTTGCCAGTTGTAGAGGCATTTAGCTGTGTAAAAAAAGGGGTGTACTTCTTTATGCTTCAGAATGTAGAATACATTCCAATGTTTGTTTTTCAAATTTTGTTATGCTGGTATAACATTTTAATGTGTGCTTAAAAAAAGTTTCATTAAAATGCATTGTGAGAGTCATTCATAAATGATGTTGCAATTGCATATGTCAATAAAAGCAAGAAGGTATTGCTGTAATATAATAGTGTTAAAGAACAGAATTTAGATTTTATTAATAGTGTCATATTTAAACCCACAATTTATTTCACTTTAGCATGACATGTTTAATGCATGAAAGCTTAAAACCAGAAGGTGAAGATGGCTGTGATACAGATTCTGTTTCTGTAGAACTAAGCAACCTATGTATTAAAACATATATTCTATATTTGCTTAATGTGAGCTTGCCTTAGTTTTAATATATATGTAACAATTTTAATATTACCCTGTGATTAATTTGTAATTAAAGCCATTAATTTTATATTTGGATTAAAGCGTGTTGTTAAACTTGAAATGAAAACAAAGTAAGTTGCATAAAATATTAATTCCAAGTGTTACATAGAAATGTATATATAGTATATATGCACATACAGAATAGACGTGTCAGTAAAAGGTTTTTATTGTTTCTCCAAGTTTCCATCTAGTGCTATATATAAGGCATGTAGTGCTTATAGCACTAGATGCCTTGTTAACAATATCTGCATTCAGAATTGTTTTTAAAACATTTATAATGTTTGAATTATATTTTTTTATAAATTCCATTTCAGAATCAATCTATTTTTATCAGCATTAAAGTTTGTTGCTCTTCATCTGTAAGAATTTTTAATATCATTGGTATTTCTTTAATTTAGCAGTATCTAATATCTATATTAGTTACATAATAGCATATAATTTTGTAAACATCATAAAGCAAGTAAAATTGGATTGTGTTGCTTTACCCCCAGATTAACCCTTTTGTTCCCAATCAATGTGACATCTTGACCTGCAAACTCTAGATTACTAAATCATGTGAATTAAAGCTCAATGCAGAGCTAATGAAGGAGACCCAGTGGACAGCTATTAGAAGTAAATGAGATACTTCTATCACAATGTCTCGCAAACTTTTTTACTCTGCAGCATACTGAATCTAATTTTTTTTTCCGCGGCACACCTAAAAAAGAATAAAAGCAAACTCTATATAATCGTCATTATATTTGCGCTTTGTTGAAGTCATCAGCCTGGTTTTACTTGAAGATTTGCTCTTGTTCTTTAATTCATAACTCGGTGTTTGTTTTAAATATTTGTCCATTCTATGGCTTGAAATAATCAAAAATTAATACCAAAATTTGGAAAAAGCTTGATAAATACTTACAAGATCCCAGTTGATAAAATCTGAAAGATTTTTATTAAAGCACGTCGATATTAAAGCACATCGATATTAAAGCACATCGATATTAAAGCACGTCAATCAAAATGAAATCTTTGGAATATCTAGTGTCAATTTGAAAATCTCTCGTGGCACACTCGGAATCTCTCGCAGCACACTACTGTGCCGCGGCACACAGTTTGCGAGACACTGTTCTATCAGGACCATTCAGCGTGCATGTCTCTCTTGCACACAGGATCATGTTTTAAATGTAATATTTGATCATATGTCAATGTGTCATTTCTTGTTGAGGGTAAGGCATACACAAGTGGAAAATTTTGAAAGACAAATTGCAAGCATAGCATTGTTGACTGAATTGCCATATCTCAATGATGAAAAGGACAGAGGATGATATTTTGACACTTCGAAACTTTGATTCATATATTACATTGATCTGAAATATGCTCAAGAGGTAAACTTTTTAGATATATTTGTAGTTTATAAACCTTGACAAAATTTTGGGTCATTAGCTGCCAATAGTTAAAATGCAGAGTTTAAATGCACATTTAAAAAGATGCAGTCATACCATGTACTAAGCAAGTAAAGAAAGCAGCATAAACGTGGAATTGTTAATTCCATTAAAATGTTGTAAGGATACTTATAATTATACAGATATATTATTATATTGGATGTTTTATATATATTATACACATTAATGAAGCAATGGATATTCAAAAATTTAATGCAAATAAACTTTAAATTAGTTCAGACATTTAAGTTGCAAACAGTACGTACGAGTGTGTGCTAAAGAATTGTAACTCCCTATTCTGTTCATTAATACAATTGCCACACTATTTGCCAGAGGCAGTTACTTTATCTAGTTGGGTTACCTCTGAGTGATACTTTTTTGCACACAATGGGCTAAATGACCAGGCCACAAGGACCCTGAAGGTTCAGAGAAGGTTAGGGAAAAGGACCAACTTGGACAGCTGTTGGGAGACAGGTCATAGCATTACGTCAATGCCATACAGTTTGTTCTTTAATGTGCACAAAGTATGGCTCTTCCACACAAGGTGCCATGGCTTAACGTCCCATCTGGCAGATGGCAGCCTTTCCAAGCCTGTCGGTGTCCCCTACTGACTGTGGACAGGGTGGGGAGTTTTGCAGAGAGAAATCTGAATTCTGGCTCAGCTGGGACTCGAACCTGGAAACTGCAGATTACAAGCCTGGTGCCCTGCTGACAGCCATCCCCCACCCCTCTTTATCTAGTAATGGGGAAAGTAAAATTGCAATGAGAACTGAAATCTGGAAAAGCAGAGTTTAAAAGTTTTAAAGTTTAATGCTAAAGATTTGAATAGTTAATAAACATGTGAGCATAATAAAAACAACTAACTTTCTCTTCTCAAGCAGGTTCAAATTTGCCATAGGGTTGTTACAAAGATTTTCACTTGAAAAGTTCTTAGTGATTTATTTTTAAAATGCTGAGGCTTTAAAAGCAGTAATAAATAATAGCACAATGTTGGAAATTTGACAATTTGTAGAGGTATTCATAGAGAGCTAGCCAGCTGCAAACTGCTTTATGAGAAGAAGTAAAATGTCTTCTGTTGTTCAGCTTTCGTTTAAAAGATTTTCTAGTAAGTCATCTTCTGCACCATCAACCTCGCTTGCATGAACAGAAAGTCCTACAAATAGCCATGCTAATCTAAAAGCAGTTCATCTAAATACAGTGGACCTTCGTTATAGCGCTGCTCGCTACACCGCGCACTCGGTTATAGCGTGGGCGATGTTTGCGATAAGTTCAAACATGTTTATACAGGTCCGTGCGGCGTTAGTGAGTATCGCATTTTATTGTTACTGCGTATTGAGTAATTGTGTATGTATTGAGTTCCTGCATATATTTTGAATAGTGTTTAATTATTGTATGCATGATGAGTAAAAGAAAAGCTTACAGTGTGAAATTTATTGTGTCGCCACCGCGCCGCTTGGTATAACGCGGTTCACCTTATAACGCGAGTGTTGTTTCCCGCCCGACATGCACGTTATATCGGGGGTCCACTGTATTAATCCATCAAATGTTGCCTCCGAAAGAACTGTGTGTGCATGCTTCTTTATTCTCATTATAAAGGAAAGTTATTTGTTAGCAATGAAGGAAAGCATTGACTAGTTTAACCTTATATTTTATGGCAAAACTCAATTCAGCTTATGAACCCATTTCATGGTATGCATTACAGTTCTAAGTTGAGTTCTGCTTATATTCTCTGTTTACATCAACTCAGTGTCTTTAACTGTGATAGTTTAGTCAAGAGGTCTCAAATTTCTTGTTCATCTGCCTTGCATCTGAAATATTAAACTAGTTTTAAATTTAGTTACCAATTTGAAAATATTTAGTAAATTCACAAATTTCCATCACCTAATTTTATTCTAAATGCCACGAGGTTATTGTGTTTGGTAGCATAGCTAAATGACCTGGATTTAAATCCTGGAAAAGACATGATTGACTTTTTTTTTAAGGTCGTGTTATCTCTGCTGAAATTTTGCCACCCTCATGATTTATTTGTATGGTATAGTAACAGGCTATTATGTGAAGGGATTTTTTTAAAATGAATATTCAAAACCTGATAGAAATATACTTTAGTTGGAAAGGGTAAAGTGTCTGTGATAGTTTGAAATGTATAATCGTGTAAAAGGAAAATACTTCAATATCAAAAAATGAGTGTAATTGAGTAGAATTTCTCTCATTGTTCCACACTTTATATGCATATCCTGTACTATGAATTCTGACAATTTAGACACTAGTACTTCTATTGTTTAAATATTTTGACTGGGTGTTTTGTATTAGTGTAAGTTAAAACATCAACTTTACAGGGGAAAATATTTATGGTTAATAAATAAATAAATCCTCCCCTCAAGCAGCTGCTTGCCACAGAGGTCTGACGTTGGGTTGGGTTGGGTTGTTTTACCTCTGAGTGGCACTTTTTTGCACACCATGGGCTAAATGGCCAGGTCACATGGACCCCGTAGGCTCAGAGAAGGTTGGGGGAGGGGATCCACTGGAACAGCTGTTGGGAGACAGATGGTAGCCTCCCGTCAAGGCCATCCAGCGTGTTCTTTAACGTGCACAGGGTATGGCTCTCCCGCACACATGGCCACGGCTTAACGTCCCATCCGACGGACGGCGGCCTTTCCAAGCCAATCGGTGTCCCCTACTGACCGTGGGCACCCCAGAGGTCTGACAGGAGCCCGTCAGTTTACACACCATAGTAGAAGGCCTATGAGGATGCGGACCTAAGCAGAAAACACACATCCATGCCTTACCCGGGGCTCAAAGCCAGATCCCTTAGATCAGTAGCCAAGCACATTAATCATTGTGCCATGGGATGGCTAGCTGAGGAAAAATCTAAAATGATACGAAAATTCCATATAATAATCTGTTGATACATGGTGATTATTTATAAAACAATTCTTCAATCTGAAAGTATTCAAGCTGCTAGTAAATTTATGTTTTCAATGTGTTCCTGGTTTTGCATGAGCATATAAAATATCAGAATTCGAGCAAATGTTAACTTATGTGTATTATTTTCAAATAACTAACCTTAAAATGGAAGTATTTGGTATGAATGAATTTGAGTATGAAGTATCCATGAATAATATTGTAAGGGTGGATTGTTTAATTCATGGACTGCTATTGCCAACAATTTGCAGCTTTTTGTAAGAGTTAATATATATGGTGATACAGTGATTATTCAAGAACATTGATCACTATTCAAGAGGGGTGGGGGTGGCTCAGTCGGTAGCGCGCCAGGCTCGTAATCTGTAGTTCCCAGGTTCGAGTCCCAGCTGGGTCAGCGTTGAGATTTTTCTCCGCAAAATTCCTGCGGTCAGTAGGGGACACTGATGGGCTTGGAAAGGCCGCCGTCTGTTGGATGGGGCATTAAACCATGGCCCTGTGTGCAGGAGAGCCATACCCTGTGCACGTTAAAGAACATGCTGGATGGCCTTGACGAGAGGCTACCATCTCTTTCCTAATAGCTGTTCTAGTGGGTCCCCTCCCCCAACCTGCTCTGAGCCTTCAGGGTCCTTGTGACCTGGCCATTTAGCCCATGGTGTGCAAAAAAGTGCCACTCAGAAGTAAAACAACCCAACCCACTATTCAAGTTGAAACATATTCTGATATGGTCACAAGTAATAGCAGAACAGTGTGCATTCAGTCTGTTTTCTCACTTTGGAAATGTATTCTTTTTTGTGTGTATGATTTTTTTTGCCTGCTATAGTTGATTTGGAAATTGAGCAGTGGTATGTGATATGTTATTGTGTTTGGCAAGGCTTAATGGGTGCACAATTGCAAAAATGACTCAAGTGTATGGAGAACAGTACTTTGTTGCCCAGATCTTGGGTTATCCTCCACAGAATTATGCCCATCTGTGAAATGATTATGCAACTTGAAAATCAAGCTCATTTCAAACACTGCTCTCCATACACTCAAGGTATTTCTGTGACTGGTCTGTGCAGAACTTAAGCCTTACTGAACATAGTAACATATCACATACTGCTACTGTTTCCAGATCAGCCATAGCCTGCAAAAAATCATACACACAACAATAAACGCCTTTCCAAAGTGACAGACTGTGTTCTGTTCTACTGTTACTTGTGACTGTATTGCAATGTGTTACAACTTGCACACACTGCTTCATGCCTATAAAGAGTCACTGGATTGCCATATATCATGTAGTAACTCATTTGAAAAACTACCTTCACCAAAATTGTTGCAAAGACAGTCCACAAATTAAATGATCCACCTATGTAGTTATTGTAATCATATTGTGTTTTTTTATTATTATTTTAGATAAAAAAAATTTATCAGAAAATGATATTGTATCACTACTTGTAGAGTTAAAAAAGCAAAACTGCATATATTATATATAGTTAATGAATTAGAGTGAATGTTAATAAATCTCTAATAATTTTTACATAATGGAATAAACTCGACTGATTCAATCAAGTAATAAATCAGCACTTTAGCGTCGATTTTTTTCTTAGAGGAAAAATTGTCTTGAGCCGGGTGGGATACAAACCCACGACCTCCTGATAACATGTCAGGTGCTCTGGACCACTGAGCTACCGGCTGCCGATCAAGATCTCCTCTAATTAGCGCTATGAACATTCCTTTTATGTTTCATATAGGCGCTAGTCAGGCACTTTTAGCCACAAGCAGCATTTATATTTGCCACAAGATGGAAGCATGTATTACAAGTATGCAGTATCTTGATAGATGTATTTTTTTTTAAGATATATATATTTTGACATGCAAATACCAAATTGAACTATGAAGCTTTAGTGCACATGACACTACTAACTGGCATGGTGAAAATCTCCTTCATAGTGCATGTCTTTTGCTTTTTCCCTAATTCAATTTGTAAGGGATAAATGCATAACAATTTCCTGTCAAAATTGCTGTATTCTTTTTCTCGAGGAAGGTGGAGTTAAAGTGAATTAGTGCTAAGTTTTAACCATTTATATCGTATACATGTTTCTCTAACTGAAAAATTTCTAACAAACTTGTACGTATTAAAAATGCAGAAAGATAAAAATTATGCTATTCATCATTGTAACAAAAAAAGAAAAACTATTCAGGATAAAACAACCAACCTCCTGTTGGAGGTGAGACTGAACAGTTTTTTTAATATAAATAAAAAAGCATGAAAAGTATTTCAAAGAATCTTTTGTCGTATTTTTTTTATTCATTCAGATTATATATATTTGCGAACTACTATGTTCAAAATACATTCTCTAGCACAGACATAACTTTTACCCTATAATGATTCTGGTTTTTCACGCATTAATTGGATGTATATATTTATTAATTTTGGTGCAGCTGCTTCATGTTATAGACACTCTGCTATAAGGTTACAAATGAACATTCCAACAATGTATATAACTTTTCATAGCGTGTTTCTAATGATTTTAAAGTGATCTTTTTTGGTACCTTTTTAAAAGCATTAAAAGTATAATTGCTTCCTTCTAATTGAAAGTTCAAATGATATAATAAATGCTGATAATTGGAATTCCTTAATATTTAATACTACTGCAAGGCAGTGGCAGCTGATCATTAGGGCCAGAGGGGCTGACCCCGCCAACATTTCTGTAATATATATATATACTAAAACATCAAACTCCGAATTCGAATAAGGGGCAGGGGTGGCTCGTAAGTAGCACGTCAGGCTTGTAATCTGCAGTTCCCAGGTTCGAGTCCCACCTAGATCAGCATCGAGATTTATCTCTGCAAAACTCTCTACTCTCAGTCAGTAGGGGACACCGATAGGCTTGGAAAGGCTGCCATCCATCGAATGGGATATAAAGCCTTGGCTCCATCTGCAGGCCCCATTGCATGGCCCCATCTGCAGGAGAGCCATGCCTTGTGCACATTAAAGAACGCACTGTATGTCCTTGACAGGAGGATACCAGCTGTGCAGTCGGTCCCCTCATCCCAACCCTCTCTAAGCCCTCGGGGTACTTGTGACCTTGCCATTTAGCCCATTGTGTGCAAAAAAGTGCTGCTCAGAAGAAAAACAACCCAACCCAGAAATGGAATAAATATTTACATGGATAATTACTCTCTAAAATATCTTGCCCATTTTATTTCATTTTAATAAGCATTTATTGAAGTAATACACTCGAAACTGTCTTGCGTGCCTTAATTATCGGTGCAAAATATTACAAGAAAGCTTTTAAGTCCCACCCTGCAGCCCAGATGCTAAATTCTCGAAGCCCCTCTCCTCCCCCAAAACTAAATCTGGGGTACATGCTTGACATAAGCCACAATATATGTATGCAGAAATTTTATTACACATACATATATATGTTCTTTTCCAATCCAATTGATGTCCCTTTTTTCACAGGACAAAATTGGGGTTAGGGGCGAAAATCACCAACGTTGTGCACTACAATTTGAGCCATAACTGCCCCCCTGCCTAGTTCGTTTCTCTGTATAGATTATTATGCTGGCCCCACCGATTTAGAGACTTGCAAGTTGCCACTGCCGTAAGAAGTGTTTTTAATATTTATAGAGAAAACAGTTTTATTCGAGAGAAAAATAGATTAAAGCAGGGGTTTTCAATCATTTTTGAATGGTGGCTGCTGTATTTTGAATAGAGGAAATCATGCATAAGCCAACAAAATTGGATAAAGGTAAATTTTTAATTTATATGACTAGAATGTGTAGGAAAGGATTTATATGTCTACAAATATATAATTTAAAAAATGTAACAGAAAAAACAGTGTAATATTGCAAGTTATTGCTTATAATTTCTTTTTCTAATTCATGTGGGCACTCTCTAAACCCTGCAGACACCATGGAATGTGTTTGAGAATCCCCTGTTGTAGAGTAACAACCATAAACTCTGTGGATAATGGGATGGGGGAGAAGTGATGCAATTGATCCAGAAAAAGGTAAAATTGGGGGCCAAGAGACTGGATTTCATTGTAGTATAACATTTTCCCCCTCTGTTTTAGAGGTCTTTAAAAAATTGTTTCGAAAAAAAATGCATGAAATATGCACAAATTTAATAATTTTTTGCCTCCATTACCCTTACTAGCATTTCCAAGAGGGAGGAGGGCATGACCCCATTGCCTCCCCCCCACTCCCCACCCACCCCGATCTGACCCCTGCACTTGTGAATACATAAAGTTTTTCATTTTTTGCTAAACTTTGTAACAACACTTACAATAGTGTACACTACTCTAAATTTTATAACTTTTGAAAGCTTTTCAAAATTGGATGGACAGTAGAATATTTTTTCACCACAAGTCAAAAATTTATAACTACAGACAATTTTTGTACTTGTCCCATGGCCGAATGGTTAGCGCGCTTGGCTGCTGATCTAAGGGACCTGGGTTCGAGCCCCGGATAATTCGTGGATGTTCGTGTTGTTTTTCTGCTGAGATCCTGCCATCCTCTCAGACCTAGTATGGCATATAAACTGACAGGCTCCTGTCAGACCTCTGTGGCAAGCAGCTGCTTGAGGGGGTATTTATTATTTATTTATTATTAGTTAAAATAATAAGGAAATTATATACTTAATTTGCATTCATGTATCTTTAAACAGGCACAAACTGTTTAAAAAAAACGGCTGTAATTTAATCCCAAAAACATGTTTATCCCAAGCAATAGGTGCAGAATTTGGCCACTGCAGGCCAATTTGCATGCCCACTTCATTTTAGATTTATCCCTTTTCCTCAAGGTTTTAGGGGCGGAGGTGGCTCAGTCGGTAGCGCGCCAGGCTCGTAATCTGTAGTTCCCAGGTTCGAGTCCCAGCTGGGTCAGCGTTGAGATTTATCTCCGCAAAATTCCCCGCCCTGCCCACGGTCAGTAGGGAACACCGATGAGCTTGGAAAGGCCGCCGTCCGTCGGATGGGACGTTAAGCCGTGGCCTCGTGTGCGGGAGAGCCATACCCTGTGCACGTTAAAGAACACGCTGGATGGCCTTGACGGGAGGCTACCACCATCTGTCCCCCAACAGCTGTTCCAGTGGGTCCCCTCCCCCAACCTTCTCTGAGCCTTCGGGATCCATGTGACCTGGCCATTTAGCCCATGGTGTGCAAAAAAGTGCTGCTCAGAGGTAAAACAACCCAACAACCTCAAGGTTTTATATCTTTTTTTTTTTATATCCTTTTTCCTCAGGGACACTGTTGTATAACTATTTGTTAATCTGCCGTTCTGCACGAGACACTATTGCCACAGCAATGTATCCTTATATAAGAAGCTACTTAGAGCCTGTTTATCACGCCTTCGCCTAATGCCAATATTGAAATAAATCAATGTAAAATAATTTAGAAATTGAAATGCCATTATGAACTTTTTAGAATAACTACGTTCGTTATATCCACAGAGTTTTGTTGTTATTTGAACAATGGTATTTTAAGATTTTCTTCCAATAAAATCTATTTGAATTCATTTTCTGCTTTTAACGTCAAAAACTGTGAAATGATATATCATTTACTCAAATAAGTACATATGCTTATATGTGTATATAACCAATTTTTGCATACTGCTGTTATTGTCTTTGCTGTTAACCATACAGGTAAAGCTCATTGCATAGCCTTATTTAATGCAATGACAATATGAGCATACCAATAAATATAATAAAGATATCGCTTTATATATATATGAAGCTGATTAGATTATTTATCTATATATTTAGCTTTTAATTTAGTGTTATACTAGTAGATATCAGTTGTGAATATATTTGATTTCTACCAGCACTGAAATATTAAAGTAGTATTGTAACTCAGGAAAAGTATTCAAATGTGGCATTGTGTAATTTTTTTTAAAATATTTCACTAAAATGGTGCTAGAAAAAAGTTTAAAATCTTTATAATTTTTGTCTTTATTTTATTAAATGTTCTAAGGATGTCTTAATGTATGAAAACTGCAATGCATTCCTGATAAATATTTCAAGGGAAAAAAAGTGAAACCAGATTGTTAGGCTAAGTTGTAATATATGGTGCTGAATGTCAACTATTTGTAATAATGTTTTCCTTTATGCTTCTTTTCAACAACTGGATAATTCAATTTCACCATTGGTCACAGTGAATTATTTTAAGAGTCCTTTTATCAGAATGTAAAACCTAAAATTATCAATTGCAGGCATTAAGAAGGACATTATTAAAATAAACAGAATTAAGAATTGGAGATTGTAATTTAAAGGTCAAACTTTTTAAAGTGAAGAAAACACATAACGTATGATTACTGCAATTCAAGAGAAAATATAAACATTAGTTTACTGTCCAAAATTTGAGACAGATACAAAAGTTTTTTGCTTAATTTTTAAAAAATATTAGAATGATGAAATTTTACATTAACTCAATTTTGGTGAATTAAAAGAAAAATGTTACAGATTGCTTTTAACGTTTTTAAAAGAATGCTATTATATAATAGAATTGGATAATTTTCGTTTATTTTTATTGCTAAATATCAATGGGGTAGAGGGATTTAATTTTATTTTATTTTTCTAGTAGAGGACTTATAATTGTGCATCAGACAATGAATAGTGTAGAAGGCCCACTTAACTGATTTTCGATTACGTCCACTTTTACTATTTATATAAAAAAAATAAATACCCCCTCAAGCAGCTGCTTGCCACAGAGGTCTGACAGGAGCCTGTCAGTTTATATGCCATAGTAGGTCTGTTAGGATGGCAGGACCTCAGCAGAAAATCAACACACACATCCATGCCTTACCCGGGGCTCGAACCCAGGTCCCTTAGATCAGTAGCCAAGCGTGCGAACCACTCGGCCATGGGGCGGCTATTTCACAACACTTAAATTGAACTTTTATTGCACCTTTGTTTCTTTTTAGGAACTTGTACGTTACGTATCACATTAAAAGAAAAGTGCGTAACATAATTTCGATAGACCCCCAATGGAAATTCACTCTTTTAATATACATTGCAACAGGACACTATTTGCATTCTGAAGTTCACTTCATGAAGTCATATTTTTAAAAAATAGGAGTGGGGATGGCTCAGTCAGTAGCGTGCCAGGCTTGTAATCTGCAGTTCCCATGTTCGAATACCAGCTGAGCCAGCATTGAGATTTATCTTCGGCAAACTCCCCACCCTGTCCTCGGTCAGTAGGGGGACACTAATGGGCTTGGAAAGGCCGCCGTCATTCGAATGGGACTTTAAGCCCTGGCCATGTGTGGAAGAGCTATGCACTGTGCACATTAAAGAACATGCTGGATGGTCTAAGGGATGCTACCATCGTCTAACAACTGTCCAGTGGGTTCCCTCCCTTCAACCTTCTCTGAGCCCTTAGGGTCCTTGTGATCTGGCCGTTTAGCCTTTTGTGTGCAAAAAAAGTGCCATTGAGAGGTAAAGTAACCCAACCCGTTTTTAAATAAATTTTTATTTAATCTCCAAGGCATAATTATTTTAATGTCTGTCATTTGAATCATTCTAGTATATAAACTTCATTGACCATATTATTAGATGTGCACAGCCGATAAAAAAAAACGATGTGTAGATTGTAAACACAATTTTAAAAAAACTGTGATGCGTAAAAGTAAGTTTAATATAAATAGACCAATTGGAATTGGCAGCATTCGTCATTAAAAATAATCGACATGTGCAACGATGACGTGGAGGGCGGGGGTGGCTCAGTCGGTAGCGCGCCAGGCTCGTAATCTGTAGTTCCCAGGGTCGAGTCCCAGCTGGGTCAGCGTTGAGATTTATCTCCGCAAAAATTCCCCGCCCTGCCCACGGTCTAGGGGACACCGATGGGCTTGGAAAGCCCGCCGTCCGTTGGATGGGACGTTAAGCCGTGGCCCCGTGTGCGGGAGAGCCATACCCTGTGCACGTTAAAGAACACGCTGGATGGCCTTGACGGGAGGCTACCATCTGTCTCCCAACAGCTGTTCCAGTGGGTCCCCTCCCCCAACCTTCTCTGAGCCTTCGGGGTCCATGTGACCTGGCCATTTAGCCCATGGTGTGGAAAAAAGTGCCGCTCAGAGGTAAAACAACCCAACGATGACGTTATCATTGTTGGTTGGAAAATTTCGATTTCCAGTAATATTCTGTTGCTTTACAAATTTAGATAAATAATTTAACATCTACACATTCGTTCTTTTTGGAAACAGCGATCCTTTACCAACAAATCTCAAATAAAAGAACTTAATAATCAGATGTGTCCGATAGTGATATTGAATAGAAATATTATTTCCTCATGCACTCTGTGTCTGCTACTAAAATTCCCTTTGCCAATTGCCCTATACAATACCAATTTCTCAGGCAGACTTCTAATTAAAGATTCACATTATGTTAGCTAATGTCCTGTAGTATGTTGTGACGATGATGTGAAGTTTATTTCAACTTACCATTTTATTTACGATTGAGAGCAAAATATATATATTGAATAGCTGTTAAAGTAATATCATGTTTGTCTTTCTTTGACTGCTTGGCAAAATATATTGTTCTGAAAATTGTCCTTGTTTTACTTTTGTTGTCATTTATTGGTAGTTAAGTAATCTGTTGCTTGGAATTACGAAAGAAGTGAGAAATGAATTGTTAGGAATAAATAAGCATCCACGTTTTTCGGCTCAAATTTTAGTTTCTGTGAGATTTTCAAGAATTGAAGTTTATTGAATTAAGCAGTTTTGAAGTGAATATCGTCAAAAGTAATCTATTCCGTAAATCGATGCAAATCATTTCTGACAATTTGTGACACTATTCTGCTAGAGATGAATTCAGTTTCAATTTTTCGAGCCCGATATAGGGGGAAAAAATTCTCGGGCGCATCATAAGGCATATGAAATTAGCGCTTAAGGTCAAAATCGCGAATAGTCAAATTTACCCTTGGAAAAATCTGTTAAATCGCCCATAGAGTACAGTATATATATACATAGATACATACATAGTTAGTAATGTATAGTATATAATAAAGAGCACGTATGCAAAACATAATTTCACAGTATTTTTAATTACATAAGAGAGAGAGAAATTGAAAGAATACATAAAGAAGTTTTTGAGGTTGTTGAAGCAGTTTTTAAAACTATGAAGCCAATCGAGGTTGGCTTTAAATTACTTCTCATCAGAAGGTTTCCCTTTCTTCCGCTGGAGGTGTAAACAGCAAATTTTATTTCGGAAGGTGTTGCCATCGATAGGCACACTTTTACGATTCGTTTCCTCCAGCCATATATTTAATTCACTACAGTCTTATCATGCACTTGGTTCTTCACCTTAGCAGTTTGAGCACTTGATGCCACAGCTTGACGAATTTCTCTCTCTCGAATATTGATACTATACGAGATTCGTTGCTGCCATATTTATACGCCACATTAGAGATTGACATGCCGCTCTTCGTCCAACACAGCCATTTTTTTCTCCAGATTGACATGCCGCTCTTAGTCCAACACAGCCATTTTTTCCTCCAGCACTGGAACAGATCGTTCATCGGTTAGCACCAGATAAAGTAATTGGCTTGCGTTGAGGAGCCATGTACGAAAATACATACCTTTAAACATTGGGTGGCGAGATGATCGCAATATAAGAAGCAGACAGGAACTGAGTCCGACTGGGGGAACATATGCCATCTTGCTCTCACTCCGGTGCCGCTCACTGAGTGGAATGGCAGATGGATTCGCCACACTATTTCAATTATTTTTGGCCGAGGGCGTATAGTTGAATCTGCGTATGATGCGACTCTACTGTATACAGAGGTGCATGTCGCTAATAATTCATATTATTAATTATAAGCATTTTATGACAAAAGTAAAATGTTAATGCTATTTGGAACGAAAAATATTTGAAATAGAAGTAGAAACTGAATGTTGGATAACATGATTATAAACGCAAAGAGATATTCTTTATTAAAGATGGAAAATACGTAAAAAAACAAAACTAATGGTGCTTTTAATTACTAAAGACTTAAAATGTTGAAATTATAATCAAAAATTTGGCGCGAAACGTAAGTTCATTCATAACATTCCCATCGACAACGTACTACTCCGCTCACAGTCTCCATCGATAACGTACTATTCCAATTCATAAGGTACACGACGACAGCTCTCCCAGAAATTTTAGATACTTGCACAGGATTTATCCTGATCTACGGCAGGCAGGCAGTGGCGGGCGGATTTAAATACCTGAAGGCCCCAGGCGCAAAAGATTCGAGAGGCTCTCTACGGTCTGAGGGTGTGGGGCAGTACTTGCTCTACAAAAATTTTTGCAACAAATGGAAAAAAATGCATGCAACACATTAAATTATGGAAATGCATAAATAGAAAATTTAATATCTATAATACTGAAAAATTTAACCTACGCACAAACTGCGTACGTAAATAGCTATTTACGAATATATTTAGAAATTTAAATAAATTTTGGGTTGTTGGGTTGTTTTACCTCTGAGCAGCACTTTTTTTGCACACCATGGGCTAAATGGCCAGGTCACATGGACCCACTAGAACAGCTGTTGGGAGACAGATGGTAGCCTCCCGTCAAGGCCATCCAGCGTGTTCTTTAACGTGCACAGGGTATGGCTCTTCCGCACACGGGGCCACGGCTTAACGTCCCATCCGACGGACGGCGGCCTTTCCAAGCCCATCGGTGTCCCCTACTAACCGTGGGCAGGGCGGGGAATTTTGCGGAGATAAATCTCAACGCTGACCCAGCTGGGACTCGAACCTGGGAACTACAGATTACGAGCCTGGCGCGCTACCGACTGAGCCACCCCGCCCCAAATAAATTTTGAGCTCAAATCCAATCTCTTCTGTATACGTGTACGCCTATTTTGCACTGCTTGACCAAAGAAGTAGAAACAGTACGCTTATTTAAACTGATGCTATGCAAAGAAGTTATCCCTATTCCACATACACTTTGATTTTCGAAAACTGCCTTAGAAAATATAGAATATTGAAATCTTCGGAGACTAAAGTACATCAAACTCTGCCCACCTTTCTGTGTACGCCCTTGTGCAAAGGAGAAAGGTTACATGCCACCATCACATTATCCCTGAGCTGTCTTAAAAGTATCGCAGCCACTGGCCAACAATAGTCTACGAGGTTAGAAAGACAACAAGTACCAAAAAAGTATTGTTAATGCTCTACAGGCTGGTGCAATCACTACTGCCAATAAAACTATGGATATCATAGAAGTGTTCAATGCTGCCATTTCTAAAGTGGATACATGATGGTTGGCAGAGTGAATTTTACAGTTGATATTATTATTCTCAACACTTTTTTCCAATAACTCTCTTCATGTTCTCTCTGCTGCAATAAATTAGTATCGATTCTGTTTAAAGTTGAAGATCTTTTATACAAAATACATATCGATGACTTATGTTCTTTTGAAAGTTCATGGTCGGACAAAGTTGTACTAATAGTTTTCCAGCTTTCGAAACCACTAATTTAGGGGGCGGGGGTGGCTCAGTCGGTAGCGCGCCAGGCTCGTAATCTGTAGTTCCCAGGTTCGAGTCCCAGCTGGGTCAGCGTTGAGATTTATCTCCGCAAAATTCCCCGCCCTGCCCACGGTCAGTAGGGGACACCGATGGGCTTGGATAAGGCCGCCGTCCGTCGGATGGGACGTTAAGCCGTGGCCCCGTGTGCGGGAGAGACATACTCTGTGCACGTTAAAGAACACGTTGGATGGCCTTGATGGGAGGCTACCATCTGCCTCCCAACAGCTATTCCAATGGGTCTCCTCCCCCAACCTTCTCTGAGCTTTCGGGGTCCATGTGACCTGCCCATGGTGTGCAAAAAAAGTGCCGCTCAGAGGTAAAACAACCCAACCACTAATTCAGATTTCGATGTGGGAAAAATTTTACAAGAGTAGCAATATACACACTTGCTCGTTTCTGAAAATCAATTGTTCAATTTCTCTCTCTCTAATACCATTTGTTTTTATGCGGTAAAAATGATCGTACGAAAGACCTGTGTTAAAGTTTCTATCTTTCAAAAAATTTTTGGTTTGTTTACAAATACTATATGATCAATCATTGCATCAGATAGCACTGTAGGCCAAAGAGCTATATCATCATTTATGCAAGGCTCTAATTTGGTAAATTCTCTAGAAACGATCTTCGGATTTTTCAAAATCATATTCTTCTGTGATATTTTCATTTTTGACATTTTATTATTGGACACCGTTTCAGTTTCACATTTATATTTGTCTGCTTCTGTAGATAGCTTTTCGACGATAGGGTTGTGTGATGAAGATGGGGATGGCTCATCTCTATTGACGTTAGGGTTGCATGATGGGGATGGCTCATCTCTATTGACGATAGGGTTGCATGATGGGGATGGCTCATCTCTATTGATAGGGTTGCGTGATGGGGATGGCTCATCTCTATTGACGACGAGAAATCTATGCAGAGCATTTTTCTGGTCCTCAGTAATTTCTTGGATTCGTTTTAATTTTTTTTTTTTTTTTTTCCTTTTTCTGCTCCGGATTGATATCGTTTAATTTTTTCGCCCTAACAGAAATTATGAATATTTTTATATAATTTTTAATATGCGAATTTTATTTTTATTCAGGCATGAATGAAATCGTTAAAAATATAAAATAATCAATAGTTATAAAAAAAATAATAAAAATAAATAAAGTAAAAAAAAACAAATAAATAATCAAATCATACTTCATCAAATATTATTTTTATATTAATAATTAAAAAATAAAAATGAATTACAAAAAAAAATTGGAAAAAAAAAATAATAGTAAGGTTACTTCTGTGCTTAACTAGATGGCCACTTGGCTTACGACCGAGAGATGATGAAGATTGAACGTGTTTACGGCATGTCAATGATTCCTTTACCATCTTTGCACTTTACAGAGGGAAAAAGGAAAATTCTACCTATTCGTTGCTCGGGAATTGTCCGATATTGGGTAAAAATGAAGGTAGCCAGCAATAATCTGGATTCAACCATTCACTTCCCTTGGGACCCTTATATCCTTGTATTCAGTCAGGCAGGGGACAAAAAACTTAGGCCTGCCTCTGTTATCAATAGTTGTAAAAAAAATAAATGGGACAATTCCCGAGGATCACGAGGTAGAATTTTTCTTTTTACATCTCTAAAAGGAAGTGTCGACATTCCAGTAACCGGTTCAACCCTCATCATTCCCGTCGCAAGTCCGTGGCCGGTGGCCATCTAGTTGAGAACAAATTGTTTTTTATATTTTTATTTATTTAAAAAATTTTTCGATGTGAAAAATTGATAGAATGTAAAATATATTTTGCGAACGGATAAATCTGTAAGGAATAATATATTTTTTTTTCCGTTCGCAAGCAAAAATAAACTAAATTGCAGGAACGTTTAAATATGACAGTTAGAAATTATGCCGTAAAAAATAGCTCCCTATTATTTGATAATTTTTGTAAATTGTAACTAAATTAAAACTTTATCTCATTCGCAAATGATATTTATATATTATTACGAATCTTTATATTACCAATAAAAAATTTCACAAATATAGAATAGGAACAATGAATTTTAATTTTTTCACAAAAAAAAATTGATTTGAAGTCAGACGCGACAGGAGCTGCAGTGACGGGTTGTTTTACCTCTGAGCGGCACTTTTTTGCACACCGTGGGCTAAATGGGCAGGTCACATGGACCCCGAAAGCTCAGAGAAGGTTGGGGGAGGAGATCCATTGGAATAGCTGTTGGGAGGCAGATGGTAGCCTCCCGTCAAGGCCATCCAGAGTGTTCTTTAACGTGCACATGATATGGCTCTCCCGCACACGGAGCCACGGCTTAACATCCCATCCGACGGACGGCGGCCTTTCCAAGCCCATCGGTGTCCTCTACTGACCGTGGGCAGGGCGGGGAATTTTGCGGAGATAAATCTCAACGCTGACCCAGCTGGGACTCGAACCTGGGAACTACAGATTACGAGCCTGGCGCGCTACCGACTGAGCCATCCCCGTCCCTTCTCTGATGCTCTGCTGTAGCTGACTAAAGGTGAAAAGATCCAGAACTGTGTGAGGCTCGGGGTAATCTTTCCCGATCCAAAAACAGCTCCCAAGTCTTACGTTCACGTCCTTCATTGGTTTGGTGGCCACCGATAAAATTTTGCAAAAAATTTTACAATTACATTTAGCCCATGGTGTGCAAAAAGGTGCCGCTCAGAGGTAACCCAACCCGTCACTGCAGCTCCTGTCGGTAAAATAAATGGACAGGGGTTAGCTCAGTTGGTAGCCTGCAAAGCTCATAATCTGCAGTTCCTAGTTCATTCCCAACTGTACTTGCATTCACATCTATCTCCACTAAACCCAATTCTGCCTTCAGTGAGAAAGAGATACCGATAGACTTAGAAAGACTGTCATCCATTGGATGGGACGTTAAGCTATGATCCTATGTGCAGGAGACCCATACTCTATGCACATTAAAGAATACACTGGATAGCCTTGATGGAATGCAACAAGGTCGTCTGTCACCCAATAGCTACCCAAAGCTGCCCCTACCCATATGTGAGCGTTGGGGTCCTTGTGATCTGGCCATTTAGCCCATTGCCTGAACTAAAACAACAGTTTCAGAGCTAAAACTACCAGTAGCCAAAAATGTAATTTTAGAAATTTCCTGACCTCTTTTCCCCCTTCCCTGAGTACGTTCCTGATTAGAGATATTCAATTTTATCTCCTGTGACATTTTTCCGTATTTTTTTTTAACCAAGTTGCTTTACAAAGCTTTGAAAGTAGCTTTACATTCACATAATATGGGGGGCGGGGGTGGCTCAGTCGGTAGCGCGCCAGGCTCGTAATCTGTAGTTCCCAGGTTCGAGTCCCAGCTGGGTCAGCGTTGAGATTTATCTCCGCAAAATTCCCCGCCCTGCCCACGGTCAGTAGGGGACACCGATGGGCTTGGAAAGGCCGCCTTCCGTCGGATGGGACGTTAAACCGTGGCGCCGTGTGCGGGAGAGCCATACCCTGTGCACGTTAAAGAACACTCTGGATAACCTTTACGGGAGGCTACCATCTGTCTCCCAACAGCTGTTCCAGTGGGTCCCCTCCCCCAACCTTCTCTGAGCCTTCGTGGTCCATGTGACCTGGCCATTTAGCCCATGGTGTGCAAAAAAGTACCGCTCAGAGGTAAAACAACCCAACGTTAAAGAACACGCTGGATGGCCTTGACGGGAGGCTACCCTCTGTCTCCCAACAGCTGTTCCAGTGGGTCCCCTCCCCCAACCTTCTCTGAGCCTTCGTGGCCCATGTGACCTGGCCATTTAGCCCATGGTGTGCAAAAAAGTGCCGCTCAGAGGTAAAACAACCCAACCCACATAATATGGAAGCGTTCTAAATACATGTTGAGAATAGTGTATTATACAGATGTTTAAATAAATGTACATAAGCATAAAATTTAATAAAAGTAAATATTTATCTACGAGGTTCTTAAGGGTTATTATTATGTTTCCTAAATTTTCTCTAGCGCGCTTTAAATATTAATTTGATGAATAATGCTAATAATATTTCAACTGAAGAGTTCAAAAATATGAGGAACATACGTTTTCGCCCCTACTCCTAACACAAACTGGCTTTGCACTCTTTCTCATAATAATGCTGTGATGCCAAACACTGGCTGTGAAGATCCACATTTCAACGTAATAAAGCGTTTGTATGGTTTCTAAAATCCGTTTAGTTATCGTTCTGTGGAAAAAGGGATTGACAGTATCTTAGACAATTTGTATGGCTTTACTCTAGTTAGCAGTTGCTTTGAATAAAGTTACTGGAAAGCTATACAGTTTTCGAAACGAGTTATTATCAGCATCATTTGTTAGCAGACGTTAATTATGTTAATCAAACGTATGCGTGGCCTAGTGTTCTGCACCTTTTGGTATCTCAGCATTGTTGCTGGATTTTACTTCTTGTATTGTCCATGTTTATTGCTGCTAGTAGTGTCACCAAGGCTGTTCCGAATTTCTACTGACAGAATTTTTGCCTTGTGGGAGACTTATTCAACGGTAAGTGACAACTTTTATTTAAATTAAGTGTAAAAGAATTATTATGCACGATAATCTATAATTACAGGTCGAATGTTTATTTTTCTTCCTTTATAGTTTATAATTGCCGTCCCATGGCCGAGTGGTTAGCGCGCTTGGCTACTGATGTAAGAGACCTGGGTTCGAGCCCCGGATAAGGCATGGATGTTCGTGTTGTTTTTCAGCTGAGGTCCTGCCATCCTCTCAGACCTTCTAGTGTGGCATATAAACTGACAGGCTCCTGTCAGATCTCTGTGGCAAGCAGCTGCTTGAGGGAGGTATTTATTATTATATATTATTATAGTTTATAAGAAGTTCCAAACCTTTGCAAACTGTTACTGCCTGAAATTCAGCTTTGTTGTTCCGTTATGTTAATGAAAAAATTAACTTCTAAACTGCTGAAATACAGGGAAAAATATGATGATTGTAAACTTCCATTAAATGTTAATAAAATTGTAAACTTCGTTAATATTAGCCTGAAAAGCTAGCTTTTACTAAAAAAAACTTTCTACTAAAATGGGGAATGGTTGAATTTCCATTGTAGAATAACATTTTCCACTCCACTTTTAAATGTCCTTAAAAATACGCGAAATGGGCACAAGCTTAATCATTTTTTGCCTCCATCACCCTTACTAATATTCCCAGGGGGGGGGGGGGGGGGGGGGGCTTGCCCACTTCACCTGGATACGGCCCTATCACAGTCTATGTCAGTAGCTGTGAAATGAGTCACCATCTGGCCTTGGCGGGGGGGGGGGGCATTTCAGAAATTTGTGGGGGCTTTCGGTTTGTTAAACCAGTAACGGCGCTACCACCATCTAGTTTTCAACTGCATAGTTTTATTTCCATGAAAAGAACGTCAGAAAATAGCAATCAGTAAAGGCCCTATATAATACTCAGTAGAAGGGGCTAAAAAGATTTGGAAACAGCTGGTCTAAGTTCTTATTCATTTAATATTTTATTAGATTTTGGAGAAAAAAAATTTACGCTGTACTTTAATCTGCCACTGTTAGCAATCAACAAATAATTTCAAAATAAGCGTAACAGAAAAGTCTGTCTTATTGCTGCGCAACAGTTTGTGCGCAATTCTTCGATATCTGAAACGTTGAACTCAGCAATGACATTAGCCGAAGAATCTGTGCAATCGGAAAAATCCGAAACTTTGCATCACAACCTAAAAAGTATTTCAAAGAGCTACAAAAAATGTTCTATAAAGCAAATTTCAACATCATTTTAAAGCCGCCATGGGCAACCCGTGGACACTTTTCAAATGGTCCGCGAATATTGCCGCTCAAATTATTAAATTTTTTATTTCTTATTCTTCAAGTACTTTGTAGAATACAAATTTTTCTTTCTTTCCCAATTTACCTTTACACTGTTTTTTTAAAGTGTTCTTTAGTAGCCTAAATTTAATTTACGATGGCATTGACAGACTTTGCTCATAGAGTTGGGGCGGGGGTGCTCAGTCGGTAGCGCGCCAGGCTCGTAATCTGTAGTTCCCAGATTCGAGTCCCAGCTGGGTTAGCGTTGAGATTTATCTCCGCAAAATTCCCCGCCCTGCCCACGGTCAGTAGGGGACACCGATGGGCTTGTAAAGGCCGCCGTCCGTCGTATGGGACGTTAAGCCGTGGCTCCGTGTGCGGGAGAGCCATAACCTGTGCACGTTAAAGAACACGCTGGATGGCCTTGACGGGAGGATACCATCTGTCTCCCAACAGCTGTTCCAGTGGGTCCCCTCCCCCAACCTTCTCTGAGCCTTCGGGGTTTATGTGACCTGGCCATTTAGCCCATGGTGTGCAAAAAAGTGCCGCTCAGAGGCAAAACAACCCAACGTTAAAGAACCACTGGATGGCCTTGACGAGAGGCTACCATCTGTCTCCCAACAGCTGTTCCAGTGGGTCCCCTCCCCCAACCTTCTCTGAGCCTTCGGGGTCCATGTGACTCGGCCATTTAGCCCATGGTGTGCAAAAAAGTGCCGCTCAGAGGCAAAACAACCCAACGTTAAAGAACACACTGGATGGCCTTGACGGGAGGCTACCATCTGTCTCCCAACAGCTGTTCCAGTGGGTCCCCTCCCCCAACCTTCTCTGAGCCTTCGGGGTCCATGTGACTCGGCCATTTAGCCCATGGTGTGCAAAAAAGTGCCGCTCAGAGGCAAAACAACCCAACGTTAAAGAACACGCTGGATGGCCTTGACGGGAGGATACCATCTGTCTCCCAACAGCTGTTCCAGTGGGTCCCCTCCCCCAACCTTCTCTGAGCCTTCGGGGTTTATGTGACCTGGCCATTTAGCCCATGGTGTGCAAAAAAGTGCCGCTCAGAGGCAAAACAACCCAAAGTTAAAGAACCACTGGATGGCCTTGACGAGAGGCTACCATCTCTCTCCCAACAGCTGTTCCAGTGGGTCCCCTCCCCCAACCTTCTCTGAGCCTTCGGGGTCCATGTGACTCGGCCATTTAGCCCATGGTGTGCAAAAAAGTGCCGCTCAGGGGCAAAACAACCCAACGTTAAAGAACACACTGGATGGCCTTGACGGGAGGCTACCATCTGTCTCCCAACAGCTGTTCCAGTGGGTCCCCTCCCCCAACCTTCTCTGAGCCTTCGGGGTCCATGTGACTCGGCCATTTAGCCCATGGTGTGCAAAAAAGTGCCGCTCAGAGGCAAAACAACCCAACGTTAGAGAACACACTGGATGGCCTTGACGGGAGGCTACCATCTGTCTCCGAACAGCTGTTCCAGTGGGTCCCCTCCCCCAACCTTCTCTGAGCCTTAGGGGTCCATGTGACCCGGCCATTTAGCCCATGGTGTGCAAAAAAGTGCCGCTCAGAGGCAAACAACCCAACGTTAAAGAACACACTGGATGGCCTTGACGGGAGGCTACCATCTGTCTCCCAACAGCTGTTCCAGTGGGTCCCCTCCCCCAACCTTCTCTGAGCCTTCGGGGTCCATGTGACCCGGCCATTTAGCCCATGGTGTGCAAAAAAGTGCCGCTCAGAGGCAAACAACCCAACGTTAAAGAACACACTGGATGGCCTTGACGGGAGGCTACCATCTGTCTCCCAACAGCTGTTCCAGTGGGTCCCCTCCCCCAACCTTCTCTGAGCCTTCGGGGTCCATGTGACCCGGCCATTTAACCCATGGTGTGCAAAAAAGTGCCGCTCAGAGGCAAACAACCCAACGTTAAGGAACACACTGGATGGCCTTGACGGGAGGCTACCATCTGTCTCCCAACAGCTGTTCCAGTGGGTCCCCTCCCCCAACCTTCTCTGAGCCTTCGGGGTCCATGTCACCCGGCCATTTAGCCCATGGTGTGCAAAAAAGTGCCGCTCAGAGGCAAACAACCCAACGTTAAAGAACACACTGGATGGCCTTTACCGGAGGCTACCATCTGTCTCCCAACAGCTGTTCCAGTGGGTCCCCTCCCCCAACCTTCTCTGAGCCTTCGGGGTATATGTGACCTGCCCATTTAGCCCATGGTGTGCAAAAAAGTGCCGCTCAGAGGCAAAACAACCCAACGTTAAAGAACACACTGGATGGCCTTGACGGGAGGCTACCATCTGTCTCCCAACAGCTGTTCCAGTGGGTCCCCTCCCCCAACCTTCTCTGAGCCTTCAGGGTCCATGTGACCTGGCCATTTAGCCCATGGTGTGCAAAAAAGTGCCACTCAGAGGCAAAACAACCCAACGTTAAAGAACACACTGGATGGCCTTGACCGGAGGCTACCATCTGTCTCCCAACAGCTGTTCCAGTGGGTCCCCTCCCCCAACCTTCTCTGAGCCTTCGAGGTCCAATAGACCTGGCCATTTAGCCCATGGTGTGCAAAAAAGTGCCGCTCAGAGGCAAAACAACCCAACGTTAAAGAACACACTGGATGGCCTTGACGGGAGGCTACCATCTGTCTCCCAACAGCTGTTCCAGTGGGTCCCCTCCCCCAACCTTCTCTGAGCCTTCGGGGTCCATGTGACCTGGCCATTTAGTCCATGGTGTGCAAAAAAGTGCCGCTCAGAGGCAAAACAACCCAACGTTAAAGAACACACTGGATGGCCTTGACGGGAGGCTACCATCTGTCTCCCAACAGCTGTTCCAGTGGGTCCCCTCCCCCAACCTTCTCTGAGCCTTCAGGGTCCATGTGACCTGGCCATTTAGCCCATGGTGTGCAAAAAAGTGCCGCTCAGAGGCAAAACAACCCAACGTTAAAGAACACACTGGATGGCCTTGACGGGAGGCTACCATCTGTCTCCCAACAGCTGTTCCAGTGGGTCCCCTCCCCCAACCTTCTCTGAGCCTTCGGGGTCCATGTGACCTGGCCATTTAGCCCATGGTGTGCAAAAAAGTGCCGCTCAGAGGCAAAACAACCCAACGTTAAAGAACACACTGGATGGCCTTGACGGGAGGCTACCATCTGTCTCCCAACAGCTGTTCCAGTGGGTCCCCTCCCCCAACCTTCTCTGAGCCTTCGGGGTACATGTGACCTGGCCATTTAGCCCATGGTGTGCAAAAAAGTGCCGCTCAGAGGCAAAACAACCCAACGTTAAGGAACACACTGGATGGCCTTGACGGGAGGCTACCATCTGTCTCCCAACAGCTGTTCCAGTGGGTCCCCTCCCCAAACCTTCTCTGAGCCTTCAGGGTCCATGTGACCTGGCTATTTAGCCCATGGTGTGCAAAAAAGTGCCGCTCAGAGGCAAAACAACCCAACGTTAAAGAACACACTGGATGGCCTTGACGGGAGGCTACCATCTGTCTCCCAACAGCTGTTCCAGTGGGTCCCCTCCCCAAACCTTCTCTGAGCCTTCAGGGTCCATGTGACCTGGCCATTTAGCCCATGGTGTGCAAAAAAGTGCCGCTCAGAGGTAAAACAACCCAACGTTAAAGAACACACTGGATGGCCTTGACGGGAGGCTACCATCTGTCTCCCCACAGCTGTTCCAGTGGGTCCCCTCCCCCAACCTTCTCTGAGCCTTCGGGGTATATGTGACCTGCCCATTTAGCCCATGGTGTGCAAAAAAGCGCCGCTCAGAGGCAAAACAACCCAACGTTAAAGAACACACTGGATGGCCTTGACGGGAGGCTACCATCTGTCTCCCAACAGCTGTTCCAGTGGGTCCCCTCCCCCAACCTTCTCTGAGCCTTTGGGGTCCATGTGACCTGGCCATTTAGCCCATGGTGTGCAAAAAAGTGCCGCTCAGAGGCAAAACAACCCAACGTTAAAGAACACACTGGATGGCCTTGACCGGAGGCTACCATCTGTCTCCCAACAGCTGTTCCAGTGGGTCCCCTCCCCCAACCTTCTCTGAGCCTTCGGGGTCCAATAGACCTGGCCATTTAGCCCATGGTGTGCAAAAAAGTGCCGCTCAGAGGCAAAACAACCCAACGTTAAAGAACACACTGGATGGCCTTGACGGGAGGCTACCATCTGTCTCCCAACAGCTGTTCCAGTGGGTCCCCTCCCCCAACCTTCTCTGAGCCTTCGGGGTACATGTGACCTGGCCATTTAGCCCATGGTGTGCAAAAAAGTGCCGCTCAGAGGCAAAACAACCCAACGTTAAAGAACACACTGGATGGCCTTGACGGGAGGCTACCATCTGTCTCCCAACAGCTGTTCCAGTGGGTCCCCTCCCCAAACCTTCTCTGAGCCTTCAGGGTCCATGTGACCTGGCCATTTAGCCCATGGTGTGCAAAAAAGTGCCGCTCAGAGGTAAAACAACCCAACGTTAAAGAACACACTGGATGGCCTTGACGGGAGGCTACCATCTGTCTCCCAACAGCTGTTCCAGTGGGTCCCCTCCCCCAACCTTCTCTGAGCCTTCGGGGTATATGTGACCTGCCCATTTAGCCCATGGTGTGCAAAAAAGCGCCGCTCAGAGGCAAAACAACCCAACGTTAAAGAACACACTGGATGGCCTTGACGGGAGGCTACCATCTGTCTCCCAACAGCTGTTCCAGTGGGTCCCCTCCCCCAACCTTCTCTGAGCCTTTGGGGTCCATGTGACCTGGCCATTTAGCCCATGGTGTGCAAAAAAGTGCCGCTCAGAGGCAAAACAACCCAACGTTAAAGAACACACTGGATGGCCTTGACGGGAGGCTACCATCTGTCTCCCAACAGCTGTTCCAGTGGGTCCCCTCCCCCAACCTTCTCTGAGCCTTCGGGGTACATGTGACCTGGCCATTTAGCCCATGGTGTGCAAAAAAGTGCCGCTCAGAGGCAAAACAACCCAACGTTAAAGAACACACTGGATGGCCTTGACGGGAGGCTACCATCTGTCTCCCAACAGCTGTTCCAGTGGGTCCCCTCCCCCAACCTTCTCTGAGCCTTCGGGGTCCATGTGACCTGGCCATTTAGCCCATGGTGTGCAAAAAAGTGCCGCTCAGAGGAAAAACAACCCAACGTTAAAGAACACACTGGATGGCCTTGACGGGAGGCTACCATCTGTCTCCCAACAGCTGTTCCAGTGGGTTCCCTCCCCCAAACTTCTCTGAGCCTTCAGGGTCCATGTGACCTCATAGTAATTAATTCAGGGTCCACATAGTAATTAATTTAATGTGCACATAGGATCATAGCTTAACGTCCCATCCAATGGATGGCAGTCTTTCTAAGTCTATCGGTATCTCTTTCTCACTGAAAGCAGAATTGGGTTTAGTGGAGATAGATGTGAATGCAAGTACAGTTGGGAATCGAACTAGGAATTGCAGATTATGAGCTTGGCAGGCTACCAACTGAGCTAACCCCTGTCCATTTATTTTACCGACAGGAGCTGCAGTGACGGGTTGGGTTACCTCTGAGCGGCACCTTTTTGCACACCATGGGCTAAATGTAATTGTAAAATTTTTTGTAAAACTTTATCGGTGGCCACCAAACCAATGAAGGACGTGAACGTAAGACCTGGGAGCTGTTTTTGGATCGGGAAAGAAAATTACCCCGAGCCTCACACAGTTCTGGATCTTTTCACCTTTAGTCAGCTACAGCAGAGCATCAGAGAAGGGGCGGAGATGGCTCAGTCGGTAGCGCGCCAGGCTCGTAATCTGTAGTTCCCAGGTTCGAGTCCCAGCTGGGTCAGCATTGAGATTTATCTCCGCAAAATTCCCCGCCCTGCCCACGGTCAGTAGAGGACACCGATGGGCTTGGAAAGGCCGCCGTCCGTCGGATGGGACGTTAAGTCGTGGCCCCGTGTGCGGGAGAGCCATATCCTGTGCACGTTAAAGAACACGCTGGATGGCCTTGACGGGAGGCTACCATCTGTCTCCCAACAGCTGTTCCAGTGCGGTCCCATCCCCCAACCTTCTCTGAGCCTTCGGGGTCCATGTGACCTGGCCATTTAGCCCATGGTGTTCAAAAAAGTGCCGCTCAGAGGTAAAACAACCCAATCCAACTCATAGAGTTAGATCACGGTTAGATCGGGTTTTCTGAATGTACTATCCAGCTCTCGATTAAAGAGCTCATCTCTCCCTCAAACAGCCACTACGTCAGTGTCTATTTGACAAAGTAAACAGTCTAATTATGAAAATTATCGAGGCCCACATAGAAAAATGTTTTTTTTTTAACTTATAACTGCATTAGACATGCAAAAAAAAAAATCGTTTCCCCAAAGGTCTTAAGATTACGATGCTATTGAGAGTGTGATTTTGTTATTACTGAGAAAATTGAAAAATATTGCAAAAATTATTCTGATGACAAATTTGTAAAGGAGTTCTTACAAACATATTTTGGTATGTTTCGTCGAGAGAGAGAGAAAAATAATGATAGCCGAATTTTCCCACAGAATCGTAATCAGGTATATCAATGAACTTGTTGCCAATGGAAAATACATTATCGATTTGCGTTGGTTGGGTTGTTTTACCTCTGAGCGGCACTTTTTTGCACACCATGCGCTAAATGGTCAGGTCACAAGGACCCCGAAGGCTCAGAGAAGATTGGGGGAGGGGACCCACTGGAACAGCTGTTGGGAGACAGATGGTAGCCTCCCGTAAAGGTTATCCAGAGTGTTCTTTAACGTGCACAGGGTATGGTTCTCCCGCACACGGGGCCACGGCTTAACGTCCCATCCGATGGACGACGGCCTTTCCAAGCCCATCGGTGTCTCCTACTGACCTTGGGCAGGGCGGGGAATTTTGCGGAGATAAATCTCAACGCTGACCCAGCTGGAACTGGAACTTGGAAACTGCAGATTACGAGCCTGGCGCGCTACCGACTGAGCACCCCCGCCATATCGATTTGCGTTGTTGTTGGGTTGTTTTACCTCTGAGCGTCACTTTTTTGCACACCATGGGCTAAATGGCCAGGTCACATGGACCCCGAAGGCTCAGAGAAGGTTAGGGGAGGGGACCCACTGGAACAGCTGTTGGGAGACAGATGGTAGCCTTCCGTCAAGGCCATCCAGCGTGTTCTTTAACGTGCACAGGGTATGGCTCTCCCGCACACGGGGCCACGGCTTTACGTCCCATCCGACGGACGGCGGCCTTTCCAAGCCCATCGGTGTCCCCTACTGACCGTGGACAGGGTGGGGAATTTTGCGGAGATAAATCTCAACGCTGACCCAGCTGGGACTCGAACCTGGGAACTACAGATTACGAGCCTGGCGAGCTATCGACTGAGCCACCCCCACCCCTTTTTTGACGTGAGGAGTGTTGTGGATAATATAAATATAACCACTCTTGATTTCTTCCCCCCTAAAAAAGGGTAAATGTGAAAGTCGTTCTTCTACTATATCTTCCGATTGCGAGGGCTTATAGTTAGAAGTTAGGTGTCAAATGAAAGCTCATATGAGGACCGTCGTAGACTACTTCGAATTACGCCCCCCCCCAACCCCATCATTCTTCCCTCCACCAAAAGAGGATGGAAATTGCCAGTCCCCTAAAGGCCGACTGGTAATTTAAAATAAAACTTAAAATAAATAATAACTACAAGCATATTACAGTTAGCAAATCGCTCGAAACCTTTTCTCCTTCTCATAAAACAACTTGCTAAAAATTTTCTTTGAATTTTTCATTATTGTTTTGTGTAAATGCTTATGCACCAAATTTGTCGCTCTTTATTAGCTAGCCGTCCCATGGCCGAGTGGTTAGTGCGCTTGGCTACTGATCTAAGGGACTCTGGGTTCGAGTCCCGGGTAAGGCATGGATATATGTGTCGTGTTTCTGCTGAGGTCCTGCCATCCTCACAGACCTTCTACTGTTGCATAGAAACTGACAGGCTCCTGGCAGACCTCTGTGGCAAGCAGCTGCTTGAGGGGGTATTTATTTAGCCGTCCCGTGGCCGAGTGGTTAGTGCGCTTGGCTACTGATCTAAGGGACTCTGGGTTCGAGTCCCAGGTAAGGCATGGATGTATGTGTCGTGTTTCTGCTGAGGTCCTGCCATCCTCACAGATCTTCTACTGTGGCATAGAAACTGAGAGGCTCCTGGCAGACCTCTGTGGCAAGCAGCTGCTTGAGGGAGTATTTATTTAGCCGTCCCGTGGCCGAGTGGTTAGTGCGCTTGGCTACTGATCTAAGGGACCTGGGTTCGAGTCCCGGGTAAGGCATGGATGTATGTGTCGTGTTTCTGCTGAGGTCCTGCCATCCTCACAGACCTTCTACTGTGGCATAGAAACTGACAGGCTCCTGGCAGACCTCTGTGGCAAGCAGCTGCTTGAGGGGGTATTTATTTAGCCGTCCCGTGGCCGAGTGGTTAGTGCGCTTGGCTACTGATCTAAGGGACTCTGGGTTCGAGTCCCGGGTAAGGCATGGATGTATGTGTCGTGTTTCTGCTGAGGTCCTGCCATCCTCACAGACCTTCTACTGTGGCATAGAAACTGACAGGCTCCGGGCAGACCTCTGTGGCAAGCAGCTGCTTGAGGGGGTATTTATTTAGCCGTCCCGTGGCCGAGTGGTTAGTGCGCTTGGCTACTGATCTAAGGGACTCTGGGTTCGAGTCTCGGGTAAGGCATGGATGTATGTGTCGTGTTTCTGCTGAGGTCCTGCCATCCTCACAGACCTTCTACTGTGGCATAGAAACTGACAGGCTCCTGGCAGACCTCTGTGGCAAGCAGCTGCTTGAGGGGGTATTTATTTAGCCGTCCCGTGGCCGAGTGGTTAGTGCGCTTGGCTACTGATCTAAGGGACTCTGGGTTCGAGTCTCGGGTAAGGCATGGATGTATGTGTCGTGTTTCTGCTGAGGTCCTGCCATCCTCACAGACCTTCTACTGTGGCATAGAAACTGACAGGCTCCTGGCAGACCTCTGTGGCAAGCAGCTGCTTGAGGGGGTATTTATTTAGCCGTCCCGTGGCCGAGTGGTTAGTGCGCTTGGCTACTGATCTAAGGGACTCTGGGTTCGAGTCCCGGGTAAGGCATGGATGTATGTGTCGTGTTTCTGCTGAGGTCCTGCCATCCTCACAGACCTTCTACTGTGGCATAGAAACTGACAGGCTCCTGGCAGACCCCTGTGGCAAGCAGCTGCTTGAGGGGGTATTTATTTAGCCGTCCCGTGGCCGAGTGGTTAGTGCGCTTGGCTACTGATCTAAGGGACCTGGGTTCGAGTTCCGGTAAGGCATGGATGTATGTGTCGTGTTTCTGCTGAGGTCCTGCCATCCTCACAGACCTTCTACTGTGGCATAGAAACTGACAGGTTCCTGGCAGACCTCTGTGGCAAGCAGCTGCTTGAGGGGGTATTTATTTAGCCGTCCCGTGGCCGAGTGGTTAGTGCGCTTGGCTAGTGATCTAAGGGACCTGGGTTCGAGTCCCGGGTAAGGCATGGATGTATGTGTCGTGTTTCTGCTGAGGTCCTGCCATCCTCACAGACCTTCTACTGTGGCATATAAACTGACAGGCTCCTGGCAGACCTCTGTGGCAAGCAGCTGCTTGAGGGGGTATTTATTTAGCCGTCCCGTGGCCGAGTGGTTAGTGCGCTTGGCTACTGATCTAAGGGACTCTGGGTTCGAGTCCCGGGTAAGGCATGGATGTATGTGTCGTGTTTCTGCTGAGGTCCTGCCATCCTCACAGACCTTCTACTGTGGCATAGAAACTGACAGGCTCCTGGCAGACCTCTGTGGCAAGCAGCTGCTTGAGGGGGTATTTATTTAGCCGTCCCGTGGCCGAGTGGTTAGCACGCTTGGCTACTGATCTAAGGGACTCTGGGGTCGAGTCCCGGGTAAGGCATGGATGTATGTGTCGTGTTTCTGCTGAGGTCCTGCCATCCTCACAGACCTTCTACTGTGGCATAGAAACTGACAGGCTCCTGGCAGACCTCTGTGGCAAGCAGCTGCTTGAGGGGGTATTTATTTAGCCGTCCCGTGGCCGAGTGGTTAGTGCGCTTGGCTACTGATCTAAGGGACCTGGGTTCGAGTCCCGGGTAAGGCATGGATGTATGTGTCGTGTTTCTGCTGAGGTCCTGCCATCCTCACAGACCTTCTACTATGGCATATAAACTGACAGGCTCCTGTCAGACCTCTGTGGCAAGCAGCTGCTTGAGGGGGTATTTATTTTTATTAGATAACTTGTTCACTGATTAATGGTGGTGGGAGTCTCATTTTAAGATACGAGTAAAATAATTGGTTTCATTATCCTATTTTTAAAGTTCGTTGTTTAAAATAATAACAATCCATTCCATGTTGTTTTGTTATTTCTTTTTTCAGGCCTTATTAGAAATATTATGTGGAGTGAGAATTGCTGTTCTAGGTCCACTGATCCGATCCCACGAAAAAGCACTGCTCGTAATGAACCACCGCACAAGACTCGATTGGTTATTTCTTTGGGGTTTGTTACAGCATTGGTCTTTTCCTGCCATTCATAGATGCAAATTTGTGTTAAAATCGTCAGTCAAAATGATGCCTGCTCTCGGTAAGTCTTTAAGTAATTTGAATGCGTTTGCTTAAACACTAGTATTGTTTAGAGCTTTCAAAAAATTCATGATGGTATAAATCAGTGGGGCGGGGGTGGCTCAGTCGGTAGCGCGCCAGGCTCGTAATCTGTAGTTCCCAGGTTCGAGTCCCAGCTGGGTCAGCGTTGAGATTTATCTCCGCAAAATTCCCCGCCCTGCCCACTGTCAGTAGGGGACACCGATGGGCTTGGAAAGGCCGCCGTCCGTCGGATGGGACGTTAAGCCGTGGCCCCGTGTGCGGGAGAGACATACCCTGTGCACGTTAAAGAACACGCTGGATGGCCTTGACGGGAGGCTGCCATCTGTCTACCAACAGCTGTTCCAGTGGGTCCCCTCCCCCAACCTTCTCTGAGCCTTCGGGGTCCATGTGACCTGGCCATTTAGCCCATGGTGTGCAAAAAAGTGCCGCTCAGAGGTAAAACAACCCAAACAACCCAAAGGTATAAATCAGCGATTTATATATATTGTACGCTAGTGTATTTGTTACCGCTAAAGTGCAGAAATCAGTTATTCTACAGATTATCTAGGTATTGTGCAGATTAACTAGGGTGATCCGTTAACGTGCGGAAAATTGTTTCATTTCTCAAATTACCTAGGTAATCTGCAAATTACCTGGATAATCTGCACATTACCTACTAGGCACTCGTTAAAGTGAAAATAAGATCTTTGCTGGAACAACAGGAACGTTTCTGTACGCTTAAATTAACATAATGTTATTTATCTAGTGTCCGAGAGTAGAGTTGAAACCAGGGTCATCCCTCTGTCAACATGATTCAGTCGTCCGAATTATAAAAAACGCCTCCAAAATGATCAGGCCAAGTGAGAACGAATCATTTTAGTGATTCGATATCAAGAATGAATCACTTTTCCGATTCGTTCTCACTTGGCCTCCGCTCATCCGGGGCGTTTTTTATAATGCGGACGAGTGAATCACGTGACACGAAGATTCATATTCAAGAGATTCACCACTATGAGAGAAACAAACTTTTGAACTTTAACGATACGGAAGCCGTTAATGTGCACATTACCTAGGTAAAATGCGGAAAACTTTTGATTTCGCACGTTAACGGAGCAAATCAGTTAATCTGCAGATTAACTAGGTAATGTTACCGTTAAAGTGCAGAAATCAGTTATTCTACAGATTATCTAGGTATTGTGCAGATTAACTAGGGTGATCCGTTAACGTGCGGAAAATTGTTTCATTTCTCAAATTACCTGGATAATCTGCACATTACCTACTAGGCACTCGTTAAAGTGAAAATAAAATATGGCGTATCGGCTATTATCGGAATTGGGTATAGCCGGTACATTGTACTTTTTCGTTTTTTAACTATCCTATTATTCAGATAACGTATCTAGCTCTACAGTACACCGCCTGCCGCATTATAAAAAACGCTCCAAATGAGCGAAGGCCAAGTGAGAACGAATCTGTCAAGTGATGAATCTCTTGAGTCTCAATCTTCGGGTCACGTGACTCAGTGTTCCGAATTATCATGAAACGCCCCGGATGAGCGAAGGCCAAGTGAGAACGAATCTGTCAAGTGATGAATCTCTTGAGTCTCAATCTTCGGGTCACGTGACTCAGTGTTCCGAATTATCATGAAACGCCCCGGATGAGCGGAGGCCAAGTGAGAACGAAACTAAAAGTGGAGGGAGAGGGGGGAAGGAGTAGGGAAAGGAAATGAGAGAAACAAACTTTTGAACTTTAACGATACGGAAGCCGTTAATGTGCACATTACCTGTAAAATGCGGAAAACTCTTGATTCCGCACGTTAACGGAGCAAATCAGTTAATCTGCAGATTAGCTAGGTAATGTGCACATTAACGACTTTCGAGCTTTAGCGGTAACATATTCATTCACACGTGAATTTGCATAACATTGTAGCATGATAAAGGTAAGAAAATAAATCATTTTCAGTAATACCTATTTTTTTCGTGTACCTTGTTAAAATGCATTTTTCATTAGCAAAATTATGTTTTGTAAGTTCTTACTTACCTAATACTGGTAAAAAAATAAAAATTGCTAGGCATTTGGTGGTACACGAAAAATAATTGAGAACTGCTGGTATAAATAATTGTTACTTGCCGCTACTACAGATGAAAGTATGAAAACATTTTTTAGCTATTTATAAGGATATGGTTCGGCAATTAAGGAGATCAAGTCACCACAAATAGTGTTTCGGGAAATACGTTGGGTTTTTTACCTCTGAATGGCACTTTTCTTTTGCAGGCAATGGGCTAAACGACCAGGTCACAAGGACCCCTGACCCACTTGACAGCTATTGGGAGACAGATGGGTAGCCTCCCGTCAAGGCCATCCAACGTGTACTTTAATGTGCACAGAGTACGGCCCTTCCGCACACGGAGCCACGGCCTAACGTTTCATTCGACGGATGGCTTCCTTTCCAAACACATCTGTGTCCCCTCCTAGTGACGTAGGCAGGGAATTTTACGACGATAAATCTAAATGTTGGCCCAGCTGGGACTCGAACCTAGGAACAGCAGATTACCAGCCATGCTTGCTACCGACTGAACCATCCCGCTCCTGGGGAAATCACCGTTGGGCTTGGAAAGGCCGCCGTCCGTCGGGTGAGACGTTAAGCCGTGGCCCCGTGTGTGGGAGAGCCATACCCTGTGCACGTTAAAGAACACGCTGGATGTCCTTGACGGGAGGCTACCATCTGTCTCCCAACAGCTGTTCCAGTGGGTCCCCTCCCCCAACCTTCTCTGAGCCTTCGGGGTCCATGTGACCTGGCCATTTAGCCCATGGTGTGCAAAAAAGTGCCGCTCAGAGGTAAAACAACCCAACAACAACCTCGGGAAATACGATAAAAACATACAATCGAGTATGCATTTACTAGAAACACACAACTGAAAATTGTGACGGAGAGCTTTCTGATACAGGGTGACTTTAATTGATCAATACTACTGATCAAATAAGGAAATTAAAGGCATATACAGTTGTGAGAATATTTAATTTTTCCGTTTATTATTTGGTGGAAGCTTTACTTATTTCTTGGTGAATTATTTACTGTTTTCTTTTGTGTTTTTACATTAGATAAAGCTGATTAATATTGAAAAATTAGTCGGGTAGGTTGCATTTTATAACGTTGTTGTCGATTTTGGGTCTTAGAAATCTCGACATAACTCTGGTTAATTGCAGAGCAGCATAAATATAGACGTTTACCTATTAGCTGCACCTTTTTGCACACAATGGTCTAAATGGCCAGATCACAAGGACCCCAAGTACTGGGGCGGGGGTGGCTCAGTCGGTAGCGCGCCAGACTCGTTATCTGTAGTTCCCAGGTTCGAATCCCCGCTGCGTCAGAGTTGAGATTTATCTCCGCAAACTTCCCCGCCCTGCCCACGGTCAGTAGGGGACACCGATGGGCTTGGAAAGGCCGCCGTCCGTCGGATGGGACGTTAAGCCGTGGCCCCGTGTGCGGGAGAGCCATACCCTGTGCACGTTAAAGAACACGCTGGATAGCCTTGACGGGAGGCTACCATCTGTCTCCCAACAGCTATTCCAGTGGGTCCCCTTCACCAACCTTCTCTGAGTCTTCGGGGTCCATGTGACCTGGCCATTTAACCCATGGTGTGCAAAAAAGTGCCGCTCAGAGGTAAAACAACCCAACCCAACAACATGCTAGGCTATGCTAAGCTAAGAAGCATCTGATATCCTATTTAATCCATTTCCACAGAATATATCAAGAAAACCTCTCCTTTGGGAACCACTGGCTTAAGCAAATAATGTATATTTTTTCTTTGCATAGGATGGGTGATGCAGATGACCAGATTCCTATACATTAAAAGAAAATGGGCTTCTGATCAAGTGTCGCTTCACACGATGCTAAATCATCTTCGTTACATAAATAACGTACACGTAAGTACCTTTAAATATAATGGACTAAATTTTACTTCTTTTCATTCGGTCTTTTATTTTTTTGTATATTTTTTTGTAATTATTATGTATTAAGATAAAAATAAATACGAAAGAACATTAATATTACCATTGAAGACAAACCTGTACAGTCGATATAAATATATTTGTATAAAATAAAATATAAATATAAAATATATTTGTGACATTTTAGTTTAAAATTCGGGCTCTTTCTGTCACTTTATAAAGTAATATTTCGATAGTAGATTATCAGAGGAGATATCCTGTACAGTCGCTCAAAAAATATCCGAACACTATGGCTGATTACAGAATTCAGAAAAAATATCTGGCAACGATATTTTTTATGAATTCTGTAATCAACCATAGTGTTCGGAAATTTTTTGAGCGACTGTGGGTGGTCATATTATTTTGATACTAGATCGTGTGGGCTCACTCACGGAAATATTGAGCGTGTGCAGTTACCGTTCACAGCAAACTGGAGCGTGTGCAGTAACTGCACACGCTCCAGTTTGCTGTGAACGGTAACTGGAGCGTGTACAGCAACTGTACACGCTCCAGATATTTTTTCTGAATTCTGTAATCAACCATAGTGTTCGGATACTTTTTTGAGCGACTGTGGGTGGTCATATTATTTTGATACTAGATCGTGTGGGCTCACTCACGGAAATATTGAGCGTGTGCAGTTACCGTTCACAGCAAACTGGAACGTGTGCAGTAACTGCACACGCTCCAGTTTGCTGTGAACGGTAACTGGAGCGTGTACAGTTGCTGTACAGTCGCTCAAAAAAGTATCCGAACGCTATGGTTGATTACAGAATTCAGAAAAAATATCTGGCAGCGATTTCTTTAGAAATTAGTGATCTGGCAACCTTCGTGTCACGTGACACGAAGGTTGCACGAATCACTAATTTCTAAAAAAATCGCTGCCAGATATTTTTTCTGAATTCTGTAATCAACCCTAGCGTTCGGATACTTTTTTGAGCGACTGTACACGCTCCAGATATTTTTCCTGAATTTTGTAATCACGTGACACGAAGGTTGCCAGATCGCTAATTTCTAAAAATATCGTTACCAGATATTTTTTCTGAATTCTGTAATCAACCATAGTGTTCCGATATTTTTTCAGCGACTGTACAGTCTCTCATTGGTTTGATCCAGGGCCTGGTCTATGAGAGAGGGGAGAAGACAAAGAGGACTATGGCATCCCCTTTGAGAATGCTAGTAATCGGAACGGAGGCGAATAAAATGTTAAACATTCATTGGTTTCCATAAATTAAGGAACAACCGTATGTTATGTCAATGGGAGGCTAACGCCGAAGCTCTATAACTTCGAAAATAAGTTTTTTTGTTTTGAAAAATGTGATTGCAGAAAAAGATCTCAATCAAATAAATCAATATCTCGATTTTCAACAAATTCGTTCAGTATTTAATGAGTTATGGAAGTTTGAATATTTAACAACAGCAATGCCAGTCTTAAGAGACTTATACAAAACTGAAGAATTGTGAAAGAATTCTTTACACAAAGTTCTAAAATTCAAACTTATTTTATTAAATACTTTGATACAATACTTATTAAAATAAATATAAATACCCCCTCAAGCAGCTGCTTGCCACAGAGGTCTGACAGAACCCATCAGTTTATATGCCACAGCAGAAGATCTGTGAGGATGGCGGGACTTCAGCAGAAAAAATCGACACGAACATCCATGCCTTATCCGGGACTCGAACCCAGGTCCCTTAGATCAGTAGCCAAGCGTGCTGACCATTACCAAATTTTAATTAACTTCTGAAGTCAATTTTTGTGGCTGGCATTGCTGTTGTTAAATATTCAAATTTCCATAACTCATTAATACTGAACGAATATTGTTGAAAATCGAAATATTGATTTATTTGATTGAGATCTTTTTCTGCAATCGCATTATTCAAAACAAAAAAAAAATATATTTTAGAAGTTTAGAGCTTTGACGTTGCCTTCCCATTGACTTAACATATGGATTTTCTTTAATTTACGAAAACAGTATATACACAGTCGTATCAGAATAATATGACCACCTATCTTTCGTATTATTAGGTAAGTGGTCATATTATTTTGATACGTTGTTGTTGGGTTGTTTTACCTCTGAGCGGCACTTTTTTGTACACCATGGGCTAAATGGCCAGGTCACATGGACCCCGAAGGCTCAGAGAAGGTTGGGGGAGGGAACCCACTGGAATAGCTGTTGGGAGACAGATGGTAGCCTCCCGTCAAGGTCATCCACCATGTTCTTTAACGTGCACAGGGTATGAGTTCTCCTGCACACGGGGCCACAACTTAACGCCCCATCCAACGGACGGCAGCCTTTTCAAGCCCATCAGTGTCCCCCTACTGGCCGTGGGCAGGGCGGGAAATTTTGCGGAGATAAATCTCAACGCTGACCCAGCTGGGACTCGAACCTGGGAACTACAGATTACGAGCCTGGCGCGCTACCGACTGAGACACTCCCGCCCTTATTCTGATACGACTGTGTACATTATATACTACCCGGGTTTTTTGTTGTTGTTTTTTTCTTTAGAAATTTGTTAAAGACAACTAAACAGATGAGGGGGGTGGGGATTTATACGGAACTCTTTCCTGTTAATTACTATGTAACACAAAAAATTTTCATTTTTTTTAAACAGAATATCTACAAATGGACAGACAGAAAGAGAAATAAAGTGAAAATACTAACTCATGTTTTTAAAAAAAGAAAAGAATGCTATTATAAAAGAAAAACCGCCTGTTACAATCGAAGGCAATCCAGAATTACAAATCTTCTATAGTCAGAGGTTTGCCTGTTTCGCACTTTAGTGCACTTTAGCTCTAGCTTTAGTATAGCAATCCTACTCAACAGAAATACACTAAACGGTACCTGTGGAGATTTTGACCAAAGCTTTAACAAAAACACCATAACCTTTTAAGCACAGTTTACGAAATTTACATTTTTGAGCTACTTAGGACAACCTTACGCTATTGAATAAGTAGAAAAATAAAAATAAATACCCCCTCAAGCAGCTGCTTGCCACAGAGGTCTGACAGGAGCCTGTCAGTTTATATGCCACAGTAGAAGGTCTAAGAGGATGGCAGGACCTCAGCAGAAAACAGCACGAACATCCATGCCTTACCCGGGTCTCGAACCCAGGTCCCGTAGATCAGTAGAGGTAATATCAATTCATGGAAGCCATACGAGTAATTAAGATTGCATTGGGTCTTCTAAGAAAGGGATCACTTTAAAAATGTAAGGCTTAGTGTTTGCCCCAAATTACGAGGGGCGTTCAAATAGTTCTTGATGTATATCTGCAGAACAAAAACCATTGCACTTCAGTAGTAAAAGGAAAAAGTTCCTGTAGACTAGGAACTCGTGAAATAATAACCTGAATCCCACTCATGGCAAAACCAATTTTTTTTCAGCTTATTATTTCACGAGTTCCATGTCTACAGGACATGTCCTATGATTCTTTACTACTGATTTATTGATTTAATGCCATGAGCGTGAATGACAAATATTAATCCATCTGTATGAGGCAACAGAATTGCACACTTCCCGGATAGATGGCGCCACCATGCGAATCAAATAAAAAAATCCGGAAAGTTTATAAAGTCACACAAGCTGAGAAAAAGTTAGCCAATGGTGGTGTAGTGGTAGCATAACAGGCATGTTTCCTGGAGACGTGGGTTCGAATCCCACTCATGACAAAAGCAATTTTTTTCAGCTTATTATTTCATGAGTACCATTGTATTTATTTCAACAACACTGTCCTTCGAAGTATTCCAAGCATCTATGCAAAGTTGCAGATATCTACGCCAATTCTGAAAAGCTAGGTGGTACTCCGCAACTCTGAATGAACACATTTTACAATGCCTTGAAAAAGGCTTCCCAAAAGTTTCTTTTTAATTTTTGAAAACCACCAAAAATCGCATGGTGCAAGATAAGGTGAATATGCAGGATGGGGTAGCTGGTTCATTTTTTCCTGCTCCAGATAGGCCGTAACTTGCCGGGTTTTGTGAACATGAAGAGGCGTGTCAAGGGTGCTCCTTCTTCATGATTTCTCATGAAGAAGGAGCACCCTTGACACGCCTTTGGTTGGATGCTGTTCTTTGGGGGCGTAAATGAAGTCGAAGGCTATGCTGACTGGAGCTGCTCCAGTTGGACAGGCCAAGATGGAAAATAGCTGGACTAAGAGTTTCCTTCACAGGAGCCGAAGCAACTTGGATCTTTATATCCTTGTTTGTGGCACCCCGGGACATAGATTAAAATCCAGGTTTTGCAGTGGGTTATGCCATGAGTTGAACTTTACTCCTATAGTACTATTCACCCTAGATTGTCGTGGGCTGTGCTTTACCTATATGGTACTGTATGTCCCCGACCATTAGATAGTGGCCAACATGACATTATCCCTATACTGGTAGTGCTTTAGGCGGCACTAGTGGGTCTTGTCATTAAGTATATTTACCTAGACTTCACTCATGCACGTGCCTCGTATGCATTACCGGTACTTTGAACAGACAGTGTTGCATCACTGAGGTGTTGGAGCCTGTGGTCGTACCTAATCTTCAGGGGCTCTCTGGTGCCATTTACCAACAGAAAAATGCCCGAACACATGTGGCATGCATCGTCCAACAATTCCTGGATAGCCACCATATGACACTTCTGCCTTGGTCTGCGCATTTCCTGATCTGTCCCCAATTGAACATGTCTGGTCCATGATCTCATGACGACTAACACACCAGACACCAGCAGCTGCTACAACAGATGAACTTTGGCTACGTATCGAAACTCCACGGACTGGCATTCCCCAAACACACATCTGAAGTCTGATCTTCTCAATGTCGGACCGTGTAGTAGTTGTTATTGCCGCTCATGGTGGCTACACAAGACACTGATTTCTTTGTATTCCACAAGTCTAATCAAGTTGTATTTGTAATCATAATCAGTGTAGCATAAGCTGTGTGTTCAATAAATATGGCTTTAATATCTCTTGTCTTTCTTGGTGTTGCACTTTTAATGACCAGAAGTGTATTTGATTTTTTCCTGTTTCAAATAGGCCGTAACTTGCCGGATTTTGTGAGCACTGGCATTGTCAGGAAGAAGGAGAATCCTTGACACGTCTGTTGTTGGACGCTGCTCTTTTATCTCCTTAACCATTTTGGACAAGACAATGTTGGTGTAGTATTGGCCATTTATAGTCATTTTTTCAGACAAGGTGTCCACGCTGCCACTCCATGGGAATTGAAAAAAAATCGTGAACATCCTCTTCCTTGAGCGAATTTTTTTGGAGGATTTGGAGATGCGGTTCATCTTCCGAATCCCAAACATAGTTGTCGATCTTTCTGGGAGTTGTATAGTAATAAAACCACGTCTCATCACCTGTGGGGGCGGGGATGGCTCAGTCGGTAGCGCGCCAGGCTCGTAATCTGTAGTTCCCAGGTTCGAGTCCCAGCTGGGTCAGCGTTGAGATTTATCTGCGCAAAATTTCCCCGCCCTGCCCACGGTCAGTAGGGGACACCGATGGGCTTGGAAATGACGCCGTCCGTCGGATAGGACGTTAAGCCGTGGCCCCGTGTGCGGGAGAGCCATACCCTGTGCACGTTAAAGAACACGCTGGATGGCCTTGACGGGAGGCTACCATCTGTCTCCCAACATTTGTTCCAGTGGGTCCCCTCCCCCCAACCTTCTCTGAGCCTTTGGGGTCCATGTGACCTGGCCATTTAGCCCATGGGTGCAAAAAAGTGCCGCTCAGAGGTAAAACAACCCAACAACCTGACCCGGTACCATACGAACAGGCATAATCCCCTATACTTGTGACAAATCTGCATGATTTTTCTTTTGTGTGTGTGTGTATCGTGCCCAAACTGCATCCTTGTGAAAATTAAAATCTTTTTCCCGTCCTTAGTAGGCTCCATAGCAACAACGCACAGATTTCATAGACTGAATTTTACGCGCCGCCAGTGAAGAGAGAAATTATAATACTGTCGTTGTGTTTGCAAGCTTGTCTAAACTCGTCATTTAATATGTAATGATGAGTTTAGACAAGCTTGCATACAAGATTGTAACTAGTTAACTTTGGAGGACCGAGTACAAATCTGCAGACACGTGTCAAGAACTTTTCGAACGGCCCCCGTATGTGAGTGTTGCGTGCACTTCCAATGTGAGCTTCAATTGTATGACGTCATTCTCTGTCTCTTTCTATGATTGGTTTAAGAGGACAATCCCCACTTTCTCGTCGCTAGATATCATTTATCGAACACATATACTTCAGATTCCAACTTTCGAAAATTTTTCCAGCAACCAGTGGCATGTATAAGACGAGGGGTGTTAGTCCCCCTTCCTCCCTTCCATTCAAATATTCTGGATATGCCACTGCCGGAAACCAATTTGTGTGTGAAGGTGGCGTAACAACGTAGAGAAAATTTTTAGCCATTCAAAATTATTTCTTAATAACATTCAAAAATGCGAAATTATAACTTCATATGTGCACATGCACACCAGGCTTGTAATCTGTAGTTCCCAGGTTCGAGTCTCAGCCGGCTCAGGTTGAGATTTATCTCCGCAAAATTCCCTGCACTGCCCACAGTCAGTAGGGGACACCGATGGGCTTGGAAAGGCCGCCGTCCGTCGGATGGGACGTTAAGCCGTGGTCCCGTGTGCATGTGAGCCATACCCTGTGAACGTTAAAGAATCACGCTGGATGGCCTTGACGGGAGGTTACCATTGGTCTCCCAACAGCTGTTCCAGTGGCTCCCTCCCCTAACACTCTCTGAGCCTCGGGGTCCATGTGACCTGGCCATTTAGCCCATGATGTGCAAAAAAGTACCACTCAGAGATGAAACAACCCAACTCATATGTGCACATTAGCACTGTGAAGTCTATTTTCCTTACAAATATGTAATGTAGAAGTTTTCATTCCTTTCTGAAAATACGTATAGTCGTCCTCAATCCTTAACCCTCTCTAACCCCACTAGGCAGCAGTTTGTCGAACCCGAGAAAACGCAGCTGACACAATAAACCTAACCACGCAACCACAATCTCCATACAATATCTATAAAATATCTATGATGGCTAATGGATATCTAATAATGATCTTAGATATCATGGATATTTTCTGGATATTGTGGTTGTGTGGGTACATGTACGACAAAAAGAACGTTTTCTTTCTTTTCAAACCTTTTTTCCAAGGTCACATCTACAACATCTTCCAAACACGTCTGCAGCTTAATCATACGAATTCTGATTTAAAGTGCAAAAGTTCATCGGAATTGTAAACTTCAAGCACACATTAGCAACGATTCGCCATAAAACCCCAAACAACCACGATTAATATTAAAATAGTGACGATACCATTCAGTTCTTAATTGTAAATTCTTTATTCACTTAGTAACTTTTTTTAACTAATTTAATTTTTATGTGAATTTTTGAATTTATCTGCTGTTACCTTGCCTTGAATTAATGCATATTTCTTCTCTCAGATATTATTATTTCCAGAAGGAACTGATTTGTCACTGAAAAATAAATCCGAAAGCCAGAGATATGCTTCTCTGAATAATTTACCTTCTTACGAATATGTACTACATCCTCGAACAACAGGACTTTCTTTCCTTGTGCAGCAGATGAGACAGAGTAAGTTAGAAATATTGAAAGTAAATATCATAGTCGCTCACCCACCGCAGGGATTGTGTTCCCGATTTAACCAGCAGTTAGCATAATTGACAATAATGGCAATCAATCAATATAAATCTGTTAAGTAAAACACATTTTCAAACATTATTTCCCATATGACACTCCCAATATATTTACAAAAAATAAATTTGTTTCATTTTTAAGTTTTTTTAACGTTATTTTATTTTTTGCTATTATCACTTTTATTTTTTCTTTCGCGAAAGTTTTTTTATTTAGGTTCAAATAACAATAATCATTTTCGTTGTTAAATGAACCAAATGTATTCGGAAGAGAAACTATTAAAGTTAAAGGACTTAATATATATATTTTTTATTTTAATACAGGCCGGCAGCTGCTTGAAGGGTATTTATTTATTTATTTATTAAAGCAGAAACCCGGATTAAAGAGATCCAAATGATACTATACCAGAATATTAATTCAGTATTAAATTACTCCATGTTCAAAGAAATATTCCCCGAAGCAGCTGCTTGCCACAGAGGTTTGAGAGGAGCCTGTCGGTATAGAGGACATAGTAGAAGATTTGTGAAGATGGCGGGACCTACTGAACTTGAAATTCTTTCTAATTCAATATGAAAACAATGTCATTCTACCGAAACTTCAGGGGCGGGGGTGGCTCAGTCGGTAGCGCGCCAGGCTCGTAATCTGCAGTTCCCAGGTTCGAGTCCCAGCTGGGTCAGTGTTGAGACTTATCTTCCAAAAAACTCCCCGCCCTACCCACGGTCAGTAGGGGACACCGATGGGTTTGGTAAAGGCCGCCGTCCGTCGGGTGGAACGTTAAGCCGTGGCTCCGTGTGCGGGAGAGCCATTCCCTGTGCACCTTAAAGAACACGCTGGATGGCCTTGACGGGAGGTTACCATCTGTCTCCCAACAGCTGTTCTAGTGGGTCCCTTCCCCCAACCTTCTCTGAGCCATTGGGGTCTTTGTGACCTGGCCATTTAGCCCATGGTGTGCAAAAAAAAGTGCGCTCAGAGGTAAAACAACCCAACCCTAAAATGTAGGACATACTATTTACAAAAAAAAAAAATCAATAAAAATGCTAGCAAACATTAAATTCTCATACCTTTACTACCCCTTTCCAAGCTGCTAGCCACACTTTTGACTTCTTTTTAATTTAGTGCATTTTTTCAGGGAGATCGTATAGAGTAAACGCGTAACGAGTAAATATATAGTAAAAACGTTGGGTACGCGGTTAAAGTTTTTGGATTATACCGTGAGAACTCAATCAAGTCGCTAGATCTAGTAATAAAGTAAAAATAACCATTGTACTATAACTATAGTTTTATCTATCTATACAAGGGGTACGCCAGTTACATACACATTTCCAGGGGGTACGTGAAGCATAATAGGCTGAGAACCACTGGTATAGAGGATCTGATGCTAAAATTCCTCCATCCCGGCAAAATAAGTATTCTTCCGCATATTGCTGGACGCATCACGTTGCAACGTGCTAAAAATAGCCACGATTTCTCAGAAAACCACAGATACTTTAAAACGTAGTTGGCAAGTAATCACTGTACTATTGCTTTTTTTATTGATTAATGTTGATTTTTTTTTTTATTTTCTTAACATTTTATTTACAGACCAAATGCTGGATGCTGTCTACGATATCACAGTAGCCTATCCTGATATAATTCCAGAATCAGAATCGTATTGTTTGCAGGGAATATTTCCAAAGGAAGTCAGTTTCTTTGTACAGCGTTATGAGGCTTCGAATCTTCCAACAACACCCGAAGCTATCAAGCAGTGGTGTAAAGATCTATGGAATCAAAAAGAAAAAGTGCTTCGTGATTTTTATCGACGGAAATTATTTCGTGAGAATCAAACTATAGTTGAAGGCAGTACTTCACCTACTGAAATCCAAATATCATCAGCAAGTTCTAAACCAATTCTTCAACCTGTTTTTGATTATTTTTACATTAGCTTTATTTCATGGAGTTTATTTGTCATGTTGTTTTTGTATATGGCGTATTATTTTGATACCGTTAAATTTTGGATATTAGGGCATACAGTGTTGTTTTCATTTCTATCCCTTATTTCTAGCTTCAGTCAATTGGAAATGACCTTTCAAAATTATTTGTCTGGTGATTAAATACCAAATAATTCAGGCTATGTATTTATCAGAAAAATGAGGTGGAAAGAAAATATAGGGAGTGTATAGTGTTTTCGAAATATTTTGTCATTACTGAAAAGACCTACTGTTTGCCGCAGGAGTCGTAACGTGTTGTCCCAAAGGATCTTATTCAGCGTTTTTAAGCCGACTTTTTTAAAATTAGTACTTAGGGGACCTGATGATAAAACTCCTCCTTCAGATCATAATCGCACTCAAAGTTAAGCCCAATATTTTAAATTTAGTACTTTGGGACCTGATGATAAAACCCCTCCTTCAGATCATAATCACACTGAAAGCCGACTTTTTTAAATTTAGTACTTAGGGGACCTGATGATGAAGCTCCTCCTTCAGATCATAATTGCACTCCAAGTTAAGCCGAATATTTTAAATTTAGTACTTTGGGACCTGATGATAAAACCCCTCCTTCAGATTATAATCACACTGAAAGCCGACTTTTTTAATTTAAGTACTTAGGGGACCTGATGATGAAGCTCCTCCTTCAGATCATAATCGCACTCAAAATTAAGCCGAATAGTTTAAATTTAGTACTTTGGGAACTGATGATAAAACCCCTCCTTCAGATCATAATCACACTGAAAGCCGACTTTTTTAAATTTAGTACTTAGGGGACCTGATGATGAAGCTCCTCCTTCAGATCATAATTGCACTCCAAGTTAAGCCGAATATTTTAAATTTAGTACTTTGGGACCTGATGATAAAACCCCTCCTTCAGATTATAAACACACTGAAAGCCGACTTTTTTAATTTAAGTACTTAGGGGACCTGATGATGAAGCTCCTCCTTCAGATCATAATCGCACTCAAAATTAAGCCGAATAGTTTAAATTTAGTACTTTGGGACCTGATGATAAAACCCCTCCTTCAGATCATAATCACACTGAAAGCTGACTTTTCTAAATTTAGTACTTAGGGGACCTGATGATAAAACTCCTCCTTCAGATCATAATCGCACTCAAAGTTAAGCCGAATATTTTAAATTTAGTACTTTGGGACCTGATGATAAAACCACTCCTTCAGATTATAATCACACTGAAACCCGACTTTTTTAATTTAAGTACTTAGGGGACCTGATGATGAAGCTCCTCCTTCAGATCATAATCGCACTCAAAATTAAGCCGAATAGTTTAAATTTAGTACTTTGGGACCTGATGATAAAACCCCTCCTTCAGATCATAATCACACTGAAAGCCGACTTTTCTAAATTTAGTACTTAGGGGACCTGATGATAAAACTCCTCCTTCAGATCATAATCGCACTCAAAGTTAAGCCGAATATTTTAAATTTAGTACTTTGGGACCTGATAAAACCCCTCCTTCAGATCATAATCACACTGAAAGCCGACTTTTTTAATTAAGCACTTAGGGGACCTGATGATGAAACTCCTCCTTCAGATCATAATCGCACTCAAAGTTAAGCCGAATATTTTAAATTTAGTACTTTGGGACCTGATACCCCCCCCCCCACTTCAGATCATAATCACACTGAAAGCCGACTTTTTTAAATTTAGTACTTAGGGGACCTGATGATGAAACTCCTCCTTCAGATCATAATCGCACTCAAAGTTAAGCCGAATATTTTAAATTTAGTACTTTGGGACCTGATAACCCCCCCCCCACACACACACACACACACACACACTTCAAATCATAATCACACTGAAAGCCGACTTTTTTAAATTTAGTACTTAGGGGACCTGATGATGAAACTCCTCCTTCAGATCATAATCGCACTCAAAGTTAAGCCGAATATTTTAAATTTAGTACTTTGGGACCTGATGATAAAACCCCTCCTTCAGATTATAATCACACTGAAAGCCGACATTTTTAATTTAAGTACTTAGGGGACCTGATGATGAAGCTCCTCCTTCAGATCATAATCGCACTCAAAATTAAGCCGAATAGTTTAAATTTAGTACTTTGGGACCTGATGATAAAACCCCTCCTTCAGATCATAATCACACTGAAAGCCGACTTTTCTAAATTTAGTACTTAGGGGACCTGATGATAAAACTCCTCCTTCAGATCATAATCGCACTCAAAGTTAAGCCGAATATTTTAAATTTAGTACTTTGGGACCTGATGATAAAACCCCTCCTTCAGATTATAATCACACTGAAAGCCGACTTTTTTAATTTAAGTACTTAGGGGACCTGATGATGAAGCTCGTCCTTCAGATCATAATCGCACTCAAAATTAAGCCGAATAGTTTAAATTTAGTACTTTGGGACCTGATGATAAAACCCCTCCTTCAGATCATAATCACACTGAAAGCCGACTTTTCTAAATTTAGTACTTAGGGGACCTAATGATAAAACTCCTCCTTCAGATCATAATCGCACTCAAAGTTAAGCCGAATATTTTAAATTTAGTACTTTGGGACCTGATGATAAAACCCCTCCTTCAGATTATAATCACACTGAAAGCCGACTTTTTTAATTTAAGTACTTAGGGGACCTGATGATGAAGCTCCTCCTTCAGATCATAATCGCACTCAAAATTAAGCCGAATAGTTTAAATTTAGTACTTTGGGACCTGATGATAAAACCCCTCCTTCAGATCATAATCACACTGAAAGCCGACTTTTCTAAATTTAGTACTTAGGGGACCTGATGATAAAACTCCTCCTTCAGATCATAATCGCACTCAAAGTTAAGCCGAATATTTTAAATTTAGTACTTTGGGACCTGATGATAAAACCCCTCCTTCAGATTATAATCACACTGAAAGCCGACTTTTTTAATTTAAGTACTTAGGGGACCTGATGATGAAGCTCCTCCTTCAGATCATAATCGCACTCAAAATTAAGCCGAATAGTTTAAATTTAGTACTTTGGGACCTGATGATAAAACCCCTCCTTCAGATCATAATCACACTGAAAGCCGACTTTTCTAAATTTAGTACTTAGGGGACCTGATGATAAAACTCCTCCTTCAGATCATAATCGCACTCAAAGTTAAGCCGAATATTTTAAATTTTAGCACTTTGGGACCTGATAAAACCCCTCCTTCAGATCATAATCACACTGAAAGCCGACTTTTTTAATTAAGCACTTAGGGGACCTGATGATGAAACTCCTCCTTCAGATCATAATCGCACTCAAAGTTAAGCCGAATATTTTAAATTTAGTACTTTGGGACCTGATAACCCCCCCCCACACACACACACACACACACACTTCAGATCATAATCACACTGAAAGCCGACTTTTTTAAATTTAGTACTTAGGTGACCTGATGATGAAACTCCTCCTTCAGATCATAATCGCACTCAAAGTTAAGCCGAATATTTTAAATTTAGTACTTTGGGACCTGATAACCCCCCCCCCCCCACTTCAGATCATAATCGCACTGAAAGCCGACTTTTTTAAATTTAGTACTTAGGGGACCTGATGATGAAACTCCTCCTTCAGATCATAATCGCACTCAAAGTTAAGCCGAATATTTTAAATTTAGTACTTTGGGACCTGATAAAACCCCTCCTTCAGATCATAATCACACTGAAAGCCGACTTTTTTAATTAAGCACTTAGGGGACCTGATGATGAAACTCCTCCTTCAGATCATAATCGCACTCAAAGTTAAGCCGAATATTTTAAATTTAGTACTTTGGGACCTGATAACCCCCCCCCCCCCCCCCCCCACTTCAGATCATAATCACACTGAAAGCCGACTTTTTTAAATTTAGTACTTAGGGGACCTGATGATGAAACTTCTCCTTCAGATCATAATCGCAGTCAAAGTTAAGCCGAATATTTAAAATTTAGTACTTTGGGACCTGATAACCCCCCCCCCCCCACTTCAGATCATAATCACACTGAAAGCCGACTTTTTTAAATTTAGTACTTAGGGGACCTGATGATGAAACTCCTCCTTCAGATCATAATCGCACTCAAAGTTAAGCCGAATATTTTAAATTTAGTACTTTGGGACCTGATACCCCCCCCCCCCCACTTCAGATCATAATCACACTGAAAGCCGACTTTTTTAAATTTAGTACTTAGGGGACCTGATGATGAAACTCCTCCTTCAGATCATAATCGCACTCAAAGTTAAGCCGAATATTTTAAATTTAGTACTTTGGGACCTGATAACCCCCCCCCACACACACACACACACACACACACTTCAAATCATAATCACACTGAAAGCCGACTTTTTTAAATTTAGTACTTAGGGGACCTGATGATGAAACTCCTCCTTCAGATCATAATCGCACTCAAAGTTAAGCCGAATATTTTAAATTTAGTACTTTGGGACCTGATGATAAAACCCCTCCTTCAGATTATAATCACACTGAAAGCCGACATTTTTAATTTAAGTACTTAGGGGACCTGATGATGAAGCTCCTCCTTCAGATCATAATCGCACTCAAAATTAAGCCGAATAGTTTAAATTTAGTACTTTGGGACCTGATGATAAAACCCCTCCTTCAGATCATAATCACACTGAAAGCCGACTTTTCTAAATTTAGTACTTAGGGGACCTGATGATAAAACTCCTCCTTCAGATCATAATCGCACTCAAAGTTAAGCCGAATATTTTAAATTTAGTACTTTGGGACCTGATGATAAAACCCCTCCTTCAGATTATAATCACACTGAAAGCCGACTTTTTTAATTTAAGTACTTAGGGGACCTGATGATGAAGCTCCTCCTTCAGATCATAATCGCACTCAAAATTAAGCCGAATAGTTTAAATTTAGTACTTTGGGACCTGATGATAAAACCCCTCCTTCAGATCATAATCACACTGAAAGCCGACTTTTCTAAATTTAGTACTTAGGGGACCTAATGATAAAACTCCTCCTTCAGATCATAATCGCACTCAAAGTTAAGCCGAATATTTTAAATTTAGTACTTTGGGACCTGATGATAAAACCCCTCCTTCAGATTATAATCACACTGAAAGCCGACTTTTTTAATTTAAGTACTTAGGGGACCTGATGATGAAGCTCCTCCTTCAGATCATAATCGCACTCAAAATTAAGCCGAATAGTTTAAATTTAGTACTTTGGGACCTGATGATAAAACCCCTCCTTCAGATCATAATCACACTGAAAGCCGACTTTTCTAAATTTAGTACTTAGGGGACCTGATGATAAAACTCCTCCTTCAGATCATAATCGCACTCAAAGTTAAGCCGAATATTTTAAATTTAGTACTTTGGGACCTGATGATAAAACCCCTCCTTCAGATTATAATCACACTGAAAGCCGACTTTTTTAATTTAAGTACTTAGGGGACCTGATGATGAAGCTCCTCCTTCAGATCATAATCGCACTCAAAATTAAGCCGAATAGTTTAAATTTAGTACTTTGGGACCTGATGATAAAACCCCTCCTTCAGATCATAATCACACTGAAAGCCGACTTTTCTAAATTTAGTACTTAGGGGACCTGATGATAAAACTCCTCCTTCAGATCATAATCGCACTCAAAGTTAAGCCGAATATTTTAAATTTTAGCACTTTGGGACCTGATAAAACCCCTCCTTCAGATCATAATCACACTGAAAGCCGACTTTTTTAATTAAGCACTTAGGGGACCTGATGATGAAACTCCTCCTTCAGATCATAATCGCACTCAAAGTTAAGCCGAATATTTTAAATTTAGTACTTTGGGACCTGATAACCCCCCCCACACACACACTTCAGATCATAATCACACTGAAAGCCGACTTTTTTAAATTTAGTACTTAGGTGACCTGATGATGAAACTCCTCCTTCAGATCATAATCGCACTCAAAGTTAAGCCGAATATTTTAAATTTAGTACTTTGGGACCTGATAACCCCCCCCCCCCCCCCCCACTTCAGATCATAATCGCACTGAAAGCCGACTTTTTTAAATTTAGTACTTAGGGGACCTGATGATGAAACTCCTCCTTCAGATCATAATCGCACTCAAAGTTAAGCCGAATATTTTAAATTTAGTACTTTGGGACCTGATAAAACCCCTCCTTCAGATCATAATCACACTGAAAGCCGACTTTTTTAATTAAGCACTTAGGGGACCTGATGATGAAACTCCTCCTTCAGATCATAATCGCACTCAAAGTTAAGCCGAATATTTTAAATTTAGTACTTTGGGACCTGATAAACCCTCCCCCCCCCCCACTTCAGATCATAATCACACTGAAAGCCGACTTTTTTAAATTTAGTACTTAGGGGACCTGATGATGAAACTTCTCCTTCAGATCATAATCGCAGTCAAAGTTAAGCCGAATATTTAAAATTTAGTACTTTGGGACCTGATAACCCCCCCCCCACACACACACACACACACACACACACTTCAGATCATAATCACACTGAAAGCCGACTTTTTTAAATTTAGCACTTAGGGGACCTGATGATGAAACTCCTCCTTCAGATCATAATCGCACTCAAAGTTAAGCCGAATATTTTAAATTTAGTACTTTGGGACCTGATAACCCCCCCCCCCCCCCACTTCAGATCATAATCACACTGAAAGCCGACTTTTTTAAATTTAGTACTTAGGGGACCTGATGATGAAACTCCTCCTTCAGATCATAATCGCACTCAAAGTTAAGCCGAATATTTTAAATTTAGTACTTTGGGACCTGATAACCCCCCCCCCACACACACACACACACACACTTCAAATCATAATCACACTGAAAGCCGACTTTTTTAAATTTAGTACTTAGGGGACCTGATGATGAAACTCCTCCTTCAGATCATAATCGCACTCAAAGTTAAGCCGAATATTTTAAATTTAGTACTTTGGGACCTGATGATAAAACCCCTCCTTCAGATTATAATCACACTGAAAGCCGACATTTTTAATTTAAGTACTTAGGGGACCTGATGATGAAGCTCCTCCTTCAGATCATAATCGCACTCAAAATTAAGCCGAATAGTTTAAATTTAGTACTTTGGGACCTGATGATAAAACCCCTCCTTCAGATCATAATCACACTGAAAGCCGACTTTTCTAAATTTAGTACTTAGGGGACCTGATGATAAAACTCCTCCTTCAGATCATAATCGCACTCAAAGTTAAGCCGAATATTTTAAATTTAGTACTTTGGGACCTGATGATAAAACCCCTCCTTCAGATTATAATCACACTGAAAGCCGACTTTTTTAATTTAAGTACTTAGGGGACCTGATGATGAAGCTCGTCCTTCAGATCATAATCGCACTCAAAATTAAGCCGAATAGTTTAAATTTAGTACTTTGGGACCTGATGATAAAACCCCTCCTTCAGATCATAATCACACTGAAAGCCGACTTTTCTAAATTTAGTACTTAGGGGACCTAATGATAAAACTCCTCCTTCAGATCATAATCGCACTCAAAGTTAAGCCGAATATTTTAAATTTAGTACTTTGGGACCTGATGATAAAACCCCTCCTTCAGATTATAATCACACTGAAAGCCGACTTTTTTAATTTAAGTACTTAGGGGACCTGATGATGAAGCTCCTCCTTCAGATCATAATCGCACTCAAAATTAAGCCGAATAGTTTAAATTTAGTACTTTGGGACCTGATGATAAAACCCCTCCTTCAGATCATAATCACACTGAAAGCCGACTTTTCTAAATTTAGTACTTAGGGGACCTGATGATAAAACTCCTCCTTCAGATCATAATCGCACTCAAAGTTAAGCCGAATATTTTAAATTTAGTACTTTGGGACCTGATGATAAAACCCCTCCTTCAGATTATAATCACACTGAAAGCCGACTTTTTTAATTTAAGTACTTAGGGGACCTGATGATGAAGCTCCTCCTTCAGATCATAATCGCACTCAAAATTAAGCCGAATAGTTTAAATTTAGTACTTTGGGACCTGATGATAAAACCCCTCCTTCAGATCATAATCACACTGAAAGCCGACTTTTCTAAATTTAGTACTTAGGGGACCTGATGATAAAACTCCTCCTTCAGATCATAATCGCACTCAAAGTTAAGCCGAATATTTTAAATTTAGCACTTTGGGACCTGATAAAACCCCCACTTCAGATCATAATCACACTGAAAGCCGACTTTTTTAATTAAGCACTTAGGGGACCTGATGATGAAACTTCTCCTTCAGATCATAATCGCACTCAAAGTTAAGCCGAATATTTTAAATTTAGTACTTTGGGACCTGATAAACCCGCCGCCCCCCCCCACTTCAGATCATAATCACACTGAAAGCCGACTTTTTTAAATTTAGTACTTAGGGGACCTGATGATGAAACTCCTCCTTCAGATCATAATCGCACTCAAAGTTAAGCCGAATATTTTTAAATTTAGTACTTTGGGACCTGATAAAACCCCTCCTTCAGATCATAATCACACTGAAAGCCGACTTTTTTAAATTTAGTACTTAGGGGACCTGATGATGAAACTCCTCCTTCAGATCATAATCGCACTCAAAGTTAAGCCGACTTTTTTTAAATTTGCTACTTAGGGACCTGATGATAAAACTTCTCCAGGAGCGTAGCGATGACTATGGTTAGGGAGCCACCCTCCAGGGGGAGGGGGGATGACAACGAAAATTTTCCAGGTCGGAAATAAAATTTTTTGAGAAAATAAGACCTTTACTTCTTTCTCTACCGCGGTCGCACTGATTTTCGCTCAGTGGGGGTGGGGAGGCAAAACGACATAATTTTACATTTTGCCAACTTTCCAAAATTTCACAAAAACAAATTCCAGCAAGCTTCGAATTCTGTCAACTGCCCAAGATTTGCCAAGTTATCTCTTTTTTTGGTCAACTCTGGATTTTGCCAACTTGCCATAGTTTTACAGAAAAAATCCCGATTTTTACATCTGCCCTGAATTTGCTAAATGAATTCGAATTTTGCCAACCCTGCTTAATTGCACAAAAACAATCCCAATTTTTATAACTTGCCTGTATTTAACCAGTTGGCTTCAAATTTTCCCAATTCTCCTAGATTTTGCCAACTAGAAATAATTTTATAGGAAAAAAATCCCAATTTTTACATCTCGCCTCAATTTTGCCAACTCTCCTTAATTTCACAAAAAACAATCCCATTATTCCAACTCGCCTGTATTTTACCCAAGTGGATTCCAATTTTGCCAACTGCCCTACATTTTGCCAAGTTACCTCGATTTGACTAACTCCCGTAGATTTTGCCAACTCACCATACTTTTACAGTAAATAAATCCCAATTTTTACATCTCTCCTGAATTTGCCGTCACTTCGCATTTTGCCAACTCTCCTAAATTTCACAAAACCAATCCCATTTTTCACAACTTGCCTGAATTTTACCAACTGGTTTCGAATTTTGCCAACTTGCCATAATTTAAAAAAATGCCAAGTTTTTACATCTCACCTGAATTTTGTCACGTCACTTAAAATTTTTGCCAGCTTTCCAAGATTTTCCCAAGTTGCCCCGATTTTGCCAACTTTCCAAGATTTTGACAACTCTCTTTAATTTTACAAAACCAATCTGAATTCGAATTTTGCCAACTGCCGTAGATTTTGCCAAGTTCTGTTTTTAGTTTGTACTAACTTCTCTTATTTTACAAAAAAAAATCTCAATTTTTCAGAATTCACCTAGATTTTACAAAGTCGCTTCGAATTTTGCAAACTCCATCGAATTTGCTAACCCATCCCTCACTTTACACGGTAGATAACAGAGGGTGGGGTTGTTTTACCTCTGAGGAGCACTTTTTGGCACACAATGGGGTAAATGGGCAGGTTCAAGGGCTCAATGAGAATTGGGGGAGGGGACCCACTGGATAGCTTAGGAGACAGATGGTAGCTTCCAGTCAAGGCCATCCAGCATATTCTTTAACGTGCATCACTTTACATTCTTAACAGCATCACTTTACACGGTAGATAACAGAGGGTGGGGTTGTTTTACCTCTGAGGAGCACTTTTTGGCACACAATGGGGTAAATGGGCAGGTTCAAGGGCTCAAAGAGAATTGGGGGAGGGGACCCACTGGATAGCTTAGGAGACAGATGGTAGCTTCCAGTCAAGGCCATCCAGCATATTCTTTAACGTGCACAGGGTATGGCTTAACATCCCATCTGATGGACGGCGGCCTTTCCAATCCCATCAGTGTGCTCTAACTGACCGAGGGCAAGTTGGGGAGTTAAATCTTAACGCTGGCTTAGGTTGGACTCGAACCTGGGAACTTCAGATTACGAGTCTGGAGTGCTACCGGCTGAGCCACCCCAGTTAAATAGCAAATAATAAGTTCTGGTTCATTCCAATTCGATCTCCCCCCCTCCCCTCCCCCGCACACTTTTTTTTCTAGATCCGGGCCTGACAGGAATGGAATAATAGACATATATTGCACATATTTTGAAATAATGTTTTTTTTTTAAATAGTACTAAAATAGAGAAAGTATGTGTGATTAGGAGGGGGTGGGGGGAGTTGTCCGGAAAGGCGTTCTAACCCGTTCCTGTTGAATGCAGTTTCTTGTTTCTCTCGCACCATATATTTTGTTCTAGGTCCAGGTTCCGGCAGGATATATTAGTTGTCAAATTTGAGACATTTTTTAGTATTCCAGAGTGTATGTTTTCCATAATAAATTTATTCATCATTTTTCGTTGTCTATACTTATTTCTGGGCTGAAATTCCTGAGCACATTATACGTAATTTCGAATCATTTGCATAACAAAGTCGAAATGCTTTAAAATCGTGGCTTTCTTCCTGTTACAGTTCACGCTCAGATCAGGTTGCCAAATCTGACTAATATATTCACATTTATATTTTAATTTCAAAAGTGGGAAATCGGAAAATGTTTTAAAGATTTCTTCATTGGATACATTCGGATTTAATACGTAACTTTTTCTAACGTAAAAAGGAATTTCCGATGTTCTTAGCATTATTTATATGCCCATCCTTGCCGACGCTCATTTTATTACTTCTCATGTCATGACGAGTAACGCAATCAACTTCAGCAGGGTTGGAGGCAGGAGAGGCAGTTGTGCCCTTTGGAAAAATAAATCAAATAATGATACAAGAGTATCCAAAAATTAATGTTTTTTCCCTTAGCGAAATGTAATCTTTATAATTTTTAGGTTTTTGTTAGTTTTATGAAACATATCATTTATTTTTATTTCTTTTAATATGAAAAAACATATTTTACTTGTATTTTCAATAATTTTTTTGGGCCTTTAGTTATATGATTATAATATTCGCCACTGCACATTAAAGAACTGTTTGACTTAAATCTATTTTGAAACATTAATTTTTTTGCTACTCCTCCCCTGAAAAAATTCCTGCCGATACCCATGAGTGATATGTGTAATAGAGTGGTTTTAAACTATATGTGTAATATAGTGTTTTCAGCTTGCGAACTGTGTTTATATTGTGATATCTGGGGCTTGATTAAGATCCTCATAGGCTAAGGCACTTGCTTCGTAGGCCCTCTGCGGATGCATTTTTATGGGTGTATTGATTTCAACGGCTGATTCCGCGCTCCAAATAGATAATGCATTTTAGCGACATAGTTATGTTGTCGGCGATATACGAAGTTTACCTCAAACACCGAACGAAAAGGTTTCGAATCAGCTCTGCCACGAGAACACCACCTCTTCAACACGCTAACAGAAACGATAGAAGTTACATCTCTGTAAGACATTGACAATAAGCCTATCTATGCAATGAATATAGAAATGAGAGAATTATTGCTTCTCCTCAATGAATATAGGAATGAGAGAATTATTGCTTCTCCTGCCTACTGCGAAGTGTCATTCATGCCTAGAAAGGTTTACCATATTTTTATACAATCAGATCCGGACATTTAGGAAAAAGTTGAAAATGAAGGTGTGTTTTGAGCAGTATAAAAAAATGTTAGCAACCAAATCATTAATTTAAATTAATTTTACAGTACAGAAAGAGCTTATTCATTTTTTTAAATAAAACTGAGGTTTCAGGCAAGGAAAAGATCAATTCAATAACATGAAAATTGTCTTCAGTAACAGTGCAAATAAAATATAATTAACGAAAATGAACAAAAGGTTCTACCTTTTTGATTCATTTGTGGTCTGTTTGTAATTAGAGTCATTACCATCTGTTTCCCAAACTGTCTGCAAATGCTGCGAATAGGCAAATTGTAACAGTATGAAGCACAAATAGGATGCAAAATTTCTGTCGCCAAGTCAGATAGTTGTAGAAATTAAAAACCCGGAGAATTTTACGAACCGCCCGGGACAAGAGCTCAAAACGGAGATGTATGATAAGCCTATGCATATGTCAGGCATATATTCAGAGGGATATTAAGTTCTAAATCAATCTCAAATATTGGAAATATATTATAAATTGGAAAATCATGAAACTATTCACAGGCGGAGTTGGGTTGTTTTACCTCTGAGCGGCAATGACCTTTTTGCGCACGAGCTAAATGGCCAGATTACAAGGGCTCTGATAATGTTGCAGGAGGAGCCCCACTGGGCAGCTGTTAGGAAACGGATGATAAACTCCCATCAAGGCCACCCAGTGTGTTCTTTAACGTGCACAGGGTATGGCTCTTCTGCAGGAGCCAGAGCTTAACGTCCCATCACACAGACAGCCGCCATCGATGTCACCTACTGGGCAGGCAGCTTTGCAGAGATAAATCTCAACATTTACCCAGGTGGAACCTGGGAACTGCAGGTTAGACAGATTACGAGATGGGCACACTACCGACTGAATCACCCCTGCCCCGACTCGAACTCGAGATTTCGTAGTGTCAACGTGAAACTATTGCAATACAATATTCTTCCTCCAATCATGCAACTTTTCCGCCAGAATTGGTGATAAGCTTGGAAATATTGAAATGTTTTTAAAATCAGTGACACTAAAAAATCAGTTTCTCGTTGTATATCATACATTTCGCAAGAAATACAAAAATGTTTTAGTTACCATCACGAAAAATAGATGGCAGGATCAACTAACCATAATATAAAATATTTTTCCAACTACAAAATTATCTTAATATTGTTTCATCATCCTCAAGCAGCCATGGGCTACGGAGGTCCAACCAGACCGTGCAATTTGGCTCTCCAAGCAAGTCTATCCTGAGCTACATCTACTGCATCAGGCCACTGAACACAAATTCTAACAAGATCCTGTTTGACATTGTCTGCCCACCCCATCCTAGGTCTCCCCCTCCTTCCGAGGCCTTTAGGCACACTGTTCATAACCCTATTCGCCAATCTATAATTATCCATACGGACAACATGGCCAAACCAGTGGAGTCTCTCTCTGCACAATATGCTGCTTAAAGGAGGTTGCCGACTCCTTTGCCTAACCTCATCATTAGTTACAAAGTTGAACCACCTAATGCCCAAGATACTACGTAAGCATCTGGAATCAAAAGCATCAAGTTTCCTGTTATCTTGTTTACAAAGTGTCCAAGTTTCACTACCATAAATTTTTAGTTTCATTCCCAAATTTTTTGAGTTATATTTTTCACCAATAGGTTTGACGCTTATAGTCAAGCTTATTTTTATACCTTTATTAGCTATTAAAGCTGTAACGAGCTAAACCCTACTTAACATGATCGTAAGGAATTGAAAAAGATGATTTAATAGGCAAAATTAGATAAAATAGTGAAATACAATATGTAGATGGATTGAAATAGGTTGCACCTATCTTTTGGCGAAATTGATAATTAAATGGGAATAATTGTAAACGGAGAATTTTTTGCAATTGAATTTCGGTTAAAATGACCATATATTCTAGAAAATTTTCAAAAACCTCTAAGTTTGAAACACGATTGTTCTGTTATCCAAATATAGTGCAAGATTCTGTTGATAATAAAGATAATTTGAGCTCAAATTCGGCCAAACTAATTTGATAATTATGGAGCTCGAACACTTGTTTGTTGACTGCTTGGTGAGGGCGGGGGTGGCTCAGTCGGTAGCGCGCCAGGCTCCGCCCTGTCCACGGTCAATAGGGGACACCGATGGGCTTGGTAAAGGCCGCCATCCGTTGGATGGGAAGTTAAGCGGTGGCCCGGTGTGCGGGAGCCATACCATGTACACGTTCAAGAATCACGCTGGATGGCCTTGACGGGAGGTTACCATTTGTCTCCCAACAGCTGTTCCAGTGGCTCCCAACCCTCTCTGAGCCTCCGGGTCCATGTGACCTGGCCATTTAGCCCATGGTATACAAAAAAGCGTCGTTCAGAGGTAAAACAACCCAACTGCTTGGTGATGCCAGCGTATCCAAGGTCATCAACAGAAAAAAAAAATTAAAGTATTTTATTTTCCTTATCGTAGCACCACTTAGAAAGTTTAGTACCTCCTCCCAACTAGGGAAAAAGCAATAGACAGCTCTCAATGTAAATGTCTTTTCTGCCACATTTTACCACCTGAATAGGAAGTTTCCAGATGAAACTTTATTATATTTGTTTAAATTTGTTCTGCTTTCCAAATATTTCGCCTCAAAAGGTAGAAATTTAATGTGAAAGTTGGCAAATACGAAGTTTTATTTTATTAGTATTTATTAAACCGAAAATGAATTTTTTAAATCACTTGAACCGCATAACAGAAAGTTTATATTTATAGGTGGCAACACTAAAAAAACTATCGATATTACAATCGATGTATTGTTTTTTTCAAAAACATCAATAACTATTGATGGTAAAAAAAAATAGTTCGCATCACTACAAGCATGCACAAGGGCACAAAAAAGTCGCATATATAGCCAGGGAAGGATTTACATCTCGTACACCTTTAACACAAAAAGCAGTGGTGTTCATGTGTAGTACATAAATACGAATTTTTATTTCACAATCATGAAAATAGGAAATAATGCAATGGAAATGGATGAATAGATTTTAATAATACAATTTTGTTACCAAAAACTACAAAAATTAAATATATCGCATTTCTAAATTTAAACAATTTTTTTTGGGGGAATGAACAAAACTACATTAGTGAAATAGTAAAATATCAGATATCCTATAGACAATGGGAATCGTCAAATAGTTAGCTGAAAAAAATGGTTTCGCTGTGAGTGGCATACCACTCACGCCGAAACTAAATTACATTAGATTTTCAAAAGCATTTGTAACACTTCCATATTGGAAAATTATTTTTTTTGTGTGGAAAAAATTAGCGATCTTCAAAAATTTCCCCGAATCTCGATTTTGGGCAATATGTGTGTAATATTTAAAGAGTTCTAAAGGTTGAAACCTTTAATGCAGTCTTGCTAATCATAAGTATCAGCATCAAATATTATCATCTACCAAAATAAATGTAATTTTAGAAGTTTGTGTAATTTTTAGAAGTTTGTGTAATTCAGTTTTGATCAATTTTGGAACAGTTTAGAATGGATAGCATCAGCAGCAGACAACCATTTCAGCTTTAATACCTCTTTAAATATTAAATGACTATTGTTTAAAATCAAGAATTGGATAAATCTGAGTTCATAATTTATGCATTAGAGAATTTTTCTACAAAAAGTTTATTTTTAAAGTTATGGAACTGTAAATGTGGTTATTCATTCACATAACACAAAAGTGTTACAATCTGTTTGATGAGTATCCTCACAATCCAATTCTTTCAATTGGTAGGAAAGGGATTTCTTTGAACTGCTCTTAAACCATGAACATATCCTTGCAAGTTCCTTCTATGAATTGAAGAGGGGTAATTATGTTCCTACTTAAAACCCTTAGCAAGTGCCTAATATTCCTTAGGAAAAATGTAGCACTGGATACATAAATTTTGGTTTATCTTTCCTGTTCTACAGAACATATAAAGAAATTACCCTTCATGCAGCTGCTTGCAAAAGTCTAGGATTCTGTCAGTAGACGAGTTCTGTGAGACCACAGCAAGATGACAATACCAGGAAAAAGAACCATTCATAACTTATTCAGGGTTCAAACCTGGGTCCCCTTAACAAGAATTCAAGCAAGTTAACCACTCAACCACCAGGATAGTATGCACATAAAAAAATTACACAAAATGCTTGCTGATAATAAGAGGTATGATAATAAACCTGTTTATATAATATGCATAAAGGTGATACAAGAAAAGACAATATTAGAAACAGCCATACCTTACCCTTTTATTCATCAACCAGACATGCTAACCATATGATCATTAATACAAAATGTAAAAAAACACTTCAAAATATAAAGAAACTACATGACAGCTTCTAAACAAATTTTATTTCACTTTTGTGCAATAATTTAAAGCTAGCTCAATAGTCTTATGCAGTGTATTTTCTCTAACTAGTAATATTTACAGTCTCATATCAATGTTGGTTACTATAGATATTGAAATACCCTCAACATCATGTTTTCCCTTACAATACTGTTATTAATTCTTAGACTGTTCAGTAAGAGTGACAAAACAATTTAGTTATTCTACAGAAGACAAAATTGCAACTTGTGTTGAAATGAAATTGAAAGTAAAAAGATCTTTATACCAATTCTGGATTAAATGCTTTACTCCATTAAACAGCTGGGTCCTGGAGAGTAATTTATTACCGAACGATGGTCTGAGTCTGGTCAGAATTTCAGGTTTCATGTTTTCATTGGTTAAAAATTTCAAAACAATGTGCTGGGCCCAGCCAAAGGAATGACTTGTTTACTCATCCTGATTACTACTGACAAGATGGGGGCAAACACAAAAAGATATAACAGGTACAGTACACCCCTCCTACTATCAACAAAGTATTTTTGTTTTACTTTGGATGGTCAGCACAAAAAAAAAGATTTATATTTGAACCTCCTGGGTCATACATCTTTCCCACTGAACACAATTAATTTTCAGAATAATTATACTAGACATAGTCAAAAACAACAATGCACTCAAAGTGTGTGTGGGAGTTATAACATCTTGCCCCTTTCTTAAGATCTGGATAATTTCTAATGCATAAGACAATCTCTGAAACTGGATTTCCTAGCATGACAATCATTTATTCCCAACTGTAAATTGTAATTTTCCGAGAATGCAACTGATTGGAAGAGTGGATTACATTTACAGTAGTATCAGATAATCCTCGAGTGCATAACTCTTGTGTTGTTTAGAAACATCAGCTTTTTTTTTTTATCAACAAAATCATGATACACATATTAATGTTGTGTTTGAATGTTTTTGCATTCTGATTGATGCAGCTCTGATTCTGAAATCTGTAGTAAGGTAGGGCTAACGAAATTTTATACAAAAATTACCTGTATATATAGAATTCAATACTTATGTGAAAAAAATTATTGTCAATAGTATGGGATTCGAACCTACGACTCTAGATCCATACCAGAGTGCTTTAACCACTAAACCAACCATCAGACAATAATTTGTATCCACAATGTGATATTTATATCTTTTGCTAAACGTAGTGAACCTTGCACCATTCAGAAAAAGTAACTTATTTCTCCAATCATTGCTAACGAATCAACAATTGGAAAAATGTTGCCTTTCTTGATTATAAATGGCCTAGGTCGGCCACATTAGTGAAAGATATAAAAACCACATTCTGATGATGGTTTAGTGGTTAGAGCACTCTGCATGTATCTAGAGCAGGAGTCAGGAACTGACAGCTCTGAGCTCTCTGAAAGATGGCTCTTGATGCTCTTTGGTTAACATTCAACTCTGAAATATTTTTTATGAGTTGGGTTGTTTTACCTCTGAGCGGCACTTTTTTGCACACAATGGGCTAAATGGCCAGGTCACATGGACCCCGAAGGCTCAGAGAAGGTTGGGGGAGGGGACCCACTGGAACAGCTGTTGGGAGACAGATGGTAGCCTCCCGTCAAGGCCATCCAGCGTGTTCTTTAATGTGCACAGGGTATGTCTCTCCCGCACACGGGACCACGGCTTAACGTCCCATCCGACGGACGGCGGCCTTTCCAAGCCCATCGGTGTCCCCTACTGACCGTGGGCAGGGCGGGGAATTTTGCGGAGTATTTTTTATGATTTTCCTTACAAACAAGCACTACAGTAGGTTAGCAGACAATAGTTCGAAAGCACTAATTTAATTCAAATGCTCTAAATACACTATAAATTTCATTAAGTTGACACAGAAGACTCAAACACAAAAGTCACACAAATGAATGGCAGATTTTTTTAAATAACTCTTTTCAATAGTTTTATCATATACATTGAACATACCTACTTTAAATTATAAATTATGGTTTTATTTTTGTTAATAAAATAATCTGCGATTCCTTTTTTCTTGCTATTGCTCCTGACTCAATAAAGATTATTATTTGCACTCTCAAATTTCTTTGGTTTACCTTTCCTTTGCTGACTGGCTCAACCCAATAAAGTTTCCTGACCCCTGATCTAGAGAGTCATGGGTTCAAATCCTGCACTGTCAGCAATAATGTTTCCCACATAAGTATATACGTAATTCTATATCTACAGGTAATCTGTTTATTTACTATGAATTGATAAATAAAAATAAAAAAAAAAATATCCCCTCATGCAGCTGCTTGCTACAGAGGTCTGAAGGTCAGTAACATTCAAACACTATTTCGGTTATCTCAACTAAATTTGCTGCAGTGTGCAAGGGTCTCAAAGCAATTGGTTTGCAATACAAAAAAACAACAGTTGAATTGTGATTGCTCCCAAATTGAGGTTGGATCACAGTTGCAAATTGCTGCGGTGTGTTGCCCTCCCTTACAGTACTTCAATATATGTTTGTGTATCGGTTTGTTGCTATTTAGTGGTTATGCAGAGATCATACTTTTGATATAATAATTATTTTCTGATATAATTATAATTACAAAGGAGGGTAAGATAATGGTAGCAAATTATATCCTTCATACAATTTTTATATATCTATTCGGCTTTTTCAGAGAGAAAAGTTTGTTTCAATTAGTTTTTATAATTGATACTAGTAGTCTTTAGCAGTTGCAATGATTAGGTTGGGTTGTTTTACCTGTGAGCGGCACTTTTTTGCACACCATGGGCTAAATGGCCAGGTCACATGGACCCCGAAGGCTCAGAGAAGGTTGGGGGGAGGGGACCCACTGGAACAGCTGTTGGGAGACAGATGGTAGCCTCCCGTCAAGGCCATCCAGCATGTTCTTTAACGTGCACAGGGTATGGCTCTCCCGCACACGGCTTAACGTTCCATCCAACGGACGGCGGCCTTTCCAAGCCCATCGGTGTCCCCTACTGACCGTGGGAGGGCGGGGAATTTTGCGGAGATAAGTCTCAACGCTGACCCAGTTGGGACTCGAACCTGGGAACTACAGATTACGAGCCTGGCGCGCTACCGACTGAGCCCCCCCAGCCCCCTGCAATGATTAGGATAATGATCATAACATACAGATACAGAGTGAAAAAATAAGGCACCTGAACACAATAACTGTAGTTCTGCCTTATTCTAAATCTAGGAGTCACCGTTCGAAATTTTTTCAATTACTTAGCCATATTCATTTATAAGTTATCACAGAAAAATGATGCTTTCTACAATTCCTTGTTGATGTTGCTAAGATTTATACACCCGCCAGATAGATTAGGATAATACACTCTGAGATACTGTTACTTTTTTTCAGTTACATTACTCACATTTGTTTCCCTTTAAATCTCTTCAGTGACCTTTTAGGGTCAATAAGAAAATGTTTCCCACATTTTTTTTCTGACTGTTCATATTAAAAAATGAAGTATTTTTGATTATTTATAGTGCACAAAAATTGCAGATCTTCTACAAAAATATGGTTGGGGCACACAAATGAGCGAACACACTTTTTCGTGTCACATCAAAAATACATCTACTTTCGCATTCTGCATAATCATGAAATTTGAATATGCACAAAAGCACTTCCTGGTATACAAAACTTTAATACCAAAATATATAAAAGCACATTATAATAAACAGTTTTAATGCTAACAAACTAGTTATATTCACCAATATGTTTCAAACCAAAAAGAATAGATTTTAAAAAATAACAATATTTTATAATTTTGGCTATTATACCTTATATAACACGACAAAAAAGACTGATAAAGTAACTTTGAAAAGGTAGGTTTCTGGTAGATGGATCTAAACTTTGACTACTACCAGTGTCAATTTTTCAAAAAAAAAAAAACAATATGAAAAGCAATATTTAGTTCTTGTTCATAATGAATGGCTTTATTTTAAAATAATTTAAAATTCTCTGTCATTGAGCAATAAAATTTCAGAGTTTATCCTTCAAACTATTTGGATGTTGAAAGTTCTTAGGAGAAAACTGGGAGCACGCCACACTTCTTGCGAACGCATCCACTTTCTACGGAACCATAGTCCGCGAGGCTATTGAAATAATGACCTCGTCTGTCCCCACCTGCAACCGAGACACTGGAATCACCCTACACGACATGTGGAAAGAAGCTCTTTGTCTAAACGGACCCAACGTCAGTACATAACATCACTTCACTGAAGACGGAGCGCTGTCTTTGCTCCGAAAAGCTTCTGAGAGTTTTCTCCTAAGAACTTTCAACATCCAAATAGTTAGAAGGATAAACTCGGAAATTTTATTGCTCAATGACAGAGAATTTTAAATTATTTTAAATTAATTTTTGAGCAAGAAGGTCTTTTAATTGTATGAATGGCTTTGTTCTTGAATTACAATATCATATATATATATATCAAAACAGAGAATAACACATAATGATATATTAATATATCTTAAATTTATGTAATTATTTATATTTTTAACTGTTACTAAGTTTATTTTACTGGGATACTTCATATTGTATATTTTTTTATATTTTAAAATTCAGTATCTGAACTACATGTATGAGCTTTTAAAATAGTTTCATTAACATAAATACATAATGTTTAGTTTCTGAGAAGCCAAATTAGTATTAAAAAAAAACACTACTTAACACAATTAAAATGATTCTTTTTAAACCATATTGAAATTACAATGACACTATGTTTTTACATATTAAATATTTCATTACTGTGCTTTTATTTTCAATACTGTACATTCCAGTAAATAGCACTTAAAATTTTTTGGCACAATACAGCATAGAGATACAGATATAAACAAGTACTATACTTCAAATAAACGATAATTGGATATTAGCAAAACATTCAACTGTTGGCAAAGATTTCACCCGCCACATTTTAAAGAACTTCAGAATTAAGCAGACCTCTTCCAAATTGGTATAGTTTGAATAGAACACGAAGTATTTAAGTTTGCCTATTTAATTCTGGTGCTATTTTTAAATAATACAGAAAGTATATTTTTGAACATTTATTCTAATTTTGATTTGTGTCTATTACACATCTGGTATTACACTAAAGCTCACTATAGCCCATATCACCCCATTTTGAAACAAAAGCTGGAAAATTTTATGATTGTAAGTATACCTAATCAGTAAAATTGCAGCATAGCACACTTAACTCCTTTGACAGCTTAAAAGCTTCACTATATATTTTTGTATTGTAGGAACCCACTGATTAAACTGAATAATGAAATGGCTACCACAAGCACAGTTTAAGTGACCCAGTGGGTTACTACAATAGAGAAATGTAGTGCAAAGAAGCTCCTAAGCTGTAAAAGGATATAGGTTCACTAAATTGCAATTTGCCCTAATAGTTTAATATCATGTAAATTCTTGCAAAATTGTGCTAGCTTTAGCACTTTACTCACCAACATTGGTTGATGTTAAGCAACACAATTTATCTTAAAGTGGGACCTGAGATCGGAAGTGATGCTGAAGTTTATTGTGCCTGACACCTAGCTGTAGCACATTTTTAGCTTGCATTTTTCTCATGAAGCTAATATCCTTGGCCTTCTTCAATGCTGCTTCACCAGTTGTACCAGTCCATCCAAGAGCCTTGTAATGTGACATAACTCTGTTTACTGATTTCCTAGTGTGCTCAGTCTTTGGATTCAAGTTCTGGCGATAATATAATGATAACGATCTATGTCCTATTACTGCTCCTGATGGAAGAACAAGTTGCCAGTTGTCTCCCTCTAAGCATGTCACATCAATCTCTTCATCAATGTTTTGTTCGGTTGTTACCTCATCATCAGGATAGCTAGAAGAATAATCATAGAAATCAGCATACTCAATCACAGCTTCACTTTCGTGATACATTTTGCAATGTCCTTTATCAAGCATATGCTGCTGAGCAGACTTGACAGAATTAAATGATTTTCCCTTTGCACAGCACCACAAACACATACGAGCAATACCAACTTTTTCTCCTAAATAAGCTATCAAGCCTTCGAGATCAGCAACATATTCAATATCAGGAATAAAAAATGAATGTCCAAGTGTCATATGCTTCACATTCTTTTCAAGGGTCTCACTCTCCAACATACAGAAAAGGCACATATTTGTTGCAATTCTTTCTCCACCTTCCTCCTCTTCATATTCTTCATCACAGCTTTCCCACTCACTATCATCACCTGATTCTGTGGTGTTAAAGGAACTTGCAGAAGCAGATGGAAATGCTGCAGTAGATGAGACTCCTTCAAGTGTGCCTTCACTTTGTACATCTGAATCTTGTTTCTCTCTTGATGTGTTCTCTAAATCCTTAGTCTTCTCAATATTACTGGAAAGAAGCTTATTCCTTTCATTGTTCTTCTGCACCTTAATATAGTACTGATCGCGTTTGGTCTCTGCCTCTAAATGCTTTTTCGACTTGACATGATTAGTCATGGCATTTTTCGTTCCAAAATATTTGTGGCATAGTTGGCAGAATGAAGGTGTTTGGTGCTCACTCTCAGCTACTTTTTCTTTGAATGCCAATGCTCGTTCTTCGTAATTTTCTTTTGTAACAGCAGGTAATTCAGCAACCTTACGCTTCAAGTTATACCTGTGCCAATCACATTTATAATGCTCACGCTGTAATTCAGGATTTGCGAATAGCACTTTACAGGTGATACAAGTATACGACATTATGGTAGCTTGATAGGTTCTTATATAAAATCACTTGCTGGACAAAATTAAACGTTGTTTATTCTACTTAATCAGTACCATTAATTTTACAAAAATCGCAGTTAAGTGAACTCAACACTAGATATCACATCTTCACGTTGCACAACTCTTGACGTCGCGGTTTACGGTATGTGTTCGATAAGACCCTGTTCAGTTGCCAAACACAAATAGAAAAGTGAAATAATTAGCCAACTAATGGACTGGTATGTTTGTCATTTCGAGTCTATGTAGAATAGCAACGAGGACAGACCTATTTATCTAGCTCGGGACAGATTAAAATTTTTGCCGTAACTTTTCAATCAAAACAGTACTTTTCGAAACTTTAAATAGGTTAACTTCATCCTTCCACAATACAAGATGCTGATCTGCAGAACGCATTCTAGATATTCCACAAAGGAGTGGAATTTCTTGAAATGAAGAGAGAAGTCATAGCAAAATACGGGATCGAAAATATCGAAATAACCAAATTATAAACAGAGGCCTAACAATCGTCCTAATTAAAGAAGATGAGGCTACTAAAATTCTGCTATGGAAAGAAATCGAAAAAACATTCGAAAACAAAAAAGAAATTATCCAAGTAGAACAACCATTTAAGACGATATATATCTCAAAATTACCTTATTTTGTTAGCAACGAGGAAATGCAAAAAACACTGAAGTATTATGAAGAAATAATCTCAACAGAGGACGAATTTCACTCAAATACTGAACTAGGAAGTCATCAAAACAGGAACAAGATTTTGACGAATGAAGAAATAGCAAAAAAATCCTTAACTATATGAAGTTCTGTAGATACATGGCAACAGTAGAATATAAAGGTGTCGCAATAATATATGCAAAAGATGCAGAAAACAGGTCACTTCATTTCCCAATGCCTCAGAGGCGGTCATAAGTCTCAAGCCTGGAGGAGCATTTAGCATAATGCTCCTCCAGGCTTGTCATAAGGCGGTCATAAGTCTCAAGCATTTAGGAGCATATGAAGGATTCTGTAGTTAAAAGTGTCATTTCTGGACTTCCTTTGTATGCCCTACATATATCTTCATATGAGGGACTAAAGGTGCCAGGGGTCTGACTTCCCAGAAAACAAATTGGCTGGCTGTTGCAATGAAAAAATGAAACACCTACTAAGCTCATTGGATGTCCCCTCCTTATGACCGCCACTGCAATGTCTACCACTAGAAAAAAAAAATAAACCCAGTGAACCAACAACATTCACCGAAGTAATTACAGAAGCTTTAAATGAAGATAAACAAAATGCAAAAAAAAAAAAACTCAAAAAGCAGTGAAGAATAATTTAAACCACACACAATTGTACTCCTTGAAAAAGAAAAACTGTGGATAGAAGTAATCAGACCCAATGAAACTTCCACTCCTCTACAATGGAAAAAAATTATCTTACGAAATCGGGAAAGAAAAATCAACATAATGTACCAGTCGTAACAGAAGAATCAAAACACAAAGAAACAGATGATGACCAATGACAAATATTACATAATCATCAGATGACGAAAACTTACAAGGAAATGAAATTTGTGGAGAAATTATTTACAGAAAAGGAAATATGGAAAAACTGGTAACAGTATGCAATATTGTGTTCCACGAACACAATACAACATAACAGTTGTTGGTGACAACGAAGGAAAAATACACCGAAAAAGACTTTTATTGCAATGATGAAGAACTCAAAAAGACGGATAATGAAAACTGGAAAATAAAACGCTGCTATAAGGAATTGTACCAAAAGAGGAATTCCCAGTTTTGCAAGCAAGACCCATTTGTAATCATGTAAAAAGTATTTGAAAATTTACAGGCCTATTAAAAAAATTCGATTTTCTAAATGTGACAGCTTTTCTTAAACCCTCACGTGCCGTCGGGAAATCAATGACGACATAGCTTTCTGTGTCGTCCGGAACTCTTGGAAATTGATCCTTATGTCTTGCTACGCTGTTCACTGAGATTCTACCTCCTTCCCAACTGATGATGCCTACTCGTAAATTTCATCTCAAAATTCTTTTCGTGGACTCTTACTGATTTTAATATAGATTGTTAGCCTCAAAAAGAGGCTAGATATAAATCCGAGGTTTCGGCGATCGTATGTGTAACTAATGGACTAAGTGGTATACAGTCCTTCTTTTCAGTTAAATTATTGTACACTAAAATATTTGTTCCTTTTCACAGTTCTTTCAGAAGAATCAACTATAATTTATGATAAATTCATGACTTTCACTTTACAAAAGAACGTTAAGAAACATATTCTAAGGTGTTAATCAATGAGAAGTTATTCCCCAGTACAGTATATGACTATTTTTTAACGTTCTTTTGTATAATGAAGGTCATGGATTTCTCATAGTTTATACTTGATTCCGCTGAAAAAAATTGTACAAAACGATATATTCCACAGTGTTATATGGTATAATAATTGAGTCGATAGTTTAGTTATAAAAATGGAGTGGCCGGAAGAGTCGGGAAAAAAATTCTTTGAGGTGTAAAGAAAATGCATATTTGAGTGAAAACCTCACAAATTAATTAATGCATTTTGGTATTGAAATGTGTATGAACTGAAACTTCTTCATTACTTCTTACTGATTCCAATGCCTTTGTTTTTCTCATCCAGTACATTAACATAAAATGGGAATTCCACTATGGCGACTGTACACACTGTGAATGGTGCATCACATTGGCAAATTTCGGTAAAAACTGTAATGAAATTGGGCAAATGTGGCCCCAAAGGTAAAACACCTTGGCCAAGAAACCACTACCTACCTGCCTTTCAACCTGGGTAGCTTTAATTGTTTAGAACGGAGTCTGGATGTCAGCAGCGATGTCGGCAAATATTTCTCCATGGGGTTCTGGTAGGAGGAAAGAATCTTTGAAAAAGCACCATTATTCTTTTTTTTTTGTGAAATTAGCGTGATTCCTTGAAAAGTTTAATCCTCTCTAGTGTTGAGGTAAAAAGAGGATAATTTTCTTTTATTTAAATACAACTTTAATAAAATTTTTATATCTAAAGTCCTCATAATGCCAGCCGGAAAAATAAGCAATCCTCCAAATTTCTTATAACTGAAAACACTCACATTTCCGGATTTTCTGGAGGGGAGGCAAGTGCTTCCCGCACACCCTCTGTGGACAGTCATGGACATCAGGATGACTTCCTTGGTTAGTGTTTGGATTTCGGGCTTCTGCCTACATATAATATTAATTATTTCCGTCCATAAGCTAACGAGAGATATAACGTCTCTTTTTTTCTGTACCTATTATTGGCTCATAAGAAGGATAGCGGAATTTTTTTGCACTCGGGCAGCCAACTTCCTTAGCCCAGTCATCCTGGCGCAAAATCCAACACTTAATCCACTTTGGATTAAGTCTCTGTGAGGTGAAGGAACTGACTAATGTAGCTTTTACGGGCGCATACTTTAGGTGTGGTCGTCTGTTTTAGCCAAGCATTAATCGTCATGGTAGCACTGGGTCTTCATTTATAAATATTTCTCAATGTTAGTAAATAATCAATTGTTCGAATTTTTCGAATTCATATTAGGGGTGTATAGGTAATTCGGCTTTAGTCGTTTGGCTTTAGCCATTTTTTGTGGTTTGCTCTTTATTTTATTTACCAAAGTGGTGTTAATGTTACCTTTATTAGTATCGTTTTCATATTTTTTAACTTCTGGATTCTAGTTATTATTATGGCTAGATTTGCTAGATTATTATGGCTAGATTTTCAGCATACTGTCTGATGGTATCTGTGACCGACAAAGCTTTATCTATATATAACAGAGACAGAACTTGTATGGAGCACCATTGGACGCCATGGATTAGTAAGGAGCTAATGTCATGACGAATAATTGGACAAAACAACAGTAGTGTGACTGAAATATATGTAATGGTTCAGCTCCCTGTACATGTACAAAGGCATTATATGAATAATATTTTGAATTCTGTCAAGAAAGGAGATATTACCCTTGTTCTTGGTGACTTCAATGCCAAAGTTAGTACTCACTCTGACCTTTGGGGAGGGGTGATTGGCCCTTTTGGTATTGGTAGCTGCAATGGCAATGGGCAACGTCTCCTACAGGTAAGTAAACTCAATGGTTTCAGAATAACTAACACATATTACAAACACCGCGACATACATAGGTACACATGGGTTTCACCTGATGGGCTGCAAAGAAATATGATTGATTATATATTAATTAACAGCAAATGGGCTAGTTCTGTTAGAAATACCAGGGCATATAGGGGAGCTGAAATTGGATCTGACCATTACCTAGTTAAAAGTGTCTTGCAACTTAAACTTAAAAAGTGTTGTGCTAGGGTTAAAAAATTTGCTTTTAATACTGAAGCTCTGAAAGACCCAGTTATAGCCAAAGCTTACCATGATAGGTTGCTTAGTCATTATGACAGTCATCGTATGCTTACCACTGAAGTTGAGGAAGAATGGGATCATTTTAAACAGGCTTTTTTGGACACTAACAGTACTCTTTTAGGAAAAAAGGAGCAGAAGAGGCAGAATTATCTGACTGATAAGGCACTTGAGCTTATTTCGGAAAGAAAGAACTGCACTAATGCCCTTAATCAATACCCTACTAGTCCTAATAGAAAGCATTACAGAAAACTTAAGAACTTAATAAACGTGTAAAAGATCAGTTAGCTGCTGATAAGAATCTTTGGCTTGATGGTTTGGCTGACAAAGCCGAGGAAGCAGTTAGACAGCACAACAGCAAAGAGCTGTACCAGATAGTTAATGTTTTGTGTGGTAGAAAACGGACAGGTATACAGGGATTGATGGATAAACAAGGTAAGGTTATAGAAGGTGAGGATTCTGTCATGGCTAGGTTGGGCTGAGCATCTCAGTGATGTTCTAAACAATGCGGTTAGTTCTATTCCCATTGTTTGCAATGATGATAGATGCATTGGTGGCTTTAATGTTGGCCCTATAACACAATCTGAAGTTATTTTGGCTGTTTCTAAACTTAAACTTCATAAATCCCCAGGGGTAGATGAAATTACTACAGAAATGCTTAGAGCTGGAAATGTTTCGGTTACCACTTGGATGACTGAAATTCTGAATATCTTTGATGATAAAGGTATGGTTCCTAAGGATTTTACCAGAGCTATTGTTATCCCTATTTTCAAAAAAGGTGATCGCAGTTCTTGTGATAACTATAGGGGTATCAGCCTACTCTGTTCCAGGTAAAGCTCTTTCCATGATTGTGCTTAATAGAATTAAGAATCTGGTTGACAGTCAATTGCGTGATGAGCAATGTGGATTCAGAAGTGGTAGGGGATGTGTGGATCAGATATTTTCACTTAGGCAGATTCTTGAGAAATGTTTAGAGTTTAGAAACCTTTGGTTGCTAGCTTTGTTGATTTCAAAAAGGCTTTCGACTCTGTTGATCGTCATAATTTGTGGTTGATTGTGAGATCATATGGTATACCAGACAAGTTAGTTAACATAATGAAATATCTCTATAATAACACTGAGTCGTGTGCGAGAGTTGGTAAGGCTTGTAGCAATTGGTTTAGCATTACTTCTGGTGTTCGACAAGGGTGCATTTTGTCTCCTTTTCTCTTTAGTTTGGTTATTGATTATGTTATGCGAAATTCACTTCAAGGGAAAGATTTTGGCCTTAAATGGACTGGAGATAGGAAAATTTCTGATTTAGATTATGCTGATGATTTAGCCCTTTTGGCAAATGATGTTGATGAGATGAACTCTTTCATTCGAGCTGTTGATGAGAGTGGTAGTAGAGTAGGTTTGGTTATAAACAGAGAGAAAACTAAAGTGATGAAAATTGGTCAGGCAGGCTGTGATTTAGTTAATCTGAATGGTTGCAGTCTTGAGCAGGTGTCACAGTTTAATTTTCTTGGGAGCTGTGCAACAGATAATGGTGATGTGCGGCATGAGATTAACAGACGAATAGGGATTGCTGCCGGGACTTTTAAGAATCTATGGAGAGTGTGGAGAAATAGGCCTATACACCTAAAGACTAATATTAGACTGTATAATAGTTTGGTTCTTTCTAGGGTTAGTTATGGTAGTGAAACTTGGACACTTTGTAAACAAGATAACAGGAAACTAGATGCTTTTGATTCCAGATGCTTACGCAGTGTCTTGGGCATTAGGTGGTGCAACTTTGTAACTAATGATGGGGTTAGGCAAAGGAGTTTGCAACCTCCTTTAAGCAGCATATTGTGCAGAGAGAGATTCCGTTGGTTTGGCCATGTTGCCCGTATGAATAATTATAGATTGGCGAATAGGGTTATGAACAGTGCGCCTAAAGGCCTCAGAAAGAAGGGGAGACCTAGGATGCGGTGGGCAGACAATGTCAAACAGGACCTTGTTAGAATTGGTGTGCAGTGGCCAGATGCAGTAGATGTAGCTCAGGATAGACTTGCTTGGAGAACTAAATTGCACGGTGTGGTTGGACCTCCGTAGCCCATGGCTGCATGAGGATGATGATGATGATGATGACCATATTCTGTATACTCCACCATTCAGAGGGATGTAGATACGTTGTGGTAGATTACTTTCACAATGATAGAGTTTTCGCTTTAGCAATTGCCATATTATAAGAGCATAACACACTGTTCTATGCTTCAACTTCCGTGAAATATTAGGTATTGGGGCGCTATATTTACAGGTCCTTTTTTCGTCAGAGGTTTTTCGTTGCCTTGTTGAATTTTGAAATCACACCTCTTCTCCTCGGCTCAGACAGATTTTTTGGACATCCTGCTTTAGTAGCCACGTCTTATAGGATCTTTCTTTCTGTTTGAATAGGGTTTGTAGTTGTTGCTTACTTATATTTCTACAAAAATACGGTGTGTTTAGTTGCTTCTTATGTGTCATAGGTTGGTTAGAGTAAAAATGTATCATTGTAGCTCCATTAGGTTTAGTATATACACTGCTCAAAGGGGAAATCGCAATTCCACAATGAAAGTGATGTATAGGTCCGATACTGACAGAGCGGAAGCTATGAGGGGTAGATGTGGAAATGATCAAAAAACGGAACGTGAGAACGCAAGATGCATGTGTTTATTTCAGATTCATCAGTACATAGTAGGTCCACTTCAGGCGGTTATAAAAGCCTGTAGACATTTCGGCGTTCCATCAGTTGGATTGTTAAACCATCAGGTCAGTGGAATTAACCATCAGTCTGATGGTTAATGATATCCTGAGGTATGGCATTCCAATAGCATCCAATTGGGCACACAACTGTAACAAGTCCGTCGCCGGAGGTAACTGGGAAAGGCGACGACCCGAAAGGTCCCATACATTCTCAATGGCAGACAAGTCCAGTAGTCCTTAGTCATTCTTTGGTATGGCGACCATGGAAGAATGTTCACACCTTTGAGATTGTCCATCATTGAACGTGCAGTTTGTGGGGTGGTGTTGTCCTCTGTTGCAGAATCAGTCCAGGCATAGTAGTAAGGAAGGGTCGTGCCACAGGATTAACAACGTCATCGATGCAACATCTCGACATTAACGCGCCAGAAACATAGAGCAGAGGTGTCCAACTGTCATATGTGATGCCACCCCTACAGATAAGATACAATTGTAGTAAATTGAATGGCAAGACCCGATGCTCCACTGTACATAGATAGCACTATATCGTGGGGTAATGCCATATTCCAACATCTACTTTCGAGGAATACCTTCAGTGAAAAAATCATTTGTGTTATGGGACAGCAGAGAAAGGACCTATCATTTTGAGCTTGAACATTGCTGATAAATCAGTACAAGTCTGGGTTTTTAATCATTGAGGTGCGTGGGAGGTCTTTTAGAATTTTGAGCGCATATATAATTAGAAGTGCCAAAATATAGTTATTTTGATCTAAAAATGAGAGTCCGAACACTGTAGAAATTTTTTGAATTTTGAAATCCAAAATTCAGTATACATTGTTACACTTGAAATGAGCCGTTCATAAATTAGAAGAAGGAAAGGATCATAGGAAAGAATATGATGAGAAGGAGAGGCGTTCACTGGGAACAAGAAACCGAGGTCCTATGCAGTGGAGACCACACTGGACCTCGTCAGCCTAGAAAGGGGAGAAGGCCGACGGGTTCCTGTGGTCTTCAGGGGGGTAGAAACTGACTTGGGAGGGGTGATGCTGGTCAGGGCTCTCACTTGCAATTCCCACCACTCACCAAGGCAGTGGAGCAATATGGACCCAGGCTCCCCTGAATCCCCACTGAAGCACATGACATAGCTAGTAGTAGGCAAGATCAGAATGGGATAAAGAAATCGGGGGGGGGGGGGGGGGAGAGTGGAAGAGGAAGAAAAAGAAAAGGGAAAAATATAAAAGAAAAATAATAAATAAAATAAAATAAAAGTAGCAGGTGAGTAAAGATAGAGAGGTGGAAGATAGAGTAGACAACAAGAAAGGAGGAGGTATAGAAGTTTAAAAATATTAAAAAGGTTAATAAGGTTAAATATAGTAAATGTAATTAAGTAATAACGTAAAATAAAAGAGAGGGGGGTAAAAAAAATAAAGAGATAGGGTAAAAGATCAGAAATTTAATAGAAATTTGTGTGAGGAAATGAACAAAAAGAAATATAGAGTGGGACAGGTTCCGATCATTGAGGTAACGGTTCCGATATGTACTGTAGGAAAAGAGCATCATGGGCTGGCTAGATGAAAGAACAATCATACAGTAATACTATAAAAGAGGGAAAAATAAAATAATTTTTCCCTCTCATGAATAATCCACATATCCTATATAATACACCAAGTATCTGTATAACCCAAAAGAGGAGGAGATAAGAAGGGAATAGGGAAAGCGTGGACATGAAGAAGAGTTATCAGCCAATTTGAAGAAGTGGCCACCCCATACCAGCTTTGGCTACCATGGTGGGGAGCCGTATGGTGGCTAATAGAATAGGTTTCCACATGTAGTTGATGACGCCAATGCAATGTGGAAAAATGGCCATCTGGCATGTCGAAACAGAATCGGGACTCGTTTGTGAACAACACTCTTCTCTATTCCATAGTCTAATGTTGCACTCACCATAACTCAACATGCAGAGACGGCATAACAGGTGATGTTGCTGCAATGGCATATATCAGACTGGACGTCTAACCCTCATTCCTGCATTATGAAAATGTTCATCTAATAGTTTGCATGGAGACCATTGTACCCAAAGCAGTCCACAAATCACACTGCAACACATTTGCTGTGGTGAAAGGTCACGAACTACTATTGAGAATACGTTTTTCACGTCCTACGTCGTGGTGCCCATTTGGTTCTCCATGATGTGCGTCTGATGCACTATGCTCACATTGCACCCATGCGTGTGATCGCATGGGTGCAATCGAAGACTCAATCCGAGCTGTCGCATATCGACGATTCTCTCTCTCTTATAAGGCGTCAATTGTGCATAAGGGTCCCGTTGGCATCTCCAAAACATGTTCTGAATACTTTCGCAGCATGCACTCTAACCTCACTGTTGGTTGTGCTATGATAAGAGCTCGTAGGCGCCTTGTATTTATCCACGGCTTGGCTAGGTATCATATGTCCATTCACTACAGAACTTTGATCATTTGCATATCTGCAATGACAGATTGCCTTCTTCGATTTACATATCTCTATTTGCATTCCTTCTTGGTGTTGCGATTTGCACTTTGAGCAGTATACTTGAAAAAGAAACTTTTCATCCATTCTGGTTCTCTTTCAAATGTGAATTGAATAATGGGGAAAATCAGACTGAACTAATTTTGTAAATCTTGAATATGTTATTCTGTCTGTTTGGTTATGACAAGTATTTTATCCATAAACCTCATCTGTAGTAATGGTGCAAAGGAATGTTTACTAATGACACTATCCTCAATATGTCCATCAGCTATATCGCTGAGCAATCCAGATAGTGGCGATCTCATCAGTACTTAAAATGTTTCGTGTCATATTGTTGGGTTCCATTGACAGAACTTATTCTCTGTTCCGAACTCGAGTGCACATACGGTATTGCAGGATTCCATACTACTTGTCAGTTTTCATAAGTACTTCTTCAATATAATAGGTGTGATGGGGGTAGACTATATCAAAGGATGACATGCATATATCAGGTTATACAGTATAAACATTATGTTGTCATGTCAGGTTGTATTTTAATTTTATTTAATTTATCAAACGCTGCTTAGTTGAATTCACCATTAATTTAACGCGAGGGAAGGCTGCTCAAGGAAACAGTGTAGTGCCCTCTCAATTTGCATCCCACATCTTGAAACATTAATATTTAATTTTATGACTTTTCTCTCTTTATAATCCACTCATCTCACATTTCCTCAAACACTGGAAATTTTTGTAATGCCGATTTTAATTTAACATAAACTGATGTGTGAAATGACCTAGAGAAAAATAAACGGAGGGGACCAAGTGAATCAACCGAGCCAGAACAAAAAGGTATTTCGATTGCCGTGTAACATTTTTTCGTTCGTCTGAAAGCTCTTTAAAATATCTTGAAAAATGCATGAAATATGTATAAGTGTAATAATTATTCAACTCCAATACCCTTATTAGCACTCACAAGGAGGGATGGGCTTGTATCCCATGCTTCCCCTCAGGTATTACTAATTGTTTTAATATTTTGCCGAAAAGAAATAAATAATATAGAATATTTGGCTATCGTAAATTTCTCAAGTTGCCGCTTGGTGGCATTTGTAAAGCATATCTTGGGTGTCAGTTTTCCTCGTTATCTTACGTTTCGTTGGATATTTGTTGTCATGGCAAAAATCATAAACATTAACTTGTCATAAATGATGATTATATATTTACAAAAAAGAATCATTATGCGATATTTTCGTAGGCAGTTTCTCTAGCATATTTTAACAACTTGAATGATAAAACACCGTTTACGCCACTGACAAAAGCGTTAATTTTTCAGCTGTAATTTTGCATTTTACTGACAAAATCGTTTCGAATACGTATTGATAACGAATCAAAATGCTTACTGATTCTCCGTGTGTCAGCTGATATAGTAGTATACAAAAAAGAAAACTCTGCGAAAGGTAAGAGTTAATTATATAATAATATTCATTATTCTCAATATTATATAGTTGAAGTGTATATCGTTTAGAAACCTGCAACCGAAAAGTTACGTTAAGGAAACAGTTCACATTAAATAAAAGGTCATTCTGTGATATAGCCTTTCTGTCGCTGAGTGGTTAGAGTGCTTGGCTGCTGATTAATGTATTAACAGCATCAAGCTGAGCTGGAATCAATAGCATAGGTCAACAAACTACAAGTTAACATCTACATACGTTTGTGTTTCACAAGGACTGGTTGCTGAGAATTCTAAACAACAACAGCTATATATTGTGATATCAACTGGCGTCAATTGATCTCATGATGGAAATTCTTGCAGCAGATGTCAATTCAATCATTGGTAGATAGTTTTGTTTTACTAATTGGTCTACCATACTTTAACATGTTATGTAAAGATATATATATATGACTAAGTAGTAATTTTGGTAATTAGTTAATATATCATAACTAATGATAAATACGCTGTCCCGTGGCTGAGTGGTTAGTGTACTTGGCTACTGATCTAAGGCACCTGGGTTCGAGCCCTGGACAAGGCATGGATGTTTGTTGTTTTTCTGCTGAGGTCCAGCCATCCTCACAGACCTTCTGCTATGGCATATAAACTGACAGGCTCCTGTCAGACCTCTGTGGTAAGCAGCTGCTTGAGGGGGTATTTTTTTTTATTTTTTTTTTTAATGATAAATACATCTGCCTATTATAACAACTATTGCACTTCGCATAACTTGGGATATAATAGCTTTTAGACAGGTTTAAATGTAACAGCACTTATCGTGATTCATTAAATTGTTTACCATGTTAGTTACTATTTTAACCTAAATGATCAAAGGGACTTGGGTTTGAGCCCCAAATAAAATTACTGTTGATACTAGGTAGTGTGGCTGTTTTACATCTGAGTGGCACTTTTTTCACACATTGGGCTAAATAGCCAGGACACAAAAACCCCAAGGATTCAAAGAAAGTTGGAGAAGGATGCCCATTCAACATTCATGCTGTGTTGTTTTTCTGCTGAGATCCCACCATCATCACAAATCTACTATTGTGTATAAACAGGCTCCTGTCAGACTTCTGTGACAAGCAGCTACTTGAGTGGGTATTTTTTTCTGTCAATCTAATCAATGTATATTTTAATGTGCCAAACAAATGTTTTCCATGAGAAATTGTAGGTGTGGCTCGGTTGGTACAACACCGGGCTTGTTATCAGCTGTTTCCACGTTTGAGTCCCACTGGGGCCAGCAATGACATTTATCTCCGCAAAAACTCAACACCTTTCTCCTAGTCAGTAGGGGATACTGATGGGCTTGGAAAGACCTCTGTCTGTCAGATGGATGTGAAGACTTGGCCTGTGTGTGGGAGAGCCATACCCTGTGTAAATTAAAGAACACACTTGATGTGAAGTCACCATCTGTCACCTAACAACTGATCAGTGGTTCCCCATCCCCCAACCTTCTTTGAGCTCTTGAGGTCCATGTGACCTGACCATTTAGCCCATTGTGTGCAAAACAGTGCCACTCAGAGGTGAAACAACCCAAACTTGAAAATTGCCAATTAATAAATATTTGAAAGTGATTTCCTTTTTACATTAAATTTCTTGGATCATAATAAATATATTTGGTACATATTTTTGTGCACAATTATGAAATTCTGACACCTAATTATACAGAAATGACTAATATTAAAACCCTTGATTTTTCTGTTTAAGGCTATATTCCTAAATATGGGATGATAATCAGCTGAAGTCCCTTGCACATCTTCAATAGTAATCCTGTGATTTCTATTCAACATTGTACTAGATGCAGTGTAGTAGTTAAAAAATTGTAATGAGGAAGTAAGGGTTATACTCCCTTTGGGTATGGCACTGACTACATGTGACCTAGAGGTAGTCGAAAGAATTGCTCATTTGATCTTTTTTTTCTGCATTCTAGCTAAGGATTCTATAAAATATTCTGCATTTTTTTTTCCATTATTGAAAACATATTTGTGGAAATACAGAAATATAATGCATGCTGGCTCAAGTTCTGCTGAGGTCCTGCCATCCTCACAGACCTTCTACTTTGGCATATAAATTGACAGGCTCCTGTCAGACCTCTGTGGCAAGCGGCTGCTTGAGGGAGTATTTTTTTTGGCTCAAGTTCTGCAGACACCTAATTGTTCATTTTGACAGTTTTCCAAAAACATGAAGTAACAATGTTACAAGTAAATTTTTTGATTCCACACATTAGTAATTCACTCCCTCTATGAGCTTATATTTTTGGTGGCTTTTTCTTTTATATTGTAGCCAATGGATTCATATGAAATGAGAATTCTCTACTGTATGATTAAATATTTATTATAAAATAATTATAAATTTTATTTTAGACTTATTAACATAACAAAAGTAATGCATCATAGTGCAGTTATTAAATTAACAACATATTTAATTCACTGCCACTATTTTTAATGAAAGCAATTCCACTAAAATATCTATGCTACCTAGAATCTGGGCAGGAGTTGGCTTGGATGGTAGTGTGCTAGGCTAGTAATCTGCAATTCCCAGGTTCAAGTCTCACTTGTGCTAGCTTTGAAATATATCTTCCCTAAACTCCCACCCTGCCCTTGGTCAGTAGAAGACACTGATGGGCTTGGAATGGCCACTATGGGATGTAAAGCAATAGTACCATCTGTGGGAGAACCATACCATGTGCATGTTAAAGAGCACACTGAATGGCCATACAGGAGGCTGTTGTCTGTCCCTTTTTAACAGCTGTGCAGTGGGTTCCCTTCCCCAACTTTCTCTGAGCCCAGAGTCAGAATGGCCAGTTGTGTCCTAACCATTTAGCCCATTGTGCAAAAAAAGTGCTGCTTAGATGCAGACAAATAAATTGTCACTAATATGCTACCTTAAGTATCATGTCTCATCAATGACCCCATTGCTATTACAATTATCAGTGTTACCCATGCTACCTAGTATCAACAGTAATATATGATTGAAGTTTTATGTAACATGGAATTTATTAGCCAGGAGATCTTTAGACAAGATAGTTGACAATTGCAGGTACATATTGTAGAATGGTCCATGATGGTAAGTACAGATGCTGGTGATGGCTGAGTGGATTGGATGTTTGTGTTTTTTTTCTCTCCTGAGGTCCTGATGCCTGCTCAGACCTTTGACTATTGTGTATTTAACTGACAGGCTCCTCTTAGATCTCTGTGCCAAGCAGCTGTTTGAGGGGGTGCACTGATAATTTGTAATAACAATGGGGTCATTGATGACATAATACTTAAGGTAGCATAGAATGCTTATATTCATCAAAACTTAAAGTACATTTTGTGCCCTTTGGGTTCTTTGTCAGGCAGTAGTGAGCATTCTTTGACTTTGTATTAGTGACAATTATTTGTTGTGCAAAGGTAAAGGTGGGAATGCCATATATTGAATTGTCACTGTCACAACTCAGGGGTCAAGTTGTCAGTCGTCAAGAGTTGAATCTCATCTGACAGAGGTGTTAAAGTGTGCATAGAACTCTGAAATGTGAGAATTTTGAGGAAGAATTTTGATTGTACAAATGCATAAAATATATAAGCAATTTTATGTTGTGCGGGATTTATAAATAAATGTGTTTAACCTCGTATAGTTATTGTTATTTCTATTGGCTAGATGTATATTCATAAGGGCTTGATTATCATAGGGAGAGGGGATTGAATTTGGTATTAAGGAGTCTGATTATAGGTGGTCACTGATAAGTCACTGACAGAGAATTAAATATATTGTTAATTTTATTATTAACATAAATCTGGAATAACAAATGATAAAAATGGCAATTGTCACTAGCCAGCATGAGGAACAGAATAAAATTTTTTTATGATAAATATTCAATTGCACAATTATAAATTCCTGTTTTATATGAATCTGTTGGCTGCATTATAAAAAAGCCATCAAGAAACACGATCACAAAGTGAGTCAATCAGTAAAGTATAGATTCAAAAATTTGTTCATAATCTCATTACTGCAGATTTTTGGAAAATTGCTAAATTTGCCCAATGGAGAACTTGAGACTGTATGACTTTTATTTTGTCAAAAATATAAGTGAAAAAACATTAAAAAATTAACATATATTTTTGTTTTATATGCATTTGCCATATTTAAATAGCTTTCTGTAATTTAGCAAAATAAGTTTTTGAATGTTCATCCACAAAATATATATATATAAGATGCAGTGGAAAAAAAGTATCATAGATACTACTGTAAATGCCAAGCATCTTTAAATAAAATATACAGCACATTTTCTCTTGAAGAGAAACACATTCTCAATTATAAAAAAAAAAAAGTTGAAACTAAACCTATTTTGGCAAAAATTCATGTTACAGTTCTCAGCTGCCATTCTTTTTTAGCACCTTGTAACAGTAAGGTACTTTTCAACCAAACCCCCAACTTTTTAATCCATTTTTAAACTTTTTGCTGTTCTCAATGTAACAGTAAGTTGTATTTCTTAAAATTGCATGTTGCCAGTTGAAAATAATGGAAGACTGCCTCATTTACATCAATAGAAATATTATATGCAACATGGATATAATATCAGCTTGGAAACTATTAGTGGAAGGGACAAACTCCTCATTTAATGACATAACTACACTCATCACATCTGTCAAACACCCAGGCCCTGTTGATGCACTAAGCTAAGTCCAGGGCTCACACCCTGATGCTGCTGCTAGAAAACAAAGGAATAACAACGAAAAAAGAGTAGGGTGGACCTTGAACGATAGGATAATGAACTGCCAAATGGAGCATTCTGCCCTGGACAGTGCAGTAATAGAATTTATTTTTTAAATATATAACCCTGTCTTATATTTATTTATTAAAACTTACTTGATATCTCTTTATTTTTGAAATTTGGGAATTTAATATACCCAGAATTTTCTAAAAAGTGTTAACGAAATTAATTAATTTATTTTTTCTTTTTTTACAATAAAGAACAAATTTGCCTAGTGCATCTTGTAGTGCACTTCCACATCACCCCTCTATTCATGGCAAATCAGGGGCACTCCCATTCCACTTCTTGACCTTGGTGACCCCAAGCATTCCACATGTGTATCCACTGACTAAGCACATTGCATTTAAACACATCCCATGGCCAGGACAGTGCTTGTCTGGTGATGTGCCGAAGCAGATGGCACGAAATGTGTAGCAACACCTAGTCACAAATATCTCCTATAAGCAACCGGCTCAGCACACTAATAGGAGCATGAAGTTTAGAATCCTGGAGATACAAAAATTTCTCATTTAGATTGATGATTTAGCCCTTTTGATAAATGATATTGATAAGATGAGCTCTTTCATTCGAGCTGTTGATGATACTGGTGGTAGAGTAGGTTTGGTTATAAACAGAGAGAAAACTAAAGTGATGAAAATTTGTCAGGCAGGCTGTGGTTCAGTTAATCTGAATGGCTGCACTCTTGAGGTGTCTCAGCTTAATTATCTTGGGAGCTATGTAACAAATACTGGTGATGTGTGGCATGAGATTAACAGATGAATAGGGATTACTGCCAGCACTTTTAAGAATCTATGGAGAGTGTGGAGAAATAGGCATATACACCTAAAGACTAAAATTAGACTGTATAATAGTTTGGTTCTTTCTAGGGTTAGTTATGGTGTTGAAACTTGGACACTTTGTAAACAAGATAACAGGAAACTAGATGCTTTTGATTCTAGATGCTTATGCAGTATCTTGGGCATTAGGTGGTTCAACTTTACTTAATTATGAGGTTAGGCAAAATAGTTGGCAACTTCACTTTGAGCAGCATATTGTGCAGAAAGAGACTGTTGGTTTGGCCATGTTGCCCGTATGGATAATTATAGATTAGCGAACAGGGTTATGAACAGTGTGCCTAAAGGTCTCAGAAAGAGGGGGAGACCTAGGACACGGTGGGCAGACAGTGTCAAACAGGACCTTGTTGGAATTGGTGTGCAGTGGCCAGATGCAGCAGATATAGCTCAGGAGAGATATACTCTGGTTGGATCTCCATAGCCCATGGCTGCTTGAGGATGATGATGACACCCAATGCCACAGAGGCAGCAAAGTGCTGGAAGCAACAATAACAGATCTGTGAAAGCACCAGCTCCCTTGAAGAACAGCACACCTCTAGACTTTTCTTCCTCGTACAACTGAAGAGGTTGTCTCAAGAAGAATGCAGTAACGAAGCCAATGCGTAATGGTACTGGAATAGTTGACTTCAATAATAAAGGTATTACTAATTAGCCTAAACTTTACCGCACTGATATACAACTATCAGTTACTTCATTAGTTGTCAAAGAGCTGATTGTTTTTCCCAATACCACATGACTAGTCCAACACCTACAGTCTTTATAGAGTTATTTTAATCTTTATTTAATGCATATATCATTACATTGTGCAGTCATTTTGTTTTTACACCATAATCTCAAAATCAAGATACCTCCTCCACTACAGAAAACAATTTTTCGAAAGGAAGTGGAAAATTATGGTAAAAAAAATAATGGGGATAGTACTCATTTTATCAGTACTTAATATTTTAGCAATGTAAAAACCAACTTTGCATAGCCCCTCATTTTAGACCACTTGTTCAAGATAGCTATGCTTAACAATAACTGTGATCCATCAGTTACAGTTTTATGTTTGCTCATCTTGCATTTTGTTAGGTCAAACCACATTTCTGTCCTCAAGGCATACTGTACATCCATGTTCTTTTTATTATTGTCATCGACAGTCCTAAAAACATCTAAAATACAAACCAAAAACACCACTTACAGTGATTCCAGTATCATAACTGCATACAGTCACCTGCTAATACTCCCAGCATAATTGTTACCAAATATCACAACCTTCGTGTTGAGTGTTGCAGACTTTTGCCTATACATGCAAATTCACATTACTTGTCTCGGAGTAATTAAATATTTTTAGAAAATTGCTAAATTTGCTCACTGGAGAATTTGAGTTTGTATGACTTTATTTTGTAATTTATATTGGAATATTTATTCTCAGAAATGTAACTCCACAGAAAACTTAACTATATTTAATTAAGGCAGTTGTACAATGGGAAACAGGTATGACACATGCATGACAGACAATTCGCAGTAGGTGGGAGAAGCAATAATTTGTCCATTCTAAACTTATTGAGTGCAGATTGCATAGTTATTCTGCATGGATTGATGGTAAGCCTTTGTCTCACAGATGTGTGATTTTTATTATTGCTAGGGGTGTGTTGGAGAAGTGTGACTTTTCTTGTGTCATGGCTAATTAGAAGCCCCTACATGCAATACTTGCAATAAAGTTTTACCTTAATGGCAACACTCAACTGTACCCCCAGCTCAAAAATCTCTCAACTGTTTGATGTTTGGCACAAACCATATATTCCACAAAAAAAACAACAACACTAAATTAAAAGAAAAAGGTTTGCATACAGTGACCTAATTATTTCAAAAAATGTTTAATTAAATCCATGTAATCAAGAACTGGCTGTATGTCATCACAAAAAACTGGGACATTTGGATGTCTCAAAAATATTTTTAGGACACTGGGATAGCTGTAAAAAAACAGGACAAAGCATGGAAAACTGAGAAATATGGAGACCCTACCTATAACATGTATTGGTCAGCTGACATTTGGATATGTCAAGATTGGTTGCTTGCAAATTGGTTCTAGAATTCAGGAATTTGATATGAAGCTTTCACCATCCTATATAGAATAGGCTACAAAAATTCTAAAGAATTCCTGATTTTTGATAATTATGGATTTTTTGAGTGCTGGATTTATGAGGTTTTACTATGGTTCAACAATCATTTCCCACAAATTTATCAAATGCCTTTATTAAGAACCACCAATTTAAACAATGACATTCTTAATGGAATGGTATTCTCAAACTCATATTGAACTGAAAAATAAATTAACATATTTGAATTGGATTTTGTTGGTGCTTGATTTACTATAACCAGTGTTATGCTAACGATACACTTTATATTTCATTTTGTCACTCATTATCAACAGTTAATTTGCATATGTTAGCCAATTTTGAAAATTTAATTTCATTTACTAAAAAAAAAATTTTTTATTTGAATTTGTATGTATACTGAATCTGAGAAATAGCCCCATACCATGATGTCTCCTCTTTCTCTCACTGTGGGAGCAATTTAGACAACGCTAAATCATTCATTTACCAGACATCTTTCACTTAGTTCTAATCATCTGATATGAATCATTTATAGACCCTTTTTTGCGTTTTAAAAATATCTGTTATTTTGATCGAATTTAGTGTTTTTGCTTGTTTTCCAGATGTATTTCTTCCGGTATTTATGGTGCTTTACATTGCTACCCTTATATTAGGTAGGTAGGTCCGTCAAATCTAAACTTACTGAAGAGACACTAGGACAAACAGCGATAGAAAAAAAAAATTCAAAAAGATGCAAACTGATTTTTAAAACAAAAAGAAATAACTTTTAAACCAAAGGATGCGAGAAAAGACTGAAGTGAAACCCTTAATTTTTAATTATTGTAAAAACTGTACTTTGCTAATAAGAAAGGTTACCCTATTCTGTTATTATAAGGGTAACTTTATCGCTTTCGGAAAATTTGAAATGATTCAAAAATTAGAACTGCTATCAGTTCAATTATATTCATTTATTTACTTTGTCTTACAGTTTCAGACGCACTGGTTGAACAAAAATATTTCTGAGCGAATAATTCTTTATAAGAAAGGAAAATTATTTGCTCTTTTACATCCTTTCACAGGGGCGAAATGTTATTGCCATAACTGTTTTTGCATTAATAATGCACTTGTTTATTTGTCTTACATCTGGCTGAATATAATCGTTGATTGCAAAATAATCTAAGTGTGCAGTAAAATGACGAAAATATCATAGGTACATAGATAACAGGACGACGCTGTGACTACATAAAAGTACCATAGTGATGCCCTTGATCCAATATATTAGTGATAACCTTAGTAAGGGTAACGATAAATCATGCACCCGCCTCCCCCTTGAAAACATTTTTTAAATAATTTTCGTTAGAAACGCCCATTTCTAAAAGAGACGGGGGAGAGAGAAATGTCGATTTAACCAGAACAAATGAAAACGCTGCTGTTTAGGTTTTTTTTTTCTAGAAATTCGCCAAATTTTAAAATACATATATGTACTTCTGCGTTCTGTGGTCATTTTATAATCTGATTATAATACAGAATTTATTTCCACATAAGTAATATAAAATTCTGAATTCAAACCCATCTATAAAATGTATATTTTCCGGTATCCCAAAAATTTCAAAGTAATGAAACAATAAAGAATCATTGCTTAAATGTAAAGATCAGCTTTCAGAAACTGAAGGTGGCGCACATTATTCAGAGATTTCAAATCACCTGTCATGTTGGCTTATAGCTTCACCTGCTTTCCTGCCTGCAACATAATCGTGATATACATAATTCACCAACGTGAAGATCTCGCTCTCTGTGCTGTGTAGGAGTAGTGGGCCATCAGTGAACTACGCAGGCGCGCATGTTTCGGGTCTGGAAGCATTGCGGGGGCTGCAAGATGGCATGGCATTTTTTCCTTAGTTTACTCCAGATGTTAGTAGTAAAGATTCTTGGCATAACGGAGATTGATTTTGATTTAAAGAAGCATAACTGGCAGTTTCACATCAGTGAAAATTTGATTATAAATATTTTTAATATAAAGATTAAACCAAAACAGATTTTTTTTGTGTGTGAAAATTAATAGAGCAAGTGCCAGATACCGTGATCAATAGCCAAAATATTTCGGAAATAAAAGTAGCTATTAAATTTGACATTTTAAATTGTTAATTGGCTCTAGTTTTGAAGATACGAGGTAGGGCCCTATATGTACGATTTGCATTGGTTTTGGCTAATGGAGTTCAACAATATTAGCTGATTACAAGGGGCGTTCAATAGGTTCTTGACATGCATCTATTGAACAAAAATCATTGCACTTACCTTAACAAAACTTTTACTCCCTTTCAAAGTACTCCCCTCCAACATCTATGCAAACTTGCAGACTTCTATGCCAATTCTAGAATGCAAAGCAGTCTTGAAAATTCGCGGGGCTGGGGCAAAGAGTGTGTGCGGGGCCTCTAAAGGGAGGTGTCTATAAATTACGCGACACTATTTTAACCACGCCCCCTTGGATTACAAATGTAATCATCCATATCCCCCTTTCACTCCCCCTAACGAGTTTCTTTTGCAAAGTTCATTTTTATACGGTAATGAGCATAATAAGTTAGTACGATAGTAGGTTAATTATAACTGATAATATAGTCAATTTCTTTTTGTCATAAGGAAACTAAGCTAATTACTAATCGCAGAAATAGATATCATCTTATATAACGCTATACCTCTCCCTTGAGGAATTACATCACTTGTAGGCATTCTTTAAAGATTGGAAATTTTCAACAGAAAATTGTCAAAAACTAGAAAAAAAATCAAGCTGACATTTTTATTGCTCATAAACTGACGGTGGAAAATATTTGTATCTGTGGGGGTGAGGGGAATTCGAGAATTAAGTTTGGGGAGAGTTCGAAAACTTAGTTTGTTTAGGATTATTTCAGGATTTTTTTATTTGCATTACAGTGTTACTGAAATTAAAAAAAAAAGGTAAATTAACTTTAGTAGGGTGTCTCAGTTACTAAAATATTCCATAAGACAGGCAAGTTTAAAATGTTATTCTGTATGGAATAAACTAAATCTATTTTAAGTATCGAACTAATCTACTATGGGGCAAAAATAAAATTATACTAAGAAAACTTTTGGATTTCAAAGAAGGTAGATAAGTTTGAGATTTTGTGTAAGACGATTAGATTTTTTTTCGGGGGGGGGGGGAGGCTACTATATGCAACTACGTGCATAAATAAATAAATACCACCTCAAGCAGCTGCTTGCTTGACACAGTAGTAGGTCTGAGAGGATGGTGGGACCTCAGCAGATAAACATCACAAACGTCCATGCCTTACCCAGGTCCCTTAGATCAGTAGCCAAGCGCGCTAACCACTCGGCCACGGTACGGCATATATATATATACTGGGTACTGTAATATTGCTAATAATTTTCTTATATTTCAAAACTTAAGTGAAGTTTCCTTGCTCTCTTTGGAAATAATTCTAAAATGGCATTATCATAACATAGACTTTTAGCAATATCGTTTTCAATTGACAAAATTATTTCTTTGTTTAATGTCACCTTAAATAAATTTTTTATAATTTTTGATTTCGAGAAAGATCTTTTTGCTGACGCTGCAGTTACTGTGTAGTTAATAATATTTTCAGCACAATAAAATTAAGATACAGTTCTGGGAGATTGTTTTAAAAAATGAACTGCACAGCTTCAGACATTATGCAATTTGAAGGGATTATTTGACGACACATTTTAATTTCTTCATATATATCACTCCTACCAGAGTCACCTTCCAATGATAAATGCAAATTTTGACAGTTTTTTATTAGATCGCTTGTGTCGATACTTTTTAATTTTTTCATGTCATGTAAAAAAATGTTTATGAATGTTCTTCGTAAACTTCAAATTTCAGTTTTGATGACATCAAATCACTACCAACTATTTAAAAAGATAATTCATTCGAAAGTTTTCTGACATCTGTTGTTGGCTTATCAGCAGACCCTTCATAATCAAAATTATTTTTTTTTCATCCTAAACGCACTTTTTTGAACTGTAATTTAATATTAAATTCTCTTGCAATGCATTTTTTGCAGTGATAACTGTGGATGTAAATCCTGAATTCCTTTAGTCTTGAAATAAAGCATACATATTCCTTCAAATGCGCATGTGTGCATAGCAGAACGCGGGAGATCTTCGAAGCTCTGTCGTCCTCTGAATTTGCGCATCCATTCCTTAACAGTGAACAAGCATGATCCCCATATGCTTGTGATAAATCGGCATGAATTTTTTTTCCGCGTCGTCCCAAGCTTCATCCTTGTGAAAATGTAAAATATTTTCCCATCTTATTAGGCTCTATAACAACAACGCATAGATTTCGCAGACCGAACTTTACGCGCCACCAGCAAAGAGAGAAATGATGATACTGCCTTTGCTTTTTTTTAACACGTAATGACAAGTTTAGACAAGCTATCAATGTAGCTCGTTAACTTCGGTGGAACGAGTTTAAATCTATAGACAAGTGTCATGAACTTTTTGAATGTCCTCGGTATTATTGCTGGAAGAGATGCTTCAGGAATTGTATAGAAGGGAGAGAGGTCGGGTTTGAGGTACGCCAATGACTACCCTGTGTGTCACCATCATAGTTTGAGAGTGAATATTTTTTTGGAACCATAGCCAAGCGAGCGTTTTCATGATCATTTTCCTGTTCAGTATTCCAAAATCCACAAAGGGGAACGCATTTTATCTCCGAAACAAGCGAAAATTTATCGTCCAGTGTTATTAATGAACTTCCATGTTACAAGACTGTACCAAATTGTTAGAGAACGTCTACGTTGCGAAGCCCAAACAAATTATTGCAGAACTTCTGAGTAAATGTTTAATAGCTTCCAAATTACTCCGGTGGAGAGCCAAATTCGAATCCTTATGATTTTTAAAGTAAACTTTTTCTGGGAAAATGAGACTGAAGTTTAATCTATTTCAGTTTCGATTTTCAGCACTGTGAAAATTTATGGAAATTGGCATATTTAAAACCAACTTTGCTAGAATATGAATTTAATTCAGGAGATAAAACCTAAAAAATAATATAATAATAAAGTATTATATTAAACTGTTTATTAAAATATCTTTTTTTAGAAGTTTGTGTAATTTAATTTTTGGCAATTTTGTGTAAATATTGTAAGACTATCATTGCTGCTGGTGAATATTTCCCATTCAATAACTCTTTAAATATTGACTGAACATTGTTAAAAGAGGAGATTTTGTGCATATCTTTATTTTCTTTCTCATTATCTCATAAAAATCTTGCTGCTATAATAATAAATACCCCCTCAAACATCCAAGGTCTGTACTATAGCACAATAATTCTGTAATAATTTGGTAGAGCTCTGCATAAGCTTAATGTTACTGTATAATACATTTCTTGATTAAATTCATCGTATAAACTGATGATGTAATACGGTGAATAGTGAGTCATAAGTTGGATGATTGGATTTCTCGCAAATCCCTCACTCTGTAATAGCGTTGCCTCCTGCACTTCGAATCACAGCAGCTGGGCAAATGTTGTTGGCCTTTCCGGTACACGTGGTTATTTTCATCTACCTCAACTGAACCAAAGCTTAATCTGGCCTTTTCTATTTCAGCCAAACAAATTTTTGTTCATTTCTTCGTTGCATCTGTTACCTTCGATGTTGGTCTTAGAAGAGTTAGGTTGAATAGTTTTTCCCCCCAGCTCTTCCAGTGGCAGAGCTGTTAGCGTGTTTGAGTGTGGAGCAAAGTACAAGAAGAAGAGTCGCATCTAGGGTGGGGGGGAGAGTTAATGATGCCTTGCTTTGCCAAACTCGGAATCGAATCGTTTATAGTTTCGTTTTGAAAACTGCAGTGGAATGTATAAAAATTTTCAAATCCGTGCTTGACATTTCGGTAATTACTGAGCTCGAATCTCCCAGTCACGGTTAGGGAAAGTCCTAAACCATTTTTAGGGCGTTTCGGGAAAAACGAGTTATGCTTTCACTGTCATCTGTCCACCTGTAAACATTCAACTTTTTTATTTTTAGGATTATTTAAAATTTCTTTTTCGGTTGGATAGTTATTGATGAAATCAGACCTCTGTGGCAAGCAGCTGCTTGAGGGGGTATTTATTTATTTATATTACAATTAACATTTTCAGAATCTCCCAATAGCTTCAATAGTGCCCTCTAACGGGCGAAAAATTTGTAAAATGCAAAACTTTTGATGAATATTGTCAACGTTCAAAGGTATAAATTTCATATATTGGTGGTGAAATGTAAAGACCAATTGGCAGCAGTAATCTCCCCTTTACCACCAGCGGGCGTGCGAAAATGCATTTCTTTTTGTTTTAAGAGACAAAAATTCTTTTGTGTTGTATAGGTACTAATAAATATTACTATTTGCTTTTTCCCAATAATCCATTTTTGCCGTCTCGTGGCCGAGTGCTTAGCACGCTTGACTATTGATCTAAGGGACCTGGGTTCGAGGCCCGGGTAAGACATGGATGTATGTGTCGTTTTTCTGCTGAGGTCCTGCCATCCTCTCAGACCTTATACTGTGGCATATAAACTGACAGGCTCCTGTCAGACCTCTGTGGCAAGCAGCTGCTTGAGGGGGTATTTATTTAGCCGTCCCAGGGCCGAGTGGTTAGCGCGCTTGGCTACTGATCTACGGGACCTGGGTTCGAGCCCCGGATAAGGCATGGATGTATGTGTCGTTTTTCTGCTGAGGTCCTGCCATCCTCACAGACCTTCTACTATGGCATATAAACTGACAGGCTTTTGTCAGACCTCTGTGGCAAGCAGCTGCTTGAGGGGGTATTTTTTTTTTTAATAATCCATTTGTTCGAATATCTTCTGGTAGAGGGCATTAAGGGCTGAATATAAAAAATTCTCTTTGAAACGAGTTCCTTATATTCTCCATAAGCGATATGTTATTCTTCCAGTTTAATTCGTCATATTATAGGCTATTACGAACTTTAAAATAATTATAAATAATGAACACTAAATTAAACCTTAATGTTATTTAGAACAAAAATAGTAGTAATTCGTTTAAACTTAAAATTATTGTGTTATTAGAAACATCACTGACCGTTCATTAATGAAACACAAAATAACAAAAAAATAAATCTTACATCTTTAATTACAAAAGACTGATTAAAAGGTTAAGTTATAGGGGAGGGAGTGACTCAATCGGTAGCACGCTAAGCTTGTAATCTGCTGTTCCCAGTTTCGAGACCCACTTGGGCCAGCGTTGAGATTTATCTCTGCAAAACCCCCACCCTTCCCTCATCTAATAGGGGACACTAATGGGTTTGGAAAGGCTACCATCCGTCGGATGGGATGTTAAGCCGTGGCACCGTGTGCAAGAGATTCATACTCTGCGCACGTTAAAGAACACGCTGGATGGCGTTGACGAGAGGCTACCACCTGTCTCCCAACAGCTCTCCAGTGGGTCCCCTTCACTTAACCTTCTCTGAGCCCTCGAGGTCCTTGTGACTTGGCCATCCCATTGTGTGAAAAAAAAGTGCCGCTCAGAGGTAAAACAGCTTAACCCACTAATATATCCAGGGGCGGGGTTGGCTCAGTCAGTAGCGTGCTAGGCTTGTAATCTGCAGTTCCCAGGTTCGAGTACCAGCTGGACCAGCATTAAGATTTATCTTCGGTAAACTCCCCACCCAGCCCTCGGTCAGTAGGGGACACTAATTGGCTTGGAAAGGCCGCCGTCATTCGGGATGGGACTTTAAGTCCTGGCCATGTGTGGGAGAGCTATGCACTGTGCTGACTGTTCACATTAAAGAACATGCTGGATTGCGTAAGGCAGTGGTTCTCAACCTTTTGTTCTTCACGTACCCCCTTGGAAATGTGTATATAACTGGCGTACACCTTGTATAGATAGATAAAACTATAGTTATAGTATAACAATGGGAATAAAACACTTACTTTGTTACTAGATCTAGCGACTTTTGAGCTCTCACTGTGTGCCGCAAAAAATTTTTACCGCGTACCCCACGTTGAGAACCCCTAGCCTAAGGGATACTACCATCGTATCTTAACAGCTGTCCAGTGGATCCCCTCCCGAGCCCTTAGGGTCCTTGTGATCTGGCCATTTACCCCATTGTGTGAAAAAAAGAAAGTGCTTCTTATGAGATAACCTAACCCTAATCAATGCTCTGATAACGCTATTTACACGGGGGCGGCTCAGTCGTTAGCGCGCCAAGCTCGTAATCTGTAGTTCCCAGGTTCGAGTCCCGGCTGAGTCAGCGTTGAGATTTATCTCCGCAAAATTCCTCGCCCTGCCCACGGTCAGTAGGGGACACCATTGGGCTTGGGAAGGCCGCCAGTCCGTCGGATGGGACGTTAAGCCGTGGCCCCGTGTGCGGGAGAGCCATACCCTGTGCACGTTAAAGAACGCCTAATGGCCTTGACGGGAGGCTACCATCTGTCTCCCAACAGCTGTTCCAGTGGGTCCCCTCGGCCAACCTTCTCTGACCTTCGGGGTCCATGTGACTTGGCCATTTAGCCCATGGTGTGCCAAAAAGTGCCGCTCAGAGGTAAAACAACCCAACCCAACAACTACGCTATTTACACTCTATTACCAAAATGCTGATTAGTTTCTTGTTTCTTCCTTGTGAGGAAGAATTTTGAAGGTTATAGTCACTTATGGAGGTGAGCCAAACCCTATGCAAACTGTGGGATAGCTAATTAGCTCACTATATAATAGGAAAAAGAATTTCCATTCAGAGTTAACAACTATCTAACAGATCCAGGTATTTGAAGCAACATTTTATATGGCGAAAATGGTGGAAATATATATTTCCCTTGTAGCCATGCAATACATGGGACGCAAACGAGCAAAAAGTTTAAAAAGGATTTTTTTAAATCCTTGAAGGTCTAGTATTTGAGCTTTCTTCATCGCTTGGAGCAATAAGCAAGTTTATTGCCCCGACTTCAAGTATAGTTAAGGACCTTATTGCATAATGCAGTATCTGATTCCAATAAATTTACAATATTCTTTCTATCATTTATAATGGTATCTATGATATCTTCACAGTCTCGCAATAGGAGTTGCATAATGGAAAGTTTAGTTTATTGTCAGGGCTGAGGATATTTCACAGGTGTCAGAAAGCGAATTTATGGGATAAAACAGCAGAATTCTAGAACCAAAAATGTCGCTGCCCAAGGCGGTGGAAGGCCTTGCACCAGTCTTGTTTGTCGGTTAATTTTAATCGAAACACGTATGTCCTTTCAGCTGTTGCTGTGCGCTCAGGCGAGTCCATCCGACTACTTTAGTGAATCACAAAGCATGACAGCCTTTTCTGAACATTGTCGAGATTGAAGTGCGACAGCAGTGACGTGTTTCTCAAAAATATACTGTGGAATTAAAATTATTTTATAGGAAGATAAATATTTTGCTTCATAGCCTTTATGAGATGAGATTTGGTGTGGAAATTTGTAAGGCGTGTTAATAAGGGTATCAATAAATGGTTTTTACACAAAACAGGAAAAAAACCCGACCAGTTTACTTTTTTACTGTTGTAGACATCACTAAGCAGACGCGAATAGTTTGCTGTTTGTACTGGTTCTTTTGTCTGAATACATTGATCTTCGAAATTATAATCCGATAGGGTTATATTATTGACTGGCCTTACAAACATACAAACTCTAATAATTTTGGTAGAGAATATAGTGGTAAATCGATAAACGATTTCACGGCATCATTATTCAACATAAAAATGGATAACGCTTTTTTGCCGGTTAGATTTATTTACACAAGTGTTGCAATGTTCTATTTACATGGGGCCGAGCCCTTTCGACTGTACTCAGCAGTCATCATCAGGACGGCGTACAGTTCCTTGCATAGGCGGATTGTACGCCTCCCTGATGATGACTGCTGAGTACAGTCGAAAGCCCTCGGCCCCATGTAAATAGAACATTGCAACACTTGTGCAAATAAATTTAACCGGCAAAAAAGCGTTATCCATTTTTATGTCCAATAATTTTAAATTCCAATCTTATTCGATACTGACACGATTTAATTCCGAACACAATTTACATTATAAAATGTGTTATTTCATACTGGATAAGTTTGTTTATTCTTAACGGAACTTTTATGCCTTTTACCTCACATCTTAATCTTTAAAAACCACTTCATTAAAAAATATTTTCTTGTGAAGTCAATGCAGGGGCGACTCTAAGGAGTAAGAGAAAAAATCAGAGAGAACCATTGCACAGTTTCATCATTGAGTGTCCGATTTTTAAGAATTGCACCCCCCCCTCAAAAAAAAAGGGGGGGGGGGAATGTTCCTGGGACAGCCTCTGAGTACTCATAAATTTTTTTTTTCCTTACTCCTAGGACGACAGCTCACTCAGTAACAATACACTCGCTTAACCTGATGTTCCCTGATTCTAGTCTTGTTCTGAGAATTTTCTCTGCTAACCCATGCCCTATTCTCGATGAGAAAAAGGACACCAGTGATCACGGAAAGACCATGGCCCTTAGGGCCCTTGTGACTTGCTCATTTAGCCCATTGTGTGCAAAAAAGTGCCGCTCATTGCAAACTGTATATTTACAGTATATCAACAGTATATTCCCAGTTTGTACTGGGAATATACTGTTGATATACTGTAAAAAAATTCCCAGTTTGTACTGGGAATTTTTCCGCTAACCACTGCCCTGTTTTCGATGAGATAAAAGACACCAATGGTATTGGAAAGACCAGGTCCAGTGGGTCTCCTCCTCCAACCTTCTCTGAGCCCTTGGGGTCCTTGTATCTGGTTATTTGGCCAATTCTGTGTAAAAAAAAAGTGCCGCCCATAGGTAAAATAGTCTAACTCGTATGCAGGCGAGCCATGCGCTGTATACGTTAAAGAGTAATGTGAGTATGAACACTTCCACCTCTCTTCTGAAAGCTGTGGAATGGATTCCTTCCCCTACCTCTGAGCTCTCAGTTAGAGCAGAAAATTCTTAACGCAGGCACAGTTTGGGATTCGAATCTGGAAACATAAAATTTAGAGCCTGGAACGTCAGCAACCCCCGCTTCATAAAACTAGAGCGATAATATTTTGTTTAGTGTTTTTGAAACTGTGATCCGTGTAGTTAGTCTTTTTAACCGTAACTGATTTAACTGTCTAAGCACATGGATAGAAACATATACAAGGACATTCTAAAAGAATACCTATATTTTATTAAATAATTAAATAACAAAAGTAATTGTATGTACAGAATGTCAAGAAACAGTCAACAGACTTCAATATGTGGCTTCATTCCACGCGATAACTTGGGTTCCGTACTCAGCTCAGGATATCGTGTTAAACATTTGCAGTGATTCGTTTAAATGCTGTAAATTAACAATTTTTTTCCTGGAATTAACTGTTTCTTAATGTATACCCCCCCCCCCCCCAAAAAAAAAAAAAGTTCCAAAGTCAAACTTGACGCCGTCATAATAAGGAAACTTGGAGAGTTTCTTGACATTGTATATAATGACGCTGTATATTAATATATATTTTTTGACGTATAATAAGATTATATCCTAAAAATTACTAGCAATTCGGAAATGCTCAATGCCCCGATTTATTTTTTATTCATCCGAGGTATTGTCTTAAATGTTTGGGATTTACCTCTCTGAATGTGGAACACTGGTTAAATTGAATTTTGAAAAAGTTGAGTTGTTTTACCTCTAAGGTGCACTGTGTGCACAATGAGTTAAATGGCCAGATTATAGGATTGAAAACCTGGCAACTTCTTGGCATTTTCAATGTCTGAAGATGCATTGAAAACCTGACAACTTCGAGTTCTTACGGCACACTTCATTAAAATTCCAATCCAATATGATTGAAATTTCCTTCATGCCCATTAAACTTCTGTGGTGCATTAAGCCACGCTTGATAAACGGAAGAGTTACCAGCACCAGTCTTTTAAAAATGGTCGGTTATTATTAGAAATATTCAATGGGTACAGGTGGTACTATAACAATATCATCAAACGCAACGAAATTCTAAGCATTTTATAAAAACAATTCGAAATATAATAATGTAATCTAGTTTTATTTTTGATTTTTGCGGTACTGATTTCTGAAGATCCTCCTTTAACTAGAGATAATATAAAATGTACTTCGTGAACGATTGCATAGCACAGATAAGTTTGTTTTCAACTAGCGGCACTTTTATACTGTCAATGGCTATAAATGTCAGACCACAAGAACTCCATAGATCAAGATAGAATCGTTAAACGAGACCCATAAGTATCTTTTATGTGCCAAAGAGTGCCATCTACATGTATTAAGCCTATCTAGTGTGTGCCTAACGCCATATACAACGGACATCGTCCATTTGAAGTACATCATCATATTTTTTTCGCAAAGGTCAGTCGGGTTTCATTTTCTGCTAAACCCTGAGTAAAACAGTATGTATTCTGTACCATACGTATACCATGTGTCGAGGTACAACTGCAAGCATACAAAGGATTACGTTTGTGCATTGAAAACGGAAATGATTAACCATGTTAGCGGAATGATTAACCATATAAGTGAGACTTCTTCAGAAACAATTTCTTATTTTTTTATGGCTGTTCTTTAGTTAAATTATTCAAGCATCCTACTGTTAAATCACTAATCCTATTTTCAGATCTTAGAGTAAAATGTGGAATCTGTGTTTTATGTCCAAAGTTTGAAGAAGGATTAAAATTATATCTGCGTAGTTAGTGACTTCGAGTGTTTCAATTTTGTTTGCCCAAATTGACTAGTGTAGTTTTTACAGTGGGTCAACATAATTGAAAAAATACAGTACAATAAAAATAAATAAATAAATACTCCCTCAAGCAGCTGCTTGCCACAGAGGTCTGACAGGAGCCTGTCAGTATATAGAATTCATAAATTTCTCTGCTTGGCTACTGGTCTAAGGGACCTGGGTTCGAGCCCCGGTTAAGGCATGAGTGTTCGTGTTGTTTTTCTGCTGAGGTCCTGCCATCCTCAGACCTTCTACTGCGGCATATAAACTGACAGGCTCCTGTCTGACCTCTGTGGCAAGCAGCTGCTTGAGGGAGTATTTTTTATTTACATAACGTAACATATGTTTCAACATTTGAAGGTCTTTGGCAGGGATGACGTTTCTCTCATCAGTGACCTCAAATAATCTGAAAATCTGAAGAACGAGTTAGAAATCGCAACTGTTAAATCAACTTGGTCCATTCTGCTGTCCACCCTTATTTCCTTGTTCTCCTTAACGCTGGGGCGGGGGTGGCTCAGTCGGTAGCGCGCCAGGCTCGTAATCTGTAGTTCCCAGGTTCGAGTCCCAGGTGGGTCAGCGTTGAGATTTATTTCCGCAAAATTCCCCGCCCTGCCCACGGTCAGTAGGGGACACCGATGGGCTTGGAAAGGCCGCCGTCCGTCGGATGGGACGTTAAGCCGTGGCCCCGTGTGCGGGAGAGCCATACCCTGTGCACGTTAAAGAACACGCTGGATGGCCTTGACGGGAGGCTACCATCTGTCTCCCAACAGCTGTTCCAGTGGGTCCCCTCCCCCAACCTTCTCTGAGCCTTCGGGGTCCATGTGACCTGGCCATTTAGCCCTTGGTGTGCAAAAAAGTGCCGCTCAGAGGTAAAACAACCAAACAACCCAAAATCCTTAACGCTGTATATGTGCAGTCAACTTGATGTTTTCTTTCATCCGCCTTCGTCTGGGCGTTGTGCACACTGCGCACGCCTTCTCACTCCATCTGCTGCGCGAAGTGCTTAGTGTATCGTTGGGTTTGCGGAGAGACGGAACTCCAGCTTGCCTATCTCGCGGAGAATGTCATGGCAGTCGTCCAGTTCTTGACCGTGACCGAATTTCTGTCCCATATGTGCTTGTCAGCGTCAACTCTTTTGTGCATCAATGACAAATCATTACTGGTAGGTGTCCGTTTCGTCCTTCATTCTGCCTTCGTTGTTTCGAATACGTTTCCTCTCCAGACGAAGAGCTGAAGTTGTTTCTATACGCGTTTGTTAAGCCCTGCGTGTCAGATGCTTAGCGCCGATTGTGCGTGACAACTAAGGTATATCTTGTCATCTTTGAGCTTCGTTAAGAGAACTGTGAGGATTGTTGTGTTATTATTAGCGTGAGTGTTGGCTTTCCGCGTGTGGCATCCGCCGAGTAACTGCAGGTCTCTTTAGTTACAGAAAATAGTAAAAAAAAATTGTTATTTTGCGTGTTGAGTTCGTATTGATTCAAGTGTCTACCTAGTTTGGCCAGATCATTAAGTGCTGGCCTTCTATAATTAGCTTGACACCATCCAAAAAATACCGTGCCAGCACTAAATCGTTAAAATGCTACGAATTACGTCAAAAGTTGTCGCTACAAGTTAGAGAGAGAGATTTGTAACTTCCTGAGACTGTATTCGGCAAAGTACTTAGGAGCAAATGTTGATTGTCATAGCAACAGTTTACGTCAGGATTAGAAACCAGCTATGGGTTTTCCACTTTTATGTGCAGGAAGGAGCAGTTTTGAGATTTACGAAATAAAAACTATTCAAAGAACATACAAATGCTATAAAAATTTTATCTTTAGTGATATTAAGTATTTATTTGATAATAAATTAGCACTAAAAATATAATTAGTTTAAAATATTGTTTCTTTATTTAATAGATTTCTCGGTTTCTTCAGTTGAAAGCTTTGAAGTCGATACAAAATTTAGAGGAAAGTTTTCTTGTGCCGGTGCGATACGAACTCAGACCTCCTGATAAACATGATGAAATATAAGGAGAATAACATCAGGAGGTTGTGGATTCCTATCCCATCCGTCTCAAAAGGTTTTTCCTCTAAATTTTGATATCGATGTTAAGAATGACTTAATATCTTTCAATATTGTTTCATATTACTGAAATTGGAAGTCGTTATTTCTTTACGAAGAAAATTTTCTTTTTTCGGAAATTATAAAAAGCATCTGATTTGCCACTTCAAGTAATTTTAAATTGGAGTGGGTGAGGGGTGGTGGAGTGAAATATTAATAATAATAAAAAAAACTTCTTTTGGGGGGGAACAGAAAGAATAGGGCTTAATTTGAGGTAGCCAATAATACTCCCCACATCAGAAGGGTTCATTTAAGATGTAACTCGTTACGCTCGGTCATTCTTGTACTTATTTTCCCTTATTTAGACGATCGGCAGGTGAAGAAAGATTGTGGATCTAACCAATACCTTGCTTTAAGTTATGGCCAGAGGAGGATATTTTTATCGAATTTGGAGGTCCTACCTACCTCTTACCATTTAAGAGAAGTTTTTCCTCCTTTTTGGAGTGAAACGAGCCTTGTCCTTTAGCTGTGGTTAGTGGTTGGTAGAAGAGATGATTTTTTTTTGAGTGGCAGTGTTTTGATGAAGTTTATTCACTTTATTACAAGTTAAAGCAATTTTATCGAAAAGCCAGTTTAAAAACAGAATTTAAAGAAATTATTAAAAACAGGCTGCACATTTTGAGGCATTCTTTGCTCCTGCACAGGCATAAATCTCAGGGGGGGGGGGGGGGGGAGGCGATTAGGGTGAAGAGAGACTAGAGTGATGTTTGAGATTCTGTTTATCTTTCCAGAAATTATTCCTGACAAATAGTGAAGTATGTTTTTTCCACTACGATCGAATGACTTCTATATATATTCTTACAATTATATGTAATACGCAGCATAATCACAAAGTTTTCTTTAAAACTTCAAACATGTATAACTAACCACCAACGGAGCACATTGAAGAGAAATATCAATGCATGAAGCTGAAGATGGGCCTTCGGAGGTGATGTGGCAGACATCCCAATGAAATTCAGTTTTATCCTACTCTTTGCCGAGTATCTCTGAAAATTAATTGTGCTATAGCAACAAATCCTTTCCATCAGGTTTATTGATGAATTGTAATGGCGGATGATTAACTGCATCATTGATAGTAACACTAAGGAAGAAGGGAAAGAAATTGAGTGGGATTATGCTGGTGAATGATGAAGTAATACCAATCCAGCGGCCTGGGAATTGTTGATTTAGATAATCTCGCAATTAAGGTAATGTGGAGGCTTCCATCTGGTTGGAAAATGATTCTTCCTGGTCGTCATTTATTTCTCATAATAAAATATTCTTGAAGGTATCCAAATACAGGACAGTTGCAACTGTATTTCAAGTTGAAACAGAAAGGCCTGTGTAATATTTTGCAAGCTGACAAAAAACTACATATTTCCCTTCATTCTCATGTTATTATTCTTCATTCTCATGCTACATATTTACTTCATTCTCATTATCATATTCTCATGTTATTGATGGTGGTCTCGTGTGACAAAGTGGTTATATATGTTTGAAGTTGTAAAGTGACTTTGTAATTATCATATAATGTGTTATGCGCACCTCGCGGTTGCAAGCACTATTCAATTTTTATGTAGAAAATGTAAATTTAAATCCGTGGCGTTGTGTTTCCCACATTGCCCATTTACGAATTATTCACTTAATTAGACAATGCGGGCCGCAAAAATTACAGGCCGTCTCCTTAGGGGAAGACGTTTTTAATAATAGGAACAATGATGAACGCAACTCAGGTTTATGGAAATATAAAACAATAACAATATTTATTGACACAAAATATTTAAAAGTACAGGCAGAACAATTAATTTTTCTAATAATCAATCGTCTATCGTGGACTTAAAAAAAAGGAAGAACTTAAAGAATTAAATGGACTATAGAACTGTGGAACCTCTTTACAATAAATCTAAAATTAAGGATAGCAACTTACAAGTTAAAGGAAGGGTAAGCGTACCGTTCTAAGTGCTCAGTTCGTCCGTCCGCTGCATCGGATTACGGCCAGGTCGTCGTCACTCTAGCTTCGGGTGGGGACCATCTCCTTAATTCGTCCTTTAGCCGATGACTGGGAAAACATCTCCGTCGCATTGTGGCTGAAGTGGAGACGAGCTCTCAGTTGACCATCACATACGCTGTTGGGTAATTTGGCTGCGGCGAAGAAAGGTGGTTGGCTGCATCATCGTGGTTATGTTGGAAGGGGGACGGTGCCCTTCAGTGGTTAGGCGCTTCGGAAGCAAATTCGTCTCTCTGCTTCTAATTTTAGGAAACCACTCATTCATAGGGATGTCCTTGCGTTAACGCATCAAATTACACTGCTTTTGATTCAAAGTCCTGCACTCATTTCCAGTGATTCTGATATGCCGATACCGAATCTGGCTCGCCCAGAGCTCTGGCAGTCCCGTCCAACTGCTCTCTCTAAAATCTCAGTGCTATCTGCTCTGTTCAAAATCTCGGTCCAACTGAAGCTCTCCCTGCCTGGCTACCCCACTTTCCTTTCCCCTTGTTTTTCCCGAAAATGGTAGGTTAACCATATGTAGCATCTGCAGAGGAACTTACGAGTAATAAATTCCCCCCAGGGGGTCTATCGCTGCGCTTGAGGTTGACATCGCCGCCTGAGAAACAGAATACCTCGTTCGTTACTGTAAACAACTGGACAATGTTGTCCAGTCCTACATCTGAATTTGATGTGGGGGACGATTTCCCGAATACAGCTTCTCATGTGAGATCGCACTAAAGCTCTCAGCAGTCTTTTGCACCCCCAGACCATTCCGGTGGGACCTTACACTGCGAGAGAATAAATGGTGATTCTGCCTGTCATCCACCCACGGGCGCAGGGCGTTCTCTGTCATCAGGGCAGCTGCGAATCCCACCCCCTCCTAACGTGTCCACCCTGTTAGTCTGTTCGTGTATTCCCTCTGTGTTTAAAAAAAACTCAAGTGAGAAATTAATTAAAAAAAATAAATCGTTATGCCTGATGTAAAATCAGTGCATAACAAATGTAGCAGTGGGTCCAGGAGGGCACACATACCTGCCATGAAGGCACCACTGGCCCAGGCAAACAACTGGATGGGGGAGGATCATGCAATACTGAGAGCAACCATAACGACACCGATGGCATCGCTATCTACCATCCGAAGACACGTAACATCCTCCACAGAGCATGCTGTATCAAGACATACAATTGGAAGATGACTGGTATCTTTCAATTATAAGTGAGAATTGCATTCTCACTGCTCTTTATGATGGCTACCAAACATCGACAGCTCTGTTTCGAATGGTGTTGTGCCCGGGTAGCATGGAGTTCATCAAACTGGTGGCGTATAGTGTTCAGTGACGAATCCCACTTTTGCCTGATAGTGGATGACCAACAAATATGTGTCTGGGTGACTTCAGGCCAGTGCCCCGATCCGACCTTCATTGTGGAGTGACACACAGTCATCACGTTTTGTGTTACAACCTGAGGAGCCATCTGTGGCAGCTGGTCTCTTCTAATAGTGTGACATGGTACCTTAACAGCAAAGCGGCATATTGACGACATATAATCATTATATGTTTTGTCTCCTGGCCTCTTTGCTGGAAAAGGCTTCCCAGCAAATTCTTTTTTAATTTTTGGAAACAACCAAAAATCTCATCGTGCAAGATCGGGTGAATATGCAGGTTGGCTGTTTGATTTTTTTCCTGCTCCAGATAGGACGTAACTTGCCGGCGCTTTTTGAGCACTGGCATTGCCATAAAGAATGAGAAACTTTGAGCGCCTGTTGTTGGACGCTGCTCCTTCATCTTAAACATTTTGGGCAAAACAATGTTTGGTGGTAAGGTGCCCAGGGCTACCACTCCATGGGATTTGAAAAAAATCGTGAACATCGTCTACCTTGAGCAAAAGTCTTGTCAGAGGATTTGGGGACACGGCTCATCTGCAACCCAAACATAATTGTTGATCTTTCTGGAAATTGTATAGTAATAAAATCATGTGTCATCACCTGTGACAATGTCTGTTAACCCTTTCACGACTAAGGGAAACATTTTTCCCATTTTAAAATTGGTGATTGTCGTATTTAATTATAACCTTATCTGCATTTTTTATACAGAATGTCAAAATAGAACGTATGCCGAACGCAATTACGTAAACGGGAACGTTTAGAAAACAAAAACAGAACTGTCAGGACGCATAATATATGTACTATGTGCAATGTCCATCTTTGCCTCACTACCAAAAGAAATTGCTTCGCAGAATATCATAATTAGCACATCATTTTGTATAGTAATTTTATTTCATAATTTTGTATTATTTTAGTTAACATTTTGTTCTAATAAACCAATAAATAAAAGACATTGCATAATAAGCCTAACTATAATTTGTGTTACCTTTATAGTCCATTGGGAAAAATATTTCCCATAAAATTCCAAAAAAAACTGCACATTGTTATGTATTTTTCGTATGATTTTTATTTATTTTACGTCTAAACAAACTAAAATAAACAGTTACATACTAATATTTACTCTTAGAAACCTTATGGTCCTGAAAGGGTTAACCGTTTAGGGCCACTAGGCTCAAACATTGTTAGCATCTCCTTGCACGAGTCGACTCTACCCCACTTTTGCTGTTCTGTCAGTTTGTGGGTTTATTCGGTCAAACCCAAAAACCACAAACTTCGTATTACGCACCAAAAAAAAAAACATTTGGCCGAGAACTTTCGGAACTTTAAATGTTGATGAATAATTGTTTTCACATTGTCATTAGGGGCGGGGGTGGCTCAGTCGGTAGCGCGCCAGGCTCGTAATCTGTAGTTCCCAGGTTCGAGTCCCAGCTGGGTCAGCGTTGAGATTTATCTCCGCAAAATCTCCCCGCCCTGCCCACGGTCAGTAGGGGACACCGATGGGCTTGGAAAGACCGCCGTCCGTCGGATGGGACGTTAAGCCGTGGCCCGTGTGCGGGAGAGCCATACCCTGTGCACGTTAAAGAACACGCTGGATGGCCTTGACGGGAGGCTACCATCTGTCTCCCAACAGCTGTTCCAGTGGGTCCCCTCCCCCAACCTTCTCTGAGCCTTCGGGGTCCATGTGACCTGGCCATTTAGCCCATGGTGTGCAAAAAAGTGCCGCTCAGAGGTAAAACAACCCAAACCCAACCCACATTGTCATTCGATACACTGACATCTAAACTTATTGCCGAAATGGTGATGTGTGGGTTTTCCTTTATGAGTTCACAAAGAGCAGCGAATGTTCTCTCGTTCACGGCCTTCTTCGGTTTTCTTACATGAGATCTTCGAAGCCCTGCCGTCCTTCTCTGAATTTGTGCTTCCATCCCGCAATAGTGCCATATGAACAAGCATCATCTCCGTGTACTTATAAATCGGCATGAGTTTTTTTCGCGTCATCCCCAAGTTGCATCCATGTGAAAATATGGAATCTTTCCTTGTCTTTAATAGGCTCCATTTTCGTAGGCACAGGTTTCGCAAACTTTATGTGCCGCCATTGAAGAGAGAAACGATGATGTGGCCTTTGTTTATAGCACGTAATGACAAGTTTAGACAGGCTTTCAAACAAGTCGTAGTTCTTTAACTTCGGAGGAACGAATGCAAATTTACAGACACTTGTCAATAACTTTCTGATCGTCCTCAGTATTTCGCACCGACTTCAGCTCGTTTGAATTATTAGCAAATTAATGCAAATGCAAAAATTAATTTTATTGAAAAGTACCAAAAAATGTAAATGAGTTGAGTTTCAGAGCGGCGCTTTTTTTTCACACAATATGCCAAACGGCCAGGTCACAATAACCCCAAGGACTCAGAGAAGGGGATACAGATACAGTTCTGAATGTAATCGATTTGGATTTTGAACATTCCTTACTCATTACCAAAGGAACTACGCAAGCAGAATTATTTAACATCGTCAACAAGGTTAGCAAATTATTGATCTCAAAAGTGAGTTTAAAAATTAAAACAACAAATTTTTAATCGTTTTTATAGCGAATATTTCAATTTTGTCAGATTCAGAATTTTAATTTTTCGAAATAAATTTTCATAATTCTTTAAATACTGAACAAATACGGTTTAAATGGATATTACTAAGATATATCTTCTGTCATATTTTTCATAAAAAATTTTCTGAAGAAATTTGCAGAGCTTCAAATTTGACTTTTAAAGTGGTCTTTGGAATCAGTTGAAGATAAACGAGAAAAATATCAATCCTGCTATGGGAAACACAGCTTAATTAGCAGCAACACATCCATACTAGTCCCTGTTTGTTTCCCATTTCATTGGGAAGCAAGCCACCCGACTGTTCCGGTCAGGGGAACCGTCAGCAACAATGAATAATGGACCGTCGAGCGACATGGGCACAGCAGGTGGGGTTAAGGGTCAGTCCTCAATGTTGCCGTAACATGTTGTCTAGTGTTGAAATCGTTAACCAAAGTTTGGAAATCGCAAAAACTTTGAAACATTTTAGCTAATCTTGGCCTCAAATATTGGATGCTCGCTTTCAAAGAGAATGAAATATTTTAGCTTTTAGCACCCTCTAACAGCGGAATTTCAAAGTATATGAGGATCGGGAAATTGCAAAGAGTGTAATTTTGCTTTTACTAATAACTATTAAAGACAAAAAGAATTTTTCCTTTCGTAAAACTAAATTTTAGCGTTACCCCAGCCCCTTGGGATAAAAGGGGCAAAGCATTGCAGCCAAATGTAGATGACCTTTGTACATGACTCTACGTCAAAATTTATCTGTTCAACCCTTACCCTAAGCCCTATCTGTTTCAACCCTTACCCTATCTGTTCAACCCTTACCTTAAGCCAATATACTGGTTTTTGAAATTATGATTATGTAACCTTCATTTTTCCTTGTTATTAGTTGATGTTATTTAATTATGTGTTTTCACGCTTTGTCATCTGTCCGTCTGTCTACCGATATTCAGCTTATTTTTTTTAAAGAAAATAAAGATTCTTTTGTGGTTGGATAGGCACTCATGAAATATAGGATTCCATTTTCCGAATTCCCATTAGTTTTAAATTCCACCATTAGAGGGCGCTAAATTTGGAAAATGGCAAAATTTTTACCGACTATTGTAAACGATATATTCCGACTGGAAATGTGAAATTTGGGTGGTGGAGTGTGGTGGTGAAGGGTCTATTGTGGCAACAGCGATTTGCTCCCTTCTCCCAGGGGATTATAAAGCGAATTTTGTGTTAAGTATAAATGAAATTTTTTCTAAATTAAATAGATGTTAATGAAATATTACTACTTTTATTATCCGAATCATTCAGTAGTTCGAATATTTTAGCATTGAAAAGTGCAAAAATCGGAAAATTAACTTTTTCCTTTTAAAAACTAGCATTCCATATTCGCTAGAGTCGAGAATTTATTTTTCTAGTTCAGAATTAAATGCTCTTTCATTTGCAATGAAACATTTATAAAACAGTATAAAGAAATATTTCTGCCCTGCTCACGACGAGAAAAGGAGATGCCTTCCCAGATGGACTTGGGAAGGCATCCTTCCATCGGATGGCACGTTAAACCGTGATCAAGTGTGCAGGAGAGTTACACCTTGTGTTAAGGAACATGCTGGGTGGCCTCTTGATAGGAAGCTTCCATCTGTTACCTAGCAGCTGTCCGATGGATCCATTTCCTCAACCTTCCCTGAGCCCTTGGAGTCCTTGTGACCTGACATTTAGCGCATTGTGTGCGAAATGAATCCTCTTTCAGAGGTAAACAGCCACCTCTTGTGACGTTTAACATAAACACTCGTGTGGCGTAATAACATAAATTTTGCATTAGAAATTTTTGGCCTTAAAATATTTAAAAAATCCAGTATCGTTTCAGTGAACAAGAGCAATAATATTTTGCCTCTTATATGGAAGAAAAATATTCAGACATAACTTTTTAAAAAAACAAGGATTCTTATGTAAGATTGAGCCTAAAAACACTCTTAAGTAAACGCAAATGTTATAGATTTGCAGCATTTTTTTTTATGAGCGAACTGCCTCTTTAAGCTGATATGCATCTTTAATTAGAGTGTTGTTGTTCCGAAACAGATTGTTATCCTCATCCCATTGCATTCTACTGCAGTTGCAAGAAATTTTAGGTCGAAGTAAGGAAAATAAAAAAAAATGCTGACCGGTTTAGTAGATGTATATGTAGTCTGAACGAAACGTTTTGATGTTTCGGTGAGTCGTAAAAATGAAATTACGCGAGAACTTCATAGCTAAATAATAAAGTTGATTTTGGCAGCTTCTTTCTTGCTCTTCTGAGTTTATTTCACGAAATGCTGAAAGTTGACAATACATCAAGATTCCGATTGTGTCGATAATTCATAGTTGCTTCAAATTATGATTCATTTTTATTTGCGTCGCTAAAAATGCGTTTTTGCTTCGTTTTTAGGTGACAAGTCAACAGCAGCTATTCATCATCTCTTAGGCCGGCTGGAGAACGGAAAAATATTACGACGAAAGTCGAAAAACGACTTTTTGCGACTCATAAATTATTCATTTTAAAGTTAAATGATCCAGTATTTCTGAAACAGCTATTTTATGGAGAAGAGAAAGCAGACTGTTCGGCAGACTCTGGGAAGCTTCTTGTCTACTAGAAATGAGTTCGGGCTCAGAATATATTTCAAATATTTTTATTAACATTCCCACCTTTCAAATCAGATTGAATTGTTTTACCTCTGAGCGGCACTTTTTTACACACCATGGGCTAAATGGCCAGGCCACAAGGACCCCGAAGGCTCAGAGAAGGTTGGGGGAGGGGACCCACTGGAAGAGCTGTTGGGAGACAGATGGTAGCCTCCCGTCAAGGCCATCCAGCGTGTTCTTTAACGTGCACAGGGTATGGCTCTCCCACACACGGGGCCACGGCTTAACGTCCCATCCGACGGACGGCGGCCTTTCCAAGCCCATCGGTGTTCCCTACTGACCGTGGGCAGGGCGGGGAATTTTTGCGGAGATAAATCTCAACGCTGACCCAGCTGGGACTCGAACCTCGGAACTACAGATTACGAGCCTGGCGCGAAACCGACTGAGCAATCCCCGCCTCTTTTCAAATCAGTCTTTAGTAATTAAAAATAAGCACAGTGCGACTTTTAATGTTTTTATGTTTCCCTATCTTTAATAAACGAATGGCTCTTTACGTTTATAATGAGTTTACCCACGAATTTTCCATTTCTAGTGTCATTAACATTTTTCGTTCTAAATAACATTCTGATTTGCTCATAAAATTATTAAAATTAATAATATATGAATAAAAAGTAAATGATTAGCGATATGCATTTCCATATATATGTCATATGATGCGTGAGATAATTTTTTTTTCCCCAAATCGGTCGGCCTTGGTCTTAACGATTGTGAAAATGGTTTGGGCGAATTCGTGTTCCAAAAATTGTATCCGGACTCGTCTCTGTTGTACCCCGAACAGGCTTTTGATTTGGTAGCAAAAGCCATCGTTGCTGTCATCAGTATAATCACCTAAATACTCTAGGTCAGGAACGTGCAACTTGACCGCGAAGTACTGTTGTCAGGTTCGCCGAGTGAATGTAAGATGGGTATTAATATTTTCACGTGGTTCAGAACTAGCATTTTTAAGGCAATTTATGACTTTTTTGAAGACATATTGTAGGAAAACTTACGAATTCAATCAGTGTGTTTATAGGCGTCGTCGTTCTCGCTTAACGATAATTGCATGTAGAAACGAAATTCGATTTCTAATTCAAATCACTTGTATAGTACGACGTTTTGCAACAGTTTTTAATTGAATTTAAATGGAAAAATGAAATATTTTTGCGCAAAATCTACGATTTACCCGCTCATTCTGGTTGAAACACACTTATATTTGGCACTAGAATGATGACTCTTCGGGTTATTCCCATTAACGAAAAGATAACCCGCTGGTGAAAACCAACTCTAGGGACATCAATTTCGCAAGAGATAACTTGTGCAAAGATTTATTATATTGTTTAATATTACATTTATATAACATTTCGTATGTATAATCTACATATTTTCTGTTCTATATTATTTTTCTCTCATATTATTGCCGCTTAAATGTTTAAATGTATGGTGTAAAATTGTTTTATATTATGTAAATTTGTTAATAGTTTAAATAGAGACCATCGTAAGACCAGAAACTATTTCAGATATTTTAGTTATTTCTTATGTGAAATATTATATCGATTTCCGCCGTTTAAGTTTGTAGTGCGATATTAGGAACTTACCCACAACACAAAATTAAGGTTTGCTGTATAGCATTGTTTTTCCCTTATACTGTTATGAAGTAACCGATTTTATAGCTATTTTTTGTTAAGAATTTTTGTTTCCGACGTTCTACACAGTTAGGCTTATTAGGACTCAGCACGAGCTCGATTATTTCTTTATGTATAATTTATACACAGCTCAAGTCGAAGAAGAAAAGATTTCTGTCGCATAGCATTATAAAAAATGTGGATACTATTCTTGATCAATAGCTAAGAATTATCAGTTGCATGAGTTATGCCTTCATAGTGTAGCGTATTTAATTTCATTTGGGTTAAATGACCAGGTCACAAGTACTGCAAAGGATAGGAGGATGGGACCCACTGACAGCTGGTAGAAGGCATTTGACTTCAGTAGCGCGCATCAACACCAAACGCATATGCAGGTTTTCTAATTTCATTCATTTTCGAGGTTGTTTTTATCGCCAGCTGTCCTCCGATTTCCGTGCGTAGTGAGCTTACACTTTATGTGATAATTTTATTTTTCCATACAGTGAGGGCGCCATTGTATTTCGTCGAAACCAATCTGTACTGAGACTTCCTTGCAGATACTCCTATAATTCCACTATATGCAGTATACATTTGCATTCATCTGCAGTAGCTCATTTCCCTTTACTATTTTGCAATGCATATATCCCCCAAATAACAATGTTGTCTGTATGTAAAGCTTGAAAATCTGTTTATATCCAGTCCCCGACTAACACGATTTCTACCAATATGATTTCGGTTTAACACGGTTTATTTAAATAGAGCTGGTTTTCGACTAACACGACTGGTTGGTTGTTCGACATAACAAGATTTCACCATTACTTCTCTGCGAACTTGTCACGTGAAGAAACGCTTGTAAACCTAATCATCTTCATTACTCGGCAGCAATTTTTACAACAACAAATTCTCGTTTTCAGTCTTTATTACTCGACAACCATCTATAAGACCATGTATTAAAATGAATTAAAATAAAGTTGCATTTAGCCATTTTTTCCGTTTCTACTATTATCATTGTTCCTTTTCAGCAAAAATGAGTTACATGTATTAAATATACATGAACAAATAAAAAAAAAAGTATTAACCAAAATATAGCCATTATAAAGAAATAAAATAAAAAAATGTATATGCTTTTTACATGAACTACTTATTTTTTTTTCTTTTATTGCTAGGCTTTTGTATTTAGCATCTTTTGCCGAGTGGTTAGCACGCTTGGCTACTGATCCAAGGGACCTGGGTTCGAGCCCCGGGTAAGGCATGGATGTGTGTGTTGTTTTTCTGCTGAGGTCCTGCCATCCTCACAGATCTTCTACTATGGCATATAAACTGACACGCTCCTGTCAGACCTCTGTGGCAAGCAGCTGCTTGAGGGGGTATTTTTTTTTATTTAATTGCCGTCATCAATCCGTTCTGGGTCAATCAACAGAACTTTCCTATTTGCATACTTTCTTATGAGAATTTTTTTTCCGACTAACATGATTTCACTTTATAAGAATTTTTTTAAGAATGCATCTGTTTTGGGGACTGGGTGTGTAGTGAAACCTGAGTGTCACTCACAAAATGGATTGAGTTGTTTTATCATTAAGCGGTACTTTTTCCATACAATGGGCTAAATGACCAAGTCACACAAGTGCCCCAAGGGTTCAGAGAAGGTAGGGGCGAGGAGACCCACTGGATAGCCGTTAAAACACAGAGGGTAGCCTCCCGTCAAAGCCATCCAGCATGTTCTTTAACGTCCACAGGGTATGGCTCTCCTGCACACGGAGCAACGGGTTAATGTCCCTTCGACAGACGGCGGCCTTTACAAGCCCGTCGGTGTCCTCCCCTACTGACCTGATCGAGGGCAAGGCGGAGAGTTTTGCTGAGATAAATCTCAACGCTGGCCCAAGCGAAACTCGAACCTGGAAATTGCAGATTACGAACCTGGCATGCTACAGACTAAGCCATCATCGCCCCACTCACAAAATGACTGAGTAAGTAAAGATGTAGATGCCTCCTCATCTACTAGTGGGCGGGGGTGGCTCAGTCGGTAGCGCGCTAGGCTCGTAATATGTAGTTCCCAGGTTCGAGTCCCAGCTGGGTCAGCGTTGAGATTTATCTCCGCAAAATTCCCCGCCCTGCCCACGGTCAGTAGGGGACACCGATGGGCTTGGAAAGGCCGCCGTCCGTCGGATGGGACGTTAAGCCGTGGCCCCGTGTGCGGGAAAGTCATACCCTGTGCACGTTAAAGAACACGCTGGATGGCCTGGACGGGAGACTACCATCTGTCTCCCAACAGCTGTCCCATGGGTCCCCTCCCCCAACTTTCTCTGAGCCTTCGGGGTCCTTGTGACCTGGCCATTTAGCCCATGGTATGCAAAAAAGTGCCGCTCAGAGGTAAAACAACCCAACCCATCTACTAGCACCTGTTAGGCCGAGGCAGAGAGTTTAAGTTTTACGCTTAATTTTGTGTTAATGTCGTCTCAGTGGCTCAGTGGTATCACGATGACTCTCGGTAACATTGCAACTGCCGAGGTCCGGGTTCGATTCCCGGGATAGCATGGTCGTTTGCTCTGTCATAATCTGCAGATAAGCTAGTAGCTCTGCATATCTGATCATAAATTGAAAGGAACAACGTTTGAGAGGCATTTATTTTTGCTTTAAAATTTCTTAGTTCAAACCGTGTCATTTTAAAAAAAAAAAGTCCACGTGAATTGAAAAGTGTAAATACACTGACAAGTTATTCCAAAGACGCTTTAATCAAATCCGCTAAATCGGGAACGATTGTATATTTAATTTATTGTCAAGGGCCACAAATGTATTAGAGCAAATTTCACCCAGAAACAGCAAACGAGGTCCTCTCTAGCTGTAAACGAATGCGGAGTTAAACGATTTATACATTAACACCAAAATAATAAACGGCGTTCTTCATAGTCAAATGATTTGGCGAGAACAAGCCAAGCAATGGTTTACTCAGAAAGTTCTTTTGGGAAAAGAAAAGAGGGGGATAACACCAACACCTCCTGTATGTAACAAAGGCCAGTGGACCAAATATATGACGTCAGCTTAAGTAGTCTTACCATATAGACCAGTGGTTCTCAACCTTTTATGCTTCACGTACCCTCTGAAAATGTGTATGTAAATGGCTAATGATTGATAACCAGATAAACCTATAATTATAGTATAACAACGGAAATAAAATAAAACATATATATATACACATTAAATTTTTTATTTATAAATTACATATGTCGATAAACACAAAAAGTGACATAAACAATTTAATAAATCTTATAAAATTATAAACATTTTACTGGGTAATCGACTTTTGAGCTCTCACGGCGTACCCCAAAAAATTTTACCGCATACTCCACGTTAAGAACCCTTAATATAAACAATTCTTATATTTTTTTATTCTAATATTATTACTGGTAGACTCTTGTGCTAATCTTTATATTAATGTTATCTATAAATATATTTTATGTAGAAAGAAAATTATTCGTATTTATTATCAAATTAACACAAATAATTTTTCTCCTAAATAAAACGTATTTATAGATGAACATTAGTGTAAAGATTAGCACAAGAGTCCACCAGTAATAATATTAGAATAAAAAATATAAGAAGTCTTTATATGGTACTTAAGCTGACGTCATAAATTTTGTCCACTGGCTTTCTCTTATAGGAAGTATTGAGTACACACAAGGGCAGCGCTACCGGACATGAAACCAGTGCGACCGCACTGGCGGCATTTTTTGCGAGGCGGAAAATTTGTTAACAAACGACCATGGCTAAAGCAAGGTTGACCGAAGTTAATACTATCAATTTTTCAACATATAATTTTCGATTAGTTTTTTAAAATGATATTAAATTAATCATTAACATCTAAAATCAGAGTTGGAGAAAAGAGTGGCGGAATCGAAATTCGCTCCAGGCGGGCAAAATTGCTAGCGCCAGCCCTGATTAGACATATTTGTCTAATGATGGGGGGGGGGATCGCTGACATACTTGAGGCTCTAATTTTCGGAAACTGCCGTAGAAAATATGATATTAAAGCCATCTAGGTTATGTTACCTACCTGGGTACGCCACTGAAACCAAGTGCCTGATTCAAAATGTGAGCCATGCGCCTTTCGAGCCAAGTATCTACCTCAGAGTTATGGTGAGAAACGTGGTCGATATCATGTTGGGTTGTTTGCATATTTCGCATAAAGTGTCCCCTTAATTTTTTACAGGTTTTATTCCCCGTTTCGAAAGTAATGTGGTATAATACGAGTGGTTAGTGCACTTGACTACTGATCAAAGGAACTTGGGTTCGAACGGCATCCGATAAGGCATGGATGTTTGTGTTGTTTTTCTGCTGAGGTCCTGCCATCCTCACAGACCTTCTACTGTGGCGTATAAATTGACAGCTTCCTGTCAGACCTCTGTGGCAAGCAGTTGCTTGAGGGGGGTATTTTATACTTTACTTTTTTATACTTTTTTTTCTGATTGATGTTCAGATTTAAAAAACTGAAAGGACAACAACTAAATGGATTGCGAATTTGTGTGCATTTTTTTTTTGTTTGCATAGTCTGCCATATGAACGAAACTGTTCAGGTGGTACGATAAGAGAAAGTCACGCACCACTGCTGCGTATCTCATAAAATAAGAGTGATTCAGCACAGAAAAGACGCCTTGATCTTGGTCACAATGACAATTTTTTTTCACTTTGAGGAGACATAAATCTTTTCATGAATCAAGGTCGTCCTTAGAGAACAGTAGAATGAATCGGGATGAACATGTACATTGGAAAGCATTGCTGCATAAATGTCACGCACAATTCAAAGAAGCTTATATTGACTTCTGTTTCCGAAGAATGAATGAGATGTCAAATAAATTTCTAAGAGTAAAGTGTCCCTTGATGGCAGTTGGTTCTCCTGCAAACGGTAGCTGTGATTGCATCTGGTGCGAACTTGCGAAATTTCGTCGGATTGTCTCTTGTGGATAAAATTGGCTTTTGTTTTGCCGTTCACTCGACAGGTGAGGGAAAACAGGTATGAAAATATTATTATGTGTTAATCAGTAAAATAGGATGTTGAAATATATTGCAGATGCGAATTAATCAAAATTAACTCAAGATATTTGGTAACTTATAGCAGGTGCCACCTTTAGGAAATTTTTATTTGAAATATAAGTTGTCTGAAATGCTTAATTAGCTCAGGTGTAAGTGTTTGCACATTTTCGCCTAAAGGTAGTGATTATTATACCCGCGTACCTCTAATATCATCATTAATTCGTACCTGAAAATGGCGATAATATGGGAAAGATGGTATTTAAGTTCTGTGAAAGAGATGATTATTTCTTTATTGGGAAATAAATTATAAGAGGATATATTCATCAGTACCTCGAGAAATTTTTATTTAACACTGTCCACAACACTTTTTTTTGCAGAGGAAACATAGATATACATACATGAATAAATACTGTAGATTAAGCTTTATAAAAGAATGGAAAATAACTTGCGGCCCTGACATATTAATTTTTGTATCAAAACAAAGAAATGCATCCTATCTCCTCAAAAAAATTATCTTGCATCTTTTTCTCATTTAGATTAATGCTTTTCATTTTTTTCACTCGTATGGAATCGATCGAATGAACAAAACTGAGATAAGTAAGAATATCCACAGCACACAACAACGCAATCCAAAATGGTCATTTGCATACGGACTCTGGTGGGAACTGTCGCAAAAAAGCCCATGAAAACTACATTGCTCAAAGCGACGATATGGGAGGGGGGTATATTTATTTTGACATCTGCAATTAGCTGTAATTGAAAATTTTGTTATTTGTTAATTGGATTGTTAGCTTGTTTTAGATATATAACATTAGAGAATCATTGGTTCCTCAACAGCTGTTCTCTTTAGGCATCACATAAAATAATATGTAAAATATTATGCAACTGTTAAAAGATAATTGTAATGAGTGTAAGGGGAATCGTCTACCGAGTACGATTTCTTTTTACACGAAGACAGCAAGGAAATAAGAACAAGAGACTACTTGAAATTTACAGAGTTTCTGAAAGCGTAGTGACTTTTTTTTAACATGGAGCAAAAAAATATGAATTTCTCGCTATCGTAAGAAATATGATAAAACTTATATGACCGGGGAAAAAATCGATCTCGAGAATTTTGGATTAAGAACACATTTTAGGGGTCTATGAACTCGAAAAAGTGATTTTGCAATGATCTCTGTCTATTCAGGCCTCTAGTTCCTTAACAATTCAAGCTTCGGTTTGGAATTAAATATCTAGACATATGACATATTTTCATCTAGACTAGTGGCCCTACAAAAGGGATTGAGAGCCATAGAGCGATTTCATCAAATTTCACATATTTGTGGTTTGGGGTGAGGGTGCTCAGTTGGTAGAACGCAGCTCATAATCTGATGTTCCCAGGTTCGAGTCACTACTATGTCTTTATTAGAAGTTTCTCTACAAGTCCCGTTGTGGTCCCTATGAGAAAAGGGTCACTTCGAAAGGTAACTATCCGTTGTTGGGACGTTATGCTGTGAAACTGTATCCTGTGAAAGAGAGCCATACCTGTGCATATTAAAGAATTTGCTGGATGAGCTTCGGTTTGGTTACTGATAGCTACCCATTTCATCCCATTCCCTATCCCAACTCTGAAAATGCATCACCAAATGTAATGAGAAGTAAGCAGCTTAAGTTATTTAGTAGTAGAATACAGGATACAATCCAAATTCTTCCATAAAAAATTATTCTAATCAAAAATATATTATAGGGTGGGGAAACAAATATTGTTAATTATATACATTCGTACCCCAGTCGAAAATATTACTCATGCGCACCTCTAGCTCAAATAGTTATTTAATTATAGTTCCGAAATCATAAAGGTGTAAAAAGAAAAGATTTCTTCAATATAAGAAAGAAACAACATATTAGGTTTATTGTCTTTTACAGTAACGTAAAAGTGCTTTTCATTTTTTTCACTCGTATGGAATCGATCGAATGAACAAAACTGAAATAAGTAAGAATATCCACAGCAGACAGGAACGCAATCCAAAATGGTCATTTGCATATGCTTTCAAAGGTGTAAGGAAGGCGGCGGGGAGTGGTCTGAGCTTTGAAGAATAGTTGTAATTTGCATTTTTTTACTCTCGAAATTACTTTTGATACATATGATTATAATTTAAATTTCAATCAGAGTGAAAAGAAACGTCATTTCCACATGTTTCGTGTAACTAGATAAGGCTCACTCTCATTAAGTATTTAGTTACGTAAGGCAAAGGTGTTGAAAAAAATGTTAGACATCGTTTTTTTTTCGGTTCATTTCTACATATGGCATTGAAGAATGTGTAAGCTTGTTGGTTCTAACATTGTACTGTTTAGGATTTTAAGTGAAAAATGTCGGTACACAAGTCATTTGCGTCTTATGGTGCGATTATTTAGTGCGTAACCTGTTGGAAAAGTTAAAGAATTCGTTGATAGCGCAGTCGCCGTCCCATGCGAACCGTAAAAATGAACTGTGTACGGGTGACTGCAGACCGGTTAGGCGCAAAAGGTATAGACTCCTCCTCTGAAGGTGCAACGCGCTCAGGGGCTCAGCTGCGTTGCCTGCTCCACCATACGGCCGGTTGTAGCGCTTAGTTGCTGTTGTTCCTTTAGTCGTTAGCGTTGTAAATGTAGACTATACCTTGGATGAGGTGTCTCCATTCGACAGATTTCAACCATAATGTGAAATTGGTCCGCAATATGAGCGTTAATGGATACTATTAGTAGCTCTAGTCTCTTCGATGGCTGCTGTTCGTGATGTTTACCAATGCCAAGTTGCGGCTACTCAACTGGAGAGGAAAACGTACACCCACAGAGTAAGTATGTAAAGTCGGTAACTGCAACATATGCTTCGAAATTGCTCTGGTATTAATCGCATTAATGTGTTTCATTGTTTCATATAATTCAAGACAAAGTACAAAGCGCTGAGGAAATTTTGGATTTTTTTTTTAGTAATGAACCATTGAGAAATATTTAAGCGTTTCCCTAAATGTGTGAATGTTACTTTCATTTCATTAGAACAATACCTTAAGTTTTATTGTATTGGCTGATCTTTATCACAATAACTGTTATCGTAATTATTTTTTTAAATTTGGATTGTTAGACATTGGCCAAAAACAGAAGCAATTCCTTTTCTTCTGTTATTCATTGTGTTTGAATGTGTATTAGCGACCAAGCAGATGACGGTAACAAGAGATAAACGTAAATGTAACTTGTAGAAAACGTAAATGTAGAAGAGCTAAATGTAACATGAAAAAAAAAATGCCCCCTCAAGCAGCTGCTTGCCACAGAGGTCTTGCAGGAGCCTATCAGTTTATACGCCATAGTCTGAAAATGGCGGGACCTCAGCAGAAAAACAATCGAAACATCCATTCCTTACCCCGGGGCTGGAACCCAGGTCCCGTCGATCAGTAGCCAAGCGTGCTAACCACTCTGCCACAGGTAGTTAAAATACTTAAGATTACTTGAGGCAGGGAGGCCCAGTGGCTTCGCAGTGTTCTTTTTTAAACTGTTACCGTGCTAGTTTTGTGGGTTCATATTTTCGATGCTCATGTTTGAGAATATTGCGATTGAGGACGGACAAATCTTGATAATTCGCACGAAATGGATTTTTGCAGCAGTATATCTCCATGTGAAAAGTGTCAAAAATTCAGATATATGAAATTAAATATATAATCATATATTGTACGGCGGCAATATAAATTACCCCTCAAGTAGTTGGCTGCTACAGAGAAATCCTTTCTGAGGTCTGACAGCAGACTGTCAATATAATACACATACGAGTGTCTGACGTGAGGTCTGACAGCAGACTGTCAATATAATACACACCATATAATAGATAAGGTCTGTGAAGAAGACGAGACTTCGACAGAAAAACATCTATGGCTTATCAGCTGCTCGAATCCAGATCCCTCTGATCCGAGGCCAAGCATGCTAATCACACTACCTAAACTGTACTACAAAGTGAAAATATCTGTTGAATACATAAAAAATGTCGAAAATGTAAACAGCATTAATTTAGTGTACACTGAAATATGACCCCCCCCCCCAGCATTAATTTTAAAAGTTTAAATAAATAATATTTAATGCAAAGCATATTGCACTTTTTTTTTTATCATTTGTACATTTATTTATATTTTATTGGTATACCAAATGTAAATTTCACCAGAATAATGATCTCGGTATACTTGACGTCCTTGTATTTTTTTTATTCGATAAGCAAAATTCTGGTTAAGAAAGGATTTCCAAATGTTTGGTTACTGATCAAAGGATTTACTGACCAAGTCACCGGTAAAAATACATTTGATTACATCTATACTGAAGGTTAATTACTTTCAGTATAGTAGATGCAATCAAATGTATTTTAATTAGCACCCTTCGATAATAGTGCAGTTCACAACATTATTGTGGAAAATTAAATATTGTCCATACATGCAATTTATATTCAGTGGCGGACTGGGTCTAAAAATATTGGTTGCCAGGAGACAAAGGGGACCCACCAACAATGTAAGGCTATCATTTTTAACATATTGTCTAATGTTTAAGGGGCCCCACTTGCCATCGGGCAAGCTGACACCCTGGCCAGTCCGCCACTGATTATATTCCAGTTCGGCATTTTTTGTGCAAAGATAAGAATGTTTCAAGTATTAAACAACATTCTTGTAAATCTAATAGCGGAAACATCGCCACAGCACGGTACATCCTTTATGTATTAAGCAGTTTAGTCAAAAACAGTGAAACTCTTGTAACCATAATTTTTACCAAAAATACGTTCTTAAAGGTAGTGGATGTTGTTCTCAAGCTAAAACCCATCGAAGGCTTTCGTGGTTTGTGAGCCAAGTTACCGGTCGCGCTGTGAGTGGATGGGCTAGTTGTTGCGTGCATGTAATGTGGGTCTTTGCTGCGTGAGTCATGGTGTGCAGCATGGCTGACTGGGCGGCCTGCGTCACGTGACCGTCTGGCATCGTGACACGTGGAACGAACTGTTGACTGCTGCAGAGCTAGGCACTAAATGTCATTGGCACTTCTTGTGTTGTTTATTCTGTGCAGTATCCCAAATAAAAAATTGAGAGTTCCTATCTTTACACCCCCTTCTCCTTGGTTAAAATGCATAAAAGAATCTTTGCTCTTACTAAAAATAGTACCAAACACTTGATTGATACTGTCAGTGTTTTAGCTTCATTTTATTGTAAAACGTAATCCTTCCGTTGCTTTAGCAGTTGGCATATCTGACGTGTGAAAAAATTAATGTACAGAAAATGCTACATAGTCGCATAATTATGTAGTCAGAATGAATAGCTTTTGGTATGTTTGAGGAATAATCGATATAAGAAATATTTTTCACTTCATTTTCACAATTTTTTTTTTAATTTCGGCAGATGATGTTCAATGCTTCTAGAGAGTATACATTTGGGCCCGTTAGTGGTTACGGTCCTCAGCCGATAGATGGCATTGTTATTCCATAAACCGTGATCATCTCCCTTCTTTTGCCATTTTAAAGGGCAAATACGTAAAAAGGAAAAACATGAACGAATAAATCATTTGCACAAAATATTCCAATTTATTTTTTTAATAAAGATGCAACGTTAATATGAAACAGTAGTTTCCATTACCTACATCTGATTAGTAAAACCAAACCTTTCGAATATGAACTCACGACCAATAAGTGTATTTGCCATAGTTATTTTTGTAAAATCGGGTCTAACGGTTGTCAATTAGAACTTATTGTAGTCAGAAACACTTCTGCATTGTCCATTTGGGCCCAAAAAAATCTACATGTTTACTAAACGAAGTTCACCTTCGTGGTAAATCTGAAATTTAGTGGACTGCATGTTAACTTAAACTATTCTGAAGCTGAAGTATTGTACATTTGAGCAAGATTGTATTCTGGGTTGATTAACGATTAAACTATGATAAAACATTGAGAAAGTTTGCAGCACTACACCTCTAGTTTAAATAAAGAATAAATACCTCTCAAGCAACTGTTTGCTGCAGAAGTCTGGAGGAGCCAGTCGGTATAATACGCCATTGCCACGGAGATGGCGGAGAGCGAAATCGAAATGTAAATTTTCTTTGTAGTGTTTCAGTTAAGATCTCTGTCGCAATATACATTCTATAATCTATTTCCCCTGCCCTGATCCATAAGGATATACCAATATTTTTGCAAAATTTGAGAATTTTTTTTAGTCTCCTTTTTAAGTAACGAGAAATGCAAAACTTATTGAATTTTTAGAAATTAGAAAATATCTTTCTGTAAAATAAAGGTATATTTCAACTTGAAAAGCAGCATTTTTCAATTTTGCAAAAATGCAGGTAGTAGTACCTCTAGAATAATAAAGTTTTCAGTTGTGTTGGAAGCTTCAGGAACCATATTGTGTTCCCTAAGAATTCCAGAAAAGATCCAGATGTGCTTGACAGATGTGACGAGACACCATAGACTGTTGCCTCAGGTAGTCAGTGCGCTGTCATGTTACTGAAAGCCAATGTGATGCTGTTGATAGTCGATTCTAAGGCATACCTTATCTGCAAATCTGTATATGAAGCCTCCTAATCAAAAACCTTTAGGAATACATCTATATTATCGTGTTTTTTTTAATACTTAGCAAAGCAGGAAAAAAAGTAGAAGTGACTTTTATTATTCATACTCAGTCAGCTATATCGACTAAATTTAATTTTTCAGTCGGCTATATCGACTTGGGTTACCTCTGAGCGGCACTTTTTGGCACACAATGGGCTAAATGGCGAGGTCATAAGGACTTCGAAGACTCAGAGAAAGTTGGGGGAAGAGGTCCCCTTCCCAGTGTGTTCTTAAACGTGCACAGGGTATGGGTCTTCCTTACACGGGGCCACTGCTTAACGTTCCATCCGACGGACGGCGGCTTTTCCAAGTCCATCGGTGTCCCCTACTGACCGTGGGCAGGACGGTTAGTTTTCCGGAGATAAATTTCAACTCTGGCCCAGCTGGGATTCTAATCTGAGAACTGCAGATTACAAGCCTAGCGTGCTACCGACTGAGCCACCGCCGCCCCATTAAATTTAGAGTTCAATAATTACAGTAAATGTAATTATTGATGGATTAATGAATAGTTTTGAAAAATGTGATACCAGATAAAGATCTGAATCAAATACATTACTTTATCAACTTTTAACAATATTCATTCAGTATTTAATGAGTTATGAAAGTTTGAATATTTAGCATCAATGACAGTCTTAAGCAACTTGTACAAAACTGATGAATAGTGAAAGAATTCTTTACACAAACTTCTAAAATGCTCACTTATTTTATTAAACACTTTGATACAATAATAATTATTAGGTTTTAAATAACTTCTGAAGTCAATTTTTGTGACTGGCGTTATTGTTAAAATATTGTTACGACAAGATGAACGTGCTACAATGAACTCGTGATATATATCGTTTTGAATCTTGTTTGCTTCAGCGTGCGAATTACAGCAACAACGACTTAGAACTCTGACTTGACTCAAAGGGTATTTCAGTTGAGTTCTGTGAATTAAAAAGAAGAAAAAGAGTTGATTTGGTATTGTGCTCTATTAATCAGCTTGAGTGTTGTTTTATAATTACTATTGTAGCCGTCCCGTGGCCGAGTGGTTAGCACGCTTGGCTACTGATCTACGGGACCTGGGTTCGAGCCCTGGGTAAGGCATGGATGTGTGTGCTGTTTTTCTGCTGAGGTCCCGCCATCCTCACAGACCTTCTACTATGGCGTATTAAACTGACAGGCTCCTGTCAGACCTCTGTGGCAAGCAGCTGCTTGAGGGGGTATTTATTTTATTTATTATATTGTGTGTTTATCTTGAAGATGTTTCTAGTCAGTGTCAAATAGTGAATTGAATGTATTCAAGAATAGAAGACAGAAGTTATGTTCTTTCTTACAAACTTGTTCTTCTACATAATAGAAGTCAGAGGTGGTATAAATAAGACATAAGGTCGTAATATCATTTAAAGAAAATACTTGGTATTTTTCTAAACAAAGTAAAGTAGGTTTTACTAATAATTGATTTATGTAACCTATTGTTGCTAAATTGAGATTTGTTTGATAATGTGCTTGCTACTCAATTAAGATAGTTCGACTTTTAAGACTTGTTAATTTGAATGTCGTGTTAAGGATATTGGAATGTTCTGTTCTATTAACATTTGTCAATAGAAGATAGATTAGTCATAAGCATATTTGATTCAATATTTAAATTCCCATATTTCTTGTATAAATAATTATTATCACTATATGTTGTTTTGAACTCTCTCAGTGCTCATCTGTTTAAATTCGTATCAGCATGCTCATTAAATAGTAACGAATATTGTTGAAAATCGAGATATGTGATAGCGGATAAAGATCTCAAATATATCAATTTTTTAAAACAAAAATTATTTTAGAAGTTATAGAGCTTCGATGTTAACTTCTCATTGAGGAGTAATTTATTATAATAACATAAGGTTGTTCCTTAATTTATGGGGTGCGGTTCAGTCGGTGGCGCGCCAGGCTCGTAATCTGCAGTTCCCAGGTTCGAGTCCCACCTGGGGCAAAGTTGAGATTTATCTCCGCAAATCAACCACCTGCACCCGGTCAGTATATATACCGATGGGCTTGAAAAGGTTGCCGTCTGTCGGATGGGACATAAAGCCGTGGCCTCGTATATGAGAGCGCCATACCATATGCACGTTAAATAACACGCTGGGTGGCCTTAACAGGAGGCAACCATCTGTCTCCTAATAGTTGCCCAGTGGGTACCCTATTCCTAACCTCTGAGCCTTCGGGTTCCTTGTAATCCGGCCATTTAGCACATTGTATGCAAAAAAGTGTCGCTCAGAGGAAAAACAACGCAACACATCTTTTACAGCTCGCATTACTATAATTATTTAACTATAAATTTAGTCAGCTTGATCGATAGAATATGAGTAATAAAAAGTAACAAAAATCATTCCTAATTTTTCGTTAATTCTTTGAGAAATAGGAAACAGTTATTAATCAATAGGAATCGTTTTTTGGAGAGGGGGTAGGGAAATAAAGTTTTGGGAGCCAACGTTCTTAATCTTAGGAATTATCAGGCACAAATTTGCTACTATACAGTAAGAGTTCTCCAACTGCATAGTGAACAACATAGACGGACAAGCAAAAAGTATATACAGGGTGAATCTGAAAAAGTGGGCAAAACTTTACGGGGTGGTAGAACGCAGCTATACGAGCAATATTCGTCATAGAATGTATGGTCGGAACGCAAGCGGTGAGAAATTAAAAGGTAGTTTTCCACTGTCACATTTAAAGAATGAACACAAGAAGTAGAGAAGATACTTCAGAAAACATTTTATTAACAGGAATGTAATTGAGGTACATGCTCAAAGAAATTGCTCAAAAGAGCTGCCGCCAGCTGTAATGCAGGCTTCACACCTGCGGGATAGGGACCGACGCACATTTGCGAAGACACCAGGCATTTCCCGAATATCGCTTCCAACGCCACCTAGCGGCTCGCCGTTTGCGTTCCGCCCATACTTTCTATGACAAATATTGCTCGTATAGCTGCGTTCTACCTCCCCGTAAAGTTTTGCCCACTTTTTCAGATTCACCCTGTATATGCAGGGCTGGGCAAATCCAATTTTCTGGTGTGACTTGTTACTTTCCTGTTTAGGAAAAACTCCAAGAGTAAAATATTTTCAAAAAAAAAACATTAATTTTAACCCTGAATGCAATATCATTAATTTCGCAGAATGTTCTTTTTTAATGAAGCATAAAAAATGTTTGCTCTGGCTTATGAAAAAAATACCTGGCATGGGATTTTTTCGAATTTTCCCACCCTTGTATATATGAGATTGCTTTTAACAATAGTGGCGTGATGCACAGAACCATTAACTTCCTACTAGATAGATGTCTGGAATCTAGCTATTGGAAACTACAGTAAACTCTGTAATGCGACTGTTCTTTTATTTTTGGAGTCCGTGAACCGTAGGTTGTTGTGAGAGTTCTTTAAGGCAGTGTTTTTCAAACTGTGTCGCGAGCTGCTTTGAAGGTGGCTACAAAGCTCTGATAGTTTTATTATTTGCTAGTATGTTTAGTGAAAATTTTACTTGGAAATACGTAGGTCATTGTAGAGAAGAGGGAAGGGGTAGCATAAATTTTATCTACGATTCTAGAAGGTCCATAAATTTATTACAGTTCTAGGGGATCACATAAATTTATAATTCTTAGAGGGTCGCAATGTCGAAAAGTTTGAGAACCACTTCTTTAAGGGTTGTCGTGGTCCGGTGGTAAGGGTAACGATGCTGGTTTTTATTTCTTCACGTCAAATTATATTTTCTGCTTGAACTGCGTCGAATGTGGTGTTGGGTCAGATGACAAACGATTTACTCACTCTCTAGTAGAGGACGATCAATTAGTCTCTTGATTACCTTCACCCTTATTTCGGTGAAGTAACAGGTTCGCCGTTGTTACACCCGTACTGACGTATGCCTCAGACTTGCTGCTCCAAGTGATGTACAGAAATATGTCCAACAATATACGCACGAGAGTTGTATAGGGACGACACAGTTTATTCACACGTATATGCAATCACGTGCTGGGGATGCTCTCGACTCCGTAGGCCTTTGCTGCTGCAAACAAGTATGCAATGAGGTGGAGAACCGCACTTTGCAGATTCTCATTTTACCGACTTCAAACTCGGCGAAAGGATAGTTAACCTTTGCCTACAATGTGATGTGGTTCACACAGAACACACTTCACTTCCACAAAACTATTTGATTCACTAAGAATCTTGTCTCTCACCTAGAATCGAACCCTCTCCTTAAGGGTTTTGTTTAAGTAAGAGTGGCGTCCCTTGACGCGTGCTGCCCACGGTCAGTAGGGGACACCGATGGGCTTGGAAAGGCCGCCGTCCGTCGGATGGGACGTTAAGCCGTGGCCCCGTGTGCGGGAGAGCCATACCCTGTGCACGTTAAAGAACACGCTGGATGGCCTTGACGGGAGGCTACCATCTGTCTCCCAACAGCTGTTCCAGTGGGTCCCCTCCCCCAACCTTCTCTGAGCCTTCGGGGTCCATGTGACCTGGCCATTTAGCCCATGGTGTGCAAAAAAGTGCCGCTCAGAGGTAAAACAACCCAACCTTGACGCGTGTTCAAACGTTCTTCCCATTTGACAGCGACACTCAAGACTGTTGTTTCCTCCCTTCTCGGCACCTCTTCAGCGCTCACACTCGCATCCGAGGCAAGTTGTAAATGGTCGTAAAAGGTTTTTCAACTCGTCAACCCATGCAAGCAGCCAGCTCAGACCCGAAAACAACATCTATGAGTCACATCCCCACAGTAGCACTTCCAAGAACACACTTAATACATAAAAATATTTACAACAAAAATACAATAAAAATGCAACAATAAATGAAAATAAATAAATTGGAGGGACGTGACAAGGGGTCCACGAATTCTTACATTGTCTGTATTCAGCATTCACTGCCTGGCCAAATTGTTATGAATAACTACTTAGTGCTTCCGGGGCCTCAGTGTGCAGAGGTGACAGCCTGGACTTGACGTGGCATACTTTCCACATACTTTCGAAATACGTAGGAGCGATTGTGATATACTCTTCCTGAAAATTATCTTAAACATCTCGAAGAGAGCAGTGGTCTGTGTATTCAAATTGTCCCAAATGTTTTCAAAATGATTAAGATCAGGTTATTGTGCAGGCCAGGGAAGATGATAAAAGTCCGTTTCGTGTTCCTCTAACCATTCCTGTACAAATGGATAGCGACAAATCAGTGCATTATCATCCTGAAATTTTCATTATATTTAGATATAGATATCGTACAGTGCAACTTCATTTTTTTATGATTATCGTGAAAGATGAGCAAAGCCACTTGTATCTAAAACATGGGGACTGACTTCAAAACCCTCCATACCGTTGCTGTATAATACGAATAAATATAACTTGTTTTATATTAAATGACAAATTTTCTACCAAGAGATAATACCTTTTTATAATCACTCAGCTTGCGGTAGGTTGTACACTGCACTTGTCTGTACTCTATTGCATCAACGTCTAAAGCCGTTTTGACACAATGATATATGCTATCGTATTGAGCACAGAAAGCTGCCACTGCTGATATATGTTTAATTCTTTTTCGTTAGCATATATTAGACACGTGAAAAACTATAGTAGCAGTGATGGAAACTTTGCTTGCAGGAATCAATTTCAGTGTAATATCATCTGCTGAACATTATTAGCAGTAGCTTAGCCATGGAAGGCTGGGGAGGGGAGAGGGTTAACCCCACAGAATTTTAAGAAATCGTTCATGAATTTAGAATAATAAAATCATTAAAATTTGTGACAATCCGAGTGCTGGGGTCCTTGTTATTTAGGCATTGTGTGTTTAAAAGTGTCGCTCAGAAGTAAAACAACCCCGTTCCTAAATGAAATCGTACATTATGTCCTCCCCTAGATAGAAAAATACTTGAAGATGCCCTTAAATATTCTTAATAATATCCAGTAATAATATTCGTAATGAGTAATGTAGCTCATCATTGTGAAAAGTCTTCAGCGATCAAATAACAGCTTTTAGAACATCGGTAGCCAGAATAAGAATGCTAAGCACATGTTTCAACAGATTCTTCATTTTACATTCAATGATAGTGAGACATATGTGACGTGGGATGCGTCATCGATTATGCCCGACCTTGGGAACATTGCCAAATCAGCGACATCAGAGTGTCGCTCGTCAGGTTGACATGTCTAGGTGATGCGTCTACGCAACCATCGATGTGGAGCAAGAAACTGGAGGTATTTTTGGTTTCCAGTTCAATGCATTCGCAAATCAGACTAATTTTCTCGAGATCATTTAGGTCTCATATTTAACTGCAGTGTTGAGATTTCATGGAAATTCGAAAGATGAAGAAATTTCGAAAATGCCCTTAATTTTTGGAGTAAACCGGTAGAATAAAACATCGTGAATATACTCGTATGTGACTTTGCGTTTAAAGGTAATAAAGCTAATACTTTTTCTAGAGTTTAAGCGTGGCGAAAATATAACTTGTTTTGCACTAGGATGAGTTCGGGCTCAAATTTTCAAGTCCTGGTGTGCCCGAATCATTTTGCCGATTGTTGCGCCCGAGGAAAGGCCCGAGCCAGATTTCTGTGACGTATCCTAAGACATATATGCAGAAATGCATGTCGCTCATCATTTTATTCTTATTAATTAAAATCATTTTAAGACAAAATTAAAATGTTAATACTATTTGGAACGGAAAAATATTAGAAATATTAATACAAACCAAAAGTTCTTGGGTAACATAATTATAAACGCAAACAACCATTCATTTATTAAAGATGGGAGACTATGTAAAAATAATCAACAGCAGCATGTTGCTTATTTTTAATTACTAAAGACTGCTTAAAAGGTTTAAATTATCATAAAATATATTGTATGTGTTTTTACTTTTTTTTTTCGCAATTATAAGAAATATTTGAAATTTTAAATTATTCTGAGCCCTGGAGCACAAGTCGTCTGTGCTATTTTGAGCCCGAGCATTAAACTTGTCTCTATTTTGCACTTATAAATAACAAGTTTATTTATTCGATTTTGTTGAATCGTTAGGTTTTAAAAATAAATTATGAAACTTATTACTCAAAAAATTTTATAATTGTAAAGTCTAAAATATTTAGTAGAATTTATTTTTATTTCTAAATTCTTATAGAAATTTTTTTTAATTTATTTTTAAAAATGGTAATTATATTAATAGGTTTTTTTGCCATCGTTATAAACTCTACCCCTTTGTGTTAACTTTTTCTAAATTTAATGTTAACTAAATTCAACGAGTTCCTTAATATGCACAACTCTTAATGTAAACAAAACAACTCATCAGATATTAAACGAATGCATTAATATTCAATATATATATTGTTAATTAAAATCTTTCTTTAAACAATTATTCTTTGTTTAAACAGAAGACTGTAGTCACTTTATTTTTTGATAAGATTTTGTTCTAGTTTTTCGAACCATAAGCATTAATTTAACTGTATCAAACAGAACAATACTACAATTATCCCGTTTTATTTTTTAAAAGCAACGTTTCACTTTGTAATTTTTTGTCTATAGACATTCAATTCTTAGTTTTTAAAGATGGGCTAAAAATATTTTTAGGGTTGGATAGGTATTGAAATATTACCATTCACACTTTTCGAATCGTCCAGTAGCTTTAATAGCGCTTTCTAATGGTGAAAAAAAGTGTAAATGCCAAAAACGAATTTTTAAATGAAATTTGCAAACGATCAGTTTATGCTAGAAATCTGAAAATTTGGTAGTATATATAGTATGTGATGGTCAAGAGTTTGTGCTGACAACACTAATTTGCACCCTTACCACCCTCACCCCCTAGTGGGTGGGAGGAAGCAGTTCTTTTGCATTGTTTAATTAAAATAATTCAGTGTCTTGATACAGTAACAGTTGGTAGTGCAAAAGACAGTGCATGTTAGTATCAAATTAAACAACTTGATAAATAAATGATAACATATTAGACATCTTTAAATAAAACGCAACTTAGAAATGAGAATATATATATATATTGAATATTAATGCATTCTTTTAATATGTGATGGGTTGTTTTGTTTATATTAAGATCTGTGCATATTAATGAACTCGTTGAATTTAGTTAACATTAAATTTAGAGAAAGTTAACAACGGTTAAATGATTAATCCAGTCTCCCCTAAAATCCGTATACTCTCCTGATAATTTAGTTTCCTGCTCAAGAAAGTGGTCGGCTTCCCTGTGTTTTTTTCTATCATTTTCAACTCCGTACAGATTGTCTGGGTCCGGTTCAGTGTTAATTATGTTACTCCCAGGCAATGGCATAGCCGGGTACCCCGCTCTTCTTACTGCTCTCAGTTGGCATTTTAATATTTGTGTTTTCTCAATTTCATTTTGTAAACTTTTGATTCTGGTTTAAAGCTCAGCAACGACTTCATTGTCTAGAGAACGTCTTCCATACCACTTTGTTTCAACCACATACGCCGAAACATTATGACCAGCGCGTCTTTATGCAAATAGAAAGCAACTGCAGGTAAACGATGGCGTGTGGTGAAAGTCATGAAAAGTGTAAATGCCAAAAACGAATTTTTAAACGAAATTTGCATAATTGAATTTAAATGAATAACACCTGATATTGAGCTCTGTTAATCAGTGTTATTCTTGTTCTTCAGATGGGAAAGGCAGCTGACCTAAGTGAGTTTGACGAAGGCCAAATTGTAATGGCCAGACGACTGCGTTAGAGCATTTACGAGACAGCAAGGCTTGTGGGATGCTCATGGTCAGCCGTGATTAGTACCTTCAAAAAGTGGTATGAGGAGGGAAAAACCATGAACCGCTGGCAAAGTATGGGCTGACCACGGCTTATCGATGTTAGAGGAGAGCAAAGGCTATCCCGTATGGTACGAGCCAACAGAAGGGATACTGTGGCGCAACTCACCTGTAATTTGAATGCTGGTAATGGTAGTAATGTGTCTCAACACACCGTACATTGAACCCTGCTGAAAATGGGGCTGCATAGGCCCATTTCAGCAGGTAGACAGCAGGCCTCTTTGAGTGCCCATGCTAACCTCTGTTCATCATCGAAAGCACCTACGATGGGCATGCGAGCATCAAAACTGAATCTTGAATGATTGGAAGAAGGTCGTCTGGTCCAATGAATCTTGTTTCCTGCTGCACCATGTGGATGGCTGGGTACGTGTGCATCGTTTATCAGGGGAAGTGTTGGCACCAGAATGCACCGTGGGATGAAAACAAGCCAGTGGAGGAAGTATAATGCTTTGGGCAATGTTCTGCTTGGAAACCCAGGGTCCAGTCATTCATGTGCAGGAAACTATAACTTCTACATTCTACCTAAACATCATTGCAGACAGGTACATCCTTTCATGATAACGGTATACCCCTCTAGTAGTGCCTTCTTTCAGCAGGATAATGCGCCATGCCACACTGCTCGGATTGTTCGATAATGGTTCGCGGAACATGAGGAAGACTTCCAGGTATTGTCCTGGCCTCCAAATTCCCCAGACATCAATCCAATCGAGCATCTGTGGTTTGTGTTGGAACAGCATATCCGATCTGCGGCTGCTCAACCACATAACTTACAAGAGTTAAAGAATCTGCTGGTAACGTGGTACCAGATACCACAAGACACCTTCAGAAATCTTGTAGCGTCCATGCCTCGCCGTGTAAGAGCTGTTTTGGGCAGCACGTGGAGGACCAATATCATATTAGGCAGGTAGTCATAATGTTTTGGCTCTTCTGTGTATGTGCATCCTTCTTTAATATATATCTGCAATTTATATATTCATTATTATTTAACATATTGTTTCCAAATTAAGTTTGTTAAAGTTTAGGCCCGTGTCGAAACAGTAATGACCGTGTGCGTCGTAACTTTGGCCTGTAAATAAAGTTTATCTGTATCCCTCAGCGATTATTTTATTTGTAACAATATGTTATTAAATTTTCAGTCACTGAAAGGATAGCAAAAAAAAAGTCGCGCGACATTCTTTTTTTTTACCGAAACGGATTTCTTTTTCAAGTTCATTTGACAAGTGTTACTACAGATGGAAATGAACGTTTTTACCTTAGTTTTGCGCTCTTGAATGACCGATTGACAAATGAATCGGAAATGTGTGTAGTTGTGTCAAGATTAGGGAGGAAAATAAAAGAATCCTACACAGACACGTAAGGAAGCAGAAAGCGAAGAGATTGAAACGGAAAACTGCTTAGTTAAGATGAAAGAAAAATTGTAGTGTGTTGAAAATGTGAAGCAGAGAAATGAACCAAGTGCAACAGAAAAGAACATCTGCTGATCCACGTTCGACGAATTGTATGTGATTGTTTGCAGACACCAAACATAGAGAGTGTCTGCAAACAAGACACGAGTCGAGATGTCGAGTAGGCAGTGCAGAGTAAGTGTCTGCTCGATATCCTGAAAGAGAAAACTCCCAAGAAATAGAACTTGATGGGAACGATATTGAGAGCAAATATGTCTTAAAAGTATTCCAACAAAATCATATTATTTACATGTTATAGTCAAAGCTGAATGTGATCAAAAATGTAATAGATTTAATGACACACCTCTGAATATTTTTTCTCCGAATGTTAAAATACGGAATTGATTTCGTTGAAACTTCATTATTCATTTGGCGTAAAATTGGAACTGAATATTGATAAGATGGTATTTGCAGGTTTTTGTGTGTTTAGTGTTAATTCAACCTAAGGTAAAAATTTGGTTTTCCTGCTATATTATTTTAGGGTTGTAAGTTTTAATAAAATGGTAAAATTCAGAACTTTTAAAATGTGATGCATGGATATTTTGTTAAATAAACTATATAATAGGACTAAGAGTGAGTTTATGTAATTAGCGTGACTACTATTTGTCCGAAAGTTAAATCATTTCTGTTTCTAGCACGTTTTGCGTACTTTTATTAGTAAGTAAAGAGGTATAGATTCCATTCTTCAACCCATTTTACTTTTTATGTAAATTACTTTTTTTACATGTAGATTTAAGAGCAGTGCTATCTATAATTGAAGAAACACACGGTGTTCTATGCAAGGCTGTCTTCAGATAGCCTTACTTCTAAAATAAATAATAAATACCCCCTCAAGCAGCTGCTTGCCACAGAGGTCTGACAGGAGCCTGTCAGTTTATATGCCATAGTAGAAGGTCTGAGAGGATGGCAGGCCCTCAGCAGAAAAACGACACAAACAGCCATGCCTTACCCGGGGCTCGAACCCAGGTCCCTTACGTATTTAAATCATCATGTATGTGCGTGTGTGAAAGGGAAGGGCACTCTCCACCTCGCCCAAACTCACAAAATTCAAGTATGTCAGTGGCGGAGGTTGACTCAGTCAGTAGCACGCCAGACTGTAATCTGCAGTTCTCTGGTTCGAGTCCCATCTGTGCCTAGCATTGAGATTTATCGACGTTTAACCTCCACCCTTCCCTCGGTGAGAAAGGGGACGGCGATGATCTTTGAACGGTCGCTGTCCATCGGATGGGATATTAAGTTGTGGACCGTGTGCAGGAGAACCATACCCTCTGCTCGATAAAGAACGTGCAGCATGGCCCTGTTAGGAAGCTTCCATCTGCTTTCTAACAGCTCTACCGTGGATCGCCTTCCCTAACCTTCTCTGAGCTCTTGGGACCCTTGTGACCTGCCATTTAGCCCATTTTGGGTAAAAAAAAAACAACAGAAATCAATCCAAGTATTTCAAAAAGGAAAAGCCGGTTACTTATTTGTGCAATTGTTGATTTAGGAGACTAAAATTTGCATACAATATTGTATTTCTAATTCTTGGAATAAACGATTGCCTGTCACGCATTCTTTCATCTGACAAAAACTTTAGAAGTTACAATCTGCATAATTATATCCTAATTATATAGAAAATAATTTATACATAGGATAAACTTGGAATTCCTGTTGGTATACCAAGTTTATAAGAAAAATAATGATTATACCCAAATTTTTTAAAAGCAGAGGGTGCATGGTGATGTACTCACACCATTACAATAACAGCCCTGAGATCAAATTATTTCTTATACTGTGGTGGTACGTGACATTTATGGAAGTTCTAATTACTCACAAATGCTTTTGGATATAACCATGAAATTAGTCGGACTTTGGTTTCGATAGCAATTGGTTTATAAATGCATTAGTAAATTTTACTGGAAAATAGCTAATAACCAGAAAAAGTTTGAAACTGATAAATGAAAATATGTTCAGATTCTATTACAAAATCTTTAATATGATAAGAAGCAAGTGTGCAAAAAACCACTAATCCACTTCCCGGACTCGAATTCTGGACCTCCTGATTACGCGCCATTGCTCTACCAGTTGAGTCAGGTTTAGGGTTACAAGATGCCAGTGTTCAAAATGGAGGACATGCTTTCAATATGCGAAATAATTTTTTTTTCTTGCTAAGTTTTATTTCAAGTACCGACCTAACCGTTCAAGTCAGAAAAAGGCATAATTCTAATTATTCAGTACACTGAGCGTACTTATTTTGCGTTGCATTCCAGATGAAAGAATGCGTGACAGGCAATCGTTTATTCCAAGAATTAGAAATACAATATTTTCACAAACTAGAAGTAGTCCCTTAATTCCTTCACTATCCTTTATGTTGCAAATCAAAAATCATAAAATTTCCGTTAACTTTCTTAGCTTCATCTGTCCGTGGGCGGAAGCAACATTTTATGCAATTTTCTTAAATCGCATAATCTGGCATGTAAATTGCTAATATTGAGATTACGAAAATAATAACTTTTACAACATTAACAGAATTTAGCATTCACAACTTTCATTTACGGTAAATTATTTCACAGTGAACAGTAAATTATAGCTATGGGTTCAAGAAATTTAAGAAAGGAAAGTACAAAAAAAAGTTATTTAATTTTAGTTTAAAACGTGAGTTTATACAAAAAGAAGAGATTTCATGTTTTTTTTTTCCAAAATTCCGAGACGAGATAAAAAAAAGGACATGCCCTCCTTTTGGAGGACGTATAGTAACTCTAGGTTGAGTTAAGGCGGTGGCGATTCACCCTTGCGTAAGTAATATTATGATGGTAGGACGGAACCACTACCATTTATTTTAATGTGTTGGGCTGCACCACGCGCTATTTAAACTGACGGCGAGCTAAGGCTGAACATTTATCAAGTATTAATATACTTTTTTAAGTTATTTTGATGCAATCAGCATCGTAGCACAGGATGTTTAAACTTTTTAACCTCGGGTTGTGTAACCATTTGCTAGGAAATAGAACTCACTGAAGTGATAATCGTAGTTGATATTTGAGTTCGAGTCGTCTGGGAGGCGGATTGGTAATTTTTTCACGCTTATCAAATATCGACTATTACTTCAGTGAGTTATCATTCTTACAAAATCTTTAATTTATAAACTCATGTTCCTGTCAATTGTTATAGATTATTGAACTAGTTTAAAATATTCTCACAAATCATGGTAAAATGAAGGTTTGAGACAGTTTATTAGTGAAGTCAATGCAGTTAATTCGAATCACAGATTACCGAATGTCTTATTATTATAACTGAGAGCGTTATACCGAATATTAAGTAGAATAAGTCTTGCATTCATAGTAAATACACAGATTACCTGTAGAAATATACTTCAACCATTATTAAAAACATATGTAAAAAATTATCGCTGACGCGGCGGGAATCAAACCCGCAATTCTCTAGATACCTGCCAGAGCGCTCTGGCAGGTATCTAGAGAATTGCGGGTTCGATTCCCGCCTCTTTAGCGATAATTTTTTTGAGATGTTTTTAATAAAGAACAGTCGTAATTTCAGATTATCTGGACGATACCATTGTTAAAAAAATGACTGTAAAGCTTTCCTTGTACTTGGCTCCAAATATATTTAATTCTTGATATTGTCGATGGTCAAGTGCGCAGATATTATTACCATGAAAGTGATTGTAGTGTTATTATTTCTATAAGTAACACTGGCAAAAGGCACACTGGATGGCCTCCCGTCAAGGCCATCCAGTGTGCCTATTGCTGAACATTACTTACATTTTAAAAATATATATCTGAAAATGTACACGCATACCATTTTACCAGATTAAATAATTGTTTTAAATTTTGGACTTTGAATTCATTATCCTATTATAAAATGAGGGGCTGTGGGAAAAATTAAATTCAAACCGTCCGTTTGCAAAATATGTCGAGTTTTTTTTTAACGCAGCCCCAACGAGTTTCTAGGACTTAACTATAAATAAGAATTGAAAGGAAAAAATCCTAGTTTACCAACAGGAATTTCTTTATGGGGGACGGGGGCAAAAAATTAAATAGTGAAAATGACAATATCAGTAATATTCTATCTTTACACCTTAGGAATATTAATGCTAATCATACATAACAATAAACTATGTGAAACAGTATGTAAATGATGTTGGCATCTTTTGAGTAGTTTTAGAAAGTTTTAAAATAAAGAAATAGCGAAATGAGCTTTTTACAAAAAGTTTTTTGGATATTAAAATATGTACTTACACAGCTTTGTAGATATACAGAATAAAAAATTTACACACATAATCAGCCATTTTAGTGTAAAAAAAGGCTTATTGTTAAAAATACAAGTAAAAATATTTTTTCATATTAATGAATTAAAATTAAATGTTATGCTCCGAAAATAAGATCAAAATTGAATTTCTTACCAAAAATTATTCTATTATAACTTAATTTCTGATACCTAGGGTGCCCATATATTACGTTTTTCCGGGTTTTGTTCCGGTTTATAGAGAACTGACCCGGTGTCCCGAAAAAAATTCCGGGGCGTCCATATATCACGGTTTTTTGTGACGTTATAGAATCGGCTCTCGATTTACGTGGATTTAATTAACACTCAAAGACACACAGTGACGACAAAGAGTTTGGAATAACTTTTTGTCACTGTGTGTACGCATTTTTTTTTACGTGAACATATGCTGCATAGATTAACAGTAAACCTAACTGTTCGATCTGTACTTCACGCGCTTAGAACGGGCAAATTACTGCTTCTCCTATCTTCTGCGAACTGGCTTCCGTGATGCATGCAACATGGCTATTACTCGTTGTATTAGTTGAATTTAGTTGTTTTTTGTGGGATTATATTTCCGAGAAGAAATGTCTCAATTTCAGCAAACTTTAATCGGAACCATAACTAAACTGTCACTGTTTCTGTTTTATGAAACTGGGACATATACTGAAATGTCCGGTGGTTATCTGTCAAAATCTGGGACTTCCGAGCTACACCTGATATTCAACATAATTAATTTCTCGATCAGTTTTCCGGGGGAGGGGGCGCTTGTAATGAGCAGCAGTTTGTATTTCGTGACTTCACAACACGTGTCGAGGATAAAATTCCTCCGTGCTCCCCATTTCACTAATTTATAGTTTTCAAAATTACATGCAGCTGTATATAAATATGTCGCTTAATGTGATTGATTGACTATGATTCGCTGTTTAGCTTGCCTCTTTCGTGATATTCCGTAATAACTCTTTTCATTCTAGGTAGAATTCATTAATAATTTGTGATTTTATTATTATGACGGCAAGTGACGATCAACGATACTAGGGGACTCGGGTACAACCTCGAAATAGAAAACGAAAAATTGAACAATAAATCGAACTACAATACCAAAGAAAATGGAATTAAAAAAAAGTTGAAATTCAGTTTTAAACCTAAATCTTTCGTTTCACTCCGATTTCACATCTTGGGAAACTTGAGTGTGACGTTCCTGTTTTCCCACTCAGGGGCAACCTGCACTTTTCTTTAGACCCTCTGTTTTTCTGTTGATGTTCAGAGCACTATAAGAATAGAAACTAGTGATCAGAATTGAGAGGAAACCGAGGAAAGTAGATTGAATCTAGTCTAGTCCAAGCAGCAAAGGATGGCTAAGAGTTTTAATTGTCCCCGAAATAGCCCACCTCCACAACAGGGAAACTATAAGAAGTAGGTGAAAAAAAAGAGCACGCTATTAGTTTTGAGCCCCCTCTTCAGTATTGTGACAGCTTTATATTAACTGAGAGATGCATATTGACGTGTGGACTCAGCCTAACATAAATTTGGAACGGTCGAGCCACGAAGACAAGAGTAGACAGTGGCAAGGTATCGGCGTAATGAATAGATGGTGCGTTATTAGTTGGCCAGGTGCATCAGAAACGTGTCTAAATTGTGGGGTGTGCATGCTCATTTACCCCAAAAACCAGAGAGCAGCATTTTTTAAACAACTTCTGGATTGGGTTGCTTTACCTCTGAGCCGCACTTTTTACACAGAGTGGTCAAAATGGCCAGGTCACAAGTACTCCGAAGGCTCAGAGAAGGTTGGGGGAGAGGACCAATTGGACAGCTGTTGGGAAACAGATGGTAACCTCCCGTCAAGGCCATCCAGTGTGTTCTTTAACGTGTACAGGATATGGTTCTCCCGCACATGGGGCCATGCTTAACGTCTCATCCGACGGACGGCAGTCTTTCCAAGCCCATCAATATCCCTTACCGATGGGGAGTTTTGTGGAGATAAATCTCAATGTTGGCCCAGCTGGGACACGAACTTGGAAAGTACAGATTACGAGTCTGGCGCTCTACCGACTGAGCCATCCTGCCCCGCAAGTTCAGGAAATTCTATTGTTTACGTTGGGAAACGGGAACCGATATTATCACAGACATCGAGGATTTTCATCGACCCCTTCCTTTCTGCCCCCAGTATAGGGGTAGGAAATTTTTCACGTATACGAAATGGAAGCTTGTGACATACACAGTAGTATCAGAATAATATGACCACTCATGAAATCAGTGTACCCACCCAGGCATGTCACAGAGTGCACATGACAAGGTCGACCACACGGAGATATAAGTGGCCAGCCAGGACAGATGAGCCATAGTGCGTAATGTGAGCACAATCGGCAGAGGTATTGATTTGATGGACATTCAAAAGGGAATGATCATCAGCTACCGCACCAAGGGTGAAAGCATCTCTGAAACAAACTTCGTGGGCTGTTCGCGAGGTGCTGTAGTAAGGGTGTACCAAGAATGGACTGCTGGCACACCGAGTACCTCCAGACGTCATAACTGTGAAGCCCCAAAGGCCATTGACCTCAGAGGAGAACATTGATTGATAAAGGGCAACCACTCAAATGAATGCTGGGGCACCCAGGTACGTGTCCCTGGTTACAGTAGAGTGAACCCTGTTATGCATGGGTCTCTGGAGTTGATGCTGCATAAAGTTGCCCATGTTAACCATGCAACAACGCCTGCAGTTCGCATGGGATTACCATCATTGGACACTGGAAGAGTGGAAAAAGGTTGCCTTCTCTGACGAATCAGGGTTTTTACTCCACAGAAGTGATGGGGGGTGGCGGATACAGCATCAGACACACGAGAACCAACACCCTGACATGTTTGTCGATCAAGTATAAGCCAGTAGTGGCAGTGTGCATGTCTGGGGGATGTTTTCCTGGTATGACCTGGGACTGCTGGTACCACTGGATGGGTCCCTGAACTCCAATGGCTACCTGTCCATCATCACTTCCCTCCCCCCAAATAGAAGCCACCTTGTTGATGTGGTGGTGGGGGGGGGGGGGGGGGGCGGGGCTTGAGGGCCTAAATGAAGTTGAAGGCGTTGCTGACTGGAGTGGCACCAGTCGGACAGGCCAAGATGGATGGGCTGGACTAAGAGCTCCCGTCACGGGAGCTGAGGCAACTTGGATCTTTATATCTTTGTTTGTGGCAATCCAGGACAGATTAAATTTAGGTTTTGACCGATGGATGAACTTTACTTCTATAGTACTGTTTGCCATAGGTAGTTGTGGGGTGAGCTGTATCTATGTGGTACTGTCTTGCCATCGACCATAGTTAGTAGAGATTTTGGCATTATCCCTATAGATGGCGTGCAGTCCTTGAATTGCGATACATCTGGGTTTTGTCATTCAATTAATTTCCGTCCATCCTTGCTGACCACATGTATCCCTTCATGTTGGGCGTTTGCCTTTGTGGTGATGGTGTGTACCAACAATTGATCTCTATGTTGCGATCTTGTGCAACCACGGCAATTCCCGGTTCCGCCTGACAGCACTACCTGGTTTAAGAAAAGCCATGACTATCTAGAGCCGGGGGCAAGGAATACGCCCTATAGGCGCACCTCAACCCCGGCCTCACATGGCAGCAGTCCTATAGAAGGAAAGCTAACCACCGGAAGAAACCTAACTTTAATCTATTCCCCGGTTTGCAAATGTGCAAGGATATAAAGATCCAAGCTCGATCGGCACCCGGGGTGGAGACTCTTAGTAAGACCCAGACTTTTTGGACAGCTCGTGCCTACTAGGCAGGAGGAACCTTTCGACCGAGCCGTCGAACTGACCACCCAAGGTCCCTGAAAGGTGAGGTCTCCGACGCCGTCACCACCCGACCAGCAATCAAGCCGGCCAGCAGCGTCTTCAACCTCGGTTGGCCTTGGCCATGTCCAACCGGCGCCCAACCCGGTCGGCACAGCCTTCAGCCGGGTTGCTGGGCCCTAGGCCCCCCCACCACGACAAGGTGGTCCCCTATCGGGGGGGGGTGTGTACCAACAGGACAATGCCCCCTGCCATGTTGCTAAAGTGGTGTGTGACTGGTTCCAGGAATCGACAGTGATGTATCTGTTCTACTTTGGCCGGCGCAAATCGTCTGACCTCAATCCCATAGAGCACTTACGAGACCATTTGGATCGACAGGTTCGGTGTGCGGACCCACAACCACGTCATCTCCTGTGCTTTGCTGTAGTCCGAATGGGCACGTGTGTCTCTGGCAACCTTCCAGGGCCTCATTGCGTCCATGCCATGCCGTCTCGCCGCTGTCATCCAGTCCAAGTGTGGTTATTCCCATTATTAGGTAGGTGGTCATATTATTCTGATACGACTGTACAGATGCCATTGCCCTATGTTTTGAGATTTAACCCGATCAACACCAGCTCAACCTAGTTTGCTATAAAATGAAGCCAATTTTAAATTCACCACTGAAGTACAAAGAAACACAAATATAGCAAGAATGTTCCAAAAACATATAACAATCTAGCAGAAATGGGGTGGTCTGGTGTCCTTATCTAAAAAAAATGTGTGAATTAGTTGTATTAAAGCAGTGGTTCTGAACTAGTGTGCCATGAGCCTGTTCTAGTGTGTTGCGGCATTCATATAAATAAATCTCAAAATTTTTGAAAAACCTGAAATGTAAATTAAATGAGCATGAATGATTTGAATAATAAAGGAGGAATTGGTAGATAATCCATTATTATTTTTATTATTGAACGATACTATTTTGATAAAATTGTGAATTTTAAAAACATGAGTGTAGAGGTCTTCAACTGGTACTATGCAGCACATTAGCAATGTGCTAATGAGAGGTCTAATAACAAAATGGAAGTGATTCGGTATGTTTAATCTTTTAATTACCAAAATGTGTTAACTTTGGTATTCTGCAACAAAGTGAACCCAGTACTAAATGTGCCGCGTGAAAAAGTTTGAGAACAACTTTTTTAAGGTCGAAGGAGGTAAAAGTAAGGAGACAACACTACATGTACCGTGATGCTTGATCGATACAGTCCCAAAATAGCTTATCGTGTGCAGGTCAAAAGTAATGAAACATAAAACTATATTTCTTGTGAAAATATGAAGTTTAAAATTCTTTGGTGTTTCCTGTCCAAATGAATAAAAAATAAATAAATACCCCCTCAAGCAGCTGCTTGCCACAGAGGTCTGACAGGAGCCTGTCAGTTTATATGCCACAGTAGGAGATCTGAGAGGATGGCAGGACCTCAGCAGAAAAACGACACACACATCCATGCCTAATCCGGGGCTAGTAGCCAAGCGTGCTAACCACTCGGCCACGGGAAGAAAATGTAAATTGCTAACCATGGATGTCGCGGGGGTGGGGAATCCCCACCCATGGAAAAAATTAATCGAAAACTTAACTTCTTTTTATACCCCATATTATTCAACATAAATTTTTTCTGTAACGAAATGTAATCTCTTTTTGGGTCTTCGAAAGAATATCATTTATTTTTATTAATATGAAAAAACATTTCTACATGCATTTTTAATAATAAAGTTTCCAGGCATTGTTAGTTGTATTATGGTATACATGATTCCTGTATTCGTAACTGCACTTATTAATAAACGGCTCGACCTAAGCATTTCTTTCAACATTGATTCGTTTCTTCTTCCCCTCTGGAAAAAATTTCTGCCGACGCTCAACTCTCATGTTGATAACTTTAATATAATAGAAGTAGTGTATTTCTCTTTATCATTAGAACATGTAATTTTCTTTCCCCCGCCCACCCCTTTCTGTGGAATCCAGTTATGATGTACCCGTTGCGCTCCTTTCCATCTGTGCAGCCATCATGATGCCAATTAATTTTTTCTTTATGTATATGCTGTAAGCCTGATTCGGAAAACTGCCTGAATTAGAACAACATCTATGAACTATGATAAAAAGTTATCTCCAACATATATTTTGGCATTGAAAAAGGATTTGAACTTTTTTTACATTTTAACCAAGAACAGTGGTTTTAATTTATTAAAATATTGGTCCCTCTTTACCTTTTAAAGATCTTGATCCCTTTAAATATGCTGTCCAGAATAGAATCTGATATTCCTGAATTTCGGCAAGAGATGTGTAAAAAAAAAAACACTATTCCATATTGACAACGATCTATTCTGTGCAAACGACGCAGGACATGAAAAAAGGATGTCATATCAGATTGAATTAGCAGGTTCAGCTTCTCAGTGGCATTCCTAAGTTTACTCGAGTTTCCGTGGTATGTTTTTTCAACCGAACAGTAGCATTATTTGCTTTAACATTGAAGTTAAAATGCAATGGCGTAACAATAAGGTCCCCATAGTGGCGAAATGCACCGGCCCAGGACTTCTGGAGGCCCATTCAGAAAGAAAACAAAGTGAAAACATTAGTTCGATTTTTTTTTTCTCGAAAACGAGCTAATCATCACTATACTTCATCCTTGGCTATCCTTTTCAATGAAAAAAAAAAATAATGTATTTAATTAAAGAAAGTCTTAATCCTCAAAATCGAGGACAAAATTAGTGGGGGGAGGGGAAGTGGGTTAAGTTTTGATACTCGCCGTTCAGCTCCTAGTTACACCATTGTTGAAATGACATTGTAACAGATGGTAAGCTTAAAACAGAGCAATACTCATAGGGGAGTAGCAGGAAGCAAAACTGATACTTGTTAAGGAAACGAATAGCTTTAACTTTTTAATAAATAAATAATAAACATATGGGGAAAATTGTAATTTTATTACTATTTACAGTAGAAATACTAATTTGGAAAACATTTTAATTTAATAATAAATGCTGTCCGATTCATTTAATAATAAATGCTGCCGAGTTTTGGTATTAAACGTTTTGAGACGAATTATAATCAAATGTTTATCTCTCTTGTTTCGTAAGGACCACGAGTTATTGTTTATATATTATTGCATAAAAATTCTAAAATAAAGATATTTTTAAGGAAAAGGAAATGGAAAATTTTTATACCAAAATATCGAATAAGAAAGGAAATAAATTATTGTAATAAAAAATCGAGATAAGAAGGGAAAATAATTCAAATGTATATCGAAAAATACTCTTTTTGAGATTACCCTATGTTTTGCTTCAATCGAGATCAATTTTCTTGTTTATCTGCTATTTAGCGTACCTGGGAAACGATCGAGAAATGCCATATGGGTTCTGTTATCTGATGCGTGTTGCGGAGAAACCAAGTAAAGCTATGTTTACTCAAGATGTATGGATTGATGCAACAGCTTTGATCTTATTCTATGAAATATAAGGTTGCAAATAATTTGAGCGTCATATTTTTGGTTGGGCTTTCACAGGATTTTATGACTTCTATTCGAAGCACGGACTGCACTTTCAAAATTCAGTGAATCCGGCTAATGACCTGTGTTCAGAAATACCTCAGAGAATTCACTGAAGCTTTTCGAGAAACTGTTTATAACTTTATCTTTTTTATTATAAAAGTTAATTTCTTATTTTCTTAATTTAACCAAGTAATTTTGACAAATGATATGAATTTTAATACGTTTTTGAGCAACGATATCATCAAGTTTTTAAAGTTGAGAATAATTCTCGATGCGTGTTCTCTTTGGGTTCATCTTTATTTTTATTCTTGAAAAAAGAAATCGATAGCTGGCCATTACATTTTCCTTTAAAGTGCAAAATAATCTTTGATCACGGTGTGCCGAATTATTCTTATTTGTATAGCCATAAGAATAAGTATAACCATATAACAGCAAGAAATGTAGGAACTCGGGAAGATCAACTTGCAGTTAAACTGGATCAATTGAGCGAAATTGAAAAAAATTTGTATTATTTGCATTACCAAAAGTATGTCTATAAGAACACAAAAAATCTGCAGAGAAAATTGAATACATACATATATTTCGCCACTGTTTGTTCGAGAAAAACGATATGCATATTTTTCTCTAGATGAAAAATGAGAGATAATTGAAGATGTTTAAGATTGTATTATATTACGTTTTAAAATATGTTGTCATTACTTGATTCCTGTGTGCAGCGATGCTGTTGGGTTATTTACATTGTAATAATGTTCTTTTATATCAAAATAAAAAGGATGAAATGAAAAATCTTTAATTTGATATTACAATAGTTGTCAGTTGAAGTATATATTTCCTTTTTCAGAATTATAATCGGGGTGGGGGTGACTCAGTCGGTAGCGCGCCAGGCTCGTAATCTGTAGTTCCCAGGTTCGAGTCCCAGCTGGGTCAGCGTTGAGATTTATCTCCGCAAAATTCCCCGCCCTGCCCACGGTCAGTAGGGGACACCGATGGGCTTGGAAAGGCCGCCATCTGTCGGATGGGACGTTAAGCCGTGTCCCCGTGTGCGGGAGAGCCATACCCTGTGCACGTTAAAGAACACGCTGGATGGCCTTGACGGGAGGCTACCATCTGTCTCCCAACAGCTGTTCCAGTGGGTCTCCTCCCCCAACCTTCTCTGAGCCTTCGGGGTCCATGTGACCTGGCCATTTAGCCCATGGTGTGCAAAAAAGTGCCGCTCAGAGGTAAAACAACCCAACCCAGAATTATAATCGGTTGGCCGAGTGGTTAGCACGCTTGGCTACTGATCTAAGGGACCTGGGTTCGAGCCCCGGAATTAGGCATGGATGTGTGTGTGTCGTTTTTCTGCTGAGGTCCTGCCATCCTCTCAGATCTCCTACTGTGGCATATAAACTGACAGGCTCCTGTCAGACCTCTGTGGCAAGCAGCTGCTTGAGGGGGTATTTATTTTTATTTTATTATTTTTTATTTGAATAAAACAGGTTTAATTTTTTACGTATTTTCAAATTGTCTCATGAGAAGACAAACAGTATTCTGATTCATGGTCCTCTGATTAGGTTCTCTCGCATCCCTGTAAAATTGTCAGCATGCCTGTGTTGCTATTTTTGCGTTATTCCATATGGGTCCGCTTTAGTTGATGACACATACACGCATCTGGAAAGCCCCGTTGTCGCTTCCTGTTAGGGACATCTGTTTCTGTTTAGTGCTTTATGGGGAGGATCTTTATGTCATTTTTTGTATTCTTTTACGATTTGTTCAAAAGACCGGTAGAAATTTGAGAATTTTAAGATTTCTCCTTCACTTTGAAACATAAAGATAAATACAGAAAAAGAAAAACACTTTAAAAAAAAATTCACATTTGCCAGTTTTGAAACAGACAATGCCGGATTTAGATTAGACAATGTCCAATGCCGGATTTAGTTCTTACGCCCCCTAAGTAGTTCACAACATCTATTTCAGCCATATTTATTCCTGGGAATTTTATCTATCTTGGCATCCGATTTTCCGCGGACGTTTAATAAGAGCTTGTCAAAGTAATGCTGTAATGATGACCTGTAAGGAAAACTAGCCTACGGATGAGATTGAACCCAGCTCCTTCCACGCTAATACGTTAACATTTGGACATTGCTTTTCAAATATTCTGGTATTCTTATATATGTGCTTAGACCGTAGTGGGGGTGATTTTTTTATATATATATAACTCTAGTTTCAAAGTATTTGATATGAACCAAAAGTGTCATGGCCCAAGTGAAGCTTAGTCAAATTCTTGCCTGACATCAGTTTGAATAGCAGTGCATTTGAAATGTTCAACCATTTTTTTTTACAAAATTACTCCTCAACCAGCTGCTGCCGCCAGAGCCTTGTCAGCATAACAAGTCGTAGAGGATATCTGTGAGGAATAAGGAGGCTCCAGTGAGGAAGGTGACTTCAGCGGAAATGCAACATATAAAAGAAATATCCATATCTGAGTGACCCTTGGGTCACGCTTGTCCCTTTGATCAGTACAGGTAGCAAAACATTTCCTGCATTCCTTGTAACATTTTAATGTAAGATGCAGTTTGTAGTGACAATCAATGATTTTCTGTAATTTTTTTTGTCATTTTCTTAGAAAACGAGATTTGCATTATTTTTGTAAAATAACCATATGATTACTATTGAAGACAGACTTTAAAGCTGAATAAAAATTAACCACTATTCTTGTTTTTAAAGATAAAGGAATTATGGAAAAAAAACTTTTTTTTTTTTAGAGTTTAGCTCGAATCTAAAAATCTTCAACTCTGCACATTTCTGATCTAGGCCCACCTGTTTCAGCTTTGAGATTTATCTTCGCTAAACCCCCACCCTTAACTCAGTCAGAAAGGGGGACTCTAATGGGCTTGGAAAGTCCGCTGTCCGTCGAATGGAACATTAAGCTGTGATCCATGTGCGTTAAAGCCATACCAACGCTGTACTCTGCACGTTAAAGAACAAGCTGGATGGCGTTAACGGGAAGCTGCCATCTGTATCCTAACACTGTCCCCTTTCCCAACATTCTCTGATCCTATGGGATCATGAGATCTTTTCATTGATCATGAGAACATTCTCTGATCCTATGGGATATGGATCTTTTCCTATGGGATCCTATCCTTGTGACCTAGGCCTTTTTTAGCCCTTTGTGTGCACAAAAGTACCGCTTAGAGTTAACTTAGCCTAACAATGCACACTTAATGTTCTGGCTTTTGTTGTTGAAAAGTGGCCCGCATGTTATTTCCATCATTGGAAAATGTTGGAAATTAAATTAATGTGTATTTCATGCACTTTTTCAATTTAAAGATTTCTAAAACGGAGGGGGAAATGATATATTGCAATGGAAATCCAGTCTCTTGCCCTTATACTTTTTTTATATATTTTTTTTCATTATACTTCTAGCTGAATCGTCGTGCATTATTTCCGATTCAGATATAAACATAGTTGTTTCGAATTAACTTTGTTTATTGGTACCTAATGTTAATAAATCAATGAATACTTCAGAAATATTGTATCAAAAGTGTATTTTATAATATTATACACTTATAACACAGCACAGGAAGATAAACATCTTTTTTTTCGTTCATTGTTGTCATACATCAACTGAAAAAATTTTTTTTCACAATTTTATGTGATTTTTACCGTCCTTAGAAAACAAGAGGAATAATCAGTTTCCATGCCATAAACAATTTAGCCATTTTATCTATCTTGGCATATTGTTTTATATAAAATTGTTAAATTTTATGAAAATTTCAGTGGTAGTTTAAAATTAATATTAGAGAAAATTTATTTAAGAACTATTTTTGTAATAATGCTTTGTTCGACCGTGAATAGTTCAAAACCCTGACCCTCGATCGGCGAATCAGATCTAAAAAAAATTTCCTTGAGTAGTCGAATCAGCGAGAGCTTAATATATTTTAATTCACGCATTTGTGCTCAGTTATTAATTTCAATATTGGGGAACATACTCGTGTAGTTGCTATATTGAGATTTGGGATCTATTACAATTGTTTCCCACGGGAAATTATGCTTCGTTTAACGTTTCGTATAACATCGCGTGTTTCAATGAGAGACTAATGTATACTTTGAAGTATACTGAGTACTGTATCACATGAAGGTCAACGAGCTAAGAACGTAATTTCAAATTTTAATTCCCTCCCCTTTAAAGGATAGCGACCCATCAATCTACCTTTTATTACCAATCTATATGCAGTTCCTCACAGTATCTTGCCCCCTGCATTGCGGGGGATTTACGTCATAGTAAAGGCATTGGCAACTTGTCAGGTTTTTTCTCATCAATATTAGGATTTACAGTCGCTCTCATAATACACCTTCTGTCAAAAGTGCAGAGGGATATTCATCATCCGTATCAAACTTCTGCTCTCCTTGTGGAAGCCCGACAAGTTATCCATTTGTCATCACGTTGCATATCAGGCTGGAGTTTTTTATTGACCTGGGCGAATTTTTCTAATATGAGGGAGTTTGAAGGTTACTGTAAATAGCATTGAGAGCAACTGTGATTCATAAAAACAAATTTGTGTTAATATGGAAATTAAATATTTTATTCAATCAAAGGAAAAACTTTGTGAAGTTCCAGTTTACATGGGGGAAAAAAGTACGAAACACACAAAACGTTTTATCGCAAAATGGGCAAATACAATTGTCGCGTCTGCTTTATATTAAGATTATTATATTTATTATTTATTGAACATAAACAAAAGTTCTGTAATAATATTCCAAAAAGCTGAAGTAGAAAACTAAACAAGAATTCAAACATTGAACTTTAATTTCGTCAACAACTGAAGTATAATTTTTTTATATACTTTTGTTTGATAATTTTCGACCTTATTTTATACTAACTAAACTTTGTTCGCAGTTTCCCGGATCAGAGTTCACGTCTAGCAAAACAGGAACCGCATGTCTTCATGATGATGTTTTTTCTCTCCATGTGTGAATTCATGAATACTCGTGTTCGGTAGTCTTTAGAGAATAAGTAGTTAGCCCATTGTTGCTTATAAAATCATCAGCCTTCTCAATAGCTAGTGAATGGTATTTTCCTGAGCGCTAGTAAATGTCATTTTCCTTGTGATTACTCATAAATATAATCTGAAACATAACGGGTAACTAACTACAAATAGGTCACTGTTCTCATCTGATAATGAGCTATTCACAGACCAAGGTCACTCCGCTGTGTTGATATCCTTCAAAAACTCTGCCTTGTAATAAACTTGTCCGAAGGTTCGTGTTAATTTTTAGATGCATGTGGTTTTGTGAAGAGTGATATGATTTTTTTAGGAGAAGCGGTTTAAAATCCAAAATGTCTTGAACCCAGGCGTAATGTATTGTTCAAAAGCAATAAACCACTCAACGCTGGATACGTGGGAGGAGGAGGGGGAGTAATCCACGAACCTTTAAATAGCTTTGAATAAAGGGGTAGGCAAAAGGACTACTCCCGGAATTTTGAAAATTATATTTAATATGTATTAATAAAAACTATAAGCTATGAACTTTCAAAGTTGTGCTTTCTCCCTTTCCCTCTAACCAAAATGTTGTGAAATCCCCTGTTTATAGCATTCATTTCTTTGCTATTTCGCATACCTGCGGCAGAAATTTCCTTGCAACAGAATTATAACTGTACGTTTAAGAAACTCCGTAATAATAATTTGGGAGAAATACCAACATAGCAAAATTTGGGAATATCAAATAATTGGCAATGGTAACTATAATACATCATGACACAGCTCTTGTTTGTGTTGTTGCGAAAGGAGACTTTCAAAATGTAGTTTTCGAAAAAGCTTACGAATTAGGTGCGTGACATTGCAAATGTGATAGCAGAATCTGAAGGATATACGAGGTCGAAAATCCTCTGTGTGGGAAGATAAGGAGGCGTTCACTAGCAGTGTTGCAAAACAGTACTCGCGACTGATTACAGATCAGAAGTGACAACAGCGAAGCATGGTACGTGAGTGAAGCTAGTAAAGGGCGAAACGTGAAAGGAAAGTGGAACATGCTTTGCTAGAAAACAGAGGATGCTTTCTTGGAAACGTGAGGTGCATTAGGAGCAGCAGGTTGTTACAATAGGCATTCTAGGACAGATAAATTGTGGGAAACTAATTCTGTAAAAGGCAGTTCATTGTATTTTTACGCGGAAACAATCAAAAATGTTGCGACTTTAAGTATTAAAATCGAAAATGGGTGTACAAACTTTGTTGTGCTGGGCATTAAGCGTTTTACCCCTGGGTGGCTCCATTTTATGCTCCATAATAGACTAAGTGTCGACTACTGGTTCTAGTTACACTAAATATCAGGCTTGAAATGAATGCCATTAGAAGTGATGTATTCGCAGCTTAAGTAGTATTAAAACTCGTAAGGCCGAATTTGCTTTTTAATTTAAAAGCTGGGGGGAGGAGGGATAGCTCAGTCGATAACGAGCCAGGCTAGTAATCTGCAATTCCCAGGTTCGAGTGCCAGTTGGGTCATCGTTGAGATTTATCTCCGCAAAACTCCCCACCCTACCCACGGTCATAAGGGATACCGATGGGCTTGGAAAGGCCACCGTTCGTCGGATGGGACGTAAGCCGTGGCCCCGTGTGCAGGAGGGCCATACTATGCGCACGTTAAAGAACACGCTGGATGGACTTAGATGGTAGTCTCCCTTAATCTCCCAACAGCTTTTCCAGTGGATCCCCTCCCCCAACCTTCTCTGAGCCTTCGGAGTCCTTATGACCTGGCCATTTAGCCCATGGTATGCAAAAATATGCCGCTCAAGAGGTAAAACAACCCAACTTTAAAAGCTGATTGAATATATCGAAGCATTGAAATATGTTGTGTGAAATAAGAAAGTGAATTAGTATAAGTAGAATATGTATTTTTGCTTATTTAACAGTGACCCATACTATGTGGCTAAAAGTGTACAGGAACGGAGGCAATTAGCACCTCAAAATCGGTATTTAGACAATTACCATTTTTCTTTTCTTACCTTCCTGTTGCTTTTCGGGCGTCATTCATTAATTTGCTGAACGGTTGTTGCATTAGATCTTAATTTCTGCCTTCATTTTCTATATAAAAATATTTTATCATATATTTGTGTTTTTAGTAGCATATAGAACTAAAATATATAGTTTAAAGTGTTAAAATCATTTTTATTACTTTTTTTAATATATAATCTGTTTCCTAGTACACATTTTTTTTAAGTAGTATTTAAAATTTTTACCAAAGAATGAGCAAAATATCAGCATTCGAGCAATATTTATTCCACTCTTTGCTGGGGGTTGGTAATGAAAAGTCCTTTGCAATGCATCTAATAACCTCCATCAATTTATCCATAGCCAGCAACAGATGCATGCATCACTTTTTTCTCACATAAATTTCCAGTGAGCAAGGGATAAATTGCATCCGCGATTTTCTGATCAAGCAGTGTACATTAAAATACTTTTGAATATATTCATTAATGTCCAAATAACAGAAATAATCCCAACACTCTGTTTATAGAGCATAAATGTTTAAAAGGAGCAACAAGATCGGATGAGAGACGATCCGTAGCTTGCACCATCCTAGCAAGAGGATCGATACGAACACGTGAACACAGAATACCCACAATGCATAGAGCTCAGCAGACAGCTGAGACTGAGTAAGCTGAGGCCGGATGTGGTTGCTCACAAAAACGTGTCTCCTTCCTTTAATTCTAAGTGAAAGACTCTTTTGTCGTCTATAAAGTTATATTCAGTTTTATTGATTGAGTATTTATGATTTCAGTGTGTATTGGACTTGTTAGTAAGCTCATGCGATCATTTACCCTGTCACTCGAGAAGGTCTAGGTCAGCTTCCATGTAGAGGTGTGGTCGCGGTTCACTGTTGCTAAGCCCATCTGTGAACTTATTTCATGCGCTGCAAATTCTCTGTGGCAGTCACTGCAATGCGGTTCCCAAACTTTTTTCTTCAAGCACAGATATGTTACTTTTAATAAAGCAAAATTCTCAAGAGCGATTCCACAAGATCCGGTGCAGATTTCGCTCAACGAAAAGAAGAAATAAATGTACGAACTCGACGGAATATTTCTGATTTAATGAAATAAAGAAATTTTGTTAGTGGTAGCCCAAGTGTTTTTACATTGTCGTTGTAGTAGTTGCATGATGTCAGAGTCCATCAGAATGTACAGAATGTAAGTAGAATAGTTTTACTGCCGTTATATTTACATATAAATATGAAACTCGAACTTTAGAAAAAGCACGTAATATGTGATAACAAGAACTACTAAGAATATTAGGTTAAATACATACAATTGTTAAATAATGTATAAACGTTGATTGAATTCAGAAGCTCACATGAATGGATGCTTTTATTTTTTTTTCCCAGTGTATACTTTGCTTCTTTTATTGAAAAGTAAACAGGCCAATTAAATTTTCAAATTAAAAAATAGTTCTGCAGAGCATACATATAAGATAATGCTAGAGCATACATATAGGAAATATATGTATGCTCTAGAATAGTATTTCTATAATATTCAATGTTGGATGGATACTATAATGAAAATAATCTAAAGAGATTGCTTTTTATCAAATGGATACAAATAATTTTTTATTGACTAGTAAAATCATAAAAAGCATCTTGATTGTGATGTATGTCCCTTAGTATATGCCTCTTAGTGAGAGAAGCAAAAGTGGAGCAGATATGAGTAGCATTGCTTTTCCTGTTTTTGTAAACGTGGCTATTCATAGTTAAAGCAATAAAGATAATGCCATCTACATTACTTGGAGCTAAGCCTGAAGTTCCAAGATTACGATTCCAACTATCAACTAACTCGTATTATTATAAATGTCTCCAGAATGCTGTTCTGCATCATTCCATCATAAATTAATTTCTGATTGCATGCTTATGTGTTGAGCTCTGTTATCCAGTATGTCATTTTTAAACATTCATATAAATTAGGTTTTTTTAACAATCTAAATATATCTCTATTAAACTATTTAATAACTTTTCAAAAATAAATTGCATTTTTATTATATCTTTAAAGCTTCTAAAAATAATTTTGTTCCTTTTTCAGAAAAAAAATTGAATCGATTGGCAAGATGACACAAATGACTCAAGAAGAAATAATCACCAATACTAAAACAGTGCTTCAAGGCCTGGAAGCACTAAAAAATGAGCACAATTCCATTTTGAATGGTCTTTTGTCTTCCTTGAAGGCAGTGCAGCAAGAGAAAGGTGATGGAAACAACCTCATGGGAGAAAAAGCTTCCATTATTAAAAAGAGCATTGAATCCATTGAATTGGGACTTGGTGAAGCACAGGTAAAAACTTTTGATTAATTTTTCAAAACTTTCAAATTTTTTTATTTTTTTCAACTTTCAATGTTTTAGTTGAAAATGTTACTTTTTAATTGTAACATTTTCAACTGAAACATTGAAATATAATTTTAAACTATTCCTGAAGTTGATGAAGCCCTGCATGCTAAGTTTGTAAGCAGAATGCTATGAATATTGGAAGTTGTTCACTTGAAGATGGAACCAACATTTATTTTAAAACCATTGTTGTATTGTCTTTGTGTTTTTTTTTTAAACTTTTTTCTGTGTACCTATTTAATCAATTTGGTAGGTCCATGTCATTTGAATTTTCTTTTGTTGTGTATGGGGATTATTTATTATTCCAGTAGTAAAAGTATCACAGAAGATGTCCTGTAGACATGGCACTCATGAAATAGCTGCAAAACTAAATTTTTTCAGTCATTGTGTAGGTAAATATAAAATATAGACAATTAAATTTTCACATATACATACACCCATCCCTCAATTTACACGATAGATAGGTTCTGAGAAATCACCGTGTAAATCGAAACCATGCAAATAAAAAGGAACAGCATATGGAGAAATGGGGAATATTATCTGGAAAAAATCCTTGTTATGAATAAAATGTACATTGAAAGTTTTATTTATTCATATATCTCAAATGCCAATTCAGCAGCCATAATAAACATTTACATTGCATTATTTTCTACCTTATTTGTACTAATTTAGATTAATTTCTCATATATTTCTGTTTGGTCATGGGAAATATTCATCGCTAATATAGACTTACACTATTGAATTTTGAAGACAATATTTGAAAGAAGGCTATTTATGGACTGAATATAAATTAGCAAATAAGTATTTTTTTCATCATTTAGTGCTATATTTTGTAAAATTAGTATTTATGATATTTTATGAAACAACATATTTACAAATCAGCTGTATTTAGCATATATAATAGTCTACAAATTTAAATTTGTTGCTAAAAATGAGATAAAAACACTGAATTTTTCAGATTAGTAAAAACAGTCTAGAAAGGTCAGATCTGGCTGCCGATTCAAAACAGGTTTTATTAAGATGTCATACATATTATGTAATATGTATCAATCGAGACAGATTTTGGGGTGAGGGTGGCTCAGTCGGTAGGGTGCCAGGCTGGTAATCTGTAGTTCCCAGGTTCGAGTCCCAGCTGGGTCAGAGTCGAGATTTATCTCCGCAAAATTCCCCGCCCTGCCCATGGTCAGTAGGGGAGACCGATGGTCTTGGAAAGCCCGCCATCTGTCAGATGGGATGTTAAGCCATGGCCCCGTGTGCAGGAGAGCCATACCCTGTGCATGTTAAAGAACACACTGGATAGCCTTGACGGGAGGCTACCATCTGTTTCCCAACAGCTGTTCCAGTGGGTCCCCTTCCCCCAATCTTTTCTGAGCCTTCGGGGTCCTTGTGACCTGGCCATTTTGCCCATTGTGTGCAAAAAAAGTGCTGCTCAGAGGTAAACCAACCAATGAGGCAGACTGCATTAAAATGACAAGAATATAATTTTAGTGAAAGAATTTTAATGTAACTTTTTGAAGATGACAATATTATAGATATAGAAATTTACTATTATCTATTTATTCTTGAAAATAAATGATATCAATAAAAACCATTTAGTTGATTTTTTTTTTCTTTGGGATGACATTCTAATAATCTTCCTTGGCCACTGCTGTTTCATAATATGTATTATATCTACATAAATAATAAATAAATAAATAAATACCCCCTCAAGCAGCTGCTTGCCACAGAGGTCTGACAGGAGCCTGTCAGTTTATATGCCACAGTAGAAGGTCTGGGAGGATGGCAGGATCTACGTACATTTAAAAAAAAATCTCAATTTGTATCATGTAAAATGAAACTGTTGCATTTTCTTGACTGTAAATCTGAGTCTATCACCATGTAAATCAAAACTGGTGGCATTTTTTTGACTGTGTAAAACTGAAACTGGTAAATCAAGTATGATGTAAATCAAGGAACAGGTGTATTTATTATGAAAAGTAACACAAGAGTTAAACGTATGAGAAATTAAAAAGTAAGTAGCATAATTAAGATAAAAATAAAACACATTTTTAATGTAACTTTCACAATTGAACACTTTTCACATGATCATAAATGTTTGGTAAAATTTCGGTAGTTAATGAGAGCAAAATGATATCAAAAACTTTCTGCTTATGATTAGCCATTTCATTGCTTACAGCTTTGTGCTGTCAATCCACTTTCAGAGTAAAAGTAAATTGCAAATTACTTTATAAGAATTAAAAAAATTGGAAATAATCTGTATGGCAAATAGCTACATACCAGTTGAAAACTGCAAGCTGGCAACAAGGTTTCCCATGACTGGTTTAGATGGTGATTCTATAAGGCAGGTTGTGATTAGTCACATTATAGGAATTACTATTTTCTTAAAACTTGTGTGCATCATGTTTTTTTTTCCATGAAATGTTAATTGATTTTTTACCTTAATCAGCTAATGTTATTTCCAAAGAGTAGAAAAATTATTTGAAATAACAATATAGGGGAAAGTTATTGATTAGTCTATATTTCAAAATGATGTGTAATGCTCACTGTCAATTCTGTTTTTCAATAGGCAGTAGTTATATTGTAGCATTTCTTGAAAGAAAAAGATTAATATCAAATGTCGTAAACACACTGAGAAATAAAATGTTTCTTAATACATTTTCCTTTATATGTATATGTAATTTTCCTTCATCATTTCAGGTTATGATGGCTTTAGCTAGTCATTTGCAGTCTGTAGAAGCAGAAAAGCAGAAACTTCGAGCTCAAGTTAGGAGATTATGTCAGGAGAATGCATGGTTACGAGATGAACTCGCTAATACCCAACAGAAACTTCAGACTTCAGAGCAAACAGTGGCCCAGTTAGAAGAAGAAAAAAAGCATTTGGAATTCATGAACTCCTTGAAAAAATATGATAACAATGAAGGGGTAATTCTTTAACTAAACAATTTTTCATTTTATATGAGCTTTATATGTTAAGATTATACAAAAAAAATTTCCAGCACTTAACCATAGGATAATTTGTGGCCTGGTCATTTAAATGATTATGAAATTTTTTTTAAAAAATTACCACAATAATGCTTAGTTGGATAACCATTCAAGATGGGATAATCTAACTAACCATTGAAACACTGTAAGTTTTCTACCAAATTTTTTTTCCCATTTAGCACATTTTTGTAGTTTTCTTGAGGTTTCAGTTCCAAGTTCAGAAACCATATTCCTGAAATTTCCAAATATTTAATGATAAGAGTGTAAAACTTAAAACAGTTGCATGAATAATATTACTCAAATTTTCGCGGAAATTTAAGGCTATTTCTCATTCTTTTTACCAACCCATAGACTCTAATTCCATTTAAGGTAATTGAGATACATTAGGAATTGCAAGTGCCACCAAATACATTAAAAGTATGATACAATTATTGCAAAATCTAAAAGTAATACATTCAGTTTTAACTAAGATTTTGAAAAAATTCTAAATGTGAAAAAAAAAAAGTGTCTATGCAGCAGACACATTGAGTGTGTATGGGGTTCATTTTTTTCTCTTCATTTTGTTTCTTCACAGACTTGATTTATTCATCTTGTGTAGGCTGAAATGTAGAATATTTTTAGGAAGCTGCATGCATTAAAAAGTCTTTGAAGTTTGGTAGCAAATATTTTTGGGAAAGTATATTTAGTATCCCCCCCTCTAGGGCCTGTGTATTTCTAATCATAAAAGTATTTAATAAACCACATTTCTTTTTGAATGCTATTTATTAATCACAAGTATTTCATAATAACTGTAAGATATCACTAGATGCAAGGAAAAATAAGCATCCATGGCTTATATCATTATCTTGAAATAATTTGATTTCAAACAACTACTAATTACAAACATAAAAGTGCTAATACTGTAATACCAACTAACAATAAAGCCACAATTATAGTAATAATGGACAAGGACACACTATTACTATTCAAGAAATAATGGTACATATTTCAAATAAGTTTTTAAAACATTGCAGCAATAATTGTTTTTATGTATTAGTAATTGCTTTAAAGATTGAGTGATATAAATAGTAGTCTTTTACAAATGTTAATAATCATTTCACATGTTTTTACTATTTAGACAGAAGAACCAGCAGTAGAAAAAAAACCTGAAGTTGATCAGCCATTAGACCTCTGCTTTCCTGAAGATGAAGAAGATAGTGCACATCAAGAAAGTTAGTAAAGCTTTAAATTTTGAATTGTGATTTAGTAATGTTACCAATTGAGTTTTTTTAAATAAATATTTCACTTTTCACTTTATTTACTTATGATAAATTGGATGCTGGAACTTACTGTTTAAACTGATAATAATATATTAGCAAGTGTAGGATCTCATAGTAGCATACTAGTTGTGCTAGCAAGCTAAAAGAGCAGTTTTTAGAAATCAAAGTTATATTTTGAAATTCTGTGATGGGAAGAGTGTATGAATGAATCTATAACTCTTATATTTCATACTATTATATAGATGTGCAATATTTAAAATTCATATTGTTAATATCATTAATATTAACTACAATTAATAACTATAACATTTTGGCATATAATTGAATTTTCATTCTGTACATAAGCACAATGATATTAAAAATGTATCACAGTTAGGAAATTATATGGTTGGGTTTTTTACCTCTGTATGGCAATTTTTACACACAATGGGCTAAATGGCTGGGTTACAAGGAACTTCAAGAGCTCAAAGAAGGTTGGAGAAGAAGATCCCACTGGACAGCTGTTACAAGACAAATGCAAACCTTCTGTCAAGATAATCAAGTGTGTTCTTTAAATGTGCAAAGTATTTCCCTTCTGCACACAGACCCATGACTTAATATACCATCCAACAAACAGCAGCCTTTCCAACCCCATCAATATATCCTTTCTCACCAAGGACAGAGTGGTGGGTAACAGTTAAATCTCAATCTGGCACAGTTGAGGCTCAAACCTGAGAACTATAGATTTTGAGCATGACACTCTATTGACTGAGCCAACCCTTACTCCTATCAAGTATGAAAAAATACTATAGTGCATCTCGTGGAATAGTTCAATCTAATTACTTCTAATATCAATAGTTTCAAAGCATATTTATATATCTACAATGTATGTTACCACTTTAAAAAATTATTTCGTGTTTTAATTTTTCTGAACTTTTTATGCTATTTTTCTAGCACTATCCCCAACACCTCCAGGACAGATGGCTGCAGCTGCTAATGCTGGTTATGAAATCCCAGCACGTTTGCGAACTCTGCATAATCTTGTGATACAGTATGCATCACAAGGCCGATATGAAGTTGCTGTTCCTCTATGCAAACAGGCATTGGAAGATTTAGAGAAAACTAGTGGTCATGATCATCCTGATGTTGCAACAATGCTGAACATTCTTGCATTAGTATACAGGTAAATCTTGCAATATATATAAAAAAAAATTTTTGTAATTGTATAAAATATAATCAGTCGCATAGAGAAGGAATTGGGTGGGGGAAGGGGCATTAAACCTGCACCTCCAGAAAATATTTCTAAAAATCATTATTTTTGCCAAGTTATATTAACAAAAAAATTTTAACCATTCTTCCTCTTCCAAGGATTCTGGTCAATCCTGGCTATACCACTGAATATCTCTCACAACTCCTGCTTACAGTTTTGCACTCCTTTGCATATTTTCCATTTAACAAATCAGCAGGCAGACAAAATTTTAAGCATAATATTTGTTATAGTGAACATACATCAGGTGTGTATATTAACTATGTGCCTTTCTCAATTTTCCTAAAATAGCAATGTAACATTATGTTGGACCTGTGATTTGAGTATTCAATGTGGCATTACAAAGCTTTCTAGCAAGCAAACAAATCATTTGCTGAGAGACAGAATGCTACATCCCATTTTATTATTTATATAGTCTACAATAGGGGTTCCCAACATGGGATACTCATTAAAATTTTTGGGGGTACGCCATGAGAGCTCAAAAGTTTCTAGATCTGGTAACAAAGTTTTATTCCCAATGTTATACTATAACTATAGTTTTATCTATCTATGCAAGGGGTATTACCAGTTACATACACATTTCCAGGGGCTACATGAAGCATAAAAGGTTGATAACCACTGGTCTAGAATATCAAAAACCTTATCTTGCTCTTAATAGTTCAAAATAGAAATTATAGCATCATTGAATCATTAATACAGAAATTATTTGTTAATACTGCTGGCAACTATTAAGGAAAAGACTTACTATATCCAGCTAGATTCTGAATGTTATAAGTGAGGTGTTCATTACATGAGTATTTTAGTCAAAAAAAAATTACTTTGAGCATGTAGGTTATGTGCCAATCATTTAAGAATACTCTAGCCAGAGTTTCCACATATACTAGGTCCTTTACAATTGAATTTGATTCCGTTTACTTTTACAGATATTAAGTCAACTTGTCCAATTTGTCACTAGTAGTGACTATAAATTCTGATGGCTGAAATGCCTGCTGCCATTGTGCCATTTTTATGCAGCTAGCAACTAAAATCCATTACCTGGTAGACAAACATAGACAAAATTTGTAAACCTTTGGTTTTTTTCTTGTTTTGCATCTCATTATACAGAACAAATTAAAGAAATTACTCTGTTCAGTGTTCTAGTTTTAAGCAGGGAATAAATTCTAAGAGGTTATTTTTCCCCCTCTTACTAAAAAAAAAGCTCAAACACAATTCAAATACTTAAGTAGTCGTATTTTTTGTAATAGAAAGACAACTCCACGGGTTTGACTGTGTGCATTGATGTTCTTAGAAATTCTATCACAGTTTCATAACTTATGGATCTGGAGGAGACTTTTCTCAAACTACATACAAATAGCTGAGTGCTTAGCATATTTGATTACAAAGTAGTGGGGCCTGGATGTATATTAGTGTATCTTTCTGCTGAAATCTTGTCTCACTCAAGTTTTCTCTTTGGAATATTACACTGGTATTTTTCTGTTCACTGTTTTGTAACAAGCATACTGCATGAAGAGAATTTATATATATATATCAAGCTGTAATGCTCCAAAAGTATGTTAAACTTCACTTTGGACCTTTTGACTGCCGGGGTGGGTGTGGCTCAGTCGGTAGCGTGCCAGGCTCGTAATCTGTAGTTCCCAGGTTTCGAGTCCCAGCTGGGTCAGCGTTGAGATTTATCTCCGCAAAACACCCCGCCCTGCCCACGGTCAGTAGGGGACACCGATGGGCTTGGAAAGGCCGCCGTCCGTCGGATGGGACGTTAAGCCGTGGCCCCGTGTGCGTGAGAGCCATACCCTGTGCACGTTAAAGAACACGCTGGATGGCCTTGACGGGAGGCTACCATCTGTCTCCCAACAGCTGTTCCAGTGGGTCCCCTCCCCCAACCTTCTCTGAGCCTTCGGGGTCCATGTGACCTGGCCATTTAGCCCATGGTGTGCAAAAAAGTGCCGCTCAGAGGTAAAACAACCCAACCCAACAACCGGTCAGTAGGGGACACCGATGGGCTTGGAAAGGCCGCCGTCTGGCGGATGGGACATTAAGCCGTGGCCCCGTGTGCGGGAGAGCCATACCCTGTGCATGTTAAAGAACACGCTGGATAGCCTTGACGGGAGGCTACCATCTGTCTCCCAACAGCAGTTCCAGTGGGTCCCTTCCCCCAACCTTCTCTGAGCCTTCGGAGTCCATGTGACCTGGCCATTTAGCCCATGGTGTGCAAAAAAGTGCCCTCAGAGGCAAAACAACCCAATCCTTTTGACTGATCCAAATTAAATTAATTTTCCGGATAGCATCAGGCACCAGGCAATTAATCTTGCTAAATAAAGTTAAATAAGAATTTGCTAAGTATATTATTGTGTTACTAGTCACAAAGAATTTAATTCAAAAAAATTGTCAAATTGTTAAAATTAAAGCTAATCAAATCAATTATCGTTACTCAAGAGAAAAAAATAGAAAAGTTAAAATTATTCATAAAACAAACAAAGTTTATTTCTAAAATATCAAGACTCACCAAATAAACTGATGAATACAATATTCTGAGCAACTGAAAGTTCACATCAAAACATCTCAACTACTCCATCTCTACTACCAGCAATTCTCTCCTAGCTTCATTCTTACTCTCTACTCAACAACAAAAACTAGTATTCTGACTTCTCCAAAAACTTATCTCTACCAACTCCGTGACCTAATGTAACTTGCTATACATGATCCATGCAACTGATATGTGTGGTGCATGCTGGGAAAAACATTTGCATAATCTTATGATTGCATGCGCTAACTATGATGCAAGAGGGGAGTGTCCTTACATGTGCATTAGCGGCTGTCAATCAAAAGTCAGAGTTGCCCATGCACAACTCCTTTAGCAATCTGGATGAGGAAAAATGATGGTGCCAACTGAAAATTAAATTCCCAAAATAATAAATATAACATAAAGGTTAAAAAAAATAAAAAATTGATTAAGTAAAAGTGAATGGGTGGACTATTACAAAGCCTAAAGTCCCATAGTTTCTTACTAAATCAGATGATAATTTTAACTACTTTGGTGTTAAATAGTAATTATTACAATTAGTAATTATCAAATTGTAATTACATATGTTACTATTGATACTCATTGTATTAAAACTCTGGACTTCTCTATTGCATGATATTACATGACCTCATTTTTCCTATAAAAGCATTGCTGCACAAAGAACAAGATAGGAAAAACTAGAGCTTTAAGTAGAACATACATTAATATTCATTTATAGCTATATTTTATTAATAATAATGATTTATTTCAGGCAGGAGGTTACAGTAAAGCCAAGGTACAGGTAATTTTGGATATTAAACATTCAAGTGGCTTGATGCCCCAGTACATTTGGGAAATTAAAAAGAAATATTGATGATGGTACAAAAATACGAACATATTTACAGGAATTGCATAATTATTTGATACATATAAACAAAATGACAGGTTAACAAATCAGCACTTTAGTGTCGATTTAAATCTTAGAGGAAAAATTGTCTTGAGCCGGGTGGGATATGAACCCACGACCTCCTGATAACATGTCAGGTGCTCTGGACCACTGAGCTACCGGCTGCCGATCAAGATCTCCTTTAATTAGCGCTATGAATATTCCTTTTATGTTTCATATAGGCACTAGTCAGGCACTTTTAGCCACAAGCAGCATTTATATTTGCCAAGAGATGGAAGCATGTATTACAAGTATGCAGATAATAAATAATGAAATAAGCTCTACGTATTCAATTAAGTAACAAATCAGCACTTTAGTGTCGATTTAAATCTTAGAGGAAAAATTGTCTTGAGCCGGGTGGGATATGAACCCACGACCTCCTGATAACATGTCAGGTGCTCTGGACCACTGAGCTACTGGCCGCCGATCAAGATCTCCTCTAATTAGTGCTATGAACATTCCTTTTATGTTTCGTATAGGCACTAGTCAGGCACTTTTAGCCACAAGTGGCATTTATATTTGCCAAGAGATGATATATAGATTACCTATATGAAACATAAAAGGAATGTTCATAGCGCTAATTAGAGGAGATCTTGATTGGCGGCCGGTAGCTCAGTGGTCCAGAGCACCTGACATGTTATCAGGAGATCGTTGGTTCGTATCCCACCCGGCTCAAGATAATTTTTCCTCTAAGATTTAAATCGATGCTAAAGTGCTGATTTGTTTGAATACGTCAAGTTTATTTCATTATTTATTATCTGCATACTTGTAATACATGCTTCCATCTCTTGGCAAATATAAATGCCGCTTGTGGCTAAAAGTGCCTGACTAATGCCTATATGAAACATAAAGGAATGTTCATAGCACTAATTAGAGGAGATCTTGATCGGCGGCTGGTAGCTCAGTGGTCCAGAGCACCTGACATGTTATCAGGAGGTCTGGGTTCGTATCCCACCCGGCTCAAGACAATTTTTCCTCTAAGATTTAAATCGACGCTAAAATGCTGATTTGTTACTTGATTGAATACGTCAAGCTTATTTCATTATTTAAATGACAAGTTGCACAGATGAAGACAAACATATAATATTAAATATGATAAAAAAAAATAGCAAACTTGGGAGAAGGAAAGGAAGGTTGAAGACAACAGAGAGTAATATTAAATGAATGAACGGGGGGGGGGGGGGGGGGGATGATTGCGGATAATCCAGACAAAGGGCAAAGATGGGGAGTGGGAATAAGATGGAGGAGATGTTGTAGTCAAATGTTTCAGTATTCTAATAGAAGTAGAGTAATATAGTTTTTGAATTTTTTAGAATTTAAAGAAGTGTTATCACTTGGTAGGGAGTTCCAAGTTGAGGTTGCTTGAAAGGCAAAAGAAATTTCACCATACTTAGCTTTGAAAATCTTGGGAGTAGAAAACATTTTATTACCAGAGCGAAGGATGCTGTGATGTCGTAATTGAATATAGGGTGTAAGAATCGAATGAAGGGGATGAGACTTGTTATAAATAGTGTCATGAACAAGGGTAATAAATCGTAGCTTTCTTCTAGATTCAAGAGTGGGAATTTGGTAGTTGGAACGAATATCAGTAAGTGTTAGAGATTCTCGTTTGTTAACATAGATTTTGTTGATGATTTTGAGAGCATCATTTTGAACTTTTTTTCTAATTTATAAGAGTTCTTTTTATTAATATCAAAAAGAGTGGAAGCAGAGTATTCAAGTTTCTATCGGGTGTAAATTTTGTAGAAAATTAGGGCATAGGAGGATATATAGTTTCGAATGTACCTCAATATATAAATTCTTTTAGAAGCGACGGTTTTATTAATGTGAATTCCAAAGTCAAGATTATTATCTATCGTCATACCTAAGTACTTCATGGAAGTGGAAACTGTAATATGGGTATTATTAATTTTAATGTTTGTGTCAGGTGGGGGAGAATTTGAAGTTGAAAGAAAAACAAACCAATATTGTTTTTCTTGACAGTGAATCCATTTTTAGTATACCAATGAAGCACATCATGAATATTATTTTCTATTTCTTGTTTTAGATAGCAAGAGCAGCATCGAGGTTGCCATCTTGTTTTTAGGCACCGTGATCTTAACAATAAATGCGAGGAGATGAGATTAAAGTACAATATCTGAAATGTTTCAAAGAGAGGCACAAAACATGAAAGGAAGGAGCACAGCTTTTCAAGGCACTAAGAACTGCTAAATGCCTACAAAGTACAAAATTCTAAGGAGTACAAATGAACCAGATGTTACATTACCACTTTATTATCTTTATTACATTTCCCTCTCTCTTTAAACTTAGTTTCTTTATCCTTCCTAATTGACAAGTTTCTAGTCTTGCAGAATGTTGATGCGTGAAAAAAAAAATTTAAATGCCGTTTAAACTATGCTTATTTTTTCAGTGTTTTCTGTTAGTACATAATTTACGCTATTTCTGCAGCAAAATAAAATTTGCAAATAAATTCAGGTATGAAAAAATTGACCAGTTAGATAATGTATTTTATGAATTGTATGAGGAAGACTTGGTACTGTTGACTGTGTTAAAGGTGACATTTGTCTATTTTTATTGCAGAGATCAGAATAAATATAAGGAAGCTGCAAATCTGTTAAATGATGCTTTAGCTATTAGGGAAAAGACACTTGGAGAATATCATCCTGCTGTAAGTAAATGTGCAAATTGGTGGCATTTTCACATGATTTAACTTCATTACAGACTGGATTTCATGCCATTTTAAATATTCTATTCTAGGGGATATTTTTTTTCTAATGATTCATTTTAATAGTTCCCCGAGTTTGACAAATGATGAGGCTCTTTACGGTATCTTTTGTTGACATATTGGTTGCTTAGGAAAATGGAACTAATGACCTCAAACAATTGATTTATGAACAAAATCTAATCACATTCTACTTGTCAAAATTAGCCACATAGCTACTTTTAAAGCAACAGTGGACTGCATCTCTTTGTAAGGAAAATGTTAGCTGGAAATAGGAACTGAAATGTTGGGCCCAACCTAATGTATGATTGGAAAGAGTTAAATAGGAGATTTATACATAAGAGTTCAGAAAGTTATATATGTGCAAACAATTTTTGCTCTCCATATTTTTAATGTCAAATGTGCAAGCCAGAACATTAAAGTTGAATCAATAATTGTCTAGTTTAGGAGCATTCAACTTTTTCCACTATTGGACCCATTTTTGAAAAATGGAGGCTACACAGCCCAGAGCATTAATGTTTCATTTGTTTTTAAGCACTTGAACTACAACAAAGCCACTTGTAGCTACAATGTGCTAATTAAATTTGTAAACTTTTTTAGTTTCTCTTTAAGAATTAAGACTGCTTTAATCCTCCTAGTGTTACATTTATCTCTCTGTATTTTACAAGAGCCACAGCAAGGCATAAGCAGTGGCAGTGTGGTATATCTGCCATGTCAATAGCACTATAGGACCAGATACCTGTGGTGAGGAGAATACGTTCTAGCCACTTCGAGGGCTAAACTGAATGCCAATTCTTAACTGTGTTAAAATATTAATACCTGTATTATTCAGTTACCAAACTAGGCAAACCTATTCTTCAGGCCATAGGGTGGTCGTATTAATACGTATTAATCACAATCAATTTGAATAAATTCAAATAGATAGTGATTATGCATACAACAGAACATTGTAATGACCATAGCATATCTGATGAGATTAATTGTGTTGATATCAAATTTAGAGGAAAATTATATTGAGCCAGAGAGTTCATATCCCACTTGACCCAAGACAGTTTTTGCTCTAAATTTGACATCAATATTAAAGAGTGACTTAATACCTTTCAACTGAAAGAACATCAAGAAATTTATTCAGTAAATTGTACAACTGTGCCTGTAATAGCTAACACAAAAAAGGAATGAAGAAACTGTTGTATAAGTCCCATTTAGTTCAAAACAACATTTACATGACTAAAGCATTTATTTACAAGTACAAATAGCACTATATGTTCAGTTATTTGAAGTGACTATTCATTACCACATATTTTTGGATATGCCTTTCTAGACTGGAATATATGTCCCCCAACGTCACAGCATAATGGTGCTGTGTGCCTGTGATACATTGTTTGTAGTCAATGACATCAAGTTATACACTGAGAAGGCCAATTCAGTGTCACAAATTGGATGACCCCAGAGAAAGAAGTAAAGTGAGATCAAATTGGATGAACTGGCAGGCCATGCCATTGGGCCTCTATATCTCACCCAGTTGCTCCAAAGGTCTGACATAACCATGCATTGCTGCATCATGCCATAGAGGCATGACATAGCCATGCCTCAACTGTGGTTGTTTGGTGTGGTAGAATCTCACTAGATTAAACTGGATTATAGCATTGCTAAAGATAATTGTCCAACCATTCACCAACTCTTTCCCTTCATCTGAGGTAACTTTCACCATCCAACTTGTTAATCATCAAATAGTTGAACCATTTTTTATACTGTGGATACTCCACCACACGTTCATGGATCATAGTGTTTGATGTTGTTTCCAAATAGTCGGTGTGGTTTTGCTCTAATACTGCATGTTGTATTTGTTTACAATGCCATTGTGGGTAAATGTAGCTTCACTGCTCTACAATACCTGTTGTGTGAATTTTGGATTTTTACTAAGTTCATTCAGCATAAGACCACACCACGTGTAAGATCATGGCTTATCACTTTGCAGCAGACTGCATGATATGGGTGAAAGTTGTGCCTCTGCAAGATGTTAAACAGGAAGGAATTGTTGACTAGTATTGCACAGTTTGTTTTATTACATATATTCTCATGTAAGCAAACATCAAACTTCTTAATTGTCATAGCTGCATCCCCAGACTACCAGGATATCAATCTGACAAAGGTACCCATTTCATAAAGTGGTTTCATAGTATGGAAGATGGTTGTATGCATTAAATGAAGTACTTTGGGATGCCTTTCTGCGAACAGCCATGCTTTTGCCCTCGCATCATGCAAACACACCATATACAGGGTGGATCAAAAGTCAGGTACTATTTTAATGAAAATGGTTTAATTTATGTATTTTTTTTGCAGACCCTTAAGATGAATACAGAGGAGTGTGTAGCAATAGTTATCTTGCATATCCAAGGAAACAAATGCAATGAAATCAGAAATATATTTGAAAAGAAATTCAAGAAAGCAGGACCAGTAGATGAGACTGTAAACTAGTGAACAAATTTAAACGAACAGGTTCTGTACATGATGAAATAAGAAGTGGATGACCACATACATCAGAGGATAATGTGAATGCTGTGAGTCAAATCATAAATGAAAATTCATGCATGTCTCTGGGGCAGGGTTGGCTCAGTCGGTAGCACACCAGGCTTGTAATCTGTAGTTCCCAGGTTTGAGTCCCAGCTGGGTCAGCATTGAGATTTATCTCCACAAAACTCCCTGCCCTGCCCTCGGTCAGTAGGGGACACCAATGGACTTGGAAAGGTCTGTCCATCGGATGGGACATTAAGTCATGGTGCCGTGAACAGGAGAGCCTTACCCTGTGCACATTAAAGAACACGCTGAATGGCCTTGATAGGAGGCTACCATCTGTCTCCCAACAGCTGTTCCAGTGGGTTCCCTCCCCCAACCTTCTCTGAGACTTCGGGGTCCTTGTGACCTGGCCATTTAGCCCACTGTGTGCAAAAAAGTGCTGCTCAGAGGTAAAACAACCCAACCTCTTCATGCAGCAGTACACAGACTCAATCTCCCAAAGATATATGTGCGCAAAATTCTGAAAGTTAATTTGCATAAAAAGAGCTATCATTTGCAATTTTTACATGAAGATTTTCTTTTAAGGAGTGCAGCATGTGCTTATTTGCTAGAATACATCCACAGTGACAACTTAATGGAGGACATTCTTTTTAGTGATGATGCTATGTTCCATACATGTGGCAATTTACATGTGGGCAAATGAACGTCCAGCTGACTTTGTTCAATACCAAAGACTCTCCAAAGGTTAATGTCTGGATGGGTATGACAAAATCTAAGATTTATGGCCCTTTGCCGAAGCTACTGTTACCGGACCAATTTAACTTGATATGTTGCAGCAATTCCTTATGCCTTAGTTGGTTGCAGGTGGTGTAATTAACATGGTCATGTTTTAACAAGATGGCACCCCTTGTCATTACACCACAATTGTTCAGAATTACCTGAATGAAGAGTTTCCAAATCAGTGGATTGGACATGGAAGTAACAGACTGTAGCCAGCTAAATCACCTGATCCCCCTTTGAACCTTTGAATTTTTTCGCTTGGGGGTATATCAAATCACAAGTCTACAGAACAAGGATTGTGACCCTGGATGGTTTACATGAATGTATATGAAATGCTACAGATAACATAACTCCCCAAATGCTACAGGATGTGTTTCGAAATGCCGTTGAACGATTTGAGCTATGCAGAGATACTGATAGTCATGTCGAACCCTACTAATGATAATTTGACAATTACTACTAATTTTTCGTTCTGTAAATAAATTATTTACGATTTCAATTTGCTTCATTAAAATAATACCTGACTTTTGATTCACCCTGTATTATCACCATTTTGCAATACTGTTATACAGCTCTCCATCGTGGAATGCATTCAATGGTAAAAAGTTGCTTTAAACTAAATGAGGCACGTGCAATGTTTACTATTTCTTTAGTTTGTGGTAGCTGGTATGGGTACAGTGTTGTAATTTACATGTCACAGTAAAATCATTCTAACACTGAGATAATTAATCCCATTGGATATGCCATGGTCATAATAGTAGTATAGTGTTCTGTTGTACAATGTATTTGTATGTTTGGTTTTATTCAGCTGAATTAAGTAGGTCCACTTGAACTTCTCTAAAAGCTTCTTTTGATTTAATTTTAGTTGCAACAAATATTAATACCAATCTACATTTACTTGATGGGGCCAGACAAACCTGTTTCACTTGCCATAGGCTGCACATTCCTAGTTTAAAGTATAAAATATATGCTACAAAAATAAACATATGAAATTTGTAAAATGCATATTTATATCTGATAAATGTTCTTTCTGCCTTAAGAATTTGTTGATCTGTTGATCTCTCATTCTTTTGCAATAGATGGAAGTTAATAGGATGAAATTATTGCAGGAGTGAAACAGTTATTTCATATACAAGATAAATATGCGACTTTTTATTTCACTTTTGATTTCCAACATTTTTATTCAATGAAAACAGAACTCAGATTGGTTAATTTAGTGATAGTGAAAATTATGAACAGAATAAGAAATAACTCTGCATATAGTAATTGAACTTTACTATGATAGTTCTTTATACACCAACAATTTTATCTACTTTGCAGTTGCTAGTAGTTAGCACATCAAACAAGAACTACATAGAGCAGTTCAGGCTGATACTTAAAGTGCATGAAGCTCACTTTATCAACTTCTTCAGCATATGTTTGTTTGTGCAGAGAAAAGAATATTTTTAAATGCATTTGTGATTTTAGTGTTCTTAATAAAATTGCTCCTGCAGCCATCAACTACACACATTGATAAAGACTTCCATTAGTTAGCTGGAGGATTAAAGAACTAAGTTTAAAGCAAATAATTTTATGACTCGGGTAGTATCAATTCTCTGGTCCTGCTGATTACTTGTTGGCTGCTCTTTCCATCCAAGCTAATGAGTGCAATCGAATTTTTTTTTTAGTTCGAATGTGAATATATAATAATTTTCAAGAATATTTTATCCAATATAGGTGCTACTCAACTCTGTTTTTTGATTGAGCAATAACAGAAGATGTTTAATGTCCGTATGAAAGACTTTGCTTTTTTAGCCAGTTAAAATATATATATTATAATGCAGTACAATTTTTTAGCCATTTAAAACTTTTACTAATAATGCTGGGATTGTGTAAATCCCAGCATTATTAGTAAAAGTTTTAAATCTGGTAATTTTTTTCTGTTCAATAAACATTTTTTTTTTGTAAAAAGAAATTATTTTTATAACATTGAAATTGTAAGTTATTAATATCTTAGAACTTCTCATTTTGGAGCATCAACAATATGCATAAGACTTTCATTTGCAACAGGTAATAGATTTTTGTTTTCTCTAGAAGCTTAAATGGTGCCTTTTTTTTACAAGCACAGTAACTTGAACATTTCCTCTGATGATGGAATATGCCTTGAAAAAAGCAATCAGGAATTATACTAGCACTGTTCTTTCTTGATGTACTAACTTGCAGCAACTGTAAATGAGTAGATTTGTTAGCATCATACAGATTATTTTGTGCTCATTCAAGTTGAAAAAATAAAACAAGTAGTTCCTAATATACTGTAAATGTTTAAACTACAATTTACAATTCTGTGCTTTTGTATGCAGCTAAAAATTGCATTCAAACTAGCTGAGACCTGTGCAACTATTGCACAGTTTTTCAATTAATTTATGAACATGTGATTACATAAAAATGGTATAAATCATTCCATGTCAAATCACATTCCTAAGTAGCTGTACAACCCTGTTTTCAGAAAAAGGGAATCAACACATCAAAATAAACATCTTACACCACTGCGTTAAGACCCAACCACTATTTACAAAATCTGCTCTGTTAACTAGCTACATTGCAAGCACAGGCTATTATTTAGACCCAACATTTAATATGTCATATACAATATTAATTTTATACATTGTGGCATTATATTCAATCTTTATGTTCTTATTCCTGATTTTGACTTAAATTTTGACTGCTCTTTATTTTACCTTTCCTGTTTGCAGGTTGCTGCTACGCTAAACAATTTAGCTGTTTTATATGGAAAAAGAGGTAAATATAAAGAGGCTGAACCACTTTGTAAGCGAGCTTTAGAAATTAGGGAAAAGGTACGTTTGCATTGTTTTTTTCAGTTATTAATGTACGTAACTTGTTTTAATTTGTTTGTGTTAACAAAAAATTTACTATATATATTATAATGCAGTACATATTATAGTATAAATTATTTTTAAGCTAAGTTTGTCAAGAATTCATTAAAATTTTTTGTCAAATTTTTAGGTGATAACTGAAAACATATAGACCATTAGTTGATTTAGCTAGTATTACTTAAGGCTTTAATTTGCTCTTTGCAAATATACAAATTTTTTTTTACAAATTCTCAAAAATGCATAATAGTTTTTTTGTTTTTATGATTTCTCAAAAATTTTTTTTTTAATATTTCAGTTAATTTTTTTAATAATTTTTTTTTTCAAACAGAAATTCCATCAAGTTTTTTTTTCACCTTTATTTACTATGTTTTAACAAAAAATCTATAGTGAATTAGGTTTCCAATAAGAATTTCTTGTAGTTTTTCAGATCCCAAGCACTGATTTAGCTGTGCCAAAACAGAGCTTTGCTCCAAAGTTTTTCATTTTAACTCTTTGTTTTTTGTATTAGGTTTCTTGAGATTCAATCCTGTTCTAGGTTGATTCTGTTTTTCTGGCTCACCTAGATTTCAGTTGTTCAGTTATATCAATTGTGAGGATTTGTACTTAGGGAAGGCTTAATTTACAGCTTTGAAATTTTTTTGCTATGCACCAAATTACACTGTTTGATGTATGGTGAAAATGAAGTGATGTAAGAACTTGGTTGAACAAGAATTCTGAAACAACTGAAATTATGATAGTTTAAAGCAGTGATTCCCAACCTTTTATGCTTCACGTACCCCCTGGAAATGTGTATGTAACTGGTGTACCCCTTATATAGATAGATAAAACTATAGTTATAGTACAATAATGCCAACTTTGTTACTAGATCTAGTGACTTTTGAGCTCTCATGGCATACCCCAAAAACATTTTACCATGTACCTCCAAGGGGTATGCGTATCCCATGTTTAGAACCCCTGGTTTAAAGCATGAAAACATTAAAATAGACTTTGAAATATCTGCTTTCTAGAATTTATTACTTTTTTTTTAAATATGGAAACAGGAAAGAAAAGCGATTTGAATGATTCATTATAAATTCTGTACATATTAAAGGAGGAGTGAAAATGAGTGCATGAATGTCTTTTTCCTGAAAATCTCTGTGATTAATAATTTTTTAATCTTTACAAGAGAGTTTTAACCCTTGTGGATTAAACTTAATTTATTATTATATATAATATATATACAGGGTATCTGAAATAATAGTGGGGGTTTTGTTTGAGAACCAATATGAGGGAAATAATACACATATTCAAGAAAGTAATTTTTTAATTGAAAGTTTATCTCAAATAGATTTGAACATAATGTAGAGTGTTCGTGACTGCATATATCCATTTGGTTTTCTACTTGTTGCCATACATGCTGCAGTGTATCTCTTTTGCTTCTGTTATTCTGGCTTTCAATTGATTCAGGTCTTGAATTTTTCTATATAAACATAATTCTTTACCAAACACCCCACTACTTTTTTGGAGGGGGGAGGGCTCCAAAAAAAAAAGAACAGAAATCAAGGGTGTTAAATAAGGTCATTTTTTATAACAAATAATTTCATGGTGGCCAGAGAACTGTACCACTCATGTCAATCTATCTGCCAGGAAATGTTGCACTGAGAACTTCCGTAACATCTGGAAAAACATGGTAGCATGTTGTATGGTGGGTTGCCCTTTGAAATATTTTTAGTTGGGGGGGGGGGGGATTTACAGGCTATTGTGATGCCTTTTCTATATTTGGGGGCAGTTCTTCCCAAAACTTCATTATTTCTCGGACACCCTGTATGTTTGTGCACATTAAGTAAAATATATCAATATATATATAATTGGCAAAAAAATATTAACTACATTTTTACTAATTTTTATAGTATAAGTGAATTTAGAAGTTTTTGGTTATTTCAAAGTATTACCAATTTCTGATGAATATTTAATTCTAGTAAAAATAATCTCTGCAATATCGTTTTTCAGATAATTCAACAAATTGCTTAAAAGTTTCATTTATATTTATGCATTTAAAAGAATATTAATTTAAAATTTGTGATTCTATTTCTGGATTGTGAAGAGATGGTATTTTGGCGATTATAAAAATTGCCTTTATATTTGAACACTGTAATTTTGTGTGTATAAAACCATTTTGGAAATAATTTAAACTTTTGCTGATAATTATGAGTATTCCACATACTAATGTTTTTTTCTTGATGAAATAAAATTAAGCACTTCAAAAATTTTTGTTGCTCTAAAAACTTGGTTCAACAACACTTATGTGCTGTTGAACCAAGAAAAACATTTACCGTGTAATTTACAGTGTAATAAGAATACAGTAGTAAATGTTTCTTGCCATAATGTTCATAATTTGCTGTTTGAATGTGTTGTTTATTAAGGTAATTATTATGATCACAATATGCTATTTTTATCATTCATTTAATGATAAAATTGCAGAAAGTTTAAAATTTAATCCTTTCCAATGTTTAGAAATTTTTAGAAGGTATTAACATATCTTAAATTATATTTCATAATTACTCTGAATTAGAGCCATTGAAACCATTGGGTTGTTTTATCTCTGAGCAGCACTTTTTAGCACACAATGGGTAAATGGCCAGATCACAAAGACCCAAAGGCTCAGAGAAGGTTGGAGTAGGGGACCCACTGGAACAGCTGTTGGGAGACAGATAGCCTCCCATCAAGGCCATCCAGCATGTTCTTTAATGTGCATAGTGTATGGCTCACCTGCACACAGGACCACAGCTTAATGTCCCATCTGATGGACAGCAGCCTTTCCATGCCCATTGGTATCTCCTACTGACATTGGCAGGGTGGAAAATTTTGCAGAAATAAATCGCTATGCTGACCCAGCTAGGACTCGAACCTGGGAACTGCAGATTACAAGTCTGGAGCACTACTAACAGAGCCACCTCCACCCGCCATTGAAACCTTAATGTTATTGTAGACTCTCATTATTACACATAACAATTACTCCTTCATCTTTCTTATTTATGTTTGCCTATTTGCACTAATAAAAGCAGATTTTTTTTCTATAGGTTATTGCTTTAATGCTTATTCTTTAATGTCTATTACTGTTCAAAAGTAAATTACCATATAAGCTATTACTTTTTGTGTTTTTAGGTCCTGGGAAAGGATCATCCAGATGTTGCCAAACAACTAAATAATCTAGCACTCTTATGCCAGAATCAAGGCAAATATGAAGAAGTAGAACGATATTACCAGCGAGCTTTAGAAATATATGAAAAAACTCTTGGCAGGGATGATCCTAATGTTGCAAAGACAAAAAATAATTTGGTAAGTAATATTTTTGTGAATTCATAAAGTTAATAAAATTCTTTAAATAATTTCATAGGCAAAGAAAATTTAAATGAACATAAATATATAATTCCATTAAACTGTAATACTATGCAAATTTAATTTTAGTAGCCTTCTTTTTAATGCTATAGTACATGTTTAATATAAATTTAATTTTTTTTTGTAAAATTCACTAGACCTCTAACATTTGTATTTTATAGAATAAAATTTCTGTGTAACAAAAATTCAAAGCTAATGATGAATGTTTTGAAACTGGTGGTGTTATTTATTACCGATAAAATTGTGTAAAAACAGAATTCACAAAGTATTAGATGGCATATCATAGAAATATGTTAAAGGTCTTGTCTTGAAATGTGGGTGCTGATAAGTTTTCAGCACTTACAATCAAAATTTCTATATAATTTCTTGTGCTAGGAACTTGTACCTGCCAGTTAAGACTTTTCAAATTTATGTCAAATTTAATATGATTGTAAAGTAATAAATTTCAATACTATACAATGTTATTTCACCACTGTGAAAATATAATGGGAAAATAATAGTAAAAATGGAACCACTTATTTAACTACTATCAACTTAGCTTTCTTTTTTTTCACCCTGCCCTTATTGCAAAAGAAAGCTAAAAAGCATGCATTGACAGGGACATAAAATCATAGTGCTGTATTCCGTGAATGTTACCATTCTAGATAGCCTCAAAGAGGATCTCCATCTGTTCTAGCATCTATCCAGTGAAATTCATCCTCATTTCTATCTCATAGTTTGGATTCTTGTGACCTGGTGATTTTGCCCATTGTGTGAAAAAATATTCTTAGATAGTGGAACAATTGAACCTTATCTCATAATACATATGTTTTTTTAACTGTATTTTAATTCCAAAAGCCAATGGCAATACCAAGCTGAAAACACCAGTTCTCATCCAATCACCCAAGTTAAGCAGCTTTGGGCACGGTCAATACTTGGGAGGGTGACCACGTGGGAACACTGCATGCAGTTGGCAAAAAATCTGCTGAGGACTTGCCATCCTCACAGATCCCTCTACTATGGCATATTAAACTAACAGGCTCCTGTCAGACCTCTGTGGCAAGCAGCTGCTTGAGGAGGTATTTATTTATTTTTTTTATTTTAATTCCACGAAAAATCCTATACCATGATAAAGTGATTGTTTATCTCTGTAGACTGTGTTTATGAAATAATATTAAAGACATTGTTTTATAGATTATATCAAATGTAAAATTTTGCAGGCTTCAGCATACTTGAAACAAGGGAAATATAAGGAAGCAGAGATACTGTATAAACAGGTTCTTACCAGGGCTCATGAAAGAGAATTTGGAAGCATTGATGGTAAATATATTTAATATTTATTTAAACTTTTAAAATGAATTGCAGTGACACCCAAAAATTTTTTATAATATGATCCTTTAATTTTTTTTTTTGTCTGTACCTTTTTTTTTATTGAATTTTCTTTGATTTTTAAAAATTAAGTTTTTGCTAATTCACATTACTCATTAAAAATGTGTGTATAGTTTTGTGATATATGTATTTCTTTGATTGCTTAAAAATATTTTTTTTAGATCAAGTTTATTGCAATTGTATGTTTTCATTTTTAATTGGAGAATTTTTCCAGTGGCTCTTTGCCACTGGAAAAGTTTGGATGCCTAGCCCTGCTAAAAAAATTGCCAGAAAGGTTATTTTCAAACATTATGAAAACTTCTTTTATACTTGCTGCTTTTATCACCAGCTTCTTAGAATCAGTGGATATATTGTTCCACAATATATCCACTGATTCTAAGAAGTAATGCATCAATGAAAGCATATTATATTCATAGCAATGAGTATAGCATATACCATAGGCCTTTGCTATTTGAGGGTAATTTTTGTGGCATGTACACCTATTTGTTGTTTTTTTTACCTCTGAGCAGCACTTTTTTTTTTGCACACAATGAGCTAAATGCCCAGGTAATTTGACCCATTTGTGACCCCATTCTCAGTTTTTCAATGTGGAGAGATTAACTTCCCTTTCAGTGATGTGTCATTTTGTCATCTGTTACAGATGTGATTGCTGAGCACATTCTAATATAATTCAAATCTTAAGTACCTAGCCTTATCTTCCACATTTTAGATATACATTGCATCTGAGAAGTAATGAGACCATTCTATAACAAAGGCAAATGTTCAGAGAAAGAATATATATGAAAATTATTCAAAATATGGGACTTTATATATTCTTTTATCTCGTTTTCAAAGAAAACCAGATAATAGTTTTGCTTTGTCTGTCTGTCAGTCTGTAGACATTGAACGTTTCTGTTTACAGAGATAAATTAAAAATTCTTTTGTGTTGGATAGGTGTAATATTTCATCAATAATATGCACTTTCCAAATCTAAAGCCATAATTATGCCCTCTAGCAGTGGAAAAAGTTAAATTCCAAAATTTCAAACGAATATTGCAAATGATGTGTTTATGCTAGAAATTTGAAATTTTAGTAGTGGAATGTGAAGGGCATGAAGTTTTCATTGCCAATAATGAATCGACCCCTTAGACCCAGAGAGGGTGGAAAAATGCACCTTTTTAGTAGATAATTGTTTGTATTTAGAGATAAATGATTTGGGTTGGGTTGTTTTACATCTGAGCGTCACTTTTTTGCACACAATGGGCTAAATGGCCAGGTCACAAGGACCCCGAAGGCTCGGAGAAGGTTGGGGGAGGGGACCCATTGGAACAGCTGTTGGGAGACAGATGGTAGCCTCCCGTCAAGGCCATCCAGCATGTTCTTTAACTCGCACAGGGTGTGGCTCTCTCGCACACGGGGCCATGGCTTAACATCCCATCTGACAGACGGCAGCCTTTCCAAGCCCATTGGTGTCCCCTACTTACTGTGGGCAGGGCGGGGAATTTTCTGGTGATAAATCTCAATGCGACCCAGCTGGGACTCGAACCTGGGTGCTGCAGATTTACAAGCCTGGCATGCTACCAACTGAGCCACCCCTGCCCAGAGATAAATGAAAAATTCTTTTTGGGTTAGATGGGAATTGATAAAATATTATTATTCACACTTTTTAAATCTTCAAAAAACTAATTGCACCCTCTAACAGTGGAAAAATTTGCAGATTCCAAAATTTCAAACAAATATTGCAAACAATGTATTTAAGCTAGAAATTTAAAATTTTGGTAGTGGAATGTGAATGCCATGATGTTTCCATTGGCAACAACGAATTGACCTTTTAGACCTGGGGGGTGGGAAAACACATTTTTTTGTTTTAGCAGATAATTGTTTGTATTTAGAGATAAATGAAAAAGTCTTTTTACGGTTTGATATGAATTGATAAAATGTTATGATTCGCACTTTCGGAATCTGTTGAACACTATAATTGTGCCTTATAATAGTGAAAAAGATTGAAAATTCCAAAATTTCAAATGAATATTGCAACAAGGCATTAATGATAGAAATATGAAATTTTGGTGGTGCAATGTGAACATCATGAAGTTTCAATTGGAAACAATTAAAATGATAATTAGAATTTATTTTAGTTTGATTGGTACTAATGAAATATAATTCACATTTTTCAAATACTTTGTAGTTTTAATATATATATCTTTACAAATCACTGAAATGATGAAATGGCAGAGTTGTTATCGAGTTTTGCAAATAATATGTATAGAATAGAAATTTGAAAAATTAGTGGTAGTTTTTAGGAGAGATTCCACTGACAGCAATAATCTACTCACTTTTCTGAGAGAGGTGTGGGAAATGCAACTTTTTATATTTAAGAATTAAAAGACTAATACTTCTATGTTGTATAATTACTAATGAAATACTATTTGCATTTTTCCCCCATCATCCGCTAGCTCAAATTAAAACTTTTAAGGAATGAAACGGTAGGTAAAGGAAAAACTTCACTCTCTTTGAAAATGAGATTCTCATATGCACCAGAGGTGATATGCATTCTTCTAGTTAACTGTTGAAAGCATTCTTGAAATTCCTCCCTTCATCATCATTCAAGTCAAGTTTTTTTAAAGGACTTTCACCCTACTTTATTAGTTAATATGTTTAATGTATTTGCAATATGCTTATGCTTGTAATGAACATATTTTACTTTGTTTATACTTGTGAGCCATGAATTCTTCCTTCTTGAGCAAGGAACTGAACACACTTTTCCCACAGGTCTGTAGTTTCTATATTTGTATTTTCCATAAGTCACCACTGCACTCCTGTGAATAACAAAGGCCTACTGTATATAAATTCCTCCCTCCAAAGTAGGGGAAAGACTGGTGTTTTTTGTAACATCTCCTGTGAATTCTCACTAAAAAAAAGATGGAAACAAAAATAAAACATAATCAATAGTATTTAACAAAATTTGAGAAACAATTTAATTTTAAAGAAAGGATGCTTAAAATGGGTTTCTTCTATCAATTGAAAAAAATTGTTGGTACTTACTTTTCTTAAGAATTAATATGAATTGAGTGAGTGATTTTAATCACTGACAATTTTGGTTTCTAGAACACAGAGAGTTTTATTTTTAGCTTTTTTTTTTCTGTCATAAACATGTCTAATAGTCATTATCATGCATTACTCTGTTTACTGCTGCTTTTAATGCATATGTGAGTCTGCATCACTTGTCACAGATGCTGATGACATGCATGCATGTTATGTCATTCTCCTCTTGGTGTGTCTCCATGATTGAACTGTTGATATGTAGTTAAAACTGCTTTTTACCACAGTGACACTCAGATAGAGGTCTGAATTATGTGTACATGTGTTTAGTTTTTATCTTCATATGTTTTTTACTTTAGTCAAAACTGCTTTGATGTCCTATATTGAAAACTTACAAAGACAATGAAATTCCACAGCTAATACAAACAAGGACAATAGTGAAGATGAAGAAAACCATTCCAGTAAAAATAAAAAATTACAGTGAATAAGGAAATGAAAGGACTATTTTACAGCAAGACAATTATTCCTCCTGTTTCTGTTGAAAACATGCCTTCAGATAAACCAGCTGCAATAACCCTACTTGGCATGATGGAATAGTCACTATAAATAAATTTTATTGGTATAAGCATCTAAAACTGGAGTTGATGGTAATTGAACTGATACATTTTTTTCAAACCATTTGCCCATGGGGATTTCTATGAACTGCTTTATAAGAGAGACTAATACTTATGCTGAGAAAATATTTTTTTTTGGAGTCAAGGAGCAATCACAAATAACTTACTGGAAAGATGTTAAAGGAAATGAAAGCATTTTAGTTGTATTATTTCACATGGTTACAATTCAGATGCCAGATCTCTGTATATACTGAAAAACTGATTCATTTTTCAAAGTAGATTCTTTCCTCAAATGTGTACGAATTGTTTTCTGTTCATTGTATGTCTACATTTTGCAACAAATCTTAAACTTGGGGAACCAATTACAAAAGACAGATGGCATAATACTTATTTGACAATACAATTGATAGTGTGTGTTATCCTAGCAAGAATTGCTTAATGAATCGGGTTTTGTGGAGAGAACAATTTGTTTTTGACAATATATAAAAGATAAGAAGCACAAATATGTTATAAAGTTATATAGGCTGAGATAATTCAATGGTATGATACTGCAAGCCATAATCTATACGGACAGCTAGAATAATTTTTGTTGTGTAAGATTTCATGGATAAAATAATTAATGATTAGTCTTCATTATTGTTAAAAAATATTTTTTTTGCCTTTGGTTTCATATTTTTTATTGTTTTTAGTTCATTATTGTCTTTTATTCTTTAATGCATGTAACGTTTTTATGAACAAGTGTTTAATTTGTATCTACACTTTATTGTGTTTTTACCAAATTTTTGTATATTTGACTTTTATTGTACTTTTTATTGAAGATTGAAAAAATTCTATATCCTTATTTAATAGTATTATACTCTAATAATTAATTTCTTCATGATGTATATGCATGTCAACTGATACTGAAGAAATTACTCCTTGATATTCATATTCGCATCGTAACCATTTTGATTTTCTTTGATAGTATTTATAACATAATTTAATTTCTGTCTGTTTGCTTCATAAACACCTAAATAAAATCCATGAGTTTGTGAGCAAATCCAGATCATAATCAAGTGGTGGTGATACATTAAAGCATAATTTCAGAATAATTCTAGAATGTTGTACTTTTGAAATGCCACAAAGAAAAATTATTTCATTTAAGGGATTTTTTTTAATTAGAAATTACTCATTACCTTGCATAGCAGTTAAAATCAAAATAGTGACTTAAAAAGTATAAACAAAATTATTTTGGGATAATTTTTGCTTAGAAATTTTGTCAATATTCAAATTATTCTGACTTATCATTGTCTTTTAAAATTCCTCATTTACACCATATTGTTCATAATTATCTTACTTATTTTAGGTGAAAACAAACCAATCTGGCAAGTTGCTGAAGAACGAGAAGAAAATAAAAATAAATTAAAAGAAAATGCTCCTTACGGAGAGTATGGTGGGTGGCACAAAGCAGCAAAAGTAGACAGGTAAAAACTTTATGAATTTTTAATGCAAAACTTTGTTTTTTAAATGTCATGTTAGGTTTGTGAGGCTTGAGCACCTCAAACATTATAGAAGTCACAGCATTACTTTTTCTCTAAAATGTCTTGTGATCATATGTTTTGTATGGATGGGGGGGGGGGGGGAATTAACAAGTAGCATGCCAGGCTTATAATTTGCAATTCCCAGGTTTGAGTCTCAACTGTACCAGCAGCCAGATTTATCTATGCTAGTGCTCACCCTGCCTTCAGTGAAAAGGAGACACTAGTTGTCTTGGAAAGGCCACTGTCCATTGGATGGGATGGCAAACTCCAAGGGAAGATCACCATCTTTGGAGGCTGGCTATAACAGATTGCTCTGTCCCATCTACAGTCTTTGGCCTAACAGTGAAGGTCAGTAGCGCATCTTCCAATGTTGATAGTAACAATTCGATGGCAGTGGTGTGATGAATAGTACATCTTTTTTGATGAATCCCACTTTTATTTGTTCAAATCTGATGGCCAATCCTTGTCCACTGATGGGTTGGTGAGGATTTTAGAATGATATGAGAGGCACTAAGAGATGTGTATTCAGACAAGGCATAAAACACCAATGTGTGGGATTATGGTGTGGGGTGTGATCAGTTTTGAAAGCAAATCCACACTGCTGTTACTAGCACTCATTGCATCCAGGACATTTTACAGCCAATAGTTCTTCTGTATTCACAGACTATCCCATGCAACAGCTGCCACTGTTGAATACCCAAGGCAGAATATTGTGCATATTCTTCTGTGGCCTGCTAGATCCCCTCATTTGTTACCCTGGGGCGGGGGTGTCTCGGTAGCGCGCCAGGCTCGTAATCTGTAGTTCCCAGGTTCGAGTCCCAGCTGGGTCAGCATTGAGATTTATCTCTGCAAAATTTCCCCGCCCTGCCCACGGTCAGTAGGGGACACCGATGGGCTTGAAAAGGCCGCCGTCCGTCGGATGGGACGTTAAGCCGTGGCCCCGTGTGTGGGAGAGCCATACCCTGTGCACGTTAAAGAACACGCTGGATGGCCTTGACGGGAGGCTACCATCTGTCACCCAACAGCTATTCCAGTGGGTCCCCTCCCCCAACCTTCTCTGAGCCTTTGGGGTCCTTGTGGCCTGGCCATTTAGCCCATGGTGTGAAAAAAAAGTGCCGCTCAGAGGTAAAACAATCCAATCATTTGTCACCCATCAAAAATGTATGGGAAATGGTCAAACGGAGGTTGTGGGAATACCAACACATCCTGGCAAATGTAAATGAACTGTGGCCATGGATGCATAGTACTTGGACAGCTATTCAACGATCTAGCATCAAACATTTGTTTGGCTCCATGCCTTGCCACGTACAACATGTTGTACAAGAAAGCAGTGACCACAGTCATTTTGTAACAACTTGGTATATAACTCTCCAGTTGCCTCCATGTTGTAATCATTTATAACTACAATAAAGCTACATTGAACCCCCAAATATGAGTGTGTTCTGATTTTTGTGAACACCAGTATATTTAGTTACTTCAGGATATGGTTTTATAGTTATTTTATTTTTTGAAAATATTTCAAAATTAACTTGTACGCCAGATAGAGCCCAGTTTTAGAAACTTGACTCATTAAAAGACAAAATTTTAGTTGTTTATGATATCTGTAACATGAAAAGAAATATGTTTCCAGATGTCAGTTCTTCTTGCCAAAGTTTGTCCAGATGATATTAACCTTTAAGTTATTGTCCTTTGGTTCAATATGTTAAATTTGTATCACTTGCATATCAAACTAGACATATTTCACCCAGTCTTGTCTATTTCAGCCCAACAGTAGCAACAACTTTGAAAAATCTGGGTGCATTGTACAGGAAACAAGGAAAATATGAAGCTGCTGAAACTTTAGAAGATTGTGCTCTTAGGGCAAGGAAAGATGTATGTAGTATTAGATATTTTAAAATAGTTATTCATCACATTGAAAATATGCAATTTTGAAGAACAGTGTTTCTATTAATTGAACCTTGCTGATATTTTGTAATTGTTCTATGTAATAGATTATGAAAAAGCAAAGAAATCAATAATTCTTCGTGAATATTTAGGCATTGAAGCTATTGACCTTTATCTCGTGGTTACCATCAAATAAATAGTGATTGATAGTTTTGAAGTAGTCTTCTTACCTAGTTACCTACCCTAGGCTAGTGAATTCCCTACATGGGAAAATGACCATTTTTAACAGTTAGTGAATTAAATCCACTTTACTGTGTAGGAGATCAACAATGGAACAGATGCACTTTTGAACATTTCCAGAAACCACAACTGTTTGCTGTTTGCAAAACACAACCTTATTATTCATTAACTTAGCTGCACTTTGCCCCTGTTTTGGGGGAACTATTTAGCACTCTAGTGTACCAGAAATGCCCTTTAATTATGTTCACATAATAGTACAACTTCTGTGTCATCCATCTTTTAAAGTTGATTCTTAAGTTTGATGGTACAACTCTAACCATTCCAATGATCTTTCGTAATCTCTAGTTCTAGAGTGTGAGCATGGAAACTGGTCAGTGAGGCAGTTGTATTTAAGTTATTTGTTATCAAACTTTTCATGCTGAAAGAACATGAAAATTTCTCAAGGCTTCCTCTCTATGGTCAGAAGAAATAAACTGATTATAAATTACTGTTGTATTTATTTTTTCAAAAGAAATTGCCCTTATTAATAATTTTTTTGTTAATAGACATTACAAATCAAAGTTTAAAATTTAAAAAAAGTTAATAGACAGATTACTGGATTCATAAATCTTTGATTTGTAAAGTTGTTGAAATAGCAAAAGGAAATCATACAAGCATGGTCTGCCATAACATTTAATACAATGATGGTTTTCTATTGTTTTCTTTTTGGGGCAGGGGTGACTCAGTCAGTAGCATGCCAGGCTTGTAATCTGCAGTTCTCAGGATTGAGTCCCACCTATTCCAGCATTGAAATTTATCTCCACAACTCCCCACCCTGCCCTTGGTCAGTAGGCAACACCATTGGCCTTTCCAAGCCCAATAGTGTCATCCATTGGATGGAAAATTAAACCATGCCATTGGATGGAAAGTTAAACCATGGCCCCATGTGCAAGAGAGCTATACCTTGTGCACATTAAAGAACATGTTTGGATGTCTTTGATGGGAGGCTACCATCTGTCTCCTAACAGTTGTCCAGTGGGTCCTCTTCTCCAACCTTCTCTTAACCCTCAGAGTCCTTGTGGACTGGCCATTTAGCCCATTGTATGCAAAAAAAAAAGTGCTATTCAGTGGTAAAACAACCCAACCCTTGTTTTCTTTGTAATTACATTTAGGAATTCAAATAATACAAACATAATTTTATGTACTGTTACCATTCCCATTTTCCAACTGCTTTTGCAGTAGTTTCAAGAAGAAACCGATAAACGGATTTTTATGATTAGGGGAAGTTTCATCATCCAACAAGTTTGTGCTTCACTGTTGCTTTATATTTTGCTTTCATTTTTTAAAACTGTTTTATTTTCTTGTATCTGGAGTTATTTTTATTTATTGGGTATGTATTGCAATCTGAAAGAAAAGAATTGCTTTAAATTTTAACCATATTCAATGCTGTAGATTATGATTTGCCATCGTTAACAGGTGACCATGTTTTTAGGATACAGGACTTGAAAGGGATTTATTTCTAACTGGGAGGATTGATGATAAATTACTTTTTAATTTTAACTTTTTAATATTTATTAGGTCAAAATAAAATATTTCATGTTACTAATGTAAACTTGGTGTAGAAGTGCTTTTGAATTTCATCCAGTGCTTTATACATTATGGAATATTTATCTTATTTCATCTTCAGTTTTTTTAGCATTTTTAAAAATTTTTTTTTTATAAATCATTTTGCTTTTAAGGTAAAATTTTGGTAACACTATGACACCAGACCTATTTTGGCAATTTTAAAATCTAATATACACCGAAGAACCAAAACATTATGACCAGTGAATCTTTTATGCAAATTGAAGCAACTGCAGGTAAACAATGGGTGTGTGTGAAGGTCATGAATCAGTATAAATAACACCTGATAGTGAGCTCTGTTAATCAATGTTATTCTTGTTCTTCATATGGGAAAGGCAGCGGACTTAAGTGAGTTTGATAAAGGCCAAATTATAATGACCAGACGACTGGGTCAAAGCATTTCCGAGACTGTAAGACTTGTGGGGTGCTTATGGTCAGCCATGGTTAGTACCTTCAAAAGTGGTCCGAGGAGGGAAAAAATCATGAACCGCCGGCAAGGTGTGGGTGACCACGGTTCATCAATGCTAGAGGTGAGCGAAGGCTATCCTGTATGATACGAGCCAACAGAAGGGATACTGTGGTGCAACTCACCTGTAATTTGAATGCTGGTGATGGGAGTAATGTGTCACAACACAACGTACATTGAACCCTGCTGAAAATGGGGCTGCAAGCTGCTCTGAGTGCCTATGCTAACCTCGGTTCATCATTGAAAGTGCCTACAAAAGGCACTAGAGCATCAAAACTGGACCTTGAATGATTGGAAGAAGGTCATCTGGTCCGATGAATCTCATTTCCTGTTGCACCATGTGGATGGCTGGTATGTGTGCATCGTTTACCTGGGAAGTGTTGGAATCAGGATGCACTGTGGACGAAAACAAGCCAGTGGAGGAAGTGTAATGCTTTGGGCAATGTTCTGCTGGGAAACCCTGGGTCCAGTCATTCATCTGCAGGAAATTATGACCATCTACTACCTACCTAAACATTGTGTACATCCTTTCATGGCAATGGTATACCCCTCTAGTAGTACCTTCTTTCAGCAGGATAATGTGCCATGGCACATTGCCCAGATTGTTCAAGAATGGTTCACAGAACACGGAGGAATACTTCCAGGTATTGCCCTAACCTTCAGATTCCCCAGACATCAATCCAATTGAGCATCTGTGGTTTGTGTTGGAACAGCATATCCGATCTGCAGTGGCTCAACCATGTAACTTGCAAGAGTTAAAGGATCTGCTGGTAATGTGTTAGTACCAGATACCACAAGACACCTTTAGAAATCTTGTAGCGTCCATGCCTTGCCAGGTATGTAAGAGCTGTTTTGGCAGCACATGGAGGACTAACATCATATTAGGAAGGTGGTCATAATGTTTTGGCTCTTTGGTGTGTGTATATATATATATACATCATATGGAAACTAAAACATTAAAAGAAATAAAAAGATATAAAACCAAATTTAATGCACAATTTATGCTGTTTTTAAGGGAGTGAGCTTAAGAGCCATCACATTTACACACTGACTATCTCAAAAATAGTCGAGGTAAGAGTTGTTACAGTTCTTATGACAAAGCTTAAAGCAATCTTTAACACGTTAAAGGTTCAAAGTAATTGTCATAACTTTACCATTTGTCGTAGAAAGTCCTGCTGGCTACAGCTGGTTGAGTGACTTGACATAATCTCTTTGGTTCTATCTTCGTCATAGATGTGTGGCACACATGTTGTCGATTCACAAGTATTAACCACTGATGTATAATACTCCAGATGCCAGTCCGGAAAACTACGTTGATTTTGATAGATTGACTATGTTGATTTTGATAGATGACATATTAAAATGGTATCGATGCTTGAATTTTCAGCTAACAACTCGTTGATGTGGCACAACATAAGCTCAGGAAGCAGCTCCATTAGTTAACGTCCGGTATAATCTTGCTTCAGGTTTATTTTTAAGTTTGCATCCCACAAACAAGCATATATTAGTGCAAGTTAAAGTTTACATGAAGCCCTGGACCTGGCTACCTCCTCTAATTGGTTTGTTGTAAAAGGGCGGACATGGGTTCAGACTGAGGGTGTCCCAAATGGATCCCTCTCTGTCTGGACTCATGGCCGACGTTGTGATGAGACATGTTGAAGAAACCGCCCTTAAAAAACTTCAATTAAAACCATTATTGTACCTTCGATATGTCGACGATACTTTCATTTTTTGGCAATATCTGGTAACAGAATTTGGAAAGTTAATTGAAACATATAATGGGATTATGCCTTCTATTAAATTCACTCGCGAAATTGAACAGAATGGTGAATTACCATATCTGGACATCTTGATTAAACGCAATCAATTAAAATGTAATACTGCCATGTATAGAAAACCCACTTTTATACCGAACCTTATCCCCTATGATTCAATGCACCCATGGGAATATAAGAAATCTGCCATTAGAGCATATCGATACTCTTCTAGTAAAACCATATTAAATAATGAATTAATTACTATACATAATATAGCAAAAATAGCCAGATACCCTGAAAAATGTATAAATAAAATACAAAAAGCAGTGAAGTATAATATGAAGAAAACTTCACAGTCTAACCCTGTTCAAATTGTAGAAAAAAGTAAATATACCCATAGTTTTCCATTTATACCTGGACTATCTAAAACTAACAAAAACGTAGTAACTAAATATGACTTAAAAATTGCACACAAGATTAATAATACTATTAAGAATCTAGTCATAAATGACAGAGATAAACGAAAACCAATGGGGGATGTATACGAAATTGAAATGCCTGATGACAATAGAATATTGGAGGGGGGGGGAACTTTTATATTGGTAAAACTTTCCGTTCATATGAGCAACTTATGTTGGAACATTAACATTATTAAAAAACATTTATTAAAAAAGGAAATGACAACACTGCTTTAGCACAGATAATAAAGCAAAATCAAATACAGATCAGTAATTTAACTTTTAAACTAATAACAGCACCTGCAAATAAATTCCAATTACAATATGCCACAAAAAAACTTTTTTCAATAATTTAAATAAAGATTGCTTGTGCAACACAGACATTTCACCCCTACTGGCAGTGGGGAATCTCCTGTTTGCGCAAGCGCCAAACAAATCAGTTAACTCACCGATAGGGGGATACTCTCGTATATATCCATTACTTCAATGACTTCTTTGCCTGATGAAGTCCTGCATGCATCCAGGAAGAAACGTTGCATATTTGTTAGTATATGGGAAAGGTGGGCTCAGTATTTTAACGTTTTTAATGTCTAGTGCTTCGCCCTTGTTTTTTAACTTGCACTAATATATGCTTGTTTGTGGAGTTTGTGGGAGCAAACTTAAAAATAAACCTGAAGCAAGATTATACTGGACATTAACTAATGGAGCTGCTTCCTGAGCTTATGTTGTGCCACATCAATGAGTTGTTAGCTGAAAATTCAAGCTTCGATACCATTTTAATATGTCATCTATCAAAATCAACTTAGTTTTCTGGACTGGCATCTGGAGTATTATACATCAGTGGTTAATACTTGTGAATTGACAACATGTCAACAACATTGTCAACAATTGTCAACATGTCAACATGTCAACATTGGCGAAGATAGCACCAAAGAGATTATGTCAAGTCACTCAACCAGCTGTAGCCAGCAGGACTTTCTACAATAAATGGTAAAGTTATGACAATTACTTTGAACCTTTAACGTGTTAAAGATTGCTTTAAGCTTTGTCATAAGAACTGTAACAACTCTTACCTCGACTATTTTTGAGATAGTCAGTGTGTAAATGTGATTGCTCTTAAGCTCACTCCCTTAAAAACAGCATAAATTGTGTATTAAATTTGGTTTTAACTTTGTGCTGTGAACTTATTGTTAAAAAGATATAAGTAATAATAGAAAGAAATATTATGGAATATTTATATTAGAATAATAAAATATAAAAATATAGAATTAAAACAATTTTTACTGAAGTTTAAATCTGAAGTAAAATTTTTTATTAAGAAAACATGCACATTTTATATTTTTTGAATTTCTATTGTTCAGAATTTAATGTTTTTTTTTCTTTTGAAACGTGGTTCTAAAATTCTACTGAAAACACACAGAAACCTGTTATATTGAGAGTTGATGTAATGATCCTGCAAGTTCACATAAAACAAACACCTGTTATTATGGTCTTTATAAGATAGAGATTTAACAACTTAGCAGGTGAAAGAACTTTTTGAATTGTTTTTTAGTTATGTACTTATTTAGATTCTTTTAACATTTCAACTTAAGATCAGTAATTTAGGGATAAATCCTCTTAAAAGTTTGAATTAATGATAGAGAAAAATAATTTACTATTGTAATATTTTTACCATTGTACTCTACCATCTATCATATTTTATAATGCCAATAGCAGAAATGTATGTATTAAATAGTAATGAATAAATATGCTTATTTTATTTAGTAACAATCAAATTTTTTTTAGGTAATTGATGTTAGTAGGCAAGGGAAGACATCCACTCAGTATCTAGGTGCAGAATTCACAGCAATTTCCAAAGAGAGGCGAAGACCTTCATCCAAAGACAGTAGTCAAAGAGGATCTCGAGAATCTCTTGATAGCATTAATTATGAACGTGGAGATGCAGATGATGTAAGTAGCAGAATGTAGTACTTTTCATCCAAATGACATGTTTTAATGCTTATTTTAAATTAACAATTTTTACAATATATGCTATGTAGAATTCTATTGTAAATTTCAGATTATAAAGTGAAACTTAAGTTTTATACAAGCCTTTTAGTTGTCACAATTGAAATTCTGCATTGAAACAAATTTCATTAGTATTGTTATACAAATATGAGAGAAGCATAACAAAATTTGATTGCTGTTAGAGGTGATTATTTGTAATAACAAAATGGCAAGAATTGATTTGGTATCATGCTTTTTAAGTATAATCAGTGGTCTTAAAGTAAATCCAATTGTGCATATTAATAACATACTATTCTAGATTGCAAATCATTTTAATTGCCTTCTGTCTAAAAAAATATTTTAGGAAGCAAAGTACTAAACAAGTTTTTTTATAGATTTTTTTTAGAAACACTTTGTTTTGTGAAAAATAAAATCGATTTAGAAACAAATATGTAGTGCATTTGTAAATGTTCAAGAATATTTATGATTTACTGCAAAATGAATAGAAATACAACATTTTAATACCAGTGATCTTAAACAATGTATATTTTTATCTGATGCTGATGAATGAATACTTTATGTAACATTTAATGTAGTGTTTCCTTATCACAAAAATTCATTCTGCAGTATTAAAAATGTAGCTTAGTGACATGATTGCTACAATATTCTGATATTTAGAAATGTCATTAAGGTTTTTTTTTTTTTCAGACACTTTACAAATGAATAATGATTATGTACTTGAATTCATTGTGGTTAATGTCAATTTTCGTTTTCTATTATCCAATTTTTCTGAAGCAGTTGATAGTGTGCATATAGTTACATATGAGCAAGTCTTCATTTGTTGTAAAGATTCTTATATTAATTACACCATTCTTCATTTATTATGGTCTTATAATTATAAATTAATATATTATGGTCTTCATTTGCAGGATTAATGAATGTCTGGTCAGACTTCTGTAGCCACAGGCTACAGAAGTCCGACCAGACATTCATTATATAAAGCTAAATTGCGAAATTACAATGCACTGTTTCTTAGTTTCATTGTTATTGATTCAAAATGTTTTTAACTGGTGTGTCCTAATTTAAAAGCCATTGTCTGGTCTGTAATATCTGTAAATTTGGACAGCAGTGCCACACACATATAGCCACTGATTGTTGTCTGTGATAAGTTCTGGATGATAGTTTGTGTAGTGCTAATAGGAATATGTTGAGGTAGTGCTAATAGGAATATGTTGAGGAATGATTAATATAAAACATGTCATGAGCTATACAGCTGTTGGATTTATAAGTACATCATACTAGACTCAATATTAGATGACAAGAATTTGAATTTACTGTGCAAAACATTTCAATAAATTAACATTTCTGTTGGATTCAACATTCTGTGTATATATTTTTGTGCAAATACAAACATACAGATGCCATATGAGGGGGGGGGAAGTTCCCAATTTTCAGGAGCCAAGATAATATATTCATTTGCATACCATTTCTATAGAAACAGTCGTAATACTGTATATACATACACATACACATGTAAAAACACTTTATCTAAATTCAAATGCCAGACATTCAGAGAGTTTTCTCTTTGGATTCAAATGAACCAAAAAAATTTTGTTTTCACTAAGCCTAATTGTACATTTTTGTTTTGTGCATTATGATCTTAGTTGCTCATGACAACAAAACCTCAACTAAATCATGCATTCATTTTGATATATCCCAATCATACATTCATTTTTGGTGTATCCCTAGTCCATTATTTCATTTGGTTGTTTTATGGCTTAAATGTGACTGGTTGGTTGGTTAACCTCTTAACAACACTTTTTTTGCACACAGTGAGCTAAATAGCCAGGTCAGAAGGACTCCAAAGGCTCAGAGAAGAGAATCCACTGTACATCTGCTAGAGGACAGATGGTAGCCTGTCTAGGCCATCCAGTGTCTTTAATGTACACATGGTATAGCTCTCCTGTGCACAGGCCACGGCGTAATGTCCCATTTGACGAACAGTGATCTTTCCAAGTCCTTTATAAAGTCCAGTTAGCTCTGGTGAAGTCCAGTTCCCTAGTCCTTTCTCAGCAATGGCAGAGTGTGTGTGTGTGGTGGTGGTGAGGTAACAAAGGTAAGCTTAACATACACCCAGATGGGACTTGAACCTGGGAACTGCAGTTTATGAGCCTGACACACAATCAACTGAGCTAGCCTTCTCCTCAGTGTGACAGGTATGCCTTTGTATGATCCACAGACATGATATGTAAGGGCGTTTTTTGTAAACCCCTGAAAAATGTTTTCATGCTTACCTTTTTTTTTTATCATTTGAATTTTTGATATTGTTCAAAATTAAATGCTCTTCTGGCATAAGACATGATTTATTTTTGTTTGTTAGTTACTTCAAGATAAAATTCTAAAGTTGCATCTTTTAAGGGGCGAAAAACCTTAAAAGCTTGCTTTAAGGGCATTATTATTGGAAGTTGGGGGGGGGGGTTCCAATAAAACAGATATGGATTTTCTAGACAATTCTGCACATTACAATGCTGTGAAGTGTTAAAAGAAGTGTAGGGATAGCTAAAATGATAGAGCATAGGAGTTAAAATTTAAACCTTTAAATCACAGTGTTAAGTACAGTAATAAGTTAAATAAACAATTTCATTGTATAATCAAAATTTACTAATAGTTTATAAATGTACCAGTCACCCACTTGGTATAGATTTACAAGTTATTCATAAGTAAGGACCTCAAGGGTCATGTTTGAGTTTAAAGTACTGTCATAGTAGACTTTGAATAAAAAGTTCCAGAAGTAAAATTCAATCCAAATGCATATTTGCAGTAATAGTCCCATGTATAGGTAATATAATCAGTCATTGTCAATTTGTTCAGCAATGGTTCAACATAAAAATATGATAAATGGCTGACTCATTGTAGGCACCTGATAACAAGATAACCTTGGAGTAATAGGCTGTATAATATAACTGCGATAGGCTGCAAAATAACTCTTGGTGCAAGCATCTCTTCTCACTTGCCCCAGTTGCAAAACTGGCTGGTAGTCTTCTGCTGACCAGCTGCCAGTGACTGAGCAATATTTCTACAAACAAGTGCTATTAAGGCACTCAATTGATTTGATATTGGCTGGAGAATGCATATTTTTATCACTTAGAAAGATGGTATTTATAAGTCAGCAAGCTAAGTAACAATTTAATGTTCCCTGATTAGCTTGTAAATTTATGTATGCTTCTGTTGATGGATATTAGCCCTTGTAAATGAAAATTTTACTCAACCTCCAGTGTACCCTCAGTGATCAGAGCAAATGATTTATTATCAGAAGGGCATGTTTGTATCCCACCTGGCTAAGAATGTTTTTTCTCTAAAGACTGTTAGAAAAACAGTTCAGATGATTGGTTTATCTACCTATGAATTAATACTTACATTGTACAGTGTGACAATTAAGTTTGACTAAATTATATTTACCTAAAAAATGTGATGATTCTATGTGAAGTAGCCTTTTATGGCTCTTTCTGCTTTATCCTTATATTCAGAGGAATTCAACTTCTAGCTAAATGGAGTACTGCCCTAGTCACACACTATAATCAATAACTAAATATTTGCTGGATCTTGACTGCTACCTGAATTTACTAAGTTCTGCTTATTAGTCAGTTATTCTATCAGAGTTAATTCAAATTTGTAATTAAGTTTTATTTATAATTATTTTTTTTAATTCTGTCCTCATTGAGAAAGTGGACATCAGTAGGTTTGGAAAGGTTGCCATCTGTAGGATGGAACATTGAATCTTGGCCCTATGTGTAGAAGAGCCATACCTCTACTACACATTGCAGGTTTGAGAAAGGCCATCATACATTGAGGTATTTCAAGCCATGTTACCCAGTGGTAATAAACCATCTGTTTATTAAAAAAAATTAAATTCAAGGTTTACATCTCTAATTTGCCTTCAATCTTATTCTGATAAAAAGTTTATTCTTGAAGTTGTTGAGCTTTGAATTTAGCTTTTTCTTGGCATTTCACTCTTTTTAATTTAGGGAGTGCATAATACCATGTGATAATATTAAATTACCAACAAATCAGAGCCACTAGATTCAAATAGTCATTTTGCTTTTGATGTATGGATGATTAGCTCTTTTCTTACAATTCTTTTCTTTAAATTACACCATAGAAACAGCATTCCAATTTTTTAGATTATTTTCCGAAATAAACACATACAAAGATACATTTATTAGACTTAGATTACATATTGCTGAATTAGAAAACTTAATTGTCACACTACATACGAAAAGAATAGAGTGCATATTTTTATCACATATTTTGTGTTTTAAATGTAGAAAAATATAGTGTATATAAATATGAAAGTATTTTTGTTCAGTTATTTAAGTGAATGCAATTTCAGTTTGTGTCCTCCTGTTATTTAGTTGAGCAGATTATAAAGTTTTTAAAAAGTGAAAAAAAGCAAAAAAAATCTGCTTTATGAAGTGTTTTTACGACAGTTTTCAGAAAAAGTCACTTTTTTTCAATAGAGGTGAAATTTAAAAATTTACTGAATTGTGTCAGTAAGATATAACTAAAAACTCGAGAGTGAAAAAAGTAATCATTATTATACTTTCTCATATCTTTGGAAAACCATCTTCAAAATAATATTTAATATACAGGGTGTCCCTGAATTCATGGGCCAAACGTGAGGGGATGGTAGTACACACCGAACCCATCGAATATTTGTCATAGAATATGTGGCCGCAAACACAGTGAGGAGTCTGAAATGAAGACAGACACAGAGGTTTCTAGAGTGACATTTATTGGAGATCATTACAACAAATGCTCAAACGTCCGTCCACCAACGTTGATACAGGCGGCACAATGGCGGAGTAGTGATCAGCGTACCTGCTCATAAACACCGGGCTTGTTGAACACATCGACAGCTACAATGGACAGTCAGGCTACCAGATCCTCCATGGACTGCACAGGCGTCTCATACATGACACTCTTCAAATGTCCCCACAGAAAGAAATCAATACAAGAAAGATTGGGTGATCTGGGGGGGGGGGGGGGCGCACGGGATGGGACCACCGTGCCTAATCCATTGGTCCCCAAATGTTTGAAGATGCTGACGCACGTCCATGCTGAAATGGGCGGGTGCCCCATCGTACTGGAACCACATACGGGCTCGGATTGCAGCTGGAACATCCTGAAGCAATTCCAGCAAAACCTGTTGCAGAAAAATACGGTACGTTCACCCATCGAGGCGATCTGGCTGTAGGTAGGGTCCAATTAAGTAGTTATGCACGATCCCTGCCCAGACATTGACGGCGAACTGTTGCTGGTTCGAATTTGGATGTGTACCATGGGGGTTCTGGGCCGCCCACAAATGCGCATTATGGACATTCACTACGCCTTCATGTGAGAATGTTGATTCATCCATAAAGAGCACATGCATGGGAAATCGGGATGTGTGGCACATTGCTGCAGGAACCATGGGCGAAATCCATGCACAGGGGATAATCAACAGCTGTCAATGCCTGCACTCACTGCAAGTAATAGGGTGTAGCCTTCATGCAGTACTCGCCAGACACTGTTCTGATGCTCACCCAGGCTCCGGGCAGCAGATTGCGTGCTTGTACCTGGGTTATCTGTCACCATATGCAAGATGTCCTCGCTCATAGCTAGCGTTCTGACCTTCTGTGCTCCTCTGGCATCGTGTTGACTGACATGGAAGGTGGCTGCCTCAGAAAGCTAGCGGTGCAGTAGTGCAAACGTTTTATGAAATGATTGGGCACACAGCGCATAAGATATCGCTCATGGTAGAATCTTCATGCCTCTCTACCATTGCCCTCGGCTATGCCGTTCATCAGGTGCATATCAGCTTTCTCTGCGTTCTTAAACTGCTCCATCCCATGTCCGGTTGACGCTAGAATGCTGGGGTTTGGCCAAACCAGCGCTTTTAAGCCGTGCTGCCTTGTCTACGTCCCCTACTGGCACCGGGCTGCGTTTGTGGCTGCATATTCTCTGACTAATATTGGTGGATTCAGTGTAGTACCATCCCCTCATGTTTGGGCCATGAATTCAGGGACACCCTGTATATGGAACTGTCCTTTATCTCAGTGCACTTATGGAAAAGATGTGAAATGTGAATTCCAAGAAATATCTTAAAATATCATAAATGCGAAATGCTATTTAAACTGAAAATGACAAATATAAAAGTGGCAATATTAAATTTGTCTAAATGGGATAATTAATACAAATTGTCAATTTATAGGAAAACTTTTGCTTGTATTTTTTGTAAGATTTGTATCCCTGTGCATTTAGATTGGAGCGTAGTTGGCTCAATCAGTAACCTACTAGGCTTGTAAACAGATGTTCTCAAGTTTGAGTCCAAACTGTGCTTGCATTGAAATTTTCTCTGCTAATCTTGTTCTGCTGTTATTGAGAAAGGGGATACCAATGTGCTTGGAAATGCCCCTGCCTGTGGTTGGGATGTTAAGTTGTAGCCTTGTGTACAGAATAGCCATACTGTGTGTATATTATAGAACATAAAAGCTTAATGGAAGTCTCCCATCTGTCTCCTAACAGATATCTAGTGGTTCCATCTCTAACCCCTTGAGGTCCTTGTGACCTGGCCATTTAGCCCATTATGCGCACCAAAGTGCGACCCAGAGGTAAACTCAATACAACCTAACTCAACAATAAAACTTACTAATATAACGAGATCAAATATAATTACATATTAGGCAAAACATGGAATTGCAATCTGTAAATTAGTTTCAGCTACACTTTTATTCTTGAGATTTTTACATGTCCATTTTTTATTGATCAAAATTATTTTTAAAGTGAAAAAATTTCTAAGTTACTTTTAAAGTTGGAACAGTTTTTTTATCAGAGGCTAGCAATTTGTATACCTTTGTGACATCTTTATCAGAGGCTAGCATTTGTATACTTTTCTGATCACCTCATTTGTGATTCATAATTCCAGTGAACATCTTTTGACTATCAGTTCTTATCATTTATCCTGTTTAATCTGATAAGGTAAAATAGAAATGTGCACTGCAGGATCTGATAAGGTATTTTGGCTTTAAAAGTGACTTTATGGTATTTTATGCAAACAAGATATTCAGATTTTGTTTGAATCAAGAAGCTATATAATAAAATTTTAAAATTTACTCAAATGTGTCACAGTTCATCTCATTCTTAGGAAGAGTGCACTTAAGTTTAAGTATAGCCTTTTTATCATTGTGAAATTTTTAAATAGAATTTCTTAAACATTAGTTTCAAGTATATTAAATTTTATAATTTCAAGTATTACAAATATATATAGGTCACTAATTTTAATTGGTGTCATTTCTTATTGATATACATATTACAAAAATTAATCCACAGTATTTTTACTCATAGACTTGGCCCTATGTGTAGAAATTATTGCATGGCATTATGCACTCCTTAAATTTAAAAAAAAGATTGAAATGCAAATAAAAAACTAAATTCAAAGCTCAACACTCGCACTAAGCATTTATTAACTATTAAGTGGTTAAGTATTGTAATGACATGGTGTTGTCTATACCCATTGTGGTACTTAAACAGCCTAATGGTAATTAAATGCTTAGTAAACCAATGATGTGCTGTGGATTGATCTATGCAACTACAAGGTACTAGTAATTTTAATAAAAGCGAAGCAGATTGAGATTTTCTCAGGAAAAAAAGGTCAGTAAGAGCTTTTTTGGAGTGCGACTAATCATGTGCACATATCTAGAATGACTCTGAAGTACAGTCTCCAAATGCACTCAAAAGACAGTGACTAACCTTGGGTGTATAGATGAGAGATTGATCAGTGGCTGGTAACTCAGTGAGACCTGTTATCAAGAGGTTATGGTTTGGATCCTACCTGGCTCAAGACTATTTCTCCCTTATACCCATTGTCATCAAGGTATTTAAACATCCTAGTAGGGATTAAATATTTAGTACACAAATTTGTTGTTTTTAAAAATGATGTGAAAAAGAAAATCATTAATAGAAAAAAAATGTAAAAATAGTAAAATTCTAGATTTTTAATGAGAAAGATAAAGTTGAAATTTTGAAGTAGAGTTTTATAATTGTTTAAAATAAGTATACTTTCATTTTCTTTTACAAGAAAGAACTATTGGGATATGACAATGATACACCAGATTTTATAAGAGGTGTAAATTATTTTATAGCTTTATTACTTTTCAACTATGATGTGTGACTTAAATCTAAGCATAGTTCAAAGCCTATATAGAAGTTCTAATCCCTGAATATTCATAAATGTGTGATGTGAACTCAGTCTGTAGCATGTCATATGTCAAGGCTATTCTGTTTTATTACACAATATGGATAAATGCCATTTCTGTATATATTCTGACTTTCAGCTCTGAACAGGTTTCAGCAGATCAGATCTACTGTTTTCATAGAAAACAGTAGTTTTTACAAGTCCCCCAGAACTAATAGTCAAAGGGCATGATTTCACCTTTGCACCAAAGCTGAATCTAGTCTTGTGGTGCCATGCCAGAAATTTTGACTTCTCAACTTGTGATGCCATTTTACATTTAGAATTCTAGTGTCCTCACTTCACTGAAAGCTGTAAACCATGTTTAATTGAAACTTGTATGTATAGACTTTAAAACGTATCTAATATTTGTTAATAATTTAAAAGTATTAAAGCTGTCAAATCAGCAGGGAGTCCCAAACTATGTCACACAAAATGAATGCAGTTTCAAGATTATTTTCATCCAATTCACATACAATCTCCATTATTTTATGCTATTACAGTATAAATTTTAATAAAATTTAATATCAATCTGATGAAAGAATGTTTTATCATGGAATTAATATAATGGACCCAATAAATTCATAAAACTAATACCAGATTTTTGAGCCGCTATTTTCTCATCACTATTATTTTAAAGGGGAGGGGTGGGCATAAAATATGGAATAAAGTGGTAGTTGTTAATTTTAGACATCTCTGTGAATGCAGTACACAAATTTTTGTGGATCTTTTAATTCCAATATGCTATGAAGGATTCATCAGAATGTGATTTATCACACATAAATGGATAATTAATTAAGTGTTACCCTTATTTAAAATCAAATTTTCATTAATTTAAGGCTTTCATCTTGTAGGAAGTGAGACAATAATCAAGACTTTGATTTACTGTGGTTTGTGCTGCCTACCTAATATTTAGTAGTAAGTTTAGCTAACTTGTCCACCAAACCAGTGAAGTGTCCTTATACAGAGTGGTGCAAAGCTGACTGACACATTTCAAAATTCTCTCCAGTTCAAGTGGTGGGGTTTAGGATGTGTAACCAACACAGCAAGCAAGAGAAGAATTGATGACATTTTAAAACCGAATTAGTCACAATGGAGAGGTGTGTGTGTGTGTGGGGGGGGGGGGGGGGTAGTGCACAGAACTCCAGCTATTCGTTTTTATTACGAAACAAAGTCCATCATTCAGATACAACGTCACTTGAGGCAGCAGTTGTTCCTAGGCATGGTGCGATTCCTTCATGCAAGATGATTTTGATGTGGATACATAAGTTTGAAGACACTGGTAGTGTAAGAGTATGCAGACACAGTATGGATATGGTCCACAGTCTCTTCCATAAGGTTATTTCATGCTTTGGAGACATCCCATGGCCAGTACATTTGCTCGGCCTCAGGTATCAGACTTCTTTTTGTGGAAATATCTGAAAGAAGGAGTATACAGAAATCACCCCCACACAACACAGGACCTGAAATGTTGCAATTCAAAATGAAATTGCTCTCATAAATCAAGACCAAAATTTATTGCATAAAAAAAATACCCCCTCAAGCAGCTGCTTGCCACAGAGGTCTGACAGGAGCCTGTCAGTTTATATGCCATAGTAGAAGGTCTGAGAGGATGGCAGGACCTCAGCAGAAAAACAACACATACAACCATGCCTTATCCGGGGCTCGAACCCAGGTCCCTTAAATCAGTAGCCAAGCGCGCTAACCACTCGGCCAAAGTTTTTGATAATTTTTTGATGGTCTAAGACAGTGCACTGTAAGCCAAGGAGGGTCACCTTCACGGTGTTATCTATCATGAATAAAAATTGCATTCTGTGAACATAAATCTAGTGTTTTATTTCAATGTCTTCCAGCTATTAAACAAATTATCACATATCAAAATATCAGTTGGCTTTTCACCACTCTGTATAGTACATGATGTATGAAAAACCACAAATGTAACACTTCTTTCTAAGTTGTCTGTATCTTTTTTGTGAGAAATCCCCTCTTTTTAAATATATGTATTAAACTAAGCCAAATATTTTAGTGGATATAAGATGTTTATGCTTTGTCTATTATCTTTATACATAGCTTCAAGAAACAATAATTAGTGTATTTGAAGTATTTAACTTCAATTAATCTTCAGCTGAAATGGCTTTTTACAAAACAGTTAGAAAGCAAAATTATTTGAAAGACAGAGTTCAATTTTGAATAATTTATTTGTATAAGCCTGTGACATTAAAATTAAATTTTTACCTTTAAAATATACAAATAGTATTATTCTGTGTAAAATGTATGATGATATTATGATTACCTCTTCTATCTATATAAAGTCATTATAAAGTCGATCATTTTTCATTTCAATAGTGAACATTCAGTGGATTGGCATTGTGTCATATGCAGTCTTATTAGGGGCTGACTGACTTTAAATAATGAGTTAAAGCACGAACTTTTCCACATTTTCTCACTACTCATGATCTTAGCCTAAAATCAATACATTCTTAAAATGACTATAAAGAAAAAAGTAAAACAATTTTAAAATTACAAATATGTGTGAAGGAAAATTTATAAACACAATAAAGTAAGTCAAAAACTATTTCATTCTTAATATTTATTGTAGTATTTGAAACTAGTTATGCTATACTAAAAAATTTTGTGAATATGGAAAAAAATACTGATCCATAGTTTTGCGTTTCTTACTCTAGACTTTAATTAGTGATTGAATTAGGCAGTAAATTATCAAGTATTAGTGTCACCAAGACCTGTTAAAACTCGAATGCCTAATTATGATTAAAGTTGTTTTTTCACCATTTTGTTATTTTTTATTCTGCATATCAATTTATAAATTATTCCTTCACTCTTGAAATGCATTAAGCACTGATATACATGGATAATTAAATGTAATTGAATGACTCTGTTCTGTAACAACTATGATCAAAAACATTCTTCTTAACACCAAAAAGAAATAAAAAATTTATGATTATCATCAGCCAATATCAGAATAAATTATTGGCATTTATCACTATTTTAGCTGAGATAGCAAAATTATATATATATATATTAAATATATACAGTATATCAAGTAAAAACAGCTTTTGATCAAGTTTGGTTTCCAGTGATGTTTCTGTGGTTGTTTTTAATTGACAAAGTAAACTTCACAGTAAGATGACTAAAGCTTCAACTTTATTTTTTTTTCTCGTATACATATAAACATTTTAGAGTTACAGCTATTAATGTGCATGAAAAAAATTTACCATTAATATGTGTGTTTGATTACTCTGATGAAGAAGTGAGAAAGAAATTACGGTATAATTTTGACTTAAATGTTAATTGCTAGTATCATTGTTCAAATGGCACTCTAACCAGAGATGGCAGCATTTAAGTCCCAGTAACAGTTTTAGCAATTTTAACACTATTGAGCAAATACATATAGTACACTGATTTGTTTATTATTAATCAGTTTAAAAATTCGTTGTATTCTTATTAAAATTCTTCAGTTATGAAGAAAGCTTCGTTTAAAAGTATATGCAGTTACAACAGAAATGAACACTATTGCCTTTTACACTAGTTTTATTTTTTACAACTTTCAGATGTTATGTTCAACTAACATGTATTATTATTTCTTCCACACAAGCTACTTTTCTATCACATATTTCCACATCAAAATATTTCATTCATATTTACAGCAGAACCAGAACATCTCCATACATTTCCTAGTATCTTATCAATTACAATTTATTTGGCACTATTTTAGTATTTCTCAAAATCACCATGGTCAAAGTATATACATTACTTTCATCCATTATGAAATGACAGCATTCTCAATTTTACCATTGCTATTAATCATTTTATTGTTGAGATACATAAGCTGATTAACTCTGTATTATTTTTGTACAGTATAGTGTTCTAGCTTTCATTTGCTCAACTGCAAAAAACTTTGTTTAATTGACATTATTGTCCAAGATTTTCAGACATTTTGTAAAAATATATATGTTATGCACTTTGTATTATTTGTGGAGATCCAAAGGGATATTAATTATAATGTTGAAACAATTGTATGATTTAAAGGTTTCCCCTATTGTCTCTGATTTACACAGAGTAAATAATACTACGTTTCCCCTTTGTGGGTTGACAGCCCCAAGTGAATAGATTCACAGGATATATTTATCAGCTGGTGGATAATCCTGAGCAGAGATCATCGCAGGCACCTGAACTCTTTGCTTTTATTGGCATTGTCAAATTCTACATTGGAGGAAGTCTTCCAGTGTAGATGACTTCAGCCTTTAGTGGTGGGGGAACGGGTCTTTGCCCCATGTCTGCGATTAGGGGGCTGTTTGATATTGTCGGCATTCCCTCTCTCAATAAACATAGTTTCTTTAAACATCCCACTAACCATTTTTTCTCCATAGGTAGCTGGAATGTGAGGACTCTGCACAGAGCTTTTTCTCTTGATGTCCTCACACAAGAATTCCACAGTTATAATTTAGATATTCTCGGCTTGCAAGAGACTAGATGGACAGATAAAGGTCAGATTCTTAAAAATAATCTTAAATTTCTCTTTTCAGGGAGGGAAGATAATAAGCATCACCAAGGCGTGGGTCTGCTTCTCAGCAGACATGCTAGTGATGCTCTTCTAGATATGAGTGCATTAATGAAAGGTTTCTTACAGCAAAATTTCAGACAAGCGTTAAAGACTTGAATGTTATCTGCTGTTATGCTCCCACTGAGGATGCCGATGAGGATGAGAAGGATAGGTTTTACGGACAACTTCGGGATATTTTTAATTCTGTCAAGAAAGGAGATATTATCCTTGTTCTAAGTGACTTCAATACCAAAGTTGGACTCTGACTTTGGGGGGAGTGATAGGCCCTTTTGGTATTGGTAGCTGCAATGGCAATGGGCAACGTCTCGTACAGGTAAGTAAACTCAATGGATTCAGCATAACTAAAACTTATTACAAACACCGCGACATATATAAGTACACATGGATTTCACCTGATGGGCTGCATAAGAATATGATTGATTATATATTAATTAACAACAAATGGGCTAGTTCTGTTAGGAATACCAGGTCATATAGGGGAGCTGAAATTGGATCTGACCATTATCTTGTTAAAAGTGTCTTGCAACTTAAACTTAAGAAGTGTTGTGCTAAAGTTAAAATATTTACCTTTAATACTGAAGCTCTAAAAGACCCAGTTATAGCTAAAGCTTACCATGAGAGGTTACTTAGTCGTTATGACAGTCATGGTATGCTTACTACTGAAGTTGAGGAAGAATGGGATCATTTTAAACAGGCTTTTTTGGACACTAACAGTACTCTTTTAGGAAAAAAGGAGCAAAAGAGTCAGAATTATCTGAGTGACAAGGCACTTGAGCTTATTTCGGAAAGAAAGGACTGCAGGAATGTCTTTAATCAATACCCTACTAGTCCTAATAGAAAGCATTACAGAGAACTTAATAAACGTGTAAAGGATCAGTTAGCTGCTAAGAATCTTTGGCTTGATGGCTTGGCTGACAAAGCCGAGGAAGCAGTTAGACAGCACAACAGCAGAGAGCTGTATCAGATAGTTAATGTTTTGTGTCGTAGAAAATGAACTGGTGTACAGCGATTGAAGGATAAACAAGGTAAGGTTATAGAAGATGAGGATTCTGTCATGGCTAGGTGGGCTGAGCATTTCAGTGATGTTCTAAACAATGTGGTTAGTTATACTCTCATTGTTTTGCAATGATGATGGATGCATTGGTGGCTTTAATGTTGGCCCTATAACACAGTCTGATGTTATTTTGGCTATTTCTAAACTTAAACTTCATAAATCCCCAGGGTTAGATGAAATTACTACTGAAATGCTTAGAGCTGGGAATGTTTCAGTTGCCACTTGGATGACTGAAATTTTGAATATCTTTTATGATAAAGGCATGGTTCCTAAGGATTTTACCAGAGCTACTGTTATCCGTATTTTCGAAAAAGGTGATCGCAGTTCTTGTGAGAGCTATAGGGGTATCGGCCTACTCTCTCTTTATTTCCAGGTAAAATTGTGTGGTAAATTCAATATGAAAAACAATGCAGTATAAAATAATCTGCAAATCTTATTTATATAATTTTGTAGGGGTGTACTTTTAATTATTTCCTCAAATAACAATTTGGGATAGATACAAGGAGGCGGCAAAGGATATAAAATGCCCTAGTTGGTATTCCCCCAGTAATTCACATCCTTAGTAGAGCAAAAGTCATAGCAGATCATGTACTTATTTAGGCAGTTTCAGAATAGTATTAATAAATAGTTTTGTGCAAAAAATGTTTTGCTGATTCACAGGACTTGTATTCATGTCTCTCCAGATTCATGCCAGAGTATTCTAACAATTAAACTAGAATTAGCTCTGTCATTCATCCACTAATGTGACTTATAAATCTATCCAACTTTGTCACTCAGGGCACCATTTATGATCGGGGAAAGCAACTTCTTTTTTTTAATGCTGCTCTGAATCGGATGTAAATAAGAAAATCTCTCAATGTGCTATTAATGAAATAATCATTAGTAGATGTATATTTATAATTGATTATAATATTGCTGTAATATTATTGAATATAATTAATTGTGTAGTGATTCTTTTTTCATCATGTTTGGAGGCAATTCCTTTGGACAAGGGACATTGCTGTTAAATGGTTCAACTTCCAAAAATCATTAAATACTGAAGGAATGTATAAATACTGGTGTAAAAAAATTATTTTTGCCAATGGTGGAGGTCTTGAACCTGTGACTCTCTAGAATATATGACAATGTTCTAACCACTAAACCAATCATCAGCTCTGTAATTTATTTCTTCAATGTGACCTTTACATCTTTCACTGAATGTGTGGTGGATCTAGAGAGTCGTGGGTTCTGAGAGTTGTACCAGGTTCTACACCGTTGGCAAAAATAATTTTTTCCACACAAGTATTTATTGACTTCTTTATCTACAGGCAATCTGTGTATTCACTATGGACTGAATGAATGTTTTTCAGATATTCAATTTTATGTTGATTTGATAATGATAAGTTATCACTAGCTTCATTTCTCTACAAAAGAATTTTATAGAAATTTCTGAGCTTTATAAAAATATCTTTTCTCTAACATTGCACAGAAATCGTTTGACACATATATTTCATAATATAGAAAAGTATAATAGAATTATAATATTTTGATAATAATGTTAAAATAAGTGCTAAATAATTGAAACATGATTTAACCCTTTATGTGGCATTTTTATTATGAAATAGCATATTCCCATATCGTATTAATGTTTTCAAAAATTAGATGCTACAGTTTAAATTTGTTTCTAAAATTGCATATTTTGTAATACCATTCCTTAAATAAATATAATGTTTGCTGCATTTCTTTTACAATTTGAGAATAGAACCATAATAGCATATCTGAATTCCTGTCATTAAAACAAGGAAAATGAATACACATTCACAGGTTCACCATCCCAGTGGCAACCTCTATGGCAAGCAGTTGCTTAAGGGATAAAAATATTCAATTCACTTATGTACAATTATATCAAGATATATTTAATTCATATGGAAAAATGCTATTTGGGTGTTCATTATAACCCAATATGAAATATGTTTTTAATAGAGCTAATCATTCTGAGAAAATAGAATGGTAGTTGAATATAGCAAAATCTAGAACTCAGATTTTTTCAAAAGAAGAGAAATTGCTTTCTCTTCTTATTGATGTGCCAATATGATTCTTTCAGAAATTACTATAATTTTATAATTCTATTTCTATATTCAAGACATCTATAATCATAAAGTAACTAAGTGTATTACTTAAAAGGTTAAATGATTCATAAAAAATTGCATTGAGAGCTCTTAAAAATAGTATAAAATAACCTACAAATCTCATTTATATAATTTTGTAGGATTGTACTCTTCATAACCCTTTCTACTTTCCCCTTGTCACATTGTAGAGTATCAAACCAACATATGTGGATATAACTTAAAAAAATTGTCTAAGACAAAATCTGAAAAGGCACCCTTTTTTAAAAAAAATTCCAATTTTTATGTATTTAATCAGTTCCAAGCAAAAAAAGGCTTATTTTAACATAATTTCCTGAGATATTTAAACCTTTAAACCTGTACTGGTGGTACACTTAGAACAAAATTGAAGAAAACTGCTAGGGACTTGGAAAATATTTTTTTATTCACTTTTGGTATATATATATGAGAGTTGTACCAAATTTATTGTGTTTTTAATAGTTCTCAATGTAGAGCTTTCTGTGTTAAGTTAATTGCACCATATATATATAGGTAACGTTCATTGTTTTAATATTATTGTACGAGTTAGTATTGAAAAGTGCACTCTTGCCAAGAATGCATGCATGTATGTTTATTTTTGTTTCTTCTTTTACTTTGTTTTTTCCTTTGGCACATGACAGCCTATTTTGTTTCTACACAGCCCACCACTACCATAGCATATGCACAGAGAACTGACAACTTGAGTCCCCAACCAGGCCTTGACCAGTCAACAGGGAATCAACCTTCGGGAGCTGGGCTTAAGACTAAACTATTCCATGCCCTGGGCTTCCACTCATAATACAAGACTTCCTGATTTTGTATTTCCTGTTCGTGTTGTATTGGTGATGTTCTGATGACTGATCTTTTGCACTAAATTGTGCTCAAAAACATCTGCAGAGGTAACACCGCATTATGTCAGGGAGAATCCGCAGACAGGGTAAAGTGCATTTTATACTCAAGTAGGACAATTGCAAGTACATGTGTGTAGCTCCATTTGCATTGTTATTCCCTATGGTAATGTTTAACAATCATAGCCCAAGAGTCAATGCTTACTGTAGAATTCAGTATGTTAAATTGTGATAGATGTGTGACAACACTTTAGGAGAAAACAGTTTAAAAAAAGCTGTGTGTTGAAGTTCAGTTTATGAAGAATCCATTGGAAAGTAAACAGAAGATATTTGTTTATTTGCGAGATAGAAAATGTAACAAGGCATGTTTTAGGGGAATTATTTAAATGGCATGTAAAAATAATGGTAGAAAGTTGCACATATTTATTTTGGTGCATAAAGATTTTTTAGTGTGTGTAAACATGTACAGATGTCTTGTGCATTTTTATATAGTTATTTTACCCTATTTTAGAAAGATCCTTAGAAAATAACTAAAGGTATTTTAATAATCAAGAATATCTTGTTGCATTAATGTTTAACTTATTTAAATCAATAGCTACCTGACAGCAGAAGAGCTTGTTGTATTATATATATCATTGCATATATATATGTAGTTTATTGCAAATCCCTTTCCTCCAAAAAAAAAAAAGGATTTGAAAATTAATGTTAAAAAGAGCAGATACTGAATATTAAGAATAGGTTCCTAAACTATGACACATAGTTAATCAAATATATTGAATAATATACTGAACCAACATTTATAAGATTCAAAACATTAATTATGAGTCATATGCTTTTCAGTCAGTCATTAAAGTAAATGTAATAGACTACCTATAAAAATAGCTAAACTGCAAAATGCATTTGGATGTTTGCAAGAAACATATCTGATGTTCTTTAATAAGAATCCTTGTCATCTGCAGATAAAAATTAAAGGCTACAATCATCATTGAAAACAAATAATATCATTGAAACTGCTGCACAAAATGAAACTGTTTATTAAGCTGTTGCTTTTTTTGTTCTGTTTTTTTTAGTAGTATGCAACATTGACAAATCATTTTTATTTATTATAAAACTTGTACTTTTGTCATTTTAAAGTCTTTAATGATAATGTCTTTAAATATTTATTCCCCCTGTTCACTCTTTAAAAAAAAATTGTTAAAATATTTTTAAATATCAGATTTAGTTCTTTAAAATTGTTTCATTTTAAAATCCCCTCCTAGGAGTCTGTCAGATATGAGTACTGTTACTGATTTTTTTGGAAAATAATATATAATGTAAAGCTAATATTGTTTCCTTTTAAGTTGGTCTTCATTCTTTCAGGATTTTTTTTTTACAAATTTTCGTTTTTCGCTCATTTTACATTTTTGAATATAAATATTACATCTCATGTTTTATTAATCTTCTGATCAATATTTTCCTTGGAAGTGGGGGCGGGGGTGGCTCAGTCGGTAGCGCGCCAGGTTCGTAATCTGTAGTTCCCAGGTTCGAGTCCCAGCTGGGTCAGCGTTGAGATTTATCTCCGCAAAATTTCCCCGCCCTGCCCACGGTCAGTAGGAGACACTGATGGGCTTGAAAAGGCCGCCGTCCGTCGGATGGGACGTTAAGCCGTGGTTCCGTGTGCGGGAGAGAGGCATACCCTGTGCACGTTAAAGAACACGCTGGATGGCCTTGACGGGAGGTTACCATCTGTCTCCCAACAGCTGTTCCAGTGGGTCCCCTCCCCCAACCTTCTCTGAGCCTTCGGGGTCCTTGTGGCCTGGCCATTTAGTCCATGGTGTGCAAAAAAGTGCCGCTCAGAGGTAAAACAATCCAATCAATCCAATTCCTTGGAAGTCATGGTTTCTTTTATAAATGTATTTGATCCTTTTGTCTTCAAATTATCAGTTATTTTATTGTAATATAGATTTCTTTTTAACCCACTTTTATTATTATATCTTTACATTAATTCCAATATTATAAATTTTTGTTTTAACACTTTATATTATTCCAGTCCTCTGGTCTATTTTAAAAGCTTAGTAGATATTTCATCACATTACCACTTAAAAATAAATATTTTTAACTGTTTCCCAGTTCTCTGAATATTAAGAATTGATTTAGTTACCCATCACTGTTTTAAAGTACATCCCTTCTTAACAATAATTTTATTTTTCATCATAATGCATATTATTTTTGTTGTATAATTTTTTTTTAAATAACTGAAAAAATCCTTACACTACTTTCTTTCAAAAATAAGAGTTTTAAAATGCAAAAATCACAATTTTTGATCACTATTAAACAAATTATAATACAAACATTCCTACTTTTTAAACATTGTTAAATCACTTACATTTAATTGTAGTTGAATTTTTTTTTTTATCTCTACTAAATTCTAATTTCTTTAGAATGAATTTGTTGATGTTTTTTTTTTTTTCTGAGTCAAATTTTAGGTATCATTTCAATTTGTTTCATTTTAATATTCTTCCCCCAGCTCATTTAAAATGCAGTTTAGATTTTCAGTATTTAACACTATATTCAAGACTTTCATTATATTTAAATCATATAAATAAAATATTTAACAGTGTTTCTTACTGATGATAGTACTGTTTTTTGCAACAGTCAATGTGTCTTCATCTGACTGATTCACTGTATCAACTGACTTTGCTTGTAATTATTATATCTTATAATATTAAATTCAAAATCATTCTTTTATTCTTAATTAGCACTAGTATTAAACTAATAGAAGTTTTCTATTAATTCCTTTGCAATCTTAAGAATTACTGTATATTGAATCAGAAATACACCTCCAAAGCTTTTTGATGAATCAGTATTCCATAAAAGATTTCACTTTCACTTCTTTGCCTGTGTAAATACTAAATCTCTTGTCTAGCAGCCATTTCCCACACATATAGATGATGTGAGCCTGTCAGAGTGATATACATCTTTCTAATATCAGTTAAAATAAGAAAACTCTTACTCACTTTCAAGTATGTTTTTCTGCAATCACTCATAAAGAAAAGTTGGTTTAATATTTTGAAAATATGCTCATTCAGAAATTTTAATATCTGTGAAACATTTGACTAATTAGGACTTGAAACTTCAAATCCTGGTTATTGTGCACTGTTCACTCTATTAATTTAAATACTAAAATTTCTTAATTTATTGCCTCAATTCTGAGATCTTTTAATCAATGTGTACTAGGTTATGTTGGAGCAACTTTTCCTCTTCCACATGGAAGTGCCCTGAATTATCTAATATTAGAAATGAACTATTTATTTTCACACTGGTGTAAATAATGAGCCTAGTATACTGAATTTAATAAGATATAAGTTAATAATAGTAATAAATAGTTGATGAAAATAAAAATAATAATTTTTTATGAAGTTTTGATGTTCTAATAAAATTGTAACAGTAAATAACAATGATTTTATATATATCTTCATTCATTCTAAATGAAATGTATAGTAGCATGCCTTTTCCAACATTGAAAAGTCTGTATGATATGCTAATACTGACCTATTTCAAACATCAAGTATAAGCCAGTATTTTTTTTATTTTAATTCTACATGAATAAATACTGTACAATGAAATTCTGCTATGTTCAGTAAAGCCACCTTAGACCAGTACAATGCATTGAGTGTTACAAATGGCATATATCTATTCTTATTATGACAATTATATGTCAATTACCCATTTTAGGATTATTACATCCCTTTCTATTATCATATATTTCAGACACAGATATATCTTCTAAACTAACTAATTATCACTTAGCATTATTAACTAACATACTATCTTTAACAACTATCAAAGAATACTAGTTAAGCAATTACAAAAGGATAATATTACCATAAACATGTACGTAGGCTGGAATCACAGCTGCATCAACAGATGTTAATGTGTTGGTCCCGACAAAACTGTCGTATTTTCCAACTAGTGCGACCAGTCCTGTTATACCACATTTACCAGCAACGATGGATACACATACAGCCACTTTCCACTTAACTCTAAGTTTGTATGATCAGTCCTGTCATATCAAAAACAGCTACGATGATTACCTCTGCACCAACTTTCCACCAGCTCATAACTGTGGTTTATTTGGACTTGGATTGGCTTTGTCGAGTTTCTCCATTACATTCCAATGTCCACTGCAATACTGATGCATTCAGTTTACATTTATCCATTCTGTTCTTCAATGTGGGACGTTTATAAACTTTTGGATATGCTGGTATAAATTTCTTTCATACTCGCTACCCTGCACTGGAACTCATGGCACCTTCCAACACGAACAAAATTATAACTTCCAACAACGGCCATTAAAAGTTTTACAGAACACTAAAATCATTAAAATCTTTGTCCTAACTCAACTCTACCTCTAAGAGTCATACTTTAATTCCCCTCTATCATTCAGAGTGACTCATTTCGCTCGCCTCTCATATGGCGGCTTCCTCAGACTCTGAATCACAGTGTGTTGTGTTACCTTATATGCATGTCCTCCGCTATGTCATCACTTACGTCCCTATGCACATTAGTTTCTGCATCACCCTTCTGTTTTAACAGAAGATTCCATGCAGATGGTAGCGGCGGGATGTCGGTGTTACATATTGTATTGCTATGGCTATGAATGTAAAGTTTTTCAGCATATGCTAATTGAAACTTAGTTTGTGGAGCGGCTAACGCTTTATATTCTATTTTATTCATTTTAATATTATTTTCTATTACTGTCTGTGCTAAAGCTGTATTTGGTTGCTCTTTTTGAATATTTTATGTTCACTCATTCTCATATTATATTGTCTGTATGTTTTCCCAATATACTTATTTTTTCCTTTTAATTTTTCCAAGGGATCGAGAATCTCAACTTGGTATACCCCCCCCCCCATAGGAACTTTCCTATCTCTGTCATTAATCACTGGATTTTTAATTGTTATTGTTTTAACCAGCAAAGTAGGATCATAATTACTTACGATATTTTGCATTGTATCCATTACTTGTTTAATATATGGGAATCTATGTGTATATTTTACCATTTGTTGTGTTTGTCATCCATTTATTTGAGTTTCTTTAATTACAATGTATTTTGCATTTTTCTTTCATCTGTCTAGTATTTTCTTTGGGTACCCCGCTTCCCCAGCCATTTGCGTGATATATTCAATTTCATGTTGAAACGCATTCTGCTCTGAACAATATCTATGAACCCTAATGTAATGTGGAAGAATTGAACTCTTGTCTATATTATATTTCATAAGGTGTGCAGAAGAGAAAGGAAATTAATTTGGTATACGAGTTTTTTTCCTATAGACGGTTGTTTCACAATACGTTTCTTTTCTTGTTATCATTGTATCTAAATACGGTAATTGTTTATTTACTTCTTCCTCATGGATAAATTTAATTGAGGGTAGTACTGAATTAAAAACCTCAATTAACTGTTTTAATTTTTCAAGCGGATGAGGCCAAAAAATCAGAATATCGTCAATGTATCGAAGGTGCAGAAAGGGCAAAAGCTCACATCTTGCCAATGCCGTTTGCTCTACGTGTTGCATAACGACATCTGCCATTAGTCCCGAGAGAGGTGAACCCATTGAGACACCTTCGGTTTGTTGCCAGGTATGACCGATCATATCAAAGTAATTGGAGGAAGTTGCCAGATCCAGTGCCTTGTGAACACTAAAGTATTCCAAGGAGCTGGGGTATGTATCGTTGCTGGTAAATGTGATATAACAGAACTGGTCACACAAGTTGGAAAATATGACAGTTTTGTCGGGACCAACACATTAACATCTGTTGATGCAGTTGTTCCAGCCTACGTACAAGTTTATGGTAATATTATCCTTTTGTAATTGCTTAACTAGTACTCTTTGATAGTTGTTAAAGATAGTACGTTAGTTAATAATGCTAAGTGATAATTAGTTGGTTTAGAAGATATATCTATGTCTGAAATATATGATAATAGAAAGGGCCCAATAGCCCATAGAAGGGCCCATAGAAATAACCCCAAAACAGGTAATTGACATATAATTGTCATAATAAGAATATATATGCGTTGTAAATGCGTTGTACTGGTCTAAAGTGGCATTACCGAACATAGCAGAATTTTATTGTACAGTATTTATTCGTGTAGAATTAAAATAAGTTTTATCCTACTGTGCTCTTTAATATTTAGAATAAGCCAGTATCTGTATTTTCAAAAATATTGATTGCATCCACCACAACATTTTCAAATTCTTGTTATCCATTAGAATGTAGTAAAAATAAAATGAAGTTCTGAATAGCTTGGTAAAAACAAGTGAGTTTGGAGAAGTATTCGAGCCCAACTGATGAAACAGTTGAGCTACAAGTTCTGAAAGAGATGTTTGAAGAATTGCCGATGGTTTAGCATTCAGGTGTCAACATTATTCAGATTTTCTTGCCTGCTAATTTCCTGAATAATAAAACTGTGTTATTGAGATTTCATTACTTATACATTTTAATTTTTGATATGTACTATGTACACTGGAGAAATAGGCGTATACACCTAAAGACTAAAATTAGACTGTATAATAGTTTCGTTCTTTCTAGGGTTAGTTATGGTAGTGAAACTTGGACACTTTGTAAACAAGTTAACAGGAAACTAGATGCTTTTGATTCCAGATGCTTACGCAGTATCTTGGGCATTAGGTGGTTCAACTTTGTAACTAATGATGAGGTTAGGCAAAGGAGTTTGCAACCTCCTTTAAGCAGCATATTGTGCAGAGAGAGACTCCATTGGTTTGGCCATGTTGCCCGTATGAGTAATTATAGATTGGCGAATAGGGTTATGAACAGTGTGCCTAAAGACCTCAGAAAGAAGGGGAGACCTAGGATGCGGTGGGCAATGTCAAACAGGACCTTGTTAGAATTGGTGTGCAGTGGCCAGATGCTGTAGATGTAGCTCAGGATAGACTTGCTTGGATAAATTGCACGGTCTGGTTGGACCTCCGTAGCCCATGGCTGCTTGAGGATGATGATGATGATGACTATGTACACTCTTGAAAGGTTTTCATTTGGTTACAGTTGGCAATCTGAATAGCAATTCAACTTATAAAATAATCAGCATTTGAACAGACCCCAATTCATATGGTGTCAGATTTCTTTAAAATATTTCATGAACTAGAAAAAGTTACTTTTAGGCTTTGTGCGATAGCAAAAAAAAAATTTCATATTATGATTAGTGGCAATTTGTGTCTAATACACCCATCCCTTGATTTACACAGTTTACATTTTATATGGTCAGGAAAATGCAACCAGTTTTGTTTTACACTATTATAGACTCAATTTTACATGGTACAGATTTCAATATACACAGTCGTATCACCACCCCCATTCCCATTATTAGGTAGGCGGTCATATTATTCTGATACGACTGTGTATTTATGTATGTAGATATAATGCATATTATGAAGTAGCAGTGGCATGGTGTCAAGGGGAGACCATTAGACTGTCATTTCAAAGTAAAAATCGACTAAATGGTTTTAGTTTATCATTTATTTTCAAGAATAAATAGGTAATAGTAAGTTCATATATTAATAAAATCATCATCTGTAGCAAGTTATATTTATTTCTTTTGATAAAATTGTATTCTTGCCATTTTAATGCAATGGTCTCACGACACAATGAAATAAAACTGTTTATGATCAGCAACGAGATCTGATTTTTCTAGACTGAATTATTTCAGGCTGGTAAAAACAGTGTTTTATCTCATTTTTAATATCACATTTATCTTTGTAGACTAATATATGCTAAATATGGCTTATTCATAAGTACTGTTTCATAAAATATCATATATAGCACAATTTTATTAGAAAAAATATACATTGATTATTCAAAGCAGAAAATGTATAAAAAGTATAATATAAACTATGAATACATGCTGCTACACTTTAAATGCTTGAAAGGAAACTAATTTCACTTTCATAATTGGTGTTCTTATTGGAGATAATCCATGCATTTCAATAAACAGTTTCTTTGCTACATTGCAAAATTCCACACATAAACTGACTTTTCATCCCTTGTAGAACATCTGCATAATGTTGCCTAATCTGTTCATCTAAAACACTTTCATATGGGTAGATGAATTCAAAGTATTTTTCTATCAGATGATGCACTTTCAATTCTTCTTTAGCACACATATCAGCACAAGATTTCAAGGGTAGGCAAATGTGTGGTGGTGCTGCTTGTCCTTCAATTTTTCCTTTTTGTTTTGATGTCATGTTTGCTACTATATCTCGGAAATAATTGGTTTTGAATAACTGCAATTGCTGCTAGACCATTCTTCTTCATCACATTGTGAAGATTACGAATCGTTTTAGTTGTGTTTCTGATGTTATTGAGACTCAGAAATAAAATAACTTTACTGGCATGTGCATATATAGGCTCATATAGTCTTCGATGTCACCAACAGCAAAGTTGAAATTTTCTTTTATAATTTGTGTCACCTATCTAAGCTGGTCATCTGACTCTTCCAATATAGATAGATTTTTTTTATTCACTACTCTCAACACCAGAGTACAGTTCAATACAAAATCCGTAACAAAAAACGTACTTTTGCATAAATTTTTCTAGTTCAAAAGTTCATACACATGAACTGATTAACACAAATTATATTGTAAAGTATAAATTATAATCTATTTTATAGGTAGTTTTTTTTTAAACAAACAAACTGAACAATATGAAAGTAGTAAATAAATAAGAACTCCACTTGAGTTTGAGCTCGTGTGTGGAGTTCACGAATATAATGTTTACAGAATTAGTTGCAACAGTGTTATAAAAATTAAATATTGAAGCTAAAGTTTTATCTCTATAGATATTTCTCTACATCATCACAATCCACTAACCAATCCCATATTAATCTTTTAAAAGCATAAATGTTTCTTCCATTTCTAATGTTAGCCAGCAGAGCATTAAAAAGTTTTGGTGCCAGATAAACGTAATGTTTTTGAATGATAGTTTTTTAGGAAACGGTATGGATAAATGCATAGTAGATGATAAATATGTATATTTGGGAAAGATCTTAACATTAGACTCATCCCAATTTTGAATATTGTATACTAATAGGTGATAAATATATAATTTTCTAACTGGTAAGATATTTAAGTTTTTATATTTTTTTTATACTATCAATTTTCTTTTTCTTTAGCATACATCTTATGTAATTTTGAGAGCCTTGTAATGGTTTCAGATTTGTCTCATATAAACCTCTCCAAGATATACTGCCATATTTCAAATAGGATTTTATCCATGAATTATAAATAATTTTTAGCATTGACAAATTTATAAAATTTCGTATGTAATAAAATCTTGAAACCGTAATATTTAAATTATTAATTATATTATTTATATGCATTTTGCAAGAAAGATTTTTGTCAAAGTAGACACCCAGATATCTAAAGCAATCAACACCCTGAATAGCTGAACATTTACAATATATTTCATTGCAGTTTAGATCATGATAGAAGAGTTTATTTAAAAAGTCATCTGTTTGATTTTCTTGTAATCTAAAATTTATTGACTTCGATTTGGCAACATTTAAAACTAATTTATTTTGAATAAACCAGTTTTTAATTTTTTTTAGATCATCATTTATTTGCACTATCAATTCCTCAGTTTTGCCTGCATAAGTTAAAGATATATCATCTGCAAAAGTTATGTTGCTGCCATACAATTTTAAGCCACAAAGATTATTAAAATAAAACAAAAAATAATAAAGGACCCAAAACAGATCCTTGAGGAACACCGAAATTTATCTTAGCATTGGAACTGAAATTTTTTTTTTTTATTTTAACCCTTTGGCTTCTTCCTGTCAGATAAATAGCAATTCACCTCTCATTCCAGCAGCTTCCAATTTATGCAATAGAATTGAATGTGGAAGAGTCAAATGCTTTTTTAACATCAAGGAATAAAACGACTTTAAAATTTTGATTGATGCTTTTATGTATATAGTTGATGTCATTTTTAAAATTGCATCCTCTGTTCCCATGTTTTTTCGGAAACCATATTGATTTTTAGAAAAGAAATTATATTTATTCAAAAAATCTAACATTTTAGATTTGATTATTTTTTCTATTATTTTGGAGAAAACAGACAAGATGGATATTGGTCTATAATTTTCAATTTTCTTATCACACCCACAATTTTAAGAATTACACTGGTATAACTGCGGCAGTTTTTAAATAAATTAGGGAAACATCCAGAAATTAAAGATTTATTAATTAAAGTACTTAAGATGTCTTTAATACTTGGCCCTATCTTTTTAAGGATAAATACAGGAACGTGGTCTGTGCTAGGGGATTTTGCAGAGTTTAAACTTTCAATTACATCAACTTTATTTTCATATATTTCCTCAACAAAAAACGTATTTGACAATATTTTCAAATTATGCAAACCACTACAATCATTCTCAGGAATTAATTTTGTTATATTCTTACATGTATGAAAATTTATCTTTTAATATAATACTAGTAAAATAATCATTAAACATGTTTGCCAAATCTACTGGATTTTCCCTAACACTATAGTTATGTTTAGTATCTGAAATTATATTTGGAAATTTGGATCGGTCAATATGTTTACCACACATTTTATTTATAACTTCCCACTGCCTTTTAAATTTTTTTTTGGCTTTTAATAATTGCATCAGTGTAATATCTTGACTTAGATTCTTTAATAATACTAGTTAGTATGTTTCTATATTTTTTATAATATTGTACCAAATTTGTATCAGAACTATTCATTTTTTTCAACTTAAACAATCTATTTCTTTCCTTAATAGAGTTTAGTAAAGCATCCATAATCCATGGTTTAAATTTTTTTAACTGGGTTTCGGTTTGGGAGAACATAAGATGCTTCTATAATCATCTTATGTAATTCATTTATAAAGTACTCAAAAGAAACATATTTATTTCATTATGTATAATCAACCAATCCTTGTCTCTTAATAATTCCTGTAATTTATATATAATTACCTTATTTTTACGTTCTTTAAATGTATTATCATTCTCAATATGATAATATCTTTACACTCAATATTTAAACCAACAAAATAATGGTCAGATATATGTAATTTAATAATATAAGCTGTTAACTGATCCATATTTAAATTTCTCACAAACAAATGATCAAGGCAAGTACCTGACACTTCTCTGGTAACTTCATCATGACAAGGAAAAAAACTATATTTAACAATTGAACAATTCTTTCTACTAATAGCATCATGCAGTTTTAAATCAATATTTAAATCACCCAGTAACAGTATATATTGTTCACAAGAGTCTTTAAGTTTCTCCTCAAATCCATTAATGAACTGTTTTTGAATAAGAATGATAAGTGTAAAAACTAAAGACAGTTATAAAAAAATTATTAATTTTCATTCTACACTAATAAATCAGCAGTTTTAAAATCAGAATCGCAATGCAAAACTTGGATATATTCCTTTACATACATTATAATTCCACCAGATTTATTATCTTGTCTGCATTTATAATAAGCATTATAACCATTAATTTGATAACATTGAATTTCATTTTCTTTTACCCAAATTTCTGAGAGAATGATTATATCTGGTAAAAATCCAGATAAAATTTTGATTACTTTATAGTTTTTTTTTTAATTTTTCTTAAACTTCTTACATTACCAGAAAGAACATTTACACCATTTCCTCAATTAAAAGATTAATTTTCATACACGTTTTCACTATGGATGATCTGTACCCTACTGTGTAATTCGTCGCCACAAATATCATCAACAAGCTCACTGAAATTTGTGTTAGTATTATTAGTAAAAGTTTGCGCAGAATACAAATAACCAGTAGAACCGTTTGTTACCCCATGATAACTGTTAAGAAAGGGATCTGAGACACCAACATTTCCAGAAACCATACAACTAACATCACATAATTCAGAATGCCAATACTATTTCTAATCTCGAAACCAATTGAATTGGCCATTAAAATTTAAAATATTACCACAGACAAAAAAACAAGTCCAGAGATATTTCATTTTAATTAGATCGTCATAATTCTTAATTGTAATAGCATTGAGGCCGTCCGCTTTTCTCATAAATATTTTAGCCACTCGGACCTAAACGTATTTGTAACCTAATTCACGTTGTTTCTCCTTTGACTTGAATAAGAGTTGCTTATTTTCCTGTGTTTAGGTGTTCATTGATATACACCCTACTATCATTATAAGATTCATCAATTTCTTTTGATAATAACTCCTTCTCTTTCCACCTCTTTATCCATATCTCTTTAGTTTTCCTAGAGCCAAACTGAACGATGATGAGTTTTATTTTATTCTTGTTTATAACTGGAACCCGATGAACAGCTTCCACATCTAAACATTTTGTGTCAATTTTCAAAACTTTAGTCAGTGTCTCGACTACTGGAGAGCGTTTTCTTGTTTCTCGGAAATGCCCACTAGTTCCACATTTCTGATCCTGCTGTACTGTTGCATATCATTCAACTTATCTTTCAATGTAAATACCTCTTTTTCCAACATTAAGCTTGTTTCCTTTAGTTTATTATTTTCACACTGTACTTCATTCATCTGTTTTGTAATTTCCTTCATTATTTTCATGTGTTCATCAAACTTATTTGAGAAAAAAGAAATACTTTTCCTAAATTTCTCAATTTCACCTAATATTTCCTTTTTAAAATTTTCATTTGAAACGTGTAACTCGGATCCAAATATACGGAGCTGTTCTTTCAGGATATCTTCTAAGTATGATTTTATATCTGGATCTAAATTCACACGAATACTCAGTTTCATCACCAATAGTCTCCTGTGCTACGTTTTCTACCTTTCCCCTAGTACAGCTGTTACATTTTAATTTTTTCTTACGATCTTGTGACAATTTCCTAAAATTTGATTCTATCAAACTAAGGCAGTAAAAGTGAAAATTATTTCCACATTGTGAGCACCTGATACAGTCAGTCGTCCCTAGAATTTCATTATTAAAGCTACTACAAATCATCTTAGACAAAATAAATTCCTCTAACTACAAAACAGAGTAACTGAACACTGCTGCAAAAGTCACGTAGCAGATGAACCCAAATAATTACAATAGATTAAAGGCTATTCTGGAGAAAACAATTGTAAATGATTCGAAATGTATAAAGATTACTATAAATTAGCTTCAGCCAGCTTTCTTGCAAGTTCCTCAAAGCTTCATACTGGGTGTTTGGTTATTCCGATGTTCGGCTCAGTAGATGTCAGCGAGGGTGTTGCGGTCAGTTGCCGGTAACGGATGAAGGGCACGCTGATCGAGGTCAAGGTCACTGCCAACTAAATGATGCTTCACAGTGACAATGGCATCGCTTTGTGACAAAGTGATTGAATTTTTTGGAAATATGAAAGAAATCATGCGATCTGAATTTGCCCCAGCTCCAATAATATATGTTACTGTGAAAGACCGATATCTGGCAAATGTCGATATTCTCCGGTGAATGTCAGCATTCACATAGTCGCTTGGTGTATGTCTGAAATATTTGCTAAATATCATTATTTCTCATTTACACCAGCAAATGTTGACATTCAGCATGCACTGATGGTGAATGTTGAATAAAAATATTTTACGTTAAGACAAAAATGCAACTTTTTAAATCATACTTTATTATTAAAACATATTATGATATATGTCAAAATAGGAGAAAGCTTAAGTAACAGCACATGTAAATAAACTGTTGAACCTAAAACGAACAGTACATTCTAAATGAGAAAAGAAAATAATACCAATAATAAACTTACACATAAATTATGTGATTAACATTATACAATCTTATTTATTGCAACAACTTAAACTGTTATGACACTTTGAATTGCACAAGAGTCCCTTGCTTTTACAACTGCATTTAGTCTTGGAACACTTCTTTTTGCAATTACAGCGTGTATAGCCTTGCCCTCCACTTCTTGAATTAGTTGCAGCTGCTTCTCTCAGCGACATTTCTTGAGAAGAAATCTCATCTATGGAAAGTAACTTTTCTTTACAAATTACGAACTGATTACGGGTATAAAGCTGCTTGAGGGTACCATTTTTGTTTGCTAATTTATAAAAGTCGGAGTCTTCTATTCCAACAACAACCACCAACACATTTTGGGCATCTGTACGACCACGGTCGACATCAGGGACTTGTATTCATATGGTATCACCAATTTGAGCAGGAGGAAATTTTCTTTTTGAGGTTCGTAACATTTTCGTTACTTGCAGTAGAAGATTCTCTTTCGCGGCCGCTCTTTTTATAGAAATAAACTCATGTTGTTCAGTCAGGGCGTGATATGAAGACGTGGTAGGTTGCAGCTCCTCTTCAATATTTTCCTTTGGAATATGGTTTTCGATATGGTCACTGCTCAAATTTTCTTCAAAAGTATTAACAATTTCTTCGAGCTGTTCTTCAATTTCAATATTTGCGATTTGCTCGCCAGGCAAAGATGGCGATGCTATGACTTTTTGGTTTAACTCCAAACAGGGCCTCATAAGGACTTTGGCGTATTCCTTCGTGGTATGTTGTGTTCTTGGCAAATTGAACAAAGGGCAAACCATCTGACCATTTATTTGTATCGTTATCGTTCATCCATGCAGTTAACATATTCTGTATATCCTGATTGGCCCTTTCAACTGAGCCTTGTGTTTGACTATGACGAGGCTTTCCGTGAACTATCTTAACATCTTTCCACATAACGCATAGTTCGGATGTGACTCGATTACTGAATTCCCTACCATTATCTGAATGCAATGTAGCTGAATCACCAAATGTTAAAAATATTTGAAGAAGGTGATACGCTACTTCTTCAGCTGTCTTAGTTTTCAAAGGTCGTAACTGGACAAACTTCGTTAAATAGTCTTGATACACCATTATGAACTTATATTCGCCATCCCTGTGTGACTGCAGTCTATCAGATCGACTTGACATCTTGAGTTTAACTCCGAACTGACCATTGGTTTCACAACAATACCTTTTTTAGGTACACTATGTTTCATTTGACATTGTTTACATAAATTTAAATACAACATTACAACTTCATATGTAATATTTTTGTATTTAACTTGCAATTCTTTAAGCATATGTGTTCTTCCTCCATGGCCTATTCTGATGTGAGTTTCGGATAGTATACTGAACAATTCATCATTGGTAAGATAATACTGTATATTCGTTTCTCCTGGTTTTAGTGGCACAATTAACTTCTGTTCATCATTAATTTTTAAAATGTCAAAACATTTTAATCTCTGTAATCCAAAGGTGTACTACCTTAGTTTTTGCAGAAATCACTTCAGAAAGTATTTTAGAGTACTTGAGAAAAATAAAAACAATTGTCTTCTCGTTTACTCACAATTAATGCATGTAACTTTTCAAAAAAAAATCACGGTTCACTGCAGTAGCCATTCAATATAAATTAAGGTATCGGATAAAAAAAATAAAAATTAAGCAAACATTGCACGCACCAGCAAACCTTGCATAAGACTGACAAACAGCAGAGTGTTCGAGAGTCTAACAAATAGATGCCACGTAGGATCACGTGGGGTCACGTGATCCTACGTGACCTCGCGGCAGAACAAAGGATTTGCCGTTTTTGTCCCTCTCTGGCTGTGTCTTCTCGGCTTCTCGTTTCGACTCCCACCAGAGCTTATCTGTGCTTGTTGACATACACCGGCGATGGTCCGAATGTGTAAGAATATAACCTAATATTCGGTCTTTTACCGACGTATTTGGTATGTGTGGACATTCACCGGAGAATATCGACACTCTCATTTCGGCCTTTCACAGTAACATATACATCATCATTCGAATTCCACTTAATTGTAAGAAGCTTCTTTTTACAGAATGAGACAGATAATTCCTTTAACATACTGCCTATGTAAAGCTGCTTATCATAGCTTGAAATTTTCCTCATAAGGGTAGGCCCATTATTGACAATATTCCAAAAATGCTTATTGTGGCTTGATAATCTCCAAATGGCAATAGTGCCGCTGTTGGTACTCTTTCCAGAACTTTTAAAGTAGGGAAGTATGCTAATTTCTTTCCTAAAAGAGCTGGCGAGTCTGTTGCAACTTCTACTGACATTTCTTGTAATGATGTTTCCCATTATTTTAATGTTGAACTGTCAGAATCCACCTGCAAATGTGAGTATATTGAATCACTTATCAGTCGCTATTCCTCAAACGCTATTCCAGTAGATATTCAAACTTGTGAAAACAGTTCTGATGTGACGTTTTTACACTAGGGCATTGATTCCTCTGCCTGCAGAAGATAATGCAGCAAATTATAAATACCAATTTTACGAAATAAAACATTAAGTATTGGTACAAATGCTTAATTTCCGATTTATATTCAGTTCATAAATATTCTTATTTCAAATTCATATTCAAATTCGATATACAAGTCTACATTAATGATGACATCTTTTTTGTGACCAAAAAAAGATATGTGAGAAATTAATCTAAGCTTATCTGAATTAGTTCAAATGAAATGCAAATTAATATTATATTTATTAGGACTGGTGAACTGAAATTTGAGATATATGTAAATAAAACTTTAAATGTACATTTTATTAATAACAAGGATTTTTTTTAACCTATCATCCATTTTTCTATAAGTTCTTGGACTTGATTTGCATGGTTTCGTTTTTCATTGTTATTTTCTAAAACCTGTCTACCATATATATCGAGGATGGGTGTAGATACATATACACTTCAACTTTCAACCTTATTTTACAAATAAATATACATTTCTTTTGCTATAAACAACCCACAAGCAAAGTTTTTTCCGGGTTGTTATATTACATTTTACATTGTATAAAGATAACATAGAATACACAGAAATTTAAATATATGAACGTGTATACATACATACTTTAAAATTTCAAACTATCCGATGTTCAAATATCTAATAATGCAAATAAAAATTTTTTCGCAGCTTCAGGAGGTATACAATAAGATTTACTTAAGTATATTATACATAAATTCATTATCAGCAAACCCCATAAGAAAAACCTTTAACTTTTTTTTTTAACAAATAAACTGTTGTGCAATAGTCATAACAATGTGCATAGTCTTCAAATGGGACACCATCCTGCATATATACCATTAATTATGCATGCTATTTCAAGCCTATGAGGTTATTTAATGGGTATTTGAAAGTCCAAACCTTATCAGATAGATTAAAGAGTTTTATTATTGATTTAAGAGTTTATTATGAATTAGAAATCCTTTTTTTACGTAATTTGTATTTGAGGCTTATCAACAATTTTTCTGTCTTGTTCGGCTCTTAAGTGATTATATTTCAAATTGATGTTGGCAATTTCATTTGAGGCTTCATCAGCGAAATCCGTTGTATTTTTTAAATATATAATTATATTTAGATTGAAAATCATCAACCTTTTCAAGACAAGAATTACTCTGTTTATAAGAGGGTCTTCTTTTTCAACTGATATCTTAAGAACAGCAAAATAAAAATTATGAATGTTGTATACGTACAAAATTACTTTTGGATTTTTGTATAAGATAATACTGAGTGGTATTATTTTATACATAATATGCATTTTATTTATAATATAAAACTGACTGGTTAATGTTGACCATCTATGGATTAATGACCCTGATCTGCAGCATTGGTTAATATCCTGTGATCAGGACTGTTTCATCCTGTAGCTATTTATTGTGCAGAAGAGTTAAGGTAATTTTTTCATTGTATGGTTACTAACACTCGCTTGTAAGTGTAACCCCTTAATTTTTGTACGGTATAATCTGCTAAAATATTATAACAGAAATGAAATATTTTAAATTATATGGTTTAGAATAAATGTGTTTTCTGGTCTATTGAAAGAAAATATGAAATATCTAAAGATTAAAATAGAATTCTTACACTAGTAGATAATTAAGAATAACAGCAATATTTGTTTCAACAAACACTTTCATAAAGAAAGTTTGAGGTATTCATTAACTTTTTCCACAATATTCTATATAATGCAATATTTTATTGTAGAAATGTCACATGATATGGTCACTACAATTCTATAGTTATATTTATTAAACTTCTGTAACTGTTTTCTTATAGAATTTAGGTTACAATTGCATAAACTAATTTGTACTGTTTGTATCTGTTTTTACAAACAATATGCATTATTATTTTGCGCAGCTCAAATACTACCAAGCTTTTGCTTTTAAGTTATTAAACTTTTTAAAATGGAGTGTAACTGAAACTATTCTCTGTGATATGTGAACAAACCTTGGACCCATTTTTTATAACTTAGAGTTGGGTTGCCTCTAAGGATATTTAGAAAGATTAGTTAACCTATACTGAGATCCATATTTACAAGTTTCCCATGTTAATCCTGTAATTGCTCAGCTGTTGAGTACATGTTAGTCCTGTTGATATTTTTACCTCTATTTAAGAATTAAATTATACGAAATACTAGGCACACACAGGTTAAATATTTTTATCCTTTCTATAACACCATTTAAAATAGAAGATATTTATATTTGTATGAAATGGGGGGTAGAAGTTCTCAATATTTCAATACTCTCAGTTTTTGACATATATATATTAGCACCTGTTATATGACTGTTGGGGTGCACTTTTATGTACTTAGCAGATTAAAGCGGAAAAGTATTTTGCATATACAAAGGAAGTTTTCTACTAAGTTGTGGCTATTTATAAAATTTTGTGTGAAATTCTTGATTAGGATTTTGGCTTCGCATCTAGTGCTGAAGTTTTATATACATATGTGTGTGTGTATATGATGTAACTAAAAAGTTGTCACATCTTGTTATTTCTGTAAGCACTTTTCTGACAGTCTTGTGACTGTATATAAATGTCTGATACTTTTGTATTTACATTCCATTTTCTGTTAACATTTTTACTATGCTATGTATATACTTTTTTCGTATTAATATGGCCATTCAAAATTCGGAAATATTTTAACCCTTTGTAGGACAAAGTATCCTTATTTTCCAAAATTTCTCAAACTGTAAAGAAAAATAATCAAATAAAGAAATAAGTCAGAAATGATAAAAAAAAAATGCACACAATCACACACACTTGAATTGCTTGTGGTAAATTATTTTAGTAATTAATCTATAAAGGGTTAAATGAATAAGTGTAAATATGCTGCACAATTAGAAGTATTTGGACATTTCTCAAAAATTCTCATCTGTGGTCATATATTGGTTGCAGTTCACATTTTTGTCAGAATTTCTGAATTAGATCTGAAATCCCTTTGGTTATTTTAATAATGAATTTAAAGTGAAATTAAAATATGGTTTTCATCTTTGTTGTTTAATTGATTCAATAATGCATTTCATCAGTATAAATATGTAAACTGTTTTCTTGTCCTTGGTTCAGATGAAGTTTTTGTGATATATTGGAGCAAACATAACATAAATTATTTGACTACTGTGTAAATAAAACTCCAAAGAATGTTAAGTTTGATTGCATATTGAGAATGCAGAAGAATATATGTAATTATCATTAATTTTACATTCAGCTATTTTATAAATGTAATGTGTTTGCAGCTTTAATATAGGGAGTGTATGAAAAAATAAATACTAGTGGAAGAAAAATTTGATTTTAACTGAGCATGTAAATTAATAATATATGACGAGATTATTGTTGAGTTTTTTTAATTGTGAATATCTCCTTAACTTCAGTGTATGTGAAAAAGCAAAGAACTGGTTGTAATTTGCAGGACTTGTTATGCTGTTATTAGTGGAAATTATAATAATTTGCACATGCTTTATTTTGATCGTGTTAAACGCCTCACGATTAATGCTTTCAGAGTTCAAGGGCACAGTAAAATTAGACTTAAAGTTGATATTAGGATATAGTTTAATGCAAGTTATCTATGCAATTCACAGAATGATACCTAACTACCACATTAGTTATATAGCATAGGATGTAAGATATAGTCTCTGCTGCTGTAAATGGAATAGTTTAATGTGCACGTTCACTAGCTTTAAGTTCTGTGAATTCAAAAACATGTATTTGTCCCATCATAGTGAAATAATAAAGAGGATGTGAGCTTTTGTGTGTTACATTCTGATGAGAATCTTTTATTTGTTGGGACAGTCTCATGATATAAGTTATAAGAGAAAGAGGTTATTATTAGAGAAAAAGAAAAGCTTCATAGCAAGCAAATGAGAATTTCAAATTATATTTAGTATAGGAATTAAGAATAAAGTAGTTAGAAATAACTCCAGGGTGAGGAGAAACAGATACTTCGTTTCAGATTCGAAATACTTAGTTGTGTAAAAATGTTTCCTTAGAGCTGCCATAAATCCCAAAATGGTTTGCCAAACTATAAAAGTATTTTGATTATTATCATATACAATGATGTTTTTCAGCGTCGAGTTCCAAGAAGAAAAAATCAAATAATGCTGGTCACTTTTTAAGGATGCATAGTTTTTCAAGTTTCACAGGGTTTTTTTTTTTTCGTATATTCATGATTGGCAGGATAACATCAGTGTAAAAATGCACAAGACTAAATTTTTGCGATCAGTGTAACTGTGATAATTATTCAGCAAGTTTAAAGGACTGCTTTAGGTTAAGAGTTTCGAAATTAATAAAATAATTCAAAACAGGTTCTGTGAAGTGGATGAAAACTCAAAAGGGTCTGTGACTTCAGAAAAGTTGAATAATAAAAAATACTGATACAAAGCTGGTCTTGGAGTGGGAAAGGCAAGTGGCACATGTCTCTTTATTTGTGAGAATGCCAATAACTGAAATGTTGGCAAAAAAATAAACCTATTACACATATTTTGCAAGAATATTTTTTATATAAGACCGCTGATATGAAAGGGAAAATTTATACCATGATATTATTCTGGCTCAATCTACTCAAGTATCAATATAGCCTGGCTTTATAAAAATTCATAATTGTTTAATAGTGAAGTAAAACTTATGCAAGCTTTTAAAATGTATATTGTACTAAATGGTCTGAAATAATACCAGGGACTACTCGTCCATTAGTCTTCCTGGGGCACTTCTCTACCAAATATAACTACAAGAAATAATAAGCGAATTTGAAAGTTAGTATTCATTGTCATATCTAATTTAACGTATCCTTCTTATATTAATTTTATGATCGTTATTTGCCGTGTTATGTAAACAATCGCAGCATTTACTCTGCGAATCAGTGCTATTCCCGGCTGCTTTAGTGTATGCAGTATGAATTATTTATTTTAGCGATGACACCAAATGCGCAGAAATATAATAGCAATGAACTGAAGGAGATAGGACACCAATTCATAGTTGTCCGTTGCACTTGATTGACTAATCCAACTAATGCAACCAATAAGTCGAAAACTTGTTACTTAGCAAAAATCTTCATTTGACTTTCAGGCTCAATAAGCCTAAACTTTCCTCGCAGGATGTGTTTCAAATCAATTTTAATTGGTTTGCCAACTTTTTATTTTGCCAAGGAAGGACATTTAGATACGAAAATTATTTTGACTTGGAATTCACAGATCTCCAATTTAATACCCTCCTCCCTCATATATTTTTAAATAATTCACTGTACTGCTATATATTATTATGCAATAAATTGTAAATAAATTATGTATGTAATAAATGAAAAATAACCGAAAATGGCAATTACTACTAGGAAGGAGAGTTTAAAATACAAATATTGTATATGTAATTATTTATTATAGGGAAGGAGCAAAATGTTAAATTGATCTAGAAAGGAACAGAACGCCTTTCTGAGGTTTTTCCTCCCAAATCTTTTTGCTAAATAAAAACCTTTGAGAATAACTAAAAAAATAAATATAGAAAGTCTTTTCAGTCTGATTCAGTTTATTATCAGGAATCTCCTAAAAATATCCTACATCCAAGCCCTGTCTGCACAAATGTTTTAAGTCGCGAATCACCAATGAACAATACTTAGTAAATTTTAATTCTGAGGTAAATTTTTATGATGCATTACTGTTGTGAAATACATTAAAAGCACAATTTATTATATACACCGCACCCAACTATAAACATGTCCTACTTCGCCACAGTAATGCCGCTTGCCAACCGAAACCCTTTGCAGGCTCTAAATAGGCTACCTGTGTGATAGTTACGATGGGTAAACATGACGACCTGAACGAGTTCGATCGTAGGCAGGTAGTACGAGGAAGATAGGATATTCCATATCAGCAATTACAGAACGTCTGGGTTTTCTATGTACGGCCGTCGCATGTGTGTATAGGAAGGACTACATCAAAACAAGCAAAGCCCGTAGCCGTTAAGGAAATGTGGCTGTAACTGGACTGTTGATGTTCGCAGCGAGAGCCACCTCTACTGTATAGAATGGAGGGCCAAGTGCGGATGATAACGTTGGCATTCAACAATGGGGAAGCTACAAAGGTTTGTGCAAACTAAAAGCGGTGTAGTAAAAAAAATTAAAGATCATTCGGGTTACGATGGTGCGACTGGTCTATGGCAGCCTATGTCCACATTAAGTACACTGTTAACAATATGTTGCCGGACTTTGAGCCTCTAGTGTAGCTGTTCTCAACGTGCGGTAAGCGGTAAAATTTTTTGGGCTACGCCGTGAGAGCTCAAACGTCGCTAGATCTTCCATTGTCCAATAAAGAAGAGTTAATTGAGATACCTTGTGACAATAGTTTAAAAAGCATTCATTCCAAAAAGCCATTGATTAGTTTTTGGATTGGAGTAGAGAAGGAATATCCGACTTTGTCAAGAATCGCACTAAAATATTTGTTACCTTTCACAACAACTTAAAGATGAAAAACCAGTTTCACATAACTAACTGCTTTAAAAATTAAATATAGGAACAGGCTCGATGTTGAAGATGACGCGACTCTACCTTAGCAAGATAACTCAACCATTAATGAACTGTGCTAGCGTAAACAAGCGCAACCATTTCACTGATTACCCAGTAAAATGTTTATATAATTTTATAAGATTTGTTAAATGGTTTGTCATTTTTGTGTTTATCGATATATGTAATTTATGAATACAAAATTTAATGTGTGTTCATATATCTCATCATCATCATCCTCAAGCAGCCATGGGCTACGGAGGTCCAACCAGACCGTTCAATTTAGTTCTCCAAGCAAGTCGATCCTGAGCTACATCTACTGCATCTGGCCACTGCACACCAATTCTAACAAGGTCCTGTTTGACATTGTCTGCCCACCGCATCCTAGGTCTCCCCTTCTTTCTGAGGCCTTTAGGCACACTATTCATAACCCTATTCGCCAATCTATAATTATCCATACGGGCAACATGGCCAAACCAGCAGTCTCTCTCTGCACAGTATGCTGCTTAAAGGAGGTTGCAGACTCCTTTGCCTAACCTCATCATTAGTTACAAAGTCAAACCACCTAATACCCAAGATACCATGTAAGCATCTAGTTTCCTGTTATTTTGTTTACACAGCATCCACGTTTCACCACCATAACTAACCCTAGAAAGAACCAAACTATTATACAGTCTAATTTTAGTCTTTAGGTGTATACGCCTATTTCTCCACACTCTCCATAGATTCCTAAAAGTCCCGGCAGCAATCCCTATTCGTCTGTTAATCTTATGCTGCACATCACCATTATCTGTTACATAGCTCCCAAGATAATTAAACTGTGACACCTGCTCAAGACTGCAACCATTCAGATTAACTGAATCACAGCCTGCCTGACCAATTTTCATCACTTTAGTTTTCTCTCTGTTTATAACCAAACCTACTCTAATACCAGTCTCATCAACAGCTCGAATGAAAGAGTTCATCTCATAATCATTTGCCAAAAGGGCTAAATAATCAGCATAATCTAAATCAGAAATTTTCGTATCTCCAGCCCATTTAAGGCCAAAATCTTTCCCTTGAAGTGAATTTCGCATAACATAATAACCAAACTAAAGAGAAAAGGAGACAAAATGCACCCTTGTCGAACACCAAAAGTAATGCTAAACCAATTGCTACAAGCCTTACCAACTCTCACACATGACTCAGTGTTATTATAGAGAGCTTTCATTATGTTAACTAACTTGTCTGGTATACCATATGATCTCACAATCAACCACAAATTATGACGATCAACAGAGTCGAAAGCCTTTTTGAAATCAACAAAGCTAGCAACCAAAGGTTTCCGAAACTCTAAACATTTCTCAGAATCTGCCTAAGTGAAAATATCTGATCCACACATCCCCTACCACTTCTGAATCCACATTGCTCATCACGCAATTGACTGTCAACCAGATTCTTAATTCTATTAAGCACAGTCATGGAAAGAGCTTTACCTGGAACAGAGTAGGCTGATACCCCTATAGCTATCACAAGAACTGCGATCACCTTTTTTGAAAATAGGGATAACAATAGCTCTGGTAAAATCCTTAGGAACCATGACTTTATCATAAAAGATATTCAGAATTTCAGTCATCCAAGTGGTAACCAAAACATTCCCAGCTCTAAGCATTTCCGTAGTAATTTAATCTATCCCTGGGGATTTATGTAGTTTAAGTTTAGAAACAGCCAAAATAATTTCAGATTGTGTTATAGGGCCAACATTAAAGCCACCAATGCATCTATCATCATTGCAAACAATGGGAATAGAACTAATCACATTGTTTAGAATATCACTGAAATGCTCAGCCCATCTAACCATGACAAAATCCTCACCTTCTATAACCTTACCATGTTTATCCTTCAATCCCTGTATACCTGTTCGTTTTCTACCACACAAAACATTAACTATCTGGTCGCGCTTGGCTACGGATCTAAGGGACCTGGGTTCGAGCCCCGGGTAAGGCATGGATGTATGTATTGTTTTTCTGCTGAGGTCCTGCCATCCTCACAGACCTTCTACTATGGCATATAAACTAACAGGCTCCTGTCAGACCTCTGTGGCAAGCAGCTGCTTGAGGGGGTATTTATTTTTTTTTACAGCTCTCTGCTGTTGTGCTGTCTAACTGCTTCCTCGGCTTTGTCAGCCAAACCATCAAGCCAAAGATTCTTAGCAGCAGCTAACTGATCTTTTACACCTTTATTAAGTTCTCTGTAATGCTTTCTATTAGGACTAGTAGGGTATTGATTAAGGACATTCCTGCAGTTCTTTCTTTCCGAAATAAGCTCAAGTGCCTTATCACTCAGATAATTCTGTCTCTTCTGCTCCTTTTTTCCTAAAAGAGTACTGTTAGTGTCCAAAAAAGCCTGTTTAAAATGATCCCATTCTTCCTCAACTTCAGTAGTAAGCATACCATGACTGTCATAATGACTAAGTAACCTATCATGGTAAGCTTTGGCTATAACTGGGTCTTTCAGATCTTGAGTATTAAAACTAAAATTTTTAACCCTAGCACAACACTTTTTAAGTTTAAGTTGCAAGACACTTTTAACAAGGTAATGGCCAGATCCAATTTCAGTTCCCCTATATGACCTGGTATTCCTAACAGAACTAGCCCATTTGCTGTTAATGATTAATACTAGACTAGCCCATTTGCTGAATATGATTAATATATAATCAATCATATTCTTATGCAGCCCATCGGGTGAAACCCATATGTACTTATGTATGTCGCAGTGTTTGTAATAAGTGTTAGTTATGCTGAATCCATTGAGTTTACTTACATGTAGGAGACGTTGCCTATTGCCATTGCAGCTACCAATACCAAAAGGGCCTATTACTCCTCCGCAAAGGTCAGAGTCAGTACCAACTTTGGCATTGAAGTCACCAAGAACAAGGATAATATCTCCTTTCTTGACAGAATTCAAAATATCCTGAAGTTGTCCATAAAACCTGTCCTCGTCGGCATCCTCAGTGGGGGCATAACAACAGTCTTTAAAGCTTGTCTGAAATTTTGCTGTAAGAAACCTTTCATTAATGCACTCACATCCTAGAAGAGCATCACAAGCGTGTCTGCTGAGAAGCAGACCCACGCCTTGGTGATGTTTATTGTCGTCCCTCCCTGAAAAGAGAAATTTAAGATTATTTTTAAGAATCTGACTTTTATCTGTCCATCTGGTCTCTTGCAAGCCGAGAATATCTAAATTATAATGGTGGAATTCTTGTGTGAGGACATCAAGAGAAAAAGCTCTGTGCAGAGTCCTCACATTCCAACTACCTATGGAGAGAAAATGGTTAGTGGGACGTTTAAAGAAACTATTATTTATTGAGAGAGGGAATGCCGACAATATCAAACAGCCCCCTAATCGCAGACATGGGGCAAAGACCCGTTCCCCCACCACTAAAGGCTGAAGCCATCTACACAGGAAGACTTCCTCCAATGTAGAATTTGACGATGCCAATAGAAGCAAAGAGTTCAGGTGCCTGCGATGACCTCTGCTCAGGATTATCCACCAGCTGATAAACATATCCTGCGAATATATTCACTTGGGGTTGTCAACCCACAAACAAACAGAAAACACAGCGGAAGATTTTCCCTCCACAGAAGCCCACCAGTGCAGCAAAATCAGGATCAATAATCAAGCTCAGAGCCATATATCTGTCCAGTCCAGTGGGTTTATATGGTCAGCACCAGGACCCTGTGTGATTGACCACTCCTCAGCAGGGTAGAAAAAAAAAGTAGCCATAGTTGTCCAGATCAGTAGGCCACACTAATCTGGCAGCCCTCCCCTTCCGTTTACTTCCACAAGAGAGTATCTCTTTTGAAAGGTACTAACGGTCTGCACCACGAGAAGGCGGGGTCGGACATTAGGTGCTAGGCCTGGCCGGTTCTATGCATCATCACAGGGGATTGGTGCATAGCTCTCCTTCCAGTGACTACCTAGCTACCATTTACAGACCTTCATATATATATATATACATGTTTTATTCCCATTGTTATACTATAACTATAGTTTTATCTATCTATACAAGGAGTACGCCAGTTACACATTTCCAGGGGGTACGTGAATCATAAAAGGTTGAGAACCACTGCTTTAGTGGCCAAAAGAACAACGTCAATGACCATGAAAGACTGGAAATGGATAGCTTGGTTCGATGAATTGAGGCTCCAAGTACAACACTCCATGGGAGGTTGTGTGTGGGGCATAGACCACAAATACCATGGCCTCCAACTGTCAAGTCTGGGTACTACAGGTCAGTGGAGGTAGTGTAATGTAGAGATGCTTATGCAGGCCACCTTGGGGATCTTTGTACCTGTTGAGACCACCGTAAAAGGCTATGTTGATGTATTCGCCAATCAATTGCCGTCTTTCAATAAGATTGGTAGTATTTTGCTATTTTAGCTCATCTGAAAAAAAAACAGCACTGTCAGCTTTAAACTCTTTACCAGAGATCGGCAATTTTGGTTACACTAAATAGTTCTATATATGCAAATGATCAATCAGTATTATACTTACAGTGGTATAAATTAAAACTACTAACATATAAGGTAATTTTTAAGAGAGTCAGTATTAAAAATAACGCCCACTTCCCTTAGGTGGTTAACCATTGAGGTAATGGGTGTAACCACAAGAGTCTAGCAGTTAGTGCAATTAGATGGGTGTGTATGTGTGTGAGAAAGAGAGAGGGGGGGGGGTGTTTAAAATAAAAATTACCCCTCAAGCAGCTACTTCGCACAGAGGTCCGACAGGAACCTGTTGGTTTATTACGCCATAGAGGAGATCTCTGAGAAAGACGAGACTTCGGTAAAAAGGCAACACAGAAAAGAAACATCCGGGGCTCAAACCCGGATTTTTTTATTCCATTTTTTTTTTTACCAAGAGCGAATTTCAAGCTGCTAAAATTTACTTTCGAATCACCAGTTGCTTTAACGGCTAATAATTTTACCATTAAATTTATATTTGTATTAGAATATGAAGCCGTCCCATGGTCAAGTGGTTAGCACTCTTGGCTACTGATCTAAGGGACCTGGGTTCGAGCCCCAGGTAAGGCCTGGATGTATGTGTCGTTTTTCTACTGAGGTCTTGCCATCCTCACAGACCTTTTACTATGCATTATAAACTGACAGGCTCCTGTCAGACGTCTGTGGCAAGCAACTGCTTGAGGGTTTGTTTTTTTTATTAAAATATGAACATAATAAACATCTCTTAAAGAAATTGTTTTTTCTTTAATTGAAAGTGTTAAAGCGTCATTTGATTCTAATGTGGTTCTAGGACAGTCTTAAATTTCGTTAGACATTGTCTTGGAAGGTAGGTTAGGCTTATTGCTATGGGAATAACTACTGTAATTGTTGAAGACATCTTCACACCTTGATTAGCAACTCTATTACTTTTATTTTTAGAAGTTGAAACAGAATATACCACTGTGTTTGAATGGAGTTGGCATCTACCAGCAAGACAACTGTTCATCTCACAGGTCCAGGTTGGCTACTCCATGGTTGCAGGAGAATTCTGTTGACTTTGAAATAATGAATTGGTAACCAAGAAGCCCAGATTTAAATCCCATCGAAAATCCTTGGTATACCGTCGAGCAGAGTGTTCAGGCCTGTGTCGCATCAGCGACGACCTTGAGAGAATTGTGGACAGCTCTGGAGGATGCATGGTTCGCCATACCTGTGGAACATTTATGCAAGCTTGTGGAATCCTTGCCTCGTTGTGTGGCGGCAGTTTTCAGGGCCAGATGACGTTACTAGGTTGCTATCCCTAATTCAATGGCACTTCAGTGTATATTAGCATTAATTCCGGGCGAACAGGCCGGCGGACACGTGTGACGTCACCAGTTGCAGAAATTGGTCCCTACTTGAGCGATTGGTCCCAAATTTGGTGGGGTGGTCCCACTTAATTCTAGCACTGTTTGGATAACAGATCGGGCTCCTAGCTTCGATGGGTCGGGAGTGATCCCTCGAAATGTGTCCAAAATCTATGGAGGCGCTGCCATCGCCTACCTTGTGAATGGAGTAGTACGGTAGAAAGCTTGTCCAGAAATTCGATTTCGACCCATTCAACAGTTCATCGCCACCTATGATAATTAAATTTTTTTTTTTTGAAACATGGAGGAAGAAACATTCTCGCTGACTTGATATATAAGCATCAGCCAAAATTCTTAAATAGAAATTTCATATGTGAGAGGGCCCTGGTTATTTCTTCTATGAAGTTATGTCCCTTCGTTAAACCATCAAATGATTTAACCAAATCTTTACAATAAGCGAGTTTTAGTAAGGACTAGGGTGTCTTAGCCAATAGTGTGCGAAGTTTGTAATCTGCAATTCCAAGGTTCGATAATATTTCTTGCTTAAATAATATATACTACCCTGAATTCCGGGCAAACAGGCCGACAGCTTAGTTTATCTCAACGCTGGGCACCTGGGCAGCATTGAGATTTATATCCACAAAGCTCCCCTGTCCACGGTCAGTAGGGGACGGACACCAATGAGCTTGGAAAAGCCCCCTTTCATCGGATGTGGCCTAAAGCCATGGGGGCGGGGGTGGCTCAATCGGTAGCGCGCCAGGCTCGTAATCTGTAGTTCCCAGGTTCGAGTCCCAGCTGGGTCAGCGTTGAGATTTATCTCCGCAAAATTCCCCGCCTTGCCCATAGTCAGTAGGGGACACCGATGGGTTTGGAAGGCCACCGTCCGTCGGATGGGACGTTAAGCCGTGGTCCCGTGCGCGAGAGAACCATACCCTGTGCACGTTAAAGAACACGCTGGATGGCCTTGACGGGAGGCTAACCATCTGTCTCCCAACAGCTGTTCCATTGGATCCCCTCCCCCAACCTTCTCTGAGCCTTCGGGGTCCATGTGACCTGGCCATTTAGCCCATGGTGTGCAAAAAAGTGCCGCTCAGAGCTAAAACAACCCAACCTAAAGCCATGGTCCCATGTGTGGGAGAGCCATACTCTGCACAATATGAATATTAAACAACATGCTGGAAGGCCCTGACGAGAGGCAACCATTAATCTCCTAATAGCTGTCCAGTGGGTCCCCTCCCCCAACCTTCTCTGAACCTTGCAATTTAGACCATTGTGTGCAAAAAAAATACCACTCAGAGGTAAAACAACGCAAGTGTTGGCCGATTCATATCATTTTTATCTCGTTTCCAAAAATAAATCGAATGTTTTTTTGTCATCTGAAATAAACATTCAACTTTTTTTTGCTTTTAAAGATAAAAATTCTTTTTTGGGTTGGATAGGTATAAACGTTCTGACATAACGCCCTTTCGGTAAACCTCCAGCGGAATCCCCAAAAAATCATTTTCAGTAAACCTCCAGCGGAATCTCCGAAAAGCTTAGATTACGCCCTCTAAGAATATGTACTGTATATTTATGCTAGAAATGTAAAATTTGGGTGGTAGAATGTGAAGTTTGCACTGGCATCAATAAGTTGATGCCAATGCAAACAATGCTTCACATTCTACCACCCAAATTTCACGACGGATGGGAAAACGCAACTTTTTTGTTTTTTGAGATAAAAAGCTCTTTTCAGAGAAAAGTTCTTTTTTGTATGAAAATACCAATCGCAGTTTCCGAATTTTCAATATATTTTGCGCCCTCTCACGGTAAAAATCTTTGAAAATTGCAAAATGTTAAACGAATATTACAATTGGTGTATTGCTAGAATTTTTGATGGTGGAATGTGAAGATCATAAGGTTTACATTGACAACAATAAGAGTTATCCCCTTCTATCCAGAGGAGTGGAAAATGCAACTGTTTTAAGATATAGTTAAAAGCATTTTTAGTTAGGTATTAATGAAATATGATTTACATTTTATCAAATCCTTAGATAGTTTTAATTTACATCTTTGTAAATAAAATAAAAAAAAATATAATAAATACCCCCTCAAGCAGCTGCTTGCCACAGAGGTCTGACAGGAGCCTGTCAGTTTATATGCCACAGTAGGAGATCTGAGAGGATGGCAGGACCTCAGCAGAAAAACGACACACACATCCATGCCTAAATCCGGGGCTCGAACCCAGGTCCCTTAGATCAGTAGCCAAGCGTGCTAACCACTCGGCCACGGGACGGCTAAATCTTAAATCTAAAATAACATCTTTGTAGGGCATTAAATAGCGAAAATGCGAAACTTTTAACAAGTATTGTAAATGATCTATTTATAGTATAAATTTGAAATTTCGGTGATGGAGTGTCAAGAGCCATTCCACTGACAGCTTTTGGGTTGTTTTACCTCTGAGCGGCACTTTTTTGCACACCATGGGCTAAATGGCCAGGTCACATGGAGCCCGAAGGCTCAGAGAAGGTTGGGGGAGGGGACCCACTGGAACAGCTGTTGGGAGACAGATGGTAGCCTCCCGTCAAGGCCATCCAGCGTGGTCTTTAACGTGCACAGGGTATGGCTCTCCCGCACACGGGGCCATGGCTTAACGTCCCATCCGACGGACGGCGGCCTTTCCAAACCCATCGGTGTCCCTTACTGACCGTGGGCAGGGCGGGGAATTTTGCGGAGATAAATCTCAACGCTGACCCAGCTGGGACTCGAACCTGGGAACTACAGATTACGAGCCTGGCGCGCTACCGACTGAGCCACCCCGGCCCCCACTGACAGCTACAATCTGCCCTATTTTATCAACCGAATGTGAGAAAAGCAACTTTTCCATTTTAAGGAATAAACGAGATATACTGTTTGTTTTATAAATACCAATAATATATTGCTATTTGAATTTCCAATCATCCATTAGTTCGAATTAAAAGAGTGCAAAAGTAAGTACACGAAAAACTTTATTGTGTTTGAAAAGCAGATTTTCATATTTGCCAGAAGCGACATGTGTTCTAGTTTTTAAAGTATCTTTAAAAAAATAGATCGAAGCGAAAATCGGTAATTCTGTTGAATGGATATTCTATAGTCAAAAATTTACAGAGCAAATTGCAATCAAAAAGCGTTATATATAAAACATGTATTAAATCACTCATTGAATGCATATTGCACATTAAGCCGCAAGTAAGTATATTGCGCCTAAATATTTTGTTTCTGAGTACTGGGTCTCGCTTACTTGTGATAATAGTCTTTAGATCAAAAATTCTTTTATTGTGATGATTAAATGCTTAGACTGTTTTTTATTACATAACTAAAGTGAAATTTCATATCGCATTATGTTTATTTTTGCTAGTTACTGGATTTAAACTAATTTTGTTAAAAAAATGAGTGCAAACACATAACCACAATTATCGGATATAAGAAAATATCCATAAGGTATCTATAAGATGACCAGTGGATAATCATTTGTCATCTTGGATATTTTCTGGATATTGTGGTTGTGTGGGCATAAATTTGTGTCCACTAAACGTATAAGATTCTGCAAGCTGTGTTTGTCACAGACGTTCTCGGTGAAACATTTGCCGTTCTCATGAAATTTTGAAACAAAGAGGATAATATATATCGATACAAAACGCAAGTGATGAACCTCAAATTCTTGCTTCCCCATCCCTCGGACAAAAACTCTGATATCGCTTATTATGGAAATAATGCCTTGGAATATTTTTTGCGTTAGTGTTCCCAGTGGTGTGTAAACCGCATCTACACTGAGACACCGGTTTATTAGGTACATCTACATACTAGCGTGTTGCGTCTTCTTTGGCCTTCAGAACAGCCCGAATTCATTAGGGCATGGAATTTACAAGATGCTGCATGCGTTGTGTAGGAATGTTGTACCATGTGGAAATGATTGTGTCGTGCAGTTGTTGCAAATTGGATTGAGGCACAATCTCACTGCGAACAGCTGTACCGAAAGATTCCTCATCCGAAAGATGCTCGATAGGGTTTAGACCTGGGGACTATGCAGGCCAATGAAGCAAGGAAAATTCGCTGGCAGGTTCTTGGAACCATTTGGTGATGATACGTGTCTTGAGTAGGTATGTTATCATGCTGAGCGTGTCCATCTGAGTGAGGGTAAACTGTAGGCATGAAGGGATGAACTTGATCAGCAACAATATTCAAATATGCATTGGCATTCAGATGTCCTTCGATGGGTATCAGGGGACCTAATGTGTGCAAGGAAAACATTCCCCACACTGACCTGTACTGTTGACACCAGACAATACGGTTCCATGGCTTCATGTTGCTTGGGCCAAATTCTGTTCCACCAGCATGTTGCAAAAGAAACCTTAATTTATCCTACCAGGCTACTTTTTTTCCAGTCCTCAACAGTCCAGTGTCGATGCTCCTCTGCCAACTGTAGACACACTTTCGTGTTCTTCACTGACAACATCAATACTCGAGATGTTCGGTGACTGTTGTAGACCATTTGCGACAAGATCCGATACATAGTATGTTCAGAGATGACCTGCACACCTTTTAATTCTGTTGTGATTTCGCCTGGTTGTGGTCTCATCTGTTTGCTTGCACTATTCCTGCCAGTCACTTTGGTTCCTCTACTCCACAAGGTATTTTCGCCCACAGGATTGCCAATCACTTGTAGTTTTTTGCTTTTCACACCATTTTCAGTAAACCCTTGTAATGCTTGTGCGTGAAAAGCCCAGGAGGACGGCCATTTTGCAGATGTTAGAACTGGCATACCTAGCACCAAGTATCACGCCACATTCCAAGTCGCTCAGGTCGCTCATTTTACCCATTCTGACATTCAATCCAACTCTGATGCTTGATGAACTGCTCTACCTTATTTATAACGCACACTGCGGTCACGTGACGTATTACATGTTGGAACGACCATTTATTTGGCCAGTGTGTGTACCTAATAAACTGGCATCTCAGTGTAAGTGTCATTAAACTGAGAACTTGGAATGTCTGATTCCAGGCTTTTGATGATGTTTTTCTTATTACTAACCAATATATGCATAATTTTATTGGGGCGGGGGTGGCTCAGTCGGTAGCGCGCCAGGCTCGTAATCTGTAGTTCCCAGGTTCGAGTCCCAGCTGGGTCAGCGTTGAGATTTATCTCCGCAAAATTCCCCGCCCTGCCCACGGTCAGTAGGGGACACCGATGGGCTTGGAAAGGCCGCCGTCCGTCGGATGGAACGTTAAGCCGTGGCCCCGTGTGCGGGAGAGCCATACCCTGTGCACGTTAAAGAACACGCTGGATGGCCTTGACGGGAGGCTACCATCTGTCTCCCAACAGCTTTTCCAGTGGGTCCCCTCCCCCAACCTTCTCTGAGCCTTCGGGGTCCATGTGACCTGGCCATTTAGCCCATGGTGTGCAAAAAAGTGCCGCTCAGAGGTAAAACAACCCAACCCATAATTTTATTGTCACTGCCCCCACTCTGCCCTTGGTCAGAAAGGTGGCGCCGATTGACTTGGAAAGGTCACTGTCCATTGGATGGAATGTAAAGTTTTGTCCTCATGTACAGGAGAGCCATACCATTTGCATATTAAAGAACATGCTGGATGGCCTTAATGGGAGCTACTAGCTATCATCTAACAGTTGTCCGGTGAGTCCCCTTCCCTCAATCTCCGCTGAGCCCTTGGATCCTTGTGAAATGGTTATTAGCCCATTGGGTGCAAAAAAAAGTCTCAGAGGTAAAACAACCCAACCTTTATTACTGATGGTAGTACCAGATATTTTACTCATCACTGATGACAATATTCGAACTCTTCCCTCATCACTGATGGTAGTGGGACCAGCGTTGTTGCAGTCAGTAGCACGCCAGGCTCGTAATCTGCAGTTTCCAGGTTTGAATCCCAACTGTATCTATGTTGAGAATTTTCCAAGCTAACTCCCAAAAAGAGGATAATATATATATACAGGTCAAAGAAGATAATATATATACAGGTATATATATTATCCTCTTTGATGAAAAAGATAACATCAGTGGGCTTCAGTAGGTTACCATTCGTCATGTAGTATATAAAACTGTGGTTCTGTGTTCATGAAAACCATACTCTGTACAATTACAGCTAAATGGCCTTGATGATAGGTTTCCAGCTGTCCAGTAGGTCCCCTTCCCCTACCCAACTCTGAGCCCTTGTGAGCTGGCCATTTAGCTTGTTGTGAACAAAAAAAGTACTTCTGAGAGTAAAACCAATTAAACGATGGCAGTACCCAAACACTTTCATACTTAACTCGACCTTTTCCATTTAAAGTCATATAGGATTGCTTGCTGCGTTTGCATTATATTGCCACGGCCGTATTATCCAATAGGCAAGGTACCTAGGGCATACGAAAAGGGGGCGGGGGTGGCTCAGTCGGTAGCGCGCCAGGCTCGTAATCTGTAGTTCCCAGGTTCGAGTCCCAGCTGGGTCAGCGTTGAGATTTATCTCCGCAAAATTCCCCGCCACGGTCAGTAGGGGACACCGATGGGCTTGGAAAGGCCGCCGTCCGTCGGATGGGACGTTAAGTCGTGGCTCCGTGTGTGGGAGAGCCATACCCTGTGCACGTTAAAGAACACGCTGGATGGCCTTGACGGGAGGCTACCATCTGTCTCCTAACAGCTGTTCCAGTGGGTCCCCTCCCCCAACCTTCTCTGAGCCTTCGGGGTCCATGTGACCTGGCCATTTAGCCCATGGTGTGCAAAAAAGTGCCGCTCAGAGGTAAAACAACCCAACCCATATAGGATTGCTTGCTGTGTTTGCACTATATTGCCACGGCCGTATTATCCAATAGGCATGGTGCCTAGGGCATACGAAAAGTTTTTCACCATGTTTTTATCCTTTTCAGGATAAAAACTGGAATAGAGATCTGCTTTTGAATAAATTAAAGCATGTTACATATCGTTTTGCTATCTGAGAAAAGTTATTCAAGATAATTTTAATCACCCGTGAAAATGCGTCCACCAAAGGGCCTATGAGGACCTTAGTACGACCCTGTGTATTGTTACATCAATGACAGCACCAAGTCACTGGGGCGGGGGTGGCTCAGTCGGTAGCGTGCCAGGCTCGTAATCTGTAGTTCCCAGGTTCGAGTCCCAGCTGGGTCAGCGTTGAGATTTATCTCCGCAAAATTCCCCGCCCTGCCCACGGTCAGTAGGGGACACCGATGGGCTTGGAAAGGCCGCCGTCCGTCGGATGGAACGTTAAGCCGTGGCCCCGTGTGCGGGAGAGCTATACCCTGTGCACGTTAAAGAACACGCTGGATGGCCTTGACGGGAGGCTACCATCTGTCTCCCAACAGCTGTTTCAGTGGGTCCGCTCCACCAACCTTCTCTGAGCCTTCGGGGTCCATGTGACCTGGCCATTTAGCCCATGGTGTGCAAAAAAGTGCTGCTCAGAGGTAAAACAACCCTACCAAGTCACTAGATTTACAAATTCTCTACTCGGCCACTGAAGGAAATTCCTAGATTTGTTTTATAACAGGGCAGGTTAAAACGCATTTTGTGCATTAGTGGACACGAATTACTTCTCCTGTATTTTAGACTCAAATTCGAATGTACATATAAACTTCTTATAAAGAGTTATTATTTACGTACAACTGTGCAAGCAAAAATTTAGGCTTAGCTGTCAAGTAAACGATTTCTTATATGTCAGGAAGAAAACTTGCATCGTCACCATGGCAACCGTTGCTTCGGCAGTCGACTCGTTTCCGTCGTGAAGCTTTCAACGACGCCATTGTTAGAAAGCTTCGTCTTAGTTTTCGCCATGGAAGCATACATTTTCTGTCATACCGAGAGAACGGTAAGTGGTAGGAAAGCAATGTTTACTGGCAATCCTTTCCAAAAAATTCCTTACAGTCATAAAGGATTTATTAGATGGGAATATTGGAACAATATATCCTAACAAAATAAATCGAACACTTCGTGTCCACGTTACCCTAAGCCAGAGGTTTTCAAACTTTTCCAGTCGCGATCCCCTTTTTCATTGATGAAATTCTTCGCGGCCTCCTTCTACTGTTGATGGAATTTGCCACCCCACCCAATTACCATTGACGGAATTTGTTCCATACATTCATTTACCATTAACAAAAGTTACTTGAATTAAGAAAATTCTTACCACAGAATGCTCCAGACAACTGTATAGGGTGCAGCTCCAGAAAGTTCTGGTAAACTAAGGCGCCTGGAGTGGCCGATCACTCCAGGTCGCCTTAGTTCTGGTAAACTAAGGCGACCTGGAGTGGCCGAGGGAGAGGGAGCTGTATGTGGATTAGAATTAGCTGGGAACACTGCAGGGTGAGGGGAGTGTTTATAAAGCTAGTGTTTATAATATATTGAGGGTTGGGTTGTTTTACTTCTTAGCGGCACTTTTTTTCACACCGTGGGCTAAATGGCCAGGTCACATGGACCCCGAAGGCTCAGAGAAGGTTGGGGGAGGGGACCCACTGGAACAGCTGTTGGGAGACAGATGGTAGCCTCCCGTCAATGCCATGCAACGTGTTCTTTAACGTGCACAGGGTATGTCTCTCCCGCACACGGTGCCACGGCTTACGTCCCATCCGACGGACGGCGGCCTTTCCAAACCCATCGGAGATACATCTCAATGCTGATCGAACCTGGGAACTACAGTTACGAGCCTGGCCCCCTACCGACTGAGCCACCCCCTCCCCCAATATATTGAGGTTTAACACTCTTTGTACAATGAACGAAGTATTTTTTTATATATCACACGTTCAACCTTATCCAGCTGCCCTAAGCCAAATTTCAATTTGTGTAACTTCTTACCAAATTAAGATTCGAATTGATATTTAAATAAATTGTATCTAGATCAGTGCTCCATAACATTTTTAATCTGGTGGTACACTTTTTTTTACATACCTGATAACTTTTGAGATGCTATATAAAAATAAATAAAAAAATCCTCAAACAGCTGCTTGCCACAGAGGTCTGACAGGAGCCTGTCAGTTTATATGCCATAGTAGAAGGTCTAAGAGGATGGCAGGCCCTCAGCGGAAAGATGACACAAACAGCCATGCCTTACCCGGAGCTCGAACCCAGGTCCCTTAGATCAGTAGCCAAGCGTGCTAACCACTCGGCCATGGGACGGCTGGTGTTATATACCGTTTTAATAATAATAATTTAAACTTTTGAATAATTTAAACTACGCACATTTTGGAGGAATAAGGACCCTTCTCCTTTCCGTAAAGAATTTCATGATGCACCTGGAATCTCGACACTTCACACTAGCGCAGAGGACTGAATGAGTCGGGCCATAGCCAGAAAATATTTTTGATATTGGTGTGGAAAAATAAAGTGAATGGGGGTGGAAGGAAAAAATTATGAAGGTGCAGTATTTTATTAGTTTTGATAAATTTATAATACACATAATGGAATAATAAACATGTTAAAAACTATCGCACACACAAAAAAATCGTTTTTAAAATTTTAATCTCATATTTTTTACTCTCCTAGATTTTTTTTTTTGTTAGAGAAAGATTGCTAGTTCCTGGAATAGGTTGGGTTGTTTTACCTCTGAGCGGCACTTTTTTGCACACCATGGGCTGAATGGCCAGGTCACATGGACCCCGAAGGCTCAGAGAAGGTTGGGAGAGGGGACCCACTGCAACAGCTGTTGGGAGACAGATGGTAGCCTCCCGTCAAGGCCATCCAGCGTGTTCTCTAACGTGCACAGGGTATGTCTCTCCCGCACACAGGGCCTCGGTTTAAGTTCCATCCGACGGACGGCGGCCTTTCCAAGCCCATCGGTGTCCCCTACTGACCGTAAGCAGGGCGGGGAATTTTGCGGAGATAAATCTCAACGCTGACCCAGCTGGGACTCGAACCTGGGAACTACAGATTACGAGCCTGGCGCGCTACCGACTGAGCCACTCCCGCCCCACACCTGGAATAGGCTAATTATTTTTGGCCCGAATCCATATGATAGTAATGAAACCTGTCTGCTAAAAATACGTAATAGGCTCACGACATACACACAAAAAAAAATACTCCTTGTGCATTCCTCTAGCCCCCACTAACACAACACTAACAAAAACCTGAATGTATATTCAATAATACTTTCTGGATTCTCTCTAAAATATATTTTTAATATTTTCTTTTCTTAATAAGATTACGTTTTTAAGATGGATTTTTATTGTTTGTAATATGAGAGATGTTCAATAAGCAACTCTGATGATACCTGGCGAGATCTATGCAATGTAGAGAGCATTAAAAAGTGACGTCATAACCGACAGTGTGAGTTGAGTGTGGTGACCCATCACAAAACGTGGTCTGATGAGGTGTATGATGAGATTTCTCCGGGCATGAGACTTGGTGACAGTGGCTTTGGGTTGGGTTGTTTTACCTCTGAGCGGCACTTTTTTGCACACCATGGGCTAAATGGCCAGGTCACATGGACCCCGAAGGCTCAGAGAAGGTTGGGGGAGGGGACCCACTGGAACAGCTGTTGGGAGACAGATGGTAGCCTCCCGTCAAGGCCATCCAGCGTGTTCTTTAACGTGCACAGGGTATGGCTCTCCCGCACACGGGGCCACGGCTTAACGTCCCATCCGACGGACGGCGGCCTTTCCAAGCCCAGCGGTGTCCCCTACTGACCGTGGGCAGGGCGGGAAATTTTGCGGAGATAAATCTCAACGCTGACCCAGCTGGGACTCGAACCTGGGAACTACAGATTACGAGCCTGGCGCGCTACCGACTGAGCCACCCCCGCCCCAGTGACAGTGGCTATCCATCTCCAATTATAGGTCTGTGGCCCATAAGTTATGGATATACGAAACGAGTCAGAATTGCGCATGAAGTTTGCAATTTGTAGGATTTTGGGTTGGGTTGTTTTACCTCTGAGCGGCACTTTTTTGCACATCATGGGAAATGGCCAGGTCACATGGACCCCGAAGACTCAGAGAAGGTTGGAGGAGGGGACTCACTGGAACAGCTGTTGGGAGACAGATGGTAGCCTCCCATCAAGGCCATCCAGTGTGTTTTTTAACGTGCACAGGGTATGGCTCTCCCGCACACAGGGCCACGTCTTAACGTCCCCATCCAACGGACGGTGGCTTTCCCAAGCCCATCGGTGTCCCCTACTGACCGTGGACAGGGCGGAGAAATTTGTGGAGATAAATCTCAACGCGGACTCAACTGGAACTCTAACCTAGGAACTACAGATTACGCAATTTGTAGGAAGAACACAGTGACATCCATCGACCTCACTAACAACAACAGAGTATAGCATGGCCTTTGTGGAGACCTCATTCAATATGATACGAGTAACTGTTCATCAGATTGCTGAGAGCGCAAACATTGCCATTGTACTGCACACTACATCATCATGATGTGCTTAGATATCACAAAATGTTAGGATATGGATGCCCAAGAATATAAGTGCAGAATATAAGCTGTTCCGATTTAAACTCAACCTCACACATTTGCCATGATACTCATGGGAAGGTTATGAATTTATCAAGTTCATTGTCACTGACGAATGAAACGTAGCCCATTCATTCATTCATTCATTCAGAAAAGAAAACAGCATTGATGGAGTGGAAAGGCATCTCACCTCCCATAAGGAAGAAATTCAAGACCATGTTGTCCGCAGAGAACATGTTGAAAGCATTTTGGGACACAGGGTAACAGTGAATGCAAACTACTACTTACTATACTTCACCATCTGAAAGAAGGCATTCAGAAAAACATAGCTTGCTCAAAAAAGAAGTGAACCTTTTCACCCTTGCCCATCTCCATACAGCCCGTGTGACAACGCACTCCTGCAGCAGTTTTGCTGCGAATGTCTGTTTGGACTATTGACACTTCGAAGGAAAACACTATCAGTGTAATGATGAGGTGCACTGGTGGGTCAGATATTGAACTCTGATTTTTGCAGTACAAGAGTCGAACAATTGGTGCATTGCTAGGACAAATGTCTCAGCCACTCTCTTGATTATGTGAAGAAGTAAACGTTGTACGGTATTCTTTATTATTGGATGCGTATGATGATGCAATAATATAAGTTGGTTTGGGTTGTTTTATCTCTGAGAGGCACTTTTTTGCACACCATGGGCTAAATGGCCAGGTCACATGGACCCCAAAGGCTCAGAGAAGGGGACCCACTGGAACAGTTGTTGGGAGACAGATAATAGCCTCCCGTCAAAGCTATCCAGTGTGTTCTTTAATATGCATAGGCCACGGCTTAACATCCCATCCGACAGACAGCTGCCTTTCCAAGCCCATCGGTGACCCCTACTGACCGTGGGCAGGGCGGGGAATTTTGCGGAAATAATATAAGTAAAACACATCCTCAGATGTTACTTATTGAACAACTCTCATCAATATTTATTTTTGAGCTGTTTTTTCTAGAAACCTGCTTGCCCAGCATGATGTAAATGGCCTTGAACCACCATTGTGCTCAAAGTAATTACATTCTTTTCTGTTTTAAACCTATTTCAGTATTCCTACTTGTAACTTTTTGGACTTAGATCAGACCTAGTGTTGGTTTTAAGCACAGAACCAGAAAATATTTCATTTCTTTTTTCTTTATTTTTTTCTTTTCATAATTTTTTTAATTTTCTTCCTTTATTATAATTTGCTCTTAATGAATGTGTTTATTTTTGTTTCAGCAGAAAAATTAAGTATTCTAAAATAAACTACTCCTCAGGCAGACTGCTTACTGTGGTGTTCTGACAAATACTATCAGCAGAATACAATATGTCATAGAGAATATGTGTGAGGATGGCGAGACCTAAGGAGCTACTATAGCACAACAACAGTGAATAAGTTACTTATTGAACAACCCTTGTAAATATTTCTTTATTTTTGAACCTGTGTTTTTTCTACAAACCTGTTTGCCCAACATGGTGTAAAATCGCCTTGAACCATTTTACACCATGATGGGAGAATAAAATTATATCAAAGACATAATATTTCCGAAAAAATACTTCCATGTCTTATCCACAGGACTCGAAGACGGCCATGCTCGAATTCGGATCTCTTAGCTCAGCAGCCAAACATGCTAATCACTCAGCCACAGGGACGGGGGTGGCTCAGTCGGTAGCGCGCCAGGCTCGTAATCTGTAGTTCCCAGGTTCGAGTCCCAGCTGGGTCAGCGTTGAGATTTATCTCCGAAAAAATTCCCCGCCCTGCCCACGGTCAGTAGGGGACACCGATGGGCTTGGAAAGGCCGCCATCCGTCGGATGGGATGTTAAGCCGTGGTCCCGTGTGCGGGAGAACCATACCCTGTGCACGTTAAAGAACACGCTGGATGGCCTTGACGGGAGGCTACCATCTGTCTCCCAACAGCTGTTCCAGTGGGTCCTCTCCCCCAACCTTCTCTGAGCCTTCGGGGTCCATGTGACCTGGCCATTTAGCCCATGGTGTTCAAAAAAGTGCCGCTCAGAGGTAAAACAACCCAACCCAACTCAGCCACAGTGTTTTTAAACTTCTTCTGTAGTAGAATGGGATCGATTATTGTACATATGAGAGGCACTTTTTTATTGCACACAGTGAGCTAAATGATTAGGTCATAAGAACTCCAAGGATTCAGAGCTGGGTAATGGAAGAGGATTCCTGGACAGCTGTTAGACGACAGTTGGAAGACTGTCTTCTAACAGCTGTCAGGAATCGTCAAGGATATCCAGAGTTTTTATTTCACACTGAGTATGGGTTGTTGGGTTGTTTTACCTCTAAGCGGCACTTTTTTTTGCAAACCATGGGCTAAATGGCCAGGTCACATGGACCCCGAAGGCTCAGAGAAGGTCGGGAGAGAGGACCCACTGGAACAGCTGTTGGGAGACAGATGGTAGCCTCCCGTCAAGGCCATCCAGCGTGTTCTTTAACGTGCACAGGGTGTGGCTCTCCAGCACACGGGGCCACGGCTTAACGTCCCATCCGACGGACGGTGGCCTTCCAAACCCATCGGTATCCCCTACTGACTATGGGCAACGCGGGGAATTTTGCGGAGATAAATCTCAACGCTGACCCAGCTGGGACTCGAACTTGGGAACTACAGATTACGAGCCTGGCGCACTACCGATTGAGCCACCCCCGCCCCCATGGCTTTAGGCCACATCCGATGAAAGGGGGCTTTTCCAAGCTCATTGGTGTCCGTCCCCTACTGACCGTGGACAGGGGAGCTTTGTGGATATAAATCTCAATGCTGCCCAGGTGCCCAGCGTTGAGATAAACTAAACCGTCGGCCTGTTTGCCCGGAATTCAGGGTAGTATATATTATTTAAGCAAGAAATATTATCGAACCTTGGAATTGCAGATTACAAACTTCGCACACTATTGGCTAAGACACCCTAGTCCTTACTAAAACTCGCTTATTGTAAAGATTTGGTTAAATCATTTGATGGTTTCACGAAGGGACATAACTTCATAGAAGAAATAACCAGGGCCCTCTCACATATGAAATTTCTATTTAAAAATTTTGGCTGATGCTTATATATCAAGTCAGCGAGAATGTTTCTTCCTCCATGTTTCAAAAAAAATTTTAATTATCATAGGTGGCGATGAACTGTTGAGTGGGTCGAAATCGAATTTCTGGACAAGCTTTCTACCGTACTACTCCATTCACAAGGTAGGCGATGGCAGCGCCTCCATAGATTTTGGAGCCTCCATAGATTAGCTGGGTAATGGAAGAGGATTCCTGGACAGCTGTTAGACGACAGTTGGAAGACTGTCTTCTAACAGCTGTCAGGAATCGTCAAGGATATCCAGAGTTTTTATTTCACACTGAGTATGGGTTGTTGGGTTGTTTTACCTCTAAGCGGCACTTTTTTTTGCAAACCATGGGCTAAATGGCCAGGTCACATGGACCCCGAAGGCTCAGAGAAGGTCGGGAGAGAGGACCCACTGGAACAGCTGTTAGGAGCAGATGGTAGCCTCCCGTCATCCAGCGTGTTCTTTAACGTGCACAGGGTATGGCTCTCCCGCACACGGGACCACGGCTTAACGTCCCATCCGACGGACGGCTGCCTTTCCAAGCCCATCGGTGTCCCCTACTGACCGTGGGCAGGGCGGGGAATTTTGCGGAGATAAATCTCAACGCTGACCCAGCTGGGACTCGAACCTGGGAACTACAGATTACAAGCCTGGCGCGCTACCGACTGAGCCACACCCGCCCGCTGAGTATGTCTCTTTTGCATATGGATTAACATCACATCCGATGAACAGCCTTTTCAAGCTTCTCCATGTCTCTTTTTCACCAGGGGGGAGGTGATGGGTGATCATTTAATTCCTGGACTGACGCCATAAGTACTCGTACGTAGCACTTTTTCCAAAGTAACACTAATGGCGCTGTGCGTGACCGCTGTAAAGCTGACTCGACGTGCCAAGGTCATTTGACGTCGACTGCTGTTGTGTTAAGACTGTGATTCGAGTTGCTTGTTATAGACGTTCGTTCAGAATGTCGGAAATTCAGACGGAACAGCGGTATGTCATTTGTTATTGTGTTAGGCGAGGCCTAAGTGCTGCTACGACTGTTGAAGAGATGAGTAAAACCTATGGTAATGACTGTTTTCGTAGGTCTGCCATTTTTAAGTGGCATAAGCGATTCAAAGAAGGATGCGAATCTGTTGCCAATGACCCAAGATCCGGCCAGCCTTCTTCTTCAATAACTCCTGAGCAAATCGAAAGAGCCCTAGCAATTATGAATGAAGATAGACGATAAAACTTCATGAAGTGGCTGTGAAAATGTCAGTTTCATACGGAAGCGCTCACGCGATTGTGAAAACCCATCTTAAAATGTCACGAATTTGTGCTCAATGGATTCCACTTAGTTTGACTCCAAAACAAAAAAGGGTACAGCTGTGCAAGGAGATGCTTAATCGTTTTGATATCCAGGGTCCAACCTTCACGAATCGAATTGTGACTTGAAACTTGGATCTTTCATTATGATATTGAAACAAAACAATAGTCGAATCAATGGAAGCATCCCGATTCACCGAGACCCAAGAAAATTCGGATTTCTCGTTCAGCTGGGAAACAAATGGCTCTTGCGTTTTTTGACATCAAAGGTGTTCTCGTTTTTCACTTCGTGCCTCGTGGAACAATCATGAATAGGGAAGCCTACTTGAAAGTTCTCAGAACCAAACTTCGGCGTGCCATTCGTGAAAAACGTCCGGAACTTTCTGGTGTGACTTGGTTTCTCCATCACGACAACGCCAGGTCGTATAGGCTAATATTGTACAGCTAGTGATCACTGCCATAGGTGCTAAGGTTCTGCCACATCCTCCATATTCCCCGGACTTAGTACCCTGCGATTTTTTCCTCTTTCCGCGACTGAAGAAAGCTTTGAAAGGGAAACATTTTTTAATGCATGGGTACAACGATGGCAAAAATGTGTGAAGTTCAAGAGAGAGTATTTTGAGAAAGACAAATGCTAGGAAGATTCAGAGGATGATATTTAATGTAACTTTTTGCTTCTGTCAATGAATTAAATGATTACGCTATGTATAATAAGGGGAATCTGAGAGTATCGGATTATGAGCTTGGAATGCTATTGACCGAGCCAACCCTTCTCATCTCCCTTTATTTATTTTTAATTTATTTTTTTGCAGTCGACTATGCCAGTGTATTTTGTTGAGCTGGCAGATAGTGGTCATGTACTTTCAACCCTCTAGATCTGTGCCGTTCTCAAGGCATCGTTCCCAAACTTTTTGGCATCATGCCCACTTTTCATTTTTGAGAAACACACTCCCTACCTCTCATTTATCATCAATGACCCTTTTCACAACAATTTCGATTAATAATTAAAAAAAAAATCACATCCTCAAGACCCCCTTTGGAACGTCTTCCTACCCTCTCCCCCATCTGGGGAGGCAGGAAGACCTGCTTTAGAGGGATGCTTCAAAATTTAGAGAAGGGAAAAAAAACAATGAAAAGTTACAAAACAGCTATGAAATATTAGATATGAAGGATTTTTTTTTTTTGTTTGGTTTCCACTTCAAAGATGGGTTGGATTCCACTGATATCATTTGTTTTGTTTTTTTAAATCAATATTTATATGCTTTGTTCGAATTTCTATTATTAGAGGATATTAAAGACGGGAAATAAGATAATTAAGTCGAGTTCAAATCAATGTTTTTTACTGCTTCAAGTCGCGTTGAATTTCAGTGGGAAGTTTTTTGTTATTTCTGGTAGTGTCCATCGTCCATTAAGCCACCAGAAATAATCATAAAAAGTAATAAACGTATTTGGAATTCATTATTTACGCTGTATAAATCAACATAATATTTTCATATTCATTCTGTGATCATTATTTGCTGTGTTAAGTACGCAATCACAGCATTGACAGTAGTAGATGGGGCTCTTTGGGGGAAAACGACCTTTTGACCTTGAAGGTCACGCAACAGTCAGATATCGCAACCACGCCCCCTTTTCAAAAAGTCCCCCGATTTTACCGTTCGTCCGCCATTTTGAATTCTGACGTCATCACCACAAACTCGAGGCCAGCGAGCACAAACTCTTCTAATATCGCGCTTTTCTTCCCCTTTTCAAAAAGTTCCCGATTTTTGCTGATACTACCACACCCCTTCTAAAGACCCCGTGGTTGACCCACCCAAACCCATCGTGAAGTAAACAACCCTAAAAGGAATTTACTATTTGATGAGGCGCCCTCTAGTATTTAACAAACGTACTATATTTAAAAAAAATAAACATTTTCCACGGCTGGGCTCGCAACCCACAACCCTCACGTTTACAAGTGCGTTTAACCATCACGCCACGGATAATATATGAAAGTAGTGCTGAAAGGTAGATGATCTCAGTGAAGAGTCGATCGTTATTTCTTCTTGTAAATTAAAAATATATATATTTTTTTGTTTATAAATGATTTTTTTTTATTCCTTATAAACCACATTGGAAATTAATTGTTTATTCCTTGTCGACGAATAAATGAATTTTTTTTATTCCTTGTAAACCACATGCCGTCCTGTGGCCGAGTGGTTAGCGCGCTTGGCTACTGATCTAAAGGACCTGGGTTCGAGTCCCGGGTAAGGCATGGATGTTCGTGTTGTTTTCTGCTGAGGTCCTGCCATCCTCTCAGATCTTCTACTGTGGCATATAAACTGACAGGCTCCTGTCAGACCTCTGTGGCAAGCAGCTGCTTTGAGGGGTAAACTACATTGGGAATTGATTTTATTATTCCTTGTAAATCACATTTAAGCTGGTAATAAATGTTTATTTCTGGTATAGTAGGAATATATACTGCTCATAAAAATTAGGAGATATTTTTATCACTTCATATTCATTTTGAAATATCCCCTAATTTTTGTGAGCAGTATATATATATTTTTTTTGTTTACAAATGAATTTTTTATTCCTTGTAAACCACATTGGGAATTGATTTTATTATTCTTTGTAAATCACATTTAAGCTGGTAATAAATTTTTATTTCTGGTATAGTAGGAATATATATTTATTTATTTTTTTTGTTTACAAGTGAATTTTTTATTCCTTGTAAACCACATTGGGAAGTAATTTTTTTATTCCTTGTAAACCACATTGAAAATTATTTTTTTTTATTCTCTGTGAACCACATTGAAAATTATTTTTTTCTATTCCTTGTAAATGACACTTAGAAATCAATTTATAAGTACTTCCCCGTCCTGTGGACCACGTTTTACTGACGGCTGGATTTACAAACTTTTCAGTTTGTCCTGCGAAACAGACATTTAAAATATGTATTTAAAAAATATCTTTATATGATTCATAGGTTGGCACGGAGGATGACGTTGGTGAATCATCTCGTTTATCAGAGTTTCTTACATGTTTGCGAAAACGGGAGGTAACGATGATTCACAAGGGACACGTTCCAACTGGTCTGCAGCCTACGTCTCGAATCATGTTGGATTTACAAACTGAAAAGTCCTGTGAAATAGACCGTAAATCTCATATATATGTTTGCGGAGAGTACATCATTTTAACAAAAATGCATTTTGGAGTTCTAGAAAATTAATTTGCATTTTTAATTGTTCACTATTATTTCTACATACTGTATAATTCAGTCTCTTGGTTTTTTTTTTTACAAATTTAAAAATCTTGTACTACATAATGATTTTTTTCAGTTGAAAGTTTGAAAATTATTTACGTTTTTTATTTTTTCCATTTTTAAAATACTTTTACTACATATTAGTTTTTTTTTTTCTGTTTTAAAATATTTTACGTTTTTCACAGAATTTTGTAGTTCATAATAATTTTTTCAATTTTATAAGTTTTCAAAATTTACGTACGTTTGAAAACTTTTACTTTCTTTTATTTTTTCATTTAAAAAATTTTTAATACGTAATAATTTTGTATTATATATTTACTTCCATTTTGCGTTTGAATATTTTGAACCATGAAACTATTCTTCCCTACATATATTTCCAATTCTTAAGTTTCCCATGACACGAAGGATAATATTGGACCCTTAAAGATAGAGATCAAAGCGTTCTATGTTTGCGGAGAGGATGATTCACACTCTTTGATGAGTCAATGCGTTTAGCAACGACGCTAAGGGTAATATGCAATCCTAGAAGTTTGCTTTCCTCCCTGAATATCTTAATAAAACGATTCTTACCGAGTGGTTAGCGCGCTCGGCTACTGATCTACGGGACCTGGGTTCGAGCCCCGGGTAAGGCATGGATGTTCGTGTTGTTTTCTGCTGAGGTCCTGCCATCCTCTCAGATCTTCTACTGTGGCATATAAACTGACAGGCTCCTGTCAGACCTCTGTGGCAAGCAGCTGCTTGAGGAGGTATTTATTTTATTTTTATTTAATATTATAAAAAAATTTCCATCGATACGCTGTAATTATCACGGTTTTAATTCACCCCATTGATTTTAATGATTAATTCTTAAACTAGCTAATGTTTCGCAAATGTGCAGACATTGTGTTTTCTTCACTGTCTGTCGTCCATCTATATTTATCATACCTTATTGGGCTAATATATAAAATACAGCCTTGGAGAAATAAATGTTTTATATTGGTAAGCATTATTTTACACTATGATTAAAATTGAATTTCAAAAAAATCCTAATAAATAGTGTAAATACTTTATTCTACTAGTAAAACTATAAGCCGAACACATTTTAGGCTCCTATTCAACACCATAAGAATTTTCTTTGGAGTGAAAAACATTTACGTAATCGTATCATACACATCGAACCCGGGATACTTCTTACTTATTGACAGACTACTTGATTCATTCACTTACTGTGTAAAACACTGACTGACTCTTACATTCTAAACCGCTTACTGACTGCCTTACTCACTTTCTTACTCACTCACTAAACCATTTACTGCGTTATTCACTCACTTTCTTATTTACTTACTTTCCTACTTACCCACTTTCTTCCTGACTTCCACTTTTTCTTACTCTCTAACTTACCACCTTACATTCTTATCTATTTACTTACACCGTGACTGACTGACTCACATTCTTACTTTCTTACTCACTCACTAAACCACACATTTATTGAATTATTTACACACGCACACACACAATTACTGACTAATCTCACACTCTTACTGACAAATATACTGACTTACTCACCCACTTATAGAATTATTTACTGACACATATATTAACTTACATATTATTTACTGAATTACTTACTCACACACTTACTTTCTTACTTCTTCCTCACTCACTCAGAAAACACTTACAGACTTCGGAAACGGAATAATAATTATCATTCACTAAATCATCTACTGCCTTATTCACTTACTTCCTGATTTACACACTTGCTTACTGACTTCCACACCAACTTATTCATTACACATTTTCTTACTCACAACTCGCTTACCACCTTACATTCTTACCAATTTACTTACACCCTGACCGACTGATTCACATTCTTACTTACTTACGTATTTACTCAGTCACTAAACCACACTTATTGAATTTTTTACACACACACTTATTGAATTTTTTACACACACACTTACTGAATTATTTACTCACACACTTATTGAATTATTTACTGTCACATATACTGACTTACACAATATTTACTGAATTACCTACTCACATACTTACTTTCTTTCTTTCCTCACTCGCTCAGTAAAACACTTACTGACTTTGAAAACGGAATTATCACTAACTAAATTACTTACTGACCGACTAACTCACATACTACTGCCGACTTACTTGCACACTTTCTTACTTACTAAACACTAACTGAATTATTTACTCACATTCTTACTGCCTTACACACTTATCGACTTACTAATACAATACTTACTTATTTACTCACACACTTACTGACTTACTTTCTTACTCGATCAGTAAAACACATACTGACTTCGAAAACGGAATGATCACTCGCTAAATTACTGACTTACATATTCACTTACTTAGAGAAGGGATAAAATAAAATAGCATACGAAATAGAGTAGGCTATGTGACCAAATAAATGATATAACAATTACGGAAAAGAATATCAAATACTCAGGGACTAAAATGATATATTTTTGGAATATTTGAATATCTGCTTCATGGCCTTTTGCATGGAGAGCAGAAATCGCTCCTCTTGTGAAACCCAAATATCCTCAGCTTACTGATCTTCAACTCTCTATCAAATCATGATTTGAATATTTTGTATCGAAACAAATTATTAAAAAAATCGCTAACTTTCAAAGGCTCTAATACAAACGCTTCTTAATCCACAGAAAATACTTTTAATACGATAATATCAAAATTCTTTATGCTGGTTTCTTCACTAGGACGGGGCGGGGGTGGCTCAGTCGGTAGCGCGCCAGGCTCGTAATCTGTAGTTCCCAGGTTCGAGTCCCAGCTGGGTCAGCGTTGAGATTTATCTCCGCAAAATTCCCCGCCCTGCCCACGGTCAGTAGGGGACACCGATGGGCTTGGAAAGGCCGCCGTCCGTCGGATGGGACGTTAAGCCGTGGTCCCGTGTATGGGAGAGAGCCATACCCTGTGCACGTTAAAGAACACGCTGGATGGCCTTGACGGGAGGCTACCATCTGTCTCCCAACAGCTGTTCCAGTGGGTCCCCTCCCCCAACCTTCTCTGAGCCTTCGGGGTCCATGTGACCTGGCCATTTAGCCCATGGTGTGCAAAAAAGTGCCGCTCAGAGGTAAAACAACCCAACGTTAAAGAACACGCTGGATGGCCTTGACGGGAGGCTACCATCTGTCTCCCAACAGCTGTTCCAGTGGGTCCCCTCCCCCAACCTTCTCTGAGCCTTCGGGGTCCATGTGACCTTGCCATTTAGCCCATGGTGTGCAAAAAAGTGCCGCTCAGAGGTAAAACAACCCAACCCTTCACTACGATAGAATTCTCTTATGGATCGTACTCTTTTCCTAATCAAAAATTTCTCACAGAGGGGAGAAAATACAATAGCTAGCATGAGGAACAGAATATACATTCAAACTTATATGCAGATACAAGGAAAATGTTAGCTATCATCATACTCTCAATAAAAAAAACTAATCCAGTAAATACTAGTGAAATGCAAGATCCTTTAAATCAATTCAAGAAAACTAACTTTATAATAATTCTTTTATGGAGTCGTGTCGAACGAAGGTCTGAGAAATTTTAAGACAGATGAAACGCTTACAACAGTGAATCACCTCGCTTGCCTGATGAGTCTCCTACAGGAACTTCGCAAACTCTTATCTGCCTAATCTCTTACCTAAAACAGCTTCAGTGTGATCATTTTTATAAAGCTGATGGCTACAATAACGACGATTACTTGGTACATCGAAATATACGGGGCACTTGGACAGAAAATTTGAGTTGGTTAGCAATTTTAATGAAAAAGCATCAACGAAAAGGATTTAAAATCATCACACTCAGACGTATACAAATCATTTCCTAACGTTGAAATAAAATTCATCTGCTATGAATCGCAGACTTTATCCGCTTGTAGACAATAATTCTCGAAATACAATACTCGCATATGAAGGTTTGTTTTAGACTCTGTATAAACGTTGTCTCTCCTCAATCACATGAATGGATCACTTTGAAATTACTTCAATATTTCCCAGCTGGGTCAGCGTTGAGATTTATCTCCGCAAAAATTCCCCGCCCTGCCCACGGTCAGTAAGGGACACCGATGGGCTTGGAAAGGCCGCCGTCCGTCGGATGGGACGTTAAGCCGTGGCCCCGTGTGCGGGAGAGCCATACCTTGTGCACGTTAAAGAACACGCTGGATGACCTTGACGGGAGGCTATCATCTGTCTCCCAACAGCTGTTCAGTGGGTCCCCTCCCCCAACCTTCTCTGAGCCTTCGGGGTTCATGTGATCTAGCCATTTAGCCCATAGTGTGCAAAAAAGTGCCGCTCAGAGGTAAAACAACCCAAATCAATCAATATTGGAAATTAAATGCAACCAAAAAAGCAGTTGTTCAAGTAATAATTTTACTAAGAATAATTCAATTTAAAATAATAGCTATTATAATCGGAACGGAGTAAAAAAAAATTAACCGATATATTTGACATATTTTGTACTAATGGTTTTTAAAAATACTACTAGAACAGAGAAGAAAAATACATATATATATAGGAAATTATTATAAGGGAGAGGCAAAACATTGAATTAAAGTAGAAAGAACAAGAAAGTTTTTCCGAATTTTTTTCTCAAATTTTTTTGTCATATGTATTATGGAACATATTTTCAGTCCGATTCGGTTCATTTGAATATCGGGCATCTCCCCAAAAAATTTTCCTACATCTGGGCCATGCTGTGCTACGCAAAGCTCCCCGTGAAATATCTTAGTCACGAGCACCACTGGTAGTATCTGAAACTTACTACCACTTTTCTCTGAAGTCTGATGATCAACGCATTTCTTTCAGTGCTGAACAACTGTGAATATACTGCTGCAATAAAAGTTCATTCCAGCATGTCACAACCAGCTCTATGAACTGATGCGACTTTTTCAAAATGACTGCCTCTCAAATGGTCATTCAGTTTAATAGTAAAGTATCACAGATGGCCTATAGACAGGGGCGGGGGTGGCTCAGTCGGTAGCGTGCCAGGCTCGTAATCTGTAGTTCCCAGGTTCGAGTCCTAGCTGGGTCAGCGTTGAGATTTATCTCCGCAAAATTCCCCGCCCTGCCCACGGTCAGTAGGGGACACCGATGGTCTTGGAAAGGCCGCCGTCCGTCGGATGGGACGTTAAGCCGTGGCCCCGTGTGCGGGAGAGACATACCCTGTGCACGTTAAAGATCACGCTGGATGGCCTTGACGGGAGGCTACCATCTGTCTCCCAACAGCTGTTCCAGTGGGTCCACTCCCCCAACCTTCTCTGAGCCTTCGGGGTCCATGTGACCTGGCCATTTAGCCCATGGTGTGCAAAAAAGTGCCGCTCAGAGGTAAAACAACCCAATTCAAGCCTGTAGACATGGGACACATGAAATAGTTAGCTATGAGTCATTCTTGAGGCCCCAGGTCTACAGAGAATCTGTGGAATATCCTATGATACTTTACTACTGAATATTGATTTAATTCCAAAGGTTAGCCGTTAAAATTAGGTAGCCGTAGTGGTTATTACGCTGGCATGTAACTGGGAAGCTTGGATTTGAAACCTACTCACGGCAAAACTAAATTTTTTCAGCTATTTCATGAGGTCATTCAGTTGCCTGACAAAATGGAATTCGGAGGGTGTCAAACTGTGGGTTTCTCTTTTTCTCTTTAAAAAGGAATTTAGTGCTGCACGTTGCCGAAATGAAATGTCATAGGCAGCCACTTGTTTCTATTGGTATGCAGGAACTATTTAAGGGGCCATTCACTGGAGCTGTGTTTGTATTGTGGGCAGTGGCGACTCGTAGCTAAAATTAGTGGGGTGCTGCTCCAGAAAATTTTTAGTCTTTGTTTTAAAATTGTGTAAAACTACCTTCAACCAGCACGCCAGGGTCGGCACTGCGGGAACGACAGTGCTCTCTCTCCCTTGCAGCCACGCATGTAGCTTCCTATGTACGCATGCGCACAACAACCTCGCCGCTAGTACTGTGAAGCGCACAGTTCCATATAAAGATTTTTGTATCTTTTTCATAAACTGGGGGATGGCTACTAACATTAAGCTTAAGGATTATATATTGTGGCCGTCCCGTGGCCGAGTGGTTAGCACGCTTGGCTACTGATCTAAGGGACCTGGGTTCGAGCCCCGGAATTAGGCATGGATGTGTGTGTCGTTTTTCTGCTGAGGTCTTGCCATCCTCTCAGATCATCTACTGTGGCATATAAACTGACAGGCTCCTGTCAGACCTCTGTGGCAAGCAGTTGCTTGAGGGGGTATTTATTTATTTATTGTACAAGTATAAAGAAAGAATTAAAGAAAAAAGGACTCCTTATATTAAATGTTATCGATAATATCAAGTTGAAATTGGGGGTGCTGTAGTTTCACAGTGCCTATACGCGAGCCGCCACTGATTGTGGGTAATGGATGTCGCTGCTTTTATGGTAACTCACAAGAGTAACTGGCATACGATTGCATAATTTGATCATGCTTATAGCTTTCAGTACGACCCTCGTATAAAAGCAGCAAAGCAAGCTAGAAGATTACACAAATTAATACGGAGCACATCATTGGTTTACTAAGCATTTAATCACTGTTTAAATAGCACGATGACTATGGGTGTAGATGAAATATTGTCTTGAGCCGGGTAGAATCCGAACCCATGACCTCCTGATGACATTTCAGATGCTCTGACCACTGAGATAACGGCCGTTGATCAATCACTGTTGCTATATTAAGCTTAGTCCATAAAGACAGTCGCTGTCTATTGAGTGCATTTGGAGACCATCCTTTAGACTAGAGGTTCTCAATACGGAGCACATCATTGGTTTACTAAGCATTTAATCACTGTTTAACGATGATTAATGCAGAATCCGAACCCATAACCTCCTGATGACATTTCAGATGCTCTGACCACTGAGATAACGGCCGTTGATCAATCACTGTTGCTATATTAAGCTTAGTCCATAAAGACAGTCGCTGTCTATTGAGTGCATTTGGAGACCATCCTTTAGACTAGAGGTTCTCAATACGGAGCACATCATTGGTTTACTAAGCATTTAATCACTGTTTAACGATGATTAATGCAGAATCCGAACCCATAACCTCCTGATGACATTTCAGATGCTCTGACCACTGAGATAACGGCCGTTGATCAATCACTGTTGCTATATTAAGCTTAGTCCATAAAGACAGTCGCTGTCTATTGAGTGCATTTGGAGACCATCCTTTAGACTAGAGGTTCTCAATACGGAGCACATCATTGGTTTACTAAGCATTTAATCACTGTTTAACGATGATTAATGCAGAATCCGAACCCATAACCTCCTGATGACATTTCAGATGCTCTGACCACTGAGATAACGGCCGTTGATCAATCACTGTTGCTATATTAAGCTTAGTCCATAAAGACAGTCGCTGTCTATTGAGAGCATTTGGAGACCATCCTTTAGATTAGAGGTTCTCAACGTGAGGTATGCGTACCCCCAAGGGGTACACGGTAAAATTTTTTGGGGTACGCCATTAAAGCTCAAAAGTCGTTATATATATTGTTACGACAGAAGGAATCTGGCAACCGAAAGCAAAAAGTTTCAGCCAACGAATAAGAACGTTGGGAGAATTTGGAGAAGAAGAGTAGAGCGTTAACGGTCATTTTTGTGTTGTAACGGTCGTTGTATTGTAACGGTCGGAGAGTTCGAAAATGGACGGTGAGCTGTTCTGAGACAGTGCGCGTAAGTATCAAGAAGTAACTTGATGTGTTGTGTATACGCGGAAGGATAAAAGTGGGATCTTTTATCGTTAAGTATCAAGAAGTAACTTGATGTGTTGTGTATACACGGAAGTATAAAAGTGGGAACTTTTATGGCTAACTTCGAATGTCTACACGGACTGTCTTTTTGTTCGGCTAGTGTGTGAACAGTTATTAGCACAGGACGAGAATTGGTTTACGAGTGAAGATCTTCAGGTGACCTGGTAAATCAAGTAAAAGGTAGTATTTAGTAAAATACACAGAGCTGATATTGTGTGCTCTACGCAGGAAGATTGATGACTTGTGCATGTTAATAGTTGATTTGTTAATAAGATACTTCATCCATATTTCCTTTGTAACAATTTACCTTGTATTGAATTTGATTTTGAAATATAGCTTTTAATACTCACGCTCAGTGGCTATCCATTTTTGTAATCCGCAACATTTGGTGTCAGAAGTGGGGTAATTTATTGAATGCCGTTAACTAGAAGTATGGATGAATTAGTAAAGTTGATAAATGAGTTGAGAACGGAGATAGTTTCTCAAAAAGATGATTTGAAAGCCGATATGGCCGCCCAAAGCGATAAAATAGGTGATTTGAAAGCCGATATGGCCGCACAAAATAATGAGTTGAGGACTGACTTGAAAGCCGAAATAGCCGCACAAAATAATGAGTTGAGGACTGACTTGAAAGCCGAAATAGCCGCACAAAATACTGAGATGAGAGCTGAAGTGGCTTCTCAAATTGATAAGATTTCTGATAAGTGTAAGGACATTATGACCGAACTAAATAGTGTAAAAGATGATCTTGATAGTGTTAAGTTAGATTATAAACATGAAATTGAAATTGTAAAAACTGATTGTGAACGCCAGTTTCAGATTTTGAGAAATGAAATGTTACCTTCTGCCTGTGATAATAATAATTCTAGTGGAAATAATGTTATTACACATATCGCTAAAAATACAACTAAACCTTCTACATATGATGGTCAATCATCTTGGACAGTATTTAAAACACAATTCGAAGTTATCGCTACAGCCAATGAGTGGAATGAATTCCAAAAGGCCAGTTTTCTTGCAGCTTCCTTAAGAAATTCTGCTGCGGAAGTTTTGCAGTCTGTTCCAGAAGAAAAACGACTTGATTATCAAAGTCTAGTTTCTGCATTAGAACTAAGGTTTGGTGATAGTTATTTAAAACAATATTACGTGACTCAATTTAAACATCGCATGCAGAAAAATGGTGAAACTTTGCAAGAGCTTGCTAGTGATATTGAGCGTCTAGCTAGATTGGCTTATAGTAACTGTCCACCAGAAATTCAAGATAATTTAGCTCAATTACAATTTATTGATGCTATTGCTGACCCTGACACTCAGCAATCTCTGAGGATGTTGGAAGGTGAATCCTTAAAGTCAGCTGTGGTACATGCTATGAAATACGAGTGCTCCAGGCTTTCCTCCCGAGCGAACAAACGTGCAGTGAGATTTGTGAGTGCAGAAGAAACTGTAGAAAAGGATAATGAAATGAAAGAACTAACCAAAGCCATACTATCCGTTTTGAAAGATATAAAAGGTTCTTCTTCAAAACCTACAACAGACCTCCAGTGTTGGAATTGTGGCAAGACAGGACACATTCGTACCAACTGCACTAGGAAACGAATGAGGAGTCCAAGTACATCAACTAGACAACAGGATCAGAGAAACAGAAAATTTATCAATCTTGCGAGGCAAAGGCTGGTTGTTGATTGGTTGGCCCCAGGGGAAGTCGCCCACGTTTCAACATTGCATGGTGATAATAATGGATTAGTAGCTGATGGAGCCATAAATGGAATACCTTGCCGTATGATAGTCGACACTGGTGCAAATGTAACTTTACTCAGAACGGATATAATAAAGAAAATAATACCTCACCCAAACTTGAATACTACACAGTCTAGAATAAGCCTACAAACGGCCACTGGAGATCGTGCAAAGGTTCATGGAAAAATAGAACTTAATATTCGAGTTGGTAGCTGTCTGGTTCGCCATCCTGTTTACATCGCTGACATCTACGACGAATGCATATTAGGCCTTGATTTTCTTAAGAAACATGGATTCAACATTAGACCCAGTGATAACCTACTCATCTATGAGACAGAAGAGATTCCTCTGCTTAGCCGGACGTCTGATTCTTTATCAAGCGTAACTCCAATATTAGTGACGGAAGACACAGAGATCCCAGCACAAAGTGAAGTTATAGTCCGTGGACATCGGGCGGAGACTTCTGGAGCCTTCCGATTGGCAGTTACTGATGCCTCTGGTAAAGGAGCTTTGGCTCATAATATCCTGGTTGCAAGGACTTTAGTCAGAATAGATAAAGAACAGATCCCTATCAGAGTGATGAACTGTAACAAATCCAGTAGAATGTTAAAAAAAGGTGAGGAATTAGCAATATGTGAAGCTGTTACCTGTGTAACAAGTATAAATAAAATAGAAGTTACCGATTCATATCAAAATCATACAGACATCCCGTCTCATCTTACTGAATTATGGAGAGAAACAAGACAAATATTAACTGAAAACCAAGCTGTTAAGGCCGAGAACCTATTAAAAGAATTTTCTGACATTTTTTCTGCCACATCAAATGATTATGGCCGTACTAACCTGACAGAACATAAAATCAACACTGGTGATTCTCCTCCAGTCCATCTGCCGGCAAGAAGGCTTCCATTGGCAAAAAGAGAGGAGACGGAACAACTCATAAAGGACATGGAAGCTCAGGGCATTATAGAACCATCACAGAGTCCCTGGACATCACCAGTAGTTCTTGTCAAGAAAAAGGATGGATCTACACGATTTTGTGTAGATTATCGCAGATTAAATGACGTAACAAAGAAAGATTCCTTTCCTTTACCCAGGATTGACGATACACTAGACACTTTATCTGGGTCAGAATGGTTCTCAACATTAGATTTAAAGAGCGGCTATTGGCAAGTTGGTATACGTCCTGAAGACCGTGAGAAAACAGCTTTCAGTACAGGGAATGGACTTTGGCAGTTTAAGGTGATGCCATTTGGACTTTGTAATGCACCTGCCACATTTGAGCGACTGATGGAGTCAGTGCTCAAAGGTTTGTCTTTGGAGGTCTGCCTGGTTTACTTGGACGACATCATAGTTCTTGGAAGAACTTTTGAAGAACATTTGAGAAATCTTCGTCAAGTATTTGAAAAACTTAAGGCAGCCAAGTTAAAATTGGGACCGACAAAGTGTAAACTGTTCCAGCAAGAAGTTCATTACCTTGGTCATGTGATCACTACAGCAGGGATTAAGACTGATCCTAGTAAGATAGAAGCTGTAAGAGACTGGCCTCCACCACAAGATGTTCATCAACTTCGTAGTTTTATTGGACTTTGCACCTACTATAGAAGATTTGTCAAAGGTTTCTCCAACATCGCAAGGCCATTACATCGTCTGACAGAAGAGGGCCAGCGGTTTATGTGGACCACCGAATGCGATATAGCCTTTCAACAGCTGAAGAAAACTCTTTCCACAGCACCAGTGCTAGCGTACCCACAAACTGGAAAACAATTCGTAATAGATACTGACGCAAGTAACACAGGAGTTGGTGCTGTGCTTTCACAAGAACAAGACGGACAGGAGAGAGTTATTGCATACTTTAGTAAAACTTTATCCAAACCAGAGCGGAATTACTGTGTAACACGCAAAGAACTGTTAGCAATAGTAAAAGCAATAGAACATTTTCATCACTATCTCTATGGCCAGAAATTCCTTATACGTACTGATCATGCTGCACTTAGATGGTTATTAAACTTCAAAAACCCTGAAGGACAAATCGCTAGGTGGATACAACGGTTACAAGAATACGATTTCTCCATCGAACATCGAAGTGGTAAAATGCATAAGAATGCAGATGCTCTTTCCAGGCGCCCATGTATTGACAACTGTAAACATTGCTATAATGCAGAACTGAAATTTGGAACTAAAGAGATAATGCCCATAAGACAAATAGTATCGACACAAACAAACAGTGACACCCCTAACATCTGGAATCCAATTGAAATCAGGAAGGCTCAACTAGATGATGAAGACATAAAACCAATAATGGAATTGATTGAAAAATCTGATGCAAGACCTAATTGGGAGCAAATCTCGAGGTATAGTCCAACTACTAAAAGTTACTGGGCACAGTGGGACTCCTTAAAAATGGAAGACGGAGTATTATACAGAAGATGGGAGAATCCCACTGGACGGCTGATCCGTTGGCAGATAATCCTTCCTCGATCCCGAGTGGAACTTGTGATGAAAGATGTACATGATAGTGCCACTGGAGGACACTTCGGTGTTAATAAGACATTAGCCAAAGCCAGGGAACGATTTCATTGGTTAAAAAGTAGGGCAGACGTTGAGAGATGGTGTAGGCAATGTGAAGCCTGTGCAGCAAAGAAAGGCCCTAAGACTAGGAGTCGGGGTAAGCTGCAGACGTATAACGTTGGTGCCCCTTTTGAAAGAATAGCCATTGATGTAATGGGTCCGTTTCCTAGAACTGATGATGGAAATCGATATTTATTAGTGGTAATGGATTATTTCACAAAGTGGCCTGAGGTATATCCCATCCAAGACCAGGAAGCAACAACAGTGGCTGAGATGATAGTTAATAACTTCATTAGTAGGTATGGAGTACCTTTACAACTCCACTCTGATCAAGGACGGAATTTTGAATCCAATGTGTTTAAAGGCATCTGTCAACTATTAGGTATTCAGAAAACCAGAACAACTCCCTTACACCCTCAGTCGGATGGTATGGTTGAAAGGTTCAATAGAACAATTGCTCAGCATTTAGCATTATTTGTGAACGACCACCAACGTGACTGGGATCGCCATGTACCACTCCTTTTGCTGGCATATAGAACGGCAGTGCATGAGACAACTGGACAGACACCTTCCATGATGATTTTTGGAAGAGAGTTACGTCTTCCCTGTGACCTTTTATATGGTCGGCCCGAAGCAATGCCTGTGTCCACTCCACAATACGTACAAGAATTGCAACAACGACTAGAAGAAATCCATCACTCTGTTAGACATAACATCGACATAACAAGTGACAGATCCAAAACAAGATATGACAGTAAAATAAATGGAACTATTTTCAATCAAGGAGATCTTGTCTGGCTATACAGTCCACATAGAAAGAAAGGACTATCTCCAAAACTTCAGAAACCTTGGGAAGGTCCATATACAATAGTTAACAGGATTAATGACGTGGTGTATCGCATTCGTCGACGTCCAGCTACAAAGTGCAAGGTGGTTCACGTGGATCGTTTGGCTCCGTTTCATAGAAGAACTGAAGAAACTTTGGAATCCAGAATTGTTCGGGACGAACAAGACCTAGGAAGGGGGCAGTGTTACGACAGAAGGAATCTGGCAACCGAAAGCAAAAAGTTTCAGCCAACGAATAAGAACGTTGGGAGAATTTGGAGAAGAAGAGTAGAGCGTTAACGGTCATTTTTGTGTTGTAACGGTCGTTGTATTGTAACGGTCGGAGAGTTCGAAAATGGACGGTGAGCTGTTCTGAGACAGTGCGCGTAAGTATCAAGAAGTAACTTGATGTGTTGTGTATACGCGGAAGGATAAAAGTGGGATCTTTTATCGTTAAGTATCAAGAAGTAACTTGATGTGTTGTGTATACACGGAAGTATAAAAGTGGGAACTTTTATGGCTAACTTCGAATGTCTACACGGACTGTCTTTTTGTTCGGCTAGTGTGTGAACAGTTATTAGCACAGGACGAGAATTGGTTTACGAGTGAAGATCTTCAGGTGACCTGGTAAATCAAGTAAAAGGTAGTATTTAGTAAAATACACAGAGCTGATATTGTGTGCTCTACGCAGGAAGATTGATGACTTGTGCATGTTAATAGTTGATTTGTTAATAAGATACTTCATCCATATTTCCTTTGTAACAATTTACCTTGTATTGAATTTGATTTTGAAATATAGCTTTTAATACTCACGCTCAGTGGCTATCCATTTTTGTAATCCGCAACAATATGTTATATATATATGTTTTATTCCCATTGTTATACTATAACTATAGTTTTATCTTTGTATATAAGGGGTACGCCAGTTACATACACATTTCCAGGGGGTACGTGAAGCATAAAGGGTTGAGAACCACTGCTTTAGACTATTCCAGGAATGTGCACATAACCAGCAATAACTCCAAATGCGTCCTGGCTATTTCTTTGAGCAAATCTCAATCTACTTCACTTCTGTTATGATCACTAAAACCAGTTACACAAATTAATCTACAGCACATCATTGATTTACTAACCACTTAATTATTTATTAGGCTATTTAACAAGTGTCATGATGACGATCTAGGGGATGGGGTTGGCTTCCTACGCCGCAGGGGCGGAGCTCCTAGTTCTTAGTAAACATCATGATGACTGGTTTTAATCTCGCAAGATGAACATAAAAGAAAGCTTGCTAGAAATATTGCTTTAGTTGGGTTGGGTTGTTTTACCTCTGAGCGGCACTTTTTTGCACACCATGGGCTAAATGGCCAGGTCACATGGACCCCGAAGGCTCAGAGAAGGTTGGGGGAGGGGACCAAATGGAACAGCTGTTGGGAGACAGATGGTAGCCTCCCGTCAAGGCCATCCAGCGTGTTCTTTAACGTTGGGTTGTTTTACCTCTGAGCGGCACTTTTTTGCACACCATGGGCTAAATGGCCAGGCCACAAGGACCCCGAAGGCTCAGAGAAGGTTGGGGGAGGGGACCAAATGGAACAGCTGTTGGGAGACAGATGGTAGCCTCCCGTCAAGGCCATCCAGCGTGTTCTTTAACGTTGGGTTGTTTTACCTCTGAGCGGCACTTTTTTGCACACCATGGGCTAAATGGCCAGGTCACAAGGACCCCGAAGGCTCAGAGAAGGTTGGGGGAGGGGACCCACTGGAACAGCTGTTGGGAGACAGATGGTAGCCTCCCGTCAAGGCCATCCAGCGTGTTCTTTAACGTGCACAGGGTATGGCTCTCCCGCACACGGGGCCACGGCTTAACGTCCCATCCGACGGACCGGCGGCCTTTCCAAGCCCATCGGTGTCCCCTACTGACCGTGGGCAGGGCGGGGAATTTTGCGGAGATAAATCTCAACGCTGACTCAGCTGGGACTCGAACCTGGGAACTAGAGATTACGAGCCTGGCGCGCTACCGACTAAGCCACCCCCGCCCCATTGCTTTAGTCACATAGCACTAATAATATTCATTTGGTGTAGTTAACCACAGTTTTTGAGAAAGACAATAGACCAAAGGTTTTTTTTTATGCTGTTAGAAACAAGGTTGGGTTGTTTTACCTCTGAGCGGCACTTTTTTGCACACCATGGGCTAAATGGCCAGGTCACATGGACCCCGAAGGCTCAGAGAAGGTTGGGGGAGGGGACCCACTGGAACAGCTGTTGGGAGACAGATGGTAGCCTCCCGTCAAGGCCATCCAGCGTGTTCTTTAACGTGCACAGGGTATGGCTCTCCCGCACACGGGGCCACGGCTTAACGTCCCATCCGACGGACGGCGGCCTTTCCAAGCCCATCGGTGTCCCCTACTGATCGTGGGCAGGGCGGGGAATTTTGCGGAGATAAATCTCAACTCTGACCCAGCTGGGACTCGAACCTGGGAACTACAGATTACGAGCCTGGCGCGCCCCCGCCCCTTAGAAACAAGGCTCTTGATATCTGTCTCAATCTCTTTCAAATTCTCCGCCCCTAGGAGCAGTCTATATTTCCACTTCACACTTCAACCAACTGCATATCCAGGGAAAATTACAGGGGAGAGAAGGGGGGGAGGCACATAATAGAACTTCAGTCATCTAATAATAATAATTTATTCCATGCAGAGGGTTACAGTAAAGGTAAGGTAATTTTGGATATTAATTTAATTGATGCCACAGTACATTTGAGAAATTAAAAAGAAATATTGATGATAGTACAAAAATACAAACATATTTACAGGAATTGCATAATTATTTGACACATATAAACAAAATGACAAGTTGCACAGACGAAGACAAACATCTAATATGAAATGTGATAAAAACAAAATAGTAAACTTAGGAGGAAGAAAAAGGTTTAAGACAACAGAGTGTAATATTAATTGAATGAACAATGAAAAAAAAAAGGATTGCGGATAATCCAGATAAAAGGGAAAAGATGGGGATTGGGAATAGGGGTGAGGAGATGTTTTTGGTCAAACGTTTCAATATTCTAATAGGAGTGGAGTAATATAGTTTCAGAATTTAAAGAAGTGATATCGCTCGGTTGGGTTGGGTTGTTTAACCTCTGAGCGGCACTTTTTTGCACACCATGGGCTAAATGGCCAGGTCACATGGACCCCGAAGGCTCAGAGAAGGTTGGGGGAGGGGACCCACTGGAACAGCTGTTAGGAGCAGATGGTAGCCTCCCGTCAAGGCCATCCAGCGTGTTCTTTAACGTGCACAGGGGATGGCTCTCCCGCACACGGGGCCACGGCTTAACGTCCCATCCGACGGACGACGGCCTTTCCAAGCCCATCGGTGTCCCCTACTGACCGTGGGCAGGGCGGGGAATATTTGAGGAGATAAATCTCAACGCTGACCCAGCTGGAACTCGAACCTGGGAACTACAGATTACGAGCCTGGCGCGCTACCGACTGAGCCACCCCCGCCCCTGATTTCGCTCGGTAGAGAGTTCCAAGTTGAGGTTGAGTTGCGTATTGTCAATTTTCACAAGGTATGCACGTGGAATCCCATTGCTTTGCCATCCTGAAATCAAAACCGTTACGTTACCGTTACTAAAAGTGATGGTGGCCTTAAACAAACTGGAGCGGTGCAGCTACACGTTTGAATTTTCTGTGAAGAAAATTTTCTTCATTATTTTTAGACTCCGGAAAGTTTGAAAAGATTAATAATACTATATCGCTCAAGCAGGAGCGGTCCCAAGGGGAAGGGGCGATCGCCCTTGCAAAAGTTAAGAACCGTTGCACAGCTCCAGTAAGTTCTGTTTTTCAGAGTGGCTACCTGTCCATTCCCTAAAATGTGGTTCCTGGGACCACCGTTGCATTCAAGGCATTTTCAGTATGTTCCTGTGATTTCGAAAGGTACAGCCGTACTTAATTATTAGCGAAGGTGAAATGTATCTTTCATTTGAAGAAAAATGTTCTACAGTAGGGCTGAATCTAGTGGGGCATTCCCTCCTCCCTTGATAATGCTAATAGGGATAATGGAGGCAAAAAATTTTAATCTTCTGGATGTTTCACGCATTTTTCACGTTTTTAAAGACGCACTGTGCATGACCACTGCGAAGGAGGCTCCACGTGCCAAGGTCATTTGGCGGCGACTGCTATTGTGTTAAGATTGATTTGAGTTGCATGTCATACACGTTCGTTCAGAATGTCGGAAATTCATATGGAACAGTGGTATGTCATTCGTTATTGTGTTAAGTGAAGCCTAAGTGCTGCTGGCACTGTTGAAGAGATGAGTGATGACTGTCTTCGTAGATGGTAATGACTGTCTTCGTAGTAGTATGTATGGTAATGACTGTCTTGGTAGTAGATGGTAATGACTGTGTCGTGAGATGGTAATGACTGTCGTTTTTAAGTGGCATAAGCGATTCAAAGATGGACGTGAATCTGTTGCCGATAACCCAAGACCTGGCCAGCCTTCTTCCTCAATAACTCTTGAGCAAATCGGAACACTCTTGGCAATCCTGAATGAAGATAGACAATTGTGTTTTTTTGACATCAAAGGTGTTCTCATTACTCACTTTGTGCCTCGTGGAACAACCATGAATAAGAAAACCTACTCGAAGGTTCTCAGAACCAAACGTCGGCGTGCCATTCGTGAAAAACGTCCGGAACTTTCTGGTGTGTCTTAATTTCTCCATCACGACAACGCCAGGCCCCATATGGCTAAAATTGTGCTGCCAGTGATCACTGCCATAGGTGCTGAGGTTCTGCCACATCCTCCGTATTCCCAGGTCTTAGAACCCTGCGATGAAGAAAGCTTTGAAAGAGAAACATTTCGCATCTGACAACGAAGCTTGCAGAGCCACAACGACAGCACTTCACATGCTTTCGAAAAATGGCTTCAAAGATGCTTTTAATGCATGGGCGCAACGATGACAAAAATGTGTGAAGTTCAAGGGAGAGTATTTTGAGAACGACAAATGCCGTGAAGATTCAGAGGATGATATTCAATGTAACTTTTGCTTCTGTCCACGATTAAATGACCCCCCCTACACAAGCAGGAGCGGTCCCAAGGGGAAGCGTCATTGAAACCAAGAGGAACAGTGTTTTTTTTTTAATTCTTGCAAAATGAAAAGATATATTAAATATTTGTGTAAGAATAAACGTTTTCTCATAAATGTAAAAGTATTTTCTTAATGGGGTAAAATTGTTTTCTTAACGTACGCTTAAAATTCTGTGCTCTGTGGTAAGGACGGAAGGCAACACTAGAAAGAAAACACCCATGCCATGTCCAAAACTCGAACCCGGTTTCCAGTTTATTCACACCAATATCAGTAAAAACATTTTGAAAACAACACACATATTTATGGTAGTCGAATTTATCTCGCTAGTTTCTTTCAAACTCGTAATAAAAATGTTACCTGTTCTGATCTTATAAGTTGAATGCATTTTTGTTTCATTACAGAATGACTATCGATACTACCATTCCTAAAGAACATGAGAAGTGGTAAGTAATTTCATCTGAAAAAATCCCAAACTCCTTATTTTTTTTACATGAAGTTTCTTTAAACCTTTTTTTTTTCGTTTTTGAAAATTTCTCTAAAATTGATTTGCAAATTTTGAAGTTTTTGCACTATTCATGTACCTTGCTCATTTTTAAAAAAATAAAAAAAAATACTTGTTTTAAATCTCATTTGCTACTGAGGTATATATCAAGAACCTGTTACCTTCATGGAGCACCATAACAGGTATTCTCTTCCCCTGGTGGTAAATTGTTACATAAAATATTATTAAGTTTGTCATTTTCATTCCGCTTATAACTTTCTTAAATATGGTAATGATATTGTGATTTTAGCTGTACAGGCATTATTTAGCTGCTTTTGTATATTGCAAAATCTATTGGTACAGTAATACTTTTGTAATTCAGTCTCTTGGGTCAGCGTTGAGATTTATCTCCGCAAAATTCCCCGCCCTGCCCACGGTCAGTAGGGGACACCGATGGGCTTGGAAAGGCCGCCGTCCGTCGGATGGGATGTTAAGCCGTGGCCCCATGTGTGGGAGAGCCATACCCTGTGCACGTTAAAGAACACGCTGGATGGCCTTGACGGGAGGCTACCATCTGTCTCCCAACAGCTGTTCCAGTGGGTCCCCTCCCCCAACCTTCTCTGAGCCTTCGGGGTCCATGTGACCTGGCCATTCAGCCCATGGTGTGCAAAAAAGTGCCGCTCAGAGGTAAAACAACCCAACCCAGTCTCTTGGCCTTTTTACTGGCTCGATTTCATCATCTGTCCCTGTGTGCTTAGATCCGGGCCTGGGTACTCTGATGGGTTAGAAAGGCTGCCATTCATTGGAAAGCTGTGGGCCCTCTGTATACGAGATCCATACAAAGCAGCTTTTTTTGAAAATATATTTGCCGTGGAGGATTTGATTTTTTCAAAAGATAAAAAATAGGAAATCAATACGTAAATATTAAAACATGGTAACTAATAAATGAATAAAAAACAGTGGTACATTTTGCATTAATAATAGCTACTAAATGTTTGAAAAGGATAAAAATGTATTTATTGTTTCACCCGGTTTTAGGAATGATTAATGGATAACACTGGCTGCAGACCATCGAATATCGCCATAACCTTCTTTGGGTGAAGATTAGGCTTGAGCATGTGTTTGGAATTTCCCGTCATGTTTAGCCATTGAGTAGAACTTCGACGATTGTCACATAGGATCCATTTTTAATCACATATTACAACTCTATGCGAAAACGGATCTCATTGGTTTCGTGTGAGAAGGAAAGTGTACACTTCAAGTCAATGTGCCTTATGAGTGTCCATTACTTAATGCAGAACCCATTTAAGTTCACTTTCCCAATGGCTTGCAGTTGCCAGGGAAACCGTTGAATAAAGCACGTGTGATGTCTTGTACAGTTTGGCGTGTCGAATTCAATTAAAGCCTTCAATCAGTTTTTATCAATTGCTTCTTTTGGTCAACCACGTTGCTTATTTCGAATGCTGATGTCACCTGAGCGAAATTTTTCAAATCATCGTTGTGTTGTCCGTTCACTAGCTGTGCCTCCCAAATGTTGCCTCTGCAGTGTTGTGTCCCAGTTTGCACTCATATCAGACGAATTTACTCTAATCCCTTATTCCCTTTAAGCTCTTACAATCCAGTTACCACAAAATCTACAGGTGAAATAGCTACTGTGTTATCGTAATCAGGCTTCATGATTTAATGTAAGTATCATAAGTACCATCTGATATTTTCAGTCTTCGAAACATTGAAAACTTCATGCATCTGCAAAATCGACCATTTGATATGTAACAACCTAATATATACTTAGTAGTTTTTATTTTCCTATATATACTTAGTAGTTTTAAAGTCTCTAGTAGTAAATTGTAGTAATAATAGTCCTCCATTATAAAGTGAATACTTTTTTTGCAGAATGTGTGAAGATGCTACCATTCCTAAAGCACATAAGAATGAGGTAAGCAATTCCAACAGATAATGTTTTAAAGATGAGTAAGGTTAGACCTAAATATAGAAAGAAATTAAGGTGACCAAGTGACTGGATGAAGCCAGCACATACTGGAACGTTATTTCAGTTGGGTTGGGTTGTTTTACCTCTGAGCGGCACTTTTTTGCACACCATGGGCTAAATGGCCAGGTCACATGGACCCCGAAGGCTCAGAGAAGGTTGGGGGAAGGGACCCACTGGAACAGCTGTTGGGAGACAGATGGTAGCCTCCCGTCAAGGCCATCCAGCGTGTACTTTAACGTTGGGTTGTTTTACCTCTGAGCAGCACTTTTTTGCACACCATGGGTTGGGTTGTTTTACCTCTGAGCGGCACTTTTTTGCACACCATGGGCTAAATGGCCAGGTCACATGGACCCCGAAGGCTCAGAGAAGATTGGGGGAGGAGACCCACTGGAACAGCTGTTGGGAGACAGATGGTAATCTCCCGTCAAGGCCATCCAGCGTGTTCTTTAACGTGCACAGGGTAAGGCTCTCCCGCACACGGGGCCACGGCTTAACGTCCCATCCGACGTACGGCAGCCTTTCCAAGCCCATCGGTGTCCCCTACTGACTGTGGGCAAGGCAGGGACGTTATTTCAGTATATAATTTTTTCCTCCATTGTAATGGTCTTCAAAACAAATTTCTTGTTAGTTATGCCTAATACATATATTTTTTTCTCATTCCTTTCAGCTGCTAACATTCTCAAAAATTTATAACTCCTTTCCCCCTTCCTAAATCTAATCTTGAGTAAGACAAATCAAAATTAGTGTTTTATTTTTATAAGTTTATGTTTATAAATTTTATGAAATTTCTGTAGAATTACTTGACTCTATCAGGTTTAAGGTCTGTTTTTAACACAGTGGCATAGCACAACATTTTGAATGGGAGATGCAATACTTATTAACAGACTGAAAAACCTGCCAATGTTTTATTTGTTTTGCAAATACCTCGACTTTTATGTCAATAAGTGTTTATTTTATACAGAGTTTGCAACACCATGAAGGAAGAGTCTTGTAAATCTCAGGAAAGACTGGTGGTTGAATTGGGATGTTTTACCACTGAGTGGCACTTTTTTTGCACTCGGTGGAATAAATGGCCAGGTCACAAGGACCCCAAGGGCTCAGAGAAGGTTGAGGGAAGGGACTGGACAGCTGTTAGGAGACAGATGGTAGTCTCCTGTGAAGGCCACCCAGTGTGTTCTTTAACGTGTGCAGGGTATGGCTCTCCTGCACACAGAATCATGACTTAAGATCCAATCCAATAGACAGCTGCCTTTACAAGTCCATCAGTATCCCCTACTAACTGGGGCGGGGGTGGCTCAGTCGGTAGCGCGCCAGGCTCGTAATCTGTAGTTCCCAGGTTCGAGTCCCAGCTGGGTCAGCGTTGAGATTTATCTCCGCAAAATTCCCCGCCTTGCCCGCGGTCAGTAGGGGACACCGATGGGCTTAGAAAGGCCGCCGTCCGTCGGATGGGACGTTAAGCCGTGGCCCCGTGTGCGGGAGAGCCATACCCTGTGCACGTTAAAGAACACACTGGATGGCCTTGACGGGAGACTACCATCTGTCTCCCAACAGCTGTTCCAGTGGGTCCCCTCCCCCAACCTTCTCTGAGCCTTCGGGGTCCTTGTGACCTGGCCATTTAGCCCATGGTGTGCAAAAAAGTGCCGCTCAGAGGTAAAACAACCCAACCCAACCCCTACTAACTGAAGGCAAAGAGTTTTGTGGAGATAAATCTCAACCCTGTCCCAGGTGGGACTTGAATATCTGAGGACTGCAGATTACAAGCTTGGTGTGCTACTGACTGAGTCACCCCCCCCCCCCCCCCCATGATGGTTGAGATATGAACATGGTCACAGGATAGATTGGATATATGAATGGAAAGAATGTTGGCAAGACATGCTTGATACTGGATTAGATGTTTTGTGGTGCATTCTCTGATATGGGAAGAAATTATTGGGGGGTCAATCATAATAATTAAAGGGACCTTGGGTATGGCAATATTGCATACATTTCCAAGTTTTCAACATTGGATGTGCAAGGAACATTTATTCTGGAGCAGGTTTACGAGAGAAATTGCCCCAAGGGTTGGGTTGTTTTACCTCTGAATGGCACTTTTTTTCACACTATGGGCCAAATGGCCATGTCACAAAGACCCCCAAATGCTCAGAGAAGGTTGGGGGAGAGGACCCACTGGAGCAGCTGTTGGGAGACAGATGGTAGCCTCCCATCAAGGCCATCTAGCGTGTTCTTTAACGTGCACAGGATATGGCTCTCCCGTACATGGGGCCACGGCTTAATGTCCCATCTGACGGACGGCAGCGTTTCCAAGCCCAGTGGTGTCCCCTACTGACCATGGGCAGGGCGGGGAGTTTTGCGGAGATGTCTCAATGCTGACCCAGCTGGGACTCGAACCTGGGAACTGCAAATTAAAAGCCTGGCACGCTACTGACTGAGCCATTCCGACCCCCAATTGCCCCATGGGTTGGTATATTGGAACTGTGAAATGCTATTGTTGGTGTCACTGGATTAGAGCACAATAAATCACATAATAGCCTGGGATTCAGTGCAGGATCACACATTGTGAAGATCTCTGTTAAATCGGTTTGGGTTTTATTTCTGGGTAGCACTTTTTTGTGCACGAATTAAATGTCCAGTCCACAAGGACCCCAAGAACTCTGAGAAAGTTGGGGAAGGGGACCCACCAAACAGCTGTTGGGAGACATTGAAACCTTCTATCAAAGCCATCCAGTACATTCTTTTTTGTGCACAGAGTATGATTCTCCTCCACACTGAGCCACTGTTTTACATCCCAGTCAATGGATGGCAGCATTTCCAAGCCCATCAGTATCCCCTTTCTTACTGAGAGCAGGGTGGGAATTTAACAGATAAACTTTCGTACAGGAGAGGCTTGAACCTGGAAATTTAATATTACAAACCTGGTTCACTATTGAGCAAACACCCACTCCCTGTTGAATAGCATAGGCATATACCCAATAGTCTTCTAGTACACTGAAGTGCCATTGAATTAAGAATAGCAACCTAGTAACCTGTTGGACCCCTCTAACGGCCACCACACGACGAGGCAAGGACTCCACAAGTAAATGTTCCACAGGTATGGTGACCCACATCCTCCAGAGCTGTCCACAATTTTCTCAAGGTCATCGCTGATGGGACACGGGCCCAAACACTCTGCGCAACGGTATCCCAAAGATTTTCAATGGGATTTAAATCTGGGCTTCTAGGTAGCCAATTCATTATTGAAAGTCAGCAGAATGCTCATGCAACCATGCAGTAGCCAACCTGGACCTGTGAGATGAACAGTTGTCTTGCTGGTAGACACATCTCCATTTGGATGCATGATGGCCATAAATGGGTGTAAATGGTCAGCCAGGAGTTCTATGTACTGGGATGCATTGAGAGTCGTCGGTACATGTACCAAAGGTCCCACAGACATCCAACTGAAGACACCCCAGGCCATCACTGAGCCACCACCAGCTTGTACTCTTCCGACTTGATATGCAGGATCCATGGCTTCATGGGGTTGGCACCATACCCACAGTTTCCCATCAGCGTGATGAAGTTTAAATCAGGATTCATCACTCCAGGCTATCCGTTGCCAATTTTCGATGTTCTTTAGCCCTGTGTCGTGCCTTTAGAAGTGTGACTCTTGAAGCCAAGATGATAAAGTGAGTGTAGCACGGTCCATGCACCAATTTCCTGGCTGGAACCCACATTCAGGTGGGAGGTGATTTCAGATAATGTCTGGCCCCTATCGGTCTGTATGATGTGGGTCAGATGGCGAAGCCCACAATCATTCAAGACTGGTTGCCCTTTGTATTTTTTTGGGTGCTTTTTTTTTGATGGAATCTTTATATTCATAGAACAATCTTGAAACTGTCGTACGAGAAAATCCAAGTTCCATGACAATTTTGGAGGTCGAGTGTCCCATCCGTCGGGCACCTACAATTTGCCCTCTGTCAAATGCATCTAAATCCCGTACCATTCCCATTACGCTTCTCACGATGAATGTTTGTGGAAGTCAAAGCTGACAGCTATATATTACCAAATTTTCAACTACACATGCCCGCAAATGTGGGACTGAATTTGGATAATGTCTCCGACACCTATTTCAATGGCACTTCAGTGTATACAGATGCCAATACGAACTGTAGTACAGGAACATTCAGCTGGAGTGGCACATAGACTGGAATCATGATTGGAGATTTTGTGCTGTGAGATTTGTCTGATTCTGTCATGGATGGAATGTTAGCAGGTTACATCTTTGGAGATGTGCATGAGAGACTTTCAGAAGTATGCATCATTCGATAACATCTCAGAACAGTTCCTACAGTACTGGTATGGGTGGCATCAAATGCAAAAGATGCACACCACCAATACAAATTCTAGTCACTTTAACTGCCTGACAGTATGCAACTCTGCAGGGAACTCCTATTTTCACCTTACAGAAGCTGGTTGGTGCTGCATGTCATCCTCACAACACAGCTAAGAGTATGCCTACCATCTCAATACCTGTATTGCCACTAGAGATGAGCATATTAAATAAAAATAAAAACCCTCAACAGCAGTTTGCCACATAGGTCTGACAGGAGCCTGCCAATACACCATAGTATGTCTGTGAGGATGGCGGAACCTCAGCAGAAAGACAACATAAACATGCATGCCTTACTACTGGGGCGTGGGTGGCTCAGTCGGTAGTGCATCAGGCTTGTAATCTGTAGTTCCCAGGTTCGAGTCCCAGCTGGGTCAGCGTTGAGATTTATCTCCGCAAAATTCCCTGCTCACGGTCAGTAGGGGACATCGACGGGCTTGGAAAGGCCGTCGCCCGTCGGATGGGACATTAAGCCGTGGTCCCATGTGTGGGAGAGCCATACCCTGTGCATGTTAAAGAACACGTTGGATGGCCTTGACGGGAGGCTACCATCTGTCTCCCAACAGCTGTTCCAGTGGGTCCCCTCCCCCAACCTTCTCTGAGCCTACGGGGTCCATGTGACCTGGCCATTTAGCCCATGGTGCGCAAAAAAGTACCGCTCAGAGGTAAAACAACCCAACGTTAAAGAACACGCTGGATGGCCTTGACGGGAGGCTACCATCTGTCTCCCAACAGCTGTTCCAGTGGGTCCCCTCCCCCAACCTTCTCTGAGGCTTTGGGGTCCATGTGACCTGGCCATTTAGCCCATGGTGCAAAAAAGTGCCGCTCAGAGGTAAAACAACCCAACCCAAGCCTTACTACTGATTGAATGAATGCACATTTCCGTCTCTTAACTTTAATCATTTGCATCTCTTGTGATTCATTAACTTCATGGTATTGCAATTTCATTGGCCGTAGCTTAATGTTCCATCCAATAGAAAGAGGAGAATAACTTCTTGAATACATCCATAGATACAGGGGCAGACTGTCACTTTTTTCAGGGATATAGCTGTAACAGGGTGGCCTTGACTACGTTAAGAAATTCGGTTTCTTTTTGATAATTTAAACACTTATTCTATTGACAGTTTGTACCTGGATGCTTAAAATAGGTTTTCCCAAATTCTATAGAAAATAGCATTATTATTATTTAAAACATCCTGCTCCTATGAGGTCCCAGAACTTACGACACCTCAGGGACCAGAATGCTATAATGCCCTTTACCAGTCTACATCTGCATGGATGTATATAAGTATGTTCAAGATTAACCTTGTATGCATTAGTCAATTTCTGTCGATATCAGCATGTACTAGTGTAGTTATTTTTATCTCTTCACATATTCACATTTTCTGATTATATTGATTGCAATTTCTGAAAAAATTTTCAGGACCAACAACTAAAGATGCAGTGAAAACTATTCCACGAGTATGTTGTGGCCTTTGTGCTGAATTCTAATTCATCAGTTCTTATTGTATTTACTCTACTTGGAAACTTTGCTGCTGCCATGGCTACGAGCTCTGTGTCAAGGAATACTTTGTCTCATCTTCTATTTGTCAAGCTGCCAGTTTACATAGGTCCTCAGTGTAATCAACCATGTTGTACTTAAACGTATCCTTGACATATTTCCTTGTGCTGCTTCTTGTTAAGAAGGACAAATTACTATTTTCTGACAATATTGGAATGTCTTTTGTCTTATCGAGATGTTCTTGGAAAACAAATAACAATCGAACTGTTTCAATGAATTTGTATAAGGATAAGATATTTTTAGCAAATGCAATTATGGTAATGGGAATTTTTTTTTTTTGGGGGGGGGGGAGAAACAATGCTTGTTAGATCTTATTGTATTTTGGCATTTAACTGATGCTAATATTATTTTATATAAATAGAAAATAATTTGCTTTGAGAGCATATTCTTTGTGATAGTGTATCAGAAATATTTAGACGGCACAATATAATTTTGAAATAGAATAGTTTTATATATATAGCTTGAAATTTTCTGCTTTGCTAGTTTTTATTTTTAGAGTGATAATTTTTACCTCTCAAAGCAAGATTTCCTGACAGTTTTTTGTTATTTGATCCTATTATGAAGGAAATGTTATCTCTGTTTCAAGTTCATGAGACATGATGAAAACAGATTTTTGTAACACACAAAAGGAACAAATGCCTGTAACATATGAATTTTTTTCTGACTGGTTATGAAAAGAACTAGTTATTTTGACATATTATTTAAGGAACTAGTTCTTTTGATTGACTTCATGCCTAAAATGGGAAACAGAGAAGTATGGCAAGAAGAGTATAAATTTCTTAGAAATCACTGAAAATGAAAATTTTTTTAACAGGCTTGCAATCCCATCTTTTGCCTGTGACCCCTGATGTTGGGGTCTTCCGCCTTGTAATAGATGTAGTTTTAGTTTTGGGTAAACAGAGCAATTTAATATTGTAACTATAATTGTTTGTCTCCTATGCATATAAAGGTAGTAAAGAATTGCACCCAATAGTTTTTAACCAACCACTAATGTTCATCGATTGGATTGGTTGATCTTCAATTTGGTATTCAAAATAAGAATTATATAAAAATGTGGAAGAGTAAGCTTAAGTACCTCAACCAGCTTTGATTTACACAGTGAAAAACCACTACAGTTTTAATTTTCTAGTATATAGAGGCTTATAAAAGTTTATGTCTAAACAATGTTGCTTCAAAAACTTTAATTTTGCTTTTAAGATGTCATATAGGATATGAGTAGTCATTATCTACCTAAAGATGCCTAGTGTTCCTGATCATTAGTTCAGAATTATGGATGGCAGTCCTAAATTTCAAAGTTTTTGACTTGATCAACTTATTGCAGCATAAGAACTCTCAGATTGTTCACAAGTAAAACAAAACGTGTAATCTGTAGTCATTGGCATACTTGAGAAATCTGTGCTCCCAGAAAGAAATGTTTTGGGGCTTTTTTTTTGTGAAAATCAATTAGTTTTCAATTATCAAAAATTTGCAAATTATATTTCATAATACTTTTGTTTTAAGATTTTCAGTAGTTTCTAATAATTTAAATTTTTAGAAGCCACAGATATTTTGCATAAAACCAAAATTAGTATCCTACGATGCATAAAATACAGATGTATGCATTTTGTTTCAATTATCTTAGTTTATACCTAAATAACTACAAAACACTTGTCCAAAAGTTAATCATATCTTGTAAATTTTATTCCTTAGAGAACTAAGGAAAGGATTTTGAGGTTCTGGCCCACAGGAAGCAAGGAGAGAAATTTCTAGTAATGAAAACGCTGCTAACTGTTTATGATCTGTCTTTATTCACTGAATGTTCAGAATCTATTACTATTTGTTCAAAGTTATAAAAAAAAATCAGGGATATTCCTTTAAACGGTTGTGTAATAGGTTTCCCCATAAATTTTATTAAACGATATTTGCACAGGTCCCATACATCATGGTCATCATTGGGCCTATCAGTACACCAATGTCTATAGTATATATTTTTGCCTATCTTCTTATTGCTTTTGGCTTTGACAAAATCTTGTTCCACATCTTTCAAACGCGATGGAGAAACAATGATTTATGTGTCAAATGAAAGCTTGTGACACGGAGAGTGTCATAGGCTATAAAAATTGATCCCCGTGCTTCCCGCCCCCTAAATAGGGGGAAACGTGAAACTCTTCTTAAGCTTGTATCCCCAGAATGCGAAGGTCAACAGCTATACGTCGAATGAAAGTTTCTGATGAGGGGAATGTCATAGGCTATGGAAAATTGACCCCATGCTTTCTTCTCCCCTAAAAAAAAAGAGGGGGAGTTATGAAAACGTTCCCCTATATCTCCTGAATGCGAGTGCGAAAAATAACAAGCTATGTGTCGAATGAAAGCTTGTGATGCAGGGATTATCGTAGATATATAAAATTGACTCCTATGCTTTCTTCCCCCCTTACAAAGAATAAATGCGAAACAATTATTCCGCTATATCTCCAAAAGTGCTGGCCAAAACAAGCTATACATTGAATGAAAGCTTCTGACATGGGGATGTCGTAAGCTATGAAAAATTGACCCCTCCATGCTTTCTTCCCCACTAAAAAAGAGGGACAATATGAAAACGATTGTTCCTCTATATCTTATAAATGTGAATGCGAAAAGTAACGAACTATACGTCACATGAAAGCTTGTGACACGGGAGTGTAAAAAAGCTATAAAAGAATGATGCCCCATGCTTTCTTTCTCCCTAAAAAATGAGAAATATGAAAGTCATTCTACTATATCATCGGAACGCAAGGACGTACAGTTAGGTTCAAATGAAAGCTCATATAATGATGGTGGTAAACTATTTTGCCCCCCCCCCCCATTCTCCCTGATAAAATGGGGGGCGGGTTTTTGTGGGGGTTGATTTTAAATAGTCGTATCTCAAATTAAGGCTTGTGACATCTCCAATGTCGTGGGCTACCTTAAACCTTAATCCAAAAGGGTGATAAATGTGCTCGATGTTTACGAGTTGTATATCAAAGTTTTCGAAGATAGGTGTTTTTAGTGACAAAAAAATATAAATTAAAAACTACATATTTTTCTATAGGGCCCTAAAAAGTAGAAAATAAACCTAAAGCATATGAATAGTGAAATCAATCATTGAGTTCATATTCGCTTCAAACATCCCATGGCCGAGTGGTTAGCGCGCTTGGCTACTGATCTAAGGGACCTGGGTTTGAGTCCAGGGTAAGGCATGGATGTATGTGTCGTTTTTCTGCTGAGGTCCTGCCATCCTCTCAGACCTTCTACTGTGGCATATAAACTGACAGGCTCCTGTCAGACCTCTGTGGCAAGCAGCTGCTTGAGGGGGTATTTATTTATTATTATTTTTTATTATTTATCTGAGGGGAATCCTAAGTATAAACACAACTCCCTATATTATGGCATTAGTTATATTATGCACATGTAATGTCCATACTAATAAATATTAATATATTTCTTGTTTAAAAAGATTTTTTTTATTATACAAACACTTATGTCCTCCCAATTCAGATAATTGTTCTACTGTAGCTATAAAAATAATATTTATAATATTGATATTATTATATTTATAATATATAAAAAATAGAAAATCTTAAAACAATGTTATTATATTTATAATAATAATTATATAAAACATTTCAAGAAAAATACCTAATGGCTAATGTCCTGTAGACGACAATTTCCTTATCTTTACTATTAAACCTATAAACTTTACATTTACCCATAACCTAACCTTTCAGAACAATATAATCTGATTAATTATTTACATTTACAATTTTATAAAGAACTCGTAATTTAAAACATTAAAGAAACAATTACAAAGTACGTGAATGAATTTCATGCAATGAAATGACAAAAAAATTAATGGAAAAGCTTACACGTAAACAAGCTGCTGAAAATATTTTATAACATGAGTGAATTTACCAAGCTGCTTGCTACATAAAGAGCTCCAACTATGTAGTTTGACAATGAAACTTTTCACATATTCTGATATATAGCCTTAACAATGCCTTGCCAGGGATATGCAGAGGGATTTGGCTGACTTCCCCTCTTCTTTTAAATATTCTGTACAAAAACAAGTAGTTCATATATTTCAAAATGCAATTATAACCTATTTTATAATTTTACATATTTCCAATTTGCAAGGTTGCTTTTTCATTACATGTTTATTATATCAATTTTAAAGGTATTTTGTATTTTATGAAATATTTGTTCTTAATTTATACAGATCCCTACAACATTTTGCGAGTGAGCCCCTTATTAACAAACTGGTAGCACACCCTAGTCTTACCTAAGGAACTTCTATTATTGGCATATTGGAGGGGATTGAAGGCAGTGCCCCCTGATGTCCAGTGTTCCACTTTGGGCCCTAAGGTTCAGGTATATGCATATTACATTTTATGTCAACTCACTCCAACCTCTTCCTAAAGAAAAAGTTTGTATTCAACACTTAGCTGCATTGAGTAGATGTTATCATTTTAACCACATATTAAATCCCTATAAATATAAAGCCTATTATTTTCAGGCAGACGAATTGTATATTGAAAAAATGCCAAACTATGCAATAATAATGGCTTAATCTGGATTAAGATTTAAAAAACATTTACTAAGTCATAAGCTATAAAATTTATACTCCTTCTCAACTTCACGCAAATATTTTTATCATAGTATAAGACTAATTAAAAATAACCAGTTACATAGCTTAATAATTTCATGCAAAAGAAGCTTAAAAAAATCCTTTTCTCCCTTAAAATAAAAATTTCTCCCTTAATCCATTAAGGAATCCTTCAGTAATCCTTAATTATTTTGATTAAAAAGTGTAAGATACTTAATTATCATTTTAATTAACACTTTCTGTGACAGTTTTTTAGAGATTCAGAACAGTTTGTATGCATAACCTGTTCAAATGCGAAATTTTATTAAAAATTAAATTGATCAAGTCAAAGTCTCATAAAATATGGGGTACATTACTATATACACTATCTTAGTAGATATAATCCAAAATAATTGCACCTCTGATTTTAACTAGAGCAATACTGATTACATTTGGTGTTAAACATTAAATATGGTTCTTCTGTAATGCTTCACTTCTGCTTTGCAGCAAAACAAAGCAAGTGATGATGCAATGATTACAGAAATTTCAAGTATTTGCTGCTATATGTTAAAGCACATATTGACCCTGTAGAACAATCTGAAGCTAGATACAAAATTACACTTTCACCTATGAAAGTGAAATTAATTTTCTAATAGTGATCTAATTTATGAAATAGCACTTGTGGTACAGGTGTTTCCACATAGATAATGCTTGTAAAATGTGTATGATTTATGTAACTTGATTTCCTAGGATTTGTGTAACAATTGTGATATACTTACATGAATGTCTGCTGCTATTTGATGGTTGCCGCAGAACACCTGTGATTCATTCCATGAGATGCAATGTTCATTTTAAAAAAATTGAAGCAGATTCGTAAATTTTATTGTGTAAACAGTTTCTAATGTATAATGTAGAAAACCGTGCAACTGAATAAACTATATTTCGACTGAGTACTATGTAATACTTTATTTTTTAGGTGTGCATCATTCAATTATTACTTTTAATTCAGTGAGAACTAGGACTGATTCTAGCACTCAATTGCTTACAGTGACTATGGGCAGTAACATAAGAAAATTTAATTTTTTCATTGATATTTCATATTCAAGTTAATTTGTTAGAATGTAGAATTTTTAGATAAAAATGCTGAATAAATACCAATAAATAGTTTTGAGGGAAAAATGATCTGATCTGAAGGACTTGAACTAAGTCTATCCAGATTCATGCCAGAGTGTTCTAACCACTAAACTAGGATTAGCTCTATCATTGATTGAAATTTATATATGTCGCAGGGAGATGATGAAAATAGGGATTTGATCAAATCCCTAAGGTATATGATCAATTTACGGAAGATGTCAAAATAACAACTCTGTGGGGTGATTTCCCTGAAGAAAGTAAGTGATTTGATCAAATCCCTTAACTGTTTTAGTGAAAAGATGAAATAAACAAGTCAGGACTCGCACAGCTCTATGTTTCGCTTGTTACCACTCCCCTTTTCCTCACTGCTCCCCTCTGGCGTCCGTGCCGGCCAGCGCCCAAACATTACGCGAGGAAGGTTGCGCGCATTTTTATTATTGTTTTCTATATTTCGAGTTTTATCAAGTACCTACCGTAGAAAAATGAGTTCAGATATAAAAAAAAATCAAACTCTGACCGAATTTGTATCTGAAGAACAGGGTTGGGTTACCTCTGAGCGGCACTTTTTTGCACACCATGGGCTAAATGGCCAGGTCACATGGACCCCGAAGGCTCAAAGAAGGTTGGGGAAGGGGACCCACTGGAACAGCTGTTAGGAGACATATGGTAGCCTCCCGTCAAGGCCATCCAGTGTGTTCTTTAACGTGCACAGGGTATGGCTCTCCCGCACACGGGGCCACGGCTTAACGTCCCATCCGACGGACGGCGGCCTTTCCAAGCCCATCGGTGTCCCCTACTGACCGTGGGCAGGGCGGGGAATTTTGCGGAGATAAATCTCAACGCTGACCCAGCTGGGACTCGAACCTGGGAACTACAGATTACGAGCCTGGCGCGATACCGACTGAGCCACCCCCGCCCCACTCTGAAGAACAGTTTTATGAAACTATCAGGACGTTTTTGAACAAGCGGCATGAAAAAGAAAAACCTTTGTGGACTCGCGAAAGGATAGAAGAAGCTGTCACAATCATTGAACAATTTAAATTATCACCACTACTTAAACATTTTTCCCAGAAAGGTAAAAAAAGGCCCCTTTCTAGTGTCCAAAGTAGTGTCACGTGAGCTAAAGATTCATACTCAAGAGATTCACCACTTGACGGATTCGTTCTCACTTGGCCTCCGCTCATTCGGGGCGTTTCATTATAATTCGGGCCACGGAGTCACGTGACCCGAAGATTCATACTCAAGAGATTCATCACTTTACAGATTCGTTCTCACTTGGCCTTCGTCCATGAAGGGCGTTTTGAATAATTCGGCAGGCGGTGTATTGTAGTTCGAGATACAGTAAGAATACCTTAAAAAGGCGATTCGGAAAGGAGATAATAAGAGGTGAAAAAGGCGATTCGGAAAAAAGTACAATGTACCGGCTATTACAATTCCGTAATAGCCGAAATAATTTGTGTTTCAATGACTATTGTTGTATTAACTATTCTACATTTAATAATGCTGTTTTTAAAAATATCAGCTTAAGTACCTATTTCTTTTGTTAATTAGTTTCGAATAAATAATTTGTGTTTCAATGACTATTGTTGTATTAACTATTCTACATTTAATAATGCATGGTTTACTAAATAAATACTTTTAATATCTAAACAATATTATTTCATCTTTTCACTAAAACAGTTAAGGGATTTGATCAAATCACTTACTTTCTTCAGAGAAATCACCCCACAGAGTTGTTATTTTAACATCTTCCGTGAATTGATCATATACCTTAGGGATTTGATCAAATCACTATTTTCATCATCTCCCTGCGACATATATATAAATGAGACTAATTTTTATTAGCAATAAAAAAAGCCAGCTTTAACCCTTTGCCATTTCTAGGACACTATAATGCTTGAGAATTAGTTTGGCTTTAATACTATAAAATGCTTTAGCTATACATCGAAATTTATTTCCCATCTTCTACAAACAGTCAGTGTGAATTATTGCAGCATAATATATTTATCCATGACCAATATATCAATAATAACAATCATTGAGAGAGTATTCAGTCAGCATTTAGTTCAGTAGAGTTAAAGAATATGCCATCTATCTAAAGTGCAGTGTGGGTGTGTATAAAAGAATAACAAAAGGTGACATTTACATTATTATGGAAATACCAATAGTGATGGGTTTAAGACTGCCATCTGTTGGCTGGCAGATGATATCATAGCTTCATGCACAGGAGAACAATACTCTAGGCATGTTTACCTGTATATGCATGGCATTATGTAGGAGGTTTTTCCTCTCTCTTCTAACAATTACCAGTGAATCCCCTATCCAGCTCTTAGACCTTGTGATCTGCCCTTTTAGCTTAAAGCATGTAATTAAGTCCATTTGTTAAAAACAAAACTGAATCAAAGGTGAAAGGGCATACAACTTTAGAATATCAGCAAGAATGTGTATGTGCAAAACTTTGGTGAGTGCTGAATTTATAAAAACACAGTTTCAAAAATATGTGGCAAATACAATGATATACCTTGCATTTCTAGAAATATCTCTATTTTCTGGAGAAGTGAAGTTTTTATTTAATATTCAGTGAAGATTTAATTTCAAAGGCCAGTTTTAAAAAATAAGTCATGATTATGCTAAAATCCTAAACATAGGAGTAACAAAGGTAAATGACTAAATTTCCAGTATTACAAAACCCCTAGAATTAGCAAAATGAACTATATTCATCTATTAGCTATTACTCTTGTAACAAGAGTCATTACAATTTATGAAAGTACATGACCTTTGGTAGCATTAAATATATGATATAAGTAAACTAAACAATTAACAGTGACTATGGACAGTGATCTACGGGACCTGGGTTCGAGCCCCGGGTAAGGCATGGATGTATGTGTCGTTTTTCTGCTGAGGTCCTGCCATCCTCACAGCCCTTCTACTATGGCATATAAACTGACAGGCTCCTGTCAGACCTCTGTGGCAAGCAGCTGCTTGAGGGGGTATTTATTTATTTTATTTTATTATGGACAGTTAGTTAGAAATAACCCATTTTGAGACCAATCTACAAACCAACTTTGTAGCATTTACTCAAGATTTTTTTTTTGGAACAAGAAATTATACAAAATTTTAGTTGAAATTAGAAAAAAAAAATCTCTATAAGCTACCAATTCTGCTCAATTTATTTTAACCCTTTCAGTCACTCTATATAGCATGTTATACACAAACTTTCAAAGTGTCAAACCATCTCAAGTCATAGTGCTTCAGAATGCAGATAATAAACAATATGTCAATACTATTTGCTCTTTAAAATCATCAAAATATGATTCCAGAAAAGAGAATTGTAATGATCAAGATATCCAGATTATTCTTGATGAGATCATGATATATTCTCCCCCCCCCACCACCACCACTGTAAGCTTAAAAAACAAAACAAATAAATACCCCCTCAAGCAGCTGCTCGTCACAGAGGTCTGACAGGAGCCTGTCAGTTTATATGCCATAGTAGGTCTGTGAGGATGGCAGGACCTCAGCAGAAAAACGACACACACATCCATGCCTTACCCAGGGCTTGAACCCAGGTCCCTTAGATCAGTAGCTAAGCGTGCTAACCACTCTGCCTGGAGATCTACCAACCCTCCGGGGTCAAGGTCAGCCCTTGTGGCTCGATCGTTTCTCCCCCATTATGGGGGAAGTACTAACTTGTTCTACTGTAAGCTTAGGCCCCATTATCTCCCCTCTGCCCTTGATACATTGCAGATGGTAATTATAAATAATAGCCATTAAAAACAATTTTTTGACATAAAAAAATGACTGAAAAGGTTAATTAATATAAAGCAGCCATGATTACATATCACTTCATAATACCTTTTGTAACTGTAGATTTTGGAGTATTCAAATTGTCAAAATAAAGGGAAAAATAATAATACATAATCATTATGCAATAACAAAGGAACTCATGCTTCCCTGGAAGTGTTATTACAAGATCAGAAAATATCTCTGAAATACAGGAAGATTAGCAACCTTAGTAGGGGCTTAAAGAGCAAGCATATGTGTTCAGTCTCTCCTTTTTAGGCTAACACTGGATAATATTTGGCTATATAATGAAAAAATATTGAGCCAATTTTGGCGAAACTCGCCTTTCCACGTAAGGAGAGCTTTTTACACCAATTCCAGTTACCAAAATACAAACAGAAGCTATTTTTTAAATTGTGCTTTGGTAAAAGAAAATTATTTTGATATGTCCAACTTGGTCATCTCATTGAAAGAGGCTGATACGATTTCTTTTCATTGTGAAATTTTTAATCAGTTCCAGTATAGGTTCAAACTAAACTTCAGCAGGAAATAAACAGCTGTAGCAGAAATTTCCTTAACAAACTCTCTTCTAATTAGTGGGATTAATGATTTTTCTAATAATTTTCTCCAAGTACAATGGTAAAAAAACTTCCACTGAAAACAAATATAAGTAGTAAATTAAATGAGTATAGAGGAAAAATTGTCATTAGCCAGGTGAGATCCAAACCCATGACCTCCTGATATGTTGGGGGTGCTTTGACCACTGAGCTACTGATCAAGATTATTGGTGGCTTTAAACATTATACCATATAGATACCAGTGACTAACTTCATAGTATAATGCTGGCTGGTAATAATCAGTGGCTGGAGGCTCAGCAGACAAAGCATCTGACATGTTATCAGATTGTGGGTTTCGATCCCACCTGGTTAATGATAATTTTTCCTCTACATTCATTTAATGTATGTAGCTACAAGTGCTTACCTATTGTTAAACATAAGCAGTAGATTTTAATGCTTACTAAAAAGGAATATGCTGTGTTGTGGTAATTCATAAATTAGTAAACATTTATAACATATCATGTTTTTTTTTAAAAAATCCAACTTACTTTTAAAAAGTTAAAAACTTTCACATTTTAATCAAAAGAGAATGTTAATTGTCTTGTTTTATTATTATTTTGCGTTTTTAGGCTATTAATAGTCATCAAGAGTACCTCATAGACAAATGTTCTTCATAGTTTAGAATAGATGAACGTTGAAAAAAAATTACTATTTCCCAGAGTGGGACCCAAACTTAGAATCTTCTGATAATATGTCAGGTAACCCTTACTGACTGAGATATCTCATTAAGGACTTAGCATATTATCAGGAGGTCTTGGATTCAGGTTTCATTTCTACCAAAACTCAACTTTTTTCAGTTAATTTCTCATTATTAAGAGTCAAATAAATTACACTAACTCAGTAGTCACAAATATCTCTTAGACACAAACTTTAGATTCTTCTCCTAATATTTGCTGCTGCAATTTTAAATGCATATTAATATTTATTAATTAATAAATATATTTTATTGTGTATTTTTTTCCTTTGTCATAACAGAAATCAACTTCTGTTATCACAGTGGTATTAAAAAAAATTCTTAGTTACATTGCACAGATATTGCAACAAGAACTACCTTTCAATGTAATTGATTATAGAAACCATTGGGGGATGCAATATTAATTGAAAAACAATCTATACCTTAAGTGGGATTTCAACCCAAACTAATTTTCATCTATGCATGTTCACCATTTGACTAACAGAATATCATAAGTGAAATAAAATGTCATTTATGTTGAAGACAAAAAGAATAGTTTTACTGAATTCACAACAGAAAAAGATTTATTCTGGTGTCCTTCAAGAGTGGGCCTAGGGCTTAACCTTGTCTTTAGAATCAAGTTTTACAAAAATCTTTCTTTTTTTATGCTTTTTAGTAAAAAGGTTTAGCAATTTAACATTCAAATAGCAAAATTAAAAAAGCCATTTTTATTTTCTGACATTTTTTTTTCATTCTAATGACAATTGTGAGAATGAAGTTAGTTGTTGAAAACTTTTTTTATCTTCAACTGAGAGAGGAGCATTGCCTTCTCTAACAACTAACATTGTCTGCATTCCTGCTTCTTGAGCAGCATAAGCCTCTGGAAAAAAAAAAGAACAAAAAATTACCAGCTACCATAAACCAAAAAACACTGAGCAGTTATTTATTATTGTAACCAGACAGCATTTGTTATAAATATAACTTAAATTCTTTAACATTTCCAGAGTCTCCATCAATTATACATATTGAAAGAATCCAAAATGAGAGGCCCAAAACATCTATGTCTGGTTTTAATACAACAAAAAAATTTTGCTTTATAAATAGAATTTGCTGTTTGAAAATATTTTTACACATATCTTATAAAAATATAACTCAAGCTTGAAAAATAATTTTTCTTTTTTTTTTCATTTGAAGCATATTTTATTAAGGTAGGATATAAATAATTTGTTAAAGCCATCTGATCACCATTTCTTAGAAGCAATATACAGGATTGTTACTCTGTGCTGAGTGAGTTAACCCCATGATTAAAGCTCACAAGTTTGATTTGACTCTTCTAAACATTTTTTTACAAAAAATTTTGAAATGCTCTTGAAAATAAATCAAAAATGAAGATTTTGGAAGTAATTATGAAGTGCGTACATCTATTTTTTTTTCTTTTTGTTTATGCTCTCTTTTCTGCCTTAAAACTATTCCAATACACCTAGAATTATTTTTATCATTCATCCCAGCATTGAAGCATACTCTCAAGCTACTGAAACCAAAACTACAGCAAAAAATAACTTGTTTATGCAAAAGTGCTGGTAAACATCTTACATTCCAGCAAGATGCCAATGGAATTAGTAACAAGTATGAGCTGTGTACACTGTGTGCTGCATACAGCATCATCAATAATGGATCTTTTTAATTCAGTTAGAATTTTATTTGCACTTTTATAATTAAAACTTCGATTTTATTTCTATAGATATATTACGGTTTGATTTCTGCAGATTTATATGTTTCAACATCTGTTGTGTTTGGGGGTTTAATGGTGCAGTGGCTACTCAGGCCATAACGTTCCCTGCTGTGTTTGAATCTATTTTTGTTTTGTTTTTTTACATATATATGTATCGATCTTTCAGAGTTATGGTATATCACTATATATAAAACTGGCTGCCTTACAATTTGTTGTTTCATTTTTACTTCTATCAATTTATCGATTTTTATTCCTGTAGATCTTTCAGAGTTATGCTGCATCGATGATTGGGATAATGGCTCACTTATAATTTGTTTGTTTTTACTTCTATTGGCAGAGTGTTGGGTTGTTTTACCTCTGAGCGGCACTTTTTTGCACACCAAAGGCCAGGTCACATTGACCCCGAAGGCTCAGAGAAGGTTGGGGGAGGGGACCCACTGGAACAGCTGTTGGGAGACAGATGGTAGCCTCCCGTCAAGGCCATCCAGCATGTTCTTTAACGTGCACAGGGTATGTCTCTCCCGCACACGGAGCCACGGCTTAACGTCCCATCTGACGGACGGCGGCCTTTCCAAGCCCATCGGTGTCCCCCACTGACTGTGGGCAGAGCGGGGAATTTTGCAGAGATAAATCTCAACGCTGACCCAGCTGACTCTATTGGCAGATAACATACCATAATTCCTTTCATTAGTTTTGGCAAAAAGTTCTAAAGTTATTTTTTTGGCTGAGTATAGGGAAAAAATAACTGGGCCACTGATGTAAACCAGTTTTTCAGGCTGGACACTGGAAGGGTTAAATGCATCAGTACTTGAACACAAATACATGAAGGATAGCTTTCTCTCCCTAAAAGCCTACCCTGATGGGTTTTAATTCAAAGTTCTGAAAAAGAAGGATAATAATACATTGGTACATCTTTTGAAAATTAACTTTGAATTGTCCTTTCAAAGCAGAAAAGTGAAAAACATTGTTTCACATGAACTACACTAATGAAATCACAATTGTGAGCTGCACAGTAATTTTACATTCTGAATTGCACTTCATATATAACACTATTCTATAAATATAGAATACTAACATGTAGCTTGAATATTTTCCAATGACAGCAAACATCAAGATCTACCATTTAATTATGTGAAGCTGATTATCTGGGAAATTATTCTGAGGTCAATCTGAGGTTCAATTAATGTACAAAAGAGTGCAAGAGAACATATTCTTACAAATTTAAATTACTGTCGTCACAGCATGGCAAACCAAGAAAGCAGAGATACAAAAATGATAATTTGATATACCATAGCTACTAATTTTCAAAATATTATATTCCCAAAAGGAAGCTGAATCAGTAATACTGACAGGTAGATTTCCTGGAAAGGACATATATTATTTTCTCGAGGATATATTATGCCACTGGACATAATTTTAATGCCATTGCTAGAATCCAGAAAGCATTTTCCCTTCTGGGTGGGTGGGTGGTTGGATAGATTCTTCAAGCAGTCAAGGCCTATGGAGATCCAACTAGATTGTGTAATTTAGTTCTCCAAACATATCTGTCCTGAGCTACAGCTGCTGCATTTGGTCACTGTAGGTCAATTTTAACAAGGTCCTGTTTGACATTGTCTGCCCATGTTATCACTTAACACAGTAGTAATCAAGTTTTGTCTCATTTTCCCTAACATGTGCATTTGTGGATTGACACAAATTAATTCTTCTAGATCTACATGTGCCTGGTACTAAAACTGCCTTGAACATTCTTGGTACATAGACATAAAAAGATTTAACAATGTGAACACTTATTTTGTTATGCCAGTGTGTACCACCATACAAAAAGGGTTGGGTTGGGTTGTTTTACCTCTGAGCGGCACTTTTTTGCACACCATGGGCTAAACTGGCCAGGTCACATGTACCCCAAAGGCTCAGAGAAGGTTGGGGGAGGGGACCCACTGGAACAGCTGTTGGGAGACAGATGGTAGCCTCCCGTCAAGGCCATCCAGCGTGTTCTTTAACGTGCACAGGGTATGTCTCTCCCACACACGGGGCCATGGCTTAACATCCCATCTGACTGACGGCGGCCTTTCCAAGCCCATCAGTGTCCCCCACTGACCGTGGGCAGGGCGGGGAATTTTGCGGAGATAAATCTCAACGCTCACCCAGCTGGGACTCGAACCTGGGAACTACACCATACGAAAAGGACTACAATGGTACATTAACATTACATTGAAGATGAATATTCAAATAAATGGGTGCAAAAGCACTATTAAGTATTAAAAATGTAAATAAAATGTTTAAAAAGTGCAGTCAAGGGTTTACACTGACAGCAGCGATTTGGTCCCTTGCTTCCAGAGATAGGAAAATGCAATTTTATTGCATAAAGAGATAAATGAACAAGTCTCTTTCAGTTGGACAGGTACTAATGAAATGTTACTCTTTGCTTTTTCTGAATCATTTATTAGTTCAGATTTCTACCAGTGGAAGTTTTACTCTACTCTTTGAAAGCAAGCATTCCATATTCCCCAAAGGCAATATGTTGTTCTAATTATTCTCTGCTTTTTTTTTTTATGAACCATTCCTTTAGCCATATAAAGAATTTGTAAGGAATCATGATGGATTTAGCCACTTCAAAATTTTATCAGAAAAGAGAAAATGTGATTTTCTTTTCTTTTTCATACTTAGTTGGATTGGACTAATGTTCTGCAACCAGCTAATCAAATATGTTTATTTCTGACAGCATTACTTATTAACATAAATAACAAAACTCTATTTTAATCTCAAACATTTATTTTTAGCCATCCAAAAGTATAAGTGAAGCCATACCCAGATGTAACTGAATGTTCTTCAGTTCAGTGTAAGCTCTGGGTTCTGGTTAAATGATCCCAAAGGGATTAAATGACATTTTAGAACAATGTAACCCATTTGTGCTTAATCAAAATGACCAGTGCATTTGCATAGTGCCTGTAAAGGGATGAGGAGGGCTCAATCAGTAGCATGCCAGGCTCATAATCTGCAATTCCTGGGTTTTAGTCCTAACAGTGTTCCCAACAGTGTTTCCAATGGTTTTAGTCCTAACAGTGTTCCCAACCCTGCTCTCAGTGAAAAAGGATACACTGATGGGCTTGGAAAAGCTATGTCTGTTAGATGGGACATGAAGTCATTACCCTAAGTACAGGAGAGCCGTACCTTGGGCGTGTTAAAGAAGACAATGAACAGCCTTGACAGGAGGTACCATTTGTCTCCTAACAGCTGTCCAGTGGGTCCCCTTCTTCCATCCTTCTCTGAAACTTGGGATCCTTGTGATCTGGCCATTTAACCCACCATGTGCAAAAGCTCACAGGTAAAACAACAAGCTGTATTAATACTAGCTCACATAAAATAAAAAGTTCAGTATCCCAACCTGTAGAGTTAGCACAGCAGTAACCTATTATGAAAATAATTTCATGTTCAAAGGTGGGAGCATCACAACAGATACTGAATAAAGGACGTACTACTTGCAACTGTGGCAAGATTTATAAGTGAAAAGCAAGAGCCAAATTATCTTTAGGTGATATTCCTGGTTGGTAACATTCATTTCACAGAATTTAACTGATCTTTTTCCACACCCCAACACCTTACTCTGAAAGGTACATATGAAGGTGAAACATGACCTCTGAGTAATCTGCAATAATTCGCACGATGGATGTCCTTATGGCATCTTCAATCATCTCATTAAATATATTGAGGAATATTTATAATTTAATTCTAAATATTTATATATTTCATATGTTGATTTTAATAATGTTCTAAAAATACACACTCTTAGTTTCCTTTTCCTATCAAAGGGCATGAAGATGGCTAGATTGAATGCAATTTTATGTCAACTAACTGTCAACCTTGCATTGAACTGGGAAAGTAGATATAATAAGTATTTTCACATCTGCACTCTAATAATTTGGTAGGATCATTGCATATTATTTAGCAATAATTTCCTTCTTATTCTACAATTAATCCTTTTGTTACATTACTTTATTTTCATTACAGAAAGCTTTTTCTGCTAATGGTCCATTAAAAAAAGTATACATGAAATATCAGAGAAATGTTTTTCTAAATTAATAAAATATGCTCTTCTATAAAATAGCAACGTAATAGGTGAACTGAAACCAAAGAGTAATATTTACCATTGTAAAAATATAACTATCATAATGTTAAAAAAATAACCAGTGAAAGAAAATTTCTACATATATTTTACCTTTAGGAACATCAGTAAGAAAAATAATATGCTGTGGATCGTGCCCAATACTTCTTGCAATTTTCTGATAACTTGATGCCTCTACTTTTGGTCCAATTTTTGTATCAAAATATCCATCTAGGTACTAAAAAAACTAATTTAAAATTGTTTATTTTAATTATTACTACACAATAAATGGAAGAATATCATACAATTTTACTTCCATGTAAGGATATAAAACAAATAAAATACTTATTGACATAACAAATTACTGTAATATACTAAAAGAAATAAAAAATGCAACACTTGCAAAAGGTTATGCAAATATGACAAAATTTAGGGAGGTGGTAGTATATGGAAATGCATGGAAATGATTAGGTTTGCAGGACGACTGAAACACTTGGACAGGCGCAAGCTGACGTCACAGTTGCGGAACAGTTAAACACAGATAAAGGCAACCAAAGCTCCCTGGTTGACAAAACATTGTGGAAATTGTTCTAAACTGCTAAAGATGCCCTTACGCAGACATCAGCAGCCGTTTCAACAGTTAACAGATTTTGAGCGTGGAAGAATCATTGGCTTTAGAGAAGCTGTTTGTCATACATAGATGTGGCCAAACACCATTGTACACATATGGTACCAGTGGGTTCAAGTAGGATCCAGCACACACCGACAAGGATCAGTAAGATGACGTATGACCACGGAGTGACAGGACCACCATTTGCGAAGCATGGCATTGCATGACAGATTCGCAACTTCAATGCAGCTGCAAGGACATTATAGAGCTGTATGAGAGCCTTCTGCACCATGTTCATGAATGTATTACTGCGTGGAGTGGTTCAGCATCTACTAATTATACCACTTTACCGGGTAGGTAAAGTGGTAATTTTCCATTTTTTTTATAATGATTAATTGCACAATTTCAGTGTATGCTAACAGCTGCCTGCATTTCAATAAAATGGCATTAATCCTTCCAGGTGTTGAAATTTTTTTACTATAGTGTATATGTTACCGCTAAAGTGCGGAAAATTGTTTCATTTCTCAAATTACCTAGGTAATCTGCAAATTACCTGGATAATCTGCACATTACCTACTAGGCACTCGTTAAAGTGAAAATAAGATCTTTGCTGGAACAACAGGAATGTTTCTGTACGCTTAAATTAACATAATGTTATTTATCTAGTGTCCGAGAGTAGAGTTGAAACCAGGGTCATCCCTCTGTCAACATGAATCAGTCGTCCGAATTATAAAAAACGCCCCCAAAATGAGCAGGCCAAGTGAGAATTAATCATTTTAGTGATTCGTTATCAAGAATGAATCACTTTACCGATTCGTTCTCACTTGGCCTCTGCTCATCTGGGGTGTTTTTTATAATGCAGACGAGTGAATCACGTGACACGAAGATTCATATTCAAGAGATTCACCACTATGAGAGAAACAAACTTTTGAACTTTAACGATACGGAAGCCGTTAATGTGCACATTACCTAGGTAAAATGCGGAAAACTCTTGATTCCACACATTAACGGAGCAAATCAGTTAATCTGCAGATTAGCTAGGTAATGTGCACATTAACAGCTTTCGAGCTTTAGCGGTAACATATATAGTATCAACAATATAATAATTATGGCAAAAGAATGTTCTAATAGGCAAGATTATTTGCACAAATTTCTTACGAATATATGTCACATAAGCAACACTGTGCAGGTCATGAGATCTGCTTCTCCCATTTAGAAGCATGATATTCCATTCTTAATTAGTGACAGTGCCAAATAATGTTCAAAAGTCAAATTATTGTAGTGAAACAATTAACATATTTAATACAAATATAAATCAAACAATATCAGTATATGAGCATATTGTGTTTACTTACTTCTAAGAGGCTTCCATATGTACTATAACCAAATAAGAGTTTTTGAGCCTCTACACTTCCAGAGGAATATATATAAATATTTTTCCCATCAGCTTTCCATTTCTTTAAAGCTGGTGGCACATCATCATATAAACTGAAATAAAATAGACAAATATTACCAACAAATACCAGATACAAACAAAAATATGTATAAGCTTCTATCTTGGAAAGTCTTTTTACAAGTTTGTTTCATATTGTATTCAAACTTTTTTTTTTTCATTTGCAATCATGTGTACAAAGCTAATAGCTTATCTGCAGGTTACAACAGAACAAATTATCACAATCAACTTGGGACTAGAGCCCAGACCTTAGCAGTTGAGTGTCACAGTGAGCCAATATGATAATACACCATGAAGGAATACTACTGGTGTAGCTAAGACTTGTTATTAGTTTATCACAAAAGCACAGAAATTAAAATTTTCCACAATTCAAGCTATCAATCACAAGATTCAATTTTGCAATCTTGCATTTTGGGTTAAAATGAAAGCCTGTGTAATTGAGGGCATTTTGAATACTAAGCCAACTTCCATCCATGCAACAGCATTGAAATTTTGAAAAACTGCCAAATTTCATGTTTAAGGGGAGAATTATTTTTATACACTTTTGAGGTCATTGCATGAGGGGAAAAAAGCTTTTACCCCCCTCTTTTTTTTTAACTTCAAATGGAAATCTCATTAAAAGATGTGTTCCTCTGTCTGAAAAATATTACTTAATATAAAAATTCCTCAAAACCACATCAAATTTCAAAGCTGTTGCATGGGTGGAAAAAAAAATTTTTTTTTAAAGAAGATCCCTTTTTTTTCCAGCTGATGCTGAGGTTAACTGAAGGTTATGGAAACTCTTACTACTCCATCTAAAACAATTTTACTGAGCATGAAGAAAGTTCTGGAATTTTTAAAAATTTGCATGGGTGGAAATGCTGCCTTTGCATGGGTGGAATGAGTTGTCTAAAATACCCCAAAATTTTCAGGCTTTCACTTTGATCTAAACTACTACAACTTTTTTGCTCTACTATATTTCTGGATTCAACAAAAATATTTCTTTTCCTCTGCCCCAATGCATAATTCCAAGCCATAAATTATTAAAATTCAAAGTGAATGCACAGTATTCCCTGTTAAGAAACAATAATTAATAGATTCTGAAAAAAATTCATCGCCGCCATGGCGGGAATCGAACCCGCATCTCTCCAGATTCAAGCCAGAGCGCTCTGGTTAGCGCGCTCTGGCATGAATCTGGAGAGATGCGGGTTCGATTCCCGCCGTGGCGGCGATGAATTTTTTTCAGAATCTATTAAACATAAATTATTATTTAGTCAGTAGCTTACAGATGATGTTTCTTACTCATTTCTTTTCTAATCTCTTATTTATAGTTGGCTAATGTTTGATGCAATAGTCATGATGTCTATAGCAGGCAATCACACTGGTCCAAGACATCCTTACTATTGCTATTTAGAGTCATCTACACTGCATTAACCAAATTATTAAAAAAATTCAAATTATGCCACTGGGAAAGCAGATTCAGAATTCCATAACTTCAAAAGCAAGCTTGAAATCCAAAGTGAATGCACAGTATTCCCTGTTAAGAAAGTATTTAACGCGGTAGCGTTAGCGACCTTCTCATTAACATCTGATAATCAAATGCAACGACTGTAAACGTTGCGTCTCCTTGAGTATAGATGGCGCTGTCTCAGTCACGTCTCAAGAAGAAAAACTTAAAAAGGTCAAATTCTGAAAATATTCATTGTCCGACGCGTGGTGCAAATGGTTAGCGCGCTCTGGCATGAATCTGGAGAGATGCGGGTTCGATTCCCGCCGTGGCGGCGATGAATTTTTTTTCAGAATCTATTAATTCAAAAGCAAGCTTTTTATGAGAAAAATGGGGCTAAGGATGAACTGAATATCTAAATAAAATATATCTAAACTGTGGTTTTTACCAATATTCATTTTTTAATTGTTATAAAACCTAGAAGATTTAATGGAACTGTCACTTGTCCAAAAATGTTCTTCCAAATTATTTTAAACTGAATCATTAACATGACTTGTAAAAACATAAAAAAAATAAAAAATAAAAAAAATACCCCCTCAAGCAGCTGCTTGCCACAGAGGTCTGACAGGAGCCTGTCAGTTTATATACCTTTAGCAAATAGTTAATGTTAGTCATTATTTATGTTTAATTCTGAGATCAATTTTTACTACTGACAACAATGGTTTATATCTCTGTTTCCATAATAAATATTATTTAAAAAATGTGATTGAGATAGATTTTTAATATTTCATTTACATTAAATGTCACTTTTCTTAAAAACTTATTTTAGAAGTTACAGAGCTTGGAATTTGACATTCCCTTGGCTTAACATGCAAGTTCTCTAAAACTCTGGTGGTATAAAATACGCAAGGAATAAAAAAGAGTAGAATCTTGAAGTTACAAACCTTGATGTTCAGGATTTTGATCTTCTGTGATCATCCATTTTAATACTATTGATTTGACATTTTTTGACACACTCATTAGATTTAATAAGATTCAATTCCTTTGTTTGATTCATTCAGTCATTTTATCAATGTTAAATTCCTTCCACCAAACACCACATCCATCTTTCAACTCATGGACCAGCAAGTCATTGCCAATTTTAAAATATACTATCAAAAGATCACATTTTAACAATGCTTTCATGACACTGATGATGATGGAGATGTTCCAAATTTTGCTCAATTTTGGAAAAAATATAACCTGAAAGATGCTGTCACAAATATTACTCCAGTGAAAAATGCTTTGCTTCTGCCTAGAATGAATTTGTGGCCAGGTCATGATTCCTTATTTTGAAGGCTCTTCAAACCACAAGAGTTCATCTCCAGTTGCATCAACAACAAGAATACCTCTTCAAGTTTCTTCATCTTCAACTGACTGCCTTCGAATTTCTGGTGAAGATAACCTACCACTCATCTTGATAGAATGAGACTCTCCTTAATCATTTAATTTTATTAAAAATAAACTTTTATGCTTTTTGAAGTTATATTTTATTACTGGTATTCTTAAGTTCTTGGAACTAAATATGCCCTTTACACTAATAATGGATTCTGATGTTTGTAATGATTTTATTGGCCCTAATTAATCACAAGAATTGAGACTCTACCATACCTTAACACTTTCATTCAGCACTGGAGGTGACAAGGCAAACTAAGCAACTGCCTATTATGCGCTACATTAATGGGCTTCATTTATTTCTTCCATCTAGGGCCTTGCTAGCTCTCAAGCTGCCACTGTTTTGTAAACACTTGCTTTGTAATGCTCCAAAAGTATGTTAAACTTCTTCACTTTGGACCTTTTGACTGATCCAAATTAATCTAATTTTCCAGATAGCATCAGGTGCCAGGCAATATTAATTTGCCAAATAAAGTTAAATAAGGGTTTGTTAAGTATATTATTTGCATTACTTGATCACAAAGAATTTAATTCAAAAAGATTGTCATATTATTAAAGTTAAATCTAATCAAAATCAATTATCATTGCTCAAGAGAAAAACTTAGAAAAGTCAAAATTATTCATAAAATAAAGTTTATTTCTAAACAATCAAGACTCACCAAATATTTTAAAATAATTTAAAATTCTCTGTCATTGAGCAATAAAATTTTAGAGTTTATCCTTCAAACTATTTGCATGTTGAAAGGTCTTAGGAGAAAACTCTCAGAAGCTTTTCAGAGCAAAGACAGCGCTCCGTCTTCAGTGAAGTGATGCTATGTACTGACGTTGGGTCCGTTTAGACAAAGAGCTTTATGGTTCCTTAGAAAGTGAATGCGCGCGCAAGAAATGTGGCGTGCTCCCAGTCTATTGTTGCCATATGTTGCACTGCTAGCTCAGAGGTGGCCGTCATTAGCTTCTTTTGGCTGACATTAATTTGGTGCTCCGCAAACCTTGGTTTTGCATTAATTTTTGAGCAAGAAGGTCTTTTTAATTGTATACTCACCAAATAAACTGATGAATACAATATTCTGAGCAACTAAAAGCTTACATTCTCTCAACTACTAGCTCTCTCCTCAACAACTCCATCTCTACTCAACAACAACAAAAAACTACTACTCAACAACTGACTTCAAAAACTTCTCTCTACTAACTCTGTGAACTAATGTCATTTACATGTGGCATGCAACTGACACACGTGTGTTGCATGCTGCAAAATATATTTGCATAATCTTACACTCATATTAGTGCATATTAGCAGCTGGCAATCAGGAGTCTTGGTCAAGAGAAATGATGTCCAACTGCAAATTAAAGCCTCAAAATAATAAATATAAGGTAAATAAAGTAAATCTGGTTAAGGAAATGGAAAAGTAAAAGTGAAGGGGTGACTATCATATGCAACTTTTTCTTTCAATTTCAGCTATTTTTTAACTATAGAAACTACTTTATGTGAAACTAATGAACAAACAAAATTAGTTTTCTTAATTTGTTGAAACTAGTGCTATTAAATGTTTAACCTATTTTAACTTTTAATGTCTAGACTTTACTACACAAAATATATAATAGAGAATATGTAATGTCTTTTTGGAAATTATAAATCCAGCATTTTTTTGTCTACATTTCACATAAAAATCGGCATTTTTTTAAACATACACCACTATAAATTTTACTTACTGTGCCTTGACATCCCCATTCTTATAAGATGTTGCCCACATGTGTCCTTGGAGTTGTTTCAGAGCTGTTGTCTTTCTATCTGATGACATCTGCCACAAAACATTGGCTATTACAGCTTTTTGAATAGCATTTATGTTTTCTGTTGATGGTGGTGCTGATAAAGAAGGAATCATATTAGCTCCTTCAAGATTTTGATTCACATCACACGCAGCCTGGGGGAAATAAAAACTTTGAAATCCAAAGCTTTAAATATTAAAATTTAGTGATTTTGCATTAGCAAAATATATATATATACACTGGTAAAAGAAAAAAAAATACTGAATTACATTAGCAATTAGCTTTACAAAAGCATTTAATTATACATTGTACTTTACACGTTGTGTAATAAAATTATAATACAGTTTGAAATATAAGTTCATGTACATTTTACTCTATTATTACCTGTTTCCTTAAGGCTTCTATGTCATCATTAAGTAGTGGCTCATTCCAATGATCTTTGATGAAGTTTTCCAAATTATCTTTTATATATGGGAATAATATATCCTGAAAAATTACAAAATTTTGATTAAAGGGTTAGTGTAAATCATTCACATTATATAACTGAATGCTACAATGAACTACTTTACATTTAATCAGAGAGTAATTCAGGATGCAACAGAAAAAGCATAAATATTATACAGAAAAAACAGTTAGTAGACCTGACATGACCCATAACAGTAGTTCTCAACCTTTTCTGTCAGAGACCACTTACTGTAATTTGTATATTGTGACCTATGGACACTCTTGTGGTCAGTGAACCATAGGTTGTGAAATACATGATTTACTGACCACAGGGATATGCTCAGTGACAACTTTAAGAAACAAGCATAATTTTTTTCACGTAACACAGGAATACGTTGCCTCAATGGCAAAATTTTTATGTCTATATAGAGGGAATATCCAAGGCAAACTAGATCAATGAAATGAAACTTTTCATTAAAAAAAATTCCTTAGTAGTTTCACATTATTATTACTTATTAGTACTATGCCAAAGTTATCAAGAGAGTAGACATTTGTCAGAAAAATACTTTTGTGGAAATCTAAAAATGCACACATGTAAGTTAAAAGATCAATGTACAACCAGTCCCAAGTTAAATAATCAACTAAACAAAAATGTAACAATTTTTATGCTTTAATGAATTTAGAGGTTTATTAATATTTAATTCCATTACACTGTTTAAGTTAATACTTTCATAATTAATGATGGTATCTCAATGCTACACTTACAAGTGCCAACAGCTTGTAGCTCCTCTTGTATTGCTAATTATTCTTTAGCAACACTAACTTCTTTAGTTCACACTAACACTATGGCTAAGTTATCATCAAGCTCACATTATACACATTTATGGGATTTTGTTCTGTGATCATATAGACCTTACAACACAGACCACTGGGAGCTATAAAATCTTTTCTAGAGGAAGAAGGGCATTTTTTTTCCACTATAAAAAATATGAAATTGAAATAGCTAAAAATGTGTATATTAGTTACCTAAATTTTATACTCTTGTTCAAAATTTAAAAGGATACATTATGCTATTACTTGCTTAACTGCTAATTGCAAGTAGAATTTAATATCTTAATATAAAATTTGATGATTTGTGCAAAAAAAAAATTAAAAAAAAATAGGGGGATAAAAACAAAAGCACATACAAACAAAAAATTATTGTCAGTTATCACAAAAAGAAAGGAACTGAGCCAAGAATTTGACAAGAGCATCAAAAAACTATGACAGCTTTAGAGCACAGTAAGTTATTAGTTAAGTACAATAGTTAAGCCTGTAATATTCATAGGAAGTTGTAAAATTTTGTCATTTTTTTGTAGGTCTAGATTTTTATATCATGTATTCTGAATAGTTAAAATGTAAAAAGCTTCTACTACCTATTATTAAAAATATAAATTTTTTGGAGTATTTGGCAGACATATTTTATATATATTTCTTCGATGACAGAATTCAGAATTCTTATATCTGCATCTATAAAATCAGAAACAGTGATGTTAATTTTTGTAGCAATACAAATAGTATTATATGGTTAGGCACAATGTCTTTTTCCTTAATCTCAATTTCCATACTATGAGAATTTTTCTGCTTTTGTCAGACTTCTTTAGAACAATTGAGATGTTTATTAGCTACAATCTGCAAAGCAGGTTACACATGAACTCAGCATTTCAATGCAGTTACATAATTATTGTAATTCCAATGGGAATTTAAATTTTCAGGTCTTTATCGTACACATTAAACCATAAATGCTTCACTAATACGATTCATTGGTTTTATCTTTTTAATTATTATTGGAGGCACTACTAAGGGGCAGAATTTCAAGGATATTAGGTATTTTGCTGCAATGTTAGTCTATATTTCCCCATGTGTGTTATTAGTTATTAATTACAAAAATTTAACTTTAGAAGTTTCCGGCGAGGCAGAAAATCTCGTCGGAAAATGTACTAATGTCACTAGTTAATATCGATTTTTAATTACACCTACCATGAAAGCAGTAACCCAGTATAAAATCCCCCGATTGGCTTATTTTCTTACGCTTCTATAAATAAACATTAAAAGAGTGGGAAAAAAAAAATACGTAAAAACAGATTAGCTTAAAATGTATTATAATCATACTTTTACGAAACTTATTGATGTTGTTGTTCCTTCGATGTCTAAAAGCACACATTTCACATTGTGGCAGATAGCATTCATTTTTCTTTTACAATTGAACTATATATTACTTTGACTTCTCTCGACGATGATAATATTCCACTTAACCTCTCAAATCAAACTAAATCAACATTAATGATAACAGCTGACTAGAGGTCTTGTATAGTTAACGGCATCTTGGTGATTCACTGCCATTGGTTGATTGAGTCACGTGGTTTATGGACGCCATGTTTTGTCGTACCATGAGACGAAAGCCTGAGTTAGTGTATGTAAATAAATAAATAAATAAATACCCCCTCAAGCAGCTGCTTGCCACAGAGGTCTGACAGGAGCCTGTCAGTTTATATGCCACAGTAGAAGGTCTGAGAGGATGGCAGGACCTCAGCAGAAAAACGACACACACATCCATGCCTTACCCGGGACTCGAACCCAGGTCCCTTGGATCAGTAGCCAAGCGTGCTAACCACTTGGCCATATGTACCAAGTTAAAACTTCTCAGTTGTTGTAGTTTTATACATTTCTACCACTTTTTTTTGTCTATGAAAGCTGTCATATTTTATAAATGCCTCACTGCGCTGCATTTGGGTGTAAAAATTTCAGTCAAAAAAATAAATGAATATTTTTTTTCTCAGAAATTCCATCAGAAGACGGCAAACGGCTGCAAAAGTGAAATGAGCTAACTGAAAACCAACAATTTCTTTTAAAGTTCGTTTGAAAAACGAGCTAATGTTTTCACCTTGTCGTCTGCCTATGCCAATATTTGTACGTCTGTCCGTCTCTCTGTTAACTGTTGTCTGTCCATCTGTCTTTCCACCTGTCTGTCCGTCTATAGACATTCAATTTTTTTTACTTTTAGAGCTAAATGAAAAATTCTTTTTGGGTTGGATAGGTGTCGAACAAATATTGCGATTCGCAATTTTAAAAATTTTCAATAGCTTTAATAGCGCCCTCTAGCAATGGGAAAATATGGAAAATGATAAAATTTCAAACGGATAATACAAACAAACTATTTACACTGGAAATCCAAAATTTTGGTAGTAGAGTGTTATGGTCAGAAGGTTTACAATGGCAACAAGGCTTTGCCATCTTAACCAAAAGGGGGTGTGAAAATGAAACTTTTTTTTTTCAGAGATAAATGAAACTATATATATATATTTGTTTACAGGCACTAACAAAATGTTAATGATTCAAATAATATTTCATAATCTCAGAGTTACCTGTAGATGTTAAACGTCTATGCATCAATAAATGCTTTTGTGGAAAAAAATTCGCTGACATACGGGATTCGAACCCTCATCACTCCAGAAACATGCTAGAGTATTCTATCCTGTTGAACTAATGTCGTCTCAGTAACCAAGTAGTACCTTCGTAACCTTCACATTTTAACACCAAAATTTCAAACTTCTAACATAAATACATCGTTTGGAATATTCGTTTAATATTTTGGAATTTTCGAAATTTTTCACTGTTAGAGGGCGCAATTATAACTTTTGGGAGATTCGAAAAATGCAAATTGTAATATATCATTAATACCTATTTAACACAAAAAAGAATTTTTTATATATCTGTATAATAAAAAAGTTCGATGTCTACAGAAGGACAGACAACAAAGCGAAATTATATCTTTTAAAAAAAAAAAAGCCGTAAAATTTGCTTTAACGTTTTTAGCCGTTTTCTAAAGTGCTTCCAATCATGAACACTGAAATCTGTGTCAAATATTACCCTACCCTTTTTCGGAATCCATAAGTACTGTGCAATACCATTCAGTTATGCATGCTAAACAAACCAAGCGACGACAAAACATGGCGTCCAAATTTGAGATGGCCAACCTCTACCTATATAGGGTCTCTACAGCTGACCATCAGAAGAGAATGAACAGGAATTGTTTCTTTTTTTCCTTCGAAAGAATGTTAATTAAATTTCATTTCTTCCGAATGCTCTACCAATCACAGCTGCCAATATTCTAATCAATTCTGATATAATTTAACATTTCTAAACTTTATCGCTGATGACTTTCATGTCAGTTTCAAAACTTAAGTTCCAACGAAGATTCCATTGAGAATTCCAGTACGAAGCTTCTTGCCAGTTGGAGATTTAGAACTTCTGTAGTAACACCATCTACACAGGTGGCAAATGATGGAAGCAAAAAAAAATGACTTTGTTTACAATTAAAAGCGATGCATTTAATAAATATATGATTAACAGTTAAATTGGCGCCATAATACTCGCACAAAATTCAAGGTGTCGTAATATCATGTTGAAATTAACCTTCACCACCCCGTACATGGCACAGAATAGTTTATCCGTAGAATTAAAACATGACCTGTGCAGAACGAGCAAGAACAGTTTTCTCCTTGTGATATCTGCGAAAATATGACCTCCTTATTCTATGGGTGTGGCTTGATCTAGGAGAGTTTGTTATCAATTTGTTCAATCCAGGTTCTTTACCACTGTGTCTGAGCTCAATGGGAAAAACTGATGGAAATACTTGTCTGGATAAAATGAGTTTTCCCAATGAGTGGAACTCGAACCCACATGTATCAGTTTCATGCCAAGTGTTCTAGAACACTAAACTATCACCGGCTAGATCATTTTCTTCGTCAATTATGACTTTATATTTCCCCGATTTTCGCAACCTTGTTGCCAGTAACGCCATCAGTGATCGGTAAGGCAACTTTCCAATATTGCTCTGGATAGATGTTAATGGGGATGTCACGCACACTAAAGCATGATTACTGCAAGAAAAAAAATCAATAATAAATACAATTACTACCAAAATGAACTTGTTTGTAATAGTTTAATGATCTAGAACACTTTGGTATGTAACCGGGAGATGTGTTCGAGTCCCACTCATCAGCGAAGAAATATTTTCTGCAAATTTATATCTTGGATTCTAAGTCAACATGTATTTCTACGTGTATTTACTACTGATTAACACTGCCGGGAGTCCAGCTAGGGCTGGATTGTTTTACCTCTGAGCGGCACATTTTTGCACACAATGGGCTAAATGGCCAGGTCACAAGGATCCCAAAGGCTGAGAGAAGGTTGGGGGAGAGGACCCACTAGAACAACTGTTGGGAGACAGATGGTAGCCTCCTGTCAAAGCCATCCAGCATGTTCTTTAATGTGCATAAGGTTATGGCTCTTCTGTACATGGAGCCACACCTTAACATCTCATCTGACGGACGGCGACCTTTTCCATCTGACGGACGGCGACTATCGGTGTCGCCTACTAACTGTGGGCAGGGGAGTTTTGTGAAGATAAATCTCAATGCTGGCCAGCTGGCACTCGAGCCTGGGAACTGTAGATTATGCATCTGGCATGCTACCAACTGAGCCACCCCAGCTAGGAAATCAGTAGTGAAGTGGACATGAGTATGACTGAGTACCCAACAGAAAAGACTGGAACCTGTCGCTGTCAGACGATAGAGTTGCTGGCGAATCTTGGGGAGAATAGGGTGAGATGCGTCCAAGGTTTCATGCCCTGGATTATGGTCATATTGTTCTCACTTGAGATAGGAATCTAGGATCGACTATTTGGCTTTCAATCTTGGTACTTTTGTTTCGAGTTTTATGGCAGAAATACAAATGAGGAATGATACATCAAATCCTGGTACATAATATTTGGTTATATTGTTTGTTTACATATTAATACTATTATAGTACGGTCTGTAAATAGTAGCTAGATAGTCACTGGAAGGAGAGCTATGCACCAATCCCCTTTGATGATACATAGAACCAGCCAGGCTTAGCAGCAAATGTCCGACCACGCCATCTCGTGGTACAGTCGTTAGTCCCTTTCAAAAGAGAGAATCTCTTGTGGAAGTGAATGAAAGGGGAGGGCTGCCAGATTAGTGTGGCCTACTGATCTGGAGACTATGGCTACTTTTCGATTTTTCTACCCTGCTGAGGAGTGGTCAACACAAGGCTCTGGTGCTGACCATATAAACTTAGAGGACTGGACTAAGACTCTGAGCTAATCACGGATCCTGAATTTGCGGCACTGGTGGGCTTCTCTGGAGGGAATAGATTCACAGGATATGTTTTATCAGCTAGTGGTTAATCCTGAGCAGAAGTCATCACAGGCACCATGAACCAATCAATCATCGGAAGGTTCCATGAACTCTTGCTTCTATGGGCATCGACAAATTCTATATCACATTGGAGGAAGTCTTCCAGTATAGATGGCTTCAGCCTTTAGTGGTGGTAGAACAGGTCTTTACCCCGTGCTTACGATTAGGGGACTGTTTGATATTTTCGGCATTTCCTCTCTCAATATACATAGTTTCTTTAAACATCCCACAAACCATTTTCTCTCCGTAGGTAGTTGGAAAGTGAGGACTCTGCACAGAGCTTTTTCTCTTGATGTCCTCACACAAAAATTCGATAGTTGAAATTTAGATTTAGATTTAGATATTCTAGGCTTGCAAGAGACCAGATGGACAGATAAAGGTCAGATTCTTAAAAATAATCTTAAATTTCTCTTTTTAGGGAGGAAAGATAAAAAGCATCACCAATCTGTAGGTCTGCTTCTCAGCAGACACGCCAGTAATGCTCTTCTAGGATATGAATACATTAATGAAAGGTTTCTTGCAGCAAAATTTCAGACAAGCGTTAAAGACTTGAATGTTATCTGTTGTTATGCCCTCACTGAGGATGCCGATGAGGATGAGAAGGATAGGTTTTATGGACAACTTCAGGATATTTTGAATTCTGTCAAGAAAGGAGATATTACCCTTGTTCTTGATGACTTCAATGCCAAAGTTGGTACTGACTCTGACTTTTGGGGAGGAGTAATAGGCCCTTTTGGTATTGGTAGCTGCAATGGCAATGGGCAACGTCTCCTACAGGTAAGTAAACTCAATGGATTCAGCATAACTAACACTTATTACAAACACCGCGACATACATAAATACACGTGGGTTTCACCTGATGGGCTGCATAGGAATATGATTGATTATATATTAGTTAACAGCAAATGGGCTAGTTCTGTTAGAAATACCAGGTCATATAGGGGAGCTGAAATTGGATCTGACCATTACCTTGTTAAAAGTGTCTTGCAACTTAAACTTAAAAAGTGTTGTGCTAGGGTTAAAAAATTTACCTTTAATACTGAAGCTCTGAAAGACCCAGTTATAGCTAAAGCTTACCATGATAGGTTACTTAGTCATTATGACAGTCATGGTATGCTTACTACTGAAGTTGAGGAAGAATGGGATCATTTTAAACAGGCTTTTTTGGTCACTAACAGTACTCTTTTAGGAAAAAAGGAATAGAGCAGGCAGAATTATTTGAGGGATAAGGCACTTGAGCTTATTTTAGAAAGAAAGAATCGCAGGAATGTCCGTAATCAATACCCTACTAGTCCTAATAGAAAGAATTACAGAGAACTTAATAAACGTGTAAAGGATCAGTTAGCTGCTGATAAGAATCTTTGGCTTGATGGCTTGGCTGTCAAAGCCGAGGAAGCAGTCAGACAGCACAACAACAGAGAGCTGTACCAGATGTTAATATTTTGTGTGGTAGAAAACGAACAGGTATAGCAAGCTTAGAATTGTGGCATGGAGCCAAATCCTGTTGAAATATCCCATCCTCATTAGGAAACAGCTTCTGCAGTGTTGGGACCATGTTTGCCTCCAGAACGCCTATGTACTTTTTGCTGTCCATCATTCCTTCAATGGGGTGTAGTATCTATGGCCTGGAAGCTGTGAAACATCCCCAAAATATGACCTTGGGTGGGTGTTTGGGGGATTGCTGGATGTGGCCGGATCGAAGAGGTTCTCCAGGCTTTGCTTATCCCAACTAATTCACACAGTACTGTATGTAACAGATACTGGTTATGTGCAGCATGAGATTAACAGACGAATAGGGACCTTGACTTTTGACGACCTGCCTTAACTTTTAAGAATCTATGGAGAGTGTGAAGAAATAAGCATATACACCTAAAGACTAAAATTAGACTTATAATAATTTGTTTCTCTCTGGTGTTAGTTATGGTAGTGAAACTTGGAGGCTTTGTAAACAAGATAACAGGAAACTTGATGCTTTTGATTCTAGATGCTTACTCAGCATCTTGGACATTTGATGGTTCAATTTTGTAGGTTATTATGAGGTTTGGCAAAGTAGTCGGCAATCTCCTTTAAGAAGCATGTTATGTAGAGAGAGACTCCGTTGGTTTGGCCTATGGCTGCTCGAGGAGAAGGATGATGATGATAATCATAGTACAGATGAGTTTGGGCTTGAGCTTAGCTGAGATCAAAATGAAACAGACAATTGTGTGCTGAGGATCAGAATTATTTAAATTTCTAATTTTCTTTTTGTTATTGAAAAAAAAAAGTCAAGATTTATAATTTTTTAATCAAAATTGCAACCTTTTCATCAATATTTTAGAAGTTAAATATAAAAATCATATGGTCTTTGATTATTTTTTCTCATTCTTTATTTTTAATAAATGAATGGCTTTTAGCATTTAAAATGGCGTTTACAATTGCTAATCGTTTTGTTCCAATTTCATTAAAATTTAAATTTTCTCATAAAATGGTTATTTTTTTTTAAGTTTGCATTAGATTATAACGAAAAACTAAAAAAATGCTTATCATCTATCATTTCTTTATATATTATGAATTAGAGAAATTTATCCCCAAATCAGGTTCAGACTTCGGCTTGAAGAATTAGGCTGAAACTCATCTCTAGTTTATAGCTCTCGGAAACCGAATCCCAAACAGTTGGGATTCGCTTTCCGAGACCTATATACTAGAGATGAGTTCTGGTGGGAATCATTGTTGTATCCATCAAAAAATCTACTCAAATCATGCAACGCCATGCACTGATTAAGGAAACAGATTCTTCAATAAATTCTACAGTTAATACTTTCACGATACAGCTCCTTCTAGAGAATAACGCATTGTGGACACACTACTTCACCAACAATATGAACTTTATGCTCTGATTAAAAAAAAATATTCGACAAAAAAATTACCTTTTTTACAATATGATGTGGGGGACGGGATTATCATTTTTAACATTGAGTTATAATGAATCCACGCTGGCTGTTAGCACATTGAGCAAAAGAATTTAATACAAGTTGATGCAGGATTTACTGTATTAAATTCGAGAACAATTAAGACAGCTTCAAAACAATGCTTCTCGAACCAATTTCGTTTTGAACAGCTGCACCCAAAGTAGCCGTCCTGTGACGCATTGTTAGTGCACTTGGCTACTCCTCTAAGGAACCTAGGTTCGAGTCCCGGGTAAGGCATAGATGTTCGTGTTATTTTTATGCTGAGGTTCTGCCATCCCAACAGACCTTCTACTATGGCATATGAACTGACAGGCTCCTGTTAGAATTCTGTGGCAAGCAGCTGGTTGAGGGGGTATTTATTTATTATTATTATTACATTAAAAGTGATATATTATTAAAGAATCAACTGTTTCCACCAGACCAGTAACAAGAGAGGGAAGGAAAGTTCCTCCCTTTTGAAAATCCACGAGCCCTACTAGCAAACTTTATTTAATCTGTTTCGATTTCTGAAACTTTTACTGTTTTACAATTCTAGGATTCCTGTGCATTTTAAAGCTTGTGGCTGCTCACATTTTTTATCACATTATTTGCTTACAATATTTATTTTGGTCACATTGTTTGTGATTGGTAGGTGCTAGGTCTGGCCGGTTCTGTGGATCATCACAAAGGCTTTTGCAAAAAACGTTTATGATGATCCACAGAACCAGCCAGACCTCACATCTCAAGTCCGATCACAAATAAATCCAGACCATCAGTGCATTTCAAAAGAGCTATTCTCTTCTGGGAGGGAATGCATGGTGAGATCTGCCAGAACAGTGTGACTTATAGATCTGGATTACTACGGATAATTTTTCATTTTTATTCTATCCTGTTGAGGAGTGGTCAACTAAAAATGGTTATTACTTATCACACTTTTTCTCATTCTCATCAGAGTCACCTAGCACTAGAGTAATATCTCCTTTCATGACAGAAAAATATCACTCAAAATATCCTGAACATGTCCATACGAGAGGCGTTCAAAACGTTCTTGACAAGCATCTGCTGAACAAAAACGATTGCATTTACCTCAACGAAATATTTTATGTCCTTCAAAGAACTCCCCTCCAGCATCTAAGGAAAGTTGCAGACGTCTACGCTAATTCTGGGACGCTTCTGTTGGGGAATACTCCGCAACTCAATGAATGGAATTGTAAATGAATGCATTCTGCAAGGTCTTGCACCCTATAAAAAGGCTTCCCAGCAAGTTCCTTTTCAATTTTTGAAAACAATAAAAAATTGCATGGTGCAAGATCGTGAATGTGCATGATAGGGTAGCTGTTTGATTTTTTCCTGCTCCAGATATGCTGTAACTTGTCGGGTTTTATGAGCACTGGCATTGTTATGAAGAAGAAGGTGTATGAAGGGAGGTTGTTGGACGCGGCTCTTTCATCTCCTTAACCATTTTGGCCAAAACAATGTCGGTTTAGTATTAGTCATTTATAGTAATTTTTTTTTCAGATAAGATGTCCATGCTACCACTTCGTGGGAATTGAGCATCTTCTTTCTTGAGTGAAAGTCTTGTAGAAGGATTTGGGGATGCGGTTCATCTTCAGTAACCTAAACATAATTGTAAATCTTTCTGGGAATTGTATAGTAATAAAACCATGTCTCATCACCTGTGATAATGTCTATTAACCTTTGGGGTCACTACGTTCAAACATTGCTAGCATCTGCTAACTCGAGTTGACTCTAAACCTTTTTTGTTGTTCTGACAGTTTGTGTGGTACCCATTTGGCACAGATCTTCCAGAACTTTAAATCTAAACTTATTACCTGAACGATGGCGTGTGGGTTTTCCTTAATGAATTCACGAACAGCAGCGATGGTTGTCTCGTTCACGACCTCCTTCGGTCTTCCTGTAGAGGGAGGTCTTCGAAATTCTGCCGTTCTTCTCTGAATTTGTGCCTACCTCGTAGAGAACAGGCATAATCCCCATATGCTTTGATAAATCGGCAGGATTTTTTTTCACGTCATCCCTAAGCTGCATCCTTGCGAAAACGTAAAATTTTTCTCCATCTTTAGTAGGCTCCATAGAAATAATGCCCAGGTTGGGTTGGGTTGTTTTACCTCTGAGGCGCACTTTTTTGCACACCATGGGCTAAATGGCCAGGTCACATGGACCCCGAAGGCTTAGAGAAGGTTGGGGGAGGGGACCCACTGGAACAGCTGTTGGGAGACAGATGGGAGCCTCCCGTCAAGGCTATCTAGCGTGTTCTTTAACGTGCACAGGGTATGGCTCTCCCGCACACGGAGCCACGGCTTAATGTCCCATCCGACGGACGGCGGCCTTTCCAAGCCCATCGGTGTCCCCTACTCACCGTGGGCAGGGCGGGGAATTTTTGCGGAGATAAATCTCGACGCTGACCCCAAGCCCATCGGTGTCCCCTACTCACCGTGGGCAGGGCGGGGAATTTTTGCGGAGATAAATCTCGACGCTGACCCAGCTGCGACTCGAACCTGGGAACTACAGATTACGAGCCTGGCGCGCTACCGACTGAGCCACCCCCGCCCCAATGCCCAGGTTTCGCAGACCGAACTTTATGCATCGCCAGCACAGAGAGTAATGATGAGAGGATCTTTATTTTTAACATGTAATGACAAGTTAGACAAACTTTCAAATAAGTCGAAGCTTGTTAACTATGGAGGAACGAGTACAAATCTACAGACACGTGCCAATTACTTTCTAAATGCGCTCCATGCGCAGGGCCGCCGACAGGGGGGGAGGGGGCAAAGGGGACTAGTGCATAGGGGCCCGTTAGCAATAAGGGCCCGTCAGATTAAGTGACTCTTTACTTTTTCTTACAAAAATTATTCTTAGTTAGGCTATATATATCGATCCTATAAAATTCCATAAGAACATTATTTGTTATAATATGCTTTTAAAAAGAAACACTAGTTGGATTATGACATATTATCTCATTAATAGTAGTTGAACGAACCATTTCTTAACATCTTCTTTTGTCCGCGTTAACTTACAGCATTTGCTTGTATTTTCCCTGTTAACCACCCCACCCCTGCAGCAGTAGCAAGAGTTGGACTCTCCCAAACCCAACCCGTGTGATCAGGTATATTACATTGTTCATGTTTCGAGTTCCAGTAACATCGTCTGTAGTCTGTGTGTCAGTGTTTCAAGGGGGGGGGGGGGGGGCGAGCATAATATTACATAGGGGCCCATAAATTCTCTCGACGGCCCTGTCCATACGTATTGGTTCTCGAAACCCCACCATATTTTTTGGTACACCCTGTATTCCAGTCTTAGAAAAAAGTGTGATCTGTAATATTATCTCTTTTGTAACACATTTTTTTTTTATCTCGATTGCGTTTCTTTTGTAAATATTTATTTGTTGTTATTAACGTTTTATTATTAACGGATGCCATTTGTCCTGTTTTTCGTTCACTTTTGTAATTGATTTGCAAATGCTTGTTTGTTTTCAGAAAAAATTAAAACTCTTATATTATTGATCGATAAATATGTTATTTATCATGATTTGATAATATAATATGATCATTTGATGTATATTATAAAGTATACTCATCCCTCGATTTTACACTATATATGTGTGTGTTTCAGATATTTTTATGAAACCATGTACTTAGGAATCATTACATTTATCTCGCTTGATTTAGCTATAAAATAGTGTGCAAATAATGATAAAGTTGCCACTAAAGAACTCGGGGCGGGGATGGCTCAGTCGGTAGTGCGCCAGGCTCGTAATCTGCAGTTTCCAGGTTCGAGTCCCAGCTGGGTCAGCGTTGAGATTTATCTCCGCAAAATTCCCCGCCCTGTCCACGGTCAGTAGGGGACACTGATGGGGTTGGAAAGGCCGCCGTCCGTCGGATGGGACGTTAAGCCGTGGCCCGTGTGCGGGAGAGCCATACCCTGTGCACGTTAAAGAACACGCTGGATGGCTTTGACGGGAGGCTATCATCTGTCTCGCAACAGCTGTTCCAGTGGGTCCCCTCCCCCAACCTTCTCTGAGCCTTCGGGGTCCTTGTGACCTGGCCATTTAGCCCATGGTGAGCAAATAAGTGCCGCTCAGTGGTAAAACAACCCAACCCACTAAAGAAATAGTGTGCAATATTGTGACAAGTTGCCTCTAAAGAAGAGAGAAAACACGTTTTTACTGGTCTTACCAGTAAAAACGTGTTCAGTAAACTACTAGTAAAAATTTTCAGTCTGGAAAAGTGAAGCAGATTGCATCATAATGGAAAGCATTAAAATTTTAGTGAAAGAATATAATTATAACTTAAACTTTATTGACACAATAAAAGCGCTACGTGTGATAGGTGTACTATATTCGGTTAAAAAACTTGTTTGCTGATATAAAAATTTAAATTTAAACTATGCAACACAGAAACTAAGTATGGTAACATTATTTAATTGAAAAGAGAAATAGTCATTCAGTTCATTCAACCAATACAAAACTCTCGTTGTGAACATAGGTAAACGATTTGACATTCTGAATTCAGAACTCAATTGATTATATATTATTCGCCCAATATACATAATGCTTTGTTTTATAAATTCTGGATATGCTTAATTTATAATAATTCTCTCTAATCCAATAGCATGAAATACAATAATAAATTCATCAATATGCTGAAGCACAAAAATTTGAGCTCTAAAAAATGTACAATTTGATTAATAATAGGATACGGAATTCCGTAAAGAGAGGTGAAGTGTGTGAATCTATTTTTTTTAATAATATTAATAAAAAATAAATAAATACCCCCTCAAGCAGCTGCTTGCCACAGAGGTCTGACAGGAGCCTGTCAGTTTATATGCCATAGTAGAAGATCTGAGAGGATGGCAGGACCTCAGCAGAAAACAACACGAACATCCATGCCTTACCCGGGGCTCGAACCCAGGTCCCGTAGATCAGTAGCCAAGCGCGCTAACCACTCGGCCACGGGACGGTTTAATAATAATAGTGTGTGAATAATTTTTTTAACATTAATATAAACTTTTGAAGTATATTCAACCTCTACCGTTTTCCTTGCTCCTCCCCATATAGGAAGAACATATTGTAGATGTGATTTTACACAAGAGAAATAAAATAGTAGCATAGTTTTTAAATCCATATTGTCTCTTAAAATCTGTTTAGGACATATTTTAATTTCTACACGCACACTTCTATTTTAATTCCTGTCAATACATATACCAATATATTTATGTTCCTCTCCCTCTTCAATTATGTGACAATTGCAATTTAGTATGTTTTTACACCTCAAAGAATGATATCTGATTTAATATTGATCAATATATTTAGTAGAAAGTAAGAAATTTACATATTTTGTTTTTTCCAAGTTTAATGCTAATTTATTTTGTGTTAGCCATTTATGTAACATCAAATATCACTATTAGTTTGTATTTATATTTGATCATTGCCATCTGTCACGTAGAGTAGCACAATGTCATCAGCAACTTCAATTAAATCGCTGAAAAATTGTCACTCAAATATATCATTGATGAAACAGTTGAACAATGTTGGCCTAAAACTGTACCCTGAGGAGCACCATATTTAACTAAGAACAAATTACTTAGGGTACCATCTACTTTTACTATTTTTTTCCTATTTGTTAAATAAGATTTTATCTATGTATTAAAAATTCTCTTTTCCGATATTATATAATTTTTTGCAATAGAATATTGTGATCAACCAGATCAAAGCTTTTCTGAGATATAAAATTATGGCTAAAACTTTTGTTTTTTGAATTGTTAAGAGCATTATGAACAAAATTAGTGATATATCCAAGTGAATCCAGAGTATCATTACCCTGTAGAACATTGAAAATGTTTCAGAAATTAATATAGCTGTTTTTTACTAATTTCGAGGCGCTAATCACGATTCTGACAATGAAAATTGGTGATTGGCTCTAGTTTTGAAAATACAGGAGGCTGCGTCCATATACAGATTTGATGCTTTCGCACGCTGTATGAAGCACTGAGGGGACACAATACCACAGAGCTATTGCATCATTCGAGGGAACGGAATACTCGGGAGCTATTGCATCATTCGAGGCAACGAAATACCCGGGAGTTACCTTCCTCAGTTATCGTCTGTCCATGATTGTATAATGGTGCTGTATGTGAGCTATATGCCTCGTTCTTGTATGAACAATGCAGATCATTTTTGTTACATTTGTGGCGAAGTTACTTTTGCGTCAGAGAAGGGTGAAATAGCGCCTGTCATCAAAAAGGCCTACCACCTTTTCTTGGGGTGTAAGATTGGAGATCAGTTCCAAATAACTTCCATTCTTCTGGAGATTATTTATAGATTCCTCGAAATTAAATATGAAAGCCGTTCTTATACACCAGTGTCTCGCAAACTGTGTGCCGCGAGAGATTTTCAAATTGACACTAGATATTCCAAAGATTTCATTTTGACTTGACTTGTGTTATCGACGTGCTTTAATAAAAATCTTTCAGATTTTATCAACTGGGATCTTGTAAGTATTTATCAAGCTTTTTCCAAATTTTGATATTAATTTTTGATTATTTCAAGCCATAGAATGGACAAATATTTAAAACAAACACCGAGTTATGATTAATTATATTTATTATTATATTTATTTTAAATAAAATGCATTTAACGAAACTTCAATTTTCCTCTTTTTACGTAACCATCAAAAATTCTTTTTTAGGTGTGCCAAGGAAAAAAAATTAGATTCAGTGTGCGGCAGAGTAAAAAAGTTTGCGAGACACTGTTATACACAATGGGAACGTGTTGCCTTCTGTTCCAGTGAGTCATGTTGTTAATGTGAAGGAAACTTATGACAATGTGAAACAATTACTTCAATGCATAATGATTTAAAAGCCATTGCTCTTTTGCTTGGACTACAGTTCGGATATACAAAAGTAGTAGGGAAGGCTGCCTGGCGTCTTTTTTTCTATACGGCCCCCTAAGCATCTCCTCCGCCCACGCAGGCGTCGGTGGCTTGGGGAGGGCTTAATTTTTGGGAGGGGGATGCCGACCCCCTCGCAGGTGGCTTGGGGAGGGATTAATCGGTCCCCAAAAAGGCCCCCTGGGGAGGGCTTAATTTTTGGCTTCCCACGCTGGCGTCGGGGGCTTATTTTTTTTGTCAACCGGAAGTGCCGTCCCCCACACGTGTGTGTTGGCGGTGGGGAGGGGATGTGCCGTCCCCCCTCGCATGTGTGCGGGATGGGGAGGGCTTAATCGGACCCCAAAAAAGGCCCCCCTGGGGAGGGCTTTATTTTGGCTTCCCACTCTGGGGAGGGGGTCGACGGGAAGTGTCGTCCCCCACATGTGTGTGCTGGCGTCGGGGCTTAATATTTGGTAGGGGGTCGACCGGAAGTTCCGACCCCCCTCGCAGGTGTGGTCTTAAATTTCTTGGGCCCCCTAAAAAGGCCCCTGGGGAGGGCTTATTTTTAATGACCGGAAGTGGCGGAGATGGGGAGGGCTTAAGTTTCTTGTGCCCCCAAAAGAGGCCCCCCCTTAGGTGCGCTTATTTTTAACGGTCGGTATCGCTTGTGTTGGGAGGGCTTCTGTTTTTTTGTTACCCTTCTGATTGGACATTCACCCCTTCTGCCCACAATTTTTAATAGGGTGATCTCATTTTTCTGTATTTTGGTTGGATGCGTCCGTCCCTCATTGGTGGAGGTTTCGAACGAAAAGTTGCTGCAGGGGTTCGGGAGCCACAGTCATGACGTTGTTTTGGAATCCATGCAGAAGTATGGGTGTGAGCACGATAAATTAGTGCCTGCTGAAAGTCCGTAAATATGGATATCCTGTACTTGATGGGATCGAGAGTGACGACCTGGTAGAAACAGTGAACCCAGGTATGCTAGACATTAACTGTTCTACAGATCCGTGTGAAATCTGTTGTGTGCTCGATTTAGATGGCTTCACCGTGAAAGGCGAATTCCTGACCCGTGAACTGGGTTATTCGAACTGCAGGGGTCTGACCGGTGTCTACAGATTCGACCTTTCCTTAGTGATGTACATTACTCAGAAGGACTGGAAGTGCATCTGTCACGTGTCCAAGCACGTCACAGGTCTTCCCTTTTATCCCCGTACAGGTGAAGTGGTGTGGGAGTACGACTGTCTGGACGATATAGTGCGACACATCCACGAAAAGTGCCGTAGACCCTTTTCTTCTGTCGTCACTTACAAGGGCGGCCCCCACGAGAAGCAGTTATTGGACAGACTCGGTATACCCTCGTTCGATCTAGAAAAAATCGGCTGTCCCCGCTTCAAAGACCTTCCTAAAATTCCTGGAACGGAGTGTGGTTACCACAAGGGACGTGACGTGCACTGCGCCCAAGCCGAGACAGCCGCATTCAGCACATGGATGAACGCGTATATCGAGAATACGAAATGGACCGGTCGTTAATTGAGCAGCCCCACGGACAATTAGAGGCTTTTCCTCTGTGGAACTTGTTCGACTATTTTTCCGAGGATGTAGAACCTGTTAATGAAGAGCCTGTTGAAGAGGTAAGCCAGCCTCGTTTTAAACTGTCGGGCGTTCCTGTGACACTGCCACCAAGCCCAGTTCCGGTGTGTCCCCCACCTCTCAAACCCAAACCTAGGCGTAAGATGACCTGGAAGCCTATACCTCCCAAGTACGTGGATTCGCCACTAGAGGCGCGACCTTCTCCATCTAGAGGGGAAAAACGTGTCGACTCCCCCTCACAGCAGAGACTTAAATGCCTGAAAACTCTGTAGGACAGTTTTCGCTATGCAGCCTGTGAGTGCACACACCTACCCTCTCGGAGATGAGATTTTCGTCCTGCCTAGACTGTACCGTGAGTGGCTCCTGGTCCACGTGCGCCGTTACTGTCGCTACTGTGAAGGAGGCCTACTTTACCCGACGAAGGAAGGGGTCACTCTATCCCTCCCGGAGTGGCAGGAATTATTAGCGGTGTCGGACAGAATCGATATCGCTAATACCACCGAAAGAGAGACTTGGTTCGTGACGACCAACCTGCAATTGTGCGGATACTGCCATAGTGACAGGAGTCGACGTCTCGACATCATCAAATTGCAGAATGGTGCGTCATCTTGCGGTGTGAACCTTTCCGTGGTCCAGTGGGATGAAATGCATAACCGCCGCGACGACGTGAAGAACAGCCTGGATCACCATCGCAGGTCAGATGTTAATTTTCACCTACGTCATGCCATCGCCGAGCAGAGAGACCTTCTACTTGCGTTTCTTCTGACTCCCCCGGCGGAGGGGAAAGGCCACTTGATGCAGTTATTGACGGACATTGTGATGCACGAACTCGTTCAATCCTTGTTACCCGGTTCTAGGATTATAGAACCCGAGGATAAAGAACTTTGTCTGAACACTTATTTGAGTGATGCAGTGCGCTCATTGAACATTGACGCTATTGCTAATGCCTTTGTTGACACGGCTTGGGCCCGAGACCTACTCTGTTATGCAGACGACGCTTTCCTTTCCTCTCTGACCTATAGTGACGTGTTAAAGAGTGCGAAAGACGAACTGTATGCTTCCGACAATTGGTACTGTAAATAAAAGTACGATATTACCTAACAATCAGTGTCTTGTGTTTTTTCTGTGACGTTAGAGGTCGCTGTGATTTGTGGGGACTACTTAACGACAGAGTGGGGGGAATCGCATCATTTTGGTCGGTACATTTGCCTGAGTGGACATCAGATTATTTTTAAAGTATTATCGCAGTGGACGAAAAAAATGCTGTGGGTTCCGAGTTACCGATTCTGCCTGGTGGAGGGGGGAACAAAAGCGCTGTACTACGACCATCCGGTCATTTACACGTCGAGAGAGTTGTGTGAAGAGGCTGCAGACTGTACATCTATAGACGTCCCCGACTCCCTGCCTATCGAGGTCTGGATTAAAGAGGGAAAGCTACTGCTGGGCGATGAGCGCCGCGTTGGAAAAAGCTTATTACGATCCCAAGAACCCTGGCAGCTTTGGGGGGTGAATTGATTATCCCAGAGTACTGGACAGGATCCAAAGACAGTCAAAGAATGGTTATCGGGTCAGGAGACGTACACCCTCCACAGACCGGCCAAGAGCAAATACCGGAGGAACAAAACATACGTGACAGGGTTGGATCAACAATGGCAGGCGGATTTAATGTTCGTGAAAAACATCGCACGGTTTAATGATGGCTACGGATACATATTAGTCGTCATCGATATTTTATCTCGCTATGCATGGGTGGTTCCGGTGAAAAAGAAAACGGAAACGGCTGTGAAAGAAGCATTCGAAAAAATTCTGGCGCAGGTACGTGAACCCTTGACTCTGAATACAGATCAGGGGACAGAATTCACGAATCGTGTATTCCAAAAATTCCTAAAAGAAAAAAACATTCACTTCTTCGTGTCTTATAGCGACAAGAAAGCTGCTCTGGTAGAAAGACTGAATTGAACCCTGAGAGAAAAATTATGGCGTTATTTCACTAAACATAAAAATTTTAGGTTCTTGCACGTTCTGGACTCCCTAGTGAAGGGGTATAATGCTTCCAAGCACCGAGCTCACGGCTTTGCACCCAAAGACGTGGATCTCTTTAACGAGAGCATCGTCTGGGAGAGATTATATGGAGCTCCAAAGCAGACAGAACCTGTTCGTTTTAAAGAGGGAGATCCCGTGAGTCTCAGCAGTCTGAAACTTCCGTTCAAGAAAGGAGCATCACAGCAGTGGACTCGAGAGATATTCCGTGTGAGTAGAATCGTACCTAGAACACCCCCTGTTTACGAAGTGACAGATAGTGATGGTAACAAGATACGTGGAACTTTCTATAGCCAGGAACTACAGAAAATAAAACTTCCGGAACTCTACGCTGGGGAAAAAATCTTGGATAGCGACCGGAAAAAAGGCGTCTTAGTGAAGTGGCAAGATTACCCCACCCCTAGTTGGATACCTAAAAAATGGCTTTCTACCTAACCCTCCCTTCTACGGCCAGCAGTGATATTTATCCTCATAACACGCAGACGGATTACATGACGCAGCTGGCACAGCCTGTGGCACTAAATGGGGAGTGGGAAGTCGCTCTAACCGAGATCCACATTCCAACGAGCTGGTATAATATCGACGAGTCGAATAATACCTTCACCACCCAATTCAGATGGTTCCCTCGCATCCCTCAAAACGCTATTAAGGTTGCCCTAAATCCACAATACAACGGTCAGAAAACGAAGAGAGACGAGATTGTGAAAGCCATCCAGAGTCAGATACCGACCGATATCCAAGTGGAGGAACATGATGATTTGTGGGTGTTCCATATAGGCACCCGCGATTATGGGCTGGTGTTTAAAAAGGAAGCCACGAGTTTCAACTCTTTCTTCAACATCGACGACGTGTACATGGAGACGCCTCATTATGGAGGTTTTGCGTGTGACAGTGGGAGAGAGAGGGAGAGAGAGGGGGTGCCAGAGGAAGGTGACTTTTTCATCCCTGATGCAGACACATTTTATTTTTATTTGGTTCCACACCCCATCGTACGAGGTCAAGAACATCACATTCCCACAGGACGTTACGAAAATGCAGAAGCGATATTTTCTGTCATGTTGCAAGCTATACCTACCGAGGATAGAATAAATTTCGCCTTCAAGAAGCAGGCTAATAACCACGTGAAAATCGCCACCCAGGAGGGCCATTATCTGATATTTCCACCTCATTCCAAAGGTTTGGGAGAATTGCTTGGCTTTGATAAATTTGGACAGTTGTACAGTAACGACGTAGCCAGATATGCCATTGATATTAATGCAGGTATATCGGGTATTTATGTGTACTCCGACCTGGTCGCCCCTCATTTACTAGGTGACACTTATGCAGAGCTGTTACGTGTGATTAACCCCTCCACGGCGAATAACGAAGCCATAGTAAAAATTTTTACAAGTCCCGATTATTATCCTCTGGCTAGGAGCGTGTTCGAGAGCGTGAGAATATTTCTACGGAAGGACAGTGGGGAACCCCTATCTTTTAAGTACGGTAAAGTGTTAGTCAAGTTACACTTTCACCATGCGGGTCAAATTCACAGAGCCTAGCACAGTCAGCTATCTGAGTTATTACAAGGCTCAGACGGGTGCAGGGGTGTTCAGAGGCCCCCGATATCAAAGAGGTGGAGGGCTCGGATCGTTTTTCAGGAGTATCGGACGCTTCATATCCCAATTCTGAAACCTTTAGCGTTCTCACTCGGTAAACAAGCAGCCAGGTCGGGAATGAAATTCGCATCCGAAGTCGCGAGTGGACGTGACCCGAGAGAAGCCCTTAAATCGAACTTGAAAGTCTGCTGGAAGAAGCAGGACAACATTTACGAGGCAGAGGTATAAAATGCAAGAAGCAAACCCGAATCGCCAGATTGTCAAAGAGACGTTGTAGAGTACAGGACGTTTTTGTAAAATGAGCGAAAGGATCCACAGCATGACCAGCGACTGTGCCCTGTCGGAACTCGACCTGTTTGCCGTACCCCCTACTAATTCGCAGAACGAAAGAGCCACGTACGTGGCCTACCAGCTTCTTGCATCGTTAGAAGGAAATACCCCTCTTGAATTTAACGTCGTGGGCGGTGACGAATATATCGATTTATCCAGATGTCATTTACGGATCAGAGCAAGAATAACAGATACGGTGGGGAACCCTATCACTGACGCAGCAATGGTTTCCCAACGAATAATTTCCTACACTCTCTGTTTAGTCAAGTCGACGTGTATTTGAACGAACAGTTAGTGAGTGGCAGTCACAGTCTTTACCCCTACAGAAGTTACCTGGAAACATTACTGAATTACGGTAATGACGCAGTGAAAAGTCATTTAACGTGTGGACTGTGGCATCTGGATGCCGCAAGCAAAATGGATGAATGTGGCGATGTTAACCTCGGCTGGAAGACGCGCAGAAATTTGGCGGGATCCCGCTGTGTCGAATTAATTAGCTGGATACACAATGATTTATTTCTTCAAGACAGATATCTACTGAACCACGTCGATCTCCGGATACGCTTGACGAGGTCAAAACTTGAATTCTACCTGATGACCACTGAAGAAGACCCTGGTTACAGAGTGAGGTTTGAGGAAGCAGCTTTCGACGTTAAAAAATTCAAGCTCGGTAGCAGTAGGTTGCTAGCGCATGCGCAGATGCTACACACGACCCCGGCAAAGTATCCCCTAAGGCGCGTGGAAGTGAGATCATTCACGCTGAGTCCCGGAATCACCTCTAGCACCAGAGATAATTTATTCAGCTCCCAGATGCCCCGAAGATGCATCATAGGACTGGTGGACTCTGCCGCAGTGAACGGTGATTTTGCTAGAAACCCTTACAACGTCAAACATTTTAATCTGAATTACATGGCCTTGCACGCTGATTCAGAACAATTCCCGTCTCAGCCGCTGACCCCCGACTTCCCTAATAATCAATATATATGGTCCTACCAGTCGCTACTGGAGCCACTAGACGTGTGGAAAGATAATAAAGGGATTCAATTCGGACGCTCCGCCTATCCGAAAGGGTACACCCTGTTCGGGTTTGAATTGGGTTCCAATGGAAAGCAATGTGAAGGCTACTTTAACCCCATCAAGACCGCAAACTGCCGTTTAGAGATAAAATTCGGTGCACCTCTAACCGAAGCCTGAGCGTGATTCTGTATACAGAATTCGACAACTTGCTCGAAATTGATCACCAACGTAAAATCCTATTCGATTTCTCGGCCTGATGGACGCGTTTCAGCTGACGCAAGTACTCCTCAACGACCCCTTCACGAACCCTCTGTTCTTGGGGGTGTATGCCAGAGACCAGTTACCGAAAATCAAGAAGAAACCCTGTCTCTTCATTTTTAATACGAACATTTCCACTTCGAGTGGAGAGCACTGGATAGCCGTTTACGTGAACAAGAGAACTGTAGAACATTTCGACCCTTTAGGATTCGAACCCTCCGTAGAAGAATATTACAGCTCTATAGGGGCAAACCGTGTACTGTACCCCACGTTACCGCTGCAGGCTCCGACCTCCACAACCTGCGGTATTCACTGTCTGTATTTTCTCTTTCTGAGATCACGAGGAATGCCCATGAAAAGATTCCTGAAGGAACGTTATTCGTGCGACCTTGGATTTAATGAACTGCTGATGGCGTTATTTAACCAACTGCTGGAGTATTAAACCGCCTTTACCGATCATGCAGTCACCGAGTTCAATTGTTTGCAGCCCAAGTCAGTGTGGGAAAACAACGTTTGTCTTGGACCTCATTCGTCACACAGAAAATGTATTCACCCCCAGCCCCACCAGGATCATTTACAGCTACTCATTATGGCAGCCAGCCTTTGAACCTTTCAAACGGAAAGTGGAATTTGTGGAGGGTTTCCCCGACCTACAACTGAATGCGAAACAGCATACCCTATTAGTGCTGGATGATATGTTCGTGCAAGCCGCCGGTGATAATGGAGTGGCTGATTTATTCACAAAAGGCTCCCATCACCTCAATGCGACCGTCATTCTCATCATGCAGAATTTATTTTTCCAAGGTAAATGTGCGAGGAATATCAGTCTCAACTCCCATTATTTATTTCTGTTCAAGTGTCCCAGGGACATGTCGCAAATCGGGTATCTGGCAAGACAGATGTTCCCGGGGAGTCTAAAATATTATTGGATGCATTTAAACTAGCGACATGGAGACCCCACGGTTATTTGCTGTTAGACTGCACGGTGAACACGTCAGACGATCAGCGACTCAGGAGCAGGATCCTCCCCAACGAATATCCAGAAATTATTTACATGAGGAATGAAGATTAAACAGCAGGGCCCCTTTCTTCGCTACCTGTTGAGCGCTCCCCCTAAAAAGCGCGCATCATTATTAAAAAACGCCAGTGACAGCGAACTCCTCGCTCTGTGTGAGATCTGTTTTAATTTAGTGAGAGCCAATCTTCCCATCTCGGGCTCCGTGCTTAAAAAATTAGCGAAACATAAGTGCGTCATCAGAAGACTCGCGTCGAAAAAGATTAGCTTGAAGGCTAAAAGAAGCTACCTGAATCAGAAAGGGTCGGGATTTTTATTACCTCTACTGGCTTCAGTCGTGCCGCTCATCACAAATTTATTCAAACAATGAGCCTCACAGTTAAAGCGGTAGAAAAACGTCATCTGAAGACGAAGACAGAGCAATTAGACAGCGACATGCAGCGAATATTGAATACCCCCGGTAATGCTGACGATAAAGCCTCTGCTTATCTCGTCGTTTTGAGGAAATATTTACAATACGCTCGAAAAGTCGAAAATCCTAACGAAATAATATTGACGCCAGGACTGTCGCAAAAGGATATCATTGATATGGCTCCTAAGGGGTTCAAACGTAAAATTCAAGAGAGGATAAAGACTACCAGAAGCAGTGCGATGGGATTCCAGAGGACGATTGTTACATCAGGGGAGCCCGGTGTTAGGATCTCACATGACCGACTTACTGATGGAACCGGTAAAAAAACAACAAAAATCTGATGTCCCCGGCCAGGAACATTTCCGTCAAATGCTCGACTGGGAAATATTTTAATGTGTACGGTTAAATAAAAATGTGTGAACGTTGATAACGTCTCGTTTTTTTTCATAAGCAACTACCTTTCAATAAAATCATAAGCAACTACTCCCTACCTTTCAATAAAATCATAAGTAACTATTAATAAGCAACTACTCCCTGTCTTACACTACAACATGGACCGAATATGCGTTCCCACACTGGGTCCGGATGTGGTAGGGATCAAGTAACCTGCTAGGGGCCCAGTTCGGGTTCGAACCGTGGTCTGTCAGTGGAATATACGCGTTCCCACACTTGTACCGGATGTCTGGCTTCGATGTCTGGACATCTGTTAGGGGGTCCATTACGGGTTCGCCAGCGGTTTTTGAATATACTTGGGAGCGTTTTCACGCTCATTCGCCATGCAGTACACTGTTGAGGCAAGACGACTGACGCTCCATTTCCCCGAGGGGTCTCTAACGGCGGGTCCGTGTAACTGTAGTTGTCACCTACAGCTACGGCCCCGTACCCCCGATGGACTCAGGTCCGGAGTGAGACAACCGTCCCCGATCCCAGAATACGAAGTGATGGTGCGATGGGATTTTCGCCATCGTCAGTGTACGCTGACTTTCGTCGCCGACGCGCTAGCGACTCTACGAGGGTGCACGCAATGCCTGTGCTCCTGCCACCGCATGCTCTCTCAGCCTTCGGGAAACTCAGCCATCTCAGCCATCTCTCAGCCATCGCTGTCCAGTCTCAGCCACTCTCAGCCATCTCTCAGCCATCGCTGTCCGCAATCTTGCATCCGGGGTCAGAGTGCCGCTGATATAGCCTTAGTGAATTTACCTGTGCCGGACGATGACGTAATGCCGCCTGCGCTACGCAGGCGGTTGTGCTAAGCGCAGGAGATCTCGTGAGGTCTTTGCCACCTGTGGTGTTTCTGTCTTCAACCCTCTAGTCTTGCTTTTCTTTCCCACTTCCGCCATCGTCTTCCTTCTTTAAAAAGGCCTTTTTAAAGGCCACCCAATTTTGATAAAGGGTTGCCCTATCGTATAAATTATTTTACTAGGTAGGAACGTTCAGTTTTTATATCTCTTTGGTTATTTAAAAAGTTTTGATGTCATTTACTGTTCTATTCATTACTAAAAGCTTTCGTAGTAAACCTTAATAAAATGGATTATGAGTCATGTGAATACATTTTAGCATGTACAGCTTTATAATTGTCTAGAGCAAAAAGAACGCCCCATTGCGTTTCACTTTAAGAATTTACGTTTTTATACTTGTGTATTATTACGTATTAAGAATTTTATATATTTACGTTTGATATATTATGCTTTCCGATATTTCATATATTATTCTGGTATTAATCATTTTTTATACTTTCATATATGATACTTGTGTATTATTACGCCTTAAGCACTTTTATATATTTACGTTTGATATATTATGCTTTCAGATATTTCCCCCCTTTTCATATATTATTCAGGTATTAAGCATTTTTATACTTGTATATTATTACGTCTTAAGCATTTTTATATTTACGTTTTATACTTGTGTGTTATTAAGTTTTTCCCCCTTTTCATATATTATTCAGGTATTAAGCATTTTTATACTTGTATATTATTACGTCTTAAGCATTTTTATATTTACGTTTGATATATTACGCTTTCAGATATTTCCCCCCTTTTCATATATTATTCAGGTATTAAGCATTTTTATACTTGTGTGTTATTAAGTTTTTTCGCCTTCAGATATTTCCCCCTTTTCAGGTATTAAGCATTTTTATATATTTACGTTTGATATATTATGCTTTCAGATATTTCCCCCCTTTTCAGGTATTAAGCATTTTTATACTTGAGTGTTATTAAGTTTTTTCACCTTCAGATCATATATTAAGTTTTTTTCATATATTAAGTTTTTTCAGCTGGATTATTAAGAATATTTATGTCTTCAGATATTATACAGTCGGATTACCCCACAGGTTCCACCACGTGAGGCTTCAAAAGTAAGTGAATTTTTCTTTGTAGGAGAAACTCATAGATCACAGGGGTTTAAACACATTTATTTCAGATTAATAACTTGAACAAACAGCGTATAACAAGTATTCGTGCGTCTTAGTTTGCACAATATTTCACATCATAGTATGTTGAATAAAATCAGTACGTTGAATAATAAAAAAAAATAAAAATAAATACCCCCTCAAGCAGCTGCTTGCCACAGAGGTCTGACAGGAGCCTGTCAGTTTATATGCCACAGTAGAAGGTCTGAGAGGATGGCAGGACCTCAGCAGAAAAACAACACAAACAGCCATGCCTTACCCGGGGCTCGAACCCAGGTCCCTTAGATCAGTAGCCAAGCGCGCTAACCACTCGGCCATGGGACGGAACTACGTTGAATAATAGCAGTAGTATAATAGACGTAGTATAACATATTTAAAATGCAAACCGTAATACTATTTACAAAAAACGAAGCATTATTTACAATATGTGAATGAACCTGTGCCTGGCAATAAACCCACATCTGTAAGGCATGACTTATTTAAAATAATTGTATGATTTACAAAACCGTATTTAAAATAATTGCGCAGCTTAATTTAAAATAATTGCGCAGCTTAATTTAAAATAATTGCCTGACCACATTTAAAATAATTGCGTGATTTACAAAAACCTGTGCCTTATTTAAAATAATTGTATGGTTTAAAAATATGTGCCTGACCACATTTAAAATAATTGCATGATTAACAAAACCTGTGCATGATTTAAAAATGTGTCTTATTTAAAAATATATGTTGAACCATGCATTGTTTTACCATGTACAGATCTTCTTCCGTGTCAAATCCTCTGCTTTAAGCAGAATCAAAAACTGCTTTATAATTCCATGATTTAAACAACATTTAAAATAATTGCCTGACCACATTTAAAATAATTGCATGAAAGAAGCATTATTTAAAAAATATGTGCAGAAAAGTCTGAAAGTGGCTAAAGAATATGAAACATGAACTGGTGACTCGCTGTCGGCAACGGTTAACAGGAATTTAGACTTTTGTAACCGAAAGGGAATGTGGCACTTTGCCCAGGTTTTGTCTTGTTAAAATTAAAAGAGAGTTTTTTATGGAAAGGGTGGTTGGTGAGGGTGGCCTTGTGTTTGTCAATTTGTACATTGAAGGGAACGGGAAAAGTGTTTGGGGGCTTCCTAGAATTAAATCGTGGAGAAGCTCCGAGGTGTAGCGTTCCCTGTTATGAACACTCAATTTAAATCCTTTCACACGGGTGATAGTTTCCCCGTTCGAAAGTTCCAGGATGTAATTTTTCGGGGCTATGGAGATGTACCGATCTATAGTGGTGTTTGAGCCATACTGATCGGTAATCTCGTTTTTAAAATAGCCCATAAAATCGGAGGACTCTGGAATGAATGTGTTGCCGGGTGAAGTTTTAAATATGCACGAATCCGTGTCGGCATAGAGGGCTCGCTGTTTTAATTTGGAAAGCATGTCTAATAGAACGAGCCTCGCCTGGGAAGTGACAAAAGAGGCTACGACGACACTTCCTTTCGGGTTGGTGGGGGTGAATTCTTTTGCGGGTCTGTAGGTCACTAGGATATGATCCGAATTGACTGCATGAAGGTCGGTGAGAATTTTGGAGCGATCATTCGCTAAATCCAATAATTTTATGGGGTCGTCGATGATCTGAGACACTGGTCTAGAAAAATATTCCGATACCTTGCCCCACAGGCTGTTGAGTGTTGATTTACTTAAACTTCGTTTGGTTCCGTTATACTCAACTTCCTGGGGGTTAATTCTCACCCCTTCTGCCTGAAAGAAATCTTCACAGAATTTTGCTTTTCCTTCGTCTGTGTTAACGTTTGAAGGGAAACCTGAATATTTTTATTTGGCTTCTAAAAACGTGTTGATGTATTTGCCAAATAAGCCGGGATCCTGGACGGTGTAAGTAATAGTTTCCGAATAGTGCCAAACATCGTGAATTTTGAGAATTTTGTAGCCTTCACGGACTGCTTTGTATAATTCCAGCGACACATAAGAGGTGGTGAGAGCTCTCTGTGCTTTGGAGTGAGTAGAGGGGTCTACTTGTGCTAATTCTGCACAAGTGCTGCACAGAGGGAACAACAGTTTGTTGCGGCAACGGTAGGGGAGTAGGGGGATATAAAGATCGGTAGGAGGAAGCACCGTGCAGTGGATGATGCCGAAATATGCGTCAGGGGTGTAATCAAAATTTTCGGTGATCCTCCTGGGGTGTTTGACAGGGAAACCCCCGCGCTTACAAATTGCGGGGTAAAGGGAGTTCACGTCGAAGTACTTCACGGCACAATTTTCGACCTTCGTGTCGCAAAACAGGAGAATATCTCCATTCTCCCACCGTAGAGGAAGGAGCGCCCGCTAATTCTCCTTACCTCTTCTGTCTGCTGATAAATGCGCGCAGCGGTGGGATCTGTCTTGAGTAGCCGGTCGAAATCGTGCTCCCAGCATACTCTGTACCTGTAATCAGGTAAAAGTTGGCGAATGCACCGCTCTCTCTATCCAGGGTTCTTAAATAATTTAGAACCATGGGCTGTCCTGTGAGAGGGTGAGTAATGCCGGGATTGAAGCATTTGGGACAGGAGTGAAAATAACATCCCGCAAAATCCAGAGCCTGCTTGGTCTCCCTACACAGACCATCCAAAAAATAAGGACCAACTTTGGCTTCACCCTCTGCAGAGCGCGCTGTCTGCAGGGTGAGATTCTCGGACTCTTCTATGTAGGCTAACCAGGCAAGGCCTTTCCTACTCTGGCGGTCGTCCGAGGAATAACCGTTCGAGGGGTAAACGCCAATCACTCCTTCGGGCATGAATTTCTGTCTGTAGACCTGCAGACAAGCCGAAGAGAGAGTGATTTTAGAAAAAGGGTCTACCCCAGTCATCCCTAAAAATTCCGTTCGGTAGCTCTCACAACCTCGTATTAAAGTGTGCACGTCAGATTTACAGTACGCAATCATTTCAGATTTAAAATCCCAGTGAGTCCCCTGCACTGTTCCGTACCACTCATGGAATGCTGAAGCTTCTCCTGGGGTCATGTACTGGGGTTCAAAATAATGGGCTTCGGGGATGGGTCCTGAATAATTAAAGTTTTGCCGTGTGCAAAAAGCGTGGGGGAAGAAACCTTTTTTAACTTCGGTGATGCCGAAAGTTTTAGGGAAAGAGCGAAGAGGAGCCTGAATGAAAGAAAGAGAATCGATAAACCTGATTTTGAGGCCGGGTAAATTAAGAAGAAGAATTTTGTTGCCGTCAATTCCGGCCTCAGGCACTTACGATAGAGGTAATTTAGAATCGGAATAAAATCGAATCCTCTACCGTTATGTGCGAGCAAAGTGATAGCTTTAAATTTAGGCTTACCGTTGACGACAGCCAGCAACCAGTCCATGAAGTCGTCGGTGTGGGGGAACTCTTCATATTTCCATACACCGTCACCTTCTTCATAGGTGACGATGCACAGAATAGGGGTCAGTATACCGTCTGCTTCTTCCACCGTTTCTATGTCGAAATAGAAACGGCAGCCTGTGACTTCACATTCTTTAGCCACTTTCACACACTCTAATTCTTTCTGCACACACTGATGGGCAGGATCGGTGGAGGTATCATAGGTCTCCCCACAGTCGAGGCACCGGTGCCGTTTTGCACAGGTGCCATTTAAAAAATGGGTGGTCAGGAACTGTTGCCCTCTGAAATAATAGTGGCACAGGTCACAATAAATAGAAGCCCCCCTTTTCCCACAGTCGGACGTCAGACATGAACGGCAGACACCTTTGCAGATGTGGGGCTTGTTAAACACAGGCTTCAGGCACGGGACGCAGAATTCCTTTGCACGGAAGTATCCCGCTGGGCTGGTGACGATGGAGAAGTGTCTGTCGTCGTGCAGGAGGTAGATGATGTTAGGCGCCTCCTGCTTCCCGGCGAAGATGACTTGGAAATCGTCCTGTGCCCCGAACACGATGATCCGGTATTCAGGGTACAGGAACAGTTGGAATTCTTGGATTTGGATCAACCTGCACTTGCCCTCTGGGATCCCGGAGGCCTTACGATGAAGAACCTGTGCCTTGTCACATTGACGTGGGCGCCAGTGTTTGCAGAGGTGTTTGAAGGCGGCCTCTGACATCACACCTTTCTTCTTCATACTTCTTTCATTCCCTACTTTTCTTCTTCCTTCTTCTTCCTTTCACCTTCTTTCACCTTTCTTCTTCCTTCTTCTTTCATTCCCTACCGACGACGAGGCTCCGGGCGAGGCACAGGTTATCGTCATTGGTGATGGTGATCACGCTCCCTTTGCTGTTGTTAAACGCAGCCAGGTCCGCCAGTGGTCTGCGTCGTGGTCCTGGGGTATTACGTCCGTCTCCGGAACGTTCCAAATTAGCGGCGGCAAAGTCGAAGAATAAATCTTCGTCAGTGCCCACCGCTTCATTGGAATTTAACACTTTTTCGATGGTGTCCATGAATTTTCCTGCCGTGACCTCGTTACGTGTGGTCAATGGCAGGTTGATGGGGTTCTGGAGGCACTTGGAGTGCACGCAGACCCGCACGTGTGTAAACTCTTCTTGGGGCAGCAGTTCCTCAAAAGTGTTTTGTTGAACAGTCAGAAGAGTGTCCATAAATTCTAGAGGTTCCACACGGTCGAAGTTCGTCATTCGGACCGTGTGGGACGTGAAAATCGCCTTGTATTTGGCGGACCTGAAATTGCTGGAGCGCGTCACTACGTAGCTGGGAGCCACACTTGCCTGCGCGATGTCGGGCGCAGGCGCAGAAGATGCTGCAGCGGTGGGGATGCTGGCTCCCGCGTCCTCTGCTGCTGTGCTTCGGGCCCTTCTCCGTGCTGTCGATGCCTCTTTAGGCTGAGGCGCTAGGTACGGGGCTGGGCGGAGGTGCTTGGATGGCCGGAGGTATCTCTCGGCAGGACGGAGGCCCTTGGCTGGACAGAGGTCCATGGCTGGTCGGTGACACTTGGCTGTCCGGAGGTGCCTGGTTGGCCGGAGGTATCTCTCGGCTGGTCGTTGGTCCATGGCTGGCCGGAGGTGCTTGGAAGGCGGAGGCATCTCTCGGCTGTCCAAGGGTCGAGCTCGAGGACCGCAGAGTTGATTCCATCTCGGTACATCTCAGTATATCGTCGAGCTCACCCTGGATCCGGCTTAACGACGCAAGTTTCTCATCGAATGACAGCTCCATGACGGAATAACGCGTCCCAGGCTGTGCGGGAGATTATAAACCCCAACAATGCGCATGCACGGGTCCTCCCACCTCCCACCTACCGCCAATGACATTCATTTTTTTAAAATTTCGTTCCCGCCTCGTTTCTACCTGCGTGGGCGGTTTCCGTCAATGGACATTTTCAGCAAGAATCTGTGTACAGGAAATGGGTCTCTTCTCCCACGATCACGTGACCTCCCGTGGCGTCCTTTTTTTAACATCCCTCCTGCATGGTGCAAGCCAAATGCTGATACGTGTGGGGGTAAGAAATGGGGGTGTCATTACAAGAAAAAATCAGAATCCCACGGTCATCCCGATGCCAGGAAAAGCATACGGGTGGGGGGAGGTAGCCCTCCCCAGCCTGCGTGGGCGTTAAGCCCTAGGCCAACACGACCGTTAAAAATAAGCATATCTATGGGGACCTTTTTACGGGGCCAAAGAAATTTAAGCCCTCTCTGTCTCCAACACTTCCGGAGAAAAATAAGCCCTTCCTATCAAAGCCCATCCCGACGCCAACACAACTGCTAAGGGAGCCGACACTTCCCCGCCGCCAACACACACATGTGGGGGAGGACACTTCCGGTCGACAAAAAATTAAGCCCTCCCCAACACACCTGCGAGGGGGGTCGGCACTTCCTCCCCCACCGCCAACACACACACGTGTGTGGGGTCGACACTTCCGGTTGACAAAAAAAAAAGCCCTCCCCAGACACCAGCGTGGGAAGCCAAAAATTAAGCCCTCCCCAGGTAGGCCTTTTTTGGGGTTCGATTAAGACCTCCCCAACACACCTGCAAGGGGGGGACGGCATCCCCCTCCCAAAAATTAAGCCCCCTCAAAAATTAAGCCCCCGATGCCACCGACGCCTACGTGGGCGGTGATGACGTCATCGTGTGCAGTGGACCGTGGAGCTACTTCCGTCCCCAAGCATAGGTTGGTACTACTTACAAAGTTCTGTTGCTTCCTTCGCGAATGGAATAGCAGAGACAAAGCATCTCATTATATGAAGAGAATTTGGCTTTTTCGACCATTAGTAGAGCCAGGGAAGAAGAATATACAGCATCATCCATACAATCCATGAAGATTTTGTTACCACCTTTACACATAAAATTGGGCCGACGAAGAATTTTGTCTAGGTTATGGATCAGACGCAAACTGCCTTTCTGTACCTTCGACAGAAATTTTCAAAACTTAGTGATGCAAAGACAAAAGAGGGTGTTTTTACCTGTCCAGATATTCATTCTCACTTCCAAATGATGAGGCATTTGATTGTATCATCACTGATGATGAACAGAGAGAATGGCATATCTTCTGACAGGTGGCAACGGCCTTCTTAGGGAATAAAAAAGCAGAAAATCACAAGAACCTTGTGGAACAACTGCTGTCCTCATCAGAGCCGTCTTAAGGAATGGGAACACTGGGCAGTTGCCCACGATTCTGAATTTCGCAAAAGTTTGTGTTGATGAATCCTCGCTTTACAGCATGTTATTTTATGTTTAAACATTGATTTTGTTAATAGTACCAATAAATCTATAGGCTTAATTTTATAGACCGTGGCATTTTTATTCCCGTAGGTGGGTGGGTAGGGTCCCAGTGTATTGCTTTGCCCAGGGACCTACAATACTGTTAAGACGGCACTGGTCCTCATATCACAAACTGGGATGTATTGTATCTTTGAAAGTGTGTGGCGCTATGAGTGATGAGCACGGAGGAACGTTTTCATCAGGAAATTGCTACAATTGAAAAGAGATATTGAGGAAGATGGAGCCCATCATGATTAGCAGATTACTGCTGGGATGTGATACGAGATCTCAAGATTTGGTATATAAGCACCAGATGATGAGGCGGCGTTTGCTGTAGACCAGGCTGTCGTGGTCACGGGTGTGTCCAACCCACTTCTTCAGGAAACATGCATAACAGGCATGTTTCCTGGAGAAGTGGATTCGAATCCCACTCATGGCAAAACCCATTTTTTTTCAGCTCATTATTTCATGAGTTCCATGTCTACAGGACGTATCCTGTGATTCTTTACTACTGATTTATTGATTTAACGCCCTGAGCGTGAGTGACAAATATTAATTCCATCTCTAATGAGGCAACAGAGTTGTCCACGTCCAAGATAGATGGCGCCACTGTGCGAATCAAATAGAATAAATCCGGAAGGTTTATAAGGTCGCATAAGCTGAAAAAAGGTTAGCCATTGATGGAGTAGTGGTTAGCATAACAGGAGAGATGTGGTTCGAATCCCACTCATGGTAAAGCCCATTATCCAAATTATTTTTTTCTACATTTTAAGCAACAGGTTTTACGAAAAGGCTTAGTAACGCTACTAACCTATGTTTTGGTACAAATATTTCGCAGAGTTTTACTTATCTTCCTATTGCTTTTCACTCGACACTTGTCGTCGCTTCTCGTCGGTTTGTTAATTTGTAAAATTTGTCAAAACACTTGTTCCACCATATCTTTCGAACGCGATGGACAAACTTAATGATTTATGTGAATGAAAGCTTGTGACGTGGGAAGTGTCATAGGATGTGACAAACTGACTCTACATTCTTTCTTCTACCTAAAAAAGGGGAAATATGAAGCTGAGGTTTGTTCTGCTTTATATCACGAACGCGAGTGCTGAAAGTAACAAGCTATGTGTCAAATGAAAGTTTGTGACATGCGCAGTGTCATAAAAAAAATACTCCTTCAAACAGCTGCTTGCCACAGAGGTCTCACAGGAGCTTGACAGTTTATACGCTATAGGTCTGTGAGAATGGCGAGACTTCAGCAGAAAGACAACACAAACATCCGCCAGGGGGCACGGGTCGCTTTGCACAGTAGCCAAGCACGCTAACCACTCGGCCACGGGTTATAGGACATAAAATAATTTATTCCCATGCTTTCTTCCCTCTTCCCCTAAAAAAGGGAAAATAAGAAAATGCTTGTTCTGCTATATCTTCCGAACGTCAGTGCTGAAAGAACAAGATATGTGTCAAATGAAAACTAGAACCTGGGAACTGCAGATTACGAGTCAGGAGCGTTACCGTCTGAGCATCCCCGCCCCATTGAAAGCGTGTGACACGGGGAATGTCACAGGTTAAAAAATTTTCGCCCTTAAAAGGGGGTTGGGTTGGGTTGTTTTACCTCTGAGCGGCACTTTTTTTGCACACCATGGGCTAAATGGCCAGGTTACATGGACCCCGAAGGCTCAGAGAAGATTGGGGGAGGGGACCCACTGGAACAGCTGTTGGGAGACAGATGGTAGTCTCCCGTCAAGGCCATCCAGCGTGTTCTTTAACGTGCACAGGGTATGGCTCTCCCGCACACGAGCCCACGGCTTAACGTCCCATCCGACGGACGGCGGCCTTTCCAAGCCCATCGGTGTCCCCTACTGACCGTGGGCAGGGCGTGGAATTTTCCGGAGATAAATCTCAACGCAGACCCAGCTGGGACTCGAACCTGGGAACTACAGATTACGAGCCTGTCGCGCTACCGACTAAGCCACCCCCGCCCCCCTAAAAAGGGGGAAATATGGAAACGATTATTCTGCTATATCTTCGGAACGTTGGAGCCGAAAGTAACAGACTATGCGTCAAATGAAAGTTTATGACATGTGGAGTGGCACAGGCTATAAAAATTTCCCCCTATTCCTTCTTTCTTCGTAAAAATAAGAGAATTGGAAATTCTTTTTAGGACTTTTTTTTAAAGTATTTTTCAGGAAATAGGAAATTACTCTTTTTGATTTTATTATATTTTCTGAACTCGAGGGTCTACAGATACAAGTTAGGTGTCAAACGGAAGCTCCTGTGATGACCGTTGTAGACTGCTTCAAGTTATGCCCTCCACCATTCTCCCCTCCCTTCAAAAGAGGAGGAAAATTTCGCGGGGTCCGACCTTGACGAGTTATATTTCAAATTAAAGCTTGTGGCATACAGAATGTCATGAGTTACGTCAAACACACTCCATAAAAAGAGGGAGGAAAAATGTGGTCGATGTTTATGAGTCATATATAATAATAATAATTTATTCCATGCAGGGGTTACAATAAAGCCAAGGTACAAGTAATTTTGGATATTAATTTAAGCGTTCAAATGCTTGAAAGTTTAGTGACAAAAAATAGTGATAAAAATGTTTTAGTGCAAAAAATAGATACTTCCTCAAGCAGCTGCTTGCCACAGAGGTCTGACAGGAGGTTGTCAGTTTAATACGCCATAGTAGAAGAATCTGTGAGGAAGAAAAAAAATAAATAAGTAAAAACTTTCATCAGACCTCTGTGGTAAGCAGCTGCTTGAGGGGGTATTTATTTTTTTTATTTTTTCTTACCTACCTTCCTATGTGGGCCTTAAAAGGTAGAAAATAAACCTAAAGCATAACGTTGGTGCAATCAGTCACTGAATTCGTATTCACCTCAAAGGAAGACAGGGCGCCGGTTTATCTACTCAAGATGGCCAGTGCCCTATCTTCCTTTGAAGAGAATACGGTTGGGTTGGGTTGTTTTATCTCTGAGCGGCACTTTTTTGCACACCATGGGCTAAATGGCCAGGTCACATGGACCCCGAAGGCTCAGAGAAGGTTGGGGGAGGGGACTCACTGGAACAGCTGTTGGGAGACAGATGGTAGCCTCCCGTCAAGACCATCCAGTATGTTCTTTAATGTGCACAGGGTATGGCTCTCCAGCACACGGGGCCACAGCTTAACGTCCCATCCGACGGACGGCGGCCTTTCCAAGCCCATCGGTGTCCCCTACTGACCGTGGGCAGGGCGGGGAATTTTGCGGAGATAAAAGTGAATACGAATTCACCTCAAACTGTGAATTGAAGTGACTGATTACATCATCGGTATGTTTTAAGTTTATTTTCTCCTTTTTAGGGCGCGTATAGGAAGGTATTATTTTTAATTTTGAATTTTTTTTCTTCCCTTTTCACAGTCCTATTTTGTTCTTTTTTTTTATCACCTTGCCAAGTGCGTTCGAAAGGAAAACACTTCAAAACATTCAAAAGAATTTTGCAAAACACAAAAATAAAAATCTGGGGACAAAATCATTAATAATTTGTTAATTTTCAAAGAAGAGTAATTTACCTTCATATTGCTGAGACACAGCCATTTATGATCCACTGATACTCATTCTTTAGCAGGTGTAATAATGATTATACTAACGAGAAAGAAAAACAACGGTTTAGCGCATAAATAAAAAGCGAACACCTACAACGCGAACAGGAGTGTCTATGTTGTCTCTTGGGAAATGTAATACTTCCTGTTTGCAGGAGAGAACTTTATGCTCTGCAGGGGACGACGCTTGAAAATGCTTGCTTGCTGTCTACTGACAAATGATGAACTACCTCTTCAGTGTGATAACGCCACTAGAGCGATGAGCATTATGATTCTATAAGCCCAATATATTAACTGCAGTGTCACGTTTTAAAAATGTTTTCGCATCTGGTAAGTTTTGTCCTTTGCCTTGTTTGATTTTATGATTTATGTCAGTAAATTCCCTTCCCCAACCTTCTCTGACTCCTTAGAGGTAGCTGTAACCGCTATTTAGTCTATTGTGTGCAAAAAAAAAAGCGCCGCTCAGAAGCGAAATAACCCAACTTTTAAAACAGAATCATGCATTATACATTGTTCACACAGCGTTTCATACTATTTCATTTATGCATATATCATACTGCAATACGACTAATGTTATCCGAAAACAGTGGCGTACTTTCAAAATATGCTTGGGGGTGGGGGTGGGGGCATTTCAGTTTGTTTTTTTTCGGAAAGGTTAAAGAAAGGTAATCAATAAATAAATATTTAAATAAAACCAATAAGTAAATAAAAACGTGTATATTTTGCACCGTTGCTTAGGAGTTATTAAATGTTTCAAATGCATAGAAATTCAAAAGAAATTTGAAACGTGAAAATATTTTTTTTTTTTTTTTTGGGGGGGGGGGTATTGAACTCCCCAAACCTCCCTCTCAAATACAACCCTGTCTGAAACTGAAAACAAAATTAAAAATTGAGAAACTTATTATTGAAAATATATGCAAAAAAAGTTTGTTAATATATGAAATATATGATATGAATACGAAAACAAAAAAAATTAAAGAAATCAAAATTAAATTTTATTAAGTAAATAAATAAAAAAAACCTATCTTCCTATGTACATCTCAAAAAGGCAAAAAAAAATGAAAAGTGAAGCATAATAAATAAAAATAAATACCCTCTCAAGCAGCTACTTGCCGATGGGGAAATCATTCGCTGAATTCGTATTCACTTCAAAAGAAGATGGCTTCGGCAATTTTTGTTAAGTAGGTAAATCTGGCCCTATCTTTCTTTGAAGCGAATACGAATTCAACGAGCGATTTTACCATCGGTATGCTTTTACTTTTATTATTTGCGTCTTTAGGACGCACATAGGGAAATTATCATTTCTTAATTTCTTTAATTTATATTGTTACTTTGTCACTAAAAACACTATTTTCAGCTTTCATTGACATACAACTATTAAGGCTTTTTCCTTCCCCCCTTTTTTTGGGGGGGGGGAGAAGTGGGGTGGAAAAGTTGGGTTGTTGTTGGGTTGTTTTACCTCTGAGCGGCACTTTTTTGCACACCATGGGCTAAATGGCCAGGTCACATGGACCCCGAAGGTTCAGAGAAGGTTGGGGGAGGGGACCCACTGGAATAGCTGTTGGGAGACAGATGGTAGCCTCCTATCAAGGCCATCCAGCGTGTTCTTTAACGTGCACAGGGTATGTCTCTCCCGCACACGGAGCCACGGCTTAACGTCCCATACGACGGACGGCGGCCTTTCCAAGCCCATCGGTGTCCCCTACTGACCGTGGGCAGGGCGGGGAATTTTGCGGAGATAAATCTCAACGCTGACCCAACTGGGACTCGAGCCTGGGAACTACAGATTACGAGCCTGGCGTGCTACCGACTGAGCCACCCCCGCCCCAAAGTACTACATCCATGCCTTACCCGTGGCTCGAACCCAGGTCCCTTACATCAGTAGCCCAGCGTGCTAACCACTCGGCCGCGGGACGGTGTGTCAGGGCTGGATAATTAATAAATTACGCACTTCCCTAGGGGCGCCAATATAATAGGAGGATCATCTTTAAAATGTGACATTTTATTCATTTGAGAGCAACGAAGTTTTGTCTTTTTCCATTCTCAGTAGTATAAAAAAGCTAGTTGCAAATATTCGTTGTTCAAGAGTAGTTGAAAGAACTCTCTCTTCTGTGATTGTGAGAATGCATAGCATATTGTCAAACATATTTGGAACAATAATATTTATATTTGGACAGATAAACCAACTGTAGTGAAACAAACAAAGGGATTTTTTACTGAGATATATTAGGATTATATATTTGGGGCATTTATACGCAGGGCGGAAAATGGGGGTGATGAGTAAGATGAAATAAGCAATTAGTACCCTTTGAGTTGGGTTGGGTTGTTTTACCTCTGAGCGGCACTTTTTTGCACACCATGGGCTAAATGGCCAGGTCACATGGACCCCGAAGGCTCAGAGAAGGTTGGGGGAGGTGACCCACTGGAACAGCTGTTGGGAGACAGATGGTAGCCTTCCGTCAAGGCCATCCAGCGTGTTCATTAACGTGCACAGGGTATGGCTCTCCCGCACACGGGGCCACGGCTTAACGTCCCATACGACGGATGGCGGCCTTTCCAAGCCCATCAGTGTCCCCTACTGACCGTGGGCAGGGCGGGGAATTTTCCGGAGATAAATCTCAACGCTGACTCAGCTGGGACTCGAACCTGGGAACTACAGATTACGAGCCTGTCGCGCTACCGACTGAGCCACCCCCGCCCCAGTACCCTTTGAGAATGCTAGTAAGGGTAATAGAGGCAAAAAAATTAATAAGCTTATGTATTATTCATGCATTTTTCAAGAAAATTTCAAACATCTCTAAAAGGGTATGGAAAATGTTATACTGCAATGAAAATCCAGTCTTTTTTTTTTGCTTTTTTCTCTCTCGATTGAGTTTCTGTCCCCCGTTTCTTCCCTTTTTTTGTAGACTCGGTCTTGCAGTTACACGTTATGTGAATCGAAAACTCCATGTAAAGCTCTTTAACTTTAAAAATTAGCTTTTTGTAGAAAAATGTCACAGGAGATAAGTTATAAAAAATTAATTATAATCAAATATCATTGAAGATTTTTAAGATTGTATACATTATGTGTTAAAATATGTTGTCATTACTTTGTTCCTGTGTTAAATATTGCAATAAACTTGATAAGCTGATTGCTCTTGGGTTATTTAAAAAAAAATACCCCCTCAAGCAGCTGCTTGCCACAGAGGTCTGACAGGAGCCTGTCAGTTTATATGCCATAGTAGGGGGAAAAATAATCAAAGCTATATAAATCTCGATTTTAAGCATTATTTGTTTAATATTTAAAATTGTGGAAGCTGAAATATTTGACAGCAGGGTTGGGTTGTTTTACCTCTGAGCGGCACTTTTTGCGCACAATGGGCTAAATGGCCAGGTCACAAGGACTCCGAATGCTTCGAGAAGGTTTGGGGAGGGGACTCACTGGAATGGCTGTTGGGAAGCAGATGGTAGCCTTCCGTCAAGGACATCCAGCATGTTCTTTAACTTGCACAGGGTATGGCTCTTCCGCACACGGGCCCACGGCTTAACGTCCCATCGGACAGACGGCAGTCTTTCCAAAATCGGTGTCCCTTATTGACCTTGGGCAGGACGGGGAATTTTGTATAATTTGACAGCAGACGCTTCTGTGTCATTCGGTCTTAAACTGCTAAATTTAAGGGAATTTCAATTTACTTCTGTGACATTTTGTTACAAAAGGCTTATTTCATAATTAGGAAGCTTTGAATATTACTTTCCAATTCATACAAAATGGAAGTATTGCATTGCTTTGATGATGTGACGTAATTTGGATATTCCAGAACAAAAAGTTATCGCAATATTTGGCAATAAAACTGTATTACTTATGAATAATATTCCCATATCCGTTTAGATTATTATTAGTTCCTTTCTTATAGTTATGAAAGTAAAAAAAATTGCAGAGAAATTTTTTTCATTTTAGAGAAAATGTTTAAAGAAAACGATGGGACTTAGGCCGCACCACTGTTTTGTGACTATGTAAGGGGGAATGTGTATAATACAGGCCCTGTTTTTAACCAAAACTGCCCAACCCAAACTTAGAGAAGACCGGTTAGGAAATTAACTATATTCTTACAGAGCTGCAGGAAAAATTCTCTATTTAAAATTGAAAACATTCATTAATGTAATGTAATAATGAATCAGAAAAGAAAATTATATTTTTAAGGAATGAAGAAAATACATTGATTAAATAACAAAAATATACGTTTTTAATGAGTACTATGAATTCCCAAAATCATTTAGTTATGCACACGAAAAATGTTTGGTCAAAAATTTGGAAGAAATGAACCAGATTTAGTATATTCGTTTATAAGCCGTAATTCTTTGGTAATTAAAATAATTTAGGAATTTATTTATATATTTTTTGGGAGTTTGAGTGGGGCGTTTTCCGAATCCCACAGTTACAGGAAAGGTTAAAATGATATGCTACATGAAATAAAATTTTATGGTTGTTTTTCAAATTTTTTTTAACGTTTAGCCGGACATATACTAAGGAGCTAAAATAAAATTATACAAAGATAATTATTTTGGATTTAAAAACAGGTAGACAAATTTGCGATTTTGTATAATAAGAAGACCGAATTTTCGGGGGGGGGGGGGGGTTGGACACCCTTGCTCCGCCGTCTGAGTAGTTATGTTCCTGATTTTCAGGGTAGGGAGAATCTGATCTCTTCCCAGCGAGATCGGGCTCTGGGTTGGGCAAAGTATTTTGTTAACCTTTAAAAATAGAATCTTTAACATAATGGTTGTAGCCCGACCCTAAGGCATATCCCAACGGTATCGACGACCGTAAAATAAATATGTATAAATATAGCTATTAATTGTATTCTGTTGTTTTAGTCACATTAGCATTTTGTTTTGGTTGAATTGAATTTACTAATCCTTTACGGAGATATTTTTCATTAAAATAAAAATTTCAAAAGGAATTGCTACAGAGATATCCTGAAATTAAGATTTATAAACTTGTTGAGCTTAATACGTTTGACTTTCGTTGGTTTCGTTTTCGTAATATGTATCTGGTTGGAATAAATCTAGAAAAAGCAAAGTATGACTAATCCGATAATGCTCCAACGTCTTCTGTTGATTGCGTACACTCGATCCATCGTATCATGTGATCACCTACCCTCCAGTAAGCATGCGCACTGCATCTTTACATGGAGTTCTAAGTCGGCATTGCGAAGTTGATCTTTCGTAGGAACGTTGCTGCGGATTCGTGAAGTATATCTCTGATTCTGTTACCGTCAATTTTGTTCGGTAAGTGATCTATTCCGTTAAGTGTACTTTTTATGCTCTCTGTTACCTCATTTTGGTTTTATATTCTACGCATTTCTGCTTAGTAGGCCTAACTGTAAGCCTCTTTTATGTTTCTCATCGCAGTGGAAATGCTCAGTTATATTAGTTTTACTTGTTTTCCTTCTGGATTTTTCCATGCATGTTTAAATTATATTTTATGCAATGATAGTGAAATCTGAAAAGATAAATAACCGACTAACTATTTATAAGTAATGTATAAAATATATTGTAAAAAACTATATTTTAAATTTTATTTTCCTTTTACTAAAAGAGTTGATTTAATTGAGTAATAGTATGTAGGGTATTACTTTTTCAACTGATATCTATGGAAGCAGAAAAGCATAATGCATTGGCTTGCCCTAAAGGGAGTGGTGTCATGGGGGGGGAGGGCGGCGTGAGGGGGATGGGAAACTATCTCTTGAATTACCTTTCGGATGATTCATATCCAATACTGTCCTGGAAAACGAGCCATTACTAAACTGATCGTAAATGTTGCAAATCGCCCCTCTCTGACCCATTGGAATATTTTTTGCCATACATGAGTAATGAACTACTTGTTTTTGTGTACCAAATTATATGTACTATTGCAAAGAAGAGTTGTACTGCATAGAATTGTGATAATCAATATTTACCCACAGTATGTTTGCAAATTAATTTGCAGGAAAACATTTCGTTTTAACCTGGAAACCTATTAATGATACCACAATCTCAAACAATTATACATTCTTAGCTGGGAAGGATTTAGGCACTTCTAAAGGATTTCTTGTTACAGCAAGCTAGTTTATATTCAGATATGTCTCTTCATATAGATGGTATGTATGCTTGGAATGATAGAATTGTGTAGTTTCAGTGCATAGATTTCACGAAGGAAATTTATTTTGATATAGAGGTCAATGCCTAATATTTATTTTCTGACATTGGTAGCAGCAAGAAAATAATATAAAGTTTTGCAGGAGCTTGCAAAATCAATATGAGAAATTATATAATGGAAGTTACACAGTGAGTGTGTAGTACAATTTGCAGAGTTCGCTACATTTTTGCTAAATGATTTAATAATTGCAAGATTGATATCTAGTGTTAAGTAGAATATTCTAATAATAACAGGATATTTGCATTTTAAAATTAAAAAAAAAGTCTTTGGTAGTTTCCATTTGCAGGAGATGCCTATCACAAAAAACAAGAAAAAATTTTTATTAACAAAGTGTTCTAATTGACTAAAATCATCAATTGAAATGTATAAGGGGGGACCTACTTATTTTGCCAATACTTTATTATAGAAAATCGATGCATATTTCATGTTAATAGTGAGAAATTATAAAAAGCAGAAATTCAGCAATTCTTTGTACCAATCTAAAGAAAACAGGTCAAATGATAGTTACACCAGGAATGTAACTACTGATTATGCAGTTAAAGACCCACCCAAGTCAAAGTTTAATTTTATTAATTTTCCATTTCTTACTCAATGAATTTTTATTTTAATAAAAAATGCTTGTTAATTATTAATCTGGTAATAATTGTACACTTTTGTCCCACTGTTAGTTATAGTTGGTCATTTAGCTATCTCTTGATTTGCTGTTCCAGCTAAATGCTTATTCTCTCAAATATTTTGCATTTTGTTTATCATAATTTCATAAATATAAAGCATATGCTATTCATATGTAACAAAAGTGTTAAAGGATTAATACTTTCTTTCAGGCTCGTAATTTGCAGTTACCAAGTTTGAGTCCCGCCTGGGCCAGCATTGAGATTTATCTTCGCAAAATTCCCTGCCCTGCCCTTGGTCAGTAGGGAACACCACTGGGCTTGGATAGGCCACCATCTGTTGGATGGGACATTGGTCTTTCCAAGCCCAGCAGTGTAGCCAACCGGCAGCCAGGTATGGCTCTCCCACACTTGGGGCCATGGCCCTGTGTGCAGGAGAGCCATATCTTGTGCACATTAAAGAACATGCTAGATGGCCTTGACGGGAGGCTACCATCTGTCTCCCAACAGCTGTCCAGGGTCTCACACAACCTTCTCTGAGCCTTCAGGGTCCTTGGGACCTGGCCATTTAGCACATTGTGTGCAAAAAAAGTGCCGCTCATAGGTAAAACAACCAACCAACCAACTTTTGTTTTTTACTTTTTTATATGTATGTGCAATATTTTTGCATCCATAATTTACTAAAATGTACTTTTTTATATTCACCTTAAAAAAAATCAATAACTCAATGCATACTAATAGATGGGGAAAAATAAAAATTTTCCCCCAGGCACCAGTTTGATACAGAAATCAGATAGAATAGAAGCGTGTCATTATAATATACCATGGAGGTCTATAAAGATGACAAGACCTCAGCAGAAAGACAACTACAAAAAATACTGTGCCTTTATCCAGGGCTTAAATTCAAGTATCTTCAATGTGGAGCCATGAGTATTCAAGTATACATCCCATGCAAGTGCAATTGAACTGAAATCTAAGTTGTTTAAATGGCAAGCAATTTGTGGTCAACCAGATAAGCACACATGCAGATGTCAAAGAATTAATTTGTGACTAACAAAAATGCATGTAAATAAAATAAATATAAATAAATACCCCCTCAAGCAGCTGCTTGCCACAGAGGTCTGACAGGAGCCTGTCAGTTTATATGCCACAGTAGAAGATCTGAGAGGATGGTAGGACCTCAGCAGAAAAACAAGACGAACATCCATGCCTTATCCGGGGCTCGAACCCAGGTCCCTTAGATCAGCAGCCAAGCGTGCTAACCACTCGGCCACGGGAACAGCTGAAAAATAGTGTGCCACTAATCCTGGGTTAACTTATGAAGTGCAACCTTAGACTGTTTGCAATATATGTCATTGTATTTTGCTGATTGTTTGAGTTATGGACAGCCTTTTCAGTATAATAATTGAATAGAGTTGCAACAGATTTGCACAGAAACAATCAGGATTATTGTGTTGCAAAGTTTTTAATAGTCATGGTTACTGCACCTCACCATTACTATAATTATTTTTGTCTGCAAGCAAATTAAGTGTTTTTGAGCAAAATGTAACTTAAACAGCTTCTATAAAAAGTAACGTTTATTGAACATTCTGAAATAATGCTTTAAGTTACAAAATCTATTAGTCCATTCAACAAAACCTATTGGGTATTCACTATCTAGCCGTTTTTGCCAACATTTTTCCCCTGAAGTAATGGACTTGCAGCATACTTCCTGTAGAGTTCTTCAATGGTTTCCTTCTTTTCAGCTTCAGGATAGTTATCCTGATGTTTGGCTGGTCTTATTAGATCAAGAGAACATTAAAGCTGTACTTGAGTGTTCTCTTGAAGACAAAGGACTGTGAGGTAAAAATTCCCATAGCAAGAAGATCTAACAAAACCAGCCAAATAAGATCAGGATAACTTGTCAGGACAACCAAACAAGATCAGGATGTCTTGAACCTGAAAAGAAGCAGCCATTGAAGACTCATTAGAAAGTATGCTGTTACTCCAGGAAAAAATGGGTAGGCAAAAACAGCTAGATAGTGAATATCCAAGAGGTTACAAATGACAGCTGTGAGTTATGTAATACATTCAATAAAAGTTCAGTTCTCTATTAATACTCTGAGATGTAAAAATACTTCAACAAAAGTTATAGACTATAATGATATTAAGTTAATTAAAATTGTGAGCTAGCATAATGTTAACAATTGCAAAACATGCAAATATAGCATGCAAAGGATGTAGATGATCATATTACGTGTTGCAAGTCGTATAGATTGTTTCGCCTTTTGCTTGAAATGGAGTGTGTAAGTGATTATTAGTCCTTAGTGATGTAAAAGGAAGAAAGTGTGTAATGTAAATTTCTGGGGAAATAACAGAATGTTCATTGTTAATATCATAATGGCAAGTCTACTGTTTTATTGGGTTGGCTTGTTTTACCTCTGAGTGGCACTTTTTTGCACACTATAGGCTAAATGGCTAGGTCACAAAGACCCTAAGGGCTCAGAGAAGGTAGGGGACCCACTGTACAGCTGTTAGGAAACAGATGGTAGCCTCCCATAAAGGCCATCCAGTGTGTTTAATGTGCACAGGGTATGGCTCTCTCAGAATCAGGGCCACGGCTTAATGTCTCATCTAACAGATGACTGCCTATCAAAGCCCATCACTGTTCTCTACCGACCAAGTGCAAGGAGGGGAATTTTGTAGAGATATATCTCAATGTTGGCCAGTTAGGACTTGAACCTGGGAAATGTAGATTATGAGCATGGCGTGCTATTGACTGAGCCATCCTCATCTCTATTTTATCAGGTGAAGAAGCACATTGTTGTATTCACCTCAAAGAGATGACTTCCAGTGATGTACTAGTACCTTTTTGGTAAACTCCTTTGAATAATGAAGACCCATGAATGATTAAACAGTACTAAAAAGTTTTAGCTACATGATGAAATATCCAGGCAAATACTAACTTAATATAATGATTTACATGAGTTATTTTTACCAAGAAAGTTGCAAAAGATTAATTGTAGATCCAGATAAATTGTAGAAAATTTATTCAATTTTTGGTTTTAGAAAGTATTTGATAAATGTTTAAAGAGTATTGAGGCTGAAATATTTTACAGTAGATGCTTTTGCCACGTTTGTTTTAAGTACCTTTTTTAATATGAATATTTCAGATGAATTTTTAAAAAATGAATTAAATTTTAACCAGACAAACAGTATTATTTGAAAACTATTTATTAACAAATTGTAAAATAAATGTTATATCAGGAGAAAATGTATATGATAAAAACTATTATACTTGGGGAAAGGGTTTAAATATCATTGTGGGAAACAAGTATGAGAAAAAATTTTGATCATTTTTCTTTGCTTTTAAATCTTACAAGATATTTATCCAGATATAATTGTTTTAACTGAAATGGATAAAAGAAAATGAAATACAATTATATAAATTACAGGGATATAATATTTATTATAAATGCCAATTAGGAAACAGAGCTGGAAGTGTCTTAGTGTACATAAAAGATGAATTTATTGTTATTCCTTGTAACACTATGTTCACAAATGCAGACTTGGTACAAATGGAATTTAAGTTTGGTAATATTATCTGTAATTTATTAGCCTTTTATAGATCACATATTTATTCAAAATCAGATTTTACTGAAGCATTAGAAAGTAAAATAAATACAATAATTAAAAATTATGTTATTATAACTGTGATATGAATATAGACATCAAAACTAGAGATCAAATAAGTGAAAAATATATATATTTGAATAATCACATAGGATTCTATGTAGCAAATAATTTAATAACTAGAGAAACTACAAAAACCTGTATAGATCATATTTTTGCAAGAATACCAAACCCAAATAAACTAAATACTTATTCAAACACATATAACTGATCATTATTACCTAGGTATTCATTTAAAACTGAATTCAGATAAAATTCAAATGAATTATAGAAAATTTTTTAAAACAGATTTAAATATATTAATAAATAATTAGATTACGATTGGGAAATTATAAAAAAATTGTACTGATTTAAATATTCAATTTGATTTATTTATAAAAAAAAATTACAGGAACTAATTAGAATTTCAAGTTATATTAAATATAATCATCATATTCGAAAAAAATTAAAACCCTGGATTACAGATGTGTTATTAAATTCGATAGAAAAAAGGAACTTGTATAAATTATGTAAGGCACAACCTTCAAATGAAATTTTAAGGGAACATTTCACTAAATATAGAAATTTATTACTTAACTTTATTAGAAGGCAAAATCAAATTATTTTAAAAATAAAATATCGAAAAATTTTGAAAACATGAAAAAACAATGGGAAATTATTAATGAATTATCTGGTGTTGACAAGAAAAATATATTTCCTACAGAAATAATTTACAAAAATTTAAATTACAATTTCCATGATAATCCTTTGGTTTTTGTTAAATATATTTAATAAATATTTTACTGGTGTTATAGGGAATTGAATAAAAATGATCCCAATAAATGAAACATATATTTTGACAGAATTCGATTTCACACAACAATCAATTTTTATTGATTATGTAACTGAAACTGAAGTGATACAGACAATAAATTCACTAAAAATAGAAAAGGCTTCATGAAATGGTTATTTATCACCCTTTATTTTTAAAAATATAGCGCGTTTGGCTACCTTGGCTACTGATCTAAGGGACCGGGTTCGAGCCCCAGATTTAAGGCATGGTTGTATGTGTTGTTTTTCTGCTGAGGTCCTGCCATCCACTCAGATCTACTTTGGCATATAAACTGATCAGGCTCCTGTCAGACCTCTGTGGCAAGCAGCTGCTTGAGGGGGTATTTATTATTTATTATTTTATTATTATGCCCATATATTTCAAAGACCTTATGTCATTTAATAAATTATTATATATCGGAGGGCAGTTTTCCAAATTGTTTAAAAAGGGCTACTGTAATTCCGGTTTATAAAGGAGGTGATCGAAGAAATATAGGGAACTACAGACTAATTTCAATACTATCAAATTTATCAAAAATCTTTGAAAAAATTACGAATATAAAAATGGTAAAGTTTCTCTTACAAAGATAAGTTTTTTCTGAAAATCAATTCGGATTTAGGGAAAAAAGACATACAGAGGATGCTATTTTAAAATTAAATTCGTTAGTTCATAAAGGAATAAATGATAACCTTATTTCTGGATATACATAAAGCTTTTGATTCTGTTCCACATGACATAATGCTATTTAAACTTGAAAAATGTGGATTTAGAGGAAGAATGTATAATTGGTTAAAAAGTTATTTAAATGATAGGGTTCAGTTAGTTAAAATAGATGAAATTATTAGTATGGAGGAAACTGTGCAGTTTGGTGTTCCTCAAGGTTCAGTTTTAGGACCACTTTTATTCTTAATTTATATAAATTATTTATGTAAACTTAATACAATAGGAAATTTAATTGCTTTTGCTGATGATACAACTTTAATATATACTGTTAAAGATTTAAATTCTTTAATAATTAATATAAATTTAGATGAGATTAAAATTAGAAAATGGTTTTTAAAAAATAAATTACTTTTAAATGTAAATAAAACAAAATATATCCATTTCAGATTAAAAGGACAATGTGATTTCCTACATAATAAAATATTTTATAATGCTTTTGATTGTACTGGTAAAAATTGTTCCTGTTTACCTATTAAAGGAGTTAATTGTTTTAAATATTTAGGTGTTTATATAGACTGTAAATTAAATTGGAAAGAACATATAGCAAATATTATTAAAAAGATAAATATTGTAACACCACAGTTATATTAGACAATTTGTAGATATTTCAACTTTAAAGATTATATATAATTGTTAGGTTAAATCATATTTGCAATATGGAATTACTTGGGGTGGCACATATTATGCTAATATTAACAAATTTATTGTAGCTCAAAATAGAATTATAAAATGCATATTGAAAAAAAGAAAATATGAAAATGTCAAAAGCTTTTATAAAGATATTGATATTTTAACAGTTAGAAAATTATATATGCATTCAATTTTAAAACATTTGCTTAAAAATTGGTCAGACCAAAATATAAAATTTGCAAATTATAACACAAGATACAGTAATTCTATTAATCTCGTTGAATTCTTACCTAAGAAAACTGTGACTAAAAACATTATATTTACCTTGCACCTAAATTATTTAATTTTTTGCCAAACAATATAAAAATAGAAAAAAATTTACATTGCTTTGCTTCAAATCTTCGTCAATGGCTATTAGATATTGATAATTTTTTTTGTAATAAATTTCATAATTTTTAATCATTTATCAAATTTTTTGTTTCCATTTGTTCAAATTATTTTATTCTTTGATTACTTTATAAATGCTTAAAACGTTTACCGACTATTGTTGCTAAAATTATAAATTATATATAAATGAAATATGATAAAATTCCACAGGCGAGTTATAAACTCTTGTGGATTTCTGTAAGATTCAATTGAAATATTTGTGCCCACTGGGCTGGACCAATGTAATTGTATGTATTATGTATTAAATGTTATGTTACTGTTTCAAACCTGATGCAAAGTGAAAAACACTACCCAACACTTGAAAATCACTTTTATTTCAGTAAATGATTTGTTATAACTTTAGGGGTAAATTCAGGGTCAGACTTTGACCTTCTGAGGCCCTTAAACTATGACAAATTTAAGAGGCCCTAAGCTACAATAAGTTTGAGGCCCCAATATTTTGTAAGGCCAAAATAAGTTATATATTTATTATTCTAGCTGAAGTGAACACTAAAAAATAAATATGAAATTGATGTGGTAAAAGCATTATACTAGCACTGGTATACAATAATGACTGTGTAAAGCTGAGATGAACAGTGTTTGCACAATAGATTAATTTGAATATAAAAAAATTCTTGACATTAAACTTCAAATTTATGTTTTTTAGACCCCTCATAATCATGAGGCCCTAAGCTGTAGCTTAGTCGGCTTATGTGTAAGTCTTGGTCTGGGTAAATTCTTAGGAGTAGCAATAGTGATGTTACATGTTTCTGTTTTCAGAACTCTTTAAACGGTAAATCAATATTGCCGAAACTCTAGATTTTTGGAATTTGAGATTTTCCAGTTTTTGTGACATTTTGCTACAAAATGCTTAATTTAAAGTTTGGGAGTTTTGAATATAGTTTTCCATTAGCACAACATGGAACTATCCCAATATTTTTGATAATATAATTTGTTCATTCTCTTAACAAAAAAAGGAGGAAAAATGTTTATATCCCAAAAGAATAATTTGATTTTTAAATGATACAGTGAATTGAATATTTCAAGTTACACGGTGTGTATAATATTAATTTATTACATTAATTACACTATTAACAAAACTGTATTACTTTAATTAATAGATTCTGAAAAAAATTCAGCACCGCCACAGAAGGAATCGAACCCGCATCTCTCCAGATTAATGCCAGAGCGCGTTACCATTGCACCACGCGTCAGACAATGAAATTTTTCAGAATAAGACCTTATAAATCTTCACTGAGTCGTGGTTGACAGTGCCTTCTATACTCAAGGAGATACAATGTTTTCAGTCGTTGCTATTGATTATCAGATGTTAATGAGAAGGTCATTAACAATGGTAGCGCGCTCTGGCATGAATCTGGAGAGATGCGGGTTCGATTTCCGCTGTGGCAGCGATGAATTTTTTTCAGAATCTATTAATTAATGTTTGATGTCTATCTTAACAGGGAATACTGTGCATTCACTTTGGATTTATTTTTAATTATATATTAATGCAGTAGCATTAGCGACATTCTCATTAACATCTGATAATCAGTAGCAACGACTGAAAACGTTGCATCTCCTTGAGTGCGCTGTCTCAGCCACGACTCGGTGAAGAAGATTTATAAGGTCTTATTCTGAAAAATTTCATTGTCCGACGTGTGATGAATGGTAGTGCGCTCTGGCATGAATCTGGAGAGATGCAAGTTCGATTCCCACCGTGGCAGCGATGAATTTTTTTCAGAATCTATTAATTAATGTTTGATGTCTCTATCTTAACAGGGAATACTGTGCATTCACTTTGGATTGATTTTTAACTGGATTACTTATCATTATAATTCCTATATCCATTTTGATTACCTCATTTTCTTTCTTGAAAAAAGCAAAACAATTAATATTTTTAGTATGAAATCAAAATTTCTGTACATAAGATTGCATTATCATTTTATGTGTCTAAGGTGCTGGAGGTGTAAATCCGGCCCTATATAGAATGCTAATTTATTTATAACATTTAAGTCAGTTTGATTCTGAGCTAAATGGATAATTAGTCTAAATGCCTTTAAATTATTCAACAGTAACATAGAGCATTACATCTAGTTAATGTAATTAATGCAATCTAAAAGTTTCTTTATTCTTTTTGTTATTTGTTTAAAAACATTAGCTGTTTATTGGCCAAGTGATTGGGTTGGGTTGTTTTACCTCTGAGCGGCACTTTTTTGCACACCATGGGCTAAATGGCCAGGTCACATGGACCCCAAAGGCTCAGAGAAGGTTGGGGGAGGGAGGGGGCCCACTGGAACAGCTGTTGGGAGACAGATGGTAGCCTCCCGTCAAGGCTATCCAGCGTGTTCTTTAACCGTGTGCGGGAGAGCCAGGGTATGGCTCTCCCGCACACAGGGCCACAGCTTAACGTCCCATCCGATGGATGGTGGCCTTTCCAAGCCCTTCGGTGTCCCCTACTGACTGTGTGCAGGATGGGGAATTTTGCAGAGATAAATCTCAACACTGACCCAGCTGGAACTCGAACCTGGGAACTACAGATTACAAGCCTGGCGCACTACCAACTGAGCCACCCCCAGCCAAGTGGTTAGTGTGCTTGGTTACTGATCAGAGGGATCTGTGTTCGAGCCCTGTGTCAAGTATGAATGTTTGTGTTGTCTTTCTGCTGATGTTCCACCTTCCATACAAACTGACAGGCTGCTGCAAGACCTCTGTGACCAGCAGTTGCTTGAGAAGATATTTATTTTAAAACATTAAAATTTTTGAATTTGAAAAAAAGATGATATGCACAATAATTTGCTGTTTTACAATAATTATTTTTTCTGATTTCTAGTGTATGTTGAATATAATGGAAATTCTTAACTTATTTAAACATCACTTAAATACATACATATAGTTGATTCTGACAGAATTTTTTTAGGGCTATTTCCCTGTGGAGCACTTTAGGTGTACAATGGTAAGTAGCCAATTTCCAGCTAAGCTTCAGGAAAGTAATGACATAATTGTTGCCAACTCTTTGTAAATAGAGTAAAATTTTTTTATTCCATTAGTTCACAATGAAAAAAAAACTGAAACATCTAATGGATTTCTGTTGCATACTGGAGGGAAAATGTTTTTTCTATTTAGTGTTATAAGCAATTAATTTTTTTATTCTCTTATGTTACCATCCCTATAGCCTAGTGGTTAGTGTGCTTGGCTACTGATCAAAGCAACCTGTGTTTGAACCTCACAAGATATGAATGTTTCTTTTTTGTGTTGTCTTTCTGCTGGAGTCTTCTTCCTCACAGATCTTTTCTATGGCATATTAAACTGACAGGCTTCTATCAGACCTCTGTAGCAAGCAACTGCTTGAAGGTTATTCTTTTTTTATTTTATCCTTAAGTTACAGAGCTATGTTGGCTGCTTACAGTGGCCAAGCTTGGCTACTTGTGAAAACATTGGTGTTTGGATAGTATTTCTGCATTGTTTGTGTTGTCTCCCTACAGTGACCCTATCTTCCCATTTGATTTTTTAAACACGGAGTGGAATACAAGAGTGGCAACCAGTGCATTATTATAGCCACTCCACAACGAAAATGAATCTGATAAGCAATTGATTACCATACAAAATTTATCGAGAGAATTATCTGATTCTCCAGTTGATAATAGTAGCTCTTAATGCAGAAGAAAAATTATATTTTTCATACAACAAAACATAATTTTTTCATCAAAACTCAGCCTGAGGCAGATGGTCGAACAGGCCTAATCACTGATAAATGATTTGCAAATAAAAAATTGCAGTGATTGCTTCCCCCAGACCATAAGTGCCAATCTTCAACTAAGAAGCATTAATTGATGCATGTTCCAATTCATAACTGTTTTTATACAACCTACTGTGAGATTTCAAATGTTTTTTTTTTCATATGTACATATGCAATTTTCAAAATTATTGCTTATGACTGAATATTTTGATATATTCTTTAATGAAAATACTGTATGTCTTAAAAAGGTAAGATTTGAAGCCCTACCTGGGCTAATGGTTTAACATACCTGACTACCATCCCAGCAGGCATGTCCTCACATGTTTCTATGTTGTATTCCTTGTGTAAGCATTTGTATTGTGTACGAGAAACCAACACAAGCCAAAAGCTTGCAGGTTATCTGAGTCCATTTATTTAAAAAAATATGTTGTTTGAATATTTATTTTTAATATTATTAAACAACAATTTAAAAAAATGTTGTTTGAAAAAAAAAATGTATGTTTGAAAAAAAAATGTATGTTTGAATAAAAAATGTTGTTTGCACTATTGTACAGTACAGACAATAATTAGATAATTCACCTAACTGTTAATATTACAAGAATTCCATTGCAACATTTAAGGGTTAAACATATTTTTTTCTAAGGTCTCAATTTCATTGATTATGAATGTGTTGTGAGACGAATAATTTTTGTTTTGGACTAACATTCTGTTTATTAATGCAATTTTTCAGTGGAGTAATGGCTGTTCAAAAGAGTCAGCATAATCATTTGTACTTTGGTAATAATGTTGAATAGAGAAATAACATTTATATCATGAGTTATTCTAGGACACACACATACACACAAAACAAAGTTTTGGATTACACTGTTTATGATTTATACGAGCAGAACTGGCGAGACCCACTATAGTATATCCCTACCTACCACACACAGTACTGTGCAAATTAGTTGTGACAATAGAAAAATGCAGTAACAAAGACACAACTAAAATATTTATTTGTTTAATAGTGTAGTTAATAGTGAATGTGACCCCCCCCTTAGCTTTAATTACTTCTTTCACCCTCTCAACCATTGATGCCACTAACATTCCACACATCTCCTTCACTTTAGGGTCGTGGTACCACACTTTCATGACACTTTCTATCATTTTGGTTTTCGTCGTGCAATCCATCTTAGATATGCGCGCTTTAATAATGGCCCACAAATTTTCAATGGGGTTTAGATCGGGTGAATTTCCTGGCCACTCCAATACCTTCAAATGTTACAGGGTAAAGAAGCTCTTAGCAAGCTTAGAATTGTGGCATGGAGCCAGATCCTATTGAAATACCCCATTGCCATTAGAAAACAGCTTCTGCAGTGTTGGGACCATTTTTGCCTCCAGAATGCCTATGTACTTTTTGCTGTCCATGGATTTTTTGCTTCAATGGGATGAAGCGTCTGTGGCCCAGAAGCTGTGAAACATCCCCAAAACATGACCTTGGGTGGGTGTTTGGGGGATTGCTGGATGTGTTCTCCTGGCTTCACTTGTCCTAACTAATTCACACAGTACTTAGTTCTTGTGGAATTCTGCAACCTTTTTAGAAATTTTCAAATTAATATTTAGATGTTTGCTTAAATTTGTTAAAGAAAACTTTTAATTAAAACCATAATTTAATGCATAATCATTTGGTACATTTCAAACAAATGTTTAGTTTGCTAACCTGTATATGCAAGTCATGTTCTGCTATCAGTAAATTACCGTATTTTTCATTTGCTGAAAATACCAGAGTCCACATATTTGTGATTCATAGTGAGAAATGGCTATATATTTCTGATATTCTCAATTGATAATTAGGCAGTAGTGTAATTGAGAATGATGTGCACTACAGTGGAAAGCAAATGTTAATTTTATTAACCTACTTGAGCAAACCAATGTAATAAATAAGAACAATTAGCTTAAGTTCATTGCATGAATTTCAAGTACCACCTATTATGGTAATTTTTGCTTATTAATATTTAACCATTAGTTACACATCCTGGGAATGATCAATAGCCATTAGAAGAATATGAATCTGTTAGCATTTAATTAATTTAAGTGTTACTAATATTCAGCCTTAATAATATCTTTCATGGTCACAAAGTTGAACTCACTAATACCAAGGGAATTAACTAACAGGAAATTAAGTAAATTGGTAAATATGTTATGGTTAGATAGATGAAGACCTTTTGACTTGATAGAAAAATGTGCAAGATGAATTGCCTGCAACCTTCATTGCCATTGGGTAATGAAGGTTGCAAGGGATTGCTCATAAACATGATAAGCAATTGTCAGTGTGAGTACTGATTGTTTAGGTTGATGCTGATAAAAAATATAGGCTGTTCCTCATATTCACTCGTTATTTTTTCTCAGAGGTTGATGCTTTCAGACTACATGAGACATATACTGCAAGCTGTAGAGCACTCCTTTTTTGCTATCCAAAGGACATAGGCTATTGGTGGTATTGGATGCTTACCACAAGTGTAAAAATGCATTATGCAGGAGACAGGTAACTACTCTGAAAGGACATAATCATCAAGCAGCTCTAATTTTTTTTTATGTAATTGTAGTGTTGCTGTTATATATTCCACAGCCCTTGTATATATGGCCATAATCATTAAAAGATGTGAATCTGTTAGTATTGTCTTCCCAGACTTTTTAAGTTTGTCGGAAGAATTTTCAGATTAATCTTTATGGAAAGTTTTGCAAGAACTAATTATGGTGTTCTTGTCAAGCACTCCAGTTACTACATACTCTGTTTTTGACATACACTCAACAAAATAAATGAGTAATTTCATATCACTAGTTACATTCTACAAGACTTTTGAGAGCTTTACTTTTCATAGTTTTCATCAGTAATGATATCCCTGTTCTAAGACCTATTTCTAGCCTTGTCTGTGCTGATGTAAAAATTTATGTTAATATACAATTATCCCAACTCCAAGGGACAATTAGGTACTTCAGAAGCTTGTAGTAAAATTGCACAATATTGTCTTAATTATTTTATCTATCCCAAAAGTCCAATGGGGGGGGGGGGTGGCTCAGTCGGTAGCACGCCAGGCTCGTAATCTGTAGTTCCCAGGTTCGAGTCCCAGCTGGGTCAGTGTTGAGATTTATCTCCGCAAAAATTCCCCGCCCTGCCCACGGTCAGTAGGGGACACCGATGGGCTTGGAAAGGCCGCCGTCCGTCGGATGGGACGTTAAGCCGTGGCCCCATGTGCGGGAGAGCCATACCCTGTGCACGTTAAAGAACACGCTGGATGGCCTTGACGGGAGGCTACCATCTGTCTCCCAACAGCTGTTCCAGTGGGTCCCCTCCCCCAACCTTCTCTGAGCCTTCGGGGTCCATGTGACCTGGCCATTTAGCCCATGGTGTGCAAAAAAGTGCCGCTCAGAGGTAAAACAACCCAACCCAAAAGTCCAATCCAAACTACAGTCTCTTTCATAAGTTAAAATGATATACAATTAAGACTGGCTGGAAAATTGTGCCCAGTGAAAAGTGTGTATTTGTGGGACCTCTTAAGATTAAAATTTTTTTTTATCAAATTAGTATTATAACTCTCATACCATTATCAAAAAGCAAATGAAGCAAAATTTTTTTGCTCTTTCATTTTTCAGTATTTTGTTTTAAATTGTTTTTAAAATTTGTTTCATAAGTATAACATGTTTTTAGGAAGTGCAAGGTCTCTTTGGGCATGGTGCCCCAGTTGCACTGATGACTTCACCATCAAGTTGGCCATATATGCTTGTACACCTACTCATTTTTATCATTCAGAAATTTAAAAATTAGTCAAAGCTAGATAAATTCAGGTATTATTATTGCTTTTTAACCTGTTCTTTTTACAACAGTTTTGTAGTTTCATTGCAATGAAGATTAACCTTTTGTAAATGATTTCAACAATTGCAGCAAATGCAATGCAAACACTTCTATTCTTGTGAACAGAGATTAAAACAACTCTCATTGGAGTAGAGATAATTTGTAAGTGACTTAAATCTGTGTTATAAAATTATCCATGGAATCTTATTAGAGTTTCAAGAAACTAATTTTTAATACACTCAGTAGCAAAATTAGATATGTCCAGTTTGTCTCTTTGCAAAAAGATATTTCAAAAATCAGTTCTTTATTTGTAGATAGTAAGAGTATGGGGATGATCTTGCAGACTTTGTGACATCTTGTATCGTGATTGCTTTTAAAAGCATTTAGCTGCTAATGACTTATCAAAATACATTTTATGCTTTAAATTTAAGCTCTACCATTGCTTTTTTTTTAAAGATTTCTTATGAATTTTAAGAGTTGTTGGTTTACTTATTACTTGTGATGTTTCATACGATTTTATGCATTTTTTTTCCACATTTTTTTAATACAATTTTTTTGTAGTTTTACCCACTGCTCCTGAATTGAGTGATTGTAAATTTTATTTATCTACCCTTACTATTAAACTTTTGAGGCACTACCATCTGTGCCCAATTGTATATTATCAAGATTCCATATTAAAGTCTTGGAAGACTAATTTTTTTAAATTGATTTTTCACAGTATTTCTGTGTCATTTTTGTTGAAAAGTAGTCACATTAAGCTCTGAATTTTTTTCTTTCCATTCATTTCAAATTAATACATATTTATACAATTTCAATATGATTCATGCTTATCTTTTCAGAATGACTTTTGATTCCATAACAGAAACACTTCATAGCCTGTGGTCCTGCACAATGGCTTGGTTTTCTAGCCCTTCAGCACCTATGGATCTACAAACAGCTTTAATTTGTGCTGGTGTGTTTGTTATCTCTGCTCTTGTTGTATATTTAATTTCTGTCTTTGGGATGAGAGAGAGAACATATGAAGAAGCTATAGAGGAGCAGAGACGAAGAAATCAAGAGGCTGTACAGCAGGCAAAGAGTGACAAAACAAAGAAAGAAAAGAAATTTAAAAAATGGGGAAGAAAATCTAAAGATAAGGGAGATGATGACAAATCATCTCCTAGTGAAGATCTTTCAGAAGAAAAGACTCATCATGAACATGTGGAATTCAAACCAGAAGCAGAATTGATTCCAGTTGAGCCTGACATTGAGACCAAACTTCCAAAGTCAAAGAAGAAAAATAAACCATTAAAACCAATTTTGATTAATAAGGAGGATGGCATTGCTCAAGTACCATCATCTTCGTCTGATGAGACAGATGAACAGCGTTCTCGGAGCAATTCTTTTAGTGTTAGTCATCCAAAAGATGAAATTGAGCTGAAACATTCTCTTGAGGAAGCCAGTAGTATAAAAGATAGTCCAAAACCTGAAGAAGAAAAAGGAAAAGACCTGGAAAATGATCCATCCATCATGACTCAGAATGATATTAAAGAGGAAGTACCAACTCACATCTGTGAAGATTCTGAAATAAAAGAAAGTATAGTTCTGGTACAGTCATTGGTGGCAACAGGAAGATCATCTCCTACTAAAAGAAGTAAAAAGAATAAATCTGAATCCTTAAACACAGGTAAAGAACTTTTTTAGTTGATTTTTTTTAATATTTGAAAAAGAATGGACAAATGCATTTAAATGCCTAAAAATTTAGAAACTAGAGATATATATAAATCTCTGCTTATTTATAACTTATTGCTGTTATACTATAAGCAAAAATTTGTTTTTTCCATAGTACAGTGATAGAAATTGTAATTTGAGTGTTAACCCTTCTAGTGTCTACACCATCTGTATACGTTTGGAGAATCTGAATTGAGAGGCCAAGGACGTATGTATCTGTTTTTAGTACAACAAAAAAAATAAATTAAAAAAAAATAAAAATTGTTGTTGTAAATTTATATATATATTTATCTTATTGCCGTCCCATGGCCGAGTGGTTAGCACGCTTGGCTACTGATCTACGGGACCTGGGTTCGAGCCCCGGGTAAGGCATGGATGTTTGTGTTGTTTTTCTGCTGAGGTCCTGCCATCCTCTCAGATCTCCTACTGTGGCATAATAAACTGACAGGCTCCTGTCAGACCTCTGTGGCAAGCAGCTGCTTGAGGGGGTATTTATTTATTTATCTTATAAAAATATATAATTCAAGCTTCAAAAATAATATTTTGTTTTTTAATTTGATGCATATTTTATTAAACTACAATATAAATAATTTTATAAAGCTATCTGATTGCCATTAGAAACACAATGGTATTGCTGATTTGCTTGTTAACATTCCAATTTGCTGAAACAACCTTCTGATTTAAGCTCATAAGTTTGATTTGAACTATTATCAACAAATTTTTCCTTAAATTTTCGAAAATCTAAAAATAAACCAAAAAAAATTGCTATTTGTAAAAACGATAGATTTTGGAAATAATTACAAAATGTGAAACCCATTTTTTCCCCATTTCACACTCTTTTCTGTCATAAACTTATTTCAGTATCCCCAAGTTATTTTTATCATTTTTTCCCAGCATTCTATGCATCTTTCTTGCCTTAGAATCGAAACTGGAAGTAAACACATCCGTCTTAGAAATTCTGGTTGCAGCTGCATTTAGTTATGCTTCACTGAGGCAAACAAGATGCAGGTGGCTGACATGCAATCTCCATTGCATGTCTATAAGTGTTGTTTACAGTTTTGGTCTAGCATATTGGATACCCTTTGTAAAATTAGTATTTACTTTTTTTATATTTAAACCTTAGTTTTCATTTCAGTAGTTTATTTTTGGAAATTAGCCATCTTTTGGCCGATTGATAAGTATTGATTTTTTCATAGTTATGCTACATGTATGGCCGGCCTACAACTTGTTGCTGTGGATATTTTAACATCGTATTAGGCTATGTGATGATTTTTATTTTATTATTTATTACTTTTCCAGTAAAACTTTAATCTAGTATCACTTTCTGAAAATAAATGAGGTCTTTGATATGGAAGTAAATTAATTTCTGTAGATTTACTTCTGTTAGTTAGTGATCTTTTGATCAGCTGATTTATCAATCTTTCCAAGTTATACTAGATCAGAGGCCTGCTTAAAAGTTACTGCAGATATTTTAACTCCCATTAGGCTATATGTAATTTTTCTTTTATTATTTCTTTTTTTTTAGTAAAAAATCTTTGAGCTTCTACCTTTTTCTGAAAATGAATGTCTCGGATGTGGAAGCAAAATAGACTTCCTTGCTACGGAAATCAGTCGTCATGCAGGAGGGCAATTTCGGGAAGGCGTCCTCTCCGTTAAACTCATATTATTTTTTTTTGCTTTGGTGCACAAACCTTTCTACACTTAGCCAAGATCGCCAATCTTCAACACCCAAAGGAAAAATTCATAATGTGTAGCAAAAAACAGCCAACTTTATTTTCAGAAAATCCAGAAAATAATGCTGATTAATTTGGGATACAACATGCCATAATTCCTTTCATTAGTTATTTGGCAAAAAAGTTCTAAAGTTGAAGTTTTTTTGGCTGAGCAATATGGAGAAAATAGCTTGGCCTCTGGATGGAAATCTGTTTTTCAGGCTGGACACTGGAAGGGTTAATAATTCATGCCTTTTTCAAAAGTTTCATTAATCATTCTCTTTCCATAAAACTGTACTATTGTTTTTTGTAATTATTATAAGTGTAGTTGTAAGCTATTTCATCAGGTGCCAACAGTGAGATATGAGGTACTGTGCAGGTTGAAGTAGTATTTCATACTTCTAGGTCCATTATGTTTTTAACCAAAGTACATGTTGTATATCTGTTCATTACTGCTTTGAAAAAATAGTGATGTTTTGAAGTTAATGAATTAAAATTTTCTTGCAAGCTTCACTCTTAAGATGATCTCAAACTCAGAGATAATTAGAATAAAGTGGGTAGTTATCAACTTATTGATGTATCCTCTGCAAATCTTTATTGCAAGTAGAACCCTGCACAGATAGCAAAGTTGCACCCTCGAAGCTTTATCAGCATCTGTGTAGATTAGCTATATAATAACCCTCAAGGTTTTGTAAATGCTGGAGGTGTGATGTATGATTATAAGAAAAAGAAACTAATTCAAAGGTTTATTAATGACTAATAATTAACTGAAAAAAATACTGCAATAAAAAAAGTCTGCATTTCAGAAAAATATGCCATACTAAATATTGAATAAAAATTTACCAGAATGTAATTTTGCAAATTCTGAATAACTTATTCTGTTTTGAATGAAATTATAGGAAGACGCTCCTTTTTATTACCTAGTACCTCCCGAATACATTTCGGTATGTAAACTTCATGATCTTCACTACTGAAATTTTCAGATTTAATTGAAGTGTTCTACACAATACTCAGTTAATTTTTTGAGCTTATACTTGCTTTGTCAGCCAAAAGATCATTTCATATGAAATAGATATTGTTTTTAATTTGTGGCTGTATCCCAATGCATTTTTTATTTTTGAAGTGAAAATCAACACTGAATTTTCGAATCAGTATTTTTTCATTATCTAAACACCGCAACATACATAAATACACATGGGTTTCACATGTACAGTGTACCAAAGGGCTCAGGAAAAGGTTGGGGATACCTTTTTTTGGATGGGTGGGTGGATGAGTGGATCTTTTCACTTGATAGGTATACATACAAGGTTGGGTCAAAAAGTAATGCACAATTAGCTGTAATTGCTTTACTATTTCAGATAATATAACTATACTGAACAAACAAGATATACAATCCCCCACCTGTTTAAAAATATCACTCAATGTATGATCCACTGCACTTGATGCAATTTCCCCAATATTCTTTCCATGCAGTGAAAGCTTGGTAAAAATCAGGAGGGTGACCTGCACACCATTCTTTCATGCATGAAATGAATTCCCTATCGCTCTCGAACACCTTACCATGCAGGTATGCTTTCATTCTACGAAACGAAAAGGAATCTGAAGGGACGAGGTCTGGGCTGTAAAGTGTGTGAGACATTATTCTCCTCCCCAGCTTTGCAATCTTTGCCAGTGTCATTTGAGCTGTGTGCAACTTTGCATTATCCTGATGAAACTTGATGTCCTGCCAATTGAAGTCTGGTCTTTTGGTTTTCAGAGCTCGATTAAGCTTTTACAGGGACAAGCAGCATCTTCCTTTGTTGATGATTATTCCAAGATATAGATAAAAATTATTCAATTGTTATCCCAGAAGAAAATGACCATGAGTTTGGTGATTTGGAAAGTTTTGGCTTTTTTTTTTGCAGGTGGCATCTGATATTTGATTTGTGGGTCATAATGACAAAGCAGTGTTTTATCAAGTGATGACCTCATTAAAGCACTCAGGACCAGCAGCACTAAATATTTCCAGATCACAGATCACTTTCCTTGTAGTCTGCCAGTGATCAGCTTTAGGCACACAACAAGAACAGAATTTTTTAACCCAGTCTTTGGATGATGCTCACAATACTACCCTTTGCCAGTTTCAGTGTTCATCAGTTGTCTCATGGTTATGCACCTGTTGTTTTGAATGATTGGTCAGTGAATTGTTCATTTTCACTGTTTGTGAGAGATGTTGGTCTTCCAGCCTTTGGTTTGCCCTAGATGTCAAAATCGCCATTTTGGAACTGTTGAAGCCACCTCTGGATATTACTTTGATCAATTGTATGGTCCCCATAGACTGCCAGGAGTTTTCGATGGATTGATGTGGCTGACTGATCACCAGATTTGAACAAGAATTCAATCGCTAACAGTTAATGGATATGGCTGTCACTTTGTCCATCGATATCTTCCTTCTTATGAGGAAAGGAAAAATTATCAGTCTGGTGTTAGATATTTAGTAGTACAATAAATAATCAACATTAATTCTCCCCTCTTTCTTACACATATATGTTTGTGACTAATTGAGCATTACTTATTGACTGTCCTATGTATATACAGAGCAAAATTGTATTAGTAATAAAAAAATAAAATTTTTTTGCATGTATCAGGGGTGTCCAACTTGCAGCAAAACCCAAGTACCACAGACCTAATTGCTCTGTATAAGTAGGATTATTTTTACTATTATAAACGGCTGCTAACAGCCACATACTTTTATAATAATTCTTAGCAATTTAGTGTAGCATTTGAATGTAATATGTGGTAATTAAAGTAATGTATGGGAAAGATTTTTCTTTTTTATCAAGGAGCAAATTATATTAAAATCATGTATTTTTTATACCATTAGTTTTTTTTTTCAAGTGACATTTGTATGTTTTTTCCTTGATAAATACCAAGAAGTGACATGGTTTACTGTCCTTGATTGTAGTGTGTAAGACAGGGATGACAAATAGGTTTTTGCCAGCTTGCCCAAAGCCAATGAAATCTAAAATTATTTCAGGCATGCCATAATAACACAATATAAAATTCTGTAGAAAAAAATCTAAACCAACTATCATTATTCTGTTTTATTATGTTATTTTTTATCAATATAAACAAAATTTCAGAACATCAAATCATTATTTCAAATGAATAATTGTGAAACCATAACGCAAAAAGTATAAAATATTTTCATTGACCTAAGTTAATATTCCAAATGTAAACGATTTGGTAATATTAATTAAATTATAGGAAAACTGAATGAAAATAAAATTAGTTTTCTTTTTAATTTAAATATTTGAACAGTTTTTGAATAATTTAATATTTGGTATTTTATTTTTTCAAGACTTTTACTCAATCTGTGCATTTGTTTAATTGAAAAGTTTAGAATTTTTCCATGTGCTGAGAAAATTCCTTGATGTGCCAAGTGTGACCGTCAGTGCCACATATTTGTCATCCCTGGTCTAAGACATTGCTTTGTGTATAAAATTCACTGATATAGGGATAATCCAGGAGTATAGTCATCTTACGACTTTAACTTTTTTGAATATTTAAGGTTTAGAGAATTCAGAATTATCAGGCAACAAGGTGTTATCTTTTCTGAAAACAGCAATTCTTAGTGATGAAGAAATCCTTATGATGATTGATGTTCTTGCCAACAAACAAGGTGGAATAGGAGGATGGACAAAGGTAATTCTTCTGACTGTATTATTATAGTAAACACACACGAAAAAACAACTACTAATAGATGATGATTCAGTTACTATTTATGCAAAAAATGGAATTAGAGAAAAACCTTTTAAATGTAGCAGGAAACTAGACTAATTACTAGTATGATTTATTCAGTGACTATTGTTACTTGGTGTTAAGGATTATTGTTATGTGCAGTTCGGACATTTTGTGTAATCCTGAAAGTTTAGTGTATTCTAGTTTTGTGTAGTATTTTTATATAATTTGCTTTATGTCATTTGGCAGTGCTGCAACAAAGATTAGATGTTTTTCAGGCCCTTTTTTATTATTTTCTACAGAGGCCTGTAGAGATTGGTAAGGTAAGAAATAATACAGTTTTGATATTTATTGTTTAGACAGTTGCTCTTAGATTGATTACATGAGAAGGTTTGCAGTTATTTTAAAAGATATATAGATTGACAAACCGAACAGCTGGCAATTTATTCTTTAAATTATTCCTTTAATACTAGGTATTTCCCTAACAGTCACATTACTAAGATATACTTTATTGTGTTACAGTAATAAATAAAAAATATAAATTCCCCCTCAAGCAGCTGCTTGCCACAGAGGTCTGACAGGAGCCTGTCAATTTATGTGCTATAGTAGAAGGTCTGAGAAGATGGCAGAACCTCAACAGAAAAACAACACGAACATCCATGCCTTACCTGGGGCTCGAACCCAGGTCCCTATGATCAGCAGCCAAGTGCGCTAACACTTGGCCAAGAATTGTGTTATTCAATAAAAATCTATTTTCTCCATTTGAAATTTTTGCTTTAACCCTTCACAGCATTGATTATGTTTTGCACCTGTACCCAACCTATACATATATACACATATACCTCTGTCCAGCTAGAACCTGTGACACTTTTTCCTGCATCACTTACTCCTGCGGGATAATATATACCTGCATCTGACTTGCAGCACCGATTTTTGTTTTAATACTTGGAACCAATTAACTGTCAAAATGTTGAACTATTACCTGTTTTACAAGTAGTTTTATTTTCTTCGTTTAAATGATTAGTGGAAGTATGTGGATGCTGTAAGGATGAAAATTATTTAAATTTTCAAAATGATGTGTGCATATTCTTGTAAATAAATAGCTTATTGCTCCAAAATATAAGAAACTTTGTAAAATATGGTAAGTTGGGACAGCTTAAAATGAAAATTGAGAATATAATGAAATCTTAGCTACATTTTGCTTTCACATTTGAGCCCATTGAGAGTCTGCATTTCTATTTAATTGCAGTTGTGCTGGTTGAATGAACCAGATAGCCAAAATATCATTAAAATTATTCATTAATAAAGTAACAAGAAAATGTTCTGTAGACAAGAAACACTTGAAATAATTAGTTGAGAAAAATTGTTTGCCCTGCTCACGGTCAATAGGGGACACCGATGGGTTTGGAAATGCCGCCGTCCGTTGGATGGGATGTTAAGCTGTGGCCCTGTGTGCGGGAGAGCCATACCCTGTGCACATTAAAGAACACACTGGATGGCCTTGACAGGAGGCTACCATCTGTCTCCCAACAGCTGTTCCAGTGGGTCCCCTCCCCCAACCTTCTCTGAGCATTTGGGGTCCATGTGACCTGGCCATTTAGCCCATGGTGTGCAAAAAAGTGCTGCTCAGAGGTAAAACAACCAACCAACCAAAGCCCTGCATGGGATTCGAACCCATATCTCTAAGAAGTTATAACCACTATACTACTAGATACTGTTTTCTTCTCATGATGTGACATACAAACATTCCTGCATTTTCGTTTTTGCTACTGTTGCCATCTGTGTCTGGAATTGGGCAGCTAAGCTGCCTCATTATGATGGAAGTAATATTTGCCACTCATATTGCTCACAGTGTTATTTAAATAATTCAGTAATAAATTATTGCCACTCATATTGCTCACAGTGTTATATAAATAATTCAGTAATAAAGTATCACAGGAAATAGTCCTGTAGACAAGAAACACTTGAAATAATTAGGTGGGAAAAAAAAATTTGGTTTACCCGAGTGGGATTCAAACCCACATCTCCCAGAAGCATGCTAGTCATCATAATTGCTAGATTACTTCTATCATAATGAGGTATTTGTCTCCCAATTCCTGGCATAGATGGTGCCAGTGGTTAATCAACAAAAATGCAAGAATGCTTATATGTCACATTGTTGAAGAAAACGGTTAGTTTCTCAGAGATGTGGTCTAGCAGTTAAGATATGTAGCATGCTTCTCAGAGATGTGGGTTCAAATCTCACTCGAGGCAATTTGTTTTCAACTAATTGTTTCAAGCATTTCTTGTCTACAGGCCATTTTCCTGTGATACTTTATTACTGAATTTTTTATATAATGCTGTGAGTGTGAGTGACAAATATTAAATAATAAAAAAAAATAAATACCCCCTCAAGCAGCTGCTTGCCACAGAGGTCTGACAGGAGCCTGTCAACAAATATTACTTCCTTAAAATTGTATTGAACTACTGTTAGGAGATAGATGAGAGCCTTCACTAATATCATCCAGTGTGTTTTCAATATGTAGTACATAAGAGAAACCACATCTTATTCAGTCTGGCAGATAGACTCATTTGAAGAAGTCTATGTCTACTTTCTGAACAAGGCAAAGCAGGACTAAAAAGAGAATTTGTGACGAAACATATTTCAAGAGCATGGGATTAATTTGTGTTTTTTTTGTTCAATTGGAAGTTTTTTCCTCTTTTTGAATACAAAATTAGTTCATACATTGTCACTCATACTGAACTAAAATTACCATAAAGCTCATAATACTGATTGATTGCATCCAAAATTTATGGTTGATTAATATATAACTTAATATCTTTGTTTCTTACTTTTTTTGCAAAATAAAAAAAGTTGTACTATAACTTTATCAGTTATATCTGAGTGTGCAAAACTGATATTTTTTTTTATTAGGATAAAACATTTTCGTATGTTGAGATGTTAAGAACAATGTTGGGTAGCTGCTAAGTTGGATATTTTTGCACCTTTCCCGTTTTATCAATGAATGCAGTTCAGTTTTGATTGAAGATGACATTATAGGCATACATGTTGAGTATATTATAAAGTGCAAATAAAATAGTAAAGACCCATACAAGAATTGAAAAAACTGAAAATGCAACCAGAAGTTTCAACTAATGGGAAATATCCACAAATAGTCCAACCCATACTTGTGACCCACAGTTATGGTGAGGTTACAACCAAAATCTGACCTGCATCAGTTGGCAAAGTTCCAACCCATACTTGGCCCTTTTGTCAAATGCTGCAGCCACAATGGCTAAAAGTGCACTATCCACAGCTCTGGTTTGCAGGTTTCAACATCAGTCTCATTTTTCAAAATGCTGGGGATTGTGTGGAATGCAACTAATAGAAGTTTTAACTATTGAACAGTGAAAAGTTCATATTCATAATGCAATTAATTTTCTAAAAGATAATTTTGAGAATTGGAGAATTTTTAAAGTTGAAATTGTTGTACTTGCACAATCTCAGACATCTTGGCAAGTGATCAGATAATACTGGTACAACCACTAATCTCCAAGTGTTGATTTTTTGAAAATCGGCAGTTTTTTTTAAACATTTTCAGTCTACATTTATGCTTCTTGTGATTATAATATAAACTATTAATTTATTGCTATTCAGTTGAATCTACTTTAGTTAATAGCTCCAAGAGAATAAAAATTATTTTAATCTCAAGCAAAAATAAAAATTTTAAAAGATCAGTAAAAGATTTTTGTTAATATAACAAAATCTATATCTTTCTAAGAGTTGAATCGAAATTTTTTATTTTACTTGCTTTTTTTCTTCCTTTTGAATGTTTACAGAAAAATGATCCAGTTGCTGTACTCAAGAAGCAACTCCAAGAAAAGGAAGAGGCATTGGAGACAGAACAAAGGTTATCACAGGCTGCTAATGGAAAATTAAAAGATCTACGCCAAGAGCTTGCTCAAGAAAAGTCTCGTGGATCTGCAACTGAAAGATCTCTGAGAGATAAAGTGAGTCAGCAACAGCAAGAACTTCAGACATTACATGGACGAATTCAACGCTCCCATGACCAACATTTGGCTGACACAGCTGCTCTCCAAGCTAAAATTCAGCAGGTGAAATAAACTAAATCTTTTCTATTTAGACTTCTGTATATTTATGTTTTTTTTTTTCTGACCAAATTTACTGTATATAATTAGGAAGTAGTATAAAAGTATATTTTTTTTATAAAATGTTAATATTGTATAATATGTCAGAACTCTGCTTTGAAATAATATCTTTTTTAATGTATGATGGTCATCTCATGTCAGATTGAACCAGTTCACCACTTGTCACAAAATTTATAATTGACACCAGTTCACCACTTGTCACAAAATTTATAATTGACACACAAGATATGAATTACTTAACCCTAAATGTGCTGGAAGATACTATAATTCCCAGAGCCAAATTCAGTCTCATATCCCACAGGAACTATAGTTCCCAACAGAATATGCTCAGAGTTTTCATTCCCCCCCCCCAGTAAAAATTGTCCATTTTTAAGATTTTTTTAATTAATCCTGAAAATATACGAATTAAATTTGATAATAAAAAGATGCCTGATTGTTTAGATGTTCTGTAAAGTTGTAGGGGAAAAAAAGAAAATATTATGCTGCTGTGGCAGTCATTTTTGTGACCTCATTTTGTACCAGAATGTTTCAGTTTTCTTCTTTCTGGTAATGTTTCATGCCGAACATTCTTTGAACTGTTGACATACAACTATTTCTTAATCATTTGGAATTGCCTCGAAAGAAAACTGCAAAAAAATTTTTAATGGAAGATGTATGCATTATTTTATAAGAATTCACATATCTAAGTGTTACAATTTTTTACTACATTACCATTTTAATTTTTTTTTTTTGCTGTTAAAATGTTTCAGGAAACTCAATTTGTATATTATTTGTAGAATTAAAAACTGCTCCTTAATTTAAGGTATTGTCATATTCTGTTCATTAGTAATTTCTGAATGAGGTCCAAATCCAACAAAATTTCCCTTTCCCCCCATATTTTGTTTTAAAAACGTGCTATTAAAATTAGTATGTTTGCTGTTTTTCTCAAATATTTTAGTTTCTAAAAATTCATAATTTAAATTCTCTTTATTTTGGTGTAGGACATGGCTAATTATGTCTATTAGTTATTTTGGGGGTAATGTTTCAAAAAATTTTTCTATGCTACTAATTTTAAGATTTAGGATTTTGTTATTTGTGGAGGAGTGGGAGTTTACTCATTAGTGCACCAGGCACATAATCAGATGTTTCTAGGTTTGAGTTCCCTTCATATCTGTGTTAAGATTTTCCCTGCAAGCCCAAACTTTGTTATCTGTGTGAAAAGGGAGATCAAGCTGGCCACTCCATGTACGTAATGGTCTCCTCTTTAAGGTATTGTTCCATTAGTTGAGCTATGTGTGGATGAGCATTATCGTCTTGTAAGATGAATGTTTCACATATTGCACCAGCTTAAGGACATACATAAGGGTCCAGGATGTCATCTTTATACCTTTGCACATTGAGGTGCCCACTCGTCAACACATAGAGGTCTGTGTCCACCTAAGGAAATGACACCCCAAACACACACACTACCTCTGCCGTAACTGTCTCTTTGACGGATGTTACTGGGATGATAGGGATACCCTGTTCTCTCTATATCAAGCAATGTCTGGAATCGCTCTGCAAGCAATATCTGGACTCGTCTGTGAAGAGTATGGACCTCCATTACTCTTCTGTTCAGTTAACATGCATGTGTTCCCAATTCAACCACTCTCTTATGTGATGTGACGTGGGGGACATACAAATTACTGGCTTTCTAGTGTACAGACCTCCCTCATGAAGCCTTTCTATGCACAGAAGAAGTTAATACAAACCTCCCAGTGACTGCTGCAAGAGAGGATCATAGGTGAGAGGAAATAGACTTCCTACTCCTTCTTCTTGTTAATCGCAGATATTGGTCTTGTACAGTGGTTGTAACTCTAACTCTTCCTCGGCTAAGCCTCCAAGACATGGAATCCTTGCTAAGAAATTGATTCCACCATCTATAGACCACAGAAGGACTCACATTCTGCCATCGTGCCACATCTGACTGACTTTGGCCTGCTTTGGCCGCAGTTCATTTGGCAAATAATGTCTCAAGGTCATTCCTACAAAATGGCTATTCCGAATTTCTTTATTCACATTTACAACACGAAATAATGATCCACTCCAAAACACCCGTTTTATGCCGCTATCTGATTACTCAAATTGATGCAACCTAAACTAATTTGCATACAATATGCTCACTCTGCATTACTGGTTACATGAACAAGTTTGGTGAGGATCGCACAATTTTTTGGCAAATTATCACGATTTTTCTCATTTTTCCTTAATTTGTGGAAACTAGTGTATTATTACTGTAATATTAGTGGTAGCATCATAATTGTGGGACACTACACAGAATGCTTTTTTTGCATATTTCATTTGAATCTGAGTCAGTCTTGGCTTAAATTCCTATGCTGATAGAATCATTTATAATTAAAATTTCTTGTGTAGTTGCAGCAAACAAAGTTAAATGAAGAACATGGCAGTTAAAATCCCTAGGTTGCATGAATAATAGTGGTGAAGTATACTGGCTGCCACGGGATTGATAACAATGGTGTATATTATAGTTTTCAAAAGTTAAAATTTACCAAAAACGAGTCCATATTTATATATATATTTGTGTATTTAGGCAAAATGCATTCCTAATTTTTTTTTTGTAAAGATTATGATTTAATGTCTATTGTACAAATAAAAATTTTTATTTTCCTCTTGGACCACATTTTTAAACATTTCGTAAATCCTAGTACATTGTAAGCATTTGATTGTTTTACTAGAATTCAGAATCAAAAATTTCTAATTTTGGTATCACATAATGAAAATTAAATATTAAAAAGTTTGAATTGCAATCACAATCTCTTTGTGTATATTGTTTTAAAAAGTAAGCAAACTAATGTTGTTACTTTGTTGTCTGTCTGTGAAACATTAATTTTTTATATTTTTAGAGATAAAAATTCTTTTTGATTGCATAGATATTGGTGGAATATTATGATTTGCATTTTTAAAATCTTCCAGTAGTTTTAATTACACTCTTTAATGATTGAAAGAGTTGGAAATGCTGAAACTGTAAATGAATATTGAAAATAATGTTTACAGTAGAAATTTTAGTGGTAAGTTATGGCGAACAAGAGGTTTGCATTGACAGCAGCATTTTGCCCCATTACCACCAGGGGGTAATGAATGCGAGTTTTTGTTTTAAAAGATGAATGAATTTCTTTTTTGTTAAATCAGGAAATGAAATGAGACCTCAAATGTAGCATCCTCAGTATTAATATATATATTACATAACATAAAATACATAGGTAATTTGTAAGAAATAATGTGCCATTTGCATCCACATGACATTTTTTTATTGAAATGTTTATTTAAATGTTATTAAAAATTTTTTAACATTTGTAAATTAGGTTAACCTGGCAACAATACTCTGCAAAAGTAGCAAGATTTGATGTATGTCCAAAGTGTAACAACTTTAGTATGGTATTTATGGGTGCAGTCTACTGACAGTTTAAATCATATGGTCATGCAGATTCCTGTTTTTAGAACATTTTAAAGTATATTAATTAGAATTGGAATTGGAATTGGTGTGCAGTGGCCAGATGCAGTAGATGTAGCTCAGGATAGACTTGCTTGGAGAACTAAATTGCACGGTCTGGTTGGACCTCCGTAGCCCATGGCTGCTTGAGGATGATGATGATGATGAAAGTATATAAAGTTCAATGATTTTCGTAAAAAAATATATTTTTTTTCAATTTTGAAGAATTTGATTATTACTTATATAGAGAAATAAGTAAAGTTGAATACAAAATTTGGTAGGTTTGTTTTACCTCTGAGCTGCACGTTTTTTTCACACATTGGGCTAAATGATCATGTCACAAGGACCATGAGGGCTCAGAGAAGGTTGGGGGAAGGGGACCCACTATACAGGAGACAAATGGTAGGCTACTGTTCATGACCATCCAATGTATTTTTTAACATGCACAGGGTATGACTCTCATGCATACCAGGGCACTGCTTTACATCCCATCCAATGGAAGCAGCCTTTCCAAGCCCATTGGTGCCCCCTACTAACTGAGGGTGGGGAGTTTTGCAGAGATAAATCTCGATACTGTCCCAGGTGAAACTTGATCCTAGGAACTGCCTGTTACAAGCTTGGCACATTCCTGACTCAGCCACTCCCACCCCAATTGATTGCAAAGTGTTTCAACTTTACTATCTTCAAATGACAAAACCTACTCAGTGTAGAGTTACAACAACAGTTTGAACAGTTGAAGGAAAAGCACAAGTAAGATACTGCTCATAAAGTAGTTACAGGACAATCTAAAATGAGTGGAAGGTACAGTTCAAAGAGGTTAAAATGAAATACTACAGTTAAAACAAATGTAATGGCTTTTTTTACAGACATAAGAACTGGAAAAGGCATGATGTCATGTACAGCTTTACCTCGCACTTTGATGTGGAGGAGTGCCACTTGTTAAATTTTATGAAGAATTTTTATGTTGAAAACACCTCAAAATAAACTTGGCTATCAGAAAATGTGTAGTTTCAGGGACAAAGCACTTTAAGAGTTAAATTTCTTTCCCTAGGAACACATTGTCAAGTGAGGCAGTACTGTATTATATTTTGTATCATTTTCCATTAAAAATAATGATGGGTGGTAAAGTTTGAAAAATGTTTGGTCCAGTTAACATGTAATGATATGTATATTACATATATATTAAAAAGTTAGCTTTTATATATTTTGCATACATGGTAGAATCTTTTATAATAAAAATTTCCTCTGGTGTAGTTGCAAACAAAATTGAGTGAAGAACATGCCATTGCTGTCCAGAGGCTACAAGAAGATAACAGTCAACTGCAGCAAGCCTTAACTAGACTGGAATCAGAGTATGTATAATTAGATTAGATATAGTTTTTGCCACAGCATAAGAAACATTAACTTTTTCACAAAAGGAAATAAAATGCAAAAGTTTGTTTTAACAGGACCTTCTACTACCAGAATCAGTTACAGCCTTTTGATACTATTTTTATTGTCATTCCCTGCCCAGAGATCAAATGAAATTTTTTTGTTGTAAAATTTATTATGAGTACTGATATTGACTTAAATTTGACATAAAAATATGTGAGGGGGCAGAAATTAGTTTCAATATTTTTCCATTTACAGTTATTGTAAAAAAAAGTAGGAAGTATAGGAAGTTGCCCTTCTCAGTGGATATATACATATACCTGTTTACAGTGAAGCTTTGATATATCGAGATGATCAAAGATTAGAGATGAGTTTGGACTCGATCATAGATTTCCAATTTTGTTTCTAATTGTGAAAATATATGTAACTGAAGCCCAATAGTTTATTTTTATTATGATTTCAAAATTTTAATCAGTGTTAAGAAATTAAAATTAACCCATTCACTGCCAGGCCAAGCAGCTGAGATTTTAAATGGATTTATCCAATCAGTGCTATTCCTCCTATCTGCAGTTTCAGCTGTTTTGGGTCAATATGTAGTGAAAGGGTTAATAAGCAATATTCTGCATTTGATTATTGTTTTTTAAGTATTGCTTCTTCAATGAATGAATTTCATATAATATGCAAAATGATGCTGCTCAAGAATTTTTGGTTTCTATGACTCATTTCTAGTATTTTTAGTTCCAAATAACATTGAGATTTTAATTTTAACTTCAAATAATTATAATTATTTTAAAGTTTGAAATGGCTTATAATGCAGAGAATAAAAAAAATGATTTGGTGTTATGCCTTTTTTTGTACATATGTTTGACATGTCAAATTATTTCTTTATTGGGTTTGAGCTCAAGTAATCATTTAAATAGTTTGAATCTGTTAGGGCTCAGACTCAAAAATTTTAGCTCAAATGCATCATTAGTATTACTTATTGATAATCAATAAATAGTTTTCTGTGAAAAATTAGTTTTGCTGTTGTGTGTGACTGGAATCCACACCTCTCAGATTCATGCCAGAGTGTTCTAATCACTAAAGTAGCACTGTCTCTGTCATATATCCACTAATGTAACTTATAAAGTGAACTTGTTGCCTGTGGTGCCTTCTATGTTTGGGGAAGGAAAATTCTTTTTTATATGTTGCTCTGAATAAGATGTAAATGAAAAAGTCACTCTTGCTAGAGAGTTAGTTACCTGTTGATACAGAAGTCAATACCAAATGGTTTTGGGTAAAATTTTTGTTTTTTATTAACTTTTATGTCAATAGGTAACTATATGTAATTATTGATTGATAACTTATTAATATGCTTAAATTATTGCTGAAGTTAATTGTTGAATTTCAACTTACGCAAACTGCATTTTTTAACATCTAAATGCAATTGTGCAGTCATTAACCTTTATATTAATGACTGTCTCAGCCACTAAAAAAAGTGTGTGGAGGGGGGGGGGGGGGGTCAGTCAGTAGGGCACCAGCTTGTAATCTGAAGTTTCCAGGTTCGAGTCCCAGCTGGGTCACCATTAAGATTTATCTCTGCAAAACTCTCCACCCTGCCCATGGTCAGTAAGGGACACCATTGGGTTTGGAAAGGCCACCATCCATCAGATGGGACGTTAAACTGTCCCTTGTGCAGGAGAGTCATACCCTGGCACATTAATAAACACATCACAAAGAATACACTAGATGGCCTTGATGAAGACTCCCATTTGTCTCCCTACAACTGTTCCAGTGGGGCCCCTCCCCCAATCTTTTCTGAGCCTTCGGGGGCCATGTGACCTGGCCATTTAGCCCATGGTGTGCAAAAAAGTGCCACTTAGAGGTAAAACAACCCAACCTGGCAGACTTCTGTGGCAAGCAGCTGCTTGAGGTTTTTTTTTTTTTTATAATATGCCTCTTACAGCTGATGGTATGTATATAGATACTTCATCACTTTACTAAAAAGCCAGAATATATTTATTTGGCACCTTATTGCTCATTTGCCATAAAACCCAAATATCAACCAGGTTGTTTGTATTTTCATGTACCAAATAGCAGAATAATTTTGAATGGTGCTTAGCTCAAAAACTTGACTAGAGTTATTATTATAATGTTTTTAATTCATGAATTTCATGAGACTTGGTAATATAAATGATAGAGATACTCTGCATGTTTTTAGCTTATTAGTAGTTTGTGTACATTTTATTACATTTTATTAATTAATTATATTTTATAATATATATAAAATTGATATAATTAAATAATGATATTTTATAAAATTAAATGTAATTACATTTTATTACATTTGTGGATACCTAATTTGTGTAGGCTTCCATGGCTGAGTGGTTAGTATGTTGGCTAATGATCTAAGGGACCTGGGTTCGAGCCGCGGGTAAGGCATGGTTGTGTGCGTTGTTTTTCTGCTGAGGTCCTGCCATCCTCACAGACCTTCTACTATGACATTTAAACTGACAGGCTCCTGTCAGACCTCTGTGGCAAGCAGCTACTTGAGGGGTATTTATATATATATATATGATTTTATTATTTAATTTATTATGCTTTTAAAGTTTGGTTGTTCTTGATTATTTTGTCAATCTGCATATCTGTCATTATATAGACATTCAACTGCTATGTTTTTAGAGATAAATGAAAAAATCCTTTTTGGGTTAATTAGGTACTAATGAAATATTAGGATTTGCATTTTTGAAATATTTCAATAGTTTTAATTTTCCCCATTGTTAACGAACATGCAACCATATTGTACTGAAACTCGGAACACAGAACCATGACTATCCCAGGATTCAGACATAGACTCTAGCAGCTGTAGTGTCATCACAAGCCAATCCAATACCACTGTGCCACCAAGGCAGCAAAGAGGCATTAGAGTGCACTAAAGTTGGAAAATGGCAAAACTTTAAATAAATATGTCCTTATTCATGCCAGAAATTGAAATTTGGGTAGTAGAGTGGTGGTGAAGTTGTTTGCATTGATAAGCAGAAATTTAGATCCTTGTCCTCATGGTGGATGAGAAAACATTTTTTTTTTCCAGTTTATAAGGGATAAATGAAATATTCTTTTTTTTTTGGAAAAGGGGGGTGGGGGTGGTAACTACCAAGGAAATATAACTATTTACATTTTCTAAATCAACCATTAGTTCAAATATTTACCATCAGAGGGTGCAGAAGTTATAAAATTATAAAAATTCATTCTCTTTGAAAGCAAACATTTCTTATTCACCAGAGGTGATATATTATTCTTTCTTATTCTTCTAGTTATATTTTTGCGAGTGCTTTTAAAGCAGTTGTGATAAAACAATTTGAAATATGTAACTATATTTTTAAATTCAGGAAGCAAAAGAGAAACAGCATAGAAGTATCACGTCTTCAGCATGAAGTTGAACAACTCAGGTCAACACGAGATCAATATGAAACTCGCCAGGCTGCAATGCAACAAGCTCAGGATGATCTTCATAGACAGATTCAGCAGTTGGAGGAACACATTGAAAAGCTTGTCAGCTCTCATCAGGATGAAGAATTTGGCTATAAACAGAGAATAAATGAAATGAGTAACAAGCTGCAGCAAGCAGAAAATGCTCGTTCTTCTTTAGTGCAAGAATTACAGAATGCCCAGTCAGTATGTAGCAGCTTGGAAGCAGATAATAGTTCTCTGCGGCAAAGACTAGAAGAAGCAAAGCATCAAATTAATAGTGCTGAAAATGATATGCTTCAGTTACAGTCAAGATTAGAAGTAAGTATTTGAGTGATTTACTTTCTGTTTTTCTCATTTTAAACTAGATATAGTGCACGTGCACACACACATTTTGGTATACTTATTTGGTTAACATTTTAGTTTTATAGCTTATTACATAATATTAGATTCTTAAATTTTGTGAGTAAAATGTGCAAAGCTCATAGAGCTAGTCTGTTGCATCATTTCTATGGCATTGACAAAGATGCCTACTGGTCTCTGTCTCTGCTTTAAAAAATATAATTATATGTTTATTATTTTTTTAGAAATATGTGTTTACAATTTTCAACATATTCTATAAAGGGCACTAATAATAAAATTATGCATATGCTACATTATAGGGGCGGGGGTGGCTCAGTTGGTAGCGTGCCAGGCTCGTAATCTGTAGTTCCCAGGTTCGAGTCCCAGCCGGGTCAGCGCTGAGATTTATCTCCGCAAAATTCTCCGCCCTGCCCATGGTCAGTAGGGGACACCGATGGGCTTGGAAAGGCCGCCGTCCGTCGGATGGGACGTTAAGCCGTGGCCCCGTGTGCGGGAGAGCCATACCCTGTGCACGTTAAAGAACACACTGGATGGCCTTGACGGGAGGCTACCATCTGTCTCCCAACAGCTGTTCCAGTGGGTCCCCTCCCCCAACCTTCTCTGAGCCTTCGGGGTCCATGTGACCTGGCCATTTAGCCCATGGTGTGCAAAAAAGTGCCGTTCAGAGGTAAAACAACCCAACCCAACTACATTATATATCACATATGTAAATGCTTTTGAAAAAATTAAACACTGGAAATTTAATCCATTAAACATTTTAGACATGCCACTACTGTATTAGTGCAATGCATAATGATGAACAGCTGTCATTCTGTATTCATTTGTACCACTATAGTATAGTGCATGCAACAACACAAAAGTTATTTTTGAAGTGCAAAGTTTGTTCAGATTATGGTGCTCCAGGCAGTCATCATTTTGCTAATGGCTTATTGAATCTGGATGCAAATTTATAGTTTGGATTATATATGCAAATTTATGCAGTATTATTCTCTTTTTCAAAAGCTGAAAGGATACATAAGCCATACTATGGTTTCTATAGTATTATAGTTGGTGACCTCCTACCCATATATTATTACACTTGTGCCTTTCGAGATATGCTAGTCCATTCACCAGACAGGCTTCCTTTGACTTGATAAGACTGATGATACCTTTGGCTGATGAAAATTGTCTTCTATTTATCAAAGTAATTGTGCTTGTAAAACAGAGCTTCAAAGTGTCTTCTTCAGTGTACAAAACAATCAATGCAATGTAAGAAATAATTTTGTTTTTGCAAAAACTGCCATTCTTTATTTGAAAGTAGTTTGATTTCCTGCAGAATCCTAGTACATGTACTATAATTAGAGTTGTAACCTGTCTTGCAACCCCATTTCTCCAAACATCATAACTCTGTCCAAAAGATTACTTTTAATAACTGAAAAGGGCAGTGTTTTCATATTGTATTTATTAATAGACTAGATTCAGGATAATGTGAAAGTTTCAGAAAATACAGTTAAAAATTTTTTGTAATGATATTTTAGATTATAGTTACAGTCTTTGACCTTTGTTTTTAAATTCAATTTATGTTTATACAGAAAAAAAAGACTGTATTTGCTAATTTTAATATTGGATGCTGGAGGGAGTCTCAATTTCTATTTAAAAAGAATCTGAAGATAAAGTTAAAATGAGTTATAGTTGCCCTGAAATTGAAAACTGCTTTGGGATAGTAGAGAAGTAGAGATTGCATCGAGGTGCCACCTGAGCTGCATTGGGATGTTTTATTATATGTTAAGTGGCACTTATGTGCATATAAAGGCCAGGGCATGAGGACCCAAAGGACTCAGAGTTTGGTATAAGATAGACTGTAGAATAGCAGTGTCACTGTTTTCTCCTCTGAAAATAAATGTTTTTAGTGACAAAGTGAAACATATAAATTTAAAAAATAAAACTAAACCAAAGTATTATTATGTATTATTATTATGAAGTATGACTGATGATGCAAATACTGACTAAATTCATATTCACTTCAAAGGAAGATAGTGTGCCAAAAAAGTGATTTGCTGACTCAACAAAAATTGCGGGAATCCTGTCTTACTTTGAAGTGAATACGAATTCAGCAAATGCATTCACCATCAGTCAGAAGCCAGCTCAGGGGTGACCTGCACAGCATTCAGTGGTGCAACTGTTTTGACCTAAATAAACTGTTGGCTCAGATTCAAATCTTATGTTCTCAGGTTTAAATTCCCATAGTGTCAGCATCAATATTTTCTTCACTAACACCTGCACTACTCTATGAGAAAGAGGACACCAAAGGTTTGGAAAGACACCCATCCTATTGGATGGACACTAGTGTACTCCATGTACAAGGAGCCATTTCCTCTGCATGTGAAAAAAGTAAAACTAAAATTACAGGATCAATCTTCAAGAGGATCACCAACTCCAGAAAATGCCATTGTGAGACTGTTTTGTTGTGAGCAAGCCAGCTTAAGGGTGACCTCCAGAGTGTCAGTGGTCAACTGCTTCTACCAAATAAATTGCATTTAAGTGTTGCTGGTCTCTAGGTATGTAGCCTCTCCAGTGCATACCACTACTGCCAAAATTCTAATAATTCCAGTGCATACCACTACTGCCCTTCAATTCTAATAATTCAGGTCCCCGGACCACTGTGAGCATGAATGGTGATCCATGCTATTTACTGCTGAATCCAGATTCTGTCTGATGGAATCATGGTAGAATACATCTAGAGGTATTGTGGAAGCATGCATTATCCAACATCTTGGGCCATGCCCTGGTGTACTGGTATTGGGGGTGGAGGTAATAATCTATCATTTCATTTATAAATGACATTGTATATTGTAAATAGAAAGCTTTGTGCAGACATTTAAATATGCTAGAGAATGCTTATTCATTTAAAGTAAACAATTAAGTGCAAAGTATATAATATGTAAAAAACTAATAGATTTGACTGCTTAGTTAATATTTTAAACATATAAATCAGAATCTCACTTAATAAAAAAATAAGTCCAGTCAAGCAAAATTAGTGCAGAAAAATCATTCAGACAACAAGGCAGTTCATTGCTGGTTTTTGCATTACAGGTGGTGTCCATTGTGGACTAGATTTATACATTGTGTAAGATTTCATCCACATCTTTCCTTGGTTATATTAATGTTATTTTGCCTCAATTACCATAAGATGCAACTGTTTTTAGAACAGATCTTTTTTTATCTCATAAGTTTAAAAAAAATTGTGCAACTAAAATGGACTATATTTTTGTTTTGTAACGTAAAGATTTAAAAGAATAATTTGTTTTATTTATTTTGGTATATTTGTTAATCATGAGCAGATGTATATATTTAGACATCTAAATACTAATTAGAATTATAATACTAAATATTTGATAACTTAAGAAATAGTTTTGACAACTAAAGCTAAACATTAATCTTTCATAAATTCCCCGCCCTGCCCACGGTCAGTAGGGGACACCGATGGGCTTGGAAAGGCCGCCGTCCGTCGGATGGGACGTTAAGCCGTGGCCCCGTGTGCGGGAGAGCCATACCCTGTGCACGTTAAAGAACACGCTGGATGGCCTTGACGGGAGGCTACCATCTGTCTCCCAACAGCTGTTCCAGTGGGTCCCCTCCCCCAACCTTCTCTGAGCCTTCGGGGTCCATGTGACCTGGCCATTTAGCCCATGGTGTGCAAAAAAGTGCCGCTCAGAGGTAAAACAACCCAACACAACTTTCATAAATATGACCTAAGTAAATTTAAAAGGTTTAATAAATTTTTGCTAACTAATAACACTATGTTTAGGAATCTCATCAGCAACAAAGAGATCTGGCAAATTGTATTGAAAAAATGCAAAGTGAAGTAATGGATCTGACTAATATTCAAAATGAGCATGTACAACAAATTGAGAACCTTAAACAAGAAAATGAAGGTATGGCATCAGAATTAGCAAAAACTGTGCAAAGAATGACAGCTGATGGTGCTGAAGCTCTTCAGCAGAATGGAGATGTACAAGAACAGGTAAGGAAAAATAATTCTTAATGTTAGTGATATTGGAGAAATTATTATATTATTGAAATCTGTGCTTCACAGAAACATGTTTCATAAATGATATTATATAAAATGCACATTAACAAAGGATCAGCTTTGTATTTAGCATGTTATTGGGTTAATAAGAAACTAAGATTTTTTTTTAATTCCATAATTGATGACCATAATCTTATTTCTTTTTATTGTACCATAATATTGGAAACTAATATTTTTTTCTATTGTCTGTTTTTCAGTTTTTTAGATATTCTTAAAAATTATATTTTAAACTTTGAAAGTATTATTTCTGTTGTTAATTTTTAGTATTTTGAGATAGATGTGGTTAGGTTTTAACAAATAAAGTATTGATCAAAAAAAAATTTTTTCTTTTGAAGTATTGCCATTTGCATTTTTCAAATACTTCTGCAACATTTTCAGAAATTTCAACTGAAATATCTCTATGCTTAACAAAAATTTGTATTGTCCAGCAAATATGTATTTAATTTTTTCTTTCATTTTACCATTTTTCAGTTTTAAACTTTTTTCCTAATGTAGAATTATTCTTATCATTCATTAGAGCAAAGAATAATGGTTTGATGTAAAACTGTTCCATTGTATTAACTTAAAAACTTAATGGGAGGTAGTTTTGAATTAACATTCTATCTAAATTAAATTTTCGAAAGTTTTATTTTTGCTAGTATTAATTCTATTATAATTTTACAAGTTCTTAGTTTTTTTTATATTTTTAATGCAAGATAAGTTTTTTAGACATACATTGTAAAGTCTATTTGCTAAAATTTTTGGAATCCAGTATTTTCTGTTTGCATTTGAAATTCTTATGAAACTAAATAAGCTCACCAGACAAAAAAATGAGTCATTTCCCACCGTAAGAGGGTTACATCTGTTCGACAGCAACAGAGGGCGTACCAGTAATAAACGCCTCCTACAAATAGCTGTGCCATGTGCTACAGGGTTCATACAGTGACAAGAAGTGGTTGTCTGCCATGTGTGTGTTAGTCACTCTGAAACATGGGTCGTGCCAAAGATGTGAATGAGTGGCCAAAAGGTATTGTGTTTGGCCGAGCCAAAGGGCATAGTGTGCAAGAAATTGCTGCCTTTGCAGGTGTGTCAAAATGTACTGTCCAAAATGTCTCCCAGCAGTGGCGTACATCGTAGTTCACTGCTAATCTTTGCCAGAACTGTGGCAGAAAGACTGTGCTCACCAATAGGGACCTCCGCAGTGTCACGCACTGTTAGGGCAAACCATTTTGAGGCAGGAATTGCTCCATTCAGTCAATGCAAGCCTGCAACAAGCTGTTTTCGAATGAACACTCCGAAGGGAACTGCATGCCATGGATATCTGGAGCAGAGTACCGCAGAAGTGACCCATGTTAACAGCTCTGCACAAGCCTGCATGGCTACAGTGGGTGCGGCACCACAAAGACGACTGTCAACTCTTGGAACCGTGCGATCTGGTCGGATGAGTCACATTTTTTCTTGTACTCGAACGATGCGAGGCGACAGGTACATCGTAATCCACATGAAGCCTTCCATGTGGACTGTGTGCAAGGTTCTGTTCAAGCTGGAGTATGCTCCGTGATGTTCTGGGGGTGTTTCACATACAAGGAAATGGGTCCTTTGGTTGAGGTGACATCACACTTGAACCAGAAGGGTTATATGGAGCTACTGGATGACCACATGTTGCCTTTTGTGCAGCATCTCCACAGTGAACATCAGAAGGATACCCCATTCTTCCAAGACAATTGTCGCATGCACAGGTCTCAAAGTGTGTCGGATTGGCACAACAAACATTCTGAAGCCTTTGAACATCTCGACTGGCCAGCCAAATACCAGGATTTGAATCCCATAGAAAACTTGTGGGACTATTTGGGGCAACAAGTGAAGTGCTGTCTTAGCCATCCAGCCAATCTGGCCAAACTGTGGTATTTGCTGCTGGAAGAGTGGATGAAAATTGATGTGCACTACATCTGCACATTGGTGGCATTCATGCCAGACAGGATTTTGGCCATTCTTCGGTCGCAGGGAGGCGTTACGCATTCAGCCAGGGGTGACTAATTTTTTGTCTTGTGAGCTTAGTTAATTAGAATAAATACTTAATTTAAATAAGAATAAAATTGTGCTGAAATGATAGTTCAGAAAATACACCAGATTTAGCATTTATAAAAGAACCTTGTGAAATATAGGTTGTTTATCAGTGTTTTAGGTACTCATTAACAGGTGACCAAACTGTTTGATTTAGTTGGCCTTTGGTCCAATTTATACTAAGTTAACTGAAATACTCTAATTTTTTTGCATTTATTGATTGGTTTCTAAGTACTAATGTTTAATTTATTTTCATTATATTTGTTTTTTAATTTATTTCTTAATTCTGTGTTATTATTAAATAGGTGCTTGAAAAATCAAACTCCAGAATGGACATAGAAGAACATGAGAAAATGTAAGTTACTATATGACTAGTTTTTAATGGTTTTTACTTTATTTCTTTACAGATGCAGGTTACTTCCTTGTAAGCATTTGTAAAGTTTGCTAATACATAACACATCAAAGACTTGAATTCAAATCATAAAAATTCCAACGAACATGGCAAATGTCAGTACCATAAAACATGGGGAAAACACCAAAAAACATGCAAATAATCAAAAATGATAAGGTTTAATTATTAGGGAATACTTCCTCTCAAGCATCTGCTTGTCATAGTAGTCTGACAGGAGTCTGTCAGTTTAATATACCATAAAGAAGAATAAAATGTAAACCAGGTGGTTAGTACACTTGGCTACTGATCGAGAGAACTGGATTCGAGCTCTGGGTAAGGTATGGATGTTTGTGTTGTCTATCTGCTGAGGTCTCGCCTTTCTCACATACCTTCATTATTTGTATATTAAACTGACATGCTATTGCCAGATCTCTGTTGCAAACAGCTGCTTGAGTGCTAATTTATTTAAAGAATTGTAAGGAAGGTGAGAAAGACAACATGAAATATCTATGACTTACCTGGGGCTGGAATCCCAACTCTTTTGATCAGCAGTAAAGCATGCTAATCACTCAGCCACCAGGATGGACAATGAATACTTCTCTTAAAGTGTTCTTAAAAAAGCAAAATTTTATTTCTTTACAAAATGAAGTATAATTGTCACTTGCATTTTTGTAGCATGGCATTTTAATTGGAATAACAATTTTCTCATATTATAAATAATATTTTTTCTCACTGTGTTATAGTATTGCTTAAATGAATAGGATAAAAGCAGCATGTCCTTAGCAAATGTCAGAATAAGTTTTGGCTTGAACACTGAATGCTTAAAAATTTATCGCTATGAAAAACAACACATTGATTTCATGGAAAATTTATATGAAATTGTTCAAAGTACATATGCATCAAATTTGTTTAATAGGAAATGTTTTATTACTTCAGTTCATGAGACTTCCCCATAACTGGCAGTCAGCTAAAAGTGCAAAAGCTTGACACAATTCATTTTTCCTATTTCATGTTCTAACCATTGGATAATATTTCTGAAAAATAATAGATGCAAGAAATTTAAACTTTGAGGAACAGTGAATAAGGGATAATTAAGCATTATTAATTTGAGGCTTGAGCAGAGACTTTACAAAGTGAATGATGGATCTGGCAAAATGATGCAGGAATGATAGATTGAAGCTTCACTATGGTTAGTGTTTTCACTGTTCATTCTGAAATCAGTATGTTGTGACATTAAGCTAGACTAACTTTATAGATTCAGATGAAGATTTTGTATACTAAAGTAAAAAATATAGGTAAAATCTTTGTTTATTTCTGTTTTGCATTCAGCAGAAGTCTTATGGAAAATAGTGATTTTTTTTTCTTTCAATTTAATTCTAAATAGCATTAAAATTATATATACAATATATTTTTCTTTACAATTAAACTAGATTCTAATAAATCAGTTGCTAAATGATTTTTAATGATTTTACTTGCCAGTTAATTAGCTAATGAAAGTACATGAGGACATTCATATGCAATGATATCAAATTTAGAAGAAAAATTGTTGTGAGCTAAGATGGGATAATGAATCCACAATGTTCAAGAGTTTTTTCACTAAATGTAGTCTTGATGTATATATGTGACAATGACTTTTCAACTAAACTAACATTGAGAAAATTACTAAGTCACTTTAATTGTGATTGACTAATGATAATAAAAAATATAAAATGTATGCAATTAATAATTTAATTTCAACATTTACGCTGATATCTGATATGAACCAATTGGGTAAAAATAAATCTTGAATACATGACAGATGAAGCCCACCAGACCAACTCTGCTATACATCTCTAGAGATAGTCAGCAAAGGTTGTTTTCTTTGAAAATATCACGTTCATTTGAATATCCTGTGGACTGTGTGCATTTAGCACTATGCAGTGCTAACACTGCATAGGGCTAAATTTAAGTTGCTAATTTGATCAGAGGTGAAAGGCCTATGTTTATTTGAAATTGGAGTAAAAAATTTGTATGCATTATAATGTGTAGTTTGATAGTTTATGGGCGAAAGTTTTCAACTTATTTATTGCTAAAATATATAAACATTTTGCTGAACTTGTGTAACATTGCTTTTGCAAATTTTAGTTTTAAATATGTGCGAGCATTGAAATTAAATGATGCACACCAAGAATTTTAAGAATTTTGTATAGAGTCTGTACTTTATTGTAATATTAATGTAAAATATTATTCATTTGCAATATATTTTTTTATATGAGCATATTTTGTGTACAAGCAAAATGCCAGAATTAAAATTTGAATAAATTGTAGGATGCAGGAGAAAGAGAATCTACTTCAACATATATATGAGGAGCTAGATAGGCATAAATCTAAAATTGTACTTTTATCTGAAGAGATTGAAATCCAAAAGCAAAAAAATAATGTAAGTTGTTTTCCTTTAACGTTTAGGCTTATTATTTAAAATAATGAAGTGTAATATATATATTGTTACTACAAAAAGTTTATTTTTTGTTATTTGGTGGAATTTTTTATTTTTATTATGGTTTTAATTTTTTTGCATTTAAGTCCCTTTGATTAATAATGATATTAACTAACAGACTGATATATAGTTTAAAGTAATTTGCTAGTTTCAATGTAGAAGTTCTGGACCATCATAATTGAATGTGGCTACTATCATCCATTGCTCTACACAATGGTTATGAAATAGAGCCTTAAATTTTGTTGCAGATCCTGGTTACATTTAAGAGTATTTAAAATCTCTACAGTGGAATTGTGCAACTAAATTATTTTAAGGATGATTAATGCCTTATATTTGCCATATTATGAATACATGGTAATTTTATGGTTTCTTTCACTGTTTGTGAATTCTCACTTCTTCAGGTACTTGCTACATAGGGCTAAAATTTTGATTGGACATTCTATTGGACTTGTGCTTGAGGTAAAAAGATCAGATTTATTTTGCCACACAGTAGTCTGAAAAGAACCACTAAATTTTATTATGTAACATGTATTTCCCAATCTCTTCTATGTGGTGCTTCAAAAATTTTGAGTGTTTTTGATACACACATTTACTGATATTATGGAACAGACCTGCACAGTATACTCAAAAATCATTTTTCTATCTGTGGAACAATTTTTATATTTGGTATGATGTGACGCATACATTAAATTCCTGGGTGTTTGTCTGAAGTTAATCCTGCAGTGTTGATTAGTTCACTAATGGTCTATGAAAAAATTCAAGATTTTACTGTTTTCTCCATTTTAAATTCAGTAAAAAATATTTTAAAAAAATTAATTTTGCCATATTTTCTGAAGTTGTATTTTTACTTTAATTTATATAATTCATAATACTCTATCATTACTTAAATCTTTCATTAATATTTTTTCAAAATTTTTAGGCCATTTACGCAAACAACTTATGGTGATTTTTTTTTTTTTTCGAACAGCAAACTTTAAGGTAGTAAGTAGTATTATAAAAATTAATTTTGCTTTAAAAACGAGATAGTTTAAAAAGATATAGAAAAGTGGCAAAGATAGTGAAAAATATATAACTAAAAGGTGATAAAGAGTTGTGAAATTAAATATTTCAAAGCAAATAAAAGTTTGTTTTATCCTCTGCAACTGAGATCAAACACTTCCGGATCAATTTGTAAATTTTAGATACTGACTGCTGTGGAAGAGTTGAACCATAGGATAGTGGCAAAACCTTGACTTAAAAAATTACAAATTCTGAAATACTAATTATAAAATTACTTCAGCATATTATAAAATAATTTTTTTTGTTATAATGTTCTAATCAGATGTATCCTGAAATAGCTACCATTTTAAGTCACTTATGCTTGATAATTATATATTTTGGTCAAGTTTAAAATAATTTTTCTTTAATTGTAATATATATGTATATTTTAGAAGCAGTGGAATCAATGTCCCTTGATCTGAATTACTCTTAGAGTTAATGAACTGGTTTAGAAAAAACACATGATTTTCCTGTTCAGTATTAGTTAAAATATCCATTGCAGTCAAACACTTATTTATCCTCCAAAAACTATATATCATCAACAAAACAAAATGCACTTTGGTACTTTCTGAATGCAGTATAAATATCTATCTGTACTGCCTAATGCAAGCACACTAAAAGTTTCAAAATGAAACCAGATGTTTGCTGATTGATAATACTTCATACTATCATGCTCATGTCACATTGCCAATCACATAATCAAAGAAATATCCTTTTGTAAAATATATCCAATGATAAATAAAAATAATTTATCAAAAAAAAACTCGTGCAGCTGCTTGCTACAGTGGTCTGACAGGAGCCTGCCAGTGTAATATGCCATAGTAGTAGGTCTGTGAGGAAGGTGAGGCCTCAGCAGAAAGAAAACTCAAACATCCATACCTTATGAGGGGCTTGAACCCAAGTCCCTTTGATCAGTATCCAAGCATGCTAACCACTCAGCCACAGGACAGCTAAAATAATTTAGAAACACTAAAATAGTTTTTAATTGCAAAATATATTAAAATGAAGCAAAAACATAAGTGGCTGTATTTTCGTGTAAATCACTGAAAATCCTCCAATAAAACACAGTTCCCTTAGCTTCGGACTTCGTTCTATGGAGAACACAAATGGTTGGATGCTTAATAAACAACTCACTTAATTTTGGATGCCAAGGCATCCCAAAGCAACTGAGACTATTTTTACTGTAAATTGACAACACTGTTTAGAAGCCATGTGAGTGTACCCATTGGTTAATCATACTGTCTCATAACCATGACAACCATTGTCCAGTTTCTTGCAATGATCTATTACACATAGAAATCATTTAAAGTGAAGTATCTTTATAGTTGCATGTTAAATGCATTTTTGTAACTGTTTCTCAAGTTTTCTATATCATGAATATCAAAACTGAACAGTATTGTGTGATAAAATTTTGTGTGTGACTTGAAAAATAAAGTGTTTTGTAAAACTGTGCATTTATTGAAAGAAGTGTACAAGAAAGACGGTTTAGCACAATCAACCATTTACAGATGGTACTGGGATTTCGGAAATAGTTTAGAATCAGCCACTTTGATTAACATTGAAGGCAGACTGTCCATAAACACTGATGAAGTATCCCTCAACACAATTTCTGTCATTATTCACAAGGGCAGAAGTTTGTTTGTTAGAGCAGTAGACGAATTAACAGAAATACCCAAAAACACCGGTTCACTGAATATTTGCAGAACATTTGGAAATGAGATCCTCCCTAATTATTTGATGAACATCATAATTGTCATGTGCAGTTTTGTCAGTAGTGGAAAGCCCTGGTCAAGAGAGATCCTCACTACCTGGACAATGTCATCACCCTTGTCCAGGTAGAAAATAGTTTTAGAAATATTCAAATAGGCTTAAATGAGGGAGAAAAAAAATATATAATACTATAAATAGACGAAATAAACTCGACATAATCAATATCTGCTAATAGATCAGCACTTTAACTTCGATTCACATTTTAGAGGAAAAATTGTCTTGAGCCGGGTTGGATACAAACCCACGACCTCCTGATAACATGTCAGGTGCTCTGGACCACTGAGCTACTGGCTGCTGATCACGATCTCCTCTAACGCTATGAACATTTCTATTATACCACATATAGACACTATTCAGGCAATTTAGCCACAAGCGGCTTTCTGTTTGCCATATAGATGATCATGGCCATATAGATGGATTACCATCTATATGGCAAATTGAAAGCTGCTTGTGGCTAAATTGCCTGAATAGCATCTATATGTGACATAATAGAAATGTTCATAGCATTTATTAGAGGAGATCTTGATCAGCGGCCGGTAGCTCAGTGGTGCAGAGCGCCTGACATGTTATCAGGAGGTCATAGGTTCATATCGCACCTGGCTCAAGACAATTTTTCCTCTAAAATGTGAATCGACATTAAAGTGCTGATTTATTAGTATATATATAATACTTGGTTAACTGCTTTCAGATCCCCTGATTTCACCTTATTTAGAGAAATAAATTTTTTTTTTTACTAATTTTTGGAAGCATTTCAAAACTTGAGGAGAAAATGTATTAACCATTCAGATCAAACGCATGAGTAAAAATCGAAGACTTCATAGAATATGTTATATGATGTAAATAGGAATAGCATTGAAACTGCAAATCAGTATTTAGAAATGGTGATTACATCTGTAGTATGGAGATTTTATAGTGCATCAAAATTTGCTTCAAATTGAAAATGTAAACAATACTTAGTCTAAACTATACAGGGCGATTCAAAACTTATCGTTCAAATTTCGTGGGAAGGTAGGGAATACGCCAGGAAACCGATTTCACATAGGAAAGTATGTCCGCAAATGTACGCATGCGTATGTAGAGGGCGCTGTGTGTACCCAACCAGTGTACAGCTCGCCCAATCACTCCCGCTGTCATCAGTGTACAAGCTGACATACTAGTGATAAGATGAATCGTTTTACGCATCAAGAGCTAGCGGATATGCATCTCACATATGGGGCAGCTGGCGAAAGTGGCCGCCGAGCTAGGAAGTTTACGAAGACCTATACCCCAACAGAAGAATACCGCAGCATCAAATGTTTGCACGTGTGCATCGCAATCTGCGCGAACGTGGTTCACTGCGCAGCAACATGCAGGATACGGGGAGAAGACGACTGACGCGGACTGTCAACGTTGCAGAACAAGTCCTACAGTCCATCGAAGATAATCCGAATACCAGCACACGAGCTATTGCTCAGCTGCTTGGGGTCTCTCAGTCAACAGTGTGGCGGATACTGCATGAGGAACGTGTGCATCCTTACCATCTGCAAAGGGTGCAGTTACTGCATCCTGACGATTATCCGAAGCATGTGGAATTTGCACAATGGTTCATGCAGAAAGGTGCCGTGGACCCCAGTTTTCCAGCTTCTGTCCTTTTTACAGATGAAGCTTCATTCAGTCGTGAAGGTGTGTTCAATACACACAATTCACATGTGTGGGCTTACGACAACCCGCATGGTACGAGAAGTCACGCTGTGCAACATCGTTTTGCCGTAAATGTATGGGCTAGAATCATTGGTGACTGTTTGTTGGGACTAACTGATTGGCCGCCCCGATTGGACAGCCGGAAATACCTAATATTTCTCAAGACAGTGTTACTGACTCTTCTGGGCGCTGTTCCTGCGCATATCCGCCGAGATATGTGGTATCAACATGATGGGGCTCCAGCCCATAGCACAATTGTTGCGTGTGATTACCTGAACCGAACATTCGGAGCTTGATGGATCGGTAGAGGTGGACCGATCGCTTGGCCACCCAGGTCACCTGATTTATCACCCATGGATTTCTTTTTGTGGGGGGCCATGAAATACCATGTGTACGAGACCCCCGTCGACAGTGAAATGGACCTTGTTGCACGAATAGTGGCCGCCGCAGGCATTGTCTGTGATATGCCAGGCGTTTTTGAAAATGTTTGGTGGTCAATGCAACGGCGCTGCGAATCCTGTGTCCGTGTAAATGGTCGCAATTTTGAGCACCTACGTGAACCTGTACTTTACCTTGTTGGAATAAAAGTCACATTTGTTACCACTTAACTGTACTGTTTCCTTGTGTTCACTTTACTTGTCCATTTTGTTCATGTAGATGACGTTTGCGGACATACTTTCCTATGTGAAATCGGTTTCCTGACGTATTCCCTACCTCCCCACGAAATTTGAACGATAAGTTTTGAATCACCCTGTATATTTTTTTATAAGTTATATATAAAAAAATTCAAACTGGAATTTATATTTTAAAAAGCTGAAGTTTTATATATTGTACTAAGAATAGATGTATCTTATTCTGGACTGTCATTTCAGAATCCGTTAGACAATGATGTTTAGACACATCAGATGTCTGCAGACAATGGAGATCTTAGACGGGTTAAGTTAGAAAGTTAAGTAGTATGGAAATTTTGAAATACAGCTCATCTTCATTTTTTAAATGCAATTAGTGTGAACCATAAAGCAAAGCTGCTTTTAACTGCAATGTGCTGATTGAATTCAGTAGCTTTCTTATGGTTTCTCTGTTAGAATAAGCATAAAGGGCTCTAAATTGAATGCCAATTCTCACATGTGCATAAATATTAATACCTATACATCACCCATGGATTTCTTTTTGTGGGGGGCATTTACATTCACTCATTTTTGTGGGGGCTATACATTCACTCAGCAGACAAAATGTGCCTTTCAGGCCTTAGGTTATATAGGCCCATGCTCAATATAGTATAGGTTTAGTGAAAACAAGAAATGCAAAAGTAAGTATTTTTAAAGGTTTTCTCTGTGTCAATCTGAATAAGCCATGCTATTAAAATTGGATTTTGGTACCCTTTATTGAAGTACAAAGATATTTAAAACTGCCAAACAATGTGATCTGAATGTTATTTGGGTGTACTGTTTGTTGCATTTCAATTTTAGTGCAGAATTTATTGTACTAAAGTTGAAATACTAAAATCTCTCAGATACACCTGGTAGTAATTTGTTAGATAAAGTACTAAATTATATACTAAAGTTATTAAAAGAATTGATTATTTACCTTATGGTTAAGTTTCATGCAGTACACACTTGTGTACTTCATACAAATGCATATTTTCCTATAGAATTTGTTTGATATTAATATTAAAGTAATTAATTTTAGGAGCTGAGAGAAAAGAATTGGAAAGCAATGGAAGTATTAACAGCTGCAGAAAAAGAAGCAGATAACAGGCTGCAAGAAGTTCTCAAAACTACTGAAAAAAGAATTTGTGATATTCAGCAAACATCTGAAGAAAAGGAGAAAGAGCTGCAAAAGAATATGATTGAAACAATTAAAGAAGTGGAACAAACATTACAGAAGAAATACTCAACAGAACTAGATAGCAAAAACGAAGAGATTATATTGGTCCAAAAAGATGCAGAAGAAAAAATTTCTGAAGCTCAAAGGCTAGCAAATATAAGAATAGAAGAATTACAGGAGAGTTTATACAGACGATTAGATGAAGTTCACAGTGAAGCAGATGCGAAAGTAAATGAGGCCTTAAAATATAAAGAGGTATGATTATGTTTTGAAGAACTATTTTAGGCAGAGTGTATTTAAACACATTCTTTTAAAATAAGTAACTTTATCTGAAAATTATAATTTTTTTCAAATTTAGTGATATGTCAGTAAGTTTAGATAAAAAATAGCTGGTAAATGTTGAGGTTTTGTATTTAAAAGGGTTGACAGATGTGTAGTGGAAGGGATTTAATTAAGTTTTTTGTATAGGTTCTTTTTATACTGTTGTAGTATAACTATTTCATTGCACAATATGTTCAAAAATAGTTTAATTGAAGGCAAAATATTTAATAAATGTTCTAATTCCTTAATTCTAAAGCATTAATATATCGTTTGTATACCTGGTGTAAAAAGGCAGGTTAAAATTTGCTTATTCCATGCCATAGTTTCTATGTGTCACATAATTAGTCATCCACAATTCCAGAAAGTGGTGATCCCATAGTAATACCTTCACTCTAGGCCCAAGACCGACCAATGGAACAGAACCATTTACTGGAAGTGACCAGGTCCAGGGCCTAATGTACTCTGAGATCATGGATGAGGCAACTTCTATTTTTCATTGAGTTGAATCGCTGCATCCAGCACAAGCCTGATAGGATATGTGAACTAGTAGTAGGAAAAGAGGTACTTTGTACTCATACTAATTGGGAGCCCCCCCCCCCCCCCCAATTGTCATTAGATAATTCATTAGTGAGTCAGTTGATGTTTCCAGGTTTGGCTTGAGTCCTAATTGGGTGTGCGCTAATATTTTTTTCCATTTAACTCTTTGCTCTGTCCTCATTGGATGGTCTTCATGTCTGTCTTAGTGAAACATGGAGGTCTTCCATCTGTTTCATAATTATTTTCCATTAGATCCCCTTCCTAGCTCTGAGACCTTTGTGTCATTCTGATCTGGCCATTTAGCCAATTTTGTGCACAGAAGTGCCACTCAGAGAAATACTTTAAAATGGGAGCACCTGGTGACCCACCTTTTTTTTGACTCTTGTCTTTTTAATCTAAACATATAAATGTAATATTACTTTTACTGCTAATTCTCAAGTGTAGGAGCTTCATCTTGCTCTGGTGTCTATTTTCTTTGACATCAAAAAAGCATACGGCTTGTAGATTCGGCATTCTTCGTTACCTCCACATGTCTTCGGCTTAAGAGGTCCAATGTGAATCTTCATCTCCAACTTCTTATCTACATGTTCTTTTCATATGTGTGTCGGTAACACCCTATCACAGCCTTTCTCACAAAAGCGGAGGGTATCACAAAACTGTGTCTTGAGTGTTACACTTTTTACTGTTAAGATCAATTCTATAACTCGACAACTTCCTCCAACTGTAGGCGATGCCCTCTATGTTGATGATTTTTAGCATTTTTTGCTCTTCCAACACGAGGGTAATCGAATGACAACTGCAAATTGAATAATAATAATGTTTTTAATAATAATAATAATTTGGACAAGGGCATGGCCGGTTCTTCACTGTCTGTTCCATATTTGGATTGCCTGCAGGTTTTGCCATTGGGCTCTGAGCACAGTGGCAGAGATCTTGGTTAGAACAGTTTATGAACAATCTCTTTGAGACCAAACCGATTATCAAACCATGGCAATCATGTTTCCACAGGAATCGCAAGGACAAAGTTGTACTTGCTCAGCTCCACTTAGGCCATTCGTTTCTTCTATGGGTGGATGACAAATCTAAGTGAGTTTTGTGACACCATTTTAACTATCTAGCATATTTTAATTGATTGTTATTGCTTTTAACTTGGAAAGACATTTATATTTTAACTTTCATAATTTTATGTCCGAGCCCCTTATACTTGGATATCTGAATCTGTTTTAACCCATGTTTAATTTTTTATGCTATTGTGGTTATTTTCATCACTTATAAACTATTATATTTGTTGCCTATTATATAGGTTCTCTATATTCATAGTTTATTCCTATATTTTACAATTGTTACTTCATTTTACCTGACCCATTTTATTGACCTTTGTAATGTGTTTTACTATTTTTGCATTTTGCTTTTAATTGCATTAGTGGGTTCCATGTTTTTTAGTTTATACTTTTGCAGCTATTCTTGTTTGGCACACAATATGGCCCTAAGTTGTCCTTGTGCAAAAAACCCCCCAACCAACTGCTGATTCTAAAAATATTTTCTCTAAGAATTGATTACCTTGCTGGTTCTTCGGGCAACTGCCCATATAATCAGTCCATTTCTGCTCATATTATGTACTTAATAAATGTACATTATGTTCTGTGTGGTTTTAAAAATATTTTTCATCCAAAATGGTTAAGCTTCTTCTTGATAGAATAATTTTATTAACAGATCTGATGCTTTTAATATCTCTTATAAGTAAAAATTTCTATATTTAAATATTACCCTTTTACTTCATTTTTTATATATGTAGAGAGAGAGATCTGTCAAAAATAGACAAAAAAGTTAATCTACCGGCACACAACCTTCACATTATATATTTTAAAATGGAGATTATAATTTCTTTAAGAACTCAATAGACAGCAGTTTCAGAAGCAATCTTTATAGATAGCATGTTGTACTTTTGTGGACATCAAAAGATCTGGTGTAAATCAGAATGCATGAAAAAATTTTCATCAGCTGGTTGTATTTTGCTGGACAAAAATGTTTGCATTTATTCTAATATACACTAAGCAGTTAAGTGTGGTACATGGTCTAAACCTATTTTTGTTATTCATTGTATGTTTTTTAGGTTGTTTGACCAGCCAGTGTCATTATTTTTTGTCCATAAAATTGGATTTGTAAAAATTTAATACATTTTTCAGTCGATCTGCATTTTTCTTTTGAGTATGTGTGTTTATTTTCTCAATGTAAGAAAAGGGTTTGCAATAAAATTTAGAATTTAGGGGTTTTTTTTCTTTTGTAATGTATACTGGAAGAGTTGTTTTATAGGTTAACTGGTGGTGTAGAGGTTCCAGCAATTTAAAAACATAGTCCTTCCCATGTTTCAGTTCTGTAAGGCCATATTGATTTAATGGTATTCATTATTTGCTTTTTTTATATTATGATGTTGACTATTAGATCTTCACTATTTCATGATGAAAAGAAGAAACCTCACATAATAATTAATAATTGTTTTTAGCTTATTATAATCTGAAATTCTAAAATTGTTAGCAGTATTATAAATGTTTCTCTTTTTATACACAAGGATATCATATCAGAAATCAAAGCTTTACATAAACAAGAAAAAGAAACATTGAAGAGGATATTTCCTGACATTAATATTGATGGCCAGTTGGTATGTAGAGCACTTTAAAAATTCAGTGTGTGTGTGTGTGTAATTTTTTTTATGTGCTATAAAGTAAAATTATTTTCAGATATAATTATTAAAACTAGTGTTTTCCTCAAAGAGTGTACAGCCTAAGATTTTTCACTGAAGTAACGTAAAAGAATATTTTCAATTCGGTATTTTTCATTTTTTTTTATATCATCTCTTATTGAACTAGAATGTAAAAACTTAATATTATGCAATTAAAACCTATTGAATTCTCAAGAGAAGAGCTGTAAGCAAATCAGTTTTAAGTGGTGTCATAACATATTTGTTTTGGGTTGGGTTGTTTTATCATCAGCACTTTTTTGTTTACAATGGACTTAAATAGCCAGTCTAAGGGCTCAGATAAGATTAGAGGATCCACTGGACACTATTAGGAGATAGAAACCTCCCATCAGTGATATCAAACCTGTTCTTTAATGTGTATAGGAATGACTCCTGAATATGGCCTTTAATCCCTCCCCCCTCATCCATACCTGATATGGGGATACATTCTGAATTGTGTTATTTATTTCTTACCTATGAATGATACATAATACTTAATTTCTTTATTGTACACATAGACATTTGATTGAAGAATAAATCAAGATACATGCAAGCACATAATATACAGCAGTGTCATTTTATCAATTCCTTAAACTTCTGTGTAATTATGTATTTCACAATTTAAAATAATAAAATTGAATTTTGCCATGATTACTTGTTATTGCTGGGGAAATGATTCAGATTTTGGGTAACTTGGTTAATAATTTCTTTCATATTTTTTCATGGATTTGTATTTTCAATTGCTTGTAGAGTCCATGGTTTAGCATGTGAGCAGAAGATATTAGTTTTGATTGTAGCCGCTGTTATACTTCTGTCTCTATAAACAGAAGCTTCAAATTTTGGGTGACATTTAACATTTCAGTGGAAAACTTTATTTTCTTGCTTTCTCCTTTCAGAATAGGGGCAGAGGTTGCTCAGTCAGTAGTGCACCAGGCTCATAATCTACAATTCCCTGGTTTGAGTCCTGCCTGGGCCAGTGTTGAGTGTTATCTCCACGAAACTCCCTGCCATGCACTCGGTCAGTAGGAGAGACACCAATGGGCTTGGAAAGACTGCTTTCTATTGGATGGGATGTTAGGCAGTGAACCTGTGTGCAGTGAAGAAATCTTGGAAGAAATATATCGAAGAAATATATGCAAAATTATTAGTTTGAGAACTCACTGCTACATTAAATATTATTTATATCCTATAAAAAAAGTCCTTATTTTGAAGTTGAGTAAATTGTATCTTATGTACTCTTGAATTGTGTGCAAAACTAGACCATTTCCTCCATCCAACTCAAAAAGTACCATCAATATTGGATTATCAGAAATATTGTGTGCACAGATAGACAGCTAAAAAAATATCATCTTGCAAACTTAACCCTTTCAAACTTAACAATAACATAAACATGTTGTGTTTTCAAGAAAATGTGCTAAAAACAAATTTTTGATTCAGAATAATAGCCATGAAATATAACATTTTATCATCATTGGCACTTTTGGACAAATTCTCTCATTGACAAATTGGCTTTGGGCAAACTGTCCCATTGGATGAATTGTCCCCTTTAAATGAATTAACATTGGACGAAACGGCATTAGACCAGTGGCATTAGATGAATAGTACCAGACCCGCGATCTCCTTTCCATGTGCTATAAGTGGCTCCATAGTATGACATAATAGACCATAATGGAAGAGATAGTAAAGCCATAATATTTTATTTGTTTTTGAGCATAACGAAATCATTTTGAGCACAATTACATAAACCTTAAATCATATGCTTAAATATAAATTTAGTATTTCAAAATACTAATACACTGGTTTCCATAAATTAAGAACTCATAAAAATTATGATAAACAAAAAACTATATGAATTATTTTAATGAAATTTGATGAAAACATGAATTACAATGCTAGTTTCAGAATGGCATAAAATATTTTACACCGGAAGCATTTTTTGTTAAAAAATAACACAGGAACTTGTTCAAAAATGAGGTCAGAATGCAATGGACAAAGTTTTTTAATAAGGAGTATGGTCACCCCTTACAGCAATGCAGGCACGCCAGCGATGTTCCATTCTGTTTATGATGTTGTGAATCAGTTCAGTAGGGAGTAACGACCATTGTTCCTTTAAAGTAATAATATGCTCCCCCTTTGCTTCAGGTGGCATGTTGAGGGCAGCAATATGTCTTCCCAGAGCATCCCACACATGCTCAATCGAATTTAGGTCGGGAAATCGAGTTAACCACTCCATGCGCATAATGGTCTCCTCTTGAAGGTATTGTTCCACTAGTCGAGCTCTGTGTGGACGAGCGTTATCTTGTAAGATGAGTTTTAACCTATTGAACCAGCATAAGGACATACATAAGGGTTCAGGATGTCATCTCTATACCTTTGAGCATTGAGGTTCCCATTTGCCAACACATAGAGGTCTGTCGTCCACTTGAGGAAATGACACCCCAAACGCATAACTGTCTCTTTGATGGATGTTACTGGGATGATAGGGATTCCTCTTTCTCTCTATATCAAGCAATGTCTGGAATCACTCTGCAAGCAATATCTGGACTCATCTGTGAAGAGTACAGACCTCCATTACTCTTCTGTCCAGTTAACCTGCAGGCATGCCCAATTCAACTGCTCACTCCTGTGATGTGATAGGGGACACTGATGGGCTTGGAAAGGCTGCCGTCCATCAGATGGGACATTAAGCCGTGGCCCCGTGTGCAGTGTTCTTAACCGTGTGCAGTGTTCTGTGCCGTGTTCTTTAATGTGCACAGGGTATGGCTCTCCCGGGAGAGCCATACCCTGTGCACGTTAAAGAACACGCTGGATGGCCTTGACGGGAGGCTACGATCTGTCTCCCAACAGCTGTTCCAGTGGGTCCCCTCCCCCAACCTTCTCTGAGCCTTTGGGGTCCATGCGACCTGGCCATTTAGCCCATGGTGTGCAAAAAAGTGCTGCTCAGAGGTAAAACAACCCAACCCTGTGATATGACATGAGGGGCATACAAACTACTAGCTTTCTAGCTTGCAGACCTCCCTCATGAAGCCTTCTATGCTCAGTAGAAGCTGATACAACCTTCCCAGTGGCTGTTGTAAGAGAGGATCGTAGCTGAGAGGGAATAGATATCCTGCTCCTTCATTCTGTTAATCACAGATATTGGTCTTGTACAGCGGTTGTAACTCTAGCCCTTCCTGAACTAAACCTCTTAGACATGGAATCCATGCTAAGAAATTGATTCCACTGTCTATGGACCACAGAGGACTCGCATTCAGCCATCGTGCCATGTCTGACTGACTTTGGCCTGCTTCGAGCCAGCCAGTAGCTCTCCACCGCAGTTCATTTGGCAAATGATGTCTCAAGGTCGTTCCTACAAACTTGCTATTTTGAATTTCTTTACTCACATTTCCAACACAAAATAACAATCCACTCCAAAACAACTGTTTTATGCCACTATCCAATTATGCAAATTGACGCAACCTTGATTAATTTGCATATGATATGCTCACTTGGCATTACTGGTTACATGAACAAGTTTGGTGAAGATCTCGTAATTTTTTGGCGAATTATCGTGCTTTTTCCCTTAATTTATGGAAATTAGTGTAGCTTATCAGGTGGGAAAAAATCAAAATAATAGTAAAATGTCTTGTTTTTTTTTTTTGGTTGAATTCTTTCCTAGATTGCCCCTTACACTCGGACATCTCTTATCCGACCATTGTTGTTTTACCTCTGTTTTTCAATTTTTATGCTATACTGGTTATTTTAATTACTTGTAGTTTTACTCCCTTTTTATTATTCTATATCTTTAACCCAGGTTGCTTACACCTGGTTTATTTTTATGTTTATATTGATATAAGATATTTATACATTTGTTCATTGTTGTTCTACATGTTCTATTTTTTGTGTTGGTCTCTGTAGTTTATTTTTAACTGGTTGAGGGGTGACATGATTTTTAACCTTTTACTTTTTGGACATACGTTTTGCACATTATAGCCTTAGTTGCTAATGCGCCAATAAACCCCAAACCAACCAACCAACTTTCCTAGAATACTTAATTTTTTTTTATGTACTAATGACAATATTTCCATACCTTATGTTATTTTCAACATAGAGGAAAATGTTTAATTTTTATAATGTTTAATTATTTAGTTTATTTAACATATGAGCAGAAAATGCCAGAGTTTGAAGGCCTGACTGTTGTCAACTTTCAAAAGTTGATTTGTTCACACAGACAGTATATTATCTTAGCTTAAATTATGCTTAAAAATTTCTATCTCAATGTTGTTTTGCATATTAAAAAAAATGTATTTTTTTCTTTCAGGATCACAGTCATTGGCTAGTAAAATTTGAAGACCAAGCTATAAAGTCCATAGAGAAATTAAAAGAATCCTCCCAGTCATCAGTAAATAAAAGTAATGATGTAGAAAATCTCAAAATGCAGTTGGCTGAAACTTTGGAGGAGAAGTCCAAATTAGAGTTCCATGTGCACCATTATAAAACTGTGCTAGCTGAAACAGTGAGTAAACTGCTTTTTTGCTCTGGTTTTTCCATTTTTAAATCTCAACAGTTTTATTTTATGTAACTTGCAATTAGTTTTCATGGCTGATGGTTTTTTGTTATTCCATGAATAAAAAATATGATCACATATAATCATATAGTATATTTTTGTTGTTAACATATATAGTAAGGAACAGAAAGTTATTTTTTTTAATTCAGATTTGAATGCATTATGCCACTAATTAATAAATACTTCCCTATAGCAATTCTAATTATCAATTTGCAGTTTAATTTAATTTAAATTTTGATCAGCTACCTCCTTTATCACATGCATTTGATACAAATTATTATGTGATTTATGCCTTCTGTTCATGTTTGAATGGTGATGTATACAAAGGAAACAATTTAATAGTATGTGAATAGACTGTGAAATAGACTGTGAAAGCACATATCACTCTGAATAGTGAATATGTGCCTTTCTGTATAAAGAATTCAGTCTGAGATAATAGCCAGGACCACAGTGCTGATGTGTACTTAAGCACCTCAGTCTCGACCACCTGGAATATTTATACATATCGTGCATGATTTTAAATTTAAGGAGAAAGTATTTCGAAAATTTGTTCTTTTGCAAATTTTTTCACAACTTTTTATTTTTAATGAGACAATAAATATTACAGTTGAATACAGGCAGCTAGTTCATGAAATTGTGTATCAGCTCTCAGTAAACAAGAATTATAATTTATGCTACTAACTATAACAGTTATATGGTGTCATAGCATGTAGGATTGGGCAGAGTATGTGAACAGATTACTTCCTAACATGTTTCAGAAAGCATTTGACAAATACTAAAATGCTGTTTCACTCAGTTCTAGGCCCACTAGCAGGCTTGCAAGTTATCTTAACTCTATCCTGTTGTCAATGGCATTTTTGTTTTTTGAGGGGAAAAAAGGGGGTGGGGGAACTCATTCAAGTCCATATAGTCATATTTTTCCTTCTCCAAACCTTTTGTTTTAAGGGCAGACAACCTATCTACAATAGTTATACATTGTTTTATAACCATTTGTTATATTTTAACTGAATATCATGCTTTTACTGGTGAGTGAGGACATTAAGCCATGGCACCGTGTGTGGGAAAGTCATACCATGTGCATGTTAACACATTGGATGGCCTTGACAGGAGGCTACCATCTATCTCCCAACAGCTGTTCCAATGGGTCCCTTCCCCCCTTCTCTGAGCCTTCAGGGTCCTTATGACTTGGCCATTTAGTCCATTTGCAATGCTCCAAAAGATTAAACTTCTTTGGACCTTTTGACTGATTGAAATTAAATTAAAGCTACAGATAGCATATCGGAACCAGGCAATATTTGACTTGCCAAATAAAGAAAGTTAAATGAGGGTTCGTTAGGTATACTGGTTTTACTAGTCACAAATAATTCAAAAGATTGTCAAATTTTTGAAGTTATAATCAAAATCAATTATCATTACTCAAGAGAAAAAATAGCAAAGTCAAAATATTCGTATAACAAAGTTTATTTCCAAAAAATTCATGACTCACCATATAAACTGATGAATACAAAATAGTCTGAGCAAATAAAGACTCATTTAAACATCTCCAAAACTGACAAACTTCTCAGCTAACACACCATTCTCATTACTAACATTTTCTCATTTTGACTATCTCCACTATCATTACTACATCATTCTGACTACTTCCACTATCATTATTATCTTCCTCCATCCATCTACTGTCATTTCTACATTGCTGACTATCTTCATTCTAGTAACTCCATGACCCAATAACACTTAGTATACATGTGTACAACTGACATATGTGTTGCACGCTGGGAAAAACATTTGCATAATCTTACGATTGTGTGCTAGCTATGATGCAAGAGGGGCATGTCCTTAACGTGTGCATTAGTGGCTATCAATAAAAAGTCAGTTGCGTATGTGCAACTCCTTTAGTGGATTGGAATGAGGAAAAATGATGGACAATTAAACATAATCCACAAAATGATAAATATAATGCAAATAAAGTAAAACTGGTTAAGGAAAAGTAAAAGTGAATGGGTGACCATCATATATTGTGTGCAAAAAAGTGCCACTCAGTGGTAAAACAACCCAACTCTGGTGAGTTAAGTGACTAAATCAAACATAAGTCTTTTTTTTTGTTTTATCTTGAGGAAAGGTACATTTTAAATGTTTTTATAGGTTATACATGGCTTTACATGATATGATAGTACGAAAAAAAATTATAATAGTTAAAAGTCTTTTTGCTTTAAAGTTGGGTATTAATAACTATTAAGTTAACAATTTTAATATTTATTAGTAACTAAATAGGTAGTTTAAATATTTGTTATCTAAAAAAATGTGTACCAGTTACCTGTTCTACAATAAATAATTGTTAGACTGTTATTTTAGAAATATTTTGGCTTCTAACATTATCTATAAAAGTAGCATCAATTTGCTTTTCATATTCTGTTTTATATTTTTTTGTTTCCTCAAGAAAGAAAACCCCTCAAGGTGAAAGTTCCAAAGTTTTTCTGAACAGAAGGTTTACTTGATAAGAAATTAATACTGCTGTTGTATTATTGTTGTGAATAAAAATGCTATACATATTAATGATGTACAGTATTAAACCTTGAGAAATATAATTTTTTTGTAATGATTTAGAATTCCATTTAACAAAAAGTAGATGTGCAAAATATTTTGCCTGCATAGAGAGTGCTAATGTTAAGGCAATTCAGTAAATTATAAACATAATTTGGATTCATAGTATTCAACAGGGAATATATACATTATGTAGTTAATTGAAACTCCTTGAAGAGGCACAATAATATTAAAGTAATGAATGTTCCATTCTAAATATAGTATATATTTGGTATTGTTTAATAATCTTGAAGTTTTGCACAAACAATGCTTTTAGTCTCATCTTACTACTAGAATATATATCTGTTGAAGGTTGTCACTGCATAAATTTTTATAGTAAGACACAGTAAAATGTCTTTGTTTTTGTAACAAATGTGAAGAATTTTTTTTTTCTATTCACTTATTTAGGAAAGTATTCTAAATAATCTTCAGTGTAGTGCAGAAACAGAAGAGAAAATATGGAAGGAAAAGCTTCTTTCCAAGGAATCGGATGTTAATCAAGTAAGAAAAATTTCTGTTGTTAGAATTTTATCGAAGCTAAGAAACAAACGTTTGAGTATTGTATGTGGATCATACCAAAAGTAATCCATGTAGGATTGTAATGCCCATTTGCAATAGCTGTGGTTTATGTACTTTGCAAGTTTTTTTTTATATATATATTTTATGCACAGATATCTGATGCAAGGTACGATAGTACTTTTCTCTCAACAGAGCCATATGTCTCAGGACAGGAAATCAACCATTGCTCATTGTTTTTTGTATAATCTTTTCAACAGATCAGTGCTGATGAACCATGGTATGTAGCTAAAACAAAGAGCTGTCATCGAGTTTGGTGAGGAAGAGCTGCATTGCTTCTGACATTCATGCCAGGTTAAACAAGGTGTACAGTGAGCAGATCTGAAGGAGTGGACATCTAATTATAGTTATAAACCAAATAAATGTTTTTTAAAATAATCCTGTGTTTATAAATGAGATAAATTGAGTTTTTAAAAATTAGCAATTTCAGAAATAAGTTGTAAAGTAACATTGCAACAATTGGCCATTTATTTTTCAACAACCTAATAATTAATTTTTTCCCATTGTCATTTGTTTGTTTTTTTACATTGACATTTGTATTTTACATCAGCAGTACATTTGCTACTATCTCTATCTTCAAAAACATATTAAAACTGTGTAATTAGTGATGCATAGTCATTTAAATCTAATGCGTGGTTTGAAGGTGACTATGTTGCTAGATATCTAATGACTTATTTTTTATAAAAAATAAGTCATTAGATATCTTGATAGTAATAAGCAATCTATGTATATTAAATATAAGAAGAGAGAATTGTCTATAAGTTAAAAATTACATTTGTACCATAATGTTTATTTATTGTTTCCATTGGTAAGCTATTTTAAACAAGATGTAGCCTCAAGAGGAATAATATTTGCAGAATAAAATTAATTCCAGTTAATCTACTCTTTCTTAAAATGTTACTTTAAGTCTACAAAACATTTTGTGAGTATCCCATGCTGTTCTCATGAAGTGTGCAGTATTGATAAAAAATGTCCTCTATCATGCTAATTATTGTAAGCAAAATTAAACTTTGTATTAAATAGTTAATAAATTTAATGAACATTTCAGATTTTAAATGAGAACAAAAAGTTAACTTCTGAAAAGAAGCTTCTTGAAACTAAAATGGAACAACTCCATGGACTAGAAGAGGTAAGCTTACATGTTTTGCATCTAACTAAATACATGACATTTATACATAAAGTTAAATAAATGTACAGGATATATTTTCTAAAATCTGATGCTCTAAAATTGATGTAATGTATTTACTAGTGAACAAAATAACATGAAGCTTCTAAAGAATACTACACTTAATGGCAAAAATTTCTTAAATTAGAAATGCTCTATGTGATGTCTTTGTAGTTTATGAAATTCCCACAAAGAACAGATATACGCCCTCAATGTAGCCATGGAGAAGGTGGTGGGGTTATAACATCCTTGACAAAATTGACCTCCCAACCATACAAAGACTTATTTCTGTTCTAAAGTATATAACTGCCATATTGATGACCTCATTCATTAATGGGAAATGATAAAAGATGTTTTTTTTTTACTGGAAAACGAAGTAAAAAAAGATTAACATGTAACCTAATGCAGATGTTTAAAAAATATCTGCAGCAAAAAGTTGAAAGCCAGCCATCTTCATAGCCAGTGATGTATATTAACTCCAAAAGATCAATAATATATGTATAAATATATGGGAAATAATATATGTATAAATGGGATAATCAATATATGTATAAATATATGGGAAGAAAATCAACAGAAGTAAAAACAAGTTGTGAGTTAGCCATCATCATAACTAGTGATGTAGCATAATTCCAAAAGATAATGCATGTAAATCTACAGAAATAAAATAAAAATCTATGGAAATGAAGGTTTTATTAAAGAGAGAAGGTATTATTTCCCTATACAAAGGATGGAGATAACTTAGAAGCTTTACTAGCTTGTCCTGATTTCTCATACAACACACAAGGACATGCCTACTGGTCTTAGTACTCTGGTATACTAACCACTAGACCAGGTAGAGGGCTATTATAAAAGTAAAATATTAACTGAATTGAAGAGTTATCCAATGTTGATGACTCTATACACAGCACACTGTGCACATGTACCTTTACTTGCTACTAATTACTGCATGTATGTCATCAGACAATAGTGATGATCATCAGACAATCAAATAGGTCTTTAACATACGAATCTGTGTAAACTATTTTGAGCATAATCAAAGTTATCCTGATGCATTATTCTAGTTTAGTATCAATGCTGCCCTCTGGATCAAGATAAGACACCAGCTGAAATAAAATATTCTGCATATCTGTTCCCCTGGGAACTCGATTATCCTTCAACAGATGCCCAGCAGTGCAACAAGCCAAGGATACATAGTCTTGCTCCAAAGCCATTGGATACTCAGATGGTTTAAATGGTTAGCATTGAGACTCTGTAATATTGTCCACTCTTCTGCTGGGTAAAAAAAATCATCTCTGGCATCTGTTCTTTTCTATACCCTTTCAGACATTATCTTCTTTAAAAAGTACTGCATGTGAGAAGGTGGGGTCAGACTTTAGGTACTATGCCTGGCCAGTTCTGTTCATCATCAGAAGGAAATAATACATAGCTCTCCTTTCATTCTATCCATAACTACTATTTACAGATATACAACACTTCTCAAATAAATTTTCATGCTTATATTTAAATTGCCAATTTTATTGCACTTTTAATTTTCAAATATTTATTGCACTGAGTGTGTTACTTAAATGTGTTACTTAAACTGAAGTTTTTTTTTTTTCTAATTATTCAACATTTAAAAATATAAATCCTGCATTAGAGATATTTGAATATTTTATATTATTGATTTTCTTTTTAAGTTTGCTGCACTAAGCTTTTAATATATTTTAATGCAATTTGGGAAAGTTTGCAGTGATCATTTCAATGTTAATACTAAAAAAGTATAATTAACCATCTTTAAGATGGCAATTTTCATTATAAAGGAAATATTGTTTTTAGCCAAGCAGGATACAAACCCAAGACAATTTTTATTCTATAGTGAAGATCTCTATCCTATTACTGGTGGTTAACTATGATTTCTTAGTATTAACAGCATAATATTTATAACACTGGTTAATTATTGTAGGTTATTATTTAATGCAGATAAAAGTTTGTTATAGTGAATGACAATATTACAAGAAATTACTCTAGAATGCTGTTTTTTAAAAGTATGACCAATTTTCTAGGCTATGATATTGTAGTCCAGTATGTGTTATCTAATGATATTGTAGTCCAGTATGTGTTATCTAATTTGCATGTAATGAGCTAAATTTAAGGATAAATTAAATAGAACTGGACAAAAATAAGCTTTTTTTTTTTATGTCATTGGCACTTCTTTTGGCATTTTAAACCTTTTTTGCTTCAATTTAAAAAAAAAAAGTTGGCAGTAATTTGAATCATTTTTTCCCCCCAAAGTACATTATAAGCAGCCTGTGCATGCACAATGGCTTAGGATGGTCCATTTGCCCATTCTCACTGTTGCATGTTCATGGATGCTGCTAAATCTCCACACTCTAAACCTCAACTTCTGCATTGTGGAGAGTAAAAGCAGTCTTCTTACATTTCAAGCAAGTTTCTCAAGCATTTTGTCATGGACTGTGGCTGCAAAATGTCAAAAAAAAAATCTCTTTAGAGTTTAAGATGTCAGTACTATAAGATATTGAATATGGCACTGAAAAATGTTGATGTCTCTAAGAACATAACCTGCATTCATCAACTGTACTAAATTTGAAGTAGAGAGAATAAATCAAATTTTAAGAAAAGCAGGAACGTATTAAGTGATTGCTAATGCTTCTTATGGCTTGTCAACAAGAAGTGGATAAAGCTGTATTTCAGTGGCTTTTTACAGAAGAAACTAAAGGCTCATCATAAATAAGCTGATTTTGTTGCAATTATAATACTTGGAGTAGAAGTATTTAAAGTATCTACTGATTGGTTGCACCATATTTGTAAATGTTACAGCATTTTTAAAATTAAATATGTGGAATATTTTAGTAGACATGGCTATGCTACAAATAGACAAATTATTGAAACCCCTCCCCCCAATCAGAACACTGCAAAATTTGTGCTTTAAATATTTATACTCTAAGTATTATTTCAAATTCATTTATGTTTTTCTTGAAAGAGGAGGGGGGGGGGGGGGGTAATAAACCCAAAAATTAAGTGTATGTATGGCTGATATTTGGTAAGTATCATTGATTCTCCATCCAAGTCCAGGAAATCCTTTTTTTTAAATGTTTGACTCAGGAGATGATGAAAAAATGACAATTCTTAACTGGGCAAGTTGGAAAACTCCTTTGATTCTCTCAAGCAAGATAAAAAATCTGATTTTCAGGAGTAATATGTTGCAAGACTTACTCAGTGGTCTTCAAAAAAAATCAATAAAAAGTACAATCATATTAACTGAGCATTGTTATGCATATCCAACACTGAAAGAAACCAGAAGCTCTGCACACTGAAGCTGTTGTGAACAGTGTTCTTCAAATGGAAGCTTCAGCTTAATGCACATCTGTTTCTAATAAACTGCAGCCACTTCTTGATTGAAGCCAGTGATGTTCTTAGAAACAATTATTATTGAAAGAATACCATTTTTTAAATCTGCAGTATATACTGCATGACTAAATTATTAACAATTTATTGTGCATGAAGTACCATGAAACATGCTAACGTATGCTAAATTTCTTACTGTTAGTATTCTATATTACTCTGAAGGACACCTACATCTCTACATCCAGAAAGTCCTATATTTGAAATGTTCAACTCTGCCAATGATGAAAAATTGACAATTCTTAAGTGGGCAAGCTGAAAAAGTCTTGATTCTTCCAAACAAATATAAAATAAAGCTGTTTCCATCTCTATGTGATAACATAGTTGTCCACTTCCAGGACAGATGGTGCTGTTGTGTGAATCAAAAAATCTGGAAAGTTTATAAGTCACACCAGCTGAAGAAAAAACATTAGCCAATGATGGTGTAGTGGTTAGCATAACTGGCATATTTCCAGGAGATGTGGAGTGGGTTCAATTCGTACTCACTGCAAAACCAATTTTTTTCAGCGTATTATTTCATAAAAATCTGATTTTGAACAGTAGCATGTTATAAGACTTACTCAGTGGAAATATTGTGACGTTGTAGATATGACTCTATAAAATTACCATGTCTCACTTGATTTGCTCAAGTGAGACACGGGTAAAAAGGCTGATCTAACTGCCTTCAAAAGGGGGCTTATTTTTGGAGAGCGATAGGCAGGAGCATCCATAATAGAGGTATTGGAACTCAGCAGAAAATCTTGGGATACAGTATCCCAAATGTAGGGATAATGGCAGTGATCTCAAAAAGCATCTACCAATCATGATGATTTTCAACTTTTGTTGGCATAAGCTATATGATAAAACAGCTGCTGCAGTTCATCAGCTGAGAGAGATGACTGCTAGCAGTACTTCAAAACCCATTTCAGCAAGAACTGTGTGCAGAAAATTGGGAACTGCACCATGATGCATATAATGGTTGGCAAAAATAATGTATTGAAAAACAATAGAAATAAAAAAGATTAAAGCTGAAAAAAAATAAGTAGTTTTGTGTTACCACTTGCCTATATTTGTTGAACCATGTGCATTTGTCTGAATTGTAAAGTAATTGTAACAATTGTAATCTTTCTGAGATATTTGCATCATGTAGAAAATGCCAAGTCAGTTTTCCAAAATAGCCATGTTGACTTTTTATGGGATTATTTAACAAATTTCATCATCTATGGGAAGAATAAATCAATAGTATTTTTTTATTTTTTCACTTTGTCATCTGTCTGGCTATAAAGTGAATTGTGGAACATTGCAGATGTACAAATGCAGGACATAGCATGCTGGAAAACTACCTGTAATGTGGTGGGTGGAATGTTGGTAGAGAGTTGTGAGATGTTTTTCAATTCATCAAAATGTGGGATTATTCTTATAGCCATTGTATTTGACTTAGCCCTATTGGAAGAAGTCTAAAGGGGACAAAGCTTGTGAGAATATGGCATGGTCCTTTTTGAAATTATTCATTCTTTAAATTAGAAAAACCCAGCAACAACTAGAGTTTGCCTCCTTATGTTACTATTGCACCATTTTGCTGTCATTTTTATTAGCAATCTCCTCTTTAGTCAGGATCTAATGAATTCGTTGATTATGTACTGTTCAGAAGTCATGTGTTTGTGAAAAAGGTAGATGATTATGCACCACATGCCACTCTTTGCAGGGTGTTAAAAGAGTTTTGTGCGTAGCATACAGATATTTCATTAACCATATGTGAGGATTTTGAGAGTTTACATAGCTGAAAAATGGAACCATGCCTCATCAAGGAAAAAATTGGCAACCAGTAGCTGAGGCTTGTCCACATTTTTCGACAAACATTCACACTAATGAACTCATTTTGTTTGTATTATTTTTGATGATAACGGCTGATAGTGTGTGCAAATTTCTTCATTGACTTGAAGGATAACAATTTTGTTCCAAATTCTGCCTCACAACAGTGATGAGGAGCTTTTATTAAGCAGTTTCTAAGCAGTTGGGGCAGTTGATGGAATAAGGTCTGATGAAGACTAATTAGGCTACTGAATTTTATAGATCAAGATCATTAGACAGATTGTCCCTACTGACCAAGAGTTATTTACTGTGGACCTTCATATAAGTGATAGATAAATCTCACCTTTTTTTCCATAAATTTTCTGGTTAATGTGTCATGTTCTTGAATCCTCTAAAATTGCTTATATGTTTTTACTGTAATAGTTATCTAATAGTGGCACATTTTCAGACATATGCTTAAATTATGAAGTAGTAAAACTTATTTCTCTTTAGCTCTCAGTTTAATTGCAAAATTATTGAACTAATAAAAAGGCAATTTTAATAAACCAGTGAAAGTTATATATTTTACAGATGGAGAGTGCATTAGTAGAACTTCGGTCTAAACTCCAGATAGAAGAAGAAGAAAAGCTGTTGCTTGAGCGGAAATTTAATGAGGTAAGGTAATCAAAATGAAATATTTCACTTGGCGTATTGTAGATCTGTTACTATATGTATCTTATTGGATTGTGATATACTCAGTATTACATTTAATAAAATATTTTACTAAATTTATTAAGGCATCGTTAAGCACAATAGCTCCTCAAAAAAAAAAGTCCCTCTATATCACTTCTGAATGATTTATTTCTTTTAACAGTTCACAAATGCTAAACAGAATTCACACCTCTTTAATGATTTAGGAGAAAAGTGAGTTAAAAAATATCAAGTTTTTTTTTTATTATGGGATTCTTTGATGACAATGCAGTTAATCCACAACCCAAGAATTAAGAGTCTTGTTACATTGTAATTGATAAATAAAAGAACTGTTGATCTGCAGAAATATTATTGGTTATTGTATACTAATTGTTTTTCTTAATCTGATTGCAAAAGCAACAGGTAGTGTTTAAATGCAATGAGTTCAAAGCAAGACTGTTGTGTATTAAGACTTATAAGCTGATAATCCCAGGTTCGATTCCCCACTCTGCCAACAATATATTTTTCTCTGTTAACCCTCACTGTGCCTTCAGTGATAGAAGGGATACTTGGAATGTTTTGGACGTGATTCAGGAGAGCTTATTTATTTTAAAAGTTTTTTTATTCAAGTGAAAATATTAATTAAACATTTGCTTGCTTATCTTTTAAAAACTTTCACTGAGAACTTCTGTTTTGCACCAAAATTTTATTTCAGTTATAAATCACTTCTATTTTATTAAAATTACTGACAAGTTTAACTTGCTCTTATATACATTTCAAAAACAGTCTTTTGACAGTTGTCTAATAGATCCCATTCCATGCTGCCCTTGTTTGGTGCAACAGCCTGTGTTGCTCTTGTGCCGTAACACCTCCAACAAACAACCAAATATTTCCTTCTTTAGTTGGTTTTCTAACAGTATTGTTTTTGTTACTGTGATATGAAGTAAGTTCACATCCTTTTGGTTTTGTGTACCAGTATCTAACCAGTTACTGAAGTCTTGTTAAACAGTCATCACTTTTGATTATTACACATTAGCATGTGCTTTCAGCCACAGCCATGCTATCTTATGTTTATCTGGAGGCTGTATTGAAAAATAACATCTTATCAATTGATGTTCAACTGGTACTGCTCATTTGAAATCTTCTCTTTGATACTAATATATGTTATAATATATGGACAGTCATGACAAAAGCAATGGATGCTTATCATCTGTAACTCTGTTACTCATATGTTCATAAACCTGATACTATCCTTAATGTAAAACTATCGATTTTCATAGAGTTTCTAAGTTAACAGTATTATAAAGAATTTTAATATTAATTGTTGGTATTAAGTTGGCATATTTACAGTTAAGCAATGGAATTAAATTGCTTAGACCTAATTAACAATATTTGATGAATAATATTTGTACATGACCTCTTTTAGTAATACATCCATATGTGACGGTTTAACCCTTCCAATGTCCACATCATCTGTGTGCATTCGCAGAATCTGAAATGAGGGGACAAGGACGTATGTATACGTTTTCAGTACAACAAAAAAAAAATAGGTTTTTTTTTTATAAATAAAAATTGTAATTTTTTTAATATATATGTTATAAAAATATATAATTCAAGCTCAGAAAATAATATTTTACTACAATATAAATAATTTGATAAAGCCATCTAATTGCCATTTCTTAGAAGCACTAAATGGTATTGCCAATTTACTTGCTAACATTCCTATTTGCTGACACACGCTGTCTCCATTTCATGTCCTATAAATGGCTACCATATTGTTTTGGTCTAGCATATTGGATATCCTTGGTAAAGTTAGTATTTACTTTTTTCTATTTAAATCATAGTTTTCATTTCAGTAGATTTTTTTCCCAAAATTAGCGATCTTTTGACCAATTCATAAGTATTGATTTTTCATAGTGTTATATCGGATGGCCGGCCTATAACTTGTTGCTGTAGATATTTTAACATCGCATTAGGCTATATGTTAATTTTTATATTATTATTTTTTACTTTCCCAGTAAAACTTTGATCTGGTATCATTTTCTGAAAATAAACGAAGTCTTGGATATGGAAGCAAATTCATTTCTGTATATTTATTTCCATTAGTTAGCGATCTTTTAGTCAGCTGATTTATCAATCTTTCTGAGTTATGCTAGATAGGTGGCTGGCTTAAAAGTTGTTACAGATATTTTATTTAACATCCCATTAGGTTATCTGTAATTTTTTTATTATTATTTCTTGTGTTTTCAGTAAAAAAACTTTGGAGTTTGTACCATTTTCTGAAATGAATGTCTTTGGAATGGAAAAAAAACATACTTCCTTGCTATGGAAATCAGTCGTCATGTGCGAGGGAAATTTCAGGAAGGCATTCCCTCTGCTAAACTCACGTAGAAAGTTTCACCCCCCCCCCCCCCCTCCCCGCTCTAGAAAAATATAATTTTTTTAAAATTACGAGTTTCTATGTTTATATTGAATAATTTTAAAGTGCCTTGGCTGTGCCACTCAGTACCTTGGTTGTGCCACACAGAAGATATAATACTGTTTTTTTTTTTTGCTTTGGTGCACAAACCTTTCTACACTTAGCCAAGATTGACAAAAGTTTTTGTTTTCTATTTCATAACCAGTTCAGAAAATCTCTTGAATGTGAGAAGTCCGAGTCATTTGTATAACACTGGCCATGTTTAAAATATCATCATCATCCTCAAGCAGCCATGGGCTACTGAGGTCCAACCAGATTGTGCAGTTTAATTCTCCAAGCATATCTGTCCTGAGCCACATCTGCTGCATCCAGCCACTGCACACCAATTCTAACAAGGTCCTGTTTGACACTGTCTGCCCACACATCTTAGGTCTCCCCTTCCTTCTGAGGCCTCTAGGCACACTGTTTATAACCCTATTCGCCAATCTATAATTATCCATACGGGCAACATGGCCAAACCAGCGGAGTCTCTCTCTGCACAATATGCTGCTTAAAGGAGGTTGCAGACTCCTTTGCCTAACCTCATCATTAGTTACAAAGTTAAACCACCTAATACCCAAGATAATATGTAAGCATCTAGTTTCCTGTTATCTTGTTTACACAGCGTCCAAGTTTCACTACCATAACTAACCCTAGAAAGAACCAAAAATATTATACAGTCTAATTTTAGTCTTTAGGTGTATATGCCTTTTCTCCACAATCTCCATAGATTCTTAAAAGTCCCAGCAGCAATCCCTATTTGTCTGTTAATCTCATGCCGCACATCACCAGTATCTGTTACATAGCTCCCAAGGTAATTAAACTGTGACACCAGCTCAAGACTGCAACCATTCAGATGAACTGAATCACAAGCTGCCTGACCAATTTTTATCACTTTAGTTTTCTCTCTGTTTATAACCAAACCTACTCTACTACCAGTCTCGTCAACAGCTCGAATGAGAGTTCAACTCATCAACATCATTTGCCAAAAGGGTTAAATCATCAGCATAATCTAAATCAGAAATTTTCGTATCTCCAGCCCATTTTTAAGGCCAAAATCTTTCCCTTGAAGTGAATTTCGCATAACATAATCAATAACCAAGCTAAAGAGAAAAGGACACAAAATGGACCCTTGTCGAACACCAGAAGTAATGCTAAACCAATTGATACAAGCCTTACCAACTCTCACACATGACTCAGTGTTATTATAGAGAGCTTTCATTATGTTAACTAACTTGTCTAGTATACCATATGATATCACCATCAACCACAAATTATGACGATCAACAGAGTCTAAAGCCTTTTTGAAATCAACAAAGCTAGCAACCAAAGGTTTCTGAAACTCTAAACATTTCTCAAGAATCTGCCTAAGTAAAAATATCTGATCCACACATCCCCTACCATTTTTGAATCCACATTGCTCATCATGGTGTGCCAAAAAATGCCACTCAGAGGTAAAACAACCCAACATTGCTCATCACGCAATTGACTGTCAACCAGATTCTTAATTCTATTAAGCACAATCGTGGAAAGAACTTTACCTAGTACAGAGAGTAGGCTGATATCCCTATAGTTATCACAAGAACTGTGACTGTGATCACCTTTTTTGAAAATAGGGATAACAATAGCTCTGGTAAAATCCTTAGGAACCATGCCTTTATTATAAAAGATATTCAAAATTTCAGTCATCCAAGTGGTAACCGAAACATTCCCAGCTCTAAGCATTTCAGTAGTAATTTCATCTACCCCTGGGGATTTATGAAGTTTAAGTTTAGAAACAGCCAAAATAACTTCAGACTGTTATAGGGCCGACATTAAAGCCACCAATGCATCTATCATCATTGCAACAAATGGGAGTAGAACTAACCACATTGTTTAGAACATCACTGAAATGCTCAATGCACCTAGCCATGACAGAATCCTCCCTTTCTATAACCTTGTTTATCCTTCAATCCCTGAATGCCTGTTCGTTTTCTACCACACAAAATGTTAACTATCTTAATATTTTGCTTTACCTAGTACAGAGGTAAAGCAAAATCTCGTACAGCTCTCTGCTGTTGTGCTGCCTAACTGCCTCCTCAGCTTTGTCAGCCAAACCATCAAGCCAAAGATTCTTATCCGTAGCTAACTGATCCTTTACACGTTTATTAAGCTCTCTGTAATGCTTTCTATTAGAACTAGTAGAGTATTGATTAAGGACATTCCTGCAGTTCCTTCTTTCTGAAATAAGCTCAAGTGCCTTATCACTTAAATAATTCTGCCTCCTCTGCTCCTTTTTTCGTAAAAGAGTACTGTTAGTTTCCAAAAAAAGCCTGTTTAAAATGACCCCATTCTTCCTCAACATCAGTAGTAAGCAAACCATGACTGTCATAATGAGAAAGTAACCTACAGTACTGTGCAAATTTGTTGGGACAATAGGAAAATGCAGTAACAAAGACAACTAAAATATTTATTTGTTTAATAGTGTAGTTAATAGTGAATGTGACCCCCCTTAGCTTTAATTATTTCTTCCACCCTCTCAACCATTGATGCCACTAGCTTTCCACACATCTCCTTCACTTCAGGGTCGTGGTACCACACTTTCATGACACTTTCTATCATATTGGTTTTCGTTGTGCAATCCATCTTAGATATGCGCACTTTAATAATGGCCAACAAATTTTTAATGGGGTTTAGATTGGGTGAATTTCCTGGCAACTCCAATATCATCAAATGTTGCTGTGTAAAGAAGCTCTTAGCAAGCTTAGAATTGTGGCATGGAGCCAGATCCTGTTGAAATATCCCATCCTCATTAGGAAACAGCTTCTGCAGTGTTGGGACCCTTTTTGCCTCCAGAATGCCTATGTACTTTTTGCTGTCCATCATTCCTTCAATGGGGTGAAGTGTCTGTGGCCCGGAAGCTGTGAAACATTCCCAGAACATGACCTTGGGTGGGTGTTTGGGGGATTGCTGGATGTGGCTGGATTGAAGAGGTTCTCCAGGCTTTGCTTGTCCCAACTAATTCGCACAGTACTGTATCATGGTAAGCTTTAGCTATAACAGGGTCTTTCAGAGCTTCAGTATTAATGGTAAATTTTTTAACTTTAGCACAACACTTTTTAAGTTTAAGTTGCAAGACACTTTCAACAAGGTAATGATCAGATCCAATTTCAGCTCCCCTATATGCCCTGGTATTCCTAACAGAACTAGCCCATTTGCTATTAATTAATATGTAATCAATCATATTCTTATGCAGCCCATCAGGTGAAACCCATGTGTATTTATGTATGTCATGGTGTTTGTAATATGTGTTAGTTATTCTGAAACCGTTGAGTTTAGTTACCTGTAGGAGACGTTGCCCATTGCAGCTATCGATACCAAAAGGGCCTATCACCCCTCCCCAAAGGTCAGAGTCAGTACCAACTTTGGCATTGAAGTCGCCTAGAACAAGGGTAATATCTCCTTTCTTGACAGAATTCAAAATATCCTGAAGTTGTCTGTGAAACCTATCCTTCTCATCCTCATCAGCATCCTCAGTAGGGGCATAACAGCAGATAACATTCAAGTGTTTAATGCTTGTCTGATATTTTACTGTAAGAAACCTTTCATTAATGCACTCATATCCTAGAAGAGCATCACTAGCATGTCTGCTGAGTAGCAGTCCCACGCCTTGGTGATGCTTTCCATCCTCCCTCCCTGTAAAGAGAAATTTAAAGTTATTTTAAAGTATCTCACCTTTACCTGTCCATCTGGTCTCTTGCAAGCCTAGAATATCTAGGTTATAGTGCTGGAATTCCTGCGTGAGGACATCAAGAGAATAACCTCTATGTAATGTCCTCACATTCCACATTCCTGCAGAGAGAAAATGATTAGTAGGATTTTTAAAGAAACTAGGTTTATTGAGATTGGTAGGGCCAACAATATCAAACAGCCCCTTGATCGCAGGCATGGGGCAAAGACCTGTTTCTCCTCTGCTAAAGGCTGAAGTCACCGATGCTGGTAGGAACTTCAGGCACCACCTTTTCAAGTGGACTTTTTCAAGAGCCATATGGCCTGCCTGAGACACATTACTCCAGTTTAGGCTTGACGATGCCCAACTAGCTAAGTAAGGTTCAGGTACCTGCGATGGCCTCTGATTAGGATTATCCACCAGCTGATATAAGGTATCCCATGCCTCTGTTCACTTAGGGCTGGCAACCCCGAAGCAAACAGAAAACACAGCGGCAGATTCTCTCTCAACAGAGGCCTACTGGTGCAGTAAGTCCAGGATCAATAATCAAGCTCAAATCCATAACAAGTCCAGTCTAGTAGGTATAAATGGTCAGCACCAGAACCCTGTGAAGTTGACCACTCCTCAGCAGGGTTGAAAAAAAAGAAAAAAGTGGCCGTAGATGACCAGATCAGTAGGCCATACTGAACTGGCAGCCCTCCCCTTCCATTCCCTTCCAAAAGAGAAATCTCTTTTGAAAGGTACTAACAACCTGCACCACGAGAAGGCTGGGTCGGACATTAGGTGCTAGACCTGGCTGGTTCTGTGCATCATCACTAGGGATTGGTACACAGCTATCCTTCCAGTTTATGCCTAGCTACCATTTACAGGCCTTTAAAATATATGATACTAAAAAGAATCATTAAAATAAATAAAAAACCGTATTTCAGGTTGAATAATATATTATTCAGGAGGAAATTTCCTTTCGATAAATATATAATTTAACTCTTTTTATTCATCAGGTTTTCCAAAATATGAAGCCTTAATTGTATAGTGTGATCTTTTTTTTTTCACCATATCACATTGAAAAAAAAAAAATAAATAAATACCCCCTCAAGCAGCTGTTTGCCACAGAGGTCTGACAGGAGTCTGTCAGTTTATATGCCATAGTAGAAGGTCAGAGAATGGCAGGACCTCAGCAGAAAAACGACACACACATCCATGCCTTACCCGGGGCTCAAATAGGCTTATTAAGATCAATATGCATGTAAATTTATTTACATTATTTATTTTCATAAAATTCGTAATTAAATTCTGTTTAATTTGGTATATAACATGACATATTACCATTGATTGGTTATTTTTTTAAAAAAATGCTAAAGTTGACTTGTTTGACTCGGCACAATTGGCTAAAAGCCTGGAATTTTCTCAAAGTATCGTACCGAGAAAAAAAATTACAAAATGAGAGAAATATTTACTTAAAACCAAAAAAAATAATTATTTTGTTATTCAGAAATATATAGTCATTCTATTCATGTGCATTGTAATAATTTCTATTAGTTTTTTTTTTAAATAAAATTTTATTTGTGTTGCCAGATGCATTTTTTTACTACATGACCCTAAAAAAAGTCCTATTAAAATGAAACATATCACTTTTTTGTTAAATACTTTATTTTCAGAAAATCCTGAATTAAATGCTGATTAATTTGGCATATAGCATGCCATAATTCCTTTCATTAGTTATTTAGCAAAAAAGTTTTAAAGTTAAATTTTTTTGGCTGAGCATAGGGAGAAAATAGCTTGGCCTCTGGATGGAAACCAGTTTTTCAGGCTGGACACTGGAAGGGTTAAGTTAATATTTGTTAATTTACATTGAATAAATGCATTGGAAATAATTCACATTTAAGAAGAAGCAAATAATTCTCTTTTGAAGGTTCAGACTAAGTTAACAGAGCTTCAGTCTAGACTCCAGGTTGAAGAACGAGAAAAATGGTTGCTTGAGCAAAAAGTTGAAGAGGTATGTAAATAAACAATAAATGTTTCATTGTTAAAAATTTTGTGGTTGTTTTTTTTAGTCCTTTCAAAGTAAATTTAATATTGAATATATGAAAAGTTGTTGGAAAGTTTATGCAATCATTTTTTAAGAACTACCACATTTGTTAAATATTGTTTCTGTATACACTTATATCCTGACTGTATTTAAAAGCACCATTCTTAATGGTGTGGCCTTGCCACCAATAGCAGGAGTTCCCAAACTCTGTCACCTGAAGCCACTTGATCTTGTAATAACCAATTAGCTCTGTTAATCATTAGTTGGTGTAGAAATATATGCTTAGAAAGTATCAATGATATTTTCTAAAAAATACTAAAGTTTAGATTCTTTATAGTGGTAGAAAAGTGTGATTATTCATCAATAATTATAATTCACTAGAAATATGATGTAACTTTTTGGGGAGGTAAGAGGGGGTTATGATTTGGTACTTAAAAGTACCAATGGTCTGTTGGCTGTATAATCAATCAGTATGTCTGAATTTGTCATCTAGTTGCACTTGATGATATGTCTGACGGTAGAATGAGAAATGTATCGTAATGTTTTGTTATTTATGACACACACACACACACTGTCTTCAAAAATTTTAATCAATGCAATAGCATTTTGTTTTTAGTAAGTACCACTAAAGTAGTAGTATTTCATAGTCATTTATTCAACCATGTACACTTATCTGGAATCCCATCCTCCTTATTACATAATATTTTTTTTGTAAGGGTATTCCCTTTTTGTACAGTAATCAGCATGAGAAGTGGATGTTATGGTTGTAATAGCTAATTTTAAGTGATAAGAAATTAGCTAATATTTGAATAAGAAAATTGAAAAAAATACTGATTGCAGAAATAAGTAAAGTATTTTAGCATTACATAACACAGTCTCTCAACTCTCTAGTAGCTCCTTCACTTCTCTCCTAAATGACATGTAACAAAACCACTAACATCTCCTCCCCCCTCAACTCATTCTGAAACTGACACTAAAAAAAGTTGTTCATAAATTATGCAATGACTTGAGGGGGAGGAGATGTTAATGGTTTTGTTAGTGGAAAGTGGTTAGTGGAAAAAAAAACAAATACTAAATAATGACACTTTCTGAAACTGACACTAAAAAAAGTTGTTCATAAATTATGCAATGACTTGAGGGGGAGGAGATGTTAATGGTTTTGTTAGTGGAAAGTGGTTAGTGGAAAAAAACAGATACTAAATAATGACACTTTCTGAAACTGACACTAAAAAAAGTTGTTCATAAATGATGCAAAGTGTCATTAATTAGTATTTGTTGTTGTTGTTGTTGTTGTTTTTTTGGGGGGGAGTATTTAAACATTTTTAACTCATTTTAGAGAAAAGCTATTTTCACTTTTTCATCTATCCATCTATAGATAACATTTTTTTTGTTTTAAGGGATGAAAAATCCTTTTTAAGTTGCATAGATAACGAGAAATTGCAATCCATATTTTCTTAAATTTTCAAATACTTTTAATTTCCACTATTAGAGAGACTAATCAAATTCAGGAGCTTTCTTGCAGTTACTCTAAAAATTGAGACTTAATTAGGAAAAAAAACTATTTCAAATTGAGTGCTAGTGTGCAATGATGCAAATAAATTACTATCCATCAAATTAATTTTGTAGGTTGCATGTCCCTCTTCTTAGGTTTTACAATTCTGAGCTATAATATTATATCAGTGGTTATAATTGCTTCTCTTGTTTCTGGAATTATTCTGTTTCACACTACACTTTAGTAAAAGAGTTCTCAATATGTTTAGTTAGGTCTGAACTCTTCCCCAAAAATCATTCACTTGTTATTTAAGTTGCATGGCAAAGGAACCTTAACAAAAAATATTCAATTCCATTACCAGAAGATAGGTAACCCACTGAAGAGTGAAATTAAGATTCCATTGTGGAATCAATTTACTTTATGACTGTTGTGGTCCCATGACCAAAATATATCCACCCAATACCATGACTTGCCATGTAGACCAATATCATAATGCTCACTGCATTCATCACTGCAACTATAGTGCACTCTGGAAGTCTTTGCCACAAATGTAGCACATATCATCACTTCCAAATTTTGATATTTTTGTTCTGTCATTCAAAACGCTTTTGTGCCTTATACTATTGAATTGAAAACATCCTTGGACCAGAGAAAATATATTCATTGTTATAGGCTCAAAAATGACATCTCTCAAGTATTATTCCTTTCAAGTCACAGTTAAATGTTCTACAGTGAACTGTACTGTCACTGTTGCTGTTTTTGATTTGGATGTCATGATGATTTCTTTCTGTTTTTTAGAAAATTACCTTTTCCTTTCTGCATTCTGCACTTATTATTTTCTCTTTTACAAGAATTGTATTGTGGTCTTCAATTTTTTTAAACAAAATTCTAAACTGAACTTTTTGTTGTTCTGCTGCCAATCAATCTGACAAATTTGTCATGTTTATGATATATATGAAATTCTATTACAGGAGTGTACCCACACTCCTGTAATATCATTATTCATATTGTTTTCTTGGTGCCTAATCTTGGAACAGGAACCAGTAACTAATAAAATAAAGTTGAAAAATATATCAGTTAAAAATATTCAGTATTCTGTATTTCACAACAGATTTCACTATTGCATTATGTTCTATTCAAAAGGATTATTAAATGATTTGGGCCTTTCTCTTATTGCTAGGATTCTATCATTGTGCAATGATAAGAGCATTTCACATATCTCTCAAATTGCTTTTAACTACACACACTGGCCACTGAATTAGAAATCTTTATTCAGTACCGAGTTGGACCTCCTTTAGCCTGAATTACAGTGCATATGCGGTTTGTCATAGATTCCACAAGGTGTTGGAGTCCTCTATATCTCCAGCATACCAGGCATTCACCAGAAAGTCCTTTAACTGGCTCAGATTTAACGGAAAAGGACTTCGCCTCTCGATCTGTTTTTCGAACATGTCCCATACATTCTCAATAGGGTTCAGATCCAGGCTTTGTGGTGGCCAGGGAAGATGGTGCAAGTCACTGTCATGCTCGCTGAACCACTGCATAACACATCTTGTGCCATCGCACAAATAGCCATAAATTGTCATCAATGAAACAGCCATCACCTGCTGGATAAAAAGTCAACTTTGTAGGATGGACATGATTGGAAACGATGTTCAGATAATCCTTGGAGGATACCTAACCTTCCAGCAATATCAGGGGACCCATTCCAACTGAATGTACCCCACACCATAACACTGCCTCCAGAACCTTGAGTTGTGTTTACAAGGCAAGCTGGGTCCATTGCTTCATTGAGCTCCTGCCAAACTCTCTGCCTACCGTTGATTCAGAACAGGTATACCACGACTCATCAGATCACATGACTTTTTTCCACCAGTCTTCCAGTGTCCAGCCACGGTGTTCCTGACACCACTGTAGATGACCTTTCTGGTTCTTCACAGGAAATAGTGGTTTCCGTATATGCATGCAATAGTTAATACCAATCCTCTTCAATTCCCTGCACCTAGTTCGCTGAGATATGGGTCGGGAACAGCCTTCATTGAATGCTTCAGTCAATTGCTATACATAGGAAGTCCTGTTTCTCCATACAAGCCTTCTCAGATGACGGCGATCTTATTCCTGACAGATTGGCAATGTGGGTTATTTTTCCACAGATTAAAAACCCAATCCTTTTGATTTGGTTTGTAATCTGTGGAAATCACCTTTTGAGAAATCTCACCTTTTGAAAAACCAGTCAACTCTGCTGTTTTTAAAATCATCGCTCCAACCAGAAGGGCACCCACAATAAGCTCTTTATTGAATCCCGAAAGATCCTTTGTTTTTCCCAATGGGATCAACACTACTGATGATTACTGATGAGCAGCAGTCTTGAATAGTTGCCTAGATCACGTGGCAATGCACGTGACCGCGTATTTTGTATGTATGCTGTGCAAGTGATGTTTATGTACATCTGCATAAAGGTTTCAATTCAGTGGCCAGTGTGTTCTGCAGTTTTGGTCTTTACCTAGAACTGAACTGGATTAAAATAAAATATATGGTATTGTATTTAGAAATTTTGTAGATGTAAAAACAGTAAAAAAACTAATTTTGGTTGAATTCTCATAATTTTGGCCACTAATATATATATTAATACTGTTTGCATGAGCTGTTTTTTCTTCCACTTGCAAATTTCTTGATTGTTAGTCACTGGGTTTTTCAAGTAATATATAAAATTTGCAATTTTCTATTCAGACTTCATACATATGGTGAGTTGTAGTCAATGGTCGAAAGGCATCATAATGACCATAGTAGAGTGTTATTATAAACACATACCTGTGTTAAATTTAAATGGTGTAAAGTGTATTTATATATCCATTCTGTTATGGAACTCAAAGCATATAATGTTACTAAATAGATACGAGAAACTGCAGTTTTAGCTTGGTTAGTTAAAGCAACTGCACATTATCTGGAGATTCAGGAGACATACTAGATAGTTTTTCCCTCTTTCTAATATCCAAAATTTGATCATATTGAAATGGTGATTCAGGATTTTCTAATTTTATGTGGAAATTTTCAGATACTCCTTTTATATTATACAGTAATTGAATGGGTAAAGAACTTTTTAAGTAACATTTGGTGAAAATTTAGTTTTAGACTTGCATAGGAATTTCACATTGCCAAATAATTAAGCAGAGGAGCACTAGCAAGAAGGTTGTATCCAGATGAATAGGGCAAAAAGTTAGTGTTGGTTTATAGTGAAATTTAATAGAAAAGATAGATAATCAGTTGGATCTTTTTGCCATTTGAAAGTATACACAGTTGTATCAGAATAATATGACCACCTATCTTACTTATACTATGGTAGGTAGTCATATTATTCTGATACAACTGTGTATATCTTATGTTGTACCTACTTTTCTGACAAATTTTTATACCATTATGGTTTTTCCCTATTAACTTATCAGATTAGTACTAATTACTGTACATAGGAATGAAATTAGTTAACATGAATTAACATTAAAGAAGCCATTTGAATTAGTATGAAATAGTTGTACAATCATTCTTAAGATGATTAATCATTGATTTTATTTTATTCTACAGTAGAGGAAATGCTTTGAAAATGGTAGAACAATTCTGCTGAAACTAAAAAAATTCCATCAGCAAACTATAGTAATTTAACCCTTTCACTACCAAACTGGCCCAGAATATCCAAGATCCTAAATGGACTCATTAATGCTCTTCTTCCTCTTCATCCTACCTGCAGTTTGGACTTGTATGGTAGTGAAAGGGTTAATATTGTACTAATTTAGTAAGCCAGTGTTCAACTCGCTCATTTAGACACCCTTTTTACCAGTTGTGGAAGCTAAATATTATTTTGATTAGAGAATTTTAGTGAAATATTAGGTATATAAAATAAAGATACACGAGTAAATATATTTTTTTTTTATCTTGCAGGCCAATAGTAATGCTTTGGATTTAAATCATCAACTAGAAAAAAAATATAATGAAATGGAGTTTCTTCAGAGAGAAAGTTCAGCCAATGAAGATATTAGAGTGGTAATAACAAGTATTTTTTTAAATAATTAATCATTGCTGAATGTTAAATGTGACAGAATGTGGAGGAAGAGAGAAGCATTATTGACCATGATACAGGACAACAAAGTAGTGGTACACAAAGAATTTTTCACCCACCTTGTTTCATGCACGAGAATCTGAAGAACATTACACAGAAGGATTGTATCTGTACCATGTCAGGTGATTCAATATCTTGAATCTGCAAGCATGGGTGATTAAAATTATATCATTGGATTAATGCACCTCCTGCTTCTAATGTTAATTTTGTTGAATGAATGAGGATTTTGATTTTTTTGAATTATATGAGGAGTTGAATTATATGAGGAGTTGAAAAATGATTTTTTTGAATTATATGAGGCACTGTTTAATGACAATGGAGTCAATAATACCAGAAACTCTCATTTATTGTCTCTCATGATAATCCACATAGAACAATAGAAAGTAATTAGCACATCATTTTTCTGTAAATATGTGGGTGATTGGATATTGCAGGTTGGGTTGTTTTACCTCTGAGCTGCACTTTTTTGCACACCATGGACTAAATGGCTAGGTCACAAGGACCCCGAAGGCTCAGAGAAGGTTGGGGGAGGGGACCCACTGGAACAGCTGTTGGGAGACAGATGGTAACCTCCCGTCAAGCCCATCCAGCATGTTCTTTAATGTGCACGGGGTATGGCTCTCACACACATGGGGCCACAGCTTAACGACCCATCCGACGGATAGCGGCCTTTTCAAGCCCATCGGTATCCCCTACTGACCATGGGCAGGGCGAGGAGCTTTGCGGAGATAAATCTCAACGCTGACCCAGCTGGGTCTTGAACCTGGGAACTGCAGATTACGAGCCTGACTTTACTGACTGAGCCATCCCCGTCCCAGGATGTTGCAGGACCATACAACTTCCTGCAACATCTGATATAGGACATCTATGCTAAAGTTTTGTAACATGAACTACCAACATTCTTAAAGAATGTTTCTTTATGAAAATGACTTCAGATGTATCATCAGCCATGGTGGTACATAAAATTGGCCACCATGGCAACCAGATCTGAACACACTAGATTACCATGTGTGTAGTTGCATGAAAACCATGATGTATAAATTGGTGCAAAATGAAAAAAAATACTTCCTCAAGCAGCTGCTTGCCATAGAGGTCTGATGGGAGCCTGCCAGTTTATATGCCATAGTAGAAGGTCTGTGAGGATGGCAGAACCTCAGCAGAACAGCAACAAACATACATACATGCCTTACCTGAGGGTCAAACCCAGGTCCCTTAAATCAGTAGCCAAGCATACTAACCACTCGGCCACGGGACAGCAATGAATCTGGGTGAACACAAGAGAATAACTACAACAAATTAAAAAAAAAATTTAAATGCTGCAAGACATAAATAATACTGAAATTCTTAGTAAGATTACACGTTCTTCAGTCACACTAGTCAGAAAAATACATCCAAGCTGGCAGAGGCCATTTTGATCATTTCCTGCAGTAGTATGAAACTATATAACTGTACAATAAACTATTATTTTAAATATGAATAACCAGTGTAATTTATCTGTTTAATGTACTTATAGCTCCATAACTTGTGAATCAGATCCATGTTCATATGACATTTCTGAATGGCCTCAGAAATAAGATTCTGTACTGACTTTATGCCACAGTACCTTGTATTTATGGGGTTATATGTATGCACATTGTGTATACTGCACATGAAACAAATAGGACATCAATTGCATCTGCATACCATGTACAGCAAATCACATTTGAGAGGTCAATTTTATTTTGTGAACTGAAAAGTAGCTAGTTGGGTTTTTAGTTATATATAGGAAGTGCTGGTCATGTACTTGAATGTTTTGGTCACTTGTGTAAAATGGGCAGTTGAATTTGCTTGTTTCAAGTACATGAATATCCATATATGAGAGACTATTTCAGGAAGGATAGCCTTGTGTTGGGTTGGATTATTTTACCTCTGAGTGGCACTTTTTTGCACACCATGGGCTAAATGGCTAGGTCACAAGGACCCTGAAGGCTCAGAGAAGGTTGGGGGATGGGACCCACTAGAACAGCTGTTGGGAGGCAGATGGTAGCCTCCTATCAAGGCCATTCAGCGTGTTCTTTAACATGCACAATGTATGCACATGGGGCCACGGCTTAATGTCCCATCCGATGGATGGCAGTCTTTCCAAGCCCATCAGTGACCCCTACTGACCATGGGCATGACAGGGAGTCTTGTGGAGATAAATCGTAACACTAACCCAGCTGAGACTCAAACCTGGGAACTGCAGATTACTAGCCTGGCATGCTACCGACTGAGTTACCCCACCTCTGGATAGCCTTGCAGATTGCCTATCATGAAAATACAGAGATTCATAGTTAACTGGTAATATGAGGCATAGTTGTCAGTCTTTATGTTTAAAGAATGAAGTTGTAAAATTAATGCATAGAAGAGGAAAAATTTTTAGATATATGTTGAAAATTTTAATTTTGTTGGCAAGGGCTATTGAAAAAAAGACTGCATCATAAGAGTTATTGTGCAGTAAAATAGTTTTTGAGGATGCCCACTTTATTAATACCTGAAGATTTAATCTTTTAAGAAAAATTTAACAGATACCCAACATAACTTTGAACTAGTGAAGAATCAGAGAATTATGTTTTTGACCTGACTAGGGTATAATCCCAGGTCTTCCTAATTATGTCAAAATGTTCTTCTACTAAATGAGCTAATGGATTACACCATCTGTTGCAAAAATTAAATTGTAGCTGTGGAAAAGTGAGTGGTGAGCCAATATATATATATGTTTAGCTGTAGAGTAGTTAGCATGTAATTAGCAGGTTTCAGAAACATTAGGCTGATAAAATTAATATTCCTTCTAATTCTCCTCTTAGGCTTGTTGAGAGTATTGAAGTAAAAGGTAACTTATGGAAGAATAAAGTTTAGGTATTCATATAATTATTAAAATGAGCTGTTAAGTTTTCTTGGGAGCAAAATGCAGATAATATTATGTATTTATCTTGTCTGCAGTCACAAATCCCTTATTGTCTTTAGACAATGTTTCTGATATCTGGTAATCCATTATAGTTATGGTTCTTGGAGTATTTTTTAGTTGTTTTTGTATAATGTTGAAATTTAAGAAAATTTTTTAATTGTAAGTAATTAATGCTATTTTTCTATTTTGCTCTAGGAACTTGAGCAAGTGAAGCAGCAGCTGGAGAAAGAAAGAAGAATTAGCAAAGAACTCTCTGCTCAAGCTGTGAATCTCAGCTCTTTGGTGAAAATTGGCCAGAGTGCGCTGCAAACAGAACAGAAGTTGGTGAAGGATTTGCAGGCACAATTGCAGGCTTCCACTAAGGTAAATGTGGACTTTCTTCCATTATATTAGATGCAATTAGTTTTTTTTTTATGGACAGCATTTTTATTGCCTAACTGATTCATGTTAATTGCTCCTATTAAAGAATGCTTATGTGCAGAGATGTGGTGGAAATTGACTCTGTAGGTGCCAAGCTTGTAATCTGGTGTTTCCAGGTTTGAATCCCAACTGTGCCTGCATTGAAATATTCTCCATTAACTCCCACTCTGCCTCAGTGACTCTCCGCAAAATTCCTCGCCCTGCCCACGGTCAGTAAGGGACACCAATGGGCTTGGAAAGGCCGCCGTCCATCGGATGGGACATTAAGCCGTGGCCCCATGTGCGGGAGAGCCATACCCTGTGCACGTTAAAGAACACGCTGGATGGCCTTGACGGGAAGCTACCATCTGTATCCCAACAGCTGTTCCAGTGGGTCCCCTCCCCCAAACTTCTCTGAGCCTTCGGGGTCCATGTAACCTGGCCATTTAGCCCATGGTGTGCAAAAAAGTGCCGCTCAGAGGTTAAACAACCCAACCCAGCCTCAGTGAGAAAAGGGGTACAGATGGGCTTCAAAAGACAACCATTGAATGGTACAGTAAGACACGGCCCCATGTGCAGGATAACCATAATATGTTAAAAAACAGTCTGCATGGTTTCCATGGGAGAGTTCTGTTTGTCTTCTAACAGCTATTCAATGGATCGGAATTTTTTTTTATCTTTGTTACTGTTTAGCTGGATTGTGTGTACAGAAATGCTGCTTGGGAATAAAACAATGCAAACCAATCCAACATGATAGAGACAGCACACATAAAATGTTTTTAACTGCATTTTCATTTATCTGAATAGATGGAGCAAGGAAATAAAATTTACTTGGAGTTGGTCAGAGAAATGAAAGTTTTACATGAGGTCAAAAAATCTAACATTCTGAATTAAAATTTCATTAAATTATTATTTTTGTTCCTTTTTTCCTGGATTGAAATTGTTCATTCCAGGGTAAAATTGCAAAAATCGTGCCTATTTAACAGCTGAAGCTACACACAAAAATCGTACTTTCCAACCAGTGTGACAATTATTAAAAATTTAATCAGTATGTCTTTTGTAATTACACATTGAAAGCTGTTAAATAGGTTTCATGTATATATAAAATTCACATAAACATATGTTATCTTGGTGTTAGGAACAGTGTTGCCATAATATAAGAGTTTAAATAGAGGTCTAATTTGTTTAATCCTTAAGCAGACTATCAATATAATATGGCTTAGAGAAGATTTGTGTGGAGGCAAGACCTCAGCAGAAAAACAATGCAAGAAACATTGGTGTCTTATTTGGGACTTGAACCCAGGTCCCTTTTAATCTGTTGCCAGGTATTCTAACTACTTGATCATCAGGATGACACTTTATAGTCAGAGTACATCAATCAAAAACCACTTGAGAATGGCTGGGTGCATAGAAGCGATATACTGATGTGTTTTGAAACATGATGTCCTATACAAACCAGCCCAGCTCCAGTTTTTATAATAAAATCTTGTCTCTTGTTCCCCACCCCACCCTCATTTTCTCTCCTATTTGAGTAACAAATAGCACATCTACAGTCAAATGCAAGCTTTTATCATCAACATTGCTGTCACTTTATGAATCCATAAATTTAGCCCCAAAGCATGCAAACAACACCTAAAATTTATGATGATCTTCACTTTATCAACTAGCAAACAAAATGAAATAAGTGTTTACCTGTGATTATGGTTCTTTTCTATTGCAATAACATTCATTTTTGAGGCCTGATTTTGGATATATATTTTAATTTAATTATATGTAAACCCTGGTTATCAAAACCATTTATATAAAAAAATTATAAAAAGTTATTTAGCTTTATATAAAAATATTTAGCTTAAATTTTAGGTGATCTTCACTGGCTCTAAAAATTAGAATTAACTGTTTTATAGTATAAGCTAATTATTAAATTTCTACAAACTATGCATTTTCTACAGGAATTATCTACAAATGGTCCTCCTCCTACTGCATGTACAGAAACTTCTAATCCTGTGTCAGTTAGTCAAGTCAATGTAAGTTGCATTATTAATATTTTCATCTGAATTATTTTATCATTTAATTAATATTGCAGTTAGTTGTATATTTCTTATTATGCTATGAGCTCTTTTTATTGAGAGTATTCAGAGATTTTCCTGCATTCATATATATATATTTCTAAGCTAATAATGGGTTTGGAAATGCTTTATCTTACCTTTTATGTAAAGGTCACGGAAATTCTTTTTTCTGACCATGAAAAATTCTGAAAAATATGCATTACAAGAAAGAAGTTGGTAAGCTCTGCCCTAATGCAGCAAATAACAAGTGGAATCAGAGCCAACCACCTAGGTAAAACATGAAATTTAGTCAGTAATATACTCAGGTTGAATTTCCCATAAGGCATGTTTAGGCACTGCCTATGGCTTCCAACATAATAAGAGACCCAGCATTTAAGTGTTACAGCTGTTTAATTGTTTAAATTAATTTAGTTTGTTTGTTTAAATAACTTATTTATTTGGCTTTGTTTGCTTAAGTAACAACAAAAATATGTCCTTTTAAGTTTTCAGAAGGAGTGAAAAAACTAGTTGCAATTTACTCTTGTTACAAATAGTTATTACTCACTTCAAATGGGGGCAGGGTGTCTCAGTCGGTAGCACGCCAGGCTCTTAATCTGCAGTTCCCAGGTTCAAGACCCAGCCGGGTCAGCGTTGAGATTTATCTCCGCAAAACTCTCTGCTCTACCTACTGTCAGTAGTGGACACTGATGGTCTTGGAAAGGCAGCTGTCTGTCGAATGGGATGTTAAGCCATGGCCCCGTGTGTGGGAGAGCCATACCCTGTGCCTGTTAAAGAACACACTGGATTACCTTGACGGGAGGCTATCATATGTCTCCTAATAGCTGTTCCAGTGGGTCTCCTCACCCAACCTTCTCTAAGCCTTCGGGGTCCTTATGACCTGGCCATTTAGCCCATTGTGTGCAAAAAAGTGCCGCTCAGAGGTAAAACAACACAACTCTCGTTTCAAAACACTCTTCTGACAATCGAAAATTAACTTTTAAAGACTATGGATTGTGAGGATACATACTTTTACCAAACATATTGACCAAACATATTGAGATACTTCCATGTTATGTGAATGGAAAATCTTATTCAAAACTCTTTAGGGAATATATATATTTTTTTAAATTACTTTTATTTATTGTTATAATTTAAAATAACTTTGAAAATAAGTGTTTTTGCAGAAAATATATCACAAGAGATAAATTATAGTCTCAATCAATTTTTTTTTCCAAAATATCAATTTTTAAACAATATTATTTATATAAACAAATAAAACATTAATATTTAAAGAGTTATTGAAGCTGAAATGTTTTACAGTAGACTCTGCTGTTGTACTCATCCTAAAAGTACTGTCTCAAAATTGGTGGAAACAAACACCTGTTGTAAAATGCATATATTGTAGTAAATGATTATTGCTTTTGAGGTAAATTCTTATGACTAGCAAAACTGCTGTTAAATGTTTCAGCTTCCACAATTCTTTAAACAAATATTGTTCAAAATTGAAACTTGGGGAATTTTTTTTTAATTCTCAGGCTGTGATTCAGTTGATCTGAATGATTGTACTTTTGAGCAGGTGTCTCAGTTTAATTATCTTGGGTGACATGTAATGGATATTGGTGATGTGTGGCATGAGATTAACAGATGAATAGGGATTGCTGCCGAGACTTTTAAGAATCTATGGAGAGTGTGAAGAAATAAGCATATACACCTAAAGACTAAAAATAGACTATAATAGTTTGGTCCTTTCTAGGGTTAGTTATGGTAGTGAAACATGGATGCTTTGTAAACAAGATAACAGAAAACTTGATGCTTATGCAATATCTTGGGCATTAGGTGGTTCAATTTGTAATTAATGAGATTAGGCAAAGTAGTCAGCAACCTCCTTTAAGCAGCATATTGTGCAGAGAGATTGTTGGTTTGTCCATTTTGCCCGTATGGATAATTTTAGATTAGTGAATAGGGTTATGAACAGTGTGCCTAAAGGCCTCAGAAAGAGGGAAACTAGGATGCAGTGGACAGACATTGTCAAACAGGATCTTGTTAGAATTGGTGTGCTGTGGCCAGATGCAGCAGATGTAGCTCAGGACAGATCTGCTTGGAGAACTAAATTGCACTGTATGGTTGGATCTCTGTAGTCCATGGGTGCTTTAGGATGATGATGATATAAATTTTTGCACTATTTGGCAATAAAATTTTTCCATATTCATTTTGATTGTTATTTCCTCTCTTTGTCATTGTGAAAGTAAAAATATTGTTAAATCAACCATACATAAGGATATATTACCATTTCACATGAGGAGAAAGTCTAGCCCTGAATATATTGTAAACTGCTGTAATATATTGTCTACCACCATCTCTAATAGGCCCTGGTTGTTTTATTAGTGTTAGTCATTATGAGGTATAGAGTGTTGTGAAATTGAGTGTTGGATTTTTGGAAGGTTGAAGTCATGAGTAGGAAAATTTTTGCCTATACTCTGACATGTTGCTGGATATTTACTCATTTGTAAATTATCTATGTGTATATTAACAATATATATATATACACAAGAAACAGAAAGGGGGCGGGGGTGACTCAGTTGGTAGCGCGCCAGGCTTGTAATCTGTAGTTCCCAGGTTCGAGTCCCAGCTGGGTCAGCATTGAGATTTATTTCCGCAAAATTCCCCACCCTGCCCACGGTCAGTAGGGGACACCGATGGGTTTGAAAAGGCCGCCGTCCGTCGGATGGGACGTTAAGCCGTGGCCCCGTGTGCGGGAGAGCCATACCCTGTTCACGTTAAAGAACACGCTGGGTGGCCTTGATGGGAGGCTACCATCTGTCTCCCAACAGCTATTCCAGTGGGTCCCCTCCCCCAACCTTCTCTGAGCCTTCAGGGTCCTTGTGACCTGGCCATTTAGCCCATGGTGTGCAAAAAAGTACCGTTCCGAGGTAAAACAACCCAACCCAAGAAACAGAACTGAATTGTAATCAGGGAGCAGATTTTCAAGTGCTATGAGGGGAAAAATACATTATGTTGATAATAAACATTCTATATATCAAGATTGCCATTCCTCATCTTGATAAAGTTTTTGTGACATATTTTTCACTGACATCAGGCTTACTCTGGGAAAGGAATGAGCAATGTAAATTAATTTTCTCCAAAATTATAGTGAAAAAAAGTGATGCACATTCTATTTGAAAGACTACGAAGCCTACAAGATACTGTTATTACAATATTGTCGTAAGGCTTCTAATCTTTTGGCACACAGTGCAGTTTTCATATTCCTTGTCTCCTGTTGCATGCAAGTCCTGTTTAGGTGGGATAACTCTAGTTGTTTTTCTTGTGCACGTTAAATGGGCTTGTTTAGCTGCTTCAGAGCAGGAAAGCATATGTAGAAGTTTTGTGATTGAGACTTGCTTAGTAAATAGCAGAGGGACTGTAGTCTGAGGCTTGGGCATAGATATTAAGGTGCCTTATTAATGAAGAGTATAATGTCATGGGTCACTCTTGCTTGAGTATTACCTCTGTGGATTCTACTCTTTGCTACATCTTTGGATGCAAGTTTTTGTCACAGTGAAGCAGTGATTGTGAACTACCAATATAGGTTTTGAATTGTCAAAAACAGGATGTTATGTAAAGTATGGTGTACCCGATTCTGAATGTATTTAAGTTAGAGAAAATGATACTGTTTTTATCATTAAAAAAATGCTTTTTTTTTGTAAGTTTCAGTTATATGTGTGTGTGTGTAAATGTACACACACTGACCACTGAATTAGAAACCTTTATGCAGATGTACATAAATGTCACTTGTGCAGTGTATATGCAAAATATGTGGTCATGTGCATCACCACGTGATCTAGGCAACTATTTATGACTGCTGCTCATCAGTAGGGTTGATCACAATGAGAAAAACGAAGGATCTTTTGGGGTTCGATAAAGGGCTTATTGTGGGTGCCTGTCTGGCTGGAGTGACGATTGTAAAAACAGCAGAGCTGACTGGTTTCTCAAAAGGTGGGATATCTTGGGTTTTTAATCAGTGGAGAAATAACCCACATTGCTTGTCTAAGGCATAAGTGTGACGCGATGAGAATCTGTCAGGAACGAGATTGTTGCCATCTGAGAAGGCTTGTATGTAGAAACAAGACTTCCTCTATGCAGCAATTGACTGAAACATTCAATAAAGACTTTTCCCAACCCATATTTCAGCAAATTATGCACAGGAAATTGAAGAGAATCAGTATTAGCAATTGCATGCCTATACGTAAACCACTGATTTCTGCTAAGAACCGGAAAGTTCGTCTACAGTGGTGATTGCACACAAGAAGACTGGAAAAAGGTAATGTGGTCCGACACATCATGGTACACCTTGTTCTGTACCAACGTTAGGCAGAGAGTTTAGCAGGAGCCCCATGAAACAATGGACCCAGCTTGCCTTGTAAACACAACTCAAGATTCTCAAGGCTGTATCATTGTGTGAGGCATATTCTGTTGCTACGGAACAGGTCCCCTCATATTGCTGGAAGGTTGGGTGTCCTCCAAGAATTATCTGAACATTGTGCTGATCAAGTCCATCCTGCAGTGTTGACTTTTTATCCAGCAAGTGACAACTGTTTCATGGTTGACAATGCTGCTTCCATCATGCAAGATATGTTCAATGAGCATGACAGCGACTTCCATCTTCCGTAGCCACCACAAAGTCCTGATCTGAATTTCATTGAGAATGTATAGGACTTGTTAGAAAAACAGATCCAGGAGCAAAGTCCTCTTCCATTAAATCTGAGCCAGTTAAAGGACTGTCTGGTGAATGCCTGGTATGCTGGAGTTGTAAAAGCACTCCAACACCTTATGGAATCTATGCCAAACCATAACCGTGCTGTAATCCGGGCTAAATGAGGTCCAACTTGATATTGAATAAAGATTTCTAATTCAGTGGCCAGTGTGTGTGTGTGTATATATACATGTATATGTACAGATTATAACAAAATTAAAGATTACAGAATATTACAACAAAATGTAACAGCTAATTCTGACTTGAAATGGAAATTGGGGCAATGGCTACCATATTTTGCAGTGTATAAGTTAACTTCTATTTCCCATTTACATTTGAGTCTTTTGTGTTAATATAATGTCTATGATGTTCCTGATAAATTCCAAGAACTGTTTTTATCTATGGAAATAAACAACTTTTTGAGTTTTAAGTAGTGTGTAACAAAATGGTAGATTTTGGTTAAAATGCAAGTATAATAAATTTTAAATGTATTGGTCTTAGTTCATGTCTTCATCACTTTGGGCTTCAATTCAAGTTTTGATATTCAGTACATAAGTCAATATTAAATTTTTACCAATTTTCAATCCTCAAAAAGTAAAATATTTATGCCATGATATATAGCATTCAATATTGATTAGTTCATTTTTAGAAATTAGTGCATAAATGTCTTTTGAACACCAAAAGCAGTAGTAGTAGCTTCTGCTTAAAAGTATTTAATGTCACAAAAAGATTAGCAGATACGATGATTTGACAGAGCAATTGTGATAATTGTGTTTAGAAATCTTAGCTTGTATGTGACCTAAAAGTTAGTGTTCTACCTTTGCAGTGCTTTCAAAATAATTTGTGTTTTACCTTTGCAGTTCTTTCAGAATAATTCCTTACCTTGTATTTTTAAAGGTAAATTTCAACCATTTAAAAAACCTAATAGTATAAATAATTCATTTACAGCCAAAAGCAATACCTTGCTTGACACTCTAGTGTAAGTGCAATGAAATGAAATCAGCATTCTAATTTGCATGTTTTTTTCCAATAATGCTGTACTAATATTGTTAATATTTATCAGTGTTTGAGATTGAGGCTTCCTTTTATTGCTAGTAGTTCCTTCTTACTTACTTCTACTCTTTTAGTAGCTAATGAGCATGTTCATACTCTATTGACTCACTCACGTTTCCCTCTATTTTTTCCAAGTTTTTACATTGCATATATATACACAAAATAATTTTTTTTCAGTCGAAAGTGCAATTGTACCAGCAAAATTGGTAAATATGTCTTATTCTATATATTTTGTTCTAGCGGCTTTTAGGTGAAAAGAGCCACATAGATAAGCTGTATAGAAAAATGGGTAATCTTAAGGTAGAACCTATAACTGGGTTATAAGATGTAAAGCACTCTCTCACTTTTGAGACTTGCTCCCATAAAACCAAAAAACCGTACTTTAAATGTTTTAAACTAATTACCACAGCATAATCGTGAAATAAATCTTATTACTATTCTAGCTGTGTGATACCTTAATTTTAATTCGAAAGTACAGGTGTGCAAAAGGTTAGAATTTAGAAGTCCATGAAAAATAACATACTGTAACTGATGTGTATAAGAAATTGGGAACATACCAAAGAAATGCTGGTGTATAACTATTTAACTTGTTTTTTTTTAAGCTATTTTCATATTTTCATTTCTCTTCCCATCTGTAGACATTCAACTTTTTTCACTTTAACAGATAATTATTTTTAGGTTGAATTACTACTGATATATGCACATTCCTTGCAATTATAATTGTAAGAGATTATGAAGCGTTTTTGAAATCTTCGATTAGCTTCAATTTCCTCTATTAGTAGAGAGTCATAAAACTGGAAAATGACAAAACTTCAGATGTTCCAAATAGTCTAATAGTGCTAAAAATTTCATGATTTACTGCCTCACCCATGAGGATGTGGAGGGGAAAACAACTGCATTCATTTAAGAGGTAAATGAAAAATTCTTTCTGGGTTGGATACATACTAGTAAAATATTATTTGCATATTCTGAATCTGTCATTAGTTTGAATTTTTACTATTAAAGGAGGCTAAATTTGTAAAATGGCTATTTTTGCTTCGAAAATGAGCATTATGTATTCATCAAAGATGATTAGATGTTCTCGTTTCTCAACTGCCTTCCTTACTTCATTTATTTAAGCAATATACTTAAAAATAACTGAAATTGTGAAACCACAGAGGGAAGGAATAGATGGTCTTATCCTTTTGCAGCAATGCATTGCCATGCTTATTTCTCTTTTGCCCTACCTTGTACTCAATCTTTTATTAATCCCAGAATGGTGTTTACCAATCCTATTAGTAAGGAATGTAGTTTTATGATAACAAGTCAGTGGTAAAAGTTACTGTTGGTGCATTTGTTCATAGTGACCATTCATGGAACAAATTTTTCTCTAAAATGAATATAAGAAATTATGTTAAAATATTTTCCCTTCAGTTGTAAAAAAAACTACTTATGCACATAAAATTATTTTTTCTAAATCTTGTTGAAACAAAAATAGGGAATTAAATGTGAGTCAGTAGAGTAAAAAAATTGAAAGCAGGATTAGTTGCATACTTAACTACGGAAATTTTACTAATATTTGAAGACATTCTTTTTCTTTATAGCCAGTTAGAAACAATAAAAATGTGCATTAGTCTGAATGTAATAGATGCTAGTTTGTTGTGCATATAACTGATGTACATAGTAATTGTTTCTAAGCATAAAGTTAAACATCTGAACTGTTATTCTGTCAAAAAATAACATGCTAAACTTGGATGAAATATGCTTACAGTGTGACACTTTTGCTTCATTAAATCATTATTTTCCCCTTCCAGTCAAGCAGTATGCCCATAAAATCAGAAAAGCGTAAAAAACCTAGGAAAAGGGTAAGAGTGTTGTCTAAATTGCTGAAATTGCTCTGCATGTTGCATGCAAAATATATTAATGTATTGTATAAATTTTCTATTTGCATGTTGCATTATCTGAGTTCTTTTACATTGTGCTTATAGAAATTGCTCATCCTTGAAGGGAAAATCTGATTGATCCCAAAGCATGGCAGATGTATAAAAGTGGTCATCAAGTGCAAGAAGCGATTCTAAATAGCAGAAGTGCATTCACCTATATGAAATTTCCACCAGTGTTTATATAGGATGTTGTAGTTGATAGCTAAATGGCATGAGAGATGAGCAAAGCATTGGATGGTGCAAATACAGCTTGGTCCTTTGAAGTCATTTGCTAATGGTATTTCATATTACAGGTATTCTATCTGTGGGATGCCTAATCTAACTTTAAATTGGTAAATATGCCTCCTGTGATCTGGCAACAGATTGACTCATTCTTTCCTCTTGATATAGATCTGGCTTCTCAAAAGTCCTGAATGATGTTAATGATTGTTGACCATCCATTCTCAGAGAGGCTTCAGATATTCCCTTTTTCTTTTGATAAAATTGGATATATTGTTTTCTTGCCATACTGTTGAAACTTCAGCTCTGTCTTTTTGACATTTCTGGAGGAATTTTATTGAGGTGTGATCATCAATGCGTGTGCTTTCATGATGAACATGTATAGAGTTTCGGAGGAATTCATCTGCTCTTTATGGTAGGGCAATTTCATTGAAGCAGAGTATATTTTCTGACATTTTACCAAATTTTCAGCGCTTAATATAATTTAATATGCTTGTAATGTAACCTTGTATTTTAAAGTACTGAATTAATTGTCAATTATGTCATTTTAACTGTCATTTTTTTTTTTTAGAATTTGTGCATTTTTATAAAGGTGAATGATTTTTAATTTAAATTATTTGCAAAATTGTAATTCATGGGGGTAATATTTTAATTCTTCTAATATTTTGCAGTTGAAATTTGCTGACAGGCCACACTGGGAAATCTGAACTCGTGTATTGCTTTGTCACATTGCTTTGTCACTGGTTTGAATTTTCTTCTGGGAACATCTATAAAATTTAAGTTGGGGGGGGGGGGGTTATAATAAGAAAATAATTTTCTAAGGGGGAAGCAAGATAAAACTATATTCTAGTTACTATATATACTGTATATAAACACTTTTTACTTCATGAATCAGTTCATTGTTATGGTTACTGTAGATAGAAATTTTCTCACTGTAATTATAGGTGCTATAGTAGTGTGCACATTCTTTTTTTACATTTTTGAACAGGGTTTTGCTGGATTGAAGGAATGCTTTTATTCATCCTTCAGTTTTTGCTAAACTGTATTTTAGATGCTGGCTGATTTTTAAGTCCTTAATGCATGGTTTTCCAGTACTTATTTACATTAGGTGTTTTTGTTACCAGTTATTTTTATTCATGATTTGCTTAGTTAAGTTTTTTAAGTTAGTTGCCTTATTAAAAAAAAATGTTTGAAATGTGAAATGCTTTAACGAATTCCTTTAAAAATGTGTTTCAGCCCTTTATAATACTATTATGGAAGTAATATTTATATTTTATATGATATTTGTATATATTATAATATAGAAACAAATTTTATGTGTAGTGTGTATTATAGAAGTATATTTTACACATAGTATAACAGAAGTATAAATTTGTATGATTTTTTTTTTATTTCTTGAATAGGGAGCATCAGGTAAGAAGTAATATTGTATCCAGTTGAAGTGCTGTGGAGGTCCATCCATCTAAATGAACACATTTAGGTGTACCAATCTGGTATTCTTGTAAGCCTGTATGACAATAATGCCTTTGCTTTCTTGCTTGGTCACATGCTACACTGTATAAAGTATTGAGCACTTCAGGTGATTCAGTTTGAACTTCTCTGTTTCAACAGTTTTCAGCCTCTGTACTGTTTCTCCATGTTTATAGAACAGAGTAGAGAAAATGCTGTAGACTTTTTTTTTGTTATGAAGATTTCTAATATATTAAAAATTTCAGTGGCAGCTGCCTGTTCAACAGCATTTAAAAAAATGAGATGCTGACATTATAGTAGAACGCTGAGATTTGCTACTTACATGGTATGTTCCTACATATGGTGTTAATTTATGTAATTGTTTTTCATTAAATAAGCTACTATGTCATGCATTTCATATAATGACATTATTAAATGAAAATGTCAACCAATATGTATTAGTTTCTGGCATAATTTCCTGTGCAGTATTTTTCTGCACTGGGAATTACTTTTTCTGACACACACACATTCCATTAATGCTGTCTTTCAAGTTTGAAGTTACAGTTGATAAATCTGCATTATCACACAATACTGTTGTATTTCGAAAGTTTTTTAAAGGTAAATACTGACGTGCATTTCCATTTGTTTTAGGTGATATAAGCAATAACCAATGTGTTTAGTCTCATCATAATTTTTTGATATAGTATCCAAATAATTTTTATTGATTTAAATCTGTAGTGTTAAATTTACAAATGTTACTCTTAGTTGATGGTGAAACTTTATAGGCTGCAATCATAATGCTGGCCAGTGAATTAATTGTTATATTGTATTTGTAGTAATGTCATATCTGTAAAACATTATATATATATAGTGTCTGTATTATATATATTGTCAAAATGCTGGCTAAACTTGTCCTAATTTAAAGACTTAAGTAATTTATATTTGTCTTAAGTGGAATTCAGTAAGTTTTTTTAGCTGCCACAAACAGATTGCGATATATATATATACACACATCTTTAACATACTTAATATAAAATATTGTCATACAGACTTCTTTGTCTTTTGCCTTAAATTTTCCACAGATTTCATGGTTTTAATGTAATTTTGCATATTTTCCATCATTCTCTATATTTACAGTTTTTTTGTAATAACATTTGTTTCTTTTGAATGGTTTCCATTTCAATGCTCAATGTCTTTTCCTCATTGTAATGAAGTCGGGAAAATATAAATATCTCAATTTGTCATAATTAAAAGAGCTCTTTGAAGTAAAACACCAGAGCAAGTTATGTGCAAAAAAAGGTGTATATTGTCCCTGTATTAGCATATTGTAATTTTGATTTTATTAATATATTAACAATTATGGTACTTGCATGTTACTTGGCTGTTTTATTTATAACTTTGGAAAGATTTAATTTTGCCATGTAAATATGGTAAAAAGAATATTAGGACATAATTTTCAACATATTTTTAGCAGCAATTTTCAAGTAAAATTACCTTTTGTTGTCACTATTTTTCACAATATGGGTTGTCATTTCATTGTTAAACTTCATTACTGATACCTTTTATAAAACTGATATCTAAAGTCTTGGTTTAAATTGCATCTAATTTCATTACAAATGCAAAAGAATTATAATTTAATTTTTTTTTTGTGAAACTTTGAACATCTAGTTGATTAATTAATAAAATATTTTACCTTTTGTCAAACCAGAAAAATGTAAGATGGCTGATATTAAATATGTCTTGAATTATTACACCAAGAGTTTTAACTGTTTGTAACATTTTCATTTCTCATACAAATACATAATAATTTTCTTACATTTTTATTAACAAAATTGCTAACTTAACAGAATATGAATTTTTGATTATATATGAAATTAGGCTGGTTATAATGATAAAGCATTAATCATTACTACCTGTCATTGTTTTGATTCACTTCAAAAATGCTTATTTAATGTTAATAATATTAAACTTAGCAGTTCCAAGTTTCAGGTATTATATTCTATCAAGATAAATATGCTCTTGGTTTGTTAAAAATAATCATTTATATTAAAGGAAACTTATTTTTCAACAAAGTTGAGTACTGGCAAGTTTTAATATACAGTTATGTGTACATGGAGACTGCCTCTAGTTCTTTCTAGTTTATCACTTTTATTGTAGAAAAAAAAAAGCTTCTGAAAAAATGCATCACATTATAGGCATGAAAGTGACCAGTTCAATTAGGTATCTTTTTTGCAAAATTTTCCCTAAATTTATCTTCCAGCACAATTTTTTACATTACTCTCTTTATATGTATACTCTAAAACTTTATGTTGACACCGAATGGAAGTCAGAAAATTAAAAACTTTTGCATGGGTAACTAAACATTATCCAATTCACTATCTTGAATAAAGTATCAAGCTAAAGAATTTCTCTGAGGAAACCAAACACATATAATGTAATTTTTGGTATCAAAATCCTCTCATTGAATCTGCAGAATTAATATGTTTTAATTGAAGAAATGACCATATTCGAGAAAAGCTTACTTTGTGCATTCTAAACAAGCTGACTAAAGTGATACACGTAAAGACTTTTTATATTGCACTTTAACAGCTGTGTACAAAGTTGTGCTTCCATTGCTATATTAAATATAATCATATTGACCTAGCATTGCTATGCATATGTTTAATGTAACTGTTACACAAGTTAGTCATATGCAAACAGATTTACTTTATCTGTGCTAAAACAAAATCTGAATAAACACCACATTGGTGTTGTCAATGCATAAAAAGCAACTAATGTATAATTATATTTCTTATATATATATATGCACAAAGTATGTCAATTAAAACTAAACCCATCATAATAGACTTGCAAGCTTAAAAGTGACAGCAGTATAACAAGACATGATTATTTGTCAGTTTTATTTATTAGGAATAATGTTGCATAGGCTGCCTAACAACTTTATAGCAAATGTTGATGTCCACCTTTTTGAAGACAAGTGTTCACCCCTTTTTATTGTTTCATACAAAGTTGCTGTAAATTGTCTGTTCAGTGCTGTATTTCAGTTCCTCCAGGCTTTATGGATTATTCAAATAGACACTTTCTTTTGTGGATCCTCATAAAAAGGAGTCAATGATGTGAGGTTTGGAGATCAGAGTAGTCAAAGGCCAAGCCCAAAAGAGTACACTCTGCAAAGAATTCTTGCAGAAAAGAAGTATTCGCAGTATGGACAGTCATCCCATCATGTTGAAAACTTTCGTTTTCTACCAACCGAGAATTGGATCAGAAGATTCTGATAATGTTCTGCATTAATACCTCAAAAAACAATTTTCCCACAATTTGTCTTTGAGACACTATTCACCACATTGTAACGTTTAATGAATGTAGACTATTTTCGTTCATTTAATGTGGGTATTTTTTCAGCCCTCTTCACTCAGCTGTTCTGATTATATTTTAAATATATTTCAGTTGAACCATACTTCAAGAAAAATAATAAATTATCCAACACACAAGCCCCTTCATGCACAAAATGGCAAAAACAATGACAATATTGAATTCTTTTAGTCTTGTTACAGCTGATGCATTGCTTGAAATCAGTATGGTCATAATTCCAGCACTTTAGTTGTTTGATGAGCAGTTTCAAAGTTAATCCACTTTGCTATGAAGATCTTCACAAAGATTTCCATAGCAATTGTAATAGTGTTTGCAGATAAATTTTGCTAATTTTAGCAAGTATTTTTATTCTCATTCTGTTTTAAGTATTAATAATATGCATATTAATTATAACCATGCATAACAAGTATGGTTCCTCATAAGAATGATTCCATAAAATCGAATTATGATTTCTTTCCACTACCATAGTGTCCTTTATCTGTGAAGTATAACTCGTGTGAAAAATATATTAATGGATTAAAGAGATTTCTCATTTTTTCAAATTAATCTTTATATGAGGCAATATTTTTATTCTGTTATTTTTTAATGTTATATGTAAGCAATCAAATTTTCAGTTGAATGTTTTGAAATCTTTCCACAGTACCGTTTTAAATCATTACCACTTTCCCAATACTCGCCATTCATGTGATCTATCAGTCCACTGGGTGATTTTTTCAGTGACTGTGCTATTTTTATTTCAGCTGTTATGCAGATTTTATTCAGTTGGAATAAATATTTTGAACATTTCTCCTTTCTAAACTTTGTGATGATTTATCAGAGCATCTTGCTGAAAAGAAGACAGAAGTGATTCCTAATAAGTTCAAATATGATGTGCTATTTCCAGTCATCAATTTATATGTGTCACTCATATTTTTCAGATTTGTTTATCAAGTCACTAAGTTTACACCTGTTTTGGTTCTAGAAAATGAATATTTTTATTGCCCTGATCAGTGAGGATTACTTTTTTTTGGTGGTGGATACCTCTAATTCTTGCAGTGGAATAAACCTTATGATGAATCTGAATGTAAGATCCCTAAAGTTAACAGAGCAATGATTTGGAAATTGTAGATCAGGAAAATATTTTAAAGCAGGAAAAATGGAGACTTAAAAGAAATTGCAAATTTTACCTGAAGTGAAGGCTGCAAAGTATTGCATAAACCAATTGTGTTTAATAATTTAGTTAAAATAAGCTCTTCTTTTGAGTATTCTCTTAGTGGTTATAGAACAAGTATTAATGTCATGGTGTCTGTTTCGAAAACTCTATCATTTTCACCTTTTATCTTTAAAATAGCTGCAACACAATAGTGGCACTAATATTAGTAACTTTCATCAGTGTGTGATTCTCTCTTTTTTTCATGAACTTTGAACCCATGTGTAATTCTTTCAGGAATATGAAACTGCTTATAAATTTCATTACCATTCAGATATTTCTGTGCAATTGTGTGAAGTGCAGCTTTAAAGAAGTGTGAAATTTAACATTTTCATGGTACTAAATGTGTTTTTCCAACTTGGTGCAAGTATTAAACATTCATTGGGAATTTTTTACTGCATTAATCAGAAGCTTGATGTTCTCAAGGTTGCAGTTTTTAATAGGAAATTAGGTTGAAAAATAATTGCTTATATTACCTAAATAATTTTATGTAAATTCATAAAATTATATTAAATTTTATTCTAACAATTGTAACAGAATGCATAAACCGAATAACTATATATGGCATGTATCAGAGGCAGAATCTTACTTAAAGAGATATTCAGTTTTATCACATAAAATGAGCAAATGGAAAGATATAGTTTTCATTATTCAGATAGTTTGATTTCGAGAAAGTTAAAATTTTCGCTTTTTATTAAACATTTGTCAAATAATCTATAGTTTTATGTAATGCTATTACATAACTGGTATTTAATTGGCAGTAAACACAAGTTTTTTTTTATATTATCTGGGAGTAAATAGTTACTTGCAACATTGAATTCTACCAGTGTTTCGGTATTTTTCTCTATTTTAGTAAATTTTTAAAAAAATATATTCTTAAACGGTTTTTCAGAGGGAGGGGGTGGAAGCAAGTGATATAACTTACTCCTTATCTTTAACTTACAAGTGATTTTTATTTTTCCTTTTCTCCTTTCTATCTGTTCAGTGAATTAATGCCTTGTCAACTCTTTCAGTTGACTTAGCCTGCTACTGTTTTATTTATACTGTATTTAACAGTTGGTATACAAATGCTTTTATAATGTTCAAGAAATTTATATTCTGTATCCACTTGTCTTTTGTTTGTGAAATGGACACAAACCTCTTTCTATTAAGTTAGTTCAAAGTGGATGGATTAGGTAAAAATAAGCAGTAATTCTGAATGAGCATATTTTACCAATATAATATATTAATAATTTTCAAACTATTTCCCTGTGGATTGAACATATTTTTAGGTAATGGAAGCTCATAATTAAGTAGATGGATCTCTACCTAACCCACTAATTACACGTCAATTGCTTTACTATTTTAGATACTGGTTTCACAGATTTCAGCCTCAGAATTTGTCATCTTGTAGGTTAAACAAAACAGCCAGATGTAACTAGAGGTTGTGTGCTTAAAGTACCATCTGGGCTAAAAAAAAAAGTATTTCATTAGGTAAAAAAGTTGCTTAATCCAATTCAGTGGGATACCTAAATATAAACATTTTGAGCTGCTCAGTTTCAGGCCTGAGTACTTCGTTTTCTACCACTATACTTTTCTACTAAATGATGACATTACTTGTTTTATCATTGAGATAGAACAGGGTTTCCCAGAGTATACATAACTGGGGACTAGTTTTTTCAGTACTTTTTTTTTGCGGCCCAAAAGTATGAACTCATATAAAGGAACACGAAATGAGTAAATTTTCACTATTTAATCTTATAATACTAGGTAATTTATTATCTGCACGCTTTATAGCTTAGAAATAATTAAGAAGAGAAAACTTAGAGATGAAATATGTAGTAAACCCATCATATGTTGCATGATAATGATATGATCATGTGATTATTTCTAAAGACTACTGGGCTGCAAATGACACTTTAAGAAATAATGAGCTGGAATAAGGATATATTAGGAAGAATTGTTAAGATTCTCACAGAGAAAAACTTGGCAGAGATCCACTAAATGAATAAAAAAACTGATGAAAGAATTAATAAATATGCTTTGTGTACTTTGCTTATTCTTGTATAGTAAGTTTGTAAACGAAATGGTATTTCATTTTAATACTGCTTCTCAGTGTTTTGTTTATTTCTTAACTCATTGAAAAGAAAAATATATTTCTTTTTCTTCTCTTAAGATTAAATGGGCAGTAATTATTAATACCAGTCACTAGTGATGAGCCAGTACCATTTTTATGCCTAGTCAAGGGTAATTTTTTAGCAGCAACTTTAGTGTTTGTCAGCCATAAATTCTCATATTTTACATAGTTTGAATAAATAGCTGGCAAATAAACTGTTATAACTCAGAATTTGACCTGTGTACAGAAAACTCACAATAGGATAATGAAATAGCAGCGTATTAAATTATATATTGTGTGCATAGAAAAGAAAGGACATAGAGCTGCTCAACTTGTGGTTTAGTTACTTATTCTTAAGCTAATCTTGTAGCATTTAAATTAGTGTAATAGATATAGTTATGTAATAAATAAAATATACTTAATGTTTACTATATTATTCCTTTTATTATTGTGTGGTGCACAGATAATTTGTGGCGTAAATAATTCTTAGAATAATCTGAAGTAACAAAATCGAAGTTTTGCTCATTTTTTTTCAATCTGGTGAAATTAGGCTAAAGTTAATCATTATAACACTCAGAAACATCCAGTGCTTTTCATTGGTGATGTATTAGTTTTTTTCCTCATATGATGTGATAGCTGGAGTCCTCGTGTTCTTTGGGGTGGGGGTGGCTCAGTCGGTAGCGCGCCAGGCTCGTAATCTGTAGTTCCCAGGTTCGAGTCCCAGCTGGGTCAGCGTTGAGATTTTTCTCCGCAAAATTCCCCGCCCTGCTCACGGTCAGTAGGGGACACCGATGGGCTTGGAAAGGCCGCCGTCCGTCGGATGGGACGTTAAGCCGTGGCCCCGTGTGCGGGAGAGCCATACCCTGTGCACGTTAAAGAACACGCTGGATGGCCTTGACGGGAGGCTACCATCTGTCTCCCAACAGCTGTTCCATTGGGTCCCCTCCCCCAACCTTCTCTGAGCCTTCGGGGTCCATGTGACCTGGCCATTTAGCCCATGGTGTGCAAAAAAGTGCCGCTCAGAGGTAAAACAACCCAACCTCGTGTTCTTTAATGTCACATGTTTTAAGAGAAATCTGTTAGTTATTGTGGACAGACTCGTTTTTAAAAATTTATGTGGACTGTCTGTTTTTAAATGCAACATTGAAAATGGAAGCATTGAAATGGTCTTAGTGTGAAAAGAGTTCTGGTACATTAATAAAAGACACTGGATTTGCCCAAAAACACTTATTCTACATGCTTATATGGATGAACAAAACCCAGAGGAATCTGAAGCTTGCTATGAATGTTTATTTTCAGAAAGTGATGTCATAAAACATCTGTGTTTAAGTTTTAAATTTGTATTTTTAGAAACATTGTCATCTTTGAAATCGATTAAAAACATTTATCATTCAGTGTTTACATAATATTTATTTGTTAGACTTTATTTTAAAGTAAAACAAATAATGTAAACATAATGAAGTGTAAAATATTCTTATGCTTTTTTCATCACTTTTCATTTTCTGATAAAGCAGGCAAAGCAAAATTACTTTTTGAAATTCAAATATGAATAACAGTTTAGTTTGATAAGTGCAATTATATTTTGATGTGAAATCCATCACGAAGCTAAAAAATTGAAGAGAGGTGGTAGAATAAAATATGAAGATTAATGGAAAAGAAATTTCAAAACATATGAAAAATATTTCCAGGTGCAATTTAATATTCTTAATACTATTAAATTGTACAGTTTGTTAAACCAAAAGTAAAGTCATTATCAAGTGATTAATTTTTTGAACTTCACCATTTTACCAAAAAAAAAATAGTATCTTTTCAAGACAAGCATGTAAACAATTAATATTTAGGAAGTATAAAATCACAGACAACTATAGGACTGGTCTAACGGTTTTTCGTTCTAGCCCCAAAGTTGCAAATCAAGTAATTTTCAAATTAAAATGTGTAAAATCCCTGTGAACACTTATTAATATTTCACTTATATATATTGAAATATGCATTTTACAATTAAAGCAACGAAAAAGTTCAAAATTAAATGTATTTATTTGGCCTTGCATTTATTTTAGTTTATTAATAGTTTTAAGCCATATCTAATGATTATTTACATTTTTTTACCCATTATTTAAATGACATATACATCATTCTGGGGGAGGGGTGGCTCATTGGGTAGCATACCAGCCTCATAATCTACAGTTCCCAGGCTCTAGTTCCGCCTGGGCCAGCGCTGAGGTTTATTTCCACAAAACTCTCTATTCTGACCTCAGTCAGTAGGGGACACTGATGGTCTTGGACAGGCTGCCATCCATCGGATGGGACGTTAAGCCTTGGCCCTGTGTGCGGGAGGGCCATACGCTGTGCACGTTAAAGAACACATTGGATGGTCTTGACGGGAAACTACCATCTTTTCCCAACAGCTGTCCACTGAGTCCCCTCCTTCCAACCTTGAGATCCTCGTGACTGGCCATTTAGCCCATTTTGTGGGGGAAAAATGCCACTCAGAGGTAAAACAACCCAACCCTATACAATATTCTCTTTTTGTTTTGAGAAGTATATTTTGATCAGTTGAAAGATATATTTGTGACTCAAAAAGTAAGTATTTTATGAAAAAATGCCGGTGGAGATTAGTTTAAAGCTTTCAGTCAAACTTTGTAAATCTCGTTTTTGAACAGTAGTAATTTAATATACTGTTTTCCATAAATAAAGGAATAGCCCACGCTATATCAATGGAAAGCTTATGTCGGAGCTGTAACTTGTAAAATAACTTTTTTTGTTATGAAAAATCTGATAGCAGATAAAAATCTCAAATATATGAATATCTCGATTTTCAGCATTCAGTATTTAATGAGTTATGGAAGTTAGAATATTTAAAAATAGCAATGCCAGTCACAAAAATTGACCTCAGAAATTAAAACTTAATAAGTATTGTATCAAAGTGTTTAATAAATATGTATTTTAGTCACTATTCATCGGTTTTATGTAAGTTTCTTAAGACTAGTTAAATATTCAAATTTCCATAACTCATTAAATTACTGAACTACTATTGTAGAAAAATTGAGATATTGATATATTTGATTAAGATCTTTATCTGCTATTACATTTTTCGAAACGGAAAAATGATTTTCGAAGTTACAGAACTTTGACGCTAGCTTCCCGTTGACATAACATAGGGTTGTTGTTTCTTAATTTATGGAAACCAATGTATTTTAGAGTTCACAGATAAAAAGTTTAAGCAGCAGGAGTTCTAGTTACAGGAATCTATCTGAAAAGTAACAAGTGAGACTATATATCATTGTAAAAGTAACAATGAGACTATATATTGTTAAATGTTTCAATTTCTATGAAGTTGTGATCAACAAATGAGCCGTTTATTTTGAAAGTGGGACAAGTCCATTTTTGAAAAAAAAATTAAGCTAATGCTTCAATTTTTTGAAGCATTTAGCTTCATTTTTTCAAAAAAATATATAGAACTTAATATGATAAACACTATTGGATAATAAATTTGCATTATCTAACAACATAAAATACATAAAAGTCTATTAGTGCATACCAATATTTTTAACTCTATTAAAAAAAATTAATCCCTTAAATATCTCGCAATAACAAAAAATGGACTTGCCCCACTTTCAAAATAAACCGCTCAAATGTTGGAAAATTATGATTAAAAAAAATAAATACCCCTCAAGCAGCTGCTTGCCACAGAGGTCTGACAGGAGACTGTCAGTTTATATGCCACAGTAGGAGATCTGAGAGGATGGCAGGACCTCAGCAGAAAAACGACACACACATCCATGCCTAATCCGGGGCTCGAACCCAGGTCCCTTAGATCAGTAGCCAAGCGTGCTAACCACTCGGCCACTTAGCGAGATATAATTAGAAATCAACTCCATTAGCTTTTTTCATGAAATGCTTATTTTCAGAGTTAGAGCATTGAATGTCTTTTCATTGACCTAAACACGTATTATTCTTAATTGTTTCAAGTAGTGTGTAACAGTAATTAAAAGAAAATAGGCTTGTATTAATTAAAGTTAGAGATGAAAATTATTTAAAGCATATGTAACCGAGTGGTTAGCGCGCTTGGTTGCTGATCTAAGGGACCTGGGTTCGAGCCCCGGGTAAGGCATGGATGTATGTGTCGTTTTTCTGCTGAGGTCCTGCCAACCTCACAGACCTTCTACTATGGCATATAAACTGACAGGCTCCTGTCAGACCTCTGTGGCAAGCAGCTGCTTGAGGGGGTAACCTAATAGTTAAAATTCAACATGCTATAGGGACGGGGTTGGCTCAGTCGGTACGACGCCAGTCTCATAATCTGCAGTTCCCAGATTCGAGTCCCAGCTGGGTCAGTATTGAGATTTATATCCGCAAAAATTCGCGCTCTGCTCACGGTCAGTAGAGGACACCGATGGGCTTGGAAAGGACGCCATCCGTCGGATGGGACGTTAAGCCGTGGCTCCGTGTGCGGGAGAGCACATACCCTGTGCACGTTGGATGGCCATGACGGGAGACTACCATCTGTCTCCCAACAGCTATTCCAGTTGGTCCCCTCCCCCAGCCTTCGGGGGCCTTGTTACCTGGCTATTTAGCCCATGGTGTGCAAAAAAGTACCGCTCAGAGGTAAAACAACCCAAATCAACATGCTATATATTTATGAATATATACTAAAATTCTAGTGTTTGATTTTAAAAAACCTTTGCTTTAGTTTGAGAAATTTATTAAATATTTTGAAACATTTCTAAAGCTGTAAAATAATGTATACCCCTTTCACAATCTTATCAGTGCACACAGTGTGCCATCTATTGTTATTTTAAACAATCTTACTCAGTGTAGGATTGTATAACATATCTTAGCACATAATGTATTTGCAATTAAAATAATTGCTTCTGGATGTATGTGTCGTTTTCTGCTGAGACCCTACCATCCTCTCAGACCTACTATGGCATATAAACTGACAGGCTCCTGTCTGACCTCTGGCAAGCAGCTGCTTGAGGGAGTATTTATTTATTTTTTTTATTATATCTAATGGTTTTTATTGAAACTGATATTTTCTATATAGTAACAGATAATTTATTATTGAGCTCAGAGAGACGAAGGATTTTAAAGGTTCCTATCTGTTTTACTGACAACAAGTAATATATATTCCTTTTACAAATAGGCAATCAAAAATTAATACTGTTGCTTATGTTAAGCTTTAATGTTCAGTCTGAATCACTTGAGCTGTCTTCAGAACAGTCTGCAGTATTTTGAATTTTTTTTTTTGGAGGGAGGTTCAGGAGAACTAAAAAGGATTTTGTTTTGATGGTGAAGCTATCAAAGCTCATGTTTCATAATGTTTTATTGTAGAGCAGATTCTTAGTCAACGTGTTTCATAATGTTTTATTGTAGAGCAGATTCTTAGTCAACTGCACATATTAGTTAAGCACTGTTTTTTATGATTATATTTTGAAGAAAAGAAACATCAGTTTAGACTCTGAACAAATGCTTTTACAAGATTAAATTCTGTATGTGATTTTAAGATTAAATTTCTTTTTTTTATGTTAACATCTATATCAAACATTGCCCTAATAGTATTTACTTAGTTGTAATAGAAAATTCATTGTACTGTTATATATTATTTCTGTATGTTGCAGCTATTCTTTAATTTGTCTATGGAGAAAATGTTAAATGTGTGCCGTTTTTGAAACCAAATCTAATGTTAATTCATAAATGAAAACGTATAACTCTCCTAACCAAAGAAACTTATTGAAAAGGAGAAATTGTATACATGCTGCATTATTTACTGTGTTATGTACTAGTCTCAATGAATCTGATAACTTCAGGTATTTAATATAATAATAGGTACTACTCATTTTTGTGTTGATAAATGTGTAACCTTCTGTACTCGTTCTGTGGTTGGCTGTATACTGTTTTAAAACATTACCTTGTGCAAGTTGCTACTTTTTATTGTTTATTTATAAGTAATCTTTTACTGTATAGGTAATTTTTACCCACCTGAATTTAGTAGTTTCTGAGTGATAATTTTTTTTGTGTTATTACTCTCCATTTATCAGATCTTTAACAAAGAATTAAGATTACTGATAAGTACTGTAGCTACCTAAATGCAAGATGACCCTAGATCTAAGGTCATGCTCTAAGTAGATAAAATGTTTTGCCATGTTTTTAGCAGCTACTCTGGAAACGTATTGATTGCTTACAACAGTTTGAAATTGGATGTGTGAAGTTCATTCATGATTTTGTAGCTTCACTATTTACTTTCAGTACTTGCGAAGACAGTGTCTCTGCCTCACTGTGTTTGTCACAAAATGTTATCTTTGCTCACTTAAAGATTTCTTATTATGTATTCCAAATATATAAATTTAATATAACTTTTGGATTTTTTTTTTTAAATGTTTGATCAGAAAACAAATCTTAGTCTTGTGTTTGGGTAAATGTGGCATCATTATAATACGCGTAATTCCGGACGGGATGGCCATGACGGGAGACTACCATCTGTCTCCCAACAGCTATTCTAGTTGGTCCCCTCCCCCAGCCTTCGGGGGCCTTGTTACCTGGCCATTTAGCCCATGGTGTGCAAAAAAAGTACCGCTCAGAGGCAAAACAACCCAAATCAACATGCTATATATTTATGAATATATACTAATATTCCGGACGGGAGGGCGTGTGACATCATCGGTGGCAGAAATTGGCAATTTTCTAGTGGTTCCGCTGCTATTCAAGCGATCGGTGCCAAATTTGGTGGGATGGTCCCACTTAGTTCTAACCCTCTTTCGGTAACAGATGTGGTTCCTAGCTGCTGTGGGGGCGGGAGTGGCTCAGTCGGTAGCGCGCCAGGCTCGTAATCTGTAGTTCCCAGGTTCGAGTCCCAGCTGGGTCAGCGTTGAGATTTACCTCCGCAAAATTCACCGCCCTGCCCACACGGTCAGTAGGGGACACCGATGGGCTTGGAAAGTCTGCCGTCCATCGGATGGGACGTTAAGCCTTGGCCCTGTGTGCGGGAGGGCCATACGCTGTGCACTTTAAAGAACACATTGGATGGTCTTGACGGGAAACTACCATCTTTTCCCAACAGCTGTCCACTGAGTCCCCTCCTTCCAACCTTCTCAGAAAGCTTGAGGTCCTCGTGACTGGCCATTTAGCCCATGGTGTGCAAAAAAGTGCCGCTCAGAGGTAAAACAACCCAACCCTAGCTGCTGTGGGCAGGGAGTGATCCCTCGAAGAAAAGTGTCCGAGATTTCTGGAGCGCTGCCTTGCTTACCTTGTGAATGGCGTAGTATGTGTGGAGAGCTTGAATGAAGTTATCCATTGGCATACGTTTGGCGCCAAACTTTTGGCCAGATTGTGATTATGAAGTTATCCATTGGCATACGTTTGGCGCCAAACTTTTGGCCAGATTGTGATTGGAATGGTGGATATCGATGACAAGAGTTGTCAATCCTTTTCGCGCCAAACGTTTGGCGGGGGTATAACTATGTAGTATACGTATATTAAATGGTACGACGACAGTAATCGTCATTTATAGACTATAACTTCATGAGGAATCATATTCTTTGTTTTCTGTTTATGGAGCAAAAGCGTTTGTCTTAACACGTTCTAAAAACTTTGTGTACTATAGTGTATATATTTTAAATAAATAATCTTATTTTTTTTTCGTTCTGTTGCATTTAAAATGAGTACTCTTAATGGTTTTACAAATTTGCGGGTTCACATTATTTGTTGAAGATTATTATTGGTTTACAAGTCACATTATTTGTTTCATGGCGAGAAATAGTGTAACATATATATTTTAATTTTTTACCAGCATTTAAAACTTGATTGTCAGGTCTTGCTGGCAGCTATACCATTTGAGTTTTACCCTTATTTCACCTTTACCGAAATATGGCTTCATTGTACTTGTGTTGCAAGATCTGATTCAAATATAGTTCATAGATGGCATTTTTTTTTTTGTTTTTTCGTTTTGTTTTTCATGTGCCAATTTGCATTTATGCCAGTAAGCTGTACTTTATTGTCAGAAACAAACTCCTGTTCCTCAAGAGGAAAAAAAAAAGCAATGTAAAATTATATCGTTTTTAATTCGGAAAATGATGTCTCCATTGTTGTTAATCAGCACTACCTGTTGCATTGGATAATTACTTTCGTGATATTTCTATTTCATGAAAAGAAGTTTAAGCAGCAGTTAAGGTAGTTCGAAAATGAAAAGAGTTTCTTCAGTTTTGCTGAAAGTGAATTAAATATTTTTGTTTGAGCGAAGTATGAAATAATTTATAACACATGCTCCCCTCTCTCTTTGAGGGAGAGAAGGGTAAGAATAGGATATGAAAAAGTAGTTTATGATTACCCAAGATGAATTTATACCATATTAAACGGGGCGGGGGTGGCTCAGTCGGTAACGCGCCAGGCTCGTAATCTGTAGTTCCCAGGTTCGAGTCCCAGCTGGGTCAGCGTTGAGATTTATCTCCGCAAAATTCCCCGCCCTGCCCACGGTCAATAGGGGGCACCGATGGGCTTGGAAAGGCCGCCGTCCGTCGGATGGGACGTTAAGCCGTGGCTCCGTGTGCGGGAGAGCCATACCATGTGCACGTTAAAGAACACGCTGGATGGCCTTGACGGGAGGCCACCATCTGTCTCCCAACAGTTATTCTAGTGGGTCCCCTCCCCCAACCTTCTCTGAGCCTTCGGGGTCCATGTGACCTGGCCATTTAGCCCATTGTGTGCAAAAAAGTGCCGCTCAGAGGTAAAACAACCCAACCATATTGAATTATCCTTGACGTATAAATAATTTTTAGAACCAGAAAAAATTTACACGTTTTGTGTCTGAAAATATGGAGCATGTGTATAGGAAACTGGTTAGATTATTTAAGGTTTGGCTGGTTTGTGGAGTAAAATTAAAATACTTTTCAAGTAGCTGCTTGCTACAGAAGACTGACAGAAACCTGTCAGTACGTCATGGAGAAGATTTTTGAGGACAGTGAGACCACAGCAGAAATCAACACAAGAAAGGTGTAAACCCAAGTTCCTTGGATTATTAGCCAGCGCACTAATCACGATAGTCTGTAATTTACAAGGTTACAAAAGAAGTGTGTTTGGAAGGTCACAATTTTATATAATAATTAGTACTAGTAATAATTGAGCCAACCATCTGAAAGTAGAAATTTATCTCCTCAGGTGAGAATGATGTGCAAATTATCAAATTCGGTACCATGTACTTGTTCGTAATCATATCAGATGTAAAATGGGCTACTTGGCACTTTAGCGGAAGGTGTAAAACAAATTGATTATACCCAGAATTCACCTTACTTTGAGAATCAATATGACCTCTATGGTGCATTATTTTGCGAACTTTCTTGTGTTTAAATTGTTTTTCATCTGCACATTGTTGTTCAGCAATTCACCCTAGTATTTTTATTTAGTTATGAACATTGCTTTTTTTCCTTGACCCTTTTTTTTCCGATGTTAAGACAACCAATATATCTCTTCTGCTTTAAAGGGGTAGTATCTCTGTAAAAACTTCTATGTACCTGTACATCTCTGAATTGAAAGCTTAAGATACGTTGCCAAAGAACCAGTAGCCCGGTAATCGTAAAGGTTATAGATCAGCTTCTCCGTTAGAATGACGTTATAAAAGTGTTAGTTGAATGTAAGAAATAGTGAAACCATGAATAGCACTCGCATTATTTTTTGTTGTATTTTAATCGATTATTGTATACCTCGAACTTATTTGCGCTACACTGAGAGTTCCTAATTTTTTTGTCTTCAGTTTTTAGATATTTTTTTTTACGTTTTTCTACTACAGACTATATTTGTTCGCGAGTGATAAACAGGTGATAATTTGTTAAACTTTTTCGTCACCCTTTGTGTTTTTATTTTCATGTGAATAATTATCAGTTCTTTCCTTGAATCAGTTGCATCATTTGGGGTTAATTATCTTTTGTAATATTTAAATATTAAAATGTTTGAAAATTTTGTGTATGTATTTCAGTTTCCTTAGGAGTTTTAGAAAAGTATTGTTTTTATTTCTGCAAGGCTGTAAAACTTTGTGTTTTCAGAAATCAAGATAGCTTTAACTTGAATTTCACGCAAAAGAAAGCCTGCACGAAATAAGTCAAATAATAGCAGATAAGAAATGTACCCAATCTTGTGGTTTAGACATGATTTCTACGTTTGCAACTGCATTAGTTAGTAATATAAATGATAAATATTTTTCTGTATTAGAATTTAATTGCCCCGTAAAGCGTCAACATAATTACATGAAAATTGATGTAAAATTCAATTCTTAAAAAAAAGTATATACACATTTCTATTATTGTGATTGATTAGTAATGTTAAATAAGTAACAATATAGTTTTGCGATATTCAGCAGCTGTTGATGACAAATGATTTTTAAACATTTGATGTATATAATTGCTAAACTCAAAAGTTCAGTATTTGCTTTGGTCTGAAAGTATTAGTCAGGTCTGCAAGTTCTTGTATTTTTAATTTTGCAAATAAATCTTTCACTTCAAAACTGAGTTCGTTTGTTTTCTGTTGTTATTTTCTTATCTTAAAACATTTCTCATCATTTGTAATCGGTTTTAGAACGAAAATAAGTATAAACTCGTATAGTGACGGAACCTAGGAATTTACATGGACGGGGCAAAAATAATCGAAGCCATTTAATTTTTGTTTAATAATTTCAAAAAACATTCACCTTAATTATTTTATGGCAGAAAACTAAGTACGTTCACTTGTTTCAAAGTTCTTTTCAGATTATTAATAATTTTAGAAGGTAATGCCTGATCGTCGTCTTCTTTGGTGCATACCAATGAACTTGCTCAATATTCAGCTAAATAATTTGCCGTATCTTGATTTAAATGAAGCAGGAGTTGGCTCAGTCAGTTACACGCCTGGCTCTTAATCTAATGTTCCCAGTTTTGAATGTTATGGACAGCGTTGAGATTTAAATAATCTCCATCCTACCTTCGGGGGGGAAAGGGGAGGAAACCGATGGGCTTGGAAAGCCTGCCATCCGTCGGATGAAACATTAAGCCATGTTCAGGAGAGAGATACCCTGTGTGCATTGAAGTTGGATTGTTTTCCTTCTGACAGGCATTTCTTTCGTACTAAGACTAAATGGCCGGAACACAACTGTTCGGAGAAGGTTGCGGTAATGGGACTCGTTGGATAGCTGTTAGGAGACGAAAGCCTTGGGTTGATTTACCTCGAGCGGCACTTTTTTTTTTTGCACACAATGGGTTTAATGACCCAAGCACAAAGCTCCTGAATGCTCAGGGGCGGAGATGGCTCAGTCGGTAGCGCGCCAGGCTCGTAATCTGTAGTTCCCAGGTTCGAGTCCAGCTGGGTCAGCGTTGAGATTTATCTCGCAAATTTCCCCGCCCTGCCCACGGTCAGTAGGGGACACCGATGGGCTTGGAAAGGCCGCCGTCCGTCGGATGGGACGTTAAGCCGTGGTCCCGTGTGCGGGAGGGCCATACCCTGTGCACGTTAAAGAACACGCTGGATGGCCTTGACGGGAGGCTACCATCTGTCTCCCAACAGCTGTTCCAGTGGGTCCCCTCCCCCAACCTTCTCTGAGCCTTCGGGGTCCATGTGACCTGGCCAATTAGCCCATGGTGTGCAAAAAAGTGCCGCTCAGAGGAAAACAACCCAACCCTGAAGGCTCAGAAGGTTGGAGGAGGCGATCCATTGGACAGTTGTTGGGAGACGGATGGTAGCCTCCTGTCAAGGCCATCCAGCTTTTAACGTGCACAAGCTATGGCTACTCCGCACATGGGGCCGTGGCTTAACATCCTATCTGATGGACGGTGGCCTTTCCAAGCCAATCGGTGTCCCCCTACTAACCGAGGACAAGGAAGTATTGCGGAAATAAATCTCAACTCTGGGACTACAGATTACGAGCCTGGGACGCTATCCTTGCCCCCCTCCCCACACACACACCAGACGGGAGCATCATGTGAAGGTTGTCCAGCGTGTTCTTTAATGTTCACAAAGTATGGATCTCCTACGCACAAAACCTCTGCCTTACCTTTCATTTCGACAGCCAGTGTCCTTTCAAAGTCATTGCTTTTTGACAGCGCAAGATAGGGGTTTAGCCAAGATATGTATCAGCGGTGGGACTAGAACCTGGTATGCACATTAAAGAACATGGCTGTCATGAGAAGAAGCATTGGTTTCCTAACTAGTGTGGTCTTTCTGACTTGGACATTCAGCCTACTATGTGTATAAAAGCAAGTAAATACTACTATTTACTCAAAGTAAAATATCTAACAATTGAGTTTTGCAGGTTTGAAATCTTCAACATCATAAACGTGACTTGAGCTGATAAAACAAGTACAAGAAAATTTTTTAGCACAAATGGCCTATATGCAGCGATTTTTTAAACGAGTCTCGCTTAGATTGAGGCTTGTTATTATTTAATATATTGTTATAAAAATTGTTAGTGTAAAAAAGCACAGTTTTCCGTTGTTTTCAACAGAACAGGTCTTTAACGCTTATTTTGGTGCATGTTTCAAATTTCACAAAGAAATTTGGGATGGCATTGGAGGGGGGGGAGATTTATCTTTGCAAAACTTCCTGCACTCAGACAGTAGGGGACACTGATGGGTGTGGAAAGGCCACTGTCCGCCAGATGGGATGTTAATAAAACGGTATAAATCGTTTCGTTCTTGTTCGGTGTTATTCTTGTTCTTGAGAAAGGCAGTCGACTAAAGTGAGTTTGACAAAGGCCAAATTCTAATGGCAAGAGGACTGGATCAGAGAACTTCCGAAACGGCAAGTCTTTTGGGGTGCTCATCGATGCTAGAGGTGAGCAAAGTTACCCTGTATGGTACAAGCTAACATAAGGGATACTGTGGCACAACTTGCCTGTAATTTGAATGCTGGTGACGGGAGTAATGTGTCACAACACACAGTACTTCGAATTCTGCTGAAAATGGGGCTGCGTAGCCACAGGCTACCTCCGAGTGCCCATGCTAACCTCGGTTCACCGTTGAAAGCTCTTGTAATAGGCATATGAGCATCAAAGCTGGACCTTGAACTATTGGAAAACTGTCGTCTGGTCCAATGAATCTCGTTTCCTGTTGCACCACGTAGACGGCCGGGTATGTTAACACCAGGATGCACTGTGGGAAGAAAACTAACTGATGGAGGAAGTGTAATGCTTTGGGGGCAATGTTCTGCTGGGAAACCCTGGGTTCAGTCGTTCATGTGCACAGGAAACTCTTCCCTACCTAAACATCTTGCAGACCAGGTATATACTTTCATGGCAATGGTATTCCCCTCTAGTAGTGCCTTCCTTCAATAGGATAATGCGCCATGCCACACTGCCTAGATTGTTTGAAAATGGTTCGCGGAACATGAAGACTTCCAGGTATTGCCCTGGCCTCCAAATTTCTCAAACATCATTCGAGCATCTGTGGTTTATGTTTGAACAGAATATCTGATCTGTGACGGCTCAACCATGTTACAAGAGAAAGGATCTCCTGGTAATGTAATGGACACCTTTAGAAATCTTGTAGCGTCCATGCCTCGCTAGGTTGGGTTGGGTTGTTTTCCTCTGAGCGGCACTTTTTTGCACACCATGGGCTAATTGGCCAGGTCACATGGACCCTGAAGGCTCGGAGAAGGTTGGGGGAGGGGACCCACTGGAACAGCTGTTGGGAGACAGATGGTAGCCTCCCATCAAGGCCATCCAGCGTGTTCTTTAACGTGCACAGGATATGGCTCTCCCACACACGGTGCCACGGCTTAACGTCCCATCCGACGGACGGCGGCCTTTCCAAGCCCATCGGTGTCCCCTACTGACCGTGGGCAGGGCGGAGAATTTAGCGGAGATAAATCTCAACGCTGACGCAGCTGGGACTCGAACCTGGGAACTATAGATTACGAGCCTGGCGTGCTACCGACTGAGCCACCCCCGCCTCACCTCGCTATGTAAGAGCTGTTTTGTTAGCATGTGGAGGACCAACATATTTGGTTTTCCTCCCTAATTTGAACCCTATTGAGTCTTAATAGACTGATGTTTGGTCAGTATAATTTCGTTGCACTGAAATGTAATGAAAAACTTGCTATGACAATTACATAATGCAAAAAAATATGAAATTTAGAGTATATTTACTTCTAAAAAAGTCTGTAATTTTTTTAACTGTCTGTTCGAACAAGCATCTCTTTGTGAATTCTTAAACGATTTCGCAACTCTGAAACACATTGTCCAAAATATATTTCTGCCATTACGAAACGGCGAAGGCGTCGCACCATAATGAAACTAAACTAATTAACGAACTTAACTAAAATAGTAATAATGAACAAATATGACAGTAGCTGAAATTTAACGAATAATAATAAAACACATGGATTGGAACTGTTTTGAAAGAACTTTTTGCTGACGTTACCTTTACTTGAAATGCAATACAATGAATCTCATAGATCTCCAAGTTTGAAAATCTCCTTTTATGCTAGGAAAATATGGCAAAGCAACTTTAAAGCATTATGCCTGCAGAGCGTCTGTGAACCGCAGTGAAATCGGCAATAGAACACGTGATTCATTGCTCTGAGATCGGTGATATTTCACAGCGTTTTCCAAATGCTAAAATGCACATAGTACATACGTTTAACGATTTTCTTTTCAGACTTTTTTTGGGGGGAGGGGGGATCAGTCAGTAGCATGCCGGGCTTGTAATCTGCAGCTCCCAGGTTCGAGTCCCAGTGATGAGATTTATCTCCACAAAACTCCCAGCACTGCTCTCGGTCAGTAAGGGACACTGATGACTGGAAAGGCTACCGTTCTTCAAATGGAATGTTAACCTGTGTGTGGGAGAGCCATACCCCGTGTACGTTAAAGAACACACTAGGTGGCCTTGACGGGAGCTACCATCTGTCTCCCAAGTGCTGTCCAATGAGTCTGCTCCTCCAACCTTTTCTGAGCTCTCGGGGTCCTTATAACTTGGCCATTTAGCCCATTGTATGAAAGAAAAAGTGCTATTCAGATGCAAAACAACTGCTCTGTTTTTATAATGAAATAAATGTTTATTTAATTAAACCGATATTTCTGTTATGGTGATATTCGCTAAAATGAAACATTTTTTGATGGAGATGCGTACTAAATTGGGTAGGGTCGGAAAAAAATTTCGGTATATTGAATATTTATTTTTGAGTTCGATATACTGATATTTCACTGTATTTGACTGAGCAACTGCTTTCGAATTTCATTTACGAGTTTCTCCACGTTCTGTGTTAAAAATTTAAGGGCTCTATTAGCCAATAAGCACTGTGCCTAGGATCTACATGAATATTTTATCATATTTTGTTCTCTTTGCATGATAAAAAACTGTAACAAAACTTCAATGAAGAGATCAAATCAGCTCTTAAGGTCTTTTGCATATCGTTTTGGTATCCGAGATTATTTTGCTCACAAGGACCTTTCAATCTGGCCCAACTACCTATAATGAAACCCGACTGGAAATTTACACCCCGAATCATAATTTTTAGTTTAATATTTTCAACTCCTCCTCCTGTAATTTCCGAGTAGGTAAAAACAGTTTGCTTAAACCAGGCATGTCAAACTCGTTAACCACCTAGGGCCATATTAAGTATTATATATTAAATCGCGGGCCGCAAAACAAAAAACAAATGGAAATAAAGATGAAGCATAGCTTTTATTATAAACAAATAAATACATACAAAAAAAATACACAGAATATAAACATATTAAAAAATACATATGTATGTAGGAAAGTTTCTTTTTTTCAATTTAACATTATTTAAATAAAATAATCTTTTTTTTTTGAAGAAACTTGGCAACGTTTTTCATTAACCAAATTTTCAAAATTTGGTTGAATTTGTTGAGCTGTAGTTTTTTTTTAAATTGCTTGCACATGCTTGTCTGTTAATCTTGATCTTTCCGCAGTTTTATTATTTTTTAAAGTGGAAAATAGTTGTTCGCAATTCTGCTCCGACGTATACATATTTGCGCAATAGTTTCCCTTATATATAAATGTTTTCTGAAATACGTTTATTTAATTCATGTACCGTGTACCTACTTATAATTTTAATTAAAGAATCCAGTGTTGTCAAAAGTTAAATAAACGTATCGGTTATCAATGTTGGCGGGCCGCAGAACAGTTCCCGGCGGGCCGCGTGTTTGACATGCCTGGCTTAAACTGACACATGGATTTAAAATAAAATTTATATAGAGAAAAGTTGCACTATGATTAAAATTGTGCATAATATTGTAATAGTAGCAATTTTACGATTATTACGTTTACGTGGAAAGATTAAATCTAAGAACATAAAATCATGTTAAAGGGCTGATCACTCCAATAGCAATGCCAGACTCACATCAGCAATCAACTGTCTTCAACCAATTCTGAAGGCAACAAAATTTATTAGTGCACTGGCTGCCTTTAGATCCTATATCAAACACGTGGAAGTTAGTGCAATTATTGATACCCGCCCAGCTAATCAAACTACCTAAGTATTGTCCCTTTACCTTATGTTAAAGGGGTGGTACCATGTTCTACATTGTCTTGTGATGAATTTTCATAAGCTGTAAACAGAATCTTGACTCATCTGTGGATGGACTGTTGCCCACTATTCCTGGATTGGGTTGTTTTACCTCCGAGTGGCACTTTTTTTTGCACACAATGGGCTAAATGGTAAGGTTGCAGGGACACTGAAGGCTCAGAGAGGGGACCCACTGGAATAGCTGTTGGGAAGAGATGTAGTCTTCTGTCAAGGCCATCCAGCATGTTCTTTAATATGCACAGGTATGGTTTCACTGCACACGGAGCCACAGCTTAATGTCACTTCCGACGGATAGCAGCGTTTCCAAACCCATCAGTCTCCCCTACTAACCATGGGTGGACGAGTTTTGCAGAGATGAATCTCAATATTGACCCAACTGGGATTCGAACTTGGGAACTACAGATTGAGCCTGGTGCGCTACCATCTGAGCCACCACCTATTTGGGTATCATCCCCATGTTGCAGAGACCAGTCTATGGGAGTTAAGAGGATGCATACCACTAGTCGACTTGCATAAAGCACCTACTTCTGAGACCCACTGTGAATTTTTTTTGGATAACTACAAATAATGGAGATAGCAGTGTTCTATGATGCTCAACAGTTAAAAACAGATATTAGTCAATAAATACTTATAGGAAAAAAATATTACCCGTGCCTCTCGAGACACAGGCCACAACGCTCTTAACCACCAGTTTGTTTTATCTCTGAGAGGCACTTTTTTCACACAATGGACTAAATGGCCAGGCCACAAGAGACTGTTAAGAAACAGATGACAGCCTCCCATCTGGTGTGTTCTTCAACGTACATTGAGCCATGAATGAACACCTCATCCGACAGCCTTTACAAGTCTGTCGGTTCCCCTACTCACCGAGGGCAGCGTGGGGTTTTGTTGACAGATCTCAACGCTGGGGCCTGAACCGGGAACTGCAGATTATGAGCCTGGCGCAACTACCGGCTCCATCATTTACTGCCCAATGCGAGGTATCTTTTACCGTAATGAGGTTATCTGGCGCCATCTATAATCGGGAAAGGCTATTTTCCAAATTTTGAGTGAACAAGTCACTCACACTAGTGTTATTAATGAAAAAAAAAATCTATAGTAAATACAGATTACCCGTAGAATTAAAAAAAAACATAGGGGATGCTTAAGGTCCCATCCGACAGCCTTTCCAAGCCCTTCATTGTCCCCTACTGACCGTTGGCAGGGCGGGGAATTTTGTAGAGATAAATCTCAACGCTGATCTACCTTGGAACTACAAATTACGAGCCTGGCGCGCTACCCCACTTATTGGGGGGGGGGGGGGGATATAAGAGGGTATTGTTGCACCATCGGCAAAACTTATTTTTTCTTGCAAAAGTATTCATTGAATTTTAAATCTATGGGTAATCTGTGTATTTACTATGGGTTAATATTGGTCGAGTGGTTAGCACGCTTGGCTTGTGATCTATGGGACCTGGGTTCGAGCTCCGGGTAAGGTATGGATGTGTGTGTGGTTTTTCTGCTGAGGTCCTGCCATCCTCTCAGACCTTCTACTATGGCATATAAACTGACAGGCTCCTGTCAGACCTCTGTGGCAAGCAGCTGCTTGAGGTGGTATTTTTTTTTTAAATATTGGTCATCTTGAGATGTAGTCATTTAGTGACAACTGCAAAAGTATCCTGAGCCTAATATCATCGAGTCATCTGGCTACATCAGCTTGACCGGACAGCCTCTATAGGTACAATAGTGATTAACGTAATCTTCCAATTTATAAGAAAATGGCACCAACCTGTTAGAAGGCGCTATGTACTGATGGTTCATTTGTTTGAGCAGAACCTCTGAAGTTGGTTTTCCATATTCGCCATAAAAAAAAAGCAATTTTTAAATCCATATATTAGTTTTAATATATTTTTCAGATTAAAGAAAACTAAATTTTCACTTTAGTACCCAAGTTTACAAACCTTTTTAGGTTTTCGCTTGGATTGGGAGGGGGGGGGATAGATTTCCTATGTCTTTCCTCCCAAAGTAACCTCTTAATAAAATTTGGAGTTATAAGAACCATAGAGGTGGCTATTAAATACATTTGTACACTGAAATTCATATAAGTGACTACTCATACCAAAAGCAAAAAAAAAAAAATTGTTTTATTGACTGTTCTACATATTTACTAACATCTTAATACATATTCCAATACAAAATCTACAAGTATAATATCTTAGATAAAACTTTTCACGTTTATATTCAAAAATATTGATAACATTTCTAATAATATATGGGATGAAATATTTTCAATGAAATGAAAATGACTTTAAATTTACATACAATACATACAATCACGAAGGCTTAAGAAATGACTAATAAGGCAGCAGCTAAATGCAATTTCAGCAGCATACAGGTAGTGGACGACTGGGTTAGGCACAATAGATTATGGCTAACAATGATCAGTAACAGATTTCCAGACTTCGAAGCATTTCTTTACATCTCATGGCACTTATTACTATCACTGAACATAAAACATACAAAAGAAAGAGCACATTAAAATGACTTCTGACATTTAAAAAAATATCAAACGTGGGTATTAATTTGGCGAATTAAGATTATATACAACTACACTTAGAGTGCATAAGAAACAAGATTTTGAGGATAATGAAACCTAGAAATTACTATTAATATGAAAGGAAAGCTGTTTACTGTAGCTTCTGTATTGATCTCAAAATAATTATTTACTTGCCTTCGCTAATTATCTATTATTAAAATCTTTTTTAACCGCTGAAATAATATGGATGTACATTAGCGTTGACTTTTTTTTTTTTCAGAAGAGGGGGAGGGTGTGTGTGCAAAAAAACAGTGTTTCAAGTTTGAATATTTAGGTCGAGCCATTCATTAATGAGCACAGTTGTAAATACAGCAATCATGCATACACCATACTACAACAAAGGATAGCCGAAAAACGTGAAAAAGGGATACTTATTACTGAAAATATACGTAAAAATGTTTTTTCGTATTAATAAATGATAAACTTCCGAAAACAAAAGAAAACGCAAGAAAAAAAAAGAAAAGAATATTTTGCTTAGGGGAAAACGTTAATATTTGGTACACCTACACTACTGTGGGAATTAGTTGGGACAAGCGAAGCCTGGAGAACTTCTTCGGCCACATCCAGCAATCCCGCAAACACCCATCCAAGGTCGTTTTGGGGATGTTTCACAGCTTCCGGGCCACACAGACGCTTCACCCTATTGAAGGAATGATGGACAGCAAAAAGTATATAGGCGTTCTGGAGGCGAAAATGGTCCCAACACTGCAGAAGCTGTTTCCTAACGGCGATGGGTATTTCAACAGGATCTGGCTCCATGCCACAATTCTAAGCTTGCTAAGAGCTTCTTTACCCAGCAACATTTGAAGGTATTGGAGTGGTCAGGAAATTCACCCGATCTAAACCCCATTGAAAATTTGTGGGCCATTATTAAAGCTCGCATATCTAAGATGGATTGCACGACGAAAACCAAAATGATAGAAAGTGTCATGAAAGTGTGGTACCACGACCCTGAAGTGAAGGAGATGTGTGGAAAGCTAGTGGCATCAATGGTTGAGAGGGTGGAAGAAGTAATTAAAGCTAGGGGGGGGGGTCACATTCACTATTAACTACACTATTAAACAAATAAATATTTTAGTTGTGTCTTTGTTACTGCATTTTCCTATTGTCCCAACTAATTTGCACAGTACTGTAATATTATTCAACAGAATTTTTCCATGGTGGTGGTGGTGAACCGCCTCCCACTGCCGACATCTATGCAAATACGTTATTTCTATGAATAAAAGGGAACCAATACGAAGTTTTACATGGTATTTAAATTTTAGATCTTAAAAACCGTTTTGATGAGGTTATATTAGTTTGAATAGTACGTGAAAGGTTTTGATTTCCTGAAATATATTTCATAACATCATGGATATTTAAATAATAATAACGCATTTTAAAAAAGGTTGGGAAATAGTTAAGAAATAATAGATACGAGGAAACTTTATTCATATTTAAAGCACACATTCAATTTCATTACTTTTTCGTAGCTTTCCTTTTGCTTCTTCTTGGTAATGCCCATAGCACAAAAACTCAGATCTAAAAGTCATTAATAAACAGAACTCATATCCAAACATCATTAATATAATTTTAGGGGTTTTACATACATGCGCTTGGCTGTTGATCTACGGGATCTGGGTTCGAGCCTGGATGTTCGTGTTTTTCTGCTGAGGTCCTGCCATCCTCTCAGATCTTCTACTGTGGCATATAAACTGACAGGCTCCTGTCAGACCTCTGTGGCAAGCAGCTGCTTGAGGGGGTATTTATTTTTTTTATTTTATCATATATTTTTTATCCAAATCATTCTCGACTTTTTCTGTAAAATATATCTTCCATTTGCTTTAGTTGACACTTTCACCTCCTCATCCAATCACTTAACAGTTTTCAGATAAATTAACAATGGCAATTTTATACTAATATGTTTTAATAATTTTGAGCTGCAACATTTTTTTGCACACTATTGATTGTTTGTATCATAGGACCAGATCGAAGGAAGGGGGGGGGGGGGATATGCCTCCCTCTGAGAATGCTAGTAAGGATAATGGATGCCAAAAATTACTCATGCATATTTCACGCATTTTTCAACGAAGTTTTTAAAGACCAGATACCACAAGACATCTTTAGAAATCTTGTAGTGTCCATGCCTCACTGAGCAAGAGCTGTTTTGGTGGCGAGTGAAGGACCAATATCATATTAGGCAGGTGGTCATAATGTTTAGGCTCTTTGGTGTATTTTACTAATGATTATTTCAATAGTAGTTTAATACGCATTAAAATTTTATTAATATCAATGTATATTTTACACTGACGGGTAACTACTGCTAGATAGTGTCTATAAATGAGGTATATTGAGGTGCATATCTAATTGAATACATTCTCCGTTTTAAGAGCCCGCATTTTCTTCATAAGAATCATGCCTCCTTCAAGTTCTGCTACAGGAAAAAACTTGAATTCTGGTGGTCTAATCACATTTACACACAACTACAGTAAGCAAAACATGTTAAAAACAGGCCCCTGAAATAATAATGGCATCTTACCATAATGACTAACTGCCTATTATTTATTAACCTTTCGCAATTAATTATACTTTTGGTTAGAGGTTCAAATTTTAAAGCAGAGAGGTCCTTTTTTTGCCATAAACATATATTTAAACACTGAAATTTATGTGTTGTTGTCATAACCAAGGGTGATGTTCTAATCAAAGATGGCAGTCGATCTTTTTTAATAATAAATAAATACCCCCTCAAGCAGCTGCTTGCCACAGAGGTCTGACAGGAACCTGTCAGTTTATATGCCACAGTAGAGGATCTGAGAGGATGGCAATACCTCAGCAGAAAACAACACGAACATCCATGCCTTACCTGGGGCTCGAACCCAGGTCCTGTAGATCAGTAGCCAAGCGTGCTAACCACTCGGCCACCGGCCACGGGATTTTTACTGTTTGCTATACCCATCTCAGTTAACTACAGGTTGCTTAGAACCAATTTTTATTAACTGGTTGTATATTAGTATTGGTTGTAGCTTTATTGTTTAAGATCAACATGTAATCTCTTTCATCCTCATATACAAAAGGTGGAAAATGGCAATGGGTATGGAAGGGTACAAATTTTAGGAAAACCATCAAACATTTCTGAAATTAACTTAACACTGATAAATATAATGCAGATAGATGTATCCATATAAAAATTAAATATCAACAGAAAATAAAAATATCAGCAATAATGAGTATATATATATATCAAACATTTTAAAATCTCTTTTCCAACATTATAAAATATTACTTTTGTCGTTATATACATTGCAAATTATCACTATACAGTAGGCTTACCATCTTGTATTGATCCACCAGGAGGTATCTTAAAAATTATCATAACTGTACCTCAAAATATGGTCGACAGGAGATATTTTAGAATTGTCAAAAATGAGATATCATCTCCATTTATATATTATTCAAAGACATTGTAAAATAATTTTACTAAATTTATTAATAGTTTCTGAAATAATTTGGTTACAAAATCATTGCATGCATTTTTGAAATATCTGTCCGCTTAAATAGAAGTTAATTTTCAAGCCTTTTTGGATACAAGTTTCAGGATCAATTTTCCAGTGGAATTATTCTCCTAGAAGGTGGTAAGCATACTAGCTAGTATAAAAAATATTATTAGCACAATTAGAAAGCTTATGGCCTTCCACAAAAAAAAAATCATAATAAACATGACAGTAAAAACACTACCAAGTAAAAAAAATATACAGTAAAATACTTTCACATTTTTTTTTTCATATTCGTGTAACTTTACTTCTTCCCACTATGTAGCTGTATATATCTCTCTCTCAAGTTTCAAATATTGGTATTTAAAATCGATTGTATCTTGTCACACTGATTAAGCATTGTATAAGTTTCTCCTGCATCTTTAATGGTGCTTATCTGAGCAAATTGCCCCAGTTTTTATTTCCTCTGACATTATATATCATATAACAATTTTATATTTGTCTTGCATGTTATTATTAATGTAGACAAACTGGCAGAGGGCCAGAAAACTTATCTAGTACTCTAGACGAATAACCTTGTGTGTTTTGTGTTAGCTCTGATGCAGTGGTCAGAGAATCTGATTACTGTTTCAGTATATATGTCCCTATCTGAGAAAATACAAACAACCTATTAGCAACTTCTTGGTTTCTTTGTCCTGGGCTGATTAAAAAATTTTGTACACCATTTTTGTTAAAGCTAGTCAAATACATCTTTATAATTTAGTGAAGTTCAAGCACCATAAATAAAAAAAAAAGTGGTAAACTTTCGATGGCATTCACTAACAAGCAAATTCACTACAAGCTGCATTTTTTCTGAACTTGGCTACATTGGGCTAAAAAATTATCAGCTTTAGCTTTAAAAGGCCTTAATATATAAATATATTTTATTACATATACAGACCTACCATTACACTTACTAAATAATGAAATAAACTCGACTATTCAATACCCACTAATAAATCAGCACTTTGATGTCGTTTCAAATTTTAGAGTAAAAATTGTCTTGAGCCGGGTGGGATATGAACCCACGACCTCCTGATAACATGTTAGGTGGTCTGGACCACTGAGCTACCAGCTGCTTATCAAGATCTCCTCTAATTAATGCTATGAACATTCCAATTATGTCACTTATAGGTTAATAAAGATCTCCTCTAATTAATGCTATGAACATTCCAATTATGTCACTTATAGGTTAATCAAGATCTCCTCTAATTAATGTTATGAACATTCCAATTATGTCACTTATAGGCACTATTGGGGCAATTTTAGCCTCAAGTGGCTTTCTATTTGCCATATAGATGGAAAGTCAAAGTGCTAATTTATTAGTGGGTATTGAATAGTCGAGTTTATTTCATTATTTATCATTAGCATACTTGTAAGACATGCTTTCCATCTATATGGCAAATAGAAAGCCGCTTGTGGTAAAATTGCCCCAATAGTGCCTATATGTGACATAATTGGAATGTTCATAGTGTTAATTAGAGGAGATCTTGATCGGCGGCCGGTAGCTCAGTGGTCCAGAGCAGCTGACATGTTATCAGGAGGTCGTGGGTTCATATGCCACCTGGCTAAAGACAATTTTTACTTCAAAATTTGAATCGACGTCAAAGTGCTGATTTATTAGTGGGTATTACACTTACTGAAAAATATATTACTTAAATAGATAGTGTTAATTATATAATATTAATATTATAAATATATTTTATTACATATGACCTACCATTACACTTACTGAAAAATATATTACTTAATTAGATTAGTGTAAAGTTATATTCAATCCCATTTAAGGCATTTTCCTGAAAAAACAAGTTTTTTATTTTAAGTTCTGGAAAATCTTCAGATTTTACTATGCTTTTAAGAATAACTAAATTAATGATGATTTTTCACCTAAATACATATTGAAATTAAATATAACTAAAAGTATTAAAAAATGTACCCTAATAAATTAACAGTCACCTATCAGTTCAATAGTCTGGTGCTGATCACTGGCATAACACATCACAGCAAAATAATTAATTGTCCCCAAAAGAATACAAGGGGAAGTGTGTGCACGTTTAATTCAATTTTGAAAATACAGTACTGTGTAGGAAGAATTAAAGTAGCGTAAGAAGTAATTGAGAAAACAAATGTAAAATATATAAAAGCCTGATGTACTGTTTCTGATCATAGTTATAAGATCACAAAGCTCGTGGCAAGACAAAATTGGAATGGTGCAAGCAAGAACAACTGCATGGGATCATTTTTTGTGGTATTCTTCAATGCACAAATGACAGCTCCATGACCCTGGGAAATAAAATTATACATCATTTAACAAAACAGTAACAAGCACCAACTTAATTTTCTAATGATAACATAATTTTGTCCATTTCATTTAATTTTCCAAGCTCTTTACAATAGAAAAAAGTTCTTAACACTTAATTCTTCCATATGCCCAGCCTGAAAAACTGGTTTCCACCCAGAGGCCAAGCTATTTTCTTCCTATACTCAGCCAAAAAAACTATTAACTTTTAGAACTTTTTTTCCAAATAACTAATGATAGGAATTATGGCATGTTATATGCCAAATTAGTCAGCATTTAATTCTTGATTTTATGAAAATAAAATATATAACAAAAAAAAAGACAATTTTAGTTTAATAAGACTTTATTTAGTCATGTAGTAAAAAAATGCATCTGGCAACGCAAATAAAAATTTATTTAAAAACAAAACTAATAGGCAGAAATGATTATAATGCACATGAATAGAAAGACTATTTATTTCTGAATAACAAAAAATTAATTATCTTGTTTCACGTAAATATTTCTCCCATTTTGCAAATTTTTTTTTGTACCATACTTTGAGAAAAGTCCAGGCTTTTAGCCAATTGTGCTAAGTCAAACAAACAATTCAGCTTTAGAATTAAAAAAAAAAGTCAACAGAAATAGGTCATGTTATATACCAAATTAAACAGAATTCAACCTCAAAATCTTATGAAAATAAAAAATTTAAACAAATTTACAAGCATATTAAGTTTAAAAAATGGCATATAAACTGACAGACTCCTGTCAGACCTCTGTAGCATGCAGCTGCTTGAGGGGTATTTATTTTTTATTTATGACATTTTCACAATGATATAGTAAAAAAAAAATAATTGGAATATAAATTTAAGGGCTTAATATTGAAAAACGCGATGTATAAAAATAGTTAAATTACACATATATATTAATAGAAAGTAACAAAAATATCAACATCCCTAGATGAAAAACGAAAAACACTGATTACATAAAACATGGGAGTTAAATTTCACTTTTATGTAGAAATGGAAGGGAATTTCAAATACTGTTTAAAGAATAAGTTATTAATAACAACAACAAATAATGAAATTTCATGTTATATGTAAAAATTCTATATTACTAGTTAATAAAAAGGATGGCCTCCTGACTCTGAAAATAACACAGCCTGTTGACCCAACACTGGAATTTGATTTGGTCCCAGTAACTCAAAAAGATAAAGCAGCTGATACTAAAAGCCCATATACTAGATGTAATAGATTCAGTTCTCATCCAAGACAAAAAATTAAATGTTATTACAAATTGTTATTTCATCAAGAGAATATCAATCTGTCAATTATTAATGCACTATTTTTAATTTAAAGTAAATTGTTTCTTTAAAATATATTGTGTATATTAAATTTTAGTTTAGCACTTTCCATACACATATTGTACCTAAAACGAAGAGTATTTTTCTGTAAATCATTGTGAATGAATATGTTACCTTCTGGAGGTTCATGAAGAGGAGGTGTGAGGCAGTACATGTGGTAACCCCGGTCACAATCATCACAGAATAAAAGCTGATCCTAAAATATGACAGTTAATAAAAGTAATTAAAAGTGTGCATTTCCAAGAAAAACAAATTTCATACAAAATAATTTTTTAATTATTTTTTAAAACCCTTTCCCATATTCATGGAAATTTCATTCTATTCCATTTCATTATATATATATAATGAAATATCTATTCCTCATCATATAATTGTCAGGATATATATGGTATCCCAAATTTTTGTTTAATAATTATTTTTGCCTATTATTTTTGAATTGGTAGAAAATGAGCATTTTTGATAGTATGGTTGATAGAAATTTTGAAGAAAAAACAGCAATATAACATTTGATAAAAAGGTACTTGATAGATACTATTCTTAAAAGGTCCCCAAACACACTAGATTAATCATTTAATAAAATTTCAAAAATATGAAAGGAATAAGACAAGTTTTTTTTAAATGTGCAACTATACTGCTTTAGGACTCTTAGAGCTCTCAGGAAGTTAAGTTGTAAGAATAAATTAGGTTTCAGAATACTCTTTTTCTTTATGCATCAGATAACCAAATAAGTTCATGTGGTTTTTCAATGTTACCATTTCAATGAAAAGCACATAACACAATTGCAAATGGTCCATATGCACTGTTACACAGTCAGAAGCACATGGCACACTGAGTCAGGTGATGTGTAGCAAGCATGAAGAGCAGTTCGGTGAAATTCAGTCAGGAAAAGTGACGAAAACATGTCTGCATTGAATATTCGAGTGTGCTTGAGTTTAAACTGGGCACTAAAGTGGCACAAGCAGCCCACAAATTATGTATGGCATTTGGTGAGAACAGACAGCCCAGAAGTGGTTCAGAAAATTTGTATTGGATGATGAGACACTTGAAGATGCAGCTCCCCCCCACCAAGGGAAGACCGACATCATTGATGACAATGAACTGAAGGCCAGCGTCGAGTTGGATTCATGTAAATGACGAAACCATTCATTTACATTGCCTAGGAAAAGTCTGGAAGTTGAGCAAACAGGTTTCACATGATTTGATTGCCAACAACAAACTCCTGCAGCTTATGATCTGCTCTCATGTCACAAGAATGAGCCATTTTTGGATAGGTTGTTGATGTGCATCTGTCCAAAACAGTGCAATGAAAAATGAATTTGTCTATAGGAACACTAAACATTCATATCATTGATTGTTGTCCAGTGAACCTGTACCACACACACCAAAGCCCAGGATTCACCAAAAGAAAATTTTGTATGTCTGGTGGACTATAGCTGGTATCACCCATTATGAGCTTCTTGCCAATGATCAAACAATCACTATGGATGTCTACTCAGCATAGCTGTAATGGGTTGCAGATGCACTGCTCCAAAAACAGCCTGCACTTGTTCATCAAAGAGGCGTTGTGGTCCTTCAGGACAATGCTTGCCCTCACATAGTGCAAGTGACCGAAGACAAGCTCCACAGCCTAGGTTAGGAAATTCTACCCCACCTTCCATATTCCCCAGACATCATGCCATCTGACTGCCATCTTTTCTTGGTGTTGGACAATCATATGCACAACCAACAATGTCGAAACCAAGAAGCACTGGAAATGGAGTTGGCTGCTTTCTTCGCTTCTAAACATCGTGAGTTCTACTGGAATGGCATTTACAAACTTGTATCTCATTGGGTAAAGGTTATAATTGTACTGGAGCTTATTTTTCTGAATAAAATACCTTTATTCACCTTTTACATATGGTCCAATTATACCCTCAGAAACCACACAAACTTTTTTGGTTACCTGATACATAATTATACACATATATATTGTAACTCTTTTGTAATTCAATATTTTTATTTTTATCTAAAAAGAGTTGGTAAAAAATATAAATGAGTGTCCAATTCAGCATCAGAATTTACATTTAAGAAAGGAACAGAAAAATTAGAAATGTTAGCAGAGATTTCTGGATTTTCAGGACTTTCTTGGACTGTAATACATAAAAATGATGGCACAGAATATTTATGAGTTTGAGTTGTTTGCAGTTTTATAACAAGAGCAATTCTGGCTGTTGCACATGAAACTGACAACTAGTAAGATTATACAGGTTCCACTGCATGATTTTACACTGAGAGGATTATAGGCCTTTCTGTCATGAGGGAATCATATTGCAAATGTTATAAAAAAAAACTTTTAATGTCAGGACTGATATAAACTATTAATAAGTTATTAATCATGAAAGTTTTTTTTCTTCTTTTTATACTATATAATAAATTAAAAAAAATCATCAACAAAAAATAAATAAATAAATTTTTTATGCTTTCAAATTACATAACCAAACTCTAAAATGGCAACTGCAAATAAAAATTCCCAATAGCAATCTTTCAAATTGTGCATCCTGTAAAATTTTATCACATAGTACAAGATTTATTAACTGTTGTCAAAACCTATCTCTCATATATTGCTAATGTTGTCTAAATCTTGGCACCAACACCAGTACAAAGCAACATTACACATAATTAAGATAAAAGTATTTCCTTGAGCTTTGCAACACAATTTGGAGACTTTTTGAGTAATTCAAGTATTTGGAGACAAGTTTTGAGTAAAAAAAAATTATTTTTTTTATACACCATCTGATTAAAAATATCCAGACACTCTTTCTGAGTAATGGATTCGTCCATATACACTACAGCCATAGCTAAAATAGGTATAAAAATAAAAGAATACCTGTAGACTGGCAAACCTCACATGCATGCATGAACAGAATGGGCTGTACAGCAGAGCTCAGTGACTTTCAACGTGGCACAGTCAATGGATTCCACCCTAGCAAGTCAGTTTGGGTTGTTTTACCTCTGAGTGGCACCTTTTTGCACATAATGGGCTAAATGGCCAGGTCACAAGGACCCTGAAGGCCAGAGGTTGGGGGAAGGGACTCACTAGAACAGCTGTTGGGAAACAGATGATAGCCTCCTGTCAAGGCCATCCAGTGTGTTCCTTAATGTGCATAGGGTGTGGCTCTCCCACACACGGGGCCATGGCTTAATGTCCCATCTGACAGATGGTGGTCTTTCCAAGCCCATCATTGTCCCCTACTGACCATGGGCAGGGCGGGGAGTTTTGTGGAAGTCAGTTTGGGCATTTTGGCCCTGCTGCAGCTGCCCCAATCAACTGTAAGTGTGTGTTATTATGAAATGGAAATGCCTAGGAAAAACAATAATGCAATCGCTATCTGGTAGGCCACATAAAATGACAGAGCGGGATTGTTGAATGCTGAAGTGGGTGGTGCAACAAAACAGTCTGTCCTTGGTTGCAACACTCATCACCGAATTTCAAAATGCCTCTGGAAGCAATGTCAGCACCATCACAGTTCATTGCAAGCTGCAGGGAATGGGTTTCCATGGCCGAGCAGCTGCACATAAGCCTAACATCAACAAATTCAATGCCAAGCATCGGTTGGAGTGGTGTAAAGCATGACACCAGTGGAACTGATTCTCTGGAGTAGTGAATCATGCTTCACCATCTGGCGAGTCTGGGTGATGGATGAATCTGGGTGTGGAGGATGCCAGGTGAACACTACCTGCCTGACTGTGTTATGTCAACTGTGAAGTTTGGTGGAGGAGGCATCATGCTCTGGGGCTGTTTTCTATGATTCGGGCTGGGCCCCATAGTTCTAGTGAATGGGAATCTGAATGCTGCAGCCTATAATGACATTCTTGACAATTCTGTGCACCCAACTTTATAGCAACAGTTCAGTGAAGACCCTCTCTTGTACCATGACAATGCCCCCGTCCACAAAGCGAGGACTGTGCAGGAATGATTTGATGAGATGGGTGTGGAAGAACTTGATTGGCCTGCATAGAGCCCTGATCTCAACCCCATAGAACACCTTTGGGATGAATTGGAATGCCGACTACGAGTCAGGCCGAACTGCTCAACATCAGTGGCTGGCCTCACCATGCTCTTGTAGTAGAATGGCAGGCAATTCCTGCATCAACATACCAAAATCTAATGGAAAGCTTTCCCCACAGAGTGGAGGTTATGATAGCAGCAAAGGGTGGACCAATGTGATATTAATTCCTTTCCTATTTCTGGGAGATTCTGTATAAATGAATGTCCAGATACTTTTGATCATAGAGTGTATATTTATTCAGTGGACATACCTCGTTAATTTTTTTCATAATAATAACTAATTATTTAAGAGTTAGATTTATAATAAATATATCAAAATTATACTTACATCATTATCTGAAGTGCCACATAGCCCACAAGATTTACATTCAATACACTGCCACCTATATTTTTTGACAGAGGATGTCATATTTGGTGTAAATTGTAAACATGTTGGGTGGGCTGAAAAAAACTTTTTTTATGATTATTTCAACACAATGGAATTATAGTGAACAAAAAAGCAAACCTACATTAATCATTACCATTATTAGCACAAAATATAATTTTTGTCTTAAAAGTGAATATAAATACCTGCAATGGGTGAAATGTCACTTGTGCAAATGATGTAATGAAAACTGTTACATATAATCAAAATTTAATAATTTAGATTTACTTTGTTTTAATTTCAATAACTATTACATGATAAATTATTATTTTAGTGCATAGTCATAGTAAGATTTACTTGTATCAATATACAGAGATATGATAAATGAACAGGATGATATAAGAAAATTCTATAACTTTAAATATTATTCTGATAGAGAATGACAAATATTAAATTTCATTTTTTAACTAGTCTGCTGCTGCATGATGTACATGTGTATAAGCCAGTCTTAGCAGTCCTACTCTGTCTGAACCAATTAGCTCTAGTCATGTTTCTCCTCACCCCAGTGGTACCCAGAATGAAGTTCAAGTTTTCTGAGTGCAAGGCTGGTCCTCATTCCAGTTTTCTTCCAAGTGTGGGTATCAAGGTGGCAGTGAACATGTTAAACAAACTAAGACTTAAAATATAAAGAATGGAGTTATACATAGTATTTCATATCAAGCAAACTGCACAAGAATTCAAGCTGGGCAACTTCATTAACCCTTAAAGTGTAAAATTCAGTCCTGCATCAAAATATTGATGCAGGGCTGAGTTTTACTAAGAAGGTTCTGCAAACAAAAATAGATTATTTGAGAGGATCTGTCCATTTTTTTATATGAATCAAGAAAATTGTATTTCTGAAATTTTGTCCCAACTTATGACAAAGTAAGAAATTCCCATTATCTAATTATTGAAATGAGTTAAAAAATGATTTTCAAGAACAACAAGTTGGAACACTTCCCTGGCAAAAATGTAGACTTAAAAAAAAAGGGGGTCACACTTAACTGAATAAAGGCACATGTTGAACATTTTAACTTCTACACACATATGAAAACTGAGAGTGGTTTTGTTTACTCGGAGGCTTTGGTTTGTTGCACATATCTATTTCTAATTAAGCCGTGCTTCTTCTGGGTTGGAAACGATCTTAGAATCAAAAAATATTTTTTATTCAGCTGTGTGACATTTTCAATTGAAGAAATATTCGCAATGTTTTGGCTCTTCGATGTATTTATGAATAAAAAAAAAAATTCTTGTTTCAAGTAAATATTCCTCTTTTGTAATTTTTTCCTTGATACAATACTTTGAGAAAGTCTTTGCCCAGTCTTTTAAGCCAATTGTCTGAGTCAGATAAACATGTCAACTTTGGTTATTTTTTTAAAAAAATTCTAATCAACAGAAATAGTTCATATTATATACTAAATTAAACAGAATTTAATTATAAATTTTATGAAAATAAATAATACAAACAAATTCACAAGAATATAGATTTTAATAAGCCTTTTTCAATGTGATATGGTGAAAAAAAAGATTCCACTATACAATTAAGGCTTCATTTTGGCAAACCTAATGAATAAAAAAGTTAAATTATATACACTAAGTAATTACCACTTTTGAGTAGATTCAAATTTTAGAGGAAAAATTGTCTTGAGACAGGTGGGATACATGCCAGAGCACCTGACATGTTATCAGGAGGTCATATCCCACCAGGCTCAAGACAATTTTTCCTCTAAAATTTGAATCGACTCAAAAGTGGTAATTACTTAGTGTATACCAAAAAAGTCGAGTTTATTCAATTTTAGTTAAATTATATATTTATTGAAAGGAAATTTCCTCACAAATTATATAATATTCAACCTGAAATATGATTTTTAGTTCTTTTAATGATTCTTTTCAGTATTGCATATTTTAAACATGACCAGTGTTATACAAAGTGACTTGGACTTCTCACATACAAAGGATTTTCTATACTGGTTATAAAATAGAAAGAAAAAAAAAAACACTTTCTTGGCTGCTTTTTTTATTATTATTAAACATTATAATTTTTTTCTTTGAGTGTTAAGTTTGGCAATCTTGGCTAAATGCAGAAAGGTTTATGCACAAAAAAAAACAACAGTGTTATATTGTCTGTGTGGCACAGCCAAGGTACTGAGGGGGTTGCTTTAAAATCATTCAATATAAACTAAAAACTCGTAATTAAAAAAAATACATTTTTCTAGAGGGGGTGGGGGGGTTAAACATTCACAGTGAGTTTAGCGGAGGGGAAGCCTTCCCAAATTACCCTAACACATGATGGCTGATTTCCGTAGCAACACATGATGGCTGATTTCCGTAGTAAGGAAGTCTATTTTGCTTCCGTATCCAAGACATTCATTTTCAGAAAACGGTACAAACTCAAAGTTTTTTTTACCAAAATAAAAAAGGAATAATAAAAGAAAAATTATATATAATCTAATGGGATGTTAAATAAAATATCTGCAACAACTTTTAAGCTGGCCTCCAATCCAGCATAACTCGGAAGGATTGATAAATCAGCTGACCGAAAGATCGCTAACTTACTAAACAACATGGGAGTCACTTATAGCACACAGAACGGAGCTAGCATGTGCCAAACATCTGCTCCTTGTTTGCCTCGGTGAGCCATAATGTAATTAAATGCAGCTGCAACCATAATTTCTAAGAAGGATGTTTTTACTTCCAGTTTCGATTTTAAGAGCGGGAAAGATGCATAGAATACTGGGAAAAATGATAAAAATAATTTTGGAATACTTAAATAGTTTTATGACAGAAAAGAGTGCGAAACAGAAAAAAAAAATGGGCGTAAATACTTTGTAATTACTTACAAAATCTATTGCTTTTAAAAATAGCAGTTTTTTTGTTAATTTTTAGGAAATTTTCGAAAATTTAAGGAAAAATTTGTTGATAATAGTTCAAATCAGAAGTTTGCTTCAGGAAATAGGAATGTTAACAAGCGATCAGATGACTATCAGACGATCAGATGACTATCAAATTATTTATATTGTAATTTAATAAAATATGCATCAAATTAAAAAAATATATATTATTTTTCAAGCCTGAATTATATATTTTTATATATATAAATTACAGCAGTAATTTTTATTTTTAAAAAATAGATTTTTTTTTTGTTGTACTAAAAATGTATACATATGTCCTTGGCCTCTCATTTCGGAATTTGCGAACGTATAGACAACATGGACACTAGAAGGGTTAATCATACCTTAAAGCACAACTAGTTAGCAGAACCTCTCATTTTAGAATAATAGTGGCTTATGAAAGACGTGATAATATTTTCAGCATTTGAAGATACAGATTTGTCACTGCATTTTTCAACAAGCATTTTGCAACATTTGTTCATTTTCTTTTTAAAATACTGGATGAATTCTGCATTGGGAATGTGGAGACGTTAAGGCTTTTCAAACATTCTTTTTGTGATCAGCATATGGATCTATTCCATTTTCAGAAAGTAAAACAATGCATCCATTATTAAACACTTTATCATAGTTCCATTGCACACTACTGCTTTTGATATCAGCTCCTTCAGTCTTTGTACATAAAACAGCATAGGCAATATATAAAATTATTGATCAGTGACATAACAAGTGCCATTAAAAAAAAATCTTTGTCAGTACACTTGCCAAACAGGAGAAAAACCAACAGAGGGTTTAAGTTAGAGTATACTACAAACAGAATAATGAAAAGTATGGAGGACATTCAAAAAGTTCTTGACACGTGTCAGTTGATTTGCACTCATTCCTCCAAAGTTAATAATCTATACTTGTTTGAAAGCATCTCTAAACTTGTCATTACATATTAAAAACAAAGACCATATAATCATTTCTCTCTTTGCTTCTAGTGCGTAAAATTGGTCTGTAAAATCTGTACATTGTTACTATAGAGCCCACTAAAGTTTTTTTGCATTTTCACAAGGATGTAGCTTGGTGATGACATGGAAAAAAATTCATGCTGATTTATCACATGTATATGGGGATCATCCTGTTCATATGGCACTGTTATGGGATGGATGTGCAAATTCAGAGAAGTATGGCAGAGATTTGAAGACCTCCATCGTGTAGGAAGGCTGAAGGAGTCCATGAACAAGAAAACCATTACTGCTGTTCATGAACTTGTTAAGGAAAACCCACACATCACTGTTCAGGTAATAGTTTATATGTCAAGAAACAGTTACTCATCAACATTTAAAGTTCTGAAAGATCTGTGCCAAATGGGTACCCCACAGACAGAGAAGCAAAAAAGGGCTAGATTTGATTATTGCAACAAAAAATATAGATGCCATTAAAAAATATAGATGTCAAAATATGTGTCATTTTGATAAAAAGCATGAAAACACAAAGAAATATTGCCAATTTTTTTTGTTCTAGGGATCAAAATGCATGAGTTTATGCAAAAAAAATATTCTCATAACAATTATGCTGGAGTCCATTTTGTTACATATGGACCTCAAGTACAAGGTTAAACTGAAACTGAATAACACAATACCACAGCAGGCAGGATTACCAGACCTCCTGCATTAGTTTAGACACAGAATTTAGTTTAGTATGTACACTTTAAATACATAACATAAAATCACCAACATCAGATTCATACATTTAAGCAATAATGACACTCAGAAACCAGTGCAAATTAATTTTTAATCATATTCAAAATGCATAATTACCAGATCTTCCACAGTCAGAGCAGGATACCAACTCTTCTGCTTGCCTAGTTTTCTTATTTTCCACATTATCACCAAGGCAAAAATCACAATAAGGACTTGGTGAAATAGACTTTTCAGGTGCATTCTTTTGCCCTAAGAGTAATCCAAAAGTGATTTTTTTTTACTTTAGTTAGACATCTAAACTTATATAAACACATATCAATAAATATATCAAAGCATTGAATAAGTGAAAAGTGTATTTACACAACAAATAATTTCCCTTATTAATATTGTTTACTTGCCTTTACAATTTCTTCTATTATAGATTTTTCATAAAACTAATTTTTGAATATGGGTTGGGTTGTTTTACTCCTTGATAACAATTTTGCACACAATGGACTAAATGGCCAGGTCACAAAGACCCCGAGAAAGTTGGGGAAGAGGAAAATGGACAGCTATTTGTAGATAAATAGTAGCCTCCAGTATGTTCTTTATTTAATTGTGCACAGAGTATGGCTCTCCTGTGCATGGAATCGTGACTTAATGTCCCATGTAATGGACAACGGCCTTTCCAAGCCCACTGGTATCCCAATTCTCACTCAAGGCAGGGTGGGAGTTAGCAGAGATAAATCTCAATACTGGCAAAGTTGGGACTTGAACCTGGGAACTGCAGATTATGAGTCTGGTGTGCTACTAATTGAGCCAAGCTTGCCCCTTTTAATATAGGAAACATAACATTTTACAGTTGGTATTGAAGTGTGACTAGAGCATGGCAATTCAAGCAAATGTTTGTGCTCAAGCATAGCTTTTAATGTTAAGGTAAGAATTACTACAAATGTGATTTGAGTGATGTTTTTCTGGCATATTCTATGGATTCTATCATTGCAACAAAAAATATATGGTACTGCAATGAAATTTTCTTTTTATTTTGTTGAGTACCAGCAGCAAATTAGTTAAAATTAAATTGAAATCTTTAATTCTCTATGCTATTAAGTATCAAAAGTTATTAAGGAGAATTATGTACTGTACCACAGAGGATGGGTAGTAAGAGAAGCTTCCGGGATGCTAGCGAGTGACAAGTTTATTCTTCGATGTTCTTGCCAACAAGTGACAACTCAGTAGAAATTCAGGTGATGAGAGATGTTGATAATTTATTTGATCAAGGTTTAGTGAAGGAAATAACCAATAATACTTTTGGTAGCATAGAGTGCTTAAAAAACTCTGAGGTCCTTGACATACATTTTGCACTCTTTGGGTGCATTGCATGGGATGCAGTTGTGTGGTAGGGGTTGACTGCCATAAATTGCATTGTCAGTGGCTCAGCTCTTAGTCTTAGCTCTTATCTTCTTAGCTCTTAGTCTTAGCTCTTAGATCAGCTCTTAGTCTTGCTCTCTTATTGTCAGTGGCTCTGATGTTCTGAGTAGTCAGCATGTGTTGGTGGCTGTAAAAAAAGAAAATTGCATTGCAGTGCCATATATTTCTTGTTGCAATGATAGAATCTATAGAACATGTGAGAAAAACAGCACTCGAATCACAGTTGCGAGTTGGATTGTTTTACCTCTGAGCGGCACTTTTTTGCACACCATGGGCTAAATGGCCAGGTCACATGGACCCCGAAGGCTCAGAGAAGGTTGGGGGAGGGGACCCACTGGAACAGCTGTTGGGAGACAGATGGTAGCCTCCCATCAAGGCCATCCAGTGTGTTCTTTAACATGCACAAGGTATGGCTCTCCCACACACGGGGCCACGGCTTAACGTCCCATCCGACGGACGGCGGCCTTTCCAAGCCCATCGGTGCCCCCTACTGACCGTGGGCAGGGCAGGGAATTTTGCGGAGATAAATCTCAACGCTGACCCAGCTGGGACTCGAACCTGGGAACTACAGATTACGAGCCTGGCGCGCTACCGACTGAGCCACCCCCGCCCCATCACAGTTGAGATCTGCATATGAAGAAGGTTGGTATGAGGGTGTGGGGTTATTGGAACTCTCCAAGATTATAGATTTGAGATGCACTAATCTTGAAGAGTTCTCATAATCAACACCCACTTACCAACCCTTTCACATGCAGATCACATTATGGCTATTCGCACTATGCCGACCACTCAGAAGCTCAGAGCTGAGTCACTAACAATGCAATTTATGGCAACCCACCCCTCTCCTGCAATAACTGCCTCCCATGCAATGCCTAAAGCTGTTCACTTTGCACCCAACAATGCATCTAAAGGGTGTAAAACGTGCATTGTGGACCTCAAAGTGTTTTAAGCACTCTATGCTACCAAAAGTTATTATTGTTATTTGCTTCACTAAACCTTGATCAAATAAATTATCAGCATCCCTCATCATTTCTACTAAGTCATCATTTGTTAGCAAGAACATCGAAGAATAGATTGTCATTTGCTAGCATCCTGGAAACTCCTCTTGCTACCCATCCTCTTCAGTACAGCATGTAAATTTTCCTTAATAACTTCTCATACTTGATACCATAGAACATTTGTTGAAGTGCTTAAAAACATTTAAGAGTGTCACAGAGAATTAAAGATTTCAATTTAATTTTAATTACTTCACTGTGAACCTCTACTATAATTTTTGCTAGTAAATTAGTTGTTTACCAATTATCCCATTGATGTTCACCTGTTATTGTAACTACATATATTACAAATAGCTTATTATATAAGTAATTTTCCTTATGTAGTGAAATTTAACTTATTAGTGTATATCAAATGTGATGCAATATAGTTTAATTCATTTGCTCTCGTCAAGATTTTCCTTCAAGTCAAAATAGTCACATTTTAAAAATATACACAGAAAATAAAAATAAAAATAAAAAAACAAACAGGGCAAGATTTTCATTGGATTTAAAACCACAAGTTTTCTCCTTCCTAGAATTTTTTTTTTACAAAATATCATAAGTCATGCAAATAACCTTTGGCATGGGCAAATCAGACTCGGATTCTATGCCCCAAAAATGCTAAGAAATATTAAAGGTAATAAAAATAATGGATCAGGATTTGGGAATGATAAGCATGGGAATCAAATTCAGATCTTCTAGTTACCTGATACTTATGGGTGTGTGTGTGTATATATATGCAAATAAATGAAACATACATATCACATGTAACCCATACATTAGGAATGTGCTAGGTTTCTAGTTTAATACCTGGGCCAAGACCTCATACTCACAGATTTTAAGTGTGCATACATAAGTATACACATGACCACATTTTAAAGACTGAGAAAAATGAAAGATGAACTTCTCAAATTTTAATTGCAAAACAATATAACTTCATTTCAGTTGTATTACAAACATTTAAAACAAATTTCTACTTTATTCCTTTAAAACAAATGTAGCACTTAACAAAATTTGTTAGCTTCAATGCAATATCAAAAATAAATTTTGAATATTAAAGTTTAAGTAAATTCCTCTAAAGCTCAAGCTTGGCTTTAATTTTTTTTATTTCAAAATACAGCTCAGCTCAACTTGTCATTTCAAAGCTTGGCTAAGCTTGACCTAAATATTTTGAGTTTGTAACCACAATATTTAAATGATATGAAAATGATGTCAACACATTCAGTTAATAATTATTATCCATGACAATATTTAAATAATTGCTTATTGCTATTCATTAATATCTACATTTCTACTACTTAGAAAAATGTAACATGAAACAATTTCTATTATCACAGGCAGTCACAGGAATTGGGAGGTGGGCTCAATTTCCCCCTCCCCAACTATAGGGGATTCACCATTCTGATAACTCAAACATAAATATAAAATTTGTATGATTTTTTTAACATACATTAAAATGTTTATTAATATTAATTTAAATATAATTTCATTCTGTAATTTGCAATAGTAGTTTTTAAAATTTAATTTTATATATTGATAATGTCAGTAAAAATATGTACTATTCCACTGATTTTTCACATAAATCTGAGGCATTTCAAATAGCAATTTTTTTTATAAATTGCAGGAAGTGTCTGTAGTGTGTGAAACACAAAAAAATGTAAATGTGCATGGCCAAGCTTCATAATTGAGACCCTCTAAATGCTAGGGTTCCATTGTTAAATAAATTCCTCAAGCAGCTGCTTGCCACAAAGTGTGAGAGGAGCTTGTCAATATAATTTGCATAGAAAAGATTTGTGAGGTAGATGAGACTTCAGTAGAAAGACAACACAAATATCCATGACTTACCCCAGGACTCAAACCTAGGTACTTTTGATCTGTAGCCATACATACCAATTACTTTTAACCTCATCAAATACCTTCTCCTTTTAAGCCAGATATCAACTTTAATAATTTTTTGTCCCTCAGATATAAATTTTTTGAGCATCCAAACATCAAGTGCCATTTTAAGTCCTGACTGACCACAAGATTTTTTTTTGTTTGTAATGTTGCTGACATTTTATTTTAATTTTTTAAAAGTAAATTAAAAAATTCACTAATGACTCCTATAAAAAATGTGGACAAATCCCAGTAAATATTCTAGTTCATCTGTTGTAAAATTCTGTTTGCCTGTATTCTTTAACAATTTCTTTCAACCCTTTTGAGTTTAAAATAGACAAACCCTTTGGACCTAGTTGAGACTACTGGCATACTTATGGGGGATACCAAGGGGTACTTTGAGTGTTGCCCTCGAAATGGTGGAATATGAGCTCAAATGTTAGTAAAATATTTATTGGCTAATTGGAAAATCATTCACATTCTAAATGATATATGCTTGATGCTTCAGCAGATATTCATTGTCAACTATCAGTTTTGACACGTAATTTCAGCAAAAATCGATGAAAATCTGTCACAGTAGGTCTCTTGTTAGATTTTGTAAGTCTATTTTATAATTTCAAGTCTTAATAATACTCTCAAGATTCTTAGCTAATTTTTTTAAGTGAAGAGTTTGTTTTGGTTGCACTATAACAGTATATATATGCAAAGAACCAAAAAGTACCCCTTTCCTAACATTCTATGTCTAGAATAATATTAGGGGTATGTCCCGTGGCCGAGTGGTTAACGTGCTTGGCTACTGATCTAAGGGACCTGGGTTCAAGTCCTGGGTAAGGCATGGATGTATGTGTCGTTTTTCAGCTGAGGACCTGCCATCCTCTCAGACCTTCTACTATGGCATATAAACTGACAGGCTCCTGTCAGACCTCTGTGGCAAGCAGCTGCTTGAGGGGGTATTTATTTTTATATTATTTTTACTGCCCTCCAGGAGGTACCTCAGCCAAAAAGGTTGAGAACTCCTGCTAAAATTGTCCAAAGCCAGTTAACAGTGTTTTGAAATTAGAACTAAGTGACCTTTATTTAATTTTTATTTTTTTCTCCAAAACTAAATGTCTTATTTTTATATAACATGACCTATATATATGTGTGTGAGTGAAGAATAAGTTTCTAATGTTCAATTGTTTTCCTGTTGAAAAAAATTTTTTTTGACTACAATTGCATGAATTTGGAACATAAGGGTTTAAGAGGTCAATATGTGTCCAGCAGCAAGACAATTTTGCTCAAAGATGATGGCCATTTGAACAGACCAAAAAAAAATCCAGAATGAAAATGTCTGGCAAAGTGAAATTTGATTGCTGCAGACACCTAATGACAGACAGAAAGGGCATGTGATTAAAAAGGATAATCGAGCTTAGACATGGGAGTATTTCAACTCAGGTTATTCAATTCTCATTGTTCAAAACCCTTAACTTTCACACCATAAAAAAATATGGTATGGGAGTTGGTATCAACATTAAAGCCAGTAAATGCATCAACTTCATGGAAAACAAAGGAAGCGGGCATAATCACACCATTTGAAATATCCTTGAAATGTTACTCTCACCATGCCATGATAGAATCGTTATTTTGATAACTCTGCAATCTTTACTCCTGAACAAGTGTACACCGTTCTGTTTTTCCCCACACAAAGTATTGACAATCTGGTAACATGTCAGGTGCTCTGACAAGTTATCAGGATGTCATGGGTTCAGATCCAACTCAGCTAATGTCAATTTTTCCTCTATATTTATTTGATATATCACCAAAAGGGCATACCTGCGATTTCTTTTTATTTGAGCTTTCAGCTGATCCCTTAACACCTACTAGGATTCCAGTAATGCTGTTTGTTAAAACCAGCAAACAGTTGATTTAATTTGTACCTGTATTCCTTTCTATCAGAAATAAGACACATTGTGTTATTACTCAAGTGCCTCCTATGCTCATTATTACTTAGAGCAACACTGTTGTTTCATGCATAGCCTGTTCAAAATGGTTTAATTTTTCAACCTCAGTTGTAAACATTTGTCAGTGACTAAGCAATCTATTATGGCATGCACTGGCAAAATCTGCATCATTCAGAGCCTCAGGAATTAAGGGTAATTCTTCTTAACATTTTCTTAAGCTTCATTTTCAATCCACTCTATATAGTCAGTGTTCATTTTTTTTTTTTCATTTTGTGACACAGGACAGAGAAGAATCCTAGAAGCTACCCTTAGTTTTTACATGGCTTCTCATACAAGGACATGCCCCACAAAGACCAAAGTCAATGCTGACCATGGCTTCAGTGTGAGCTAACACAACACACAAAGTTTGCCCTGCTGGAACAGTAGCTAGCACTCTAACCACTATGCCAGTTAAGGTAAGATTTCTATAAAACTATGAAACTTACTGTTAATTAATACACAATAATTTATACTCCTATGCAACCCATAAAATGAAACCAATATATGCTTATAGATATGTTAGTGTAGTAAGTGTTTAGCTGTTCTCAAATGTTTAGTAATATAGTTGAATATCTGAGTTTAAACATGCTGTGTTGTCAGTAGCTTTTTCTACTTTACCAGTGAAGATACCAAAGATTTATAACATCTTTCAACTTTAAATAAACATAGACGGAAATTGTCATCAGCTAGGTGGAATTTGAATTTATGACTTCCTGATAACATGTCAGGTGTTCTGATATGTTATCAGGTCATGGGTTCAGATCCCACCTGGCTAATTACACTTTTTCCTTTATATTTATTCAATATATCACCAAACAGGTGCATAACTGTGATTTCTTTTTTTCACCTTTTTTAGTTTATTTACTTGTAAGAAACATTCTCCATTGCTATTGCAACTACTATGTCAAGAGAGTCAATCACTCCATCCCATAAGCAAGAGTCATTGCCAACTTTGGCACCGAAGCCACAACAAGAGTGATATCTACTTTGTTAAGAAAATTTAAAACATCCTGAAGTTATGTGAAAAAACCAGTTGCTCTCTCTCATTACAGTACTCAATAAGAACATAGCAGCATATCACATTCATCTTTAATTCCTGTTTCAAATTTAACTATAAAAAAATTTTCAGTAATGATATCACATCCTAAAAGATCATTACTGTTATTACTGCTAAGTAACAATCTTTATCATCATCATCATCCTCAAGCAGCCAAGGGCTACGGTGGTCCAACCAGACCGTGCAATTTAGTTCTCCAAGCAAGTATGTCCTGAGCTACATCTGCAGCATCTGACCACTGCACACCAATTCTAACAAGATCCTGTTTGACATTGTCTGCCCATCGCATCCTAGATCTCCCCCTCCTTCTGAGGCCTTTAGGGACACTGTTCATAACCCTATTCGCCAATCAATAATTATCCATATGGGCAACATGGCCAAACCAGCGGAGTCTCTCTCTGCACAATATGCTGCTTAAAGGAGGTTGCTGACTCCTTTGCCTAACCTCATCATTAGTTACAAAGTTGAACCACCTAATGCCCAAGACACTGCTTAAGCATCTGGAATCAAAAGTATCTAGTTTCCTGTTATCATGTTTACAGTGTCCAAGTTTCACTGCTATAACTAACCCTAGAAAGAACCAAACTATTATACAGTCTAATTTTAGTCTTTAGGTGAATACGCCTATTTCTCCACAATCTCCATAGATTCTTAAAAGTCCCAGCAGCAATCCCTATTCATCTGTTAATCTCATGCTGCACATCACCATTATCTGTTACACTGCTCCCAAGAAAATTAAACTGTGACACCTGCGCAAGACTGCAACCATTCAGATTAACTGAATCACAGCCTGCCTGACCAATTTTCATCACTTTAGTTTTCTCTCTGTTCATAACCAAACCTACTCTACCACCAGTCTCATCAACAGCTCAAATGAAAGAGTTCATCTCATCAACATCATTTGCCAAAAGGGCTAAATCATCAGCATAATCTAAATCAGAAATTTTCGTATCTTGTCCATTTAAGGCCAAAATCTTTCCCTTGCAGTGAATTTCGCATAACATAATCAATAACCAAGCTAAAGAGAAAAGGACACAAAATGCACCCTTGTCGAACACCAGAAGTAATGCTAAACCAATTGATACAAGCCTTACCAACTTTCACACATGACTCAGTGTTATTATAGAGAGCTTTCATTATGTTAACTAACTTGTCTGGTATACCATATGATCTCACAATCAATCACAAATTATGATGATCAACAGAGTCAAAAGCTTTTTGAAATCTACAAAGCTAGCAATCAAAGGTTTCTAAAACTCTAAACATTATTCAAGAATCTGTCTTAAATGAAAATATGTGATCTACACATCCCCTACTACTTCTGAATCCACATTGCTCATCATGCAATTGCATGTCAACCAGATTCTTAATTCTATTAAGCACAATCATGCAAAGAACTTTACCTGGAACAGAGAGTAGGCTTAATACCCCTATAGTTATCACAAGAACTGCGATCACCTTTTTTTGAAAATTGACACTTCATAAATCTTTTTGTAATTATAACCCAAAAATAAAAAATCTGGATACTTTTTAAAAATTCCCCTCTCTTTGATCACCTGGTGTTTGCAAACCTTATAATGCTCAGGTTAAATTCCCTGAATTTTTGTGTGAGGGATTCAAGAGAATAACATTGATTCATAGTCCTCACAATCAAGTTAAGTGTGGGAAAAAATATATATTAGGATGTTTCAATCTGAGAGTTAAGCCATGATTAAAAAGCTCCTTAATAACATAGACATATGAACAAGATCTATTCACTGTCTGCTAAGTGCTCAAGTCATCAAGTTAGTAGGAACATCAGATATCCAAGTGCACTGGGTTGGGTTTGTTTTACCTCTGAGTGGCACCTTTTTGCACACCATGGGCTAAATGGCCAGGTCACATGGACTCTGAAGGCTCAGGGAAGGTTGGGGGAGGGGACCCACTGGAACAGCTGTTGGGAGACAGTAGCTTCCCATCAAGGCCATTCAGTGTGTTCTTTAACGTGCATAGGATATGGCTCTCCAGCACATGGGGCCACGGCTTAACGTCCCATCTGATGGACGGCAGCCTTTCGAAGTCCATCTGTGTTCCCTACTGACTGTGGGTAGGGCAGGGAGTTTTGCGGAGACCTACACTGACTCAGCTGGGACTCAAACCTGGGAACTACAGATTACGAGTCTGGCGCACTACTGACTGAGCCACCCAGCCCCTCCATTTAGTCACTAATATACCAGTGTAAAAGAAATTATAATTCTGCAATTTACAATATTTCGAAGTTCGAAACAGCATTTTTAAAGCAGTTAGTTGAAAAAAAGTTAGTTTTACAGCCCACTCACAGTGAAACTAATTTCTTTCAGCTAATTATTTCATGAGTCTCATATGTACAGGGCATCTCCTGTGATACTCTATTATAGTATTTTTAATTGTTCACTTCCTTAAACTATACATAATAATATACATTAGAAAAAGTGCTTATTTTTTGCAGTGTGGAATTTAGATAAATGAGTCTTTAAAGATGACTTTACCTTTTAATTTTTCCAGTTTGTGATCTGACTCACAAGCTAGCTTATCTACAGGTTGCTAATAAAAACTGGTCTATTTATAACTTGTTATGAAAATTTATCATTTATATCTGAAAAAAAAAAGTTATTCTACTCTTACTGATTAGAATTCCAAAGATTAGAGATAAGGGGTGAACATTTATTTTGTTGGCCTTCCTCCTCCCAAGTTACAGAACACACTTGCCACACTAGATTTCTGAGCAACCCTACTATTAACAAACATAAGGATTAATAAAAATATAACAAATAAAAATAATGCAACTATTTTCACATGTTCATCTATATCAATGTGGTCAACTCAGGTGCTCATGGATTATTTTAATCATAAGCATTTTAATAAGTTTCTAAGAATTATGAAAGTAACATGCATTTATGTCTTGGAAATACAATCAACACACTTTGATAAAATATTATCTACCACTGTATTAGATGTTATTGCTACTCAATGTAGCATTACATTGGCTTTTATTGAAATATGGAATGTACATTCATACAACTTCATTGATAATGAGAACAGCACTGCATTTAAACAAAGATTTGCTATTAAGAAGAGATAAAAGAATTTTTAAATGCTTGACTAATATTTTGTTGGTCAATAATAATAAACAAATGTATGTAAAATGAACCTACACCATTCCCATATTAGACACCATTCAAATATAAACAGAAATACACATTCCTTAACATTTGTAGGGCAGATGAATTTTGAAATATTTGCCAATTGCGAAGAGTAAAAATAGTGCTCATTCTGCTGACATTTGGGAATATGGTTTTGAAAAGCACATTTAAAGGGAATTTTGTGATTTGATTTTGGTAGGAAATATAAAACTTGAAAAAAAAAATAAACTGAACAATTTTGAGATTGTAATTTGTTTAAATCATATTAAATGTCAGCAAAGTGAATGTTATTGCATTCATCAGCACTCTTTTTTTGGAAATTCATATAATGTTGAATTTAATTATTGCATAAAATTTTCCAAACAATACATGGGCTGATCAGAACTGAATAATTCTGTATATTAGCATCTTTCACCCTTATATTTTGCTAAACACTAATATTCAAAGCCAATCTCGTACACACCAGGCTCGTAATCTGTAGTTCACAGGTTCGAAGATTAAGCATCAATAAAATAGATTTCACTGCATCTATTTTAGCATGTGTATGATGATACTCCATACAAAATACAGGCAATTCTTGTTCAATTTATACTACTTTGAGTATGATTCACACAAAAGAAAATGTTCACTGCATTATGTTAGCTGGTCTCAGCTGAAAAGAGTCTGTAGTGTATATTACAGAATGGCTGACAGATTTATTACGTATGCTATTTATCTGAGTAATAACTAAGCGTTAAATATTATTGCAATTTTCATATTTTATAGATCAGTAATTATGGTTGGGTTATTTTACCTCTGAGCAGTACTTTTTTGCACACAATGGGATAAATGGCCAGGTCACAAGGACCCCGAAGGCTCAGAGTAGGTTCGGGGAGGGGACCTACTGGAACAGCTATTGGGAGACAGATGGTAGCCTCCCATCAAAGCCATCCAGTGTGTTCTTTAACGTGCACAGGTATGGCTCTCTCGCACATGGGGCAATGGCTTAACATCCCATCCGACGGACACCGGCCTTTCCAAGACCATCGGTGTCCCCTATTGACTGTGGGCAGAGCAGGGAGTTTTGTGGACATAAATCTCAATGCTGATCCAGCTGGAACTTGAACCTGGGAACTGCAGATTACGAGCCTGGTGCACTATCGACTGAGCCACCCCCACCCCATCAGTAATTATGAACCACATGAATCCACTGTTTTTCAGTTACTGAAAAGCTTACAAATGACGAGTGGGATTTGAATCACACACACAGCTTTTTTTCATTCCAATTACTGTATGATTCACACAGGGACTAATTCAAGTAAAGGACGAATTATGTTCACTGAGAGTGAGTAATATTGCTTATGAGTGTTCAGAAATTGAACTTTTGTTTATAAGAGCCCAGTGATTAGAATAAATGAATTACCAATATCTGACTGAATGTGGTAGGTATAAACTGTTTTGAAATTATTAAACAGAGGACAAAATAAAGGTATTTCATATTCTTGACATTTAACCCTTCTGGTGACTGGAATGTGTTTTCTCCAACACAATAATATCACTGCTTAAGTCTTACTGTGGTGCTTACAAAGCAGAGAGATGGATAAATCTGTAACACCAGAGGGTTAAGCTGTATTTTAAATATTGTTTCATTGGTAAATTCTCAGTTTTTCAACATGCCTCCAGTTTCATTGATAGCAACTTTCAATATTTTGACTTTCTATGATCTTAAAAACCTTTATCAATTTAGTAACAATTATTACTAATTTGATAAGGTAAAAAACCTTTATTTTACATTTAGTTAAAAAACCTTATTTTTACATTTAGTTGAAAAGTGAATCTTTTCTTAAGTTTTTAAATCTGCTTTAATTCACTTTTCAACTAAATGTAACGATTAAGTTATGATAAAAGTCAGTGTAATAGTCAAATATATAAATTTAATATGTCTGTTTTACTGTTTAAAGCAATTAAAAATTTATTTTAATAAGCACTAAAGACAATGCTTGTCAAAAGCTAAACACTGCAATATTATTCATTTGGTAATATAGGTTTGAGTATGAAAATATCTGTGCTTCAGGGCAGCTTAGCTGTCTTTACTGCTTCTTCACCATCCTTCAGAAACTGAACAACCACTATATATGATGATAAAGATGTCTGTCTGTCCGTCCATCCATCCATCCATACATAATCCTCAAGCAACATGTGCTGCACTAGACAATGTAATTTACTTCTCCAGATATGTCTATTCTGAACTACCTGAAATTATCTTTTTTTTTTCAATCATTTGCTAAAGGATAAAAGTATTTCTACATTTTAATGTGAGAAAATACTATTAACACTTTTAGTCAGATGGTAGTGCACATACTATCTCACCCTCCAGCACTAGGTATGAAAGCATGTAAATCCATCTGAGCTCAGTGTTAATATGTAAAAAAATGGTTCATTTACCTCTATGTTTCTAGTTTGAAAGGGAAAACAAAGTTCTCCTGCTTTTCCAAGGAACTTAGTGAAGGAAATAAAATTTACTTATTACTAATGTATTTACAGGTATTTGAAGTAGTAGTTCTACAGCATCAGAGAAGCCTATTATACATTCCATTTAAATTCATTAATATGTAACAGATACTTTGGGTACTGTACACTCCCTTGTGGAAGTAATCCCGTTATTTCCTTTCTTTCATGTTCTACTGTACTAACACTAGAACCATCAGCCATGTGACCTTATATTGAATTTGATGTACCTCACCAGGGTGAGATCAGAGGGGGAGGGGGCTTTTGAGAGGTCTAGTAACTGGAACAGAGTCAAAAAAAGCATTTTACTACATATATTTTTCCAACACTTCCTTGAAAACCACAAAAATGGAGAAAATTTTATACCAGAAAGGGGTTGCAGCTCAATCTTCTCCCCCTTCCCTTATCTTAATCACTTGGCCTTGCCCTTTATTTGTTTCTAGATCTGAGCCTGTAATTTATTACATATTTATTTCAAATGGATGCAGCCACATCACTCAGGTCCAGTGGTTTATAAACTTGGGGTCAAAAAGGAATTGCTCAAATGGAAATAAGTAAAAGAACATCAATATTGTTTTCCTGGTGAAGCTCTTATTTGTATAAAATACAGAGCAATAGATGCCCATTAATTTTTCACGAATAAAACCTGCTAATAGAACAACTATAGAATTCCCAAAGTTTGTTAAGGACAGGATGAAAAAGTTGATTGGCTAGATTGATACAATGTCCCAGTGCCTGGCTTATGATATAAAGTAAAATGGTTTTGTTAGAAGTGATCTGTTAATACTCAAAGCTAAGCAAACAGAAAAAAAGCAGGATATCATGATGAATTGGCCAAACTTTAGATTGGGGTTGGACCTGGAATAGGTTGGAAATTATCATCTAAAGCACAAAGGTGGATTGTTTAATTCATGATTGCCATTGCCAACAATTAGCAGCTTTTTGTACGTATATGATATGCTTTATTGTAATACACGATATGTGGCAATACAATAACTCTTCAACAGCATGGAGCAGTGGGTGCAAATTAAAACACATTACAATATGGTCACAGGTAACAGCAGAAAATACAGCCAGTCTGTCCTTTTTATGTAATATGTTGTCCAATTATAATGCAAATGAAAAAGTTTTGCACATGTTCATAGCAAAACATCACAGTAATTTACTTGTCCACACTTAGTGTGGCAAATAAAGTTGGGTTGTTTTACCTCTGAGTGGCACTTTTTTGCACACCATGGGCTAAATGGCCAGGTCACAAGGACCCCGAAGGCTCAGAGAAGGTTGGGGGAGGGGACCCACTGGAACAGCTGTTGGGAAAGATGGTAGCCTCCCGTCAAGGCCATCCAGCGTGTTCTTTAACGTGCACAAGGTATGGCTCTCCCGCACACGGAACCACGGCTTAATGTCCCATCCGATGGACGACGGCCTTTCCAAGCCCATCGGTGTTCCCCTACTGACCGTGGGCAGGGCGGGGAATTTTGCGGAGATAAATCTCAACGCTGACCCAGCTGGGACTCGAACCTGGGAACTACAGATTACGAGTGTGGCGAGCTACCGACTGAGCCATCCCCGCCCCATGTGGCAAATAAAGAACCAGGGAGAAGCAAGAAGCCTATCAAATTTCCACCAACTAATTGGTTCTTAGGCAATAGATCAAGTCAACTAAAACCAACACCAGGAAAAATAAATAGTTTTTTTTTATGCTTAATTTTAAACACTTCCAACATTTGCTTGGAACAGTAAACGTCTGTTAGTGGCAATTTATACTATGAAATTATTCAAACAAATTTATGCATGAAAAATCAACTTTAAAGAATTATCTTTGAAAATGCTTCAAGTGTTTTACCAGCAAAGATATAAATCCCATAATTTCCTTCAGTCTATCTAAATGACTAAGTTAAAGTCGCACCTAAAGCAGGGCTGGGAAAACTATGGTCAGCCACCTTCATTTGTGTGGGGCTGCGAGCTACTGATGACAAATACATTAAATTTGTAAAAAAGAAAGTATAGAGGATAAGAAGTCCAACTTCAGCAAAGTGAATCCTCATTAAAATATTTAATTTCAATAATATTATATTGTTTACTTTTCACTATAGGCTTTTTTTTTTTGCATTTTTATATATTTCTATAATATATTGATTATATAATTCTTTGGTGGCCCACCATTTCATTTCAGTGTTTTATGAGTCCCCTATTCAATATCAATTTTCTATGCAGCCTCCATCCATCTGTCTACCACCCTTCCATGTGCCATTTCTAAGATCTAGAAATTCTAAAATATGCATTTTATGAGAAAATATGGCTGATGAAAATTTAAAGAGCTCAATCTATCTAAATCTTGATTTTCAACAATAATCTTTAAGTATTTAACATGTTGTACACATTTAGGAGCAGTAATGTGTTCCAAATTTACCAAAATATTAAATGAATACTGAAGGAATTATTTACACACTTTTAAAATGTGTACTTATTTATAAGATGGCTTGATGTAATACTACTTATTTCAGCTTCAATTAATTGCAAAGATAAATTCTTTTTGTCTATAGCAGTGGTTCTCAACCTTTTATGCTTCACGTACCCAATGGAAATGTAAATATAACTGGCGTACCCCTTGTATAGATAGATAAAACTATAGTTATAGTATAACAATGGGAATAAAATAAAACATATATATATATAACATATATCTGGCAACTTTTGAGCTCTCATGGTGTACCCCAAAAAATTTTAATGCATACTCCACGTTGAGAACCCCTAGTCTATAGCATTGCTATTGTTAAATTTTCAAACTTCCATAACTCTTTAAATACTGAAGGAATATGGTTGAAAAATAGATATTTAGATAGAATCAAGTGAAGTCTTTACCTTTTGTCACATTTTCACATAAAATGCTTATTTTAGAAAATAGTTATAGAGTTTTGAAGAGTCCTATTGACATAACATGGGATGATCATTCAATGTAAAGTGTATTTAGCTAATGTTTTATTTATATCCTTTAATAATTAACAGTACCAAAGTACTGAGAGTGATGGAGATTACATATTTTTAGAGAAGACAGATAATTGTTTGATTTAGTTTATGTAAAGTTTACAGTTCAGTTATCAGTAGTAAAGCACCAATAACTTGTTTCATACCTGATTTATTTGTTGTGTCAGAACAAAGGTGCACAATATACTGTGGTGAAAAGGATGGTAGTACATTTGTTATAAGGCACTACCCTTCTTTCTAAATAAAAATATAAAAGAAATGTTTGGGAGTGGGGATGAAAGAATATTAAAAGGCTGACAGTAACAAAAATATGTACTATTTTATACCAATGGCAATTTTGGCTAAACAATAAATTCCATGTCTAAAGAATGCCTTAAACTCGAGGCTGATAGAGGACAATCATTGGATAAATTGATTATAAAATTTTTTTATTATACTTTTTTCATTGTTTGAAAGGTATTTGAAAAGGCTTACTGGTTGGACAGAATTATTACAAGTCTTTAAATGCATCCTTCCCTATACAGCAAGGTAAACCAAGGAAAGGAATTTTTTATGCTACCATGTTAAATGCTACCACTTAAAATTACTTGGACAAACCAGTCTCGAGTATCTCATTCTACTGACTTGACCTTTGCATCCTATTACACTTTTTGATGGAAGACAACAGGTATTTTTTTCGCAAGTGAGACTGAAATATGTGTTTATAGTTAATATCAGAAGTGAGTTTAACCCTTAGCAACCGAGAAAACTTTGTAACAATCCAGTAGCATCCAAGAGAGAAGTGAAAATTCAAATATATTTCACTGGTTGATTAGAAAAAAAAATTTATTTGTTATAAAATATATTTGTGTTATTATTTTTCAGTATATTTTATTTGTTAAACATTAAAATATGTCAATTGGACACTACTGGATTGCTGAGGATTAAAGCATTCATTTTATATGCAGCTACTGCATTCTCCATAGCATGTTAGAAAACAATACCTATAAAAACTATCCTTCTGATAATAGCAAAGAGATGAAACAGTTGCATTAGTAAGATTAATACATCATTTCTACTCATTTTTCAATAACTTCCTCAGAGACTGTTGGCTTTGCTTTAATGAGTTTGCTGCCACTTTGTTACCCATATTTGGAAAGCCACTTGAACAAAGATCCTCAAATACAGGTAACTTTATCAACATGCAATGAATAGAGGGAACAAACCAGTGGTGAATAGTTTGGGTGGGAAGGACTGCTAATACCTGATGATGCACATATACATCATGCATCACCTAGACCACAAGCAACATGATGCACAGGTGTGATAAGTGGCAGCAAATGTGTTAATGCAGTCAACTAATTAACAATTTACAGAAAATACCAATATACACCCATCTGTAATAAGAATGAAAAAAAAAACCTAGTTCAAAATTTAGCATCAGAGCTTTCTGGCTAGTACAAATATTATTTTCAATAACATTTTTTAGTTGGAGATGTAAAAGCAAAAGCTCCTATGATGCTGCCAACCATAAATATGTTTCCTCCCATTATTTAATTTCTGATACTGTTTTCAGATTATTTATTTCTGTTTCTACTACACAGACTGAAGCAGGGCCTTGTGGACTTTGTTTTAATGACCTCAAATATTAATGCATTCAAACAATTAGCAACTTAGAGAAAAAAAATGCAAACTTAGGTATTTGTTTTTAGCAAATTTTTACTTAAAACTATTTGGATTGGACATTATCTGCATTTCAGCTGTTATAACATTAACTTTAGCCATAACATATACCTGTGTCAGGCTCTACAATATTCTGACACTTGCTAACTACACAGTTAGTTTGTGAATAAACAACAAAATGGATTAGGGAATTTTAATGCATCATTTTCCCTCCTTGAGTGTATAATATTTTAAAACAAAAAAACACAATTTTTTTTATTCCCATACTTAGGTAATTTTTATAGGAGAATCAGGTGAGAGAACAGGAAAATATTGGCAAAAAAATTACACTGTTATACATATGAGTAAAACAATCATTGTTGTGGCACATGAAAAAAAAAATCAACTTTATATTTAAGTAGTTTAATTTTCATAGTTATTCCTGAGAGTATATGTATTTATAAATATTACAGCTTTCCTATCTTTTGGATAATTTGATAGAAAATATGGATGTTATCCTCTTAATGGGAAATACGATAATTACAAGAAAAAACATGCAAAAATAAAACTAGAAATCATATGCACAAAATGCATATAATTGGGGAACGACAAAAGGGTAAATAAAAGATGACTATTTATGACAAAGGCAAACAATATATTGTCACAACATATCAAATTCTGAATCATTCTATTTGCAAATCTTATTGTACCTAACATATTTTAATATACACAGAATAGCACACTTTGTTTAACTTGGTCAAAGCAAACACTTTTCAGTAAATAAGGTGAATGAATAAGTTAACTGCAAATGAGGTATTAAAATGCACATAAACACATCAAAATATTTATGCAAGAAGCAGTGAATGCAACTTATAATTTTCAATGCTATACTCCAACACACACATCTCACTGCAAAATTGGGGAAAAAGGTTTACTAGTGCAAGTTATACAAAGATCTAAGGGACATCCAGCAATGGCTAGAGCAGACATACATGGCCCAAACAGTGCTTTCAGCCAGTTATATGGCTTTTAAATAGTTCTGAAAATGAGAAAGACAGAAAACAGTATAAAGAGCTAAATATTTCATTGCAATGAAAAGCATTTTATTTTTCTAACAGCCGCCTGGAAGTGATAAAAAGGATGAAATGCCCAAAACCTTATCATTTTATTTGAACAGCATGCACAAACTGAAAGTTACAAAGCTTATCAAAGATTTAGTGGGTATAGAAAAGCACATGCAAGCAGTTTGAACATAAAAAAAAGCAAGGTGCTAAATTACAAAATAAAGTTGCAATAACAATACATAGAAATTCAATATATATATTATTTTTTCTTGGATTACATTTCAACATAGAGCTAATTATAAGTTCATATGCTATGTGTAAATATATAAAATCTTTATTAATATTTTAAATAAATTTTAAACTCTATAAATAACTACATTACTAAAAGTTAATTTTTTAGGGTTTAATCAAAATATTTATTAACCTAAGAAAATTATGAGTCCAGCAATCCAATTGATATTCATTATAATACTAAACTTTAAATTGGTATAATAAAAATGCAAAGCAATGGTCTTATAAATATCAGAGTTTATGAGTGGGGGTGTAAAAAAAAAAAGATGTATGACAGAGTATGTAAAATTTCCTGTTTTCTGTATAATCTCATATAACACAGAGTGTTATTTTCATGGTCTTAAGGAAAAGTTTAATAGCGTATAAAAATATGGCAATGTTCAGAGAGAACAGAGTTAATTTAAGATGGGTTTAAAACTATAATAATTGAGTTGTTTTACTTCTGAGTGGCACTTTTTGCACACACTGGGCTAAATGGCCAGATCAAAAGACCCCCAAGGGCTCAGAGAGAAGGTTGGAGAAGAGGATCCACAGGGCAGCTGTTAGGAGAAAGATGAAAGCCTTCCAGAGTGTTCTTTAATGTGCCCAAAGCATTTCTCTTCTGCACACACGTCCACGAGTAAATGCCCCATTTGACAAACAGCATCCTTTCCATACCCATCAACATATCCTTTTTCACTGAGGGCAGAGTGGCAATTAACAATGATAAATCTGAATGCTGGTACAGTTGGGATTAAAAACCTGAGAACTATAGATTTTGAGGCTCGCACTCTATTTACTGAGCCAACCTTTACTCCTATCAAGTATGAAAAAACACTATAGTGCATCTCCTGGAATCATTCATCCATGGCTCTTTTGCACACAGCATCATCGCTTAATGTCTCATGCAATGGATGATTTTCAAACCTACTGGTGTTTCCTTTCTTACCAAGGGCAGAATGAGGGTTAGTGGAGATAACTTTCATCCAGGCACAGTTGGGACTTGAACCTGGGAAAATCAGATTATGAACCTCATATGCCCCAACTATAATAGTAACACAGCTTATATGATAGTGAATAGCAAACTAAACAAATATTGTTATCGGTGCAACTGTTGGTAAGAGTTTTCAATATCTTTGCAATTATGGATGCATTGCAAATTCAAATGCTAATGAATTATATTAATGTTCACTAACAGTTAATTATTAAAATAATTACCATACTGAAAAAAACAACAACATTGAACACTAAAGTAGCAACACATCCTTTTTAGCAAGTATAAATTACAAATTATAATAAACAACAGATACAAATGGAGAGCTAAGGAATGGACCTGACATACAAGTGATTTTTTCTGGATAATCAAATGAGATCCCTCTTTAACAAAAACATTAAATTTTTTTCCTACCATAATTATAATCAGAACTACGTTTTGAATAAGCAAAAAAATTAAAAAAGGGCAGAGAGGGGGGGGAGAGGTAAAATTTCCTTTCACTAGCCAAATTGAAAGTGTGTTAAGTCAAAAATATATAAACATAGTGCTATGTATTTTACATAGTAAATACATGGCCGAGTGGTTAGCACGCTTGGCTACTGATCTAAGGGACCTGGGTTCGAGCCCCGGGTAAGGCATGGATGTTCCTGTTGTTTTTCTGCTGAGGTCCTGCCATCCTCACAGACCTTCTACTATGGCATATAAACTGACATACTCCTGTCAGACCTCTGTGGCAAGCAGCTGCTTGAGGGAGTATTTATTTATTTTTCATTTAAATACATAAATGAAACAGGTATGGTGAATATTTATGTGCTAGTCTATCAGCTTCATAGTTGGCACTGTGCTACATTAAAAAAAAAAGTCCTATTCACTATAACTAAACATTCTGAGATAACTAATTTTAGCTGTACACAAACTTTTCAAGTAAAAGGAATATTTAATAAGTGATATTCAAATAAACAGTTTACTGCATATAAACAATAAGAATCTTAATATATTTTCCCAACATTTAGAAAACTAAATATGCAGCAAGAAAATATAAATTACACTCAAATAATTTAAAATGTTTAATTCTTTTTCTCTAGTTACTTCTTGGGGATGCTACATGCTTCAAAAGCTAAAGTAATGTACATTGTGAAAATATAATGGCTAACTGCTCAAGGCAGGTGGGACTTTTCATCAAGGCTGTTTGTTCCTTAATATGTACATGGGACTTTGACTAGTTTTTATTTGAAAAAAAAAATCACTTATTAATCTTTTTTCTCACTCTCACTGAGGACAGAGCACAGGCACAGAAACAGTTACAATATTGGTGAGGTCAAAAGAGATGAACTAGCAAATTTCAAATTATGATCATTTCATGCTACTGTTCATATATTTGTATCCCTGAGTGTTTAAGAATTTGTTTCAGCTAGCAGTTTAACAAATATCTTTGACTTTGAAGCTGATTGATTATGGTTTTTATTGATGAATACATATTTAAAATACTTTTAAAACTGAAACCAGTTCTATGAAATTTAAAACATGATTGCATTTATTAACCTTTGTGAATGCTGTAACTAGTATATTTCTTTTGTCACACGAATTAACATTAAAGAGGCAGTTATCATTGCAGTCATTGGCAACGAAAACAAATGATTTGGTGAAATATGCTTCTTCTAAAAAGGCTGTCAACTCATTACTTGACAACTGTGCTGAGACTAGAATGATTTAAACTTTGGTTTAGCTTTCTGTTTGGTGATACAATTTATTAATGAAAGCATACATCCAATCAAAATACTTTTAAAAATTAATGAAAGTTGTTCAAAAGATTCCTACTACAGTACCAATGTAAAAAATGACAAGAACCCACCATAAATGCATAATAGTACATCCATAATTTAGTCTTTCTTGTAATTTGATAAAATTGCAAAAAAAATAATAATTCCATAAAATTTTCAGCTTCAAAATTGCTGTACATCATTAGAGTATTTAGAAATTTATGACCACATAAATAAACTAAATATGCTGTTAAAATACAAGCTTGTTTAATTTCAGTGCAATTTTTGCTTTCTTACTGTTTTACATTGTGATACATACTAGAAATGAAAGATGAAAAAAAAGCAGGATAGAGGAGGCAAAGCATTTATAGCTTTCTCTCTACACTCACTGCCTATTTTCTTAGTTTTCCTTATAACTACATAAAATGCTATTTCATATCACTATGAAATTAGATACTTTAACCTAAAAATTATATATGCTTATCATAATGTTAACCTATGTATTTAGATGCATATAGAAATATTCTAAAATATATATTTCATTTTCAATACAAAGTAAATTTCCACTTTTCCAAGAAAAGCAAAATTAGCAAAAATACAAAAGAAAATATTATTTTCTACATGAGCAAAAATTATAATAAACATATTAAACAAAAAAGATCTTGCAACATAAGGTCAAATCATGCAAAGTTTCTCAGACTACTGCCATGCAACTACAGAATACTATGGCACAACAGCTTAATCAAGATGTGAAATATTTTAGAGAGTGACAGGCACTTGTGCAGGATGTAAATAATTGAAGAAAATCACAAGGGGAAAAAATGTTTAGACATACAGACCCAGAGATTATCTTTGAAGAGGAGAACAGGTTTGATGCAAATTTCAGGCTTTGCTTATTTTTTGTTTTTACATTTTAACAAAAGAAAAAAAAAAGATTTAACATTTTATTACACCTACAAAGTGCTTGTCAACACATTTAACTATGGTTAAAAAGAGTAAAAGTTGTAGTTTGAGCACTATCTGACCTCAACACACAATAAAGGCATCTTCCTTTGCATCCTCTGCAGGCAGTTCCATTCTTAATAACTGTATGAAAGTTAGGAACATGCTGAAGACTTCAGAGAAATAAAATTTCTATTTCCCCATAATTTCATGTAAGAATGGAATTCCTACAGAGGGGAGAAGATGAATCAGGTGCCAGGCTTTGAATGCCTGCCGTACCATTGCTTGGTGCCTTTAGGAAAGTCAAGAAGCTGTCCTGAAATTTCCTCAAACCTGCCAACGAGTCATCAGGTGGTGTTCCAGCAGAGGATGATGATGATGCTGAACCCGTTGGTCTGGAGGATTTGGAAGGAGGAGGCAAACTCGTCTCTTCCTCAGTATTGTCTGTTGATCCATTATTGTGACTGTGTGTGTAGTGGTAATTTAGGCCAGGACGGGTCTTGTAGCGGACACCACAAACTGCAGGAAGACACATTATATTGATATACAAATGTCAAAACAAAATAAGCACAATATTAAACCAATTATATTAAAGAATCAGAAAATTTATATAGAAAATTAACAATAAATATTTTTTGTAACAATGCTGAAAAAATGTTTTTTTATTGCACAAAGCTTCACAGACAGAATGATTATTTCTTTTTGGCTGTAGAATATAGCAGATTGACAGATCTAAGTTAATATCAGTCAGTGTAATTAATTTAATTCCTAAAACATATGGCTTATACATCAACAAAACATAGAAACTGCAAAACGGAAATCTGCAAATTAATTTATGTTTTATTTTAGAGAATTCAGAAATTAAATGCAGAAACTTTCCATGCAATCACATGTTAATCTGGAAAGGCAAAAAATCTAATCATTGCAATCCCTTAAACAAGATATAGGCTTTAAGAAAATAACTATAGGGATATTGCCATTTTATCCACAGTGAATAAAATTTTAGAGAGGTAGATGAATGGTATGGTATGTTCTGTAGCTTTCTTAAACATATTATATCTAATATTAAATATAGCTTTCAGAAGGGAGGGGTGGGGGAATAAAAACATTGTTGTTAACAAAGAATTAAACTAAGTGGAAAAAGTTGCTGCTCTCTTTCTAGATTTTTAGTAAAGCATTTGATACATTGGAACACAATATATCCTTTTTAAAACTTGAAAACTATGGAATTAGAGGGACAGTGCTTGTATGGTTCAAAAATTACCTATATAATAGGACAATTACAACCAAAATTGGAAGTGCATTAAACAGTGAAAGAAAGGTAAATGTTTCAAGTCCCCATGATTCTATTCTTGGACTTTTGTTGTTCCTTAAATATATTAATGATATGACTAATTTAAATTTAAAAAAGTAAACTAATTCTTTATGCCAATGATACTATTATTTTAAACAGCAATCACAACTTGGATGTGGCTTTAGAGAATTAGAGGAAGATTAAAATTGCTTGGTGAGATGGCTGAATTATATATTAATATATATATAATTAACAATGAAACCAAATAGATGCTCTGTCACTCTCAAGAACCCAAAACACATCCAATAATGTAATAAAACTCACAAAACTGAAAATTATAAAAACATACTTGGAATTGTTGTAGCATTGATTTGGTAGTTAATTTTAAATATCTAGATTCTACATTTCAATGGAATACTCATGAAACTATGCAAAAGTTTCAGATGTCATTGCAAAAGTTCACAAATTGCAATTTTTAGTTGATACTGATGTTTGTCATATATTTTACAAGGCAATTTGTATATGTTTAATTCAGATATGGAATTTGGGACTACTGATGTCACTAATATTAAAAAAATCATAATCATCTATTCTGAAAAATATAATTCCATACAGGTATACAGATACTCATTCAAATGTAATGACAGATTTTCATCTTATTCTCTCAGTTTAAAATTTCTTTAAATATGACTTTTTTTAATGACACTTATATAGTGCAAATTTTTCATAACAATATTAGACTTCAGACAAATAATTTCTTTTTGACATTCCAAGTTTTCTTAATAATTGTGATAGAAATCTTAGGGGTATATAATGCCTGAGATCTTTAATTAGTTATCAAGAGATATATCTAAACACATTTGTGAGATTAAAATAAAGGTTTGATATTATTTAAACAATTTTCTCTCTTAATATTCGTATATCTGTATTTAGAGAATTTTAACATATTTCATTCTGTGCATAATTTGCATTAATTTTGTACTCAGCTTAATGATGAAACATTTCCAATTGTTCAATATAGATGTCATATAAGATGATGACCATTAAGATGTTATCATAATATTTTATGTATGATGTATCTATTCAATATTTCTTGTGGGTAACCCATTAGCTTCGCTGGTTAAATATTAAAATTTATTGAATACGTGTGATGGCAATAAATAAATAAATATCTAAAAATATCTGTAGGTTGTTTGTTTTGGATTTTATGGTGCAGCAGCAATTCAAGCTATAATGCATCAAACAAGATATGCAAATTCATCAATAAACACGAAAAATTATATTTACTATTATTGCCACTTTTAAACTAAAATTATTTAATATGTACAGATGATTATGAGTGAGTGAGGTAGTAACAGGGGATAACTTATTCTAAGATGCAGAAGTGTTAAAGCTGGAAATTGTCACCTAGGGATAATCCAGATCATATAGTGCAAGAAAAATATGAAAGTTGACCTCCGACATGTCCTTCAAGGGTAAAAATAGAGGTAAAACCTTGATCTACATGTGCTAAAAACGTGAAAATGGTACTTAGGAGTGTTCAGTTCAAAAACTCATGAAATTTATGTAGTCAAGAGTAAAATTAGTGCTAGAGAGCTAAAAATTGGCAACTAGAGGTATTGTGCCATAGATCTCAGAAACATTATGAAATTTTAGATCCAACAGGCCCTTTGAGGTCAAATTTCAATCAACTGGTATTAGAGAATTAAAAAATTGGTACCTAGGAGTATTTTGGGTCCTACAGCTCAGAAACACTATGAAATTATGGAACAAACAGTCCATCAAAGCCAAATTTTCATCCACACATGCACCTGAAAATAGGTGTCAGGGGCTGTTGTGGTTTTAAATCTTGGATAGTTACCAAATTTCTGATCTGACGAGTCTCTGGAAGTGAAATTTCAATCTATATGTGCTAGAAAGGTGAGAACCAGTGCATATGAATATTTTAGGTCATAGATCTCAGAAAAATTAAGAAAATTTAGATCTGGTGTCACATTCAAGGTCAAATAGGGGATGAGAAATCAAGAGGCACAATTAATTTCTCATATTACATCAAACTTTCATATATTTATATAAATGTTTGTATTTTAGAAATTTTCTGCTATAAGCAAACAAAAATGATTCTTTTCAAAACAAGGAGCACAACCTCCATGAAAGCATGTATTGCATGCTCATTAGTTTAACTTTTTGAGTCTGACTGCCATGCCAGTAATATTCATCTCATTTTGCCAAGATGCCACAGTTTATTCAGTTTAGTCTCACCTAAAAAAAATTGCAAATGAGAAGGATAGGTTTTATGGACAACTCCAGGATATTTTGAATTCTGTCAAGAAAAGAGATATTATCCTTGTTCTACGTGACTTCAATGTCAAAGTTGGTACTGACTCTGACCTTTGGGAAGGGGTGATAGGCCCTTTTGCACTGGTAGTGGCAATGGGAAACATTTCCTACAGGTAAGTAAACTTTATGGTTTGAGAATAACTAACACTTATTACAAACACCACAATATACATAAGTACTCATGGGTTCCACCAGATGGGCTGTATAAGAATATGATTGATTATATATATTAACAGCAAATAGGCTATTTCTTTTAGGAATACCAGGTCATATATGGGAGTTGAAATTGAATCTGACCATTACCTTGTTAAAAGTGTCTTGCAACTTAAACTTAAAAAGTGTTGTGCTAGAGTTAAAAAATTTAGCTTTAATACTGAAGCTAAGAAAGACCCAGTTATAACTAAAGCTTACCATGATAGGTTACTTAGTCATCATGACAGTCATGGTTTGCTTACTACTGAAGTTTTTTTGGGAAACTAACAGTACTCTTTTAGGAAAAAAGGAGCAGAGGAGGCATGATTATTGAGTGATAATTGAGCTTATTTCAGAAAGAAAGAACTGCAGGAATGTCCTTAATCAATACCCTACTAGTCCTAAAAGAAAGAATTACAGAGAGCTTAATAAATGTGTAAAGGATCAGTTAGCTGCTGTTAAGAATCTTGGCTTGATGGCTTGGCTGACAAAGCCGAGAAAGCAGTTAGACAGCGAAACAGCAGAGAGCTGTACCAGATAGTTAATGTTTTGTGTGGTAGGGAAACGGGCAGGTATGCAGGGATTGAAGGATAAACAAGGTTAGGTTATAGAAGGTGAGGATTCTGTTATGGCTAGGTAGCTGAGTATTTCAGTGATGTTCTAAACAATATGGTTAGTTCTCCTCCCATTGTTTGTAATGATGACAGATGCATTGGTGGCTTTAATGTCGGCCTTATAACAGTCTGAAGTTATTTTGGCTATTTCTAAACTTAAACTTCATAAATCCCCAGGGGTAGATGAAATTACTGCGGAAATAGTTAGAGCTGGGAATGTTTTGGTTACCGCATGGATGACTGAAATTCTGAATATCTTTTATGATAAAGGCATGGTTTCTAAGGATTTTACCAGAGCTATTATCATCCCTATTTTTAAAAAAAGTGATTGCAATTCTTGTGATAATTATAGGGATATGAGCCTACTTTCTGTTCCAGGTAAAGTTCTTTGCATGATTGCACTTAATAGAATTAAGAATCTGGTTGATGGGCAATTGCTTCATGAGCAATGTGGATTCAGAAGTGGTAGAGGATGTGTAGATCAGATTTCACTCAGACAGATTCTTGAAAAATGTTTAATTTCAGAAACCTTTGGTTATTTGCTTTATTGATTTCAAAAAGACTTTTGACTCTGTTGATCGCCATAATTTGTGGTTGATTGTGAGATTGTATAACATACCTGACAAGTTAGTTAACATAATGAAAACTCTCTATAGTAACACTCAGTTGTGAGAGTAGGTAAAGAAGTAACAATTAGTTTAGCATTGCTTCTGGTGTTTAACAAGGGAGCATTTTTCCTCCTTTTCTCATTAGTTTGGTTATTGATAATGTAATGTGAAATTCCCTGTAAGGCAAAGATTTTGGCCTTAAATGGTCTGAAGACCTGAAAATTTCTGATTTAGATTATACTGATGATTTAGCCCTTTTGGCAAATGATGTTGATGAGAATGGTAGTAGAGTAGGTTTGGTTATAAACAGAGAGAAAACTAAAGTGATGAAAATTGGTCAGACAGGCTGTGGTTCAGTTGATTTGAATGGTTGTACTCTTGAGCAGCTGTCTCAGTTTAATTATCTTGGAAGCTATGTAACAGATACTAGTGATGTGCAGCATGAGATTAAGACAAATAGGGATTGCTACCGGGACTTTTAAGAATCTATGGAGAGTGTGGAGAAATAGGCATATAACAAAAATTAGAGTAGAGGTACACAGTGTGGTAATTAAAATTAAATGTGTTGAAGTGTTTAAAAACAATTAACAGTGTCATAGAGAATTAAATATATTTAATTTTAATAGGTATATATGCCTAAAGACTAAAATTAGACTGTATAAGAATTTGCTTCTTTCTAGGGTTAGTTATGGTAGTGAAACTTGGATGCTTTGTAAACAAGATAACAGGAAACTTATGCAGTATCTCAGGCATTAGGTGGTTTAACTTTGTAAGTAATGATGAAGTTAGGCAAAGGAGTTGGCAACCTCCTTTGAGTAGCATAATGTGCAGAGAGAGACTCCGCTGGTTTGGCCACGTTGCCCATATGGATAATTATAGATTAGTGAATAGGGTTATGAACAGTGTACCTAAAGGCCTCAGAAAGAGGGGGAGACCTAGGATGCAGTGGGTAGATAATTTCAAACAGGACCTTGTTAGAATTGGTGTGCAGTGGCCAGATGCAGCAGATGTAACTCAGGACAGATATGCTTGGACAACTAAATTGCAGTCTGGTTGGACCTCTGTAGCACATAGCTGCTTGAGGATAATAATGATAAAAATGAAGTCATTTGTATTTTTTTTCTTACATTTTTAAATTCGCTTTTAAAGTTCATCTTTTGCCATTTCTGCATAAAATGATAAATTTTCTTGTAGTTACTGCTGTATTTCTAAATTTAAAATTATAGCAAAAACACATCTGTTAAACTTTTAACAGGAAATGTAATTTTACCCATTTATATCCTTCTGACCAACACTAATCACATATGCTATTATTTCATGATCTTTGGGTAATTTTATTGCCTAAATTTTATTGCTTTAGCATAATACAACTAGTAGATGTTACCTAATAAAAGTAACATTAAGAAAATTATATCACATGTGCATATAACAAATATTAGAACATGTCATTCTCACATTTTGAACTGTGTATGAACTGAAGAAGCTTACTACTGCACATCATTTAAAAGCTAATCAAGCAGGATGGTAAAAACCACTTTTAAGACAATAATCCATCTTACTGCAGTGTTAACCACATTTTACAATTTTTCAAACCATTACTTCACATGAAAAAAGATATTAATTCAGTTGAATATATCATTATTGCAATTATAACTTACTTTCACAACTATATGGCTTGTCATCAGGACAATCATTTTTGTCTGCTTTCTTTCTTGAACGAGTATTCTATAAAATAAAATATATAAAATTCCACTTGTCCTGAGAAACATGAAAAAAAATAACATGTTGTGGACACAAAGCAAAGTAAAAAAAAAATGTATTTAATTAATTCTGTGGAGAAAAAGGGTGAACTTTTGCTAAATTTAACAAAATATTTTTGAGGTGGTAAGTAGTTATTTTGTTGTCATTGTGTACTAAAAAATTCTTATATCAATTAAAATTAATCACAAGCCTTTTAAAATACAGAAAACTTTTAACTATAACCAACTGATCTAGTGGTTAGTGTACCTGAGCACTAAAAATAGTGGCAATGTCTTTGTGTAAGTGTTTGTGTGTTGTATGAGGAGCCAGGACAAGCTAGTAAAGCTTCTAGGTTATCTTCATCCTTTCTGTAGGAAATATTTTCCTCTCTTTTTAAAATAAAAAAAAAATTAAAATCACTAATTTGAATACCTTGATAAATATTAGCTTCATCTGGATGAAAGTGCCATATCAGGTATGACAATATAATTTTATCTGTTTTTGTGAATGTTCTTTTATCAATTTTTTTGGATATGAATATAAAATAGTTTAAATCATAAATTTTGGCTATTCACAATTTTAAAATCTAAATATTACATTTTTGTATGCTTTCTAATATTGTTACTATTTTTCAGTATATATATAATGAATCACTCTAGCTTTCAATGCCATCTACAAATAGCTTGTATTACCTAGAGCAGGAAGTAACAAGTTGAGAAAATATATAAGATTTGTTTTTAATGAAATTAGTGCAAAAAAAAAACAATCTTATATTGGAACATGGAGTTAATTAAGATGGTGATATTCTAAATTTGCTTTTGTAAGATTTTGATTGGTACTATAATTTATGAGCAAAATGTTTAATAGTGTAACCTTTTATGCTGGTTTCTAAACATGGAAAGACCTCCTATATTCATGAATTTTTAAAAGAAGGCAAAATAAAATTTGCTTTCATAAAATGTAAGCAAAATTTATTTTTATTTATCATCACTGAAGGTTTAATGTCCATACTAAGTAAATCTGAAATGGACTCATTTAAATAGTGCTATTCCTTTATCTTTAAACCTTGTAAACACTATAGTTTCCAAAGCCAAATGCAGTTTCATATCCTTTGAGAATTACAGTTTCTAAGATAATATGCTCTAGAGTTTACCCCTTTCCCCACAGAAATTAGTTATTTTCAACTTTTTAAAATCAATCCTGAAAGTTTACAAACTAAATTTGATAATACAAACCCAATGATTTATATATATATGTCCAATAAATTTTCAAATAATGGTAAAAGTAAGAATTATACACTGCTGTGGCAACCAATACTGCAATATTTTTTTTGTTGCACCCGAACTTGTTTTTTGCTTTTTTTTTTTAACCCTTCCACTGTCCATGTCATTTGTATACATTCGTAGAACCCATAATGATAAGTCAAAGTCAAGGATGGCTATATATGTTTTTAGTACAACAACATAAAAAAAAAATGCAGTTGTAAAATATTTTTATATCTTATAAAAATACATAATTCAGGCTTTTAAATTATTTTTGTTTTTTCATTTGATGCATATTTTATTAAACTACAATACAAATCACTTGTTAAAGCCATCTAATTTCCATTTCTTATAAGTGTTATATGGTATTGCAGATTTGTTTGTTAACATTACTCTGAAGCAATCACCTGATTTAAGCTCAAAAGTTTGATTTAAATTATCAACAAGTTTTTCCTTAAAGTTGTGAAAATCTCCCATAAATTAATAAAAAATTGCTATTTTTAAAAATCGAAGATTTTGGAAGTAATTGAATGTATGTACCATAATTTTTCTCTCCCGTTTTACATTTCTTTCTGCCATAAACCTATTTCAATATTCTCAGAATTTTTTTTTATCCCAGCATTCTATGCATCTTTCCTACTCTTCAGATTAAAACTGTAACTTAAAAAAAGTTTTCTTAAAAAGAAGCAAGCCGAAGTTGTTCCAAAGTTCAGTGCAGTATAAAGTACTTCACAGTAGCAGGTGAAGTTGAGTCTTTGGTTGAGTGCAGTGACCTAGTTATTGCTTACATGTGCAGCAAAGTGACTCTATAGTGGTTGTTTACAGAAAGAGTTCCTCTCAAATAGAGGATAATGTGCCGATGAATCTAGTCAGTATTAACCTTTGTTTTCATTTCTGTAGATTTATTATATTTCTGCAAATTATTGATCCTTTCATCAGCTGATCTATAAATCTTTTAGGGTTATGCTACATTGGACGGCCATCTTTACAAATCATTGCAGATATTATTTTACATCGCATTAGATTATATGTTAATATTTCTTTTATTATTTCCTTTCTTGTAAAAAAAACTTTTATCTTGTATTGTTTCCTGAAAGTAATTGAGGTCTTGGATACTGAAGTAAATTTATTGCAGTCAATTTAATTCCATAAATTAGTGATCTTTCGGTCGGCAAATTTATCAATCTTTCTGAGTTATGCTACATCAGATGGCAGGTTTAAAAGTTGTTGCGAATATTTTATATAATATCGCATTAGGTTATATATAATTTTTCTTTCATTATTTCTTGGTTTTTTAGTAAAAAAAACTTTGAACTTGCACTGTTTTCTGAAGATGAATGAGGTCTTGGATACGGAGGCAAAATGGACTTCCTTGGCACATAAATCAGTCCTCATGTAGGAGGGCAATTTCAGGAAGCCCCCCCCCCCTAAACTCACTGTGAATGTTTCACTCCCCTCCCTAGAAAAATTTCATTAAAAAAAAAAAATTAAGAGTTTTATGTTCACATTGAATGATTTTAAAAGCACCCCCTAGTATCTTGGCCGTGCCACTCTGACGATACTTTTTTTTGGTGTTGGTGCACAAATCTTTCTGCACTTAGTCAAGATTGCCAAAATGAACACCCAAAGAAAAAAAAAATCATAATGTTTAATAAAAAAAGGCAGTGAAATTTTTTTTCCATTTCATAACCAGTTTAGAAAATCCCATGAATGTGAGAAGTCCAAGTCACTTTGTATAATACTGGCCATGTTTAAATGATACTGAAAGTAATCATTAAAAGAAATAAAAATCATGCTTCAGGTTAAATATTATATTATTCAGGATGAAATTTCTTTTTGATTAATATATAATTTAACTATTTTTATTCATCGTGTTTTCCAAAATTAAGCCTTAATAGTATAGTCTGATATTTTTTTTCACCATATCACATTGAAAAAGGCTTATTAAAATCAATATCCTTGTAAATTTGTTTACATTTCTTATTTTTTATAAAATTCGTAATTAAATTCTGTTTAATTTGGTATATTAACACGATTTATTTCTGTTGATTGGTTATTTAAAAAAAAAATCTAAATTTGACTTGTTTATCTGACTCAGCACAATTGGCTAAAAGCCTGAAATTTTCTGAAAGTTACAAAACATTGAAAAAAAATTACAATTTTTTTTTTGTTATTCAGAAATAGCCTTTCTATTCATGTGCATTTGAATCATTTCTTCAATTACTTTTTTTTTAAATAAATTTTTATTTGTGTTGCAAGATGCATTTTTTACTACATGACTCTAAAAAAGTCCTATTAAAATAAAACTAGTAGTCTTTTTTGTTAAATATTATATTTTCAGAAAATCCACAATTAAATGCTGATTAATTTGGCACATAACATGCCATAATTCCTTTCATTAGCTATTTGGCAAAAAAGTTCTAAAATTAATTCTTTTTTGGCTGAGCATAGGGAGAAAGTAACTTGGCCTCTAAATGAAGGGGCGGGGGTGGCTCAGTCAGTAGCGCGCTAGGCTCGTAATCTGTAGTTCACAGGTTCGAGTCCCAGCTGGGTCAGTGTTGAGATTTATCTCCGCAAAATTCCCCACCCTGCCCACGGTCAGTAGGGGACACTGATGGGCTTGGAAAGGCCACTGTCCGTCGGATGGGACGTTAAGCTGCAGCCCCGTGTGCGGGAAAGCCATACCCTGTGCATGTTAAAGAACACACTGGATGGCCTTGACGGGAGGCTACTATCTGTCTCCCAATAGCTGTTCCAGTGGGTCCCCTCCCCCAACCTTCTCTGAGCCTTCGGGGTCCTTGTGACCTGGCCATTTAGCCCATGGTGTGCAAAAAATTGCCGCCCAGAGGTAAAACCCACAACCCAACCTCTGAATGAAAACCAGTTTTACAGACTGGACACTGGAAGGGTTAATGCTTCCAAACTAAAGTTTCATGGATAGAATTCTTTGAACTCTTGTTATTAAAACTTTTTTTTCTTGACATTTTAAAATTTTCTCAAAAATAACCTGTTTAATGAGTTAATAGTAAATTTCAATACCAAATGAAGTGAAAATCTATAATATAGTGACTCTGATGAAACTTTCAGCACTACTGATATACACCGATCAGCCAATACATTAAAACCACCTCTATGATATGCAAAGAAGCACACCTACAGCCAATCAGTATCACGTGCCAAGGTCACGAATGAGATATATATAATACCTGGGTCAGAGCTCTTGCAGGTAGTATTTTGTTTCATCTGAACATGGGAAAAGCAAAGGATTTATCTGATTTCGACAAAGGCCAGATTGTTATGACAAGACACCTTGGTAAGAGCATCTCTGAAACAGCGACACTGGTAGGCTGCTCATGCTATGCAATAGTTAGTACCTATCAAAAATGGCCCAAAACAGGTGACACTTCGAGCAGTCAACAAAGCATGGGCTGGCCATGCCTCATTGATGCCAGAGGTCAGCACAGGCTATCTTGTCCACAGCATCAGGAGGGCTACTGTGGCTAACATTACCCATAATTTCAATTGTGGTAAAGGGCCCAATGTGTCCGAACACACAGTTCGTCGTAAGCTTGTAATATACACAAAAGTCTCCACAGACCCATTTGTGTGCCTATGCTCAGAGCCGTTCACCATCGTCAAAGCTTGCAGTGGGCATGTAATCATCGACACTGGACCGTAGAAGACTGGAAGAGGGTCACATCATCAGACAAATCCTATTTTCTGTTACACCATGTGAATGTACGAGCTCATGTGCAATGTTTACTCGTAGAAGCCATCTCACCTGGATGCACTGTGGGATGGATCCAGGCAGCTGGAGGGAGTGTGATGGTCTGGGCAATATTTTCTTGGGGAACACTTAGACTAATTATCCCTGTAGAGCAAACTCTTGACAGTTGTCACCTACCTGAACATCATGGCTGACCAAGTACATCCCTCTATGGTGACTGTATTCCCTGGTGGAGATGGTGTCTTTCAACAACACAATGCCCCATATCATTGTGCTGTGAAGAAAGTTCAGGAATGGTTCCTAAAACATGATGAGGAATTCCATTTATTGCCATGGCCTCCAAATTTGCCGGACATGAATCCTATCGAGCATTTGTGGTTTAAGTTGGAGAAACGGGTACGAGCATCATCACCCCAAACATGTAATTTATGGGAACTGCGGGATCTTCTATTGCAGTTATGGTACCAAATATCAAGTGACACCTACCAATATCTCGTTGAATCTATGCATCAGGTGAGAGCTCTTTGGGTGGTGAGAAGAGGATCTACATCATAGTAGGTGGTTTTAATGTTTTGGCTGATCGGTGTATATCAGCAGTAGTGTGCAATATACAAGAAAAAAATATGAAACTATATAATTATTCTGTTTCAGGTAAATTGGTTTATATGTTATTATATGAAATTATATACTTTTTCTTTTAAGATATAACATGCTATACTTTATAAATTGAAATTTTTTTGTTATATTCTGTTCATTAGTTATTTCAGAATAAGATTCAACTCCAATGATACTACTCTTTTTTTATTATATTGTTTTAAATAGACTCTTAAAATTAATATGCTTGCTGTCTTTCTGAAACATTTAAAAGAAATTCACAATCAAACACTCTTTATTTTGGTATACATGACCTATTTATGTCTATTAATTATTTCAGTGTAAGATTTCAAAATTAACCCAACCACCAAAGTGAATTTTTCTCTAAAATTACTGGCATGTTAAGGGTTAATACCCTTTTGGGCCATTACAGGGATAAAACACATGCAAAGTAATTTTTATTTTTCTTGCTCCTGCCAAATCTTTGTATTAAGATACTGGCTTTTGAATTTGCATGATAGTATGTTTAATTAATTCATATCATTTATTAAAACATAGCAAAATATTGTATACAGATGTACACTATCCTCTAATATGCACTGGCTTGGAACAGAAAGCCATATTCAGAGCTCTTGAACTTTGAAAATATACTTTTTACAGGAAAATGTTACTCAAACATATAAAAGGCTATGAAAGCTTAAACATTTAACAACAGCACTGCTAGTCATAAGAATTTAGCTCAATAATTTAGTTAATATACAAATATTAGCTGCTACAATAAATTGCTTACTAAAATATAATTTTAAGAGTTTGCATAATGATTCTTTCAGTTTCCCATCTCATGGTCACATATTGGCCAGTGGCTTTGCTACTTGTATTTAAGATAGTTCAAGGATCAATTGACTGTGACCTTCTCCTTTTCAAACCTGTAATTTGCATTTCAGTTATGGTAATAGCATATGGTTTCTAATTTTTGTCAGGCAGTGTATGTATCTTTAATGGATAATACTTATCTTTGATGCACTTAATGGATAGTGCAATCCCTCAGACATATAAAATGTATATTGTAATGTGACTTCTATTACTTGACTTTTAGATAACTCTGGTAATTAAACATATTTTTGTTGCAATGAAAATATTTCTGATTTTTTTATAGTTCAAATAAATGTATAAATTTGAATTTTTTTTTCAGTTACCATAAATTATTTTGATCACTGTTTGGTGAAACATTTGTCTGGGTAAACTTTAATTGTTGTCTGAGAGCCTGGACAGAATCATGGATTTGAAAAACTGAATTTAACAATTGTAAAATGATAACCAGCAATCTAAATACATAACATTTTTCTTGTGTAGCAAGCAAATTACATAGGATAATATATAACGATTATAAGTTACTCACTCTAACAACTTTACGTTTCTTTTTCCTGTAGGTTTCTTCATATTCTTCATAATCTGAATCCCCATCATCTAATTCTCCAATGTCTGGTGGTTCACTAACATCTTCGATGTCTCTAAGCCATGAATCTTTTGAATCCTCAGCTACTTTATCCATACTGTCAGTATCTAGCTCCATTCGAATAGTACTGTTTTCTACTACATTAATTTGATGAACCTCTGAAATATGAGCAAAAGCTATGAGTAGCTACACATTTATAGAATTCAGAAACACATAAAATATTAATTACAAAGCATCAATATATATGTTACCAGCAAAGTGTGAAAAGCAGGCATTGTACAGAATGCGTGACATTTTTAGGCAAAGTATGAAATGTCTGTTTTATTTTAATATTTTACATACTTTCCCTAGGCATTATATAGAATGACAAATACTATTTTGGCAAAGTAAGAAAAAGGCTTTTATTGAAAAGATGCATGTTAAAATGTGAGATACGGGATTTTTTTGGCTGCGGGTTTGGGGTTTTCATAGGGCTTCGGGGATGCAGTTTTAGCTGGCACTCCAGTGGCTTTGGCTGCGGGTTTGGGGCTTTTTCATAGGGACGAGGTTCACTGTGCATTTCTGGGGATGTTCCATAGGTTTAACATGGCAGTCTTTACTAATTCATTCTTACTGGTCCTGCTCAACTTAGGGCTTTTTTTTTTATAATTTGGACGACTGATTCCTGTCTTAGACTTTATATTTTAGGGGTGGAGAGTGTCTTTTTTGGTTTCTCAGAGGTCCGATTGCGCTTTCAACACTTTTCACCTTATAACTCGGGACGTTCTTCGTAGAATTGTCCTTGCATGTCAACATGCCGTGATTCCTGCCTGGACAATGTAGCTTGCTCAGCCGTTTTTTGTGCAGCAGGGCCAAATTGAAATCGCGTTTTTCTTACCGTCGAACAAAACCAGCAGTCCAAATGGTGGAAGTGCTCTGGCTCTATGTTTGAGGTGAACATTGAAAGTCACGTGACTCGCCTTGTGACATTAAATGTCACTGCTGGGAGTATTTTATACTTTGCCGATTTGCTTTTTGGCATTCTATAGAATGCCTAGGAAATGTGTGAAAATCTAAGCATTGCATACTTTGACGTCCCATTTTCAGCATTCTATACAATGCCTGAATTTCACACTTTGCCGGTAACATATATATAAACCACTGACAAATGTACAATGTTTTAATTCATATTTTTCTATTTTTTTATTCAAAGGAAAATTATTCCTTTACACCCATCTTCATCCTATTACTTAAACAGCTTAATAGTGATTCAATAGTTAGCAAATCATTTCTTACGAATTCATTTGTGCAAATATAAGATATACCAGATGTGAAGCAGATTCATATTTGCTCACAAAAAAAAAAAGAACAATCAGAAGGCTCTTGAAGCATGGCCGTTGTGTGCACATGGCTCTGAAGAATAGAGTCCCGAAATGCACTCAAAAAACAGTGATTGACTCAATGGTGTATAGCATAAGATCAGCAGTAGAGGAGAGATTGATTAGCAGCAGGTAGAGATTCCACACATCTCAAGACAATTTTTTCCTCTACACCCATCTTCACCTTGTTACTTAAACAGCTTTCAAAATAATATACAGTGATTGGGCAACTTAGTACGAAAAAAAAATATAACTTAAATATCATCAGGTACTTGATTTTCTGTAAAATAATAAGTTGGATTGCTTTACTTCTGAGCAGCACTTTCGCATACAATGAGCTAAATGGCCAAGCCATTAGGACCAGGGTGAATGAAGGTAGGGTAGTGCCACTTTGCAAAAGAGCATTTCTTGACAGTCATTGGCTAGGAGTTTTGATGTCACAGCGGGGAGACAACGGTGAACAAATCTTATAAGTGTACAGTAAGATAGATTTCTGTTGACAGAAAAAGTGTAAAATTGCAATTCAATATTGTTTAATTGTTTGAGGTCTATCTAGTTATCAAGAAAATATTTATTTTTATAAATATACCATAAGTGGCCACCACTTTATTAGATATAGTTCTGTTTTATGTCAATAGTAACTCAGATACAGAACTCAGTAACATCTTAAATAAGTATTTTTTTAAAAAATATTTCAATCCATTTGCTATTTAAAGTAAAGGAAATTGGACTATTTAACAACAATAATTCCAGTTTAAGCATCTGCTTTGAAAACTTAATAAAAACGAGTTGAAACTAAAGCAATTACTGTTATGGTACGTTACCAATATGGCTAAGACTGTTTTCAGCATGTTCATACGACAATTGCATTAATTTTTGTTAATTTTGAATGATATTTTGCAGAACGAGCTAATTTACTAAGTATTTCAGCATCCATAACTTTTGAAATACTGAATACATATTGTTGGAAATCAAGATTTAAATACATTTGATTGATTTCTTGAAATTATCATCAATTACAATGTTTCAGAAAAAGTATGTTTAAAAAGCTACTGAGTTCTGTATCTGCATTATTATTGATATATTTAGAACTGTACTAATGAAATGGCTCTTTGAGTGTATGCTGATATTACAGATTCCATAATTACATCATTTGTACTTGATATATAATACTACAGAATTTGTATTAGATGGTTCTGAGAAATTATTCTGATCTTGTTCTTAAAATTAAAATTAATCGAATTAAAACACCATATCTTAATTTATTTCAACTAATATTATTTCTAACTACAATAATAATCATAATGACAAAAATTAAAAAAAAAATAATTTTTTGCCACTGTGAATAGTGGTTTAAATTTTTATCACTTTCAAAAGACATTTAATTTTACCTGGTCAAATATAATTTTCAACTTATTAAGAAAATTTCTCCTGGAGTTATCCAACAAAACGCCCGATTTTTCTTTTTTTAATCCCAAAGTTGTTATTTTGCTGTATCAATTTGCATTTATGTTTATTCCACTGTTGTTGCTGAGGTTGTCCCCTCCTTGCAATGCAGAAGTTGTCCCCCTACGCTTCACTTAGTTTCTAAATAGAAATTTGAAACTGCTGTTCTAATTTATTAATGTGTAGACATTGGCTTACTGATGTAAGTTTTTATTCTTGTGAATCAGTGCAGTATAAGTGAAGCTCAAGGTAGCTAGGTAATCATTGGAAGGAGAGCTTTGCACCAATCCCCTGTAGTGATGCATAAAACCAGCCAGACCTTGCACTTAATGTCCGACTCCACCTTCTTGTGGTGCAGGCTGTTAGTACCTTTCAAAAGATATACTTTCTTGTGGAAGGAAATGGAAGGGCTGCCAGATCAGTGTGGCCTTCTGATCTAGACAACTATGGCTACTTTTATTTTTTTCCTACCCTGCTGAGGAGTGATCAATCATACAGGGTCCTAGTGCTGACCATATACAATTATTAGACCAGACTGAAATAAGGCTTTGAGCATGATTAAGGATCCTGAATTTGCTGCACTGGTGGGATTCTGTGGAGTGAAAATCTTCTATTGTATTTCCTGTTTGTTTGTGGGTTGACAACTCTAAGTGAATATATTGACAGGATATATTTTATCAGATGGTGGATAATCCTGAGCAGAGGTTATCACAGGCACTAAAACTCTTTGCTTCTACTGGTATTGTCAAATTCTACATTTGGAGGAAGTTTTCCAGTGTAGATGGCTTCAGCTTTAGTAGTATGGGAATGGGTCTTTGCCCCATGCCTGTGATTAGGGGGCGGTTTCATATTGTTGGCATTCCCTTTCTCAATAAACAAGTTTCTTTAACCCTTCCAGTGTCCAGAACGTATATATCCATTTTTAGTACAATAAAAGAAAACGATTTAAAAAAAAAATAAAAATTGCCATCTAAAATTTTTTTTAATATATACCTTATAAAAATATGTAATTTAAGCTTGATAAATAATATTTTCTTTTTTCATTTGATGCATATTTTATTAAACTATGGTATAAATAATTTGCTAAAGCCATCTGTTTGCCATTTCTTAGAAGTTATATAAGGTATTGCCAATTTGTTTGTTAACATTACTCTGTGTTGAAGCAATCCCCTAATTTAAGTTCAGAAGTTTGATTTGAACTATTATCAACAAATTTTTCCCTAGTATTTAAAATCTCCTGATAATTAACAAAGAACTGCTACTTTTTAAAAATGGAAGATTTTGGAAGTAATTTTGAAATGTGTACCTTTTATTGGTATATCACTGTAAAAATTGTTATTAAAATTAATATGTTACTACAGAATTCAAAGTTTTTACTACAATAAAACTCAGAATTAAATTCTTTTTAATTTGGTATATAACATGAGCTATTTCTGTTGATAAGTTATTTATTAAAAATATTCTAAATGTGACTTGTTTATTGGACTGCAACAAGCCTGGACTTTTTCTCGAAGTATAGTATGGAGAAAAAAATTTCGAATTGGAAGAAATGTTTACTTCAAACAAGAATTTAAATTTTTTGTTAGAAATAAATAGCCTTTCTATTCATGTGCATTATAATAATTTCTGCCGATTAGCTTTTTTTTTATATAAATTTTTATTTGTGTTGCCAGATACATTTTTTTACTACATGACTCTAAAAATGACCTATTAAAATGAAACATATGGTCTTTTTTGCTAAATATTTTATTTTCAGAAAATCCAAATTAAATGTCGATTAATTTGGCATATAACATGCCATAATTCCTTTCATTAACTATTTGGCAAAAAAGTTCTAAAGTTAAATTTGGCCCCTGGATGTAAACCAGTTTTTCAGCTGGACACTAGAAGGGTTAAACATCCCACTATATTCTCTCCATAGGAAGTTGGAATGTGAGGACTCTGCACAGAGATAATTCTCTTGATGTCCTTTACACAGGAATTTCAGCATTATAATTTAGATATTCTTGGCTTGCAAAGAGATCAGATAGATAAGGGTCCGATTCTTAAAAATAATCTTAAATTTGTCTTTTCAAGAAGATAAAAAGCATTTTCAAAGTGTAGATCTGCTTCTCAGAAGACATGCTAGTTATGCTCTTTTAAGATACGAGTGCACTAATGAAAGATTTCTTACAGCAAAATTTCAGACAAGCATTAAAGACTTGAATGTTATCTGCTGTTATGCCCCCAATGAGGATGCCAATGGGAAGGTAGGTTTTATGGACAACTCCAGTATATTTTGAATTCTGTCAAGAAAGGAGATATTACCCTTGTTCTACATGACTTTAATGCCAAAGTTAGTATTGACTCTGACCTCTGGGGAGGGGTGATAGACCCTTTTGGTACTGGTAGTGGCAATGGGCAACATTTGCTATAAGTAAGTAAACTTAATGGTTTCAGAATAACTAACATTTATTACAAACACTACGACACACATAAGTACACATGGGTTTCACCAGATGGGCTGCATAAGAAATGATGATTATATATTAATTAACAGCAAATGGGCTAGTTCTGTTAGGAATACCAGGTCATATATGGGAGCTGAAATTGGATCTGACCATTACCTTGTTAAAAGTAATGGTTAGTTAAGTTACTTAAACTTAAGAAGTGTTGTGCGAAGGTTAAAAAATTTACCTTTAATTCCAAAGCTCTGAAAGACCCAGTTATAGCTAAAGCTTACCATAATAGGTTGTAGTTAATTAATGAAATGACTTCATTAATGAAATAACTCATCAGAGTTAACTCGACAGATATTCAAATCAATCAGCAGACACTTTAACGTCGATTTTAGTTTTTGAGGAAAAATTGTCTTGAGCCAGGTGGGATACGAACCCACGACCTCCTGATAACATGTCAGGTGCTCTGGATGGACCAGAGCACCTAGTAAAAGTGTCTGCTGATTGATTTGAATATCTGTCGAGTTAACTCTGATGAGTTATTTCATTAATGAAGTCATTTCATTAATTAACTATATCTGCATACTTATCGTATATGCTTTCATCTATTGGGCAATATAAGTGCCACTTGTGGCTGGAAATATTGTCGGCAAAAAGCGCCAATGGGAAACATAGAAGGAATGTTCATAGCGCTAGTTAGAGGAAATCTTGATCGGCGGCCGGTAGCTCAGTGGCCCAGAGCACCTGACATGTTATCAGGAGGTCGTGGGTTCGTATCCCACCCGGCTCAAGACAATTTTTCCTCAAAAACTAAAATCGACGTAAAAGTGTCTGCTGATTTGACATAATAGGTTGCTTAATCATTATGACAGTCACAGTTTGTTTACTACTGAAGTTGAGGATGAATGGAACAGTTTTAATCAGGCTTTTCTTGAAACTAACAGTACTTTTTAGAAAAAAAAAGGAGCAGAGGAGGCAAAATTATTTGAGTGATAAGGCACTTGAGCTTATTTCAGAAAGAAAGAACTGCAGGAATGTCCTTAATCAAAACCCTATTAGTCCTCATAGAAAGAATTACAGAGAGCTTAATAAATATTCAAAGGATCAGTCAGCTGCTAATAAGAATCTTTGGCTTGATGACTGAATCTATTGGCTGACAAAGCTGAGGAAGCAGACAGCCCAATAGCAGAGAGCTGAACCAGATAATGTTTAGTGTGGTAGAAACAGAAAGGTTTACAGGACTGAAGAATAAACAAGGTAAGGTTATAGAAGGTGAGGATTCTGTCATTGTATTGCTCTAAATGATTATTAAATGTCTTTACTTTGGACCTTTTGACTGATCCAAGTTAAATTAAAACTCTGGATAGCATATTGGGCACCAGGCAACATTAACCTGCCAAATAAATTTAAATGAGGGTTCATTAGGTATATGGGTGTTATTTATCACAAAGAATTCAAAAGATAGTCAAACTTTTTAAAATTATATCTTAAAATCAATTATCGTTGCTCAAGAGAAAAAATAGCAAAGTAAAAATATTCATATAACAAACAAAGGTGTTTAACCTTTCCAGTGTCCACATTGTCTGTATACTTTCACAGAATCTGAATTGAGAGGTCAAGGATATATTGTATATTTTTTAGTACAAAAAAAATAGAGTTTTTAAAAATTGCTGTTGTAATTTTTTATATTTATATAACTTATAAAAATACATAATTCAGGCTTCAAAAATAATATTTTGTTTTTTAATTTGATACATATTTTATTAAACTACAATATAAATAATTTTATAAAGCCATCTTATTGCCATTTCTTAGAAGCACTAAACGGTATTACCGATTTACTTGTTAACGTTTGATGAAGCAACCTTCTGATTTAAGCTCACAAGTTTGATTTGAACTATTATCATAAAATTTTTCCTTAAATTTTGGAAAATCTCCTAAAAATTAATAAAAAAAAATGCTATTTTTAAAAACGACAGATTTTGGAACTAATTACAAAATATGCACTGCCATTTTTTTATTTCCGTTTCACACTCTTTTCCATCATAAACCTATTCCAGTATTCCCAAGTTATTTTTTATCATTTTTCCCAGCATTCTATGTATCTTTCCCGCTTTCAAATCGAAACTGAAAGTAAACACATCCTTTTTAGAAATTCTAGTTGCACCTGCATTTAATTAGCTATGCTTCACTGAGTCAAACAAGATGCAGATGGCTGACACATGCTATCTCATTTCCGTGTGCTATGTGTTTTTTTACAGTTTTTTGTCCAGCATATTTGTAAAGCTAGTATTTTTTTTATATTTAAACCTTAGTTAGTTTTCATTTCAGTAGATTTATTTTTGGAAATTAACAACTTTTTGGCCGATCGATAAGTATTGATTTTTTTTTTCACAGTTATGCTATATCGTATGGCTGGCCTACAATTTGTTGCTGTGGATATTTTAACATCGCATTAGGCTATATGTTAATTTTTATTTTATTATTTATTACTTTTCCAGTAAAACTTTGATATAATATCATTTTCTGAAAATAAATGAGATCTTGGATACTAAAGCAAATTCATTTCTGTATATTTACTTTCGTTAGCAATCTTCAATCAACTGATTTATCGATCTTTCTGAGTTATGCTATATCAGAGGCTGGCTTAAAAGTTGTTGCGGATATTTTATTTAACATCCCATTAGGTTATATGTAATTTTTCTTTTGTTATTTCTTGTTTTTTTTAATAAAAAAAACTTTGAGCTTGTACCGTTTTCCGAAACTGAATGTCTTGGATATGGAAACAAAATAGACTTCCTTGTTATGGAAATTGGTCATTATTTGGAAGGGCAATTCTGGGGAGGGCTGGTCCTTTGTGCATAAACCTTTCTGCACTTAGCCAAGATCGCCAAACTTCAACTCCCAAAGAAAAAATTCATAATGTTTAGGAAAAAAAAGCAGCCAAAGAAGTTTTTTTTCTATTTCATAACCAGTTCAGAAAATCCCGTGAATGTGAGAAGGCTAAGTCACATTGTATAACACTGGCCATGTTTAAAATATATGATACTGAAAAGAATCATTAAAAGAAATGCAAATCATATTTCAGGTTGAATATTATATTATTCGGGAGGAAATTTCTTTTCAATAAATATATAATTTAACTATTTTTATTCAGCAGGTTTTCCAAAATGAAGCCTTAATTGTATAGTGCAATCTTATTTTTTCCCCATCTCACATTGAAAAAAGGCTTATTAAAATCAATATGCTTGCAAATTTGTTTATATTTTTTATTTTCATAAAATTCATAATTAAATTCTGCTTAATTTGATATATAACACGACCTCTTTCCGTTGATTGGTTATTTAAAAAAAAAATTCTAAAGTTGACTTGTTTATCTGACTCATAATAAATATTGAGATAAACTCGACGGTTCAACATCCAGTAATAAATAGGCACTTTGACGCCGATTTCAATTTTAGAGGAAAAATTGTCTGAGCTGGGGGTGGGATACGAACCCATGACCTCCTGATAACCACCAGATGTTATCAGGAGGTCGTGGGTTCGTATCCCACCTGGCTCAGACAATTTTTCCTCTAAAATTGAAATCAACGTCCAAGTGCCTATTTATTACTGGATTATCTGACTCAGCACAGTTGGCTAAAAGCTGGAATTTTCTCAAAGTATGGTACCGAGAAAAATATTTACTTAACCCTTTGAAGCATAGTGGTTCCACACAGAAACCACTTACTTAAATTTTTATTTCTATACGCAGACTGGTTTTACAGCGAAACCACACTTCCTACATGTGTATTAGTGCATCATCTATTGATCTCCATCGCAAATGATGGAGTATTGATACTCCATCATTTTTCTACACATAAAGACGGCCCATACCAAATGTCATTAAAATCGAACTTCGTGCTTCAAAGGGTTAAAACCAAAAAAGTAATTTTTTTGTTATTCAGAAATATATAGTCATTCTATTCACGTGCATTGTAATCATTTCTATTAGTTTTTTAAATAATTTTTTATTTGTGTTGCCAGATGCATTTTTTACTACATGACTCTAAAAAAAAGTCCTATTGAAATAAAATATATAGTCTTTTTTTCTGTTAAATATTTGCTTTTTAGAAAATCCAGAATATCCAGAATATTGTATTTGATATACAACATGCCATAATTCCTTTTATTAGTTATTTGGCAAAAAAAGTTATAAAGTTCAAGTTTTTTTTGGCTAGCACAGTGAGAAAATAACTTGGCCTCTGGATGGAAACCTGTTTTTCAGCCTGGACACTGGAAGGGTTAAGAACATGGTGAAATTAGCATCCAAAGACTATTGTAATAATGACTAATACCTCCAATCCCTAGTACTAGGGAATTCTAAGAACTGAAACAGGATAAAATTAGTAACTATTTTAAATGTTTTTTCCCACCCACTGATAGTATTTGGTGATTTTTGTGAATATTTTATGCTACCTAGTATTAAGAATGATAATATTAACATTTCTGTTGTCTGTCAGTGAAATAAATTTTGTGTTCAGTTTTGAAAAATTTTATTTTTGGAATTGGATTTAATATCATAAGGTGAGTTATATCTTTTTTTTTTTGCATTTCATATTAATGTTTTTATTTAACAGATAGTTCTATTGTTTTCATGAATTTCAAATTAACTAGGTTTTCCATAAATCCCTCTTTTTTTCTAGTTCCTTGAATTCTGAATTAATAAGGTTTTACCATACAGAAAAAAAATGACATTTTCACCCAAATACAAAAATACAAAATACAAAAAAAAAAGATGACATTTTCACCCAATTGTTACACATGCAAAACACATCTTGCATAAGTTTTTATTTTTATTGAAAATAAATATACATGTTTTACTGTAATATAGTACTTTAAACTTTTAGCATTCTTTTTAAGATAGATAAGCAATATTGGAATATAAAGCAATCTTTGAAATTTACGATGGAAATATGGCAAGGAAAAAAACAAACAAACCTGGACTTGAGAGTGGAGCATGTTCTTTGGATGGAATTGGCTTTGCTTAAAATAACAAACAGTGAATTAGACAAAAGCAAAAAAAGAATATTTTACAGCAACTTTATCAGAAACAGCATCTTTTCAATATAAGTATTAAAAGTAGTTATAAAAAGTAGTTAGTATAATGTGAATACTAAAAGTACATGGAAAAATGTTTTGTAGAGCAAAGAGCAATCTAAATTCAGAACAAAAGTATCTTCTATAGATTATTGCTCAATCTACAAATAATCCTGGATCCAATAAAAAAACCCTTCTTGCTCAGAAAATAATTTAAATAACTGAAAGTTCTCTGTCATTGAGCAATAAAATTAGAAATATTATCCTTACTATTTGCATATTAAAAAAGTTTTTAGGAGCAAACTCAGGAGCTTTTCAGAGCAAGAACAGCACTGTCTTTAGTGAAGTGACACTATGACGTTAGGGCTGTTAAGAATCAAGTCTGCTCCTAAAAACTTTCAAATATGCAAATAGTTTAAAGGATAAAACTTCTAAATTTTATTGTTCAATGACAGAGAACTTTCAGTTATTTTAATCATTTTCTGAAGCTCTTGATATCAGAATTAGTTATAGGTTCATTTAGCAAAACAACCTTATCATCAGCAGATTCTTCTTCCTAGTAGACACAACAACTCAAGCTAATTAAAAAAACAACAACTAGATGGCAATTAAAAACAACTATACATTAACAAAACACCTGTGTTACAGAAATCTAGATGATTTTAATTAGTTCCAACTAAGCATGTTTCAAAATAGATGTGTAGTTTGAAGGATAACTGAGAAGTAGGAGTACAAATACTGTCAATGCAGTATTGCTTACTAACACATCATGACAATGAAAAACAGATTTCTAATTAGGCTAGGTGTTCAAATTATAGGCTAAGTTAAAACATTTTAGTGTATTCCCCTGCATATATTTATTATTTAATTAAAGTGAGGAGCATATAAACAGGGGTATTTTTTTTATTCCATCTTTGAAATAAAAGTACTTTAGTATCAATTGCATCAACTTATCCAACCATTTGAATACCTTTAATGACATTCTGGTGTCCTATTTCATTTTTTCATTTTTTCTCACTGCGTTGCAGAAATTATTGAGAAAGTAATAATTATATTATCAAGGCAGTAGTATAATTTAAAAAAATACATGTGTTTGCTTAGCACTTTTCAGAAGTTTCAAATTTGTATGCTTTCCCCCACTCTTTGTTAAATGTTTATGGCAAGAATATAATATAATATATAATAGCCTGAAAGTATCAAAGGTTTTGCATAAAACTTACATTGTCTTTTATATTCAGTTCTGATTGTGTTTCAGTAAAACTCGATTGAAAGCAATTTAAATAATTACCTTAAAAATAAAAGGAGCATACCTGTTTCAGATGAGTCTGCATCTTTAGCATATCTTGTGAGATAGCGATTGTTCATAAGGTACTGTCTCCTTTTCTTATGCCATCTTTTAGCAGGGTATGTGTAGAGCTGACCTTGACTGATTCCTGGCATTCTTTGCCATTTTGGCATCCATAAAGCACAGTCACTTTGTGCAACCCCTGTTTGTGCATCTAAAAAAGGCATTCTCATCTTTCTTTCCATACAGAGCCTTGTATTATAACTGGCTGAATTTTCTATTGCATCTTTGTAAAAAGATTCACTAAGAATGCTAAAATTAATGAAAAAAATTTAAAGATTAGATTTAAAAAAATGTTACTATTATTATTCTGCAGACTTTGTTTTTTTTTTTAGGAATTTTAGGAATATAAAAATATAATAAATAGGAGTATTTCTGGAAAGTAAATATATATCAGGAAGGGGCATATATGGGTTATTAACCCTTAAAGTACCAGAAGACACTCTAGCTCCCAAATAACTTTGCTGCACTTTTTATATTTTTACTAAAAGAAATTTTCATTTTAAAAGTGGTTTCAAATTAAAAGAAACTGAAAATTAACAAATACACTGTGTATAAATATGACCAAGTTCTGTCAATTATTAAAACTCAAAGTTTTAGTAATTTTTCAAAATATTACAGTCTGTTGCTTTAATGGTAGTTTGTCATTGAGCTGATTGTTTTTGTTGAAAAATTACTAAAACTCAAAGTTTTAGTAATTTTTCAAAATATTACAGTCTGTTGCTTTAATGGTAGTTGTCATTGAGCTGATTGTTTTCCCCGATTCCATGCGACTAGTAAAGCACCTACAATGTTTATAGCTATTTTAATCTGCAATTACTTACTTCAGAATAAAATTCTACAGCTCTTTAAATTTCCATATTTAACAGAAATTACACATAATCTGGCACTTTAAAGGGTTAAGAGTTATAAATCTAAAAATGCTATTTATAATGGATTTTTTCAAAAGTAATTTGTGTTAGACTAATGTTAAATCTGTGGTTTATGTTAAATCTGTTGTTTATGTGAAGGTCTGTAAATGGTAAATAGGTGGTCACTGGAAGGAGAGCTATGCACCAATCCCCTGTGATGATGCATAGAACTGGCCAGTCCTAGCACCTAATGTCCGACCACGCCTTCTCGTGGTGCAGACCGTTAGTACTTTTCAAAAGAGATACTCTTTTGTGGAAGTGAACAGAAGGGTTGCCAGATTAGTGTGGCCTACTGACCTGGACAACTATGGCTACTTTTCTATTTTTTCTACCCTGCTGAGGAGTGGTCAACCACACAGGGTCCTGGTGCTGACCATATAAACCCACTGGACTGGACAGATATATGGCTCTGAGCTTGATTATGGATCCTGATTTTGCTGCACTGGTGGGCTTCTGTGGAGGGAGAATCTTCCGCTGTGTTTTTGTTTGTTTGTGGGTTAACAGCCCCAAGTGAATAGATTCACAGGATATGTTTATCAGCTGGTGGATAATACTGAGCAGAGGTCATCGCAGGCACCTGAACTCTTTGCTTCTATTGGCATCGTCAAATTCTACATTGGAAGAAGTCTTCCAGTGTAGATGGCTTCAGCCTTTAGTGGTGGGGGAACGAGTCTTTGCCCCATGTCTGCGATTAGGGGGCTGTTTGATATTGTTGGCATTCACTCTCTCAATAAACATAGTTTCTTTAAACATCCCACTAACCATTTTCTCTCCATAGGTAGTTGGAATGTGAGGACTCTGCACAGAGCTTTTTCTCTTGATGTCCTCACACAAGAATTCCACCATTATAATTTAGATATTCTCGGCTTGCAAGAGATCAGATGGACAGATAAAGGTCAGATTCTTAAAAATAAAATAAAAATAGTCAGATTCTTAAAAATAATCTTAAATTTCACTTTTCAGGGAGGGACGAAAATAAGCATCACCAAGGCGTGGGTCTGCTTCTCAGCAGACACGCTAGTGATGCTCTTCTAGAATATGAGTGCATTAATGAAAGGTTTCTTACAGCAAAATTTCAGACAAGCGTTAAAGACTTGAATGTTATCTGCTGTTATGCCTCCACTGAGGATGTCAATGAGGATGAGAAGGATAGGTTTTATAAACAACTTCAGGATATTTTGAATTCTGTCAAGAAAGGAGATATTGTCCTTGTTCTTGGTGACTTCAATGCCAAAGTTGGTTCTGACTCTGACCTTTGGGGAGGAGTAATAGGCCCTTTTGGTATTGGTAGCTGCAATGGCAATGGGCAACGTCTCCTACAGGTAAGTAAACTCAATGGATTCAGAATAACTAACACTTATTACAAATACCGCGACATACATAAATACACATGGGTTTCACCCGATGGGCTGCATAAAAATATTATTGATTATATATTAATTAACAGCAAATGGGCTAGTTATGTTAGGAATACCAGGTCATATAGGGGAGCTGAAATTGGATCTGACCATTACCTTGTTAAAAGTGTCTTGCAACTTAAACTTAAAAAGTGTTGTCCTAAAGTTAAAAAATTTACTTTTAATACTGAAGCTCTGAAAGACCCAGTTATAGCCAAAGCTTACCATGATAGGTTACTTAGTTATTATGACAGTCATGGTATTCTTACTACTGAAGTTGAGGAAAAATAGGATCATTTTAAACAGACTTTTTTGGACACTAACAGTACTCTTTTAGGGAAAAAAGGAGCAGAAGAGCCAGAATTATCTGAGTGATAAGGCACTTGAGCTTATTTCGGAAAGAAAGAACTGCAGGAATGTCCTTAATCAATACCCTACTAGTTCTAATAAAAAGCATTACAGAGAACTTAATAAACGTACAGTTAGCTGCTGATAAGAATCTTTGGCTTGATGGCTTGGCTGACAAAGCTGAGGAAGCAGTTAGACAGCACAACAGCAGAGAACTGTACCAGAGAGTTAATGTTTTGTGTGGTAGAAAACGGACAGGTATACAGGGATTGAAGGATAAACAAGGTAATGTTACAGAAGCAGAGGTTTCTCTCATGGCTAGGTGGGCTGAGCATTTCAGTGATGTTCTAAACAATGTGGTTAGTTCTATTCCCATTGTTTGCAATGATGATAGATGCATTGATGGCTTTAATGTTGGCCCTATAACACAATCTGAAGTTATTTTGGCTGTTTCTAAACTTAAACTACATAAATCCCCAGAGGTAGATGAAATTGCTACAGAAATGCTTAGAGCTGGTAATGTTTCGATTACCACTTGGATGACTGAAATTCTGAATATCTTTTATGATAAAGGCATGGTTCCTAAGGATTTTACCAGAGCTATCATCATCATCCTAAAGCAGCCATGTGCTACGGAGGTCCAACCAGATTGTGCAGTTTAATTCTCCAAGCATATCTGTCCTGAGCTACATCTGCTGCATCCAGCCACTGCACACCAATTCTAACAAGGTCCTGTTTGACACTGTCTGCCCATCGCATCCTAGATCTCCCCCTCCTTCTGAGGCCTCTAGGCACACTGTTCATAAACCTATTCGCCAATCTATAACTATCCATACGGGCAACATGGCCAAACCAGCGGAGTCTCTCTCTGCACAATATGCTGCTTAAAGGAGGTTGCAGACTCCTTTGCCTAACCTCATCATTAGTTACAAAGTGAAACCACCTAATACCCAAGATGCTACGTAAGCATCTAGAATTAAAAGCATCTAGTTTCCTGTTATCTTGTTTACACAGTGTCCAAGTTTCACTACCATAACTAACCCTAGAAAGAACCAAACTATTATAGTCTAATTTTAGTCTTTAGGTGTATACGCCTATTTCTCCACAATCTCCATAAATTCTTAAAAGTCCCGGCAGCAATCCCTATTCGTCTGTTAATCTCATGCTGCACATCACCAGTATCTGTTACATAGCTCCCAAGGTAATTAAACTGTGACACCTGCTCAAGACTGCAACCATTGAGATGAACTGAATCACAACCTGCCTGACCAATTTTAATCACTTTAGTTTTCTCTCTGTTTATAACCAAACCTACTCTACTACCAGTTTCATCAACAGCTTCAATGAAAAAGTTCATCTCATTAACATCATTTGCCAAAAGGGCTAAATCATCAGCATAATCTAAATCAGAAATTTTCGCATCTCCAACCTATTTAAGACCAAAATCTTTCCCTTGAAGGGAATTTTGCATAACATAATCAATAACCAAACTAAAGAGAAACGGAGACAAAGTGCACCCTTGTCGAACACCAGAAGTAATGCTAAACCAATTGCTACAAGCCTTACCAACTCTCACACACGACTCAGTGTTATTATAGAGAGCTTTCATTATGTTAACTAACTTGTCTGGTATACCATATGATCTCACAATCAACCACAAATTATGACGATCAACAGAGTCGAAAGCCTTTTTGAAATCAACAAAGCTAGCAACCAAAGGTTTCTGAAACTCTAAACATTTCTCAAGAATCTGCCTAAGTGAAAATATCTGATCCACATATCCCCTACCACTTCTGAATCCACATTGCTCATCACGCAATTGACTGTCAACCAGATTCTTAATTCTATTAAGCACAATCATGGAAAGAACTTTACCGGGAACAGAGAGTAAGCTGATACCCCTATAGTTATCACAAGAACTGCGATCACCTTTTTTGAAAATAGGGATAACAATAGCTCTGGTAAAATCCTTAGGAACCACGCCTTTATCATAAAAGATATTCAGAATTTCAGTCATCCAAGTGGTAACTGAAACATTCCCAGCTCTGAGCATTTCCGTAGTAATTTCATCCACCCCTGGGGATTTATGAAGTTTAAGTTTAGAAATAGCCAAAATAACTTCAGATTGTGTTATAGGGCCAACATTAAAGCTGCCAATGCATCTATCATCATTACAAACAATGGGAGTAGAACTAACCACATTGTTTAGAACATCACTGAAATGCTAAGCCCAGCTAGCCATGACAGAATCCTCCCCCCTCTATAACCTTAACTTGTTTATCCTGCAATCCATGTATGCCTGTCCGTTTTCTACCACATAAAACATTAACTATCTGGTACAGTTCTCTGCTGTTGTGCTGCCTAACTGCTTCTTCAGCTTTGTCAGCCAAGCCATCAAGCCAAAGATTCTTATCAGTAGCTAACTGATCCTTTACACATTTATTAAGCTCTCTGTAATCCTTCCTATTAGGACTAGTAGGGTACTGATTAAGGACATTCCTGCAGTTCCTTCTTTCTGAAATAAGCTCAAGTGCCTTATCACTTAAATAATTCTGCCTCCTCTGCCCCTTTTTTCCTAAAAGAGTACTATTAGTTTCCAAAAAAGTCTGTTTAAAATGGCCCCATTCTTCCTCAACTTCAGTAGTAAGCAAACTATGACTGTCATAATGACTAAGTAACCTATCATGGTAAGCTTTAGCTGTAACTGGGTCTTTCAGAGCTTCAGTATTAAAGGTAAATTTTTTAAATTTAGCACAACACTTGTTAAGTTTAAGTTGCAAGACACTTTTAACAAGGTAATGGTCAGATCCAATTTCAGCTCCCCTATATGCCCTGGTATTTCTAACAGAACTTGCTCACTTGCTGTTAATTAATATATAATCAATCATATTTCTATGCAGCCCATCAGGTGAAACCCATGTGTATTTATGTATGTCGCGGTGTTTGTAATATGTGTTAGTTATTCTGAAACCTTCAGTTTACTTACCTGTAGGAGACGTTGCCCATTGCCATTGCAGCTACCAATACCAAAAGGGCCTATCACCCCTCCCCAAAGGTCAGAGTCAGTACCAACTTTGGCATTGAAGTCACCTAGAACAAGGGTAATATCTCCTTTCTTGACAGAATTCAAAATATCCTGAAGTTGTCCGTAAAACCTATCCTTCTCATCCTCATCAGCATCCTCAGTGGGGGCATAACAGCAGATAACAATCAAGTCTTTAATGCTTGTCTGAAATTTTGCTGTAAGAAACCTTTCATTAATGCACTCATATCCTAGAAGAGCATCACTAGCATGTCTGTTGAGCAGCAGACCCATACCTTGGTGATGCTTTCCATTCTCCCTCCCTGTAAAGAGAAATTTAAAGTTATTTTTAAGTATCTCACCTTTACCTGTCCATCTGGTCTCTTGCAAGCCTAGAATATCTAGGTTATAGCGCAGGAATTCCTGCGTGAGGACATCAAGAGAATAATTTCTATGTAATGTCCTTAAGTTTCACGTTCCTGCAGAGAGAAAATGATTAGTAGGTTTTTTAAAGAAATTAGATTTATTGAGATTGGTAGGGCCAACAATATCAAACAGCCCCCTGATCGCTGGCATGGGGCAAAGACCTGTTCCTCCTGCACTAAAGACTGAAGTCACCGATGCTGGTAGGAACTTCAGGCACCACCTTTTCAAGGACTTTTTCAAGAGCCATATGGCCTGCCTGAGACACATTACTCCAGTTTAGGCTTGATGATGCCCAACTAGCTAAGTAAGGTTCAGGTACCTGCGATGTCCTCTTATTAGGATTATCCACCAGCTGATATAAGGTATACCATGCCTCTGTTCACTTAGGGCTGGCAACCCAGAAGCAAACAGAAAACACAGCAGCAGATTCTTTCTCAACAGAGGTCCACCAGTGCAGCAAGTCCAGGATCCATAATCAAGCTCAAATCCATAAACCAGTCGTCTAGTAGGTATAAATGGTCAGCACCAGGACCCTGTGAAGTTGACCACTCCTCAGCAGGTTTGAAAAAAAAAAGAAAAAAGTGGCCATAGATGACCAGATCAGTAGGCCATATTGAACTGGCAGCCCTCCCCTTCCGTTCCCTTCCAAAAGAGAATCTCTTTTGAAAGGTACTAACGGCCTGCACCACGAGAAGGCAGGGTTGGACATTAGGTGCTAGACCTGGCCGGTTCTGTGCATCATCACTAGGGATTGGTACACAGCTCTCCTTCCAGTTTATGCCTAGCTACCATTTACAGGTTGAACTATAGTAGGGATCTTAAAACACAGGGCTATATCAATTAAATATATTAGAATAATTTAAAGTTCTCTATTGCAATAAACTTTTTAAGTGTATCCTTCAAACTAATTGCATGTTAAAAATTTTTAAGAGCAAACTCAGAAGCTTTTCGGATCAAGGACAGCACTCTGTCTTCAGTGAAGTGACACTATATGGTGACATCATGGTTGTTAAGAAAATCATTCCATGTCATGAAGAGCAATTCCAGTGTCTCAGGTGCAGGAGGGGACGGGTGAGGTCTTTACTTTGTCTTTTTAATTGTGTAATTAAATATAATGTGTACAATTTCACTATAAATCCCACAATTTTGATGTAGATTTGTTTTTAAAACCAATTCCACTTGTCTAAAGCTTTTGAGTGCACTTAGTTCATGGGGGTGCTGGTTTATTAATTAATTGATCAAAGGTCTTGCTGAGTGTTCAATTTAGGGTTAGTTTTACAACTTATGTGAAGGGGTTGTAATTGGCAGCTTTTGGTTTTTCAGATTGTGGTACCAGGCTTCAGGTTTATAAATCTTTGAGGTTTCTGCAAAGGTGGTTGCTAGTTTCTATTTATGACATCTATCACCTGTTGAATGGCTGATGATGAAGGCATGCTCTGCACTAGTTCTTTTTTTTTGGGTGGGTGGGTGGGGGGAGATATGAAGTTCCAGCATTGAGTTTACAGTTTGTTAATAAAAGTTTTTTCGCATTAGTTTTCTTTAGTGTCCCCATGATCTTTAACTGGTTCTGATAATTTTTAATTAGATGAAAATCACTATTCAGTTGAAGCTTGAGGAGTCAGCAGAGCCTGGTCATATGCACTGTTGTTAATTGCTGACACTTTGGTGGCTTCTGCTATTGCAGGTGTCCGAAGCTGCAGTAGCCCAGTGCTCTCATGAGGTGATGAGGAGGGGAGTTGGTGTAGAGTAAAACATCCTAGTTGTAAGTGAATCAGTTTCAGCATGGTGACAGTTTATTAATTAACTTACAGTTTATTAATTAACTCCAGAATTTTTTAGCAGCAGTAGCACAGGGAAAGATTGCAAACTTAAAAGTTCATTGCTTAGGTCTAGTAGATTTAAAAGTTTCTGAAGAAAAACATTTGTCATGATGCATTTTGTCATTTTTCGTTACAGCATCTTCAGGTGACTAAAGCGAGTTATTTAGTCATCTGAAGATGCCATAATGAAAAACAGCAAAATGCATTGTGACAAATGTTTTTTAAAACACGTTTAAATTTCTTCAAAAACTTTTAAACTCTAGTAGACCTAAGCAATAAGCTCTAAGTTCATAATCTTTCCCTGTGTTAGTTAACTTACATGGTTGCAAGATATGTAGTAACATATCTTGCAACCATGTAAGTTAACTAATGAACTGTCACCATGCATCTGCATCCATGCTGAAACTGACTCCCTTGCAACAAGAAAGTCTTACTTAACACCAGCTCCTCTCGTCATGCTGTGAAAGCACCGACCCACTGCAGCTTCAGACACCTATGGGAACAGAAACACTAAAGTGCTACAGTACATATGACCAGACTCTGCCAACCCAACAAACTTCAACTGAATAGTGATTTTCATGGAATTAAATATTATCAGAACCAGCTAAGATCACGGGGCAGTAAAGAAAACTAATGTGAACTAACTCTTTTATTAATGAACTGTAAATTCAATGCTGGAACTTCATATCAAAAAACAACCATTCAACAGGTGATATATGGCATAAATAGAAATCAGCAACCATCTTTGCGAAACTGCAAGGTATCACTCTGAAAAATGAAAAGCTCCCAGTCACAACCCCTTCACCTACATTGTAAAACTAACTGTAAATCGAACACTTAACAAGATCCCTGACCAATTAATTAACAAACCACAACCCCTGTGAACTAAGTGTTCAAAATGAACTAAGAACTCAAAAGCTTTGGACAAGTAGAGTTGGTTTTAAAAAACAAATTGACATCGAAATTGCAGATATTGTATTTAAGGGAACTATAGTTTCCAAGAGAATATGCTGTTTCCCCACCCATACAAATTGTCAGTTTCTAAAATAAAAAAAATCCTAAAAATTTATGAATTAAATTTGATTACAAAAAGATATTTGAATGTTTAGATGCCCTGTAGAGCTGAAAAAAAAAAGTGTTACACTGCTTTTGGTGATCCTATTTTGCACTATATCATTCTAATTGTTTTTTTCAGGTAATTTACCAAACTCAATTTTCACTGAGAGCATTCTTTTAACTGTTACCATTCAACTTTTTCTTAATCCTTCGAAATTGCCTTAAAAGAAACTGGTAAAATATATTTTTAAATGAAGGGTTGGGTTGTTTTCCTCTGAGCGGCACTTTTTTGCACATCATGGGCTAATTGGCCAGGTCACATGGACCCTGAAGGCTCAGAGAAGGTTGGGGGAGGGGACCCACTGGAATAGCTGTTGGGAGATAGATGGTATTCTCCCATCAAGGCCATCCAGTGTTCTTTAACATGCACAGGGTATGGCTATCCCGCACATTGGGCCACGTTTTAACGTCCCATCCGACGGATGACGACCTTTCCAAGCACATCAGTGGCATGGGCAGGGAACATCATGGGCAGGGCGGGGAACTTTGCGGAGATAAATCTCAACGCTGACCCTGCTAGGACTCGAACCTGGGAACTACAGATTACAAGCTGACTGAGCCACCCCCGCCCCTAAATGAAGGATACCTGCATCATTCATAAGAATGCATTTAACTAAGCATCGCAATTTTTACGAGATTTCCAGTTTTTAAATTGTTTTGCTGTTTGTAAAAATATATTTTGTTTCACAGCTGCTTGAAGAGGTATTTATTTTTTTTTTATTTTAAATATATATTGCAGTTTGTAAATAATGTTTTCTAAATTATATGAAACTGTGAAAAAGCAAACTAATCATAGGAAAGTAAAAGAAAGTTTTAGTTCTGAAATGATTTTAGTTTACTGCAAGATTGGATTAGCTTTGTGTCACCTGTAAGAAACCTATTTTTTTAAAAGTAGATTTTAGTTTATATATCTTATAATTAATTAAAATGGGTTTAAATTTAGATTTTTATACACTTTAGTTTTCTTCTATGGATGAAACTTTAGGAAAAGTTGTTCGCAAAATTTTTTTGTGTGAAGTATTTTGGTGATTCTGTGAATAAAGAATTTATGGAATTTTCCATATCAGGGTTTCCTAAAACTTCTCAGAGTGTTTCTGATCCAGAAAAGTTGTGTTTCATTATATAGAGTTGTTAATATATATTTAATGGTGTGTTCTGCCAAAAAACATGATATTTCCTTCAATTCTCATCAAGAACACCATATTTATGAGAGAAAAGAATGGGAAGTTGCCTTGTACATTTCTGAGCCATATTTTCAGCTATATCGTAGAAGAAAAAATTATGCACAAGTATAATTATATGTTTTAGGTAAATCTGTTTACATACTATTACGCAGCAAGCATGATGGGCTACTGATCTTAGGGATCTGGGTTTGGCCCTGTGTAAGGCATGGATATTTGTATGGTTTTTCTGCCTAGGTCCCACTTTCCTCACAAACCTACTATGACATATAAACTGAGAAGCTCCTGCCAGACCTCTGTAGCAAGCAGCTGCTTGAGGGGTATTTTTTTATCTTTTAAAATATTAATTGTCAAATTCTGTTCATTAGTTATTTCAGCTACAGTGCATTATAAGGTCCTCAGCTGCCATCTTTGACTTTTTGTCTGGGAAAACCTGTAATTATCCATCCACATGTTCCAATGCTTATGACTGATATATGCTCCTTAAAATAGTTGTCTCGAATGAGATTATTTGTTTTACATGCTTTTCTTAAATTGATTCTTTAGGGATGAGCATTATTAAGTTTACTTTTGATGATATTTATTATGGGGGCTTTTTTTTAAATGGGAAATGAAGTTTCATTGTTCAGCAATAAGCATTAATGAAATCTTTTAATGAGATTACTTATTTTTGGAGCTTTTCTTTAGTAAGGAGCAAGGATTTATTCCCTAGAGATGAGAGTTGTTAATAAAATATAATTTTGATGAGATTATTTATTTTTGGGGTTAAGTGTGGAATGAATTATCTTTCGCTGAGGTTATTTTTTAGTGCAAAAACATAATTTTCTTCTATATAGTATAAGTCTATATACTATAGTAGATAGATGCAAAATGGCATACATTTACCATTCCGACTTTTTTTCACCGCGGTGAAGCAAAAACAAGATGATGGCTGAAGGCCCTACACTGCACTTCTGCAATTATTTCAGAATGAGGTTCAAATCGAATGAAATTTCTCTTTTACTATATTATTTAAAAAATGTTATTAAATTAATATGCTTGATGTTTTTATGAAATAGTTCCTTTTTTTAAAAATTCAAAATTAAATGCTCGTTATCTTGGTAAATGACATGACCTATTCAGGATAAGATTTTAAATCTGCACTTTTTTCTCCTGGAAGCACCTCAGAATTTACCCAGCCACCAGAGTGAAATATGCTTTGCATAAGGTTAATGTTTGTAAGTTATATGGAGTTATACTACCCTGTCAGAGCGGACTTATGCATAAACTAAGCTACAACTTAGGGCACATGATAGAGGGGCTTCAAAGAAATGTATTTCAAGTTTTACAGCGTTACAAAATTTCTTTTTATATTTATTCTATTGTACAACCACTGTTCATCTTTGCTTACCAATGCTACAATAATGTTTTCACCACATCAATTTTCTTGTTTACTTTTCAATGTTCCCCTGAATTACCTATATATATTTTGACTGCTGAATTTTTGAGGCCTCTTAAATTTGAATAGCTTAGAGCCACAGAAAGTCAAAGTCCAGCCCTGCCCTCAGTCATACCAATTTTAATCAGACGAGCTATTGGATTTTGGTAAAGCTATTTATTATTTTGCAGTGTTTTAGAAAAGAAATGAATAAAAATTACATAATATATTCCTTCAGAGTAGCTGTAATTAATTGCTTTTGTAAAACTACACTTTTTGAGGATAAAGATTAATAATATGGGGATCAACAGCTGTTCTTGTATTTGATAAAGAAAAAAATATAGGTTTAGAATCGAAACTTAGGCGATATAATGAAATATAAAGGTCCTATAAACTAGTTACTGTACGAAAATAAATCGTTGCTACCAATTACGAAGCTACGGCAGGATTATTATTCAAAAATAATCTATTCAACTTACAGCAGCTCTAATACTACTCGCTTTTTAATACTAACAGCAACAAAAGAATTTCAGTATATTAAAATACTCTTACTCGGCATTTTAAAACCATTATATAAGATGAAAAAAATTTAGAAGTGTCATATATGTAGTTTACTTTACAATCTATAAACAAAATAGAAATCTACGTTTTACCTGTTAAGCCTTGACAAAGATTCGCGATTTACACTTAATGCGTCTATAGCCGCCATTGTATTTCCTTATATGTTTGTTTTCTTCTTTCATATCGGACTCCTTACTCTATTTTCAAGCCCACGCACTCCAGTTCTTGTGCAAAACTTCGACCATAGATGCGATAAGTGACTGCGAAAACAGATTGAAGACAGATTGTGTAGTTTATTGTATTTCACAGGAAAATAAGTATCCTTTAAAGATGTGTTTTGTAATGTAATCAATAATTAAGCCTGTGTCAAACTTACCATCTACAAGATGATTTCATGTAGTTTGCAATGACTTTTGCAACATGGAAAGTGTATGACTTGAGATTTCCTTTACAATAATTCGGCAAAAAAAGAGTAAGAGCTAATATTTGCTTTCACTAACGATATATTTCGCCAATTAGGCCATATTTAGCACACGGTAAATGTTTCATGTTGCCAGATGCAAAAAATTGCAGATTTCTTAGGCGCATGCGTGCATCCTTCGCGCTTAGTTTAAAATTTCGTTAAAGTGCAGGTAGAATTGGGTCGAATATATTGGGCTGAAATTTTTTTTATTTCAGTATAGGACCAAAAACTTCATGTAATGCAAGAAGATGACAGAACACTCTGAAGAATGGGAATTACTAAAAGAAAACATTCAGCCTATACAGAAAGGAAGAAAATTCAATGTTATGAAAGCTGCTCTTCAAGTGCATGCGGATCAGGAATTAGAACAACGACGAAAGTAAGCCTACTATACGTTAAAACAAGTTTTTGTGCTACTTTCAACCGGGAATAGTCACGTATATTTGAGTCATGTTAGTACGTGCGTTTATTTTTTTTAATACTTTACATCTCCTTACCCCCTGACATCTGTTCCAATTAAATGTCATTTCTAGCACGCTTGGCTACTGATCTAAGGGACCTGGGTTCGAGCCCCGGGTAAGGCATGGATGTATGTGTCGTTTTTCTTCTGAGGTCCTGCCATCCTCTCAGACCTTCTACTATGGCATATAAACTGACAGGCACCTGTCAGACCTCTGTGGCAAGCAGCTGCTTGATGGGGTATTTATTTTTTTTTATTTTATAAAATGGTTTGCTTTAATTTTTTTCATCCCTACTGTGTATATTCGCCATTTAACATTATATTGTATACATTATACTTCGGGGGGAAAAATCACAAGTATAATACTTTAACAAAAATGTTAAATGCTCAAATATTAGTGGGGCGGGGGTGGCTCAGTCAGTAGCGCGCCAGGCTCGTAATCTGTAGTTCCCAGGTTCGAGTCCCAGCTGGGTTAGCGTTGAGATTTATCTCTGCAAAAATTTCCCACCCTGCCCACGGTCAGTAGGGGACACCGATGGGTTTGGTCGGATAGTCGAGACACCGTTGGGTTTGGTCGTTTTGTCGGATAGGACGTTAAGCCGTGGCCCCGTGTGGGGGAGAGCCATAACCTGTGCACGTTAAAGAACACGCTGGATGGCCTTGACGGGAGGCTACCATCTGTCTCCCAACAGCTGTTCCAGTGGGTCCCCTTCCCCAACCTTCTCTGAGCCTTCGGGGTCCATGTGACCTGGCCATTTAGCCCATGGTGTGCAAAAAAGTGCCACTCAGAGGTAAAACAACCCAAACAATTCAAATATTAGTACCTACTTTTAAAAAAAATTTATGTGCATCTATGATACCTGATATTGCCTTTTCAACCATAATTTACCAAAAAAACATTGATAGTCAATAATTGTAGCTCACCTACAAAAGTATAGGATGCTATGGTAAAAAGAAAATACCAAATTATTGAAAAAAAAAATGAAATTGAATAAGCATAGTATAGTTTTTCTCACTGAACATGGGTTGAGGGTTGGCTCAGTTGTAGCACATTAGGTTTGTAATCAACAGTTCCCAGGTTCAAGTCCCAGCTATGTCTGCATTGAGATTTATCTTTGCTAACTACTGTTCTATCCTTACTCAGGGAATGCCACTGGTCTTGGAAAGCCATTGTCTGCCAGATGGGACTTTATGATGTACACCCGTGTGCAGAAGAGCCATATCCTGTGCACATTAAGGAACACACTGGATAATCTTGATGAGATATTTCTATCTAAAAACTATAATGGGTTTCCTTTCTCCCAATCTTTTCTGAACCCTTAGGACCTGGCCATTTAGTCTATTGTGTGTAAAAAAAAAAGTGCTACTCAAAGGTAAAAACAGTAGCAAACAATCCACTGAATCCGATTTTTTGACACTGGCACAGCAAGATGTGTTGTTCAAATAGCAAAATCTTTTTATAATTGTGTAGCAAGAACATTCAAGGCCAGTTAGATAAGTGGGCATGTGCAGATGCCAAAGAAGGAAATTTTTCTTAATCTAGAAATGGACATAGGTGAGGGAAAAGACCAAAATGCAGTCACTTCTGTGTTTATCATTCAGTGGGGGAAAATACACTGGTTTCCATAAATTAAGGAAAATCCCTATGTAAGTCAATGGGAAGCTAATGTCAAAGCTCTATAACTTATAAAGTGAGTTTTTTGTTTTGAAAAATGTGATTGCAGATAAAGATCTCGATCAATATCTTGATTTTCAATAATATTTGTTCAGTATTTTGAGTTATGGAAGTTTGAATATTTAGCGATAACAATGCCAGCCACAAAAATTGACTTCAGAAGTTAATTAAAACTTAGTAATAAATATTGTATCAAAGCGTTTAATAAAATAGTTTGTATTTTAGAACTTTGTGTAAAGAATTTCACTATTCTTCAGTTTTGTATAAGTTTTTTGACTGACATTACTGTGGTTAAATATTCAAACTTCCATTACTCATTAAATACTGAATGAATATTGTTGAAAATCGAGATATTGATTTATTTGACTGAGATCTTTATCTGCAATCACATTCTTCAAAACAAAAAACTTAGAAGTTATAGAGCTTTGACGTTAACTTCCCATTGACTTGACGTAGGGATTTTTCCTTAATTTATGGAAAGCCATTCTTGAACCTTGTGCAAGAGTTGTTTTTGTGGTCGGACATTTTTACGAAAATAAGGCAATGAATTAGATATCAAACCATTTTATTAATATTGCAAATGCAAAAACAAACCTCCAATATTATTTAATTTAATTTCGATGCACATAAGCTTCATTTATTTTAGTTTAAATATTTGGTGTAAAATTTTTATATATTCTTAGAAATGATATGTTAGAAAGTTAAATCACATTTATCTTTTTAATTTATTATAAAATATGATTGGTAGTTACTTTTGTTTTTGCAGCGGAGAATTGTAAAAGGCTACCACGAAATATGATTCACTATCATATTTTATGACATAAAAGACATTTTTCCTAAAAAAAAGAACCACCCTACATCTGATATAGGAAGTTGCAGGTCTTCCATAGGCTGTTGAATCACCCTGAATAACGACAGCCATAACCAATATTGCATAGCAATATTTTTTTGGCTTGAATATTCCATTCTGAAATGGATATGCATCTTTTATTCTTGTGCATCTTATGTCAAAATATGATACATATATATATAGTAAATGGTGAAATGACCCATGTGGGGACTTGAAGTCAAATCAGAATGGGATTTCGAAATGGCCAACTGTTCAGGTTATGTTGCTGAGGTTATGCCATTTTGTATCATGGTTCACTGTGACAGTGGATTCATGTATTCATCCACGTGTGTTGCCATTTATGTTCACTTAATCCTGTGTGTGGTTGATGATCATATTCGATTGCAATATGCGATTTGGTGATCATATTCAAGTGACATGTCACATACATAAGAGAGTGCTGCCATTTATGACAAAGCATATCAGATGAAATTTATCTTTTTGTAATAGCATTTTTGTTAAATCCTGCCCTCTAAATCATTGGTGCATAAACGTTTTTAGCAATGAACTTAATGGAAAAATATATTTGCTGTGGGTCAATACTTGGGAGTGGAGATGAAATAGAAAGAAAAAAGTGTAACTTTGTTTATTGTATTTTACTTGTCAAATGTATACATACAAAATCCTCATGCAGCCATGGGCTATCAAGGTGCAACCAGGCCATGTAATTTTGTTTTCCAAACATGTCTATCTTGAGCTACTGCTACTACAAGCTAATTCTACCAAGATCATGTTTGACATTGTATGCCCACTTCATCCTAGGTCTTCCCCTTTGAGTCCTTTAGGCACACTTCATAACCCTATTCACCAATCTGTAGCTATGCACATGAGCAACATTGCCAAACCAATGCAGTATTTCTTTGCAAAATATGCTATTCAAAGAAGGTTGCTGATTCATGACATTATCATTATTTAAAAATTAAACCACCCAGTGCCAAAGATACTGCATAAGCAACTGGAATCGAAGGCATTAAGTTTCCTATTACCTTGCTTACAAAGGGTCCAAGTTTCACTATCATAACTAACCCTAGAAAGGAACAAACTATTATACAGCCTTTTAGTCTTTAGCTATATACAACTATTTTCCCACACTCTCCATAGATCCTTAAATGTCTAAGCAGTAATAAGTATTCTCAGGAATAGGGGACAGGCTATGCCTAACTTTTCCTGGTTGGTGCAGAATTTAATCAGTAACCAAACTAAATAGTTTCGTAATTATGTTATGAAATAATTCATAACATAATCAGTAACCAAACTAAATAGAAAAGGAGGCAAAATGCACCCTTGTCTAACTCCACTAGCAATGCTAAATCAATCACTACAAGCCTTACCAACTCTCATGCATGATTGAATGTTATTACAGAGAGCTTTCATTATGCTAACATCTGATGTATGCCATACAGCTAACAATCAACCACAAATTATGATGATCAACAGATTCAAAAGCCTTTGTGAAATCTACAAAGATAGTAACTCTAAACATCTGAAAATCTAAATATTTCTCTAAGTGGAAATATTTGATCTATACACCCCCTACCACGTCTGAATTCACACTGTTCATCACACAGTTATCCATCAACCAAATTCTTAATTTTATTAAGCACAATAATGCAAAGAACTTTACCTGGAACAGAAAATTTACCAATTCCCCTCTAATTATCACAAGAACTATGATCACCTTTTTAAAAATAGCAATAATAATAGCTGTAGTAAAATTCTTAGGAACAACACCTTTATCTTAAAAGATATTCAAAATTCAGTCAACCATGTGGTAACAGAAACATTCCCAGCTCTAAACATTTCATAGTAATTTCATATACTTCTGTAGATTTATGTAGTTTAAATTTAGAAATTGCTAAAATAACTTCAGACTGCAATATAGGGCCAGCATTAAGGCCAGTTATGCATCTATCATCATTAAAAAAATGGGAGTTGAACTAACCACATTGTTTAGAACAGTGATGGAGAACCTTTTCAAACCTTAGTGCCAAATATTTTGGTGATCATATTCAAGTGACATGCCACATACATAAATGATCACTGTTATCAAAAAGATGCAAAGTTGTCAGTTACTTTAAAAACAGTGTCAAGCACAATGATACCAATGACTGCATTAAGTTTGTTGTTCAATTAACTGTATAATTTTGTCGATTTTCATTCTTAATAATTTTGTTTAATATTTGGACAATGTAAAATGACAGTTTAGGTGTCAACACAAAATTAGCAGGTGTATCATCTTTGACATGTATGCCATAGGTTCGCATCACTGGTTTAGAACATCGCTGAAAAACTCAGCCCATCAAACCATGATAGAATCCTCACCTTAAATAACCTTACCTTACTTAAATAACCTTATCCTCCTATCCTTGTATGCCTGTCCATTTCTTCCCACACACAATATTAAATATCTGGTACAACTCTCTGCTGTTACGCTATCTAGCTGCTTCCTCTACTTTGTCAGCCAAGCTATCAAGCCAAAAATTCTTATCAATTGTTAACTGATTCTTTACATGTCTATTAAGCTTTTTGTAACACTTTTTGTTAGGACCAGTAGAGTGTTGATTAAGGATATTGCTGCAGTTCTTTCTTTCAAAAATGAGCTCCAGTAAATGGTTTTTGGAAAACATTTCACTGACATTTGGGACTTGAACCTGCATCTCCCTGTAAAAAGTCAACAGGTATATCTCTGTGATTGTTATTTAATGAGCTCCAGTGCCTTATAACTCAAATAATTTTACCTCCTCTGCACTTTTTACCCAAAAGTGTACTGTTAGTTTCAAGAAATGCCTGTTTAAAACTATCCCATTCTTTCTCAACTTCAGCAGTAAGCAAACCATGACTGTCATAATGATAAGCAACCTATCATGGTAAGCTTTAGCTATAACTGGGTCTTTCAGAGCTTCAATGTTAAAAGTAATGTTTTTAATCTTAGTGCAATAATTCTTAGGTAGACACATTTAACAAGGTAAAGGTTGGATCCAATTTCAGCTCCTCTATATTACCTGGTTTTCCTAACATAATTAGTGCATTTGCTGTTAATATATAATTGATTATATTTCTGTGCAACCCATCAGGTGAAACCATTCTATATTTATAAATGACCTGATGTTTGTAGTACTTTACATGGTTAGTTATTTTCAAACCATTAAGTTTACTTACCTGTAGGAGATGTTATTGCAACTATGGATAGGACTATAACCCCTACCCAAATTTTAGTCATTACTAACTTTAACATTGAAGTCACCTAGCACAACAGAAAGATATCCTTTCATGACAGAATTCAAAACATCCCATCGTTGTCTGTAAGCCTTACCATTCTTGTCCTCATCAGAGTCTTCTGTGAGGGTATAACAATAGATAACATTCAAATCTTTAATCTTAGTTTTAAATTTAGCTGTAAGAAATCTTTCATTAATGCTGTTATATCCTAGAAGAACATCACTGGCATGTCTGCTGAGAAACAGACTACACCTAGGAGATGCTTTCCATCTCCCCTCCCTGAAAAGAAAAATTTAAAATCATTTTTATTTATCTGACTGTTACCTGTCCATCTTTCCTCTTTCATACCCAGAACATCTAGATCATCTGTGTCCAGCCTTTTGACTTCCCTGGGGCACATTGAGTGAAGATGAATTGTTTTGGGCCGCACATAAAATATATAATGTAGTTAATGTATATGAATAATAAAACATCATTTATTTTCTTATGTTTTATATTATAAAATTAAAAAAGGGCAACATGAAACTAGTGGGATATCAAAAACTTGCTGAAAATCACATAATCATGTTGAAAGCTTATGTGGTAAACATGTAAACTTTACGATTTTGTGGGCCGCATTACTAGCTGTCCAGGGCCGTGGGTTGAACACGCCTGATCTAGATTATAACATTGGATTTCCTGTGTGAGAACATCAAGAGACTAATTTCTATGCAACGTTTTCACAAAAAATTTTGTGTACTTGTGGAAAGAAAATGATTAGTAGGATTTTTAAGGAAATTAGGTTTATTGAGAGAGCCAACAATATTAAAATAGCCCCTAATCACAGGCATAGGGCAAAGATCTGTTTCCCCACTGCTAAAGGTTTAAGCCACCAATGCTGGTTGGAACTTCAGGCAGCACCTTTACAAGTGGACTTTTTCTAGAAACTGATCTGCCTGAGACACATTATTTCAGGGTGGGTTGGTGATGCCCACAGAACTAAGGGTTAGATACTTGCAGTAGCCTATGATCAGGATTATCTACCAGCTGATACGAGGTAAACTCTGCATCTGTTCACTTAGGGCTGGCAATCTATAGCCAAATAGAAAACAGTAGATTTTTCCTAACAGAGTCCTTCCAATGCAACAAGTACAGGATCTGTAATCAAGCTCAAACCTTAAGTCAATCCAGTGGGTTTAAATGATCAACCCAGGACCATGTGAAGTTGACCACTCCAGAACAGGACAGAAAAAAAGAAAATGTGGCCATAGATGACCACATCAGGAGCCACACTGTTCTGGCAGACCTCATCTTCCAGAAGAGAATATCTATTTTGAAAGGTACTAATGACCTGTTTCATGAGAAGGCAGGGTCAAACTTTTAGGTCAGGGATTCTCAACATAGGGTACACGGCAAAATTTTTTGGGGTACGCTGTGAGAGCTCAAAAGTCGCTAGATTTAGTAACAAAGTTGCTAAGTTGGCCACACTGCTGTGCAAAAATGTCATTTTTTGTGTTTAGTGATATATGTAATTTATGAATATAAAATTTAATGTGTATATACAGTCATATTAGAATAATATGACCACCTACCTAATAATGGGAATAACTACTCTTGGCCCAGATGACAGCGGCGAGCCATCATGGCATGGACGCAATGAGGCCCTGGAAAGTTGCCAGAGGCACACCGTGCCCATTTGGACTCCAGCAGAGCATGGAGGTTCTGGAGATGATGTGGTTGTGGGTCTGCACTCCGAACCTGTCGATCCAAATGGTCCCACAAGTGCTCTATGGGATTGAGGTAGGGCAATTTCATCGGCCAAGGGAGAACAGAGACATTGCTGCCGTGTTCCTGGAACCAGTCACACACCACCATAGGGTGCATTGTCCTGTTTGTAGACACCATCACCACCAGGGAAAACATCCAACATGAAGGGATGCATATGGTCAGTGAGGATGGACAAGTAGCCATTGGTGTTCAGGGACCCATCCAGTGGTACCAGTGGTCCCAGGTCATACCAGGAAAACATCCCCCAGAAATGCACACTGCCACCACCAGCCAGTACTTGACCGACAAGCGTGCCCGGGTGTTGGTTCTTGTGTGTCTGATGCCATATTCGCCACCATCCATCATTTCTGTGGAGTAGAAATCTTGATTCGACAGAGAAGGCAACCCTTTTCCACTGTCCTATGCAAACTGCAGGCGTCGTTGCTGATGGACCTTGGTTAACATGGGTACCTTTACACAGCAGTGACTCCGGAGACCCGTGTATAACAGGGTTCGTTCTACTGTTATCGGGGACATGTACCAGGGTGCCCCAGCATTCATTTGAGTGGTCAATTGCTGCACTGTTGCTCATCGATTGCCCTTTACCAATTGACGGAGACAACGTTCTCCTCTGGGGTCGATGACCTTTGGGGCTACACAGTTATGACATCTGGAGGTACTCGGTGTGCCAGCGGTCCATTCTTGGTACACCCTTACTACAGCACCTTGTGAACAGCCCACGAAGTTTACTGTTTCCGAGATGCTTCCACCCTTGGCGCGTTAGCTGATGATCATTCCTCTTTGAACGCCTATCAAATCAATACCTCTGCCCATTGTGCTAACGTTACGCACTGTGGATAATTTGTCCTTGTGGTCATGTGCACTCTGTTCCTTGTCATGTGCACTCTGTGACATGCCTGGGTGGGTACACTGTGATTCTGTGGGTGGTCATATTATTCTGATATGATTGTATGTGTTTTATTCCCATTATTATACCATAACTATAGTTTTATCTATCTATACAAGAGGTACTGGTGTACCCCATGTATAGATAGATAAAACTATATAACACATTTCCGTACACATTTCCAGGGGAATGTAAGAATCCCTAAGAAGATACATACACGTTTCCAGGGGGTACTTGAATCATAAAAGGTCGAGAACCACTGCTTTAAGTGATAGGCCTGGTCAGTTTTGTGCATCATTACAGGTGATTGGTACACAACTCTCCTTCCAGTGTATGCCTAGTTATTGTTTACAGACCATAATAGGGTAAAATAATAAAAAAGCATTAAATACTAAGTAAAAGTTTATTTTCACCTTCAAAGTGAAGTTGGTTTGTTGAAGCAGTATGGGAAGAACAGGACTGGATCCCAGAAATGAGCTGCTGAGCATTCCATTTTAATATCATTATAGCTAGTTGTATAATTTTATTCAAATTTTCATCATATTAAAACATCATATACAAACAATTTAAACAATACACACACATATATGTGTTATCCAGTTTCTGCATAGTCCAGAGTTTGTGCATGTCTGTTTTAAATAAATCGCCCTAACACTAACCTTAAATGAGGCCTGGTCAAAAATGGCCCATCACCTCATTTTGTGCGGCTCTCAAGCTACTGATGACAAATAAATTTGTAAAAAAGAAAAAAAAAAATGAAATCAAAATTTGTCAAAACTAATTCTCATTAAAATAATTATTTTCAATAAAATTATATTATTAATGTTTCAGTTTAGTTTTTTTGCATTAGTTTTACCAGTTATTAATTATATGAAATTTCTTTGGCAGTCCATCTTTCCATTTCAGTTTTTATATGTGGCCTTTCAGGTAAAACATTTGCTCATGCTTGCTCTAACATGACCTAAACTTTCTCCTGTGATTTCATGCAATTAGTCCAACATTTCCACACTGGAATAAAACTCAGGTTTAATGCTTGATAATCCTGAATTGGAGGTACTTGATCCTGGGATGAACAGTGTTATTCAGTTAAGGACAGGAAATTAGACACTGAACCTGAATGTTGACAGTAAGACCTACACAAATTTAGCTCTTTCAGTTAAGAACACCAGATCATAGGGAGATCTGAGATGGTTGAAAGACAAGAAAATTTTGGTATTATGATTTTCTTGTTAAAAGTATCCTAAAGGTAAAACTTAAAAAATGTGTGAAATATAGAGAAATTAACTTTAATACTGGAGGCTCTGAAAGACCCAAAAATAGCCAAAACGGACCAAAGTTAATGTTGCAATCTTTCACACAGCTGAAACTTGTCCGCCCTGCCCACGGTCAATAGGGGACACCGATGGGCTTGGAAAGGCCGCCGTCCGTCGGATGGGACGTTAAGCCGTGGCCCCGTGTGCGGGAGAGCCATACCCTGTGCACGTTAAAGAACACGCTGGATGGCCTTGACGGGAGGCTACCATCTGTCTCCCAACAGCTGTTCCAGTGGGTCCCCTCCCCCAACCTTCTCTGAGCCTTCGGGGTCCATGTGACCTGGCCATTTAGCCCATGGTGTGCAAAAAAGTGCCGCTCAGAGGTAAAACAAACCAAACCAAAGCTGAAACTTGTTTTCCCTGCTCCATCTGTAATGATCATTCATTTTACCAGGCTGTTCGTAAAACCAACTTTTTCATTCTGAAAAAAAAAAAAAAGGTTAAGGGTGGATAAACTTTTGTAAATCTTAAAAATCAGGCATATGAATTTTAGGTGACCATTGTTATACAAATAGTCATGATATGTTGAGATTCTCTAGTTGCCAGCAAGAGTCATCTGGGAGACTTAGCTTCTTATATTTTGCATCCTTGGTGTAGCAAACAAATTTATTCAAGCAGTATGACAATGCAAATTATTTCTGATGGAAAGGAAAGGGATCAAGTTATGTTTACTCCTATTAGCGTGCAAGACCACAGAACTTCTGTTTGCTAGCTTTGTAGATTTCAAGAAGAAATTTGATTCTATTGATTGATACGATTTGTGGTTGATCATGAGATATGAAATAACTAAATGGTTAACATAATGATAATTCCCAATGAGAGTTGGTAAAGCTTGAGGTGATTGGTTTAGCTTTATAATGAGTTAGGCAAGATTGCATTTTGTCACCTTTTCTCTTTAGTTTGATGATGTATTATTAGGAAAGTTTTCCAAAAGAGTCACTTGGATCTTAGATGGTTGATTTTTAAAGTATTTGAGATTATGCTGATGATTTGGCCATATTGACAAATGTCTTCTGGGTGTCATATTCCAGAGGGCATAAAAAATCATTAGTGTTATATTTATTATTCAAATCTACATGTTTATTTTAAAAGCAATTTTTGCTGCAGGAAATAAAATTTCTCTCATTGGTTCTCAATTGTTATTGTCATATGGATATATTTAAAAAAAAAATAGTTGGATAAAATCATTAAAAAAAAGAAAAAAACCCAGAATGCAAAGATCAGCAACTACTAAACATTGACCCATTTTCAGTGCCATGTTTTGTAATTGCTCTCCATATTTGAAGTCACACTCTGCCATTACTGCTTGTTAATATATGTATTTCTCCCTTATATTGAATGGCAAGTCACTCGAATGGAAACATTCAGAATGTATAGTAGAGTGAATCGTTATCATTGACAAGGGATCAACTTGAACTCATCATGGGTTCAGCTTGGCATGTTCTCAGCGTAAAATGTTTAAGAAGCCTCAATTTAATGCATTTTCAAATGGTAGTACATTAAACTAATGAAATCTTGTTTTATTTTATTGAAATTAGTTTTAAAATTGTCATTAATAAAATATTAACATTTTAAAATTGTTGAAATAATAAATAAAACTTATGTTATAGGATTTTTGAACAAGAGCTGCGAACATACTCAGGTGATGACCCATTAAGTGTTTGGTACAGGTAAGTCCGTATTGAATATTTTCTATCCTCCATTTATGAAAATAAAGTCACCATTGTGACATAGTTTGTAAAGAATCCACATAATCTATGCTTCAAATTATAAGATTAATAATTTATGTCAAATTAGCTTAAATATAGCCATTCCATGTTATATCAACCAAAATTTCGAAAAATGCCCCGCTCCCATGATTTTTTCATAAAATATAATAAAATTTCATAAAATAATATAAGATATGCTGTTGCCTAAAATTTTTTGTAACAAATTATGACAGTCGTTTATGGGGAGAAATATATAGATTGTGATTGACAGTTTTTCAATTTTTTCTGTTATAGATAAGAACATCAAACTTGCCATTCTTGTGTAATTTTATATTGTGAATTCAATAAAAAATATGATTAAGTAATTTATGTTTCCTACAGATAAAAAAATTAAAACTTAAATATGTTGTACATAATATTCTGCATAATGTTTGCACCAAATTTGAAAAATGGTATTTTTGTGGATTTTATGAGAAAAAAAAATTAACTCTTACCTATGTTATCAGTAAACATATGCCTCAAGGGACTGCACTCTTTATACATCATTTCTGCTGATGTGCTTTGCCATTTGTAGTCAATTGACCTTGCAACTTGAGCTGCTACACTATCTGATCAAAAGTATTTGGACACCCCTTCTGAGTAGTGGATTTGTCCATATATGCCACAGCCATGGCCCAAACAGGTATAAAAGGGACACACATTGCCTGGCAAACCTCACACACTCATGAACAGGAGAATGGACTCTTCTCTGGAGTGATCCTGCAAGCAACTTTTAGTTCAGCAGAGCTCAGTGACTTTCACAGTCACTGAGCTCTGCTGAACTGATTATGTGGCACGGTCACAGAATGCCACCTAATCAACAAGTCAGTTCAGGACATTTTGGCCGTGCTGCAGCTGCCCTGATCAACTATAAGTGATGTTATTGTGAAGTGGAAATGCCTAGGAGCAACAACAGCGCAATCATGACTAGGTAGGCCATGTAAAATGACAGAGTGGGACCGCCTAGTGCTGAAGTGAGTGGTGTGACAAAATTTCCTGTCCTTGGTTGCAATTTTCACCATTGAGTCCAAAATGTCTCTGGAAGCAACACCAACACTATAATAGTTTGTCATGAGCTGCAGGAAATGGACTTCCATGGCCGAACAGCTGCACACAAACCTAAAATTAACAAGATCAATGCCAAATGTCAGTTGGAGTGTGTAAAACACAGTGCCAGTTGACTCTTGAGCAGTGGAACCGTGTTCTATGGAGCAATGAATCATGCTTCGCTGTCTGGCAGTCTAATGGATGAGTTTGGATGTGGAGGATGCCAGGTGAACACTATCTGCCTGACTGTGTTGTGCCAACTGTGAAATTTGGTGGAGGAAGCATGCTTCAAGGCTGTTTTTCATGGTTCGGGCTGGGCCCCCCACATTCCAGTGAATGGGACTCTGAATGCTGTAGCCTATAATGACATTCTTGACAATTCTGTATTCCCAACTTTATTGTAACAGTTTGGTGAAGATCCTTTCCAGGAATGGTTTGATGAGATGGGTGTGGAAGAATTTGATTGGCCTGCAGAGAACCCTGATCTCAACCCCATGGAACACCTTTGGGATGAATTGGAATGTCGACTGTGAGCCAGGCTGAACTGCCTGACATCAGTGACCAAGCCTCACTAATGCTCTTGTGGCAGAATGGCTGTCAATTCCTGCAGCAATGTACCAAAATCTAGTGGAAAGCCTTCCCTGCAGAATGGAGGTTGTGATAGCAGCAAAGGTGGACCAACACAATATTAATTATTTTCCTGTTACTGGGAGATTGTGGATGAGCCAGTGTTCAGATACTTTTGATCATATAATGTATGATGCCATTGTCAACACTATCAGATGGTAAAAGTTACTGCTGATGAGCAAACGAAAAACCTAATCCTTAAGTAATCAATTTATAAACATCATTAGAAATGTAGAGTAAGAACAAAAGCAAAACTATAGTTAAATAATCTGTAACATGATTTATTGCATAACTGACAAAACTAAAAGCATGGTTATACTTTTGCTATAACTGTACTTCAATAAAAAATATTAACAAAAATATAAGTAATTGTTTACAAACTTTTTTAGGCATATAACAAGAAAATGATGTCAGGTTTTTTTTCATTTTTTTCACGAGTTTCTTCCATAAATGACATAATTCCAAGGTTAATAAATAAATAATAAAAATAAATAATCCATCAGGTGGGTTGTAAAGTTGTGGCCTCGTTTGCCAGAGAGCCATAATGTGCACATTAAATAAAAAATGCTGGATGACCTTGAGGGGAGGCTATCATCTGTCTCCTAACAGCTGTCCAGTGGGTCCCCTCCACAACCTCTGAACCCTCAAGAGTCCTTGTGACCTGGCTATTGCAAAAAAAGTGCCACTCAGAGGTAAAACAATTGAACACAACCCACAGGCCCAATCTAGAAAGCAATGAGGGTGGGGGACAAAATACTGGAATTACATTGCAGTATAACATTTTACCCCTCTGTTCTAGAAGTTTCAAGAAGAGCCATGCCCTCTGCATGTTCAAGAATATATTGGATGGCTTTGGCAGGAGGCTTTCAGCTGTCTCCTCTTCAGTGTGTTCTTTTCCCCCAATCTTCTCAGAGTTCTTGTGGTCCTTGTTAACTAGTCATTTAACTGATTGTGTGCAAAAAACTGCCACTCAGAGGTAAAACAACCCAGCCACAACCTGCAATTATTTCTTTCAAGACTTTGTTCTGACTGGCAAGAATGTTAAGTGTAGATGAGTGCAAGGTTGTCCAAGAGTAATAGTAGTGGAGGATGACTGCTATCTTGTGGCAACAGCCTGATGTCAAGGGCTATGCCAACTAGGCAACTCTCTGTGGAGCTTTCTGCACCCTTTGGGAGGACAGTTTCAATGCAAATTTTTACAGAAGCTTCACTAGGGAGGACTATGCCAGGGGGCCAATGGTTTGTATTTTCCTCAATCCCTCCCATTGGAGAGCTCAATTGGAATGGTGCAGACATCATAGCTTGACCCCAGACCAATGCATATATGTATACTTTACCAATAAATCATGATTAAGTCTTTAGATAGATTTTTGATATGTTTTGATCTGGAGAAAACAAGGAACTAATTACCAACCTTCTAATATCAGAGAATGGTGGTTTGATGGTCTGGGGTGGCATTACTTGAACTCTATGAAATGTTTACAGGGTGATTCAAAACTCTTGGGCCAAACTTTAAGGGGTGATAGAACACACCTAAACAAAAACACTTTTTGTCCTACAGTGCATGGTCGGAACTCAAGCGGTGAAGCGCTAGAGGGCACTTTCCAGTGAACACTTATAAGCGCTGGTTTTTGCACTCATTGTCATTTCTACCATGGATTGCTTCATGAATCAGGAGATGGCAGACATGCATTTCACATACGGAGCTGCGGATGGGAATGCGAGGGAAGCCCAAAGACTACTGGGAATGCTTTCCGACCAGATGTGTGCCTGATCGTAAAACCTTTCAGCGATTGCACCAGTATCTGTGCGAAACGAGCTCCTTTGTCAGCGGCTTGCAGGATACAGGGCATGCACGGAGTGTGAGGACGCCACGTGTTGCAGAGGAAATTCTACGTAGGTTGGAGATTGCCCCGAATGTAGCGCACGAGCAATTTCCCATGCTGTAAATGTGCCCCAATAGACGGTGTGGCAAGTTCTACGAGACGAACGATTACACCCCTACGATGCACAGAGGGTGCATGCCTTGACACCTGCAGATTATCGGCCTCGTGTAGATTTTGCACAGTGGTTCCTGCAGCAGACTGCAGTGCAACCTGACTTTGATGCACATGTCTTATTCATTGACGAATGCACCTTTACACGTGAGGGCATTTTTAATACCCACAATTCACATGTGTGGGCCACCAGTAATCCACATGCCATACTCCCACATTCATACCAGCGGCGTTTCTCCATAAATGTTTGGGCTGGAATCCTCCATGACCATTTGATTGGCCCATACCTTCTGCCAGCCCGACTGAAAGGGAGAACAACGTACCTCTTATTTTTACAAGAAGTCTTTTCAGAATTATTGAACCCTGTTCCAGCAAATATTCAAACACGTATGTGGTTCCAACACAACGGAGCACCACCCCATTTCAGCGTGGATGTGCGGAATGCCTTGGATGCAACATTTCCAGGACGACGGATTGGTCAGGGTGGTCCCATCGCTTGGCTGCCATGATTGCCCGATCTCTCATGTCTGGACTTTTTCCTATGGGGTCATATGAAAAGCCTCATCTACGATAGCCCCATCGATTCCAATGAGGACCTTGTTGCCATGATTTCTATTGCCGCTGCCGCTGTACGAGAAATGCGTGGTGTTTTTGCCCATGTATGCCGATCACTACATCAAAGGTGTGAAGCCTGCATTAATGTTGGCGGTCGCTCTTTTGAATAGTTTCTGTAATTTGTTCAATAAAATTCTGTACTTTCTGTTCTGTAATTTCTGCAATTGTTTCAAACCTCTTCTGTCATTCTTGTGTTTCTTCATTTCCTGACACAGTAACTACTAACCCCCTAGCGCTTCACCACTTGAGTTCCGACCATGCATTGTATGATGAAAAGTGCTGGTTTAGGTGTATTATATTACCCCTTAAAGTTTGGCCCAAAAGTTTTGAATCGCCCTGTATAGTAAATCTCATTCCCCATTTTGTGAGCTTTCATTTGACTTGGAAATTTCATAGGATGTAACATATTCTGTCTACAACTATTTTGGGGGAGAAGGGGGCAGAAAGGGGAAAATGACTTAATTTGAGGTAGCTGATGATACTATAAAAAAATACCCCCTCAAGCAGCTGCTTGCCATAGAGGTCTGACAGGAGCCTGTCAGTTTATATGCCACAGTAGAAGATCTGAGAGGATGGCAGGACCTCAGCAGAAAAACGACACAAACAGCCATGCCTTACCCGGGGCTCGAACCCAGGTCCCATAGATCAGTAGCCAAGCGCGCTAACCACTCCACTTCAAAAATCAAAAACTTCTTATAGAGGTATATCACAATATGCTCATAATCATTTATGAAATTTAAATTTTTGGGTTTGGGCTTCTTTTAAAGGGGCTATAAAGTTTTGTTGACCAAACCTTTATGTTATTCTGTTATGATGAGAGGAAGCTGTTTACCGAATTTAGTGGTCTTAGTTCTCACCATTTAAGAAGAGTTCCCTGTTTTTGGGAGAGGGGGGCTACATTGCTTTAAGCTATGATAAGAGGAAACTATATATTTAATGTTTAATCCAGTGGTTCTAACTTTTGCCATTAAAAATAACTTTGGATGGGGACATTTTTGGTGAGGAAGAAAGTTTGGGTGGCCAATTAAGCATGAATGAATCTTAAATCTTTTGCACGTGGGCCCTTCAGATACCTTAATCCCACTGTTACTTTCACGATGCATGAATGAAATGTTGAATATTGTTCATTTATATGCTTTGGTGCCTTTTTGGTAACGTGAAAATGTGTTACATGAAAAATGTTTGGTTGTGCACCTTTTTTTTTCATACTCTATGAAATTCATTTTCAGCAGTAGGCAACCTTGAACAGAATTTTATAGCGATATCTTTTGATGACCAATTATACGTATATTTTTAAGGAATGTATGAACTTGGGGGCCAGAACTTTTATCTATCAAATTTGAGTATTTTTATTTCAGTAGGTTAGTATTATGGTGATCAATTTTTTAATTGCAAGGTTTTTTTTAGTGTTGATTAGTTAATATCTTTTCTATACTATGATGTATATTGTTATGACAGATGAATGTGCTGCAGTAAGTTTATGATAAACATGACATGAACACTCATGTATGCTTCTGCGAGAGAGTTATGTAACAAATGAATTGGAACATAGAACCGATCCGAAATTTAAGAATGATAGAATTGTAATGTTGCAGTTGTGGATATGTGAAAGAGGACTCAGTCTCAGTAAATACATGATAAGTGAAAATAAAGAAGAAATATTTTTATATGTTGAGTGCAAAGGAGGTTGATTAGTTTTATTAGTATAAAATCTAATGAATTAACACAGATAAATAGAATGATTTGTGGTTGAAGTGAGGATAAAAAAAAGACATTTACTATAAAAATTAAGAGGTAAATGTGATCAATTCAGTGACAGAGCTAGTTTTAACTGTTCTGTAGGAAAAGATTATTATTTTATATACCATAGTATTTAGTTTGTTTATAAGTAATTTCATCCATGCTTTTGTAATAAATTGTTGCATTGTTTTGTAATTTGTATTGTAAAATATACTTACTTAAACCCATGCTCAGTACTCATCCATTTAAATTTATAACAGTATTTTAAGTACTTCTGTTTAAAGCATATGTTTTGAATTTATATATTTGTATTTTCTTATATATCTAGCTACATTCAATGGGTAGAACAAAATTTCCCTAAAGGTGGCAGAGAAGGTAATATTGGACAGTTAATTCACCAGTGCCTTACTGTTTTAAAAGATGGAAGAAAATATTGCAATGATAAGCGCTTTGTAGAAATTTGGTTGAAATATGTAAGTATTTTAAATTGTATTTAGTGTGTTTAAATGTTGCTGAAAAAATTATTCAAAGTTTTGAGAGGAAATGTACTAAAGTCAGTCATCTATAAACTTCTATTTTCAAGTCATATTATCCTGGCTCAACATAACTATCATATAATTGCAATGAGCTATTACTATCCTTAAATTAATTGTATGAAAGTTTATTATGATTATGAAATTGTAGTGGAAGAATACAGTATGCAGTATGATAATATATTTGTGGAAAAATTACATATTTCTTGCTTTTGTAATCAGATGTGTTGTAGAAACAAATGTATTGGACCAGAAATATAAGGGATTCTTTTAATAGCATGCATAGCCCATAACCTGATATATCAGTTTGATCTCCCATTGTACCTGCATAAATATTTTCTCTACTAACCTCTGTGCTCAAGTGAAAGAGCAGACATGATGGATTTGATCTTCAGATGGGACATTAAACTGTCTTTGTGTACAAGAGAGTTGTACTTTATGCATATTATGTAACACAGTGGGTGGTCTTGGTGGGAGGCTTCGATTTGTTTCCTAACAGTTGTCCAGTTATCTCCTCTTCATACTCAGCTCTTAGTCATGATCTCTGAGCATATCATTATATGCATAAAAGTGCCAGAGGAAAGTAACTCAAATCAGAAAAGTTGTGCACACTTTTCTGGTTGTGCTGCCCTTTAACACTGATATTTATATATATGCTCCTCAATAATTCCTCCATTGTTACCACATATATCTGCCCTGAAGTGTCAGTAATTGTCAGTAAATTAGTCTGAATATTAATGGGAATTAATTTTAAAGTCATTTTAAGTCTACTTGCAAAATTTGGAAACTTTAGTGAAATGTTGAAAATATGCATTTTGTATTTCTATTTCTTTCAAACTTTAACTCTTTTGTACCTCTTCAGAGAATCTGTCCTTTGACCCACAGTTGCTCCTTAGATATTGCTGTTTGAATAATGAGTATTCATAATTTTGTATGTGCATTAATTTGAGCTAACAAAAGTAGTACATGAAGAATGCTGATTTACTGACTTCACATCTTTTAAAAATATATTTAGGGACCTAGAATATTAAAGTTAAAATGTTATATTAAAATATGTTATGAAAAATATACTATTCAAAATATTAAGTTTAGTATATTTTAAAATATAGTACTTTTTAAATTATTTCTATATCACTGTAATTGTTGGAAAAGCTGAGACAATTAGATGGAATTATTATCTAGGAATTTACCTTGGTTTTTTCTTCCAATGATATCCGATGGGTAGATGAGTCTATTGTCCTGAGGTGGGTAATTCAGTCCAGATATGAGTTCCCATATGTGCTTGGTTTTTTTGTCGTACCTTGTGGGAATGCTGGTACTGAGATGATATCAGTTTGATGCACATGTTAACTGATGTATTTTTAGATTTCCAGCTTATGTCCCAACTTTTCTGGAAATGCAAATGCTTATATTTTATACATAATTGTACGCATTTTTCATTATTGCTGCAATGCATCAATAATGACTTTATTAAATAAAAAATAAGGACTTCATAAGCTTATTTCTGGGATCCGGTCCAGTCTTTGATATATCAATATACCTTTTGGCCCACAGCAAACATAATTTGTTTTTCTATCTGGCCCAATATACCAAAAGGTTTGTGCACTTCTGTACTAAACTATCTTTTCACCATCTTGTTTACTGCTTTGTTTTTAAAATCGTAGTGTAATGCAGAAAAATATTGAAATTTAACTAATTTTTGGGTTAATATTGATTAATTCTACAAAGCAATATATTTAATTTCCTTTGCATCAAGTACATTCATCTTAATTTTTACTTCCATGCAATTGCAACTGAAATATGAAACTTTTTCATGTACCAGTTTTTCATTAGAGACTACCAGTAGGACACTCACAGTATGTCTGCACAATTATGTGATACCTTGACATAAGCTGTCAACTACTAACACTGTTTTTCAATTTGGCTCATTTTACTTGTATTCTCTGCTATTTCTTCACAACTGACTGTTGCTGAAATTTAATAATTCTGTGACAATTTTCTTCATTGAACCACTTGTTGCAGTAATCTTATGCAATCACTCGACACTGGAGCATTTTGCTTCAAGACATCCATCCCTTATTAGAAACCCTGCTATGCTGTATCCTATTGGAGCAACTTTAATGCATCATCTAGAATGATTAATAATTAACAAGGTCTTTTCTAAATTACATTATGATCTCTGAAGTGAAACTGTTGCAGTTTATGTCTTTGAAGACAGGCAGGTAGGAAACATAATGAATAATTTTTCTGGAAGTGATTAGTTGCTGGGTTATACGCCATTCAAACTATTAATCACTCTTTTCTTGTTTGAGGGCTAGTTTGATATTTCTCTGCCTATACATTAATTCCCTGAGAAAGAACATGCATCTAGTGATATACAGTAGTTCTTTGCTGCTTACAGGATTATGGTTCATGGATATGATCTTTCACACACAAAAAGTTTTGATGCATCTTCATTGATCATGACGCAATGATTAACTCTCCTGCCTTATTGTTCACTGTGAGGTTGGCTGCAGTTCACTTGCACATTGAGAAGCGATACCTGCAATGTCTTGAAGCAAAATTTTATTTTATAGAAGGATAGTGACACAGATTGTTGGTACAAAGTCAGTAGGAATTGCATGTGCAGCCAAGGCAAATAGTATTTAAAAGGAAATGCTTATGGTTAAGTGAGACTATGCACAAGAAGGCATTTCATGATTTATTTTAAGAATTGGGCAATATCTTCTGCATACCAAGTTTGGAGCAGTATTTATTAAGTTAAAATATTTTTATTGAAATGAGTAATGATTTGGATGTAGCAGTAGGATGTATGTTAACCCTTAGATTACCACACTGATTTATTACATAAAGTATACTGGGGTTCTTGGAGGACTCTAATGATTTCATGGGAAATTTTCATTGGTTCCCGTGGCTGAGTGGTTAGCGTGCTTGACTACTGATATAAGGGACCTGGGTTCGAGACCCGGGTAAGGCATGGATGTTCATGTTGTTTTTCTGCTGAGGTCCTGCCATCCTCTCAGACCTCGGTGGCAAGCAGCTGCTTGAGAGGGTATTTATTTTATTTATTGTTGCTTAAATTGGATTTTACACTTAAGACTAATCATAAATAAACATTTAAAAACAAAAGCCACCATATTCAAAACAATTTTGTTGGAAAAAATATAATGTATGTTGGAAAATTGAAATAAACAATATTTAAAATGAAAAAATTAATGACAGACAGGTTAAATTTTATTTATATGTCAAATATCTTCTGGGTCTTGATCAACACAATAGTTTGCAGTTTTTGTTAGAGTACTCACCAGATATAGTTCTATAACATACTGGTTGGGGTCTCATTGGGACCAAAATATTTTATACTTCTCTGCAAAAATATCAGGATTTTCCATAGAGTGAGTACTCTTTTGTTAGTAATCCAGTAAAGAAAATTTGCATTAATGAAAATAATTTTAAAAATATTCTAATATGAAACAAAGGCAAAAAAAAAAAAAAAATAATTTCTTGAGTCCCAAGAAGACCCCACATGGTAATCTAAGGGTTAAACAAGTATATATTACCTAGAGATTCTCTACAGTTGATGGAACCTTCTTTTAGTGACAAAGCCCACAAACAGTTTGCGTTTTAGAGGGCTAAATCCTCTGATGATTTGACATTGGGGGTGGGATAGAAATGTTGAGGCTATAAAAGTTCCTGTGTCTTCTACACTAGTGTACTTAAAATATGTACCTAACCCATGCTTTTTCTGTAAGCTTTTACTCTCATGGATTTGCATTGAACATTTTTTTTAATTTAATAACTTTCAGTAATGTAACCCCTATGATCTATAAGGGCCTACCAGTAAAGTTTGTTATCCTTTGCGTGGTACAGATACTTTTGCAGTAACATACATCAAAACACACTGAATAATTTTAGCAATATTTTCCTCAAATCCTAACACATATCTGACAGGAGTTCGTAAGACAGTTCATAAATGATAGATAACTTTGCTGCTTTTTGTTGAGCTTTGGAATCCTTATGAGTTAGCCATTTAGCCTGTTGTGTTAGTAAGAAAGTTTCACTCAGAGTTAAATAATCCAACCTGTTACTGTTGAAATAATTTTCATTAATTTATCTTGTTAATAAGTAATGAATATTTTCAAACTTGTGAAACCATGTTTATAAATTAAAACTTTTAATAATATTGAAATAAAAGTACTTACGTAAGTTAATTTTTTCTTTCTGCATGCTAAAATGCCAAGTAACTATATTGTATGTAATGTGTGAATATTTATATCTAGGCAAATTTCTCCATCAAACCCTTGGAAATTTATGCATATATGTTTAGCCAAAACATTGGTTGTGAAGTAGGGAAATTTTATATATCCTGGGCTTGGGAGTTGGAACAACAAGGAGATATAAAACGTGCTGAAGGAGTTCTTACTGAAGGTATACAGAGGAATGCACAACCTGTTGAGAGCATTCGATCTGCACATAGGTAGGAAATTTAAAACTTTGCCATATGAACAAAATCACTACTCAGGTTTATGCCCTATTAATATTTTAAATTGGTTCCAAAGTTTTCTTCATTTTAACATAGTAATTTATTAGTATTAGTCATTTCTATAGGCTGTGTTGAAAGCTTTTTTGTAAGTTACAAGCATCATGTTTTAATGAAACACAAGTAAAATTTGGATTGAATAAAACAGCCATTTTTGATGTCTGCTTGGGTGATTAGTGTATCACATTTCATTGTAATTTTCATTGACAGTTTTCTCAGTATTGAAAAAAATCCATTATAATCCTCCCCAAAAAATCCCCCCCAAAAATCCCCAATTATTAAGCAATCATTACATTATTTCATTTCAACACCCCCTACTTGTGAATTACTTATTTTTAGTTTCCTGTAATGCATTAATTTTTAAAGTGTCAAGTTTCTGAACTGAACTCACTCTGATGGCCAAATTAATTTTTAAATGTTTTTTTTCAATATTCAATAGTAAATGCACAGATTATCTCTATACATAGAAATCAAGAAGTAATATAGCAGAAAAGGGAAAGCGAGTTTCACCATGAGTGACACTCAACCCATGTCTCCCAATTACATGCTGGATATTTTGACCACTAACATATCAATGGCTAGTTCATTTCTTCACTGATTGTGGCTATAAATCTTCCTGTCCTTGTTACTTGTATGCCATCTATGATTGGTAATAGCAACCTTTCAATATTTCTCAGAAGTGGTGTAATATTTCTTGAATTCTATGTACAGTGAAATCTCAGTATAATGAAATCAAGAGGGTGGCCAAAATATATTTATTATATTAAAATGCAATAAAAAAGTGCTTTGATAGTTACACGCTACAAAATAGTCATCACGGAAGAAATTTACTGTGTATTAGAGGTTACTCCTTAAAGTTTTTTTTCCACTGTCTGTTTCAACAAGCATCTCTCCGGATGTTGCAATTCTGAGTCTTATCAAATGGTGAAGATTTCACACCATATTGGCTACTAATAACAAAACCAAACAAATGAACTTGAACAATAGTGAACAAATATAATAATAACTTTAATGAATGATGAAATGAATGGATTGGAACTGCTTTAAAATAACATTTTGTAATTGTTACTTATAATGTATATTCAGAATCACTTAGATTTCGTAGTTTGAAAGTCTCCTTTTATGCTAGGATAATGTGGCAATGCTGCTTTAAAGCACTGTGCCAGCATATGTAGAGAGCATCTTGTACCTCATGTTCAACCTTGGCAGAACGATCATAAGATTGTGGTTTCTGAAATAATCTACAGTTTCATCAATTTTGCTGAAGGCTTCTCTTAAGCATTTAATTGTTAGGTCTTCTAAAATGATATTTGTCATTGTCATTTGTGGTCCACAGATATGATTCTCAAAAGTGCAGGGAATTTTTTACACTAGTTCCTCAATATGTAATTTTCTGCATATAGGTGCTCCATTATATGTGGGAAGGCAGATAATGGGGACCTCCTTCCACAGACAATGGATACTCTTGCAGAAAGATTGAATTTCAAAACAGTGGCAAAAATTTCATTTAAAAATAAAAATTCTTGATGTTGGTTATGAAAGTTCTTTCAGTATAATTTAAAGTTATATCTAAAATAAGTCTTTTAAAAATTTTGTTTTCCAATTTAGTTTAATAATCTGATATTATTTGAGACAGCCATGTTTTCAGGCTAGCAATATCTGAAATATAATGTAGTATTTTTCATTTCTGGTAGTTTCAAAATAGCTATTGTACATTTAAATCAAAGTACTGTATTTCTTCGATTCTAAGACAGTTTTCCCCCCATATAAACATCTCTAAAAATGGGATGTGTCTTAGAATCACATTTTCTTCTTCAAATTTTCCCACGCTTTGCACACGGCACCACATGTTTTGTCTTTACGCGGAAATCCCACCTCCAAGTTCAACATTTATCGCATTCCCCAATTCCATTGGAGAATAAAGTGGCGTGGGTATTTTCCTGTGCTTTCCAAATGTGAAGCCACTGTTATTTCATTAGATTGGAGCTCTGTGAGTGAATTATAGTGAGCTTGGATTGGAACCTGACTGTTAAGAATAAGTTGGTGTAAAAATAGATCAGAATTTCTGCCAGAAATAGAAATCTATATACATTTTGCTTGATATTTGTGACATGCATATTGTTTGTCATTTTGTGAATTGGTGAAAATGATAGATCATTGGGTTGGTAGGATATATAGTGCAACAATTGTGATGCACTTAAATGAAACTAATCTTCCTTTAAGTTAAGTGAATTGAGTAAGTGATTTCATCTTTTACCTCCCTTTTTTTTTTACTTTTTAAGGCACATATAACAAAATAGGTTTTCTTAAAATTTTCTAATTGCATTATGGTAATGAAACTATTCAATTTTTGACAAAAACAAGAAAAAATATAAAAATAACATATCACATCAGATAGTGAATAATTTTAATATTTTGCAGCCAATTCCAAATGAGAGTGACAAATTTAATAAAGAAGGGCATAGAGAGTGGACATTATGAAAATGATCTTATGTCTTCAGAACAGCGATCAGCATTTGGAATCTTAACAGCTCAAGGAAAGAAGCATACTGCACCTATTTCCAGGATAGAAGCTACACAAATAGGTAAAAACATTAACAAGTTTTTAATGTCTCTTTGAAACAAGTATTGTATATTAGTTTGATTTTCTTAAAAACTGATTAAGTAAAATTTTTCTTCAACTTGGTGAATAATTTGCAATATAAGAAACTAACTTAAGAATATGATAAATGTAAAGATTAGTATGAAGTGATGTTTGTAATAATGCAATTAATAACTGTAACAAAGCAAATGAAATAAAAATTTTTTTTATTTCTCTGATCTTTGCTTTTATTCTTGTTCTTCCAAACATTGGCTTATCTTTATTTTTGGATATTTGCTGTACCCATGGAGATGGGTGTCACTGGGTATTTGCTTCCTCATCAAAGATTGCAACTAATTTGAATTTAAAGTTTATAGTATTTGAAAATATGATGATTACATTAAAGACTGAAGACATTTTTATTTTTTAGATTTAGTATTTTTTATGAAATTATTAAGCAATTTTTGTGCATATACAAAAATATTAGTTTTGCTTTTCTTCAACTGATATAGAGAAATGTTATCTTTAATATTTTTGCTTCCTCCAAATGTGTATAGAAATAAAAACTTTGATCCTGAACAAATTCCTGAATGCATTAGTATTCTTGAATATTAATAAATAATTTCATATTCTATTGGCATTTAATTATTTATTTTTTTGTTTTCTGCACTTTAGTCAGGGAATGTTTTAATGTTACTGAAATCATTGTAAATTTATGTTTAATAATAGGTATACAGATTAAGAAATGCAACCTTTACAAACATCAGAATTTGACCTAAAAATTAATAGCTGTACATTGATTTATTTCATTGCTTTTGACCATTAAACAGTTCTAAAACAGGAGTTAATTTAATTAACACCTCATTTTCTTTTGACAAATCTCTACATGACCTGATCAAAGAAGACTAAAGTCTGAAGATTAGGTGAAAATTAGCAAAATTGAACATTTTGGTGAGAGTCCATAAAATCATCCTTGACACACTCAGATATAGGAAATTGTCACATTGGATCCCAAAAGAGCTGAATGAACAACATAAAGCCATGCTTATGAGACTATTTGCAGTCAGGGGCATTTTAGAAATTTGTGTGTGTTCTCAAGTTTTTCGGTAGAAATAGATTAAATTTTCTTAGATTGACATAGATATGCATGTGTTTTGTACACATATATATATATATTGGAAATTTATTGATACAAAATATTCATAAATTTGTATTAATGTTAAATATTTTTTCAACTAGCTTGTACAGGAATTTATATTTTGAATTCCATGAAATGTTAGAAAGGGTTAAGGGGGTGCTAAGGTCAAAAGGTTGGGAAACACTGACTTAGAGCATCTTGTCAGGTACATAATAGGATGTTACTAGAAAAAATTATCACCATCAATGATGTGTGTGTACATCATAGTACACTAGTTAAAAATAAGACTCCAGACAATGCACACACATCTTCCCAGTAATGCAAAAAATTCCAAGCAGTTGTACCAGAGAGTAAGAAAAAAATGGCAACATTGTCTGGAATTTGTGTGTGATAAAAGATATGCCTTCAATGAACTGAGAGAAGCTGTTTGTCAAAAGAGAGCAGGAATTCTGTGTAATAGTGTTTTCATGTTCCACTACACTGCAACCTACATATGGCCCAACACACTCAACAAAGATTCCAGCAATATAGATAAAGAGGTGTTCTGCACCCTCATATGGTCCAAACTACCTGCTCTCAGAATTTTATTTCTTTGGGACCTTCAAGTAGCATTTAGTGTGCACAGGTACTTGATCAGGATTTAGTTTTCAAGGGGGGGGGGGGGGGGGTCAGTAGCATGCCAGGCTCATACTCTGCAGTTCCCAGATTCGAGTCCCAGCTAGGTCATTGTTGAGACTTATCTCTGCAAAACTCCCAGTGCTGGTCATGGTCAGTAGGAGACACCGATCAACTTGAAAAGGCTACCATTTGTCGGATGGGACATTAAGCTGTAGCCCCTTGTACAGGACAGCCATACCCTGTACACGTTAAAGAACATGCTGGATGGCCTTGATGGGAGGCTACCATCTCCCAACAGCTTTCCAGTGGGTCCCTTCTCCCAACCTTCTCTGAGACCTGGCTATTTAGCCCATTGTATGCAAAAAAGTGCCACTCAAAGGTAAAAACAACTCAAACTTTTTCAAATGCTTCAAATGCACTAGTTTACTGCTGGAATAAGTGTCTCTTCAGGGCTGATTAATGTAGAAAAATGTAATGGTGTATGTATACTTACTATCATAATACCCCTTATAATATTTTTTCTACAAATTTTGACCAAAAGTGACACTTTGGAAAGTTTTATTATTCAGTTGTAAGATAGGTTTTGATCTGTATTGCTTTTCCTGACATAATATTTTCCAGGAATGTATTACAGCATAAATAAAAGACTCTATTTATTTCTGATTTAATAATTTTATTTATTTTTTTCATGTTGAAATTATTGTGTTTTCAGAAAAAAACAGGATTATGACTTTAGGTGGTCAACAACCACAGCCAAAGAGTAGTATTTCATCAAAAGAGCCATTTGTAATATATAATGATGAAAATGCTGTGCCTTCTCTTTTGCGTGGCCAATCTCAGAGTTCATCCTCTTTCATGCCATTTTCTGCTAGCTCAAAAGAAAATGAAAAAAAACCAAGAAAGTGGACAAAAGTAAAGGTATAGATTTTAAATGTGTTAAGTGTCTAACTAGCATACAGAACATACAGAAGGCATCTATAACATGCAGAAGGTATGAGCTCATATTATGTCAGTGGGAATCAAAATTCAAAGCTCTGCAATTTCTAAAGTAAACTAAAAAAAAATATTTTGTGTAATGATCTTAGTGAAAAACCTTGATTTTTTTTCAACAATATCTATTCATTATTAAAAGAGTTTGGGAAGCTGAGCTATTTAACTGCAAGATTACTGCACGATTGCATTTTTCTCAAAATTAAACAACAAATACTAATTGTTATTTATTAATGTTCTAAACTGAAAATATATTTCAAAGCTAAAATAGCAATTCATTTTCATCAGGTTTTTTTTAAAAGACAGTTTATTTTTAATTGTCAAGTTTTGGAGCAAGAAGAATCCTAGAAGCTATTCCTAGCTTTTACAGGTCTTCTCATACAAAGATATGCCCTTCCAAGACTGAAGTCACTACTGATCACTGCCTCAGATAGAGCTAACACAATACACAAAGTTTGCCCTACTGGAATAGTAGCTAACGTCCTAACCACTATGCCAGTTAATTCTTTAACAAGTTCTAATGGAATGTGTGCTAAAAATTCCAATTTCCAGTAACTCTTTTAATATGGAATGAATATTGTTGACAGATTTCATTGATATTTAATTTACAGTTTGATTTTTCTATAACAAACTTATTTTAAAAATTACAGAGATTTGAATTAAGATTGTCACTGATTATTGGATTAAAATTTGGATATCATTGTACTGTAAGGCCAAAACACTTTGAAAATGATACTTTTATTACACTACATACTATACAATCCTATCCTTTTTTTTTACATTACGTACCACATGATCCTATGATCTCAGTAAAAAACCTAGATTTTTCAGCAATATCTATTCCGTATTAAAAAGAGTTTGGGCAGCTGAGCTATTTTACTGCAAGATTACATTTTTCTCAAAATTAAACAACAACATAATAATTGTTATATATTAATGTTCAGTAGATTCACATTCTAGTTCACTAGTTCAGTATATTAATTTTCAGTAGATGTATCCTTCTTGTAGCTTTCCAGCTAGTAGTCTCACAGGTAATGGACAGATTCCCTTTTAGCTGATGTGGATGTTAGGAGAGAAGGATGAAAAAGAACTGCTGTGTAGTGTTAAGTATTCTTGAAGAATTCAAAATTGAACACAGTGTGTGAACACTTTTCGTGATCAAGCCCATTGCCAAACCATGGCAGTCATGTTTTCACAGGAATCATAAGGTGCAAGTTGTATTTGCTTAGGTCATTCATTTATCACACATGGATTTCTTTAGGCAGACGATGAACCTAAGTGCAAGTTTTGTGACACCATTTTAACCATCTGACATATTTTAATTGATTGTGTATTGCTTTTAATCTTGAACAGTCTGTATTTTAACTTCCACAATTTTACCTCCAAGCCCCTTACACTCAGCCATCTTTTATCTGATGACTTTTTTAACACTTGTTTTCGAATTTTTACTTTTTACCAACTATTTTACTTGTATTTGATATTTTTACCCTTTTACTCTTTTGAATTATTGCTTTTATGGATGTTATACACCCATTCAGTTTTACACTTGTTGTTGGTTATACATTTTTCATTCTTGTTGTGTCCTGTATAATTTTGTTCCTTTTCAACTTTGTGTGTTGTTTTTTAATTTTAGTTGTGGGTTTCATGACATCTATCTGTTTACTTTTTATTGTATATTATATGTTTGGTGCAATATGACCTTAGCTGTCTTTGCACCATAAAACCCCAAACAACCAAATCAAACCACTTATACACTCGGCTCCCATAGCATCTAGGGGCACCAAACTTTGCACGAACATTTCCTTCACCCAGGAGAAGAATATAGGCCATGTGCAAACCTGCTGGGGTGAACGGTTTTGGATTTCTCGACATCCCCATAGACTTAATATTATCAGTTAAAAACAATGTCTCATACACATCATTGGCAGTTATTCAAAATCATGTGGGAAGTGCCATCTACTATAACTTTAGAGAGTTTCAGACTTCCCCTAAAGAGGAGGAGAAAAATTATACTGAGGCTGGGAGACCAATAAATTATAATGAGTTTTATTCCAAATGAAGCACTCTACTATACAGGGTGAATCTGAAAAAGTGGACAAAACTTTACGGGGTGGTAGAACGCAGCTATACGAGCAATATTCGTCATAGAATGTATGGTCGGAACGTTAAAAGGAGTTTTCCACTGTCACATTTAAAGAATGAACACAAGAAGGAGAGGAGATACTTCAGAAAACATTTTATTAACAGGAATGTAATTGAGGTACATGCTCAAAGAAATTGCTCAAAAGAGCTGCCGCCAGCTGTAAATGCAGGCTTCACACCTGCGGGATAGGGACCGATGCACATTTGCGAAGACACCAGGCATTTCCCGAATATCGCCGGCAACAACGGCGATCCTGGTGACTAGATCCATATCGGTTTCAATGGGGCACTCGTAGATTAGGTTTTTCCGTACACAAAGTGCATATCCGCCATTTCGTGGTTAGTATAACCAGCCATTCTCTCGGCAATCCACGCTAGAAATGCCGTTGGGTGCGAGGACCGACCCTTTTATACCATTTCCAACGCCACCTAGCGGCTCGCCATTTGCGTTCCGCCCATACATTCTATGACAAATATTGCTCGTATAGCTGCGTTCTACCACCCCGTAAAGTTTTGCCCACTTTTTCAGATTCACCCTGTATATCTTAGAGAGTTTCAGACCTTGCCTAAAAGAGAAGGAAGGAATTTTTTTTTTTAAGAGTGGGGGGGAACTGAACACCCTTAGTGAGTCTTATGCCAATTGAAATCTCCTGGAGTGGGGAGTGCCATCAACTATATACTCTAGAGCAGTGGTTCTCAACCTTTTATGCTTTATGTACCCCCTGGAAATGTGTATGTAACTGGCGTACCCCTTTGTGTAGATAGATAAAACTATAGTTATATTATAACAATGGGAATAAAATAAAACACATATATAACATACATCTAGTGACTTTTGAGCTCTCACGGCATACCCAAAAAAATTTTACCGCGTATCCCACGTTGAGAATCCCTATTCTAGAGAGTTTCAAACATCAAGTGAAAGTGAAGGAAAACAATTTTATTACGGGAGGAGGGGGGATAAATGATAGTAATAAGTTCTATGACAAATGAAAGCTTCTGACATGGAGAGCACCATCTACTATGTACTTTAGAGCAGGTGTGTCCAACTCGTGGCCCTGGACAGTAGTAATGTGTGCCACAAAATCGTAAAGTTTACTTGTTTACAGCATAAGCTTTCAACATGATTATGTGATTTTCAGCGAGTTTTTGATATCCCACTAGTTTTATATTGCCCTTTTTTAATTTTATAATAAAAAAATAAGAATATAAATGAAGTTTTATTATTCATATACATTAACTATATTATGTATTTTATGTGTGGCCCAAAACAATTCATTTTCTTAATTAAATATTGAATAAACTTGACTTTCTTGGTATATACTAAATATTAACCACTTTGTAGTCGATTTAATTTTAGAGGAAAAATTGTCTTGAGCCGGGTGGGATAGGAACCCACAACCTCCTGATAACTTGTCAGGCGCTCTAAACCACTGAGCTACCGGCTGCCGATCAAGATTTCCTCTAATTGATGATATGAACATTCTCAAACTATAGTACATATTCCATTATGTCACATATAGGTGCTGTTCGGGCGATCTTAGCCACAATTCGGCAAATAAATGCCGTATAGATGGAAAGTATATCTTACAAATATACAATTGATTAAATATTGAATAAACTCGACTTTCTTGGTATAAAAAAAAAAAATCACTTTGTAAGTCGATTTAATTTTAGAGGAAAAAATTGTCTTGAGCCGGGTGGGATATGACTTACAAAGGTATATACTAAATATTACTTTCTTGCTATATACTAAATATTAACGACTTACAAAGTGGTTAATATTTAGTATATACCAAGAAGCCGTCCCATGACCGAGTGGTTAGTGCGCTTGGCTACTGATCTAAGGGACCTGAGTTTGAGCCCCGGGTAAGGCATGACTGTTTGTGTTGTTTTTCTGCTGAGGGCCTGCCATCCTCTCAGACCTTCTACTATGGCATATAAACTGACAGGCTCCAGTCAGACCTCTGTGGCAAGCAGCTGCTTGAGGGGGTATTTATTTATTTTATTATATATATATATATACCAAGAAAGTTGAGTTTATTCAAGATTTAATCAATTGTATTCTTGTAAGTATACTTTCCATCTATACGTCATTTATTTGCCGAATTGTGGCTAAGATCGCCCGAACAGCGCCTATATGTGACATAATGGAATATGTACTATAGGTTGAGAATGTTCATATCATCAATTAGAAGAAATCTTGATCGGCGGCCGATAGCTCAGTGGTTTTTAGAGCACCTGACATGTTATCAGGAGGTCGTGGGTTCATATCCCACCCGGCTCAAGACAATTTTTCCTCTAAAATTAAATCGACTTACAAAGTGGTTAATATTTAGTATATACAATTCATCTTCACTCAATGTGGCCCAGGGAAGTCAAAAGGTTGGACACGCCTGCTTTAGAGAGTTTCTGACCTCCACTACAAGAGGAGGATAAAATTTATTGAGGGGTTACAGTGGTGGAGGTTTGAATGATCAAAATGAGTTTTATGCCAAATGAAAGCTTCTGGCATGGGAGCTCCATCTATTATATATAGATGGATATCCCTAAAAGAGGATGAAATTTTCATTGAGGGAGAGGGTCTAGAAGGGGGGGGGGAGGCAATCATGACAAGTTTTATCTGAAATGAAAGTTTCTAGCATGAGGAGTGCAATATATTATATATTGTAGTGAGTTCCATACCTCCACAATATAATTTCCCAATAGAAATTTTTAACAGGATGGATGGGGTGGTGGTGGTGGTGGTGGTGGTGTGTGTGTGTGTGTGTGTGTGTGTGTGTTGGGGGGGGGAAGTAAGAATAATTGTAACGAATTTTACGCAACAAAAACATTTTCAAAATGGGGAGTGCCTGCCATCTGCTCTATACTTTACATAGTTTCAGACCTGATCAGTGCCAAGTATTTCAGCTAGTATTATCTAATCTGGTTGCCTCTGAATAGTTGACTTCAGGTTTGATAAAAGCTGAAGTAGAAATGTATATATTTGGTGCCTAAGGACCCACATGCAAATTTACAGTAGGTACAGAAGTGAGATGATGATCTAAATATTTGTTTTTTATTGAACAAAAAATGAGCAACAAATAGAGGGGCATTTATCTTGACCTTCCGAGGCCATAACTATGTCCAATTTTAAGGTTTCAAAATTTGAAAAATATATTTATTTTTCTGATTGAAGGAAACGTTAAAAAATAAACATAAAACTGATGTTGGCAAAAATATTTATCATATTTTATAATTAATAATTTTATAATTACTATACAAAATCCCAACTACTACAAAGTAAAATTTGAAATTCATTTTTTTGCAGTCTTTCATATCATGAAGCCCTACGCTGTAGCTTAGGTAGCTTGTGCTTAAATCCTGCCCTGTATGATTACTCAAAATGCACAGATGTAAACATAAAATACATAAGTAACCAAAAATCCAGAATAACTTCTCATTGCAGCTATGCATATTCTGCAATATGTGTCTCAAAGTTTATCTTTTAACCCATCCAGGGACCCTGATGAATGTAGGCATTGATAGAATCTGAAATGAGTGGCCCAAGATATCTGTGTTTGTTTTCAACACAACAAAAAACTTTAGATTTAAAAAAAATTGTTATTTGAAAATTTGCTTATATATATTTTATAAAAATACATAATTCAACCTTGAAAAATAGTCTTTTTTTTTCATTTGATGCATATTTTATCAAACTACAATATAAATAATTTGTTCAAGCCATCTGATTGCCATTTCTTAGAAACACTATAAGGTATTGCCAATTTGTTTGTTAACTTTACTCTATGCTGAACAACCCCCTGATTTTAAGCTCACAAGCTTGATTTGGATTGTTATCAACAATTTTTTCCTTATTGAAAATCTTTTGAAAATTAACAAAACACTACTTTTTTTTTTTTAAATGGAAGATTTTGGAAGTAATTATGGAGTATTATAAACTTAAACCTATTTCAGTATTCCTAGAATTATTTTTATCATTTATATCATTTATTCCGGCATTCTATGCATCTTTCCCGCTCTTGAAATCGAAACTGAAACTATAAGAACTATGTAAAACTATAAGAATTGACTTGTTGGTATGACTCAGCACAGTTGCAAAAAGCTGGACTTTTCTCAAAGTATGGTACTGAAAAAAAAAAAAAAAAATTGCAAAACAGTAATAATTTGTTTCAAGTAAATTTTCTTTGACATTCAGAAATAAAAAGCCTTCCTATTCATGTGCATTAAATTATTTTTTATTGAAATAAATATCTATTTTATGCCAGTTGCATTTTTTTATTACATACATTTATAAAAACCTTATTAAAATAAAACTAGTCTTCCTTTTTCTGTAAAATATTTTTAGAAAATACAGAAATAAATGCTGATTAATTTGGCATATAACATCCCCTGATTGATTGATATGATTCAAAAGTCTAGAGAAGTTTGCCAAAATGTATGAAAATTGGAATGTGTACATATTTTGATGAATGAAACAATGTAGTAGAATTATAAATATCTCCTGGCAACCATTGACTGTTCTATTTCTTACATCATTTCGTGTAAGCCTATTGATGTTACTTCTGATTTCATGTTTTTACCAGTTGTTGAGACTTTTGTAATTCAGGAAGTTGTTGAGACAAGGCATCATACTGTATGTATTGTGCTGTGCTTTTGCATTAATTTTCGATTTCATATAAATGTGCCTATTATAATATACTTAGTTCTTCTAGTTTTTGTTTCTTTTATTTCAAATACTAATTTCTAGGGTTGGCTCTGTGGGTAGTGATGAGAAACCATTTCAACTCCCTTACGTAACTTAGTTTGTAACTTAATTAGTTTGTTTAATATTAAATGAAGTATAATCATTCCTTTTTACCCCTTTTCTATTCAATGGCTACTTAAAAATAAGGTTCTGAAATTGAGTTTTATTGAAGAAAACTTCACTCTTAAGAGTTAACATTTCTATTGACCTATAATTTAAATCACAAAGAGAGTGTTTGTATTCTTTGGAACTAATTAGTAGTAAACATTAAATTATGACAGAATGTGCAAGTTATGTGAAATTTAAATATATGTATTTTTTCATTTTAGGTAAAACAAGGATCCTGTGCTGCAGCAACTGAATATGCTAGTAAAGAACCTTCATTTACATTCCATGTTGATGATTTGCCCCAGCCTGAAATGTAAATAAAAGTTTTTGAATTTATATCTTAAAATATGGGCTAACAAAAAAAAAAAATATATATATATATATAGGAACTTCCCCTGTCCCTCTTATTTAAAATACAACTAGTAGCACTATAAATGCTAGCTATACTACTATTCTAATACTCTAAATTATACAGAGTTTTAAAAAGTAACAGCATTAATGATATGAATTGTTTAAATACTGTAATTTTGCTGTATATATATATATCATTAAAAACATTTATACCAGTATGGCAATATTATTTAGCATAAATGCAATAATCCATGCCATTGATAAATGGAGGCTGTATTATAGTATATCTGATGTAACTTAGGTCTCGTTCCCTGAGCAAAGATTCAGAAGATGGGTCAATTTCAGTGAGAGCTTGTCATTAGTTGGCATGTGTAAGTCCTGTGGTCTCTGCTGACACACAACTTTAACCTGAGAGGCTTAGATGTTTACACTCTTGTCTTTGGTTTCTGTTTGCTATTATGCTGATGTCTTTCATGTTGCAGCTGTCAGTGATATCAGTCCATAATATTCAATATAAAAGCACTGGACAATAGGTGATATCAACATTAAGATGCACTTGATAACTAATGTTAAGTTGTTTGCAGTTGGGCATTTTTTTATAATCAGATATTGAAGTATGCCTGCTTTTCATAATAGCTACTGCATATTTATTCAGCATCTCATTTAATCTCTACAAATATTAATAAATACTACTTACTATATTGATAAATTTATTACTAATAATTGAATTATGTTTATTTATAGGTTATTAATTTTTGGTGATTAGATTAAATAAAAAAAAAAGTACTAATACGTTTAACTTTCTGTACTGTAAAAGTGTATTTAAAACAGATTTAGTCTCTATTTTATTAGATGGAAAATTTAATTCATAATCAGTTAAACTGGGTACCATAACACGATCATCACATCATTAAACTTCTATCATTTGAAGGTCTAGTGTGCTTTCACTCATAATGGATTGAGGCTCACAGGGTGGTGACGGAATGTAGTAATGGCGGCTCTTGGTTCAACCCAAGTCCTCTGCATGTATACTTTTTGATATTATGGAAATTTAACTTAATCATTAATAATTTGTAGAATTAGTAGGCATCTTTTATATTGTCTGATTTTTTTAAACTGATCTCTCTGATGTGTTTTCAGAAAATAAGCATTAGAACCTCTTGCTGAAGTATAGGAATAGACAGAAATAGGTCATGTTATACACCAAAAGAAAGCATTTAATTGTGATTAATAAAATGGTAAATTCAAAGGAAAAAGAAAGATTTGTAAAATGTTTTAGGTTTTTATTGTTTTAATTTCAGTATTTTTTTTTCCTTTTCTAAATTATTTCATTATTCTAATATAAATACTTCATAATATTTTTATTATTACATTTTTCACATATTTAGCTTTTTCTAAATTTTTTAGTCATTTATGCAAATAATGCATAGTACATATGCCTAGAATTTTGGCAATTTGCTAATTCAAGACTAAGGAAGTACTGCATCAAAAAATTGTTTTGCTTTATAAACAAGATTATCTATATAAAAACTGAAAAAATATATAACTAAAAACAGATAATGAGTTGTGAAAAAATTAAAAATATTTCAAACCAGATAAAGTTTAATTTTAATCATTTAAATTAAGAATGAATCACTTTTGACTTAAGTTACATTACTGCTATAAAAAGGTGGATTTCAAAATAATGACAAAAATTTCATTTAAAAATTACAGTTCCTTAATGTAAGTAATATTACTTTCAATTTAGTAAAAATAGCACTAAAATAAGTCGTACATTTTAAAAATGGAATTTTCCATTGTAATCAGTAATTGATGTCATTTGAGACTGCCATTTTTCAAGGCCAACAATTTCTGATGTAATAGCATAATATAGTATTGTTTCCTGTGGTTTCTGGGGGCAAGGGTGGCTCAGTCGGTAGCTTGCCAGGCTCATAATTTGCAGTTCCCAGGTTAGAGTCATAGCTGGGTCAGCATTGAGATTTATCTCTGCAAAACTTCCTGCCCTCGATCAGTAGGGAACACCAATGGGCTTAGAAAGATCACCATCCATTGGATGGGACATTAAGCCATTGGCCTGTCTGTGGTAGAGCCATACCCTAAACCATGCTAAAGAACACTCTGGATGGCCTTGACAGGAGGCTACCATCTGTCTCCTAACAGCTGTTCCACTGAGTCCCCTCCCTAACGTTCTTTGAACTCGAAGGTCCTTATGAACTGGCCATTTAGCCCATTATGTGCAAAAAAGTGCCGCTCAGAGGTAAAACAACCCAACCTAATTTCTATGGTTTTATCATTTTAATCACAGCTTATATTTTAGGAGCAATAAAAACAATTCTAGAAACAGCAAAGTGTGGAAAAAAACCTTTTAAAATAAAAAAAATTTACTAAAATATTGACCAAACTTAATCTCAGTGTACATATTTGCTGGATGACAGCTTCAGATAGTAATAAAAATAAATATCTTATTATTAAAAGTTTAGAAATCATTGCAACTTTGCTAGAGGAAAAAGTAGGTCAAGTTCATGGAAACCAGTCAATAATCTATGTATAGTCCTTCCATCAGATCCTAACAGTTGAGGAAAATGGACTTTTGCAGCTTTAGGGTCAGCAGGCTTAAACATGAGTGAGGTCGGTGGGCTTCCTGTAGGGCTGTAGGGGATAGCTTTAATTGCCTTGTTGTTTGTCACTGGGTAATCCTCTGTGGGGGAGTAATGTGGGGAATGAAGAAAGCCAAAGTATAGTGTAGGCAAAATAAAATGCAATCACTGCTTGTTCCACACAAACTTGCTCCGTTTATTTCTTTTCAGGTTTCACTATTCTTATCAGCTATAGTCAAAGCCTTAAAGAAGAGGGATTATGTCTGAAATTTAACACTGGAATATTTTCCAAAACTACATTTGTTCTATGTAATTTTTTTTTTACCTCGCTGTATAAAAAAAAATATCTAAAAGTTTTTGGCAGAGCGATGAAACAGAATGTCATTACAATATATAAATTCTGGACTTGTTATCTTTTATTTTATTACTCTATCAAAAGTTTCTGGATAAGATATATATATATCTTAAATAAATATCTTATATAACTATACACAGTCATATCAGAATAATATGACCACTTACCATAGTATATGTGTGGTAGATGGTCATTATTCTGACTTTCTATCTTACATAATTAACCTTCTTGAGGAGGAGATTGTCATCTCCTTGTCTCTCCTCGCCTTCCTATATAACAGAAAAAAAAAAAACAAATACGATAATAAATCAATAGAAAATATGATAGTAAAAGGAAATAATTGTCCCCGTGCATCCCCAGCATTAAAATCATATGAAAAGCTCACATTGAAGAAGAATAGATATTCATGCACTTTCCCATCAAAAACATTTTTAAAGCAAAAAGGAATTTTTAATCGTATTCAGAGGTATCGTAGTGCACCAGGTAATCTGCAGTAATGCATGGTAAAATATATAATTTGTAGTTCAAAGGTTCGAGTCCAAGCTGGGTCAGTGTTGAGATTTATCTCCGCAAAACTCCCTGTACCGCCCACGTTCAGTAGGGGAACCAATGGACTTAGAAAGTCCGTCATCCTTCAGATTGCATGTTAAGCCGTGGTCCCATGAGTGGGAGAGCCATACCCTGTGCACTTTAAAGAACATACTGGATGGCCTTGACAAAAGGCTATCATTTGTCTTCTAACAGCTGTTCCAGTGGGTCCCCTCCCCCAACCTTCCTTGAGCCTTCAGGGTCCTTGTGACCTAGCTATTTAGCCCATTGTGTGCAAAAAAGTGCTGCTCAGAGGTAAAACAACCCAACTGAAGTCATATGAGGACATTGTTTTCCACTAAATAAATAATTGCAGGTATTGAATGTTACCAATTATAGATAGATAACAAATCAATTGCAAAAAAAAATACAAGAAAACTAAATTGTAAGAATAACACAATGCCTCTGGCAAATATAGAAAGTTGGTTTCAATAGAGAACGAAATTTTCATTTCCTCTATATCCTATAATGATGGATATTTGAAGAAATGTGTGATTCAGAAAATGCCACTCCTATTACTTCTTTAGTATTTATCTAACTTAAAAAAAGATTTTTTTTCTCTGAACAAACGACCTCCTTTTCACCTTTCTGACCCAAGTGCAGGGTGGGGGTTTAGCGGAGATAAATTTCAAAGCTGGCACAGTTGGGACATGAACACCTGGGAAATGCAGATTACGAAAATAGTTTGCTACCCTTTGAGACTCAATTTAAAGAAAGAAAAAAACCCTAACATATGGTACAGGTTCGAGTCCCACCTGGGTCAGCATTGAGATTTTTCTCCGTAAAACTCCCCACCCTGCCCACAGTCAGTAGGGGACACCGATGGGCTTGGAAAGACCGCTGTCCATCTGATTGGACATTAAGCTGTGGCCCCGTGTGCGGGAGAGCCATACCCTGTGCATGTTAAAGAACACGCTGGCCTTGATGAGAGGCTATCATCTGTCTCCCAACAGCTGTTTCAGTGGGTCCCCTCCCCCAACCTACTCTGAGCCTTTGGGGTTCATATAACCTGGCCATTTAGCCCATGGTGTGCAAAAAAGTGCCTCTCAGAGGTAAAACAACCCAACCATAACATATGGTAAAATATATATCCAGAAATGCTTGCCGCTAAACTATTTTATAATTCGTCCTATTGTTGCCTACTGTACACTTAGATTTATAATTATTTTAAACTAAACTAAAATCTTAATGTTATTTGGAACAAAAAACACTATAAATAATTCTTAGAAACACGATTTTTTTGGGTAACATCATTACACATGCTAAAAGCGAATCATAAATGAAAAAGATAAAAAAATGGCTGGGGACACTGATTTTTAATTGCTGAAGATTAATAAAAGGTCATTAAATCATAGTTTAAATTTCTGCTATTTTTCGTAGTTATGGAAAAAAATAATAAAAAGATAAATTGTTTCCTTTGATTATAACCTGAATAAAAGAGAACAATTGAATTTTATGTTTCACTTATTTTTTATTCATAATTACGGCAAGAAAATTTCAGTTTAAATTATGACTCTGCCCAGTTCGAATTTGTTTCTAGTGATGGTGATAAAGCTGACATGTATAGTCATGGCATATAGTAAGGAAGCATCATTCAGTATAAAAACATAAATTACCTGTAGACATAGAATACAAGAAATAATTTGGCAGAAAAAAATGAGTGAGGCGATACTCATTTTTTTGCGATTCCCTTCTACACCCACCCCCCATCACCAACTCTAGTTTTTCTCATTTGAAATACTATTACAGTAGACTGTTGACTATCCAAGATCAGATTAACCAGAATGTTGAAAAGCAAAACTGTTTGCATGAAAATAATATTGCCTATGAAAATGGGCTATTAAATTACAATGCGATAGTAAAAGAATTCATGCAGAGAAACATTTGCAAGTGACAAATGAAGGAGAAAAGAAAACTTCCTTCCTATCATACACTGCTCGACATTGATGTTGATTGTGCGCAGTTGAGATATGGAAATGATGATAATCCGGAGCCAGCGATGTATGTGGTTCAAAAGATAAAAGGCACAAGAAGGAACAGGGATGCTATTGTGTTTATGCAGGTGGAAGTCATGCGAACGGTTAAGATTAGGTGGTTCCACTTGAAAATTGTTCAGCAAAGGCTGAAAATGCCTGGTACATGCTGTTGGCAGGTTTATCACTATTTGGATGCTTTTGAGAGAGGAAAAATTATAGGCCTATGTGAAGCTGTATGGACTACACGTCATGTTGCTGCACATGTTCATCAGGATGCTGAACTGTTGTTGGACACTGTTGGCAACAGTGACGAAATGAAGGTTCTAGTGTGCATTGCAGAGGGAGCGGTGCCATCCGACAGACATCAACACAGCTTAATAGGCGCATTGTTTGACATACTCGTTCGTCACTAAAGAGCACTGCAGGCGATATTCGATGGGCTCTGTTAGCAGCCATGGACGTCCCCATAATGACCTGAATGGTAAACTGAAGTTTGCATGAGGCACACCATTACATCTACTGCCTTTGCAAACCATTGCAGTGCTCATCTAGCTTGGTGCTGAAGTCGTGTGAACTGGGGTCACGAATGGAACACTGTTGTGTTTAGCAATGAATTGCGTTTCTGTCTGGGTACTGATGATCGATGGATCTGTGTATGGTAACAACCAGGCAAGAGGACAGATCCAGCTTTTGTTCACGACCAGCACACTGCTCGTCAGCCAGGCATAATGGTATGGGAGTGCTATTGGGTATGACAGCTGCACAATACGTTAGCATTGTTCTGCAGCTTGTTTCGTTACTGTTCCTGGGAGGCATGTAGCAGCCCATTTTCCAGCATGACAGCACCCGTTTATATACTTTTAAATTCCCCAGACAATGTTTGCAACATGTTCAAGTATTGCCATGACCAGCACGATCTCCAGAATTATCCCCAATAGAAAATCTGTGGGACCACATTGGACGACATGTGCAATCCTCTCAACGGCCAGTGCGGAATCTCAATGAATTATGGGAGCAAGTCAGCACTGTTTGGTGTGCAATTCCTCAGGATAATATCTGTTGACTGTGTGACTCCATGCCACACTGTATTGCTGCCTGTATTACCTTTCACAGTGGTGCAACCATCTACTGAGGCAGTCACATTGTGCTGCATTATCTCATCTTGGTAACCTCTGTAAGTGGCTGCAAATTAAATCATGGTATGCCAATATGTATTGCTATGTGTGTGCTACATTTCACACCTATCCCCTCATCTTTATGGTATGCAAAAAAGTGCCGCTCAGTGGTAACTCTGGGTGGGTCAATTTCAATATCGTGCAGTGTATTTTAAATGAATAAAATAAGTCCATTTACAAAATTTCTAAAAATTTTGAAGTATTTGTACATTTTCTATGGATGGCGGATTAAGCTGAAATTCTATTATCCGGGATCGTTGTTTTACTTTCATTACGGATAATCGTGAGTTTGCTGTGTTATAAATGTTAAACTTGTATTTTAAATTGCTTTAACCACTATTAGCTCCATAATGTGAAACCTTATTTCGCAAATATATATCATACCTTTTGTACATGGAATTCAGTGGTTCCGGCACCAGGTTATTTCTGCTAAGGCTTCCCCCATCGAGATGACTTCATTGTTGCATAAGGAATTATGTTCTTTTCATGGCTACCAGTAGTTCCAGGCAGTCTTTTGTAGATTGTTTGCAGGTTTTTAAGTTTACACACACAAAAAAAAAACTGACTAGTCTATAAATAAATAAATACCCCCTCAAGCAGCTGCTGCCACAGAGGTCTGACAGGAGCCTGTCAGTTTATATGCCATAGTAGAAGGTCAGAGGATGGCAGGCCCTCAGCAGAAAAACGACACAAACAGCCATGCAGGGAGCAAAATTTTTACTCACTTAAAAATTAAAATATACATACACATAATACAATGCTTTGTCTATGCATTTCATTTGTTCACAAACTTCTTCAGAATTAAAATAAATTATGCAGTGCTGCAAAATCTTTTTTCTTTTATAGAGGGTTTTTTTTCCATCTGCTGTCATTTGTGCTGGTTCAGTCTTGGAGGGGATGGTACTCTTTTATTGGTGATTCTATGTTTACTATCTGTTCTCCTTCTGGCTGTTTTTTCTTTCTCTAACAGTAATCTCCGTGGTAGGGGTGGTATTACTATTTCATCGTTGATGCATTTTTCTTTATTCTTTTAAATTACCATTTGTTTGGCTATATCCAATTGGTAAATTGTAGATGGTGTCACTACGATTTTTACGTTTTCAAAATTTGATTGGAAATTTCCTTTGTTTTTCTTGATAAAGCTGTATTTTCCTTTTTATATTTAATGTCTCATTTGTGCTCTGTCATTCTGATTTCCATGGTTCTTTTTGTTTTTTCTATGTATGATATAATTTGTCCTGTGTCTGTTTCATTTCCAGGAACCTCATATATATATTCCTATATATATATATATTTCCTATTGGTTTTATTTTATCCCAATCTGTTTTGATTTCCTGTATCAGATTTCAGTTCACTCTTGTTGCTACTTTTCTGTTGTATGGGATAATGGCCTTATTTCTTTCTTCAACCATGGTAGGTTTGGAATACTTGTGGTGTATTTGCATTTATTTCCCTGTTGTCTAGCAGGTGGTTGTGAGCTCATATTCGTTTTTATCCTAGCTTCCTTTTCCAAATTATATGTATATCATAAAGAAAAAGCCCTAATAGTGACAATAGCACAAAAAGTGGGGTATCCAAAAAATTTAGTAAAAATTTTTTAAGGAATAAATAAGGCCATTATGCCTTGTAACTGGAAAGTAGTAACAAGAGCAAATTGAACCCTGATACAGGAAATCAAAATAGATTGGAATAAAATAAAACCGATAGGAGGAATATATACGAGGTTCCTTGAAATGGAACAGATACAGGGCAAATTATACCATACGTAGGAAAAACAAAAAGAACCATGGAAATCAGATTGAAGAGCACAAATGAGACAATAAATATAAAAAGGAAAATACAGCTTTATCAAGAAAAACAAAGAGAATTTCCAATCAAATTTTGAAAACATAAAAATCGTAATGACACCATCTACAAACCTGTCAATTGGATATAGCCAAACAGATGGTAATTTAAAAGAATAAAGAAAAATGCATCAACGATGAAATAGTAATACCACCCCTACCATGGAGATTACTGTTAGAGAAAGAAAAAAACAGCCAGAAGGAGAACGGAGAGTAAACATAGAATCACCAACAAAAGAGTACCATCCCCTCCAAGACCGAATGGACTGAACCAGCACCAATGACAGCAGACAGGAAAAAAAACAGATCTGTAAAAGGAAAAAGATTTTGCAGCGCTGCATAATTTATTTTAATTCTGAAGAAGTTTGTGAACAAATGAAATGCATATGAAAAGCATTGTATAATTTTTAAGTGAGTAAAAATTTTGTTCCCTAAAGACTAATCAGTCTTTTTTTGTGTAACTTAAAAACCTGCAAACAATCTTGAAAGGACTGCCTGGAACTAGTACTGGTAGCTGCGAAAAGAACATAATTCCTTATGCAACGACGGGGGAAGCCTTAGCAGAAGTAACCTGGCACCGGAACCACTGAATTCCATATACAAAAAGGTACGATATACATTTGTGAAATAAGGTTTCACACTATGGAGCTAATAGTGGTTAAAGCAATTTAAAATTGAAGTATGAACTCTGTGTAAAGATATCTGCCAAAAAAAAGTGCTGCTGGAAAAAAAAAAGCAAAGATGTGACCATATAAAATGATTGCATTACAGGGCTGAATTTTTTGTCATGTAAATACAATAGAATAACATAACACATTACATTGAAAATTATTTTAGAACTTTGTATTTAGTTTTAAAATATATTTAAATTTTAAAAAATTTCAAAGAAAAATCAAGTTGCAATTATTATGAAGTCATTTTTATTTTGCATTTTATTGTTTAGAACTCCAAGAAAATTACCTGAAGGAGTTCATGTTTTAAGGTAAGAGTTAAATTTATGTGTAATATGTTTTGTTTTACATAAATGCTTCTCTGTTGTATTCAACTGACAGTGTTATAAACACAATTGCCATCTTTCAGGTTGTCATTGAATCAAAGAAGAAAGAGAATAGTATTCAGCAAAAGTGACTTGATGGTTGTTAAGAGATAGGGAAGTGTTGAAGTTCTTCCTGATTTTATTCCAGAATCTACTGGTTATGTGCCAGTGGGTGGGGGCGCGCCAGGCTTGTAATCTGCAGTTCCCAGGTTGAGTCCCAGCTGGGTCAGCATTGAGATTTATCTCTGCAAAATTCCCCGCCCTGCCCATGTTCAGTAGGGGACACCGATGGGCTTGGAAAGGCTGCCGTCCGTCGGGTGGGACGTTAAGCCGTGGCCCCGTGTGCGGGAGAGCCATACCCTGTGCACGTTAAAGAACAAACTGGATGGCCTTGACGGGAGGCTACCATCTGTCTCCCAACAGCTGTTCCAGTGGATCCCCTCCCCCAACCTTCTCTGAGCCTTCGGGGTCCATGTGACCTGGCAATTTAGCCCATGGTGTGCAAAAAAGTGCCGCTCAGAGGTAAAACAACCCAACCCATTATGTGCCAGTTGCTCTACTAGTTAAAATAGTTATATTTCACACTTTATTAAATGATACTAGAGTGCTACCAGTTTTCTTCATTCGCAAAAGATAAAATAGTTTATTTATAATAAAACACGATATTTGCTGTACATTAAGTATGTAGTCTAAAGACTATTTCATCATAAGTTATGAGGAGTGCAATTGCTATTACAGACTGCATTAATAAGCAGTAATTGCTATAGATGTTATGTTACTTCTAAAGATAAGATCTTAATTTGTTAAATCTAGTCTAAAAATACCTTTACACAATATATAAAGTATAATTGACTACTTAGCGTTATGGTATAGTTACCAGTGTGTTGGAGGCTGGTACATCTACTTGCTTTTTCAGCTTCATTTGATTGTATAATGGATCACCACAATGTTTCTTTAGTCCATATTTAGACAGTGTTACATCTGTTAAGATGCTTTGATGTATGTAACACTGTCTAATATATACTGTCTAAATATGGAAATCCTTTAAGATGCTTCAATGTAGCTGATGTTATTCATATTACAAGCAACCAGTCCTTTATAGATATTTGCACATTAGATGTTATTTCATTACAGTCAATTCATTTTTCTCTAATGTTCATATTTAAAATGTAAGTCTAGTGAGTTACTCCTTATAAATGTTGATAAGCACAATATTCGTATATCGGTTAGTGGTAACCTATAACCTCATAACTTATGATGAAATAGTCTTTAGACTATATACTTAATGTACAGCAAATATCGTGTTTTATTATAGATATATTACATTAGCTGTGTTGACTATTATTTATTGATAAAATAGTTATTGCTCCAACATATTACCTGTATCCTGTGACCTTATATAAGCAAGTGTGGAACACTGCCTTTTTCTTTTTAGCTGAACTGGTGAACTGGTAGAGCAACTGCTACAGGAGACTGCACTTGAGTCTGGTGTAAAATTGGTGGTTCAAATTTTCATACTTGCCCACTAAATTTCCAAGATTTTATAGTTCTTTCAAAATTTAAACTCATGTAAAATTTTTTCACCAATTTAAGAATAAGATTTGTTACTTAATTAAAAGATAAGTTATGAAGCTGCAAATATATGAGATCTTTGAGTCAAATTCAAAACATTCTTTAACTTATTATTTTATAATAGATTTTTATTATTAGATAGGTAAAAGCTGTTTTAATTATTTTTACAATTTTGCTTTTGGCCAAAGTGATATCAAAAACAGTAAAACTTCATACTTTCTTAATAGCTATTTCAGAAATAGGAAAAGTTTATTGACTCTTCAAATTATTGATTCCATTAGAATGTGCAAAAATACAAACATTATGACAAAATGTTGTAGATAACATTGCTGGGAGAAACTGGCTGGACAAAATGCCATTGAAGCAAATTAGCCAGGGTATATTGTTGTAGGATGAAACATCATGATTGTGGTGAAGTATGGACTGTAACTAATAATTTGTGACTGAAATTATTGGTTACCAAAACATGGGCTGCAGTAGCTGGTTGATAGATTATTTTCAGTAGTGTATAACCTAATAATTTTTTTCTTATACCTATGATCCTGTATTTCCACAGAATGCTATGATCTTGTATACCCACAGATAATACTTAGAGAAGCTAGAAGGTTTTTGTAATGTGTAATAATTTGGTTTAATAATATACTTTTTTTTCTAATTTTTTTTGATTAAAGGTTTATAATGATTTTACTGTGAAAGTAAGCAAGAATATTGTAAAGTTTTTTTTTTTCCAATTTGCATTTTAGGTAAATTTAAAATGAAAAAGTTTGCATTTTTACTAATTTAATAATTGTGATATATATATATATATAGAAATATTTTTTTTAAATTATGCTTTACAGCTCCAGAAAATGCCCACTGAATCCTCCAACAGCTTTATTTGAACCCCCTGATCCTATGAGACGACCAATGTATAATAAAATAAAGGTTTATGGAGGAGCAGAAGAATTTAGCTTTGAAGAAATACGGGCTGCAGTATGGTTTGAAAAGCAAAGGAAATTAGAGAAAGAGAAGAAACGTATACAGGAAGAAAAAGAAAAAGAAGGTAAATTTATTTTTTTCGTCAGCATAATCTAAATGGGTATATATTAGATAAATGAATCCACAGCTCATCATTGATTTACTGAGTGTTTAATCACTGTTAAGCTGTTTAAGTAACAGGATGAAGATGGGTACAGAGAAAAAACTGTCTTGTGTGGTTTGGGATCTGAACCCATGACCTCCTGATGGTTGGGTTGGTTATTTTACCTCTGAGTGGTACTTTTTTGCACACAATGGGCTAAATGACCAGGTCAAAAGGCCCTGAGGACTCGGAGAAGGTTGGGGGGGGGACCCATTGGACAGCTATTAGGAGAAGGATGATAGCCTCCCTTCAAGGCCATCAAGAATGTTCTTTAATGTGCACAGAATATGGTTCTCCTGCACATGGGGCTATAGCTTAAAGTCCCATCCGATGGATGATGGCCTTTTCTAGCCCATCAGTGTCTGTTACTGACCAAGGGCAGGGAGTTTTGTGGAGATAAATCTGAACACTGGCCCAGCTGAAACTTTAATCTGGGAACGGTATATTACGAACATTGGCATGCTACAGACTGAGCCACCCCTGCACTCACCTCCTGAGACAGGTGCTCTGACCACTAAACTACCAGTAACTCAGTGGTTAGAGTGTCTGAAATGTCATTAGGAGGTCATGGGTTCAGATTTCACCCAATGCAAAACAAGTTTTCCTCTACACCTTGTTACTTAAACATCTTAATAATGATTAAATACTTAGTAAATGGGTATATATTATGTGAGGTGTTTCCCAGTTTGTAGCAAGTTAAACCATATTAATGAGGTTAATATTTGTATATGTTGTGAAAACTTGAAAACTGCTTTTATTTTGTATGGCTATAATGTCTATTGGCATACCTATTGTGTTAAAATTCTTTTATTTAGTTAAAATTGCCATTTTTGAGTTAGAAACGTGAGAAAGCTGAAAGAAAAAAAAGGCTTTAGTTAGAATCATATAATTACATAAAAATATACTAGTACTCAAAATTAAAGTCTAATGTATCGTGAAAAGCATATAAGGGAATGACATGAAATGTGGTGTATATATAAATTGTGCAATATAATAATTAATAATTAATTGTATATATAATATCCTGCAGCTTTGTCCAAAGGAAATTTATCTCTAAAATGTTCAATGAAGTGAAATATGGAAAAAGAAAATATTTTCATATTTAATCAGTGTGACCATGAGCATGCAAATTAATTTTGTTGTAAAAAGTCTTGTACTCAACACTCATATATGTTCTAGCCTGCCTGGCATTAATTTGGGTAGCAATTTGCCATACAGACAATATGAGGATGATTTTGTGTGGTGGAGAGAGATAGGTAGGATGGTAGTGGGTCAATCTCAGACAGAGGTATCCAGACAAGATTTTAGATGTATTGCAGAATGCCCTCTCAAGACTTTGGAGATGATTTCTAGAAACAGGAGCGGTTAATCTTGGGCCAGGACAAGGTCATCCCAGTGCATCACTGCTCTGAATGATCCCTATTTATATTTGATAAGACAATGTAAGGGAAATGGCAGTTAAGAAACTTTTCTTTTGAGTTGTCAATAACTATCTTATGATACTTTTCAAAATCTCTGAATCTGTTAACCAAGTTTCTGAAAGACCAAACATTTTTTGATTCTGCCTAAGTAAAAAAAAGTGTAATAATATTATGTAATCTATTGATTTTGTATTTAAGTTTGCCTATATAATGGATTCAATTCTCTTGCTCCTTAAGAATCTCATCCTCATTCAGTAAACATATTGAAAAATTCTGAATTTTAAGTCAATAAGTAGCTGTGGAGCAGCTTATTTTGAGTCGCAATTGCAAATTTGTTTGTTTTTGCCTTAAGTTGAATGACTATAATTTCTTATAAAAATTTTTTGGATCCAAAATATTGTGGGCAATTACACATTTTGTATGTTCTAACATTTATGCCAAATATCATTGAAATCTGTGATGGGTGGTGAACTTTTTCTAAAATTTTTGTTCAGTTGGGCCAGCATTGAGATTTATCTCTGCAAAACTCCCTGCTCTGCTCACTGTCAGTAGGGGACACTGATGGGCTTGGAAAGGCCACTATCCATCAGATGGGACATTAAGCTGTGGCTACATATGTGGGAGAGCCATACCCTGCACATGTTGAAGAACACACTGGATGGCCTTGACGGTGGCTATCATTGGCCTCCCAACAGCTGTTCCAGTTCCCTCCCCCAACCTCTCTGAGCCTTTGGGGTCCTTGCGACTTGGCCATTGAACCCATTGTTTGCAAAAAAGTGCTGCTCAGAGGTAAAAACCAACCCAAAAATTTTTGTTGATTTGACATGGAATATCAACTAATTGTAGTAAAAGAGAGATTAAAGTGAAATTACAAAGATAAAAATTTAAATTAATGATGAAAAGTATATAATGGCAATTGTAAATAATTTTTTTTAAATCAAATATTATAATTAACTGCTGTTTTTTTTTTAGAATTAAAAAACCAGTTAAAATGCATGCAGGAACAAATGCAGTTGCTTCAAATGAGGATTTTATCTTCTCAGACCTGCAGGTATTTATAAATTTTAAACCATATACAATTTAAATAATTAGTATGAGAAAGTACATATTTATGGTTAAAATAAAGTCTATTTTTAAGTCTTAAAATGATAATATCTTTGCTAAAATTGCTACACATGTTAGAATGCAATATGTTGTTACATAGTACCAAGTAATAAAAAGAAAATATTAAAAAAAATTTTTAATTCTGAGAATTAGCAAATTTTATTTAAAAATAAAGTTGCTTTCATTCCAAAAAAAGTAGATGAAACTTTGGAAATTTGACTAGAAAAGAGGATAGCCAGGCTGCCAATAGTGGGATTTTACTTGGTGGTAACAATACTGTTTTTTCTTATTTAAAGTGGTTTTGAATTAATTATTTGCCAAAAATGCTTATGAAACTGCCAGTATTCATTAATTTCTGGTCTTTTTGCAATTCTTTCATAAAGTGTATTAAAAATGATTATTTTTAATTGGAGGTAATATACATGTTTCAAGCAATATGTGCATAGTTAAACATTTTATAAGTACAATATAAAGTATATTGTACTTATAAAAATGTTTAATTATTTTTAGGTTATTGTGTGATATTTATCAGACATTTATCTACTGAGTTGTATGACATTTATCCACTTGACTTTATCCAATGCTCAGTCTATTGTATTCTGAGTTGGCATAGCAAAATAGGCCCATTTTGAATAAAATCTGCCAAATACTGATGTTTAATACTTTTGATAAATTAGAACTCTGAACTGTAACTTTTAATTAAAGCAAAACACCTTTAATAGCCTGTCAGGATAGCACAGTTACCCTGTCAGAAATTACTATTCCCTGAGTAGGCCCCTTCATGTTACAGCTTTTACAAATGATTAAATGTTGTAAGCAAATCACAAGTAAGGATTTTTAGATTTATCATGTCTTGGATTTATCATATGAGTAGCTTACAACAACTAAAAAAGTTAGATGATTATGCTATCCTGTGTCATCAGTGACAAACTCTGGCTGGCCTACCTGAACTCCTCTATCGTCCCATTTTGTTACAAGGTTTCCTTTTTTCTTTCTGTTTCACTTCCTAGTGTCATCTAGTTTTAAGTGACCAGTGAGGCATCATGAAACAAATCCTTCTTGGAATTTAGGAAGGACTTACCTTGGTCTATCCTGGAGGTGGTGTGTGTGTGTGTGTATGTGGGTGGGTGGGGGGGCTAGTTGGTAGTACATCAGACTCATAATCTGCAGTTCCAAGGTTCTAATCCCAGCTGGGCCAACATTGAGATTTATCTCCACAAAACTCCCCATCGATGGGCTAGGAAATGACACCATCCATTAGATGAGACATTAAATTGTGGCCCTGTGTGCAGGAGAGTCATACCCTGTGCACATTAAAGAACATGCTATGTGAACTGACCAGCAGTTTCTGGCCGAGCCTTCCAAGTATAAATGGAGTCTGTTGCATCCTAATACATGTGAAGAGAGGTTGAGGCTCTTGACTTTATCCAATGCTCAGTCTGTTTGAAACTCAAAAAAAAAAAAAAAAAAAGCCCTGTCTTGAGTGTTTATTGCTAGTGTCTATTATATCAGTGAAAACATGGTAGTTGTCCCAAATGAAATGTTTCTGAAGCAAAACTCATTATTGTGGTGAGCATGCCAATTTATGTGATTTTTAGTACTTTGTGTGCTTTTATATTGCATTTGTATTTTACATAGAAGTAAAAATTTTGCAAGAATAAAATTTGGATAGAAAATTTTCATGATTAATTTTTATATTTTATTTATGTTCTAAAGAAGAGCAGAATATAGTGGTTCATTTGTGTTACTGGGAATTTGAGCAATAGATTTGTGGTAGTGATGTGACTTCCTAATGGTAAAAGAGACTACCACTGAAACAATTGCTGACTATTATTGTGTAAGACTAACTTTCATAAAGTATCATTGCATATTGGTGCAAAGTATTCTATTATATTAAAAAAGCCCATCAAAATATGATGGTGGTGGTGGGGGAGGATTCATAAAATTCAGTGAATCATGTTCTATTACACTGGGCAACACACAAAATTGCTTTGAAATGAAAATAGCCGATCTTTACTAATTTCAAGGTGCTGAACACGAAAATGACAATAAAATTTGTCGATTGGCTCTTGTTTAGGAGAGACAGAGATGGTCATGTATAAACGACTCAGTCTGCATTGAGTACATAGGTAACCATTTCGCAATGCTGTATTCTAAACTCCAGATTGCAACATATTGCATTGTATTGAATCAGCCCGCCATACACAACCCCTGGAGGTATTGCATCATTGTCTGATGCAATGTAGTTGAGTCATGACATCGTGGCTATAGGATCGTGGACAAAAGATGATGCAATAGTTAGTTGTAAGCGACGTCTCGTAGGGTGAACAAGTCTTTTGAGCGACTCCCATTTACCCCTGAGTCATAAGTACAACACAAGTGATCCTTGCAGTTTTGATCCAGCAATAGTGATTCCTCGTAACTGTGTTAATAGACGTTTGCAAGCGAGAAAACTATATTCTTAAAGTGGTGCAACAAAAATTCTCTACTTGAAAATGAAAACATACATTTCTAATGAGTAATGAAGTGGGAAAAAAACGTTATTTTTAAGGAATCAAGAAAATATCTTAACAAACGAAATGTACATTTGTAATGAGTACTATTCATTAGCAAAAATATCACTCCAATAGTGAAAGCGGTGTATGAGTTTTATTTTGGATGCAAGATCTGGGACCAGGACAAGGCCTGGGCCCCACACATATGCTGCAGTACCTGTGCAAGAATCTTCTTAAGTGGATGAAAGGTGAAAAAGTGGTGATGCTGTTTGATGTTCATATGGTTTGGACAGAGCCAAGCAATCATGCAAATGACTGCTACTTTTGCATGGTTCCACATGTTTCTGGAGGCATGACAAGGAAAAAGAAGTGAACAATAGCGTACCCGAATATACAATCTGCTCTCTGACCAGTTCTGCATGGCGAAGGCCTTCCTGTTCCCGAACCTCCAAAAGAATTTTCCATTGATTCAATGTCAGGTTCTCCACAGCCTTCGGTGTCTAATAATGATCTATATATCTGCCATGGTGCGTCATCTGTGCCACACATTCTCACCAAAGAAGAAATGAATGATCTTGTTCGTGATATGGAGCTGTCCAAGACCAAATAAGAGTTATTTGGATCAATACTTAAAAAATGGAATCATCTGAAGGAAAATGTCTGAGTGACTTCGTTTCGAACTCGTCATGAGCAGTTTGCACCTTACTTCAAAAATGAAGATGACCCTGTGTTTTGCTCCAATGTAGATGGCCTGATGAATGCCTCAGATCAAACATGACCCTCAAGAATGGCGACTATTCACAGACTCCTCGAAATTGAGTCTCAAGGAGATGCTGCTGCATAATGGAAATCGATTTCCATCCATTCCAGTCGGACATGCTGTTTACATGAAAGAAACCTACGACAACCTAAAACAGCTGTTGAACCGTCTTCAATACAGCAAGTAAGGCTGGCATCTCTGTTGTGACTTGAAGGTAGTGGCTCTGTTGATGGGTCTGCAGCTGGGATATACGAAGTACTGCTATTTCTTATGTGAATGGGACAGCCGAGCAAAGACTTTGCATTACGTGAAGAGAAACTGGCCTCAGAAAAAATTTCTGAAGGTCAGAGAGAAGAAAATGGAACACCCAGTACTGGCAGAACACACAAAATCCTGCTACCATCCCTACACATCAAACTTGGTGTGATGAAAAACTTCATAAACGCCATGGACTGAACTGCATCAGCTTTCAAGTACTTGGCTGACAATTCCCTTGACTCAGCAAGGGGAAAATTAAAGAGGGAATTTTTGTGGGTCCTCAGATCCATGAGCTGTTCAGAGACCATATGTTCGACAACCTGCTTCAGGATGATGAGTAAAAGGCTTGGGATGCGTTTCGTCTGGTGTCAACTAAATTCCTCGGGAATGTCAGGGCAGACAACAAGAAATTGGTTAAGGACAAGTTGTCTCTGTATCACAAACTTGGCTGCAATGTGTTATTAAAGATCCACTTTCTCCATTCCCACTTAGATTTCTTCCCCAACAACTGTGGCATGGTTAGTGATGAGCACAGTGAATGTTTTCACCAGGACATTGCAGTGATGAAGAAATGATACCAGGGAAACTGGTCCACTTCATGTTGGCTGACTACTGTTGAATGCTCGTCAGAGATGATCCTGAGCAGCTGTACAAGCGATGGACAAAACGACGTCAGAAGTAGAGCGGAATTTTACCGATATGTCATATGTATGTGTTACTCTATTATATAAGAAACTATTGCAGATTTCTCAGAAATCATAGCCAATTTTGCATTTCATTGTCATATTTGTGTTCAGCACCTTGAAATCTTTAAGAAATGGCTACTTTTATCTCAGATGCATGACTTTTATGAAATTTTGTAGCTCAGTGTTGTAGGTAGGGATTGAATTTGTAATAGAATATGAAGTGTAACAGGGAAATTCATGTATGAAATTTTGGACTAGGCAGTCAGTATGAAATAACTTTGGGCTGAAATCTGTTAAAAAATAAAAGAAGTAAATCTGTTTCAACACTTTGTGAAATAATTGAGCTCTCACTGTCACTGGTGATTAGAATTTAGATTATATAGAATTGTCAAGAGTTACATCAGCTCATCATGGAGTGTTCCAATCTCTTGGAAACAGCAACAACTTTTGGCATCATGCTGTGAACATTTAATAGAGACATTGAACTTTTATGTATATACATAGGGTATGGTAGAAAGTTGATAGAACCAGACAAAGGCACATGATTGTTAAGATTTTGGTTTAATTCTTTTGTTAAAGACTAGTGAAATGTTAGAGAGCTTTTTTTTTCTTGAATGAGATATTATATATTTAAAATAGGGATGGCCAATTCAAATTTAACTAAAAGCAACTACGAAAAAACTATATTCTTAAAGTGGTGCAGTAAAAATTCTCTACTTGAAAATGAAAACATACATTTCTAATGAGTAATGAAGTGAAAAAAAAAAGTTATTTTTAAGGAATCATGAAAATATCTTAACAAACAAAATGTACATTTGTAATGAGTACTATTCATTAGCAAAAATATTTGTTTTTCACATTAAAATGTTTGGTCAAAAACATTGGATGAAGCAAGCCAGATTCAGTATATTGGTGATTTGTTTTATGAGTTGCAAGTTCTTTTGCAATGATCCATGGATTGGCCTGTCCTAGAACTTTATAAATAAAATTTTAGTTGTATTCTGTGAAGTTTGTTTGGTACACTATAGCTTAGTTGCTAATGTGCCATAAAACACCAACCAATTAATATTCTGTGTTGTTATTCTTACTTTTTACTAATATGAAGATATAATACCAAAATTTAAATGATTTAAGAGGTTTAATGAAAATTGTTTTATGGTTATTGCATTCTGATAAAGAAATTAAGTTAAACTGATTTAGTAACCAATAAATAAATAATCAAAATTTGAAATGTTTGGATATTTGAAACAATACACTTATGTATAGTTTTAAGTATGTGTATTTGAAAATAAGTCATTAATTCTTTTAAAATTTTAATTTTTTTATTTTGGAATATGAAGAATATTTCTTGCATTGAAATTAAAAAAAAATTCACATAGATGTTAAAATTAAAGAAAATTTGTCAAAAACATTTCTCTTTATAGCACTTTACTTTTTAACAGGCCTGATGATCAGCTGCAGCCATCTGGAAATAGTAATCATTCTAATGAAGTAGTTGAAAATAGTCAGACTAGTCATCCTCTAGTAATAGCTTCTGGTTCAACAGAAAACAACAGTTATATTTCTACAGATAGCCTCAAAGGGAAAGCATATTCTCCAGGGTTTAATTATCAAGCTACAAGTTCAGAGAAACAAAATTATGGTAATTTTCTTTAAACTGCTTTATTAAAATCATTATTTTCAGTTTACTGGCATGAAATCATAGATCACTGTTAAATTTTGTACATACTGCAAGCTATGTATCCTAAAGTACAGATTATAGTTTCTGTAGAGCTCAGTAGTGGCAGAATATCCAAATCAGTCCCAGAATCAATCTTTTATAGGCAGTATGTTGTGCTGTTTTGAACATAAAGGATTTGGTGTAAATAAGAATACTTGAAAATTTTATATTGCAATTATAAGAAAATGAAAATGGGAGTAAGTAATATTACATTATCCTGAACACACACACACACGCACGCACGCACGCACAGGGTGATTCAGTTAAGCGTGTACAAACTTCTGGGAGGGGTAGGTTGCACAAAGATGAATCGGAATCATATAACAGTGCAAGGTTGGTAACGGCATCTTCACGCGGTAGATGGCATTGTACTGCTGTGGGACTGCGCAATGTTCTCACAGGTACCCGTCATTCGCGAACCACCCGCAGAGGTAGTAGGATGGGCGATTACACAAACGCGGAGTTGGCCGATATGCATCTCGCATATGGGGCTGCGGGCTGCTATGGGCGAGCCGCTGTGCGCGTGTACCAAGAACGGTACCCAATGAGGCATACTCCCAACCACCAGATGTTTGCATGGCTGCATCAGAGGTTATGTGACACTGGTTCCTTCCAGAGACCTACCAGGAGTCGGGAACGATGGGCATGGACCCCTGACATGGAGGAGAATGTGCTACGTCATACAGAAGACACTCTTGGTGCCAGTACTCGAGCAATCGCCCACCGGGTCGGTCTTTCCCAATCCACCGTAAGGAGGATTATGCACAATAACCAATTGCATCCGTATCATGTACAGCATGTCCAGGCACTGAAGCCTGAGGATTACCCACAGTACATTGCATTTGCGCAATGATACTTGCAGAAGAGTGTGGCAGAACCCCAATTTCCTGCTTCTGTGCTGTTCACAGATGAGGCATGCTTTACCATGCATGTGCGTTATGTGCATAGAAGGTAGCTTCAATGCACATAACGCGCATGCATGGGTGGTGGAGAACCCCCTGCTACACGAACACGTGCAGCACAAAACCGTTTTGCTGTAAATGTTTGGTCCGGCATTGTCAGGGACCACTAAATAGGCCCATACCTCATGCCTGTTTGTCTGGACGGAAGGAGTTACCGGATATTTCTGGAGGACATCTTGCCAGAACTTTTGGATGAACAACAGGTCCCTTAGTCGCTGCGCCGTACAATGTGGTTCCAGCACGATGGGGGCCCCCACCCATTTCAGCCATGAAGTTCATCAACACTTAAACGTGACATTTGGACAACAGCGGATCGGGCGTGGTCATTGGCCTGCAAGATTGCTGGACCTATCATGCCTTGATTACTTCTTCTGGGGTTACATCAAAGGACTGGTGTTTGACACCCCCGTAGAAAGTGCTGAGGGACCTTGTCGCACGCATCTCCATAGCTGCCTCAGAAATTCGAGACACGCCAGGAATCTTCCAAAATGTACATGATTCCATGTGCAGACGATGTCAGGCCTATGTTACAGCTCGTGGTCGCAACTTCAAACACTTTCTGTGACCTCTGTGTATTTCGCAAATTTATCTATTGTGATTAATAAAAAGCATTTTGTTCACTTACGTGCTGCTCTTTCATTCACGTCCTCTCCGTACACTAGCACATTGATGCCGTTGCCTACCCTGCATTGCTATATGATTCCGATTCGTCTTTGTGCAACCTACCCCTCCCAGAAGTTTGTACACGCTTAACTGACTCACCCTGTATATATGTGTGTGTAGTTTTTGGAATTTTCCTCAGCTGCTTGTGTTGACCAGAATATTTCTTCATGCCATTCAAAGCATTCAGTTATTTTAATATACATTGTGCAATTAAGGCTGGCACATAGTCCAATCCTGTTTTTGTTATTCATCACATATGGTTTTTGACTAGTCAGTATCATTATTTTTGCCTATAAAATGGGTTTATGAGATTGATAATGCATTTTTTAATCAGTCTGGACATAATGAAACAGTTTGTGTAGAAATTTAGAATTCCTGATGGTTTTATAACCATCCCAGTAGTTAGTGCCCTTAACTACTGATTGAAAGGACCTGTATTCAAGGCCCTGGATAAGATATAGTTGTATCTTTTCTGTTGAGGTCTTGTCTTCTTAACAGATCTCTATTGTGTGGTATACTGACAGGCTCATATCAAGTGACTGTTTTGAGTTTTTTTTTTTACTTTTTAAAATGTTTATGAATTTTGTATTGTGTGCTGGAAGAGAGATTTTGCTGGTTGGCTGATGATGCAGAAATTCCAGCAATTTATAAACATAAATCCCTTTTATAATACCATATTGATTTATAGGAATTCATTTATTCATAGTTTTCAGATATTTTTTATATTCTGATTACTGATGTTGATTACTTACTATTTTATGAAAAAAAAATGCAGAAAACTCACGGCCTTACATCATATGAAAGTGACGATAAATTTGAAGATTTATCAGATGAAAATTATATCCATAGAAAAGAATCCTCCGAATTCTCATCAGTAGTGGTGTCTAATCATCACTCACTTTATCTTTATTGCATCTTATCCTGTCACTGATATAACACTAAATTGAAAACATTTGATATAAACCTAAATGTAGTGTAAATCTGTGTCTTATAAGTGACACAGCTGTCTTTGTGTTTTGTTTTGAAAATTATATTTTTTCCTAGATTCTTTTATTCAAAGATGATCTGCATTTTAAAAAAATATATTGTGATATTTCAATAAAATTACAATTGCATACAAAGCTTATTTACTGACAAGCAATATACAGTTATGCCTTGTAACGCATAGTTATTAAAATTATTTCTTAACCAGTTTGTATGGTGTATTTTCAAGTATGCATAACTGTACAGGATGTCAAAAAATAAGGATGGGGTTTTGATTGTTGTTTGAACCAATATGCAGGATAATACCGTATTTCTTCGATTCTAAGACACACCCCATTTTTAGAGACGTTTATATGGGGGGAAAAAATGTGTCTTAGAATCGAAGAAATACCCGTATTTCTTCGGATTCTAAGATGCACCCCGTTTTTAGAGACGTTTATATGGGAAAAAAAGTGTCTTAGAATTGAAGAAATACGGTAATATACACATTCAAGAAAGTAATATTTGAAAGTATACCTCAAATAATTTTGAACATAGTGAATTTTCATCTGTGCACAGTTCGTGACCCTGCATGTGTCCAATTGGTATTCGACTTCTTTACTTTTGTTGCACTTCATGAACTTACTTTACTAATCCAGTATATCTCTTGTTGCTTACTCAGTTGCTTTTTTTATTCTGGCTTTCAAATTATTCAGGTCTTGAATTTTGTCCATGTAAACACAATTCTTTACAATGCCCCATAAGAAAATATCAAGGGTTTCAAATCAGGGCCCCTTAGTGGCCGTAGAATTGGACTACTCCTTCCAATCCATTTGTCAGGAAATGTACTACTAGGAACTTCCTTAATATATCTGAGAAATGTGGCAGTGTGAAGCTTTGTTGGTGGCTGCCTATAAAACTATTTGAGTGGGGGAACATACAGTACAACATTCAATGTGATGCCTTTTGTGCATTTGGGGAGAATGCTTTCAGTAACCCCACCACTATTTGTTGGACTTTCTGTATTTCTAAAACTACTATGGATGTTTTTTTTTTGTTAGATTACTTTCTTTTGATCACTGAGGGCAATATCTGATAATTATTTTTATGTTTTTGTTGCATTTGGGTATGTGCTGTAGAGGATTAATTTGTAAATATAAATTGTATGCTAATTGTTGACCATAAGTCTTTAAGCTTTATTTTTTAGTGTTTTTAAATGATCGTTTTTTAATTCATGTGTTGAGGGCAATATCTGATAATTATTTTTATGTTTTTGTTGCATTTGGGTATGTGCTGTAGAGGATTAATTTGTAAATATAAATTGTATGCTAATTGTTGACCATAAGTCTTTAAGCTTTATTTTTTAGTGTTTTTAAATGATCGTTTTTTAATTCATGTGTTTTTTTTGTAGTTTCAGATTTTAATATATTTCATTTATATATGAACTTTGATTTGTACTCTAATTAATATTTAGAATTTCTAATTAATATTTTGAATTTTATTTAACACTCTTTTGGGCAAGTTCTAATGGCAAAAAGTTCATTTATTAGTAGTGTGTAAGAAAGAAAAGGATATTTAAAATGTTATATACTAACTGTTGTTTTGTATGTAATTTTTTTTCCCATTCAGTTCAAGAGGGATATAATGAAGAATCAAAGTCTACTAACGGTGAACTTTCAGCACCACTAAAAGAATTAATTCCAGTAGTGTCATCTGCAAATAATAGTCACAGTTTAAGCAGTTTAGTTCCTGTGCAGTCTAACTTTAATACACCAACTACAACTGGCTTGACCAAAGAAGCCCTTTGTTTGGTACGGGAATTATATAATGAAAGTTTATTCAAGTGTTCTGATGATGATATTCCTCGATTTGAAACGTGTGAAATTTCAGGTAAAATTCAAGTTTAAGATATAGTTTGACTTCAGTTTATGGAACAATATGAATTACAGTTTCTGCAGACTTTAGTCTTTAAACAAATAGAAATAATTATTCATTATTTTTATTAATTTCTCTGTTTATTTTTTGTTCCACAGGCATTGAATTTGATTTTTTGTGGTATTTTATCTTTTATTAATGAATCACTCTTATAATTCAGTGATATTTGTCAAGCATTTTCAGTTTCTACATATTATTTCTAGTATTTTTCATTCAAGATAACAGTGAGACTTTAATTTTGCCATAAAATAATTTTAATTATTCTAAGATTTGATTTTAATTATTTTAATTATTTTGCTTACTTTCCACTAATCCAGGCTCAGGCTTAATAATTACTGAAACAGTTTGGGCCTGAAAAATTTATCCCGAAATCATCTGTGATAGTCACAATAGACAAATGATCAAAAGGCAAGTTTTTCATGAAGAAATTACACTTAAGATAAATGCCTAATTTAAATCTATACTGCATGGCAAATTATTATGAACATTGCATCATGGTGAAGTACCATGAGACATGCTAATGCATGCAAATTTCTTACTGATATTAGAGTATATTTCTGTGGAGTCTTATAAAAGCAGTAAAGGGATGGTGTAAAGCAAAGTCAAGTGTGACATGGGTAAAAAAAAAGGCTGATATGATTATCTTTAAAAGAAGGCTCATTGTTGGATTGCAATTGGCAGGAGCATCTGCAGTGGAGGTAATGGAACCCAGTGAAAAATCATGGGGCACAATATCTCAAATGTATGGCGAGTGGTAATGGTCTCAAAAAACGTCTGCCAATCATGGCAAATGCAGGAAGAAAAAGGCTGACAGACAGGGGTCTGTTAACATGATTCTATGCTAAATTAGTTACTGGTGTTCTTCAGCTGAGAGATTACCATTAGCAGCATTTCAAAACCTGTTTCAAAGAGAATTATGTGCAGAGAATAAAAAAAAAACTTGGAAATTTGAGAACTGTACCATGATACATATGACAAATATTATGTATGTTTTCATAGTAATTTGGCCAGGCAGTGTTTATATCAAATTTGATTTAAGTAATATTCATTATGTATGATCAACCCTTCACACATATCACTAGGTGGAGGCTTGATTGGGCTAACTAGAGTGACTTTGAAATCCATTGAGTTTGATGAACACTTGGTCAGCCAGGAGCCAATCAATGTGCAGTGGCAGAGGTGAGGTGATGCCTGTATTGTCCATGCAGCTGCCTCAACTTTTACTCAGACCTCGACTCTGTTTCCTCAATTTCCAAAACCGTAGGGGAATCTTGATTGCACAGCAGTTCGTAAGGCTGAGAACAAGGCTTGGTATTTTTATTTATTTATTTTTTTTTTGAGATATCTGACATCCCCAGTTTTGAAGCACTGAAATGCACCAGAGCAAAATCCTGTTTTGTCCTGCACCAGAGCCAGAAGGATCAAATACGCATCTTCTATCACCCATACAAATAGTTCTAAGGTTGCGGGAACTATACATCCAACTCATTATCAATCCTGGAGCACAATGGATAGGCGAATGCTGATCTCCAACCAATCACCAATATTCTGGAGGAGTCTTCCTCTTTTTCATCTTCTCTCTTCATCATCATTTTCATACTCCCCAGAGTTCCTGGCTCTGAAGAGCAAGGATGAATGCTCTCTGTTGTCTTTTCACTCGAATGGCCTGGAGCCTTACAACAGGCCATTTACAGTGGATGAGCTGCACCTTGCTCTGCACACTTCTCGTGCATCTGCCATTGGGTCAGACAGTGTCCATTATGACATGCTCCAACATCTCTCACCATCGAGTAAGGATCGGCTGCTCTGATTTTTCAATTTCATTTTCCTTGAGGAGCAGTTTCCAGACTTCTGGTGGGAGGCCATCGTCTTGGCCTTCCCCAAGCCAGGGTAGGATCCGAAGATTCCTTCTAATTATCATCCAATTGCATTGACAAGCTGCATGTGCAAGGTGTTGGAAAGAATAGTAAATGTCAGACTTGTCTGGTATTTGGAACACCACAACTTTCTTTCCAACACCCAGTATGGCTTTCACAGGTAACTGTCACCTTAGACCACCTGATCCACCTTGAATTGGCAAACAGGAATTATTTTTTACATAGAGAATATCTGGTATCAATTCAAGAAATAATTTTGTGGAAAATGATTCGTTGATGAGTGGGATTTGAACCCACACCTCCCAATTACATTCCAAGTGTACTTGAATTATATGTCAACATGTAATATGAATTTGTTATTGATTAATACCTGGTGTCAGTATTCTTCAACATTGAAAAAGCATATGACATGGTATGGAGATTCGGATTTTTCGTGACCTCCATGACTTCGGTTTTAGAGGTCATATGCCGATCTTCATTTCAAATGTTTTATCTTTCCATACTTTTCATGTCTGTGTTGACTCTCTCTTTTCCCCTTCCCCCAACTTTTCTCTTTGCAGGACGGGGAAGGCCTTTACAACCCAACTGTGTGTACCAGCAACTCTATGCCAGCCATTGTTCTGAGCACCTAAACTTCTTGCATGTCTTTACAGATGGTTCAAAGTCTGGCATATTAGTGGAGTCAGCCATGGTCTGCTGTGATACCATTGTTGCAGACCAGATCCTATAGCAGTGTTCCATCTTCATTCTCTACAGTTGCACACAGCAGAACAGGCGATTCTTTAAATAATTCCAGGAATTATTTAAAGCAACACTTGGTTTAATGAATTTCCCTACTTCATAGGTAATCTGCAGGAAAAATCTATTTCTCCTGACTTCCCTAATTAGGCACTGTTTAAATTTATAGATTATATTTCTCTTTATTATATGTTACTTACTATGTGTATTTCTGTTTAAGTGTTTCAAATCTCTGTTCATTTCTGTTTTTTTTTTCCCTTTTATTTATTATCTTACTCTTATATTCTGTACATGTTAATTACTATGTGTACTTTTGTTTTAATATTTTTAACTCCTGCATATCTCTGTCTGTTTCCCCCCCCCCCTTTATTTTCTTTTTATTCTATTCTGTCTCATTTCTTTTATCATCACCTATTTTTTTTTTCCTTTTTCTCTTTTCTTTTTTCTTTCCTTATTTTTTTACATGCTTTTTTTCCTGTTTTTTTTGTTTGTGGTTTTTTATGACGGGATAGGGGAGGCTCAGTCGATAGCGTGCCAGGCTCATAACTTGCAATTCTCAGGTTCGGGTCCTAACTGGGCAAGTGTAGAGATTTTCTCTGCTATACTCCCTGACCTTCCCACGTGAATAGGGGTCACTGTTGGGTTTATAAAGGCCACCGTCTGTCAGATGGGACGTTAAACCATGGCCTCATGTGGGAGAGCCACACCCCATGCATGTTAAAGAACACACTGGATGACACTTGAAGGAGGCTGACACCCTTTTCCCAATAACTGTCCAGTGGGTCCCCTCATCCAACCATTTATGAAACCACGAGAGCTTGGAACTTGGACAATAGTCACAAATATTTGATATTTATGTAGCGAACATCATTCTTTAAAAAAAAAAGCTCGAAATTCCCCTTTAAAAACAATCGACTTTTGGCACAATTTATTTACAGAGTTACAGTAAAAACTTAGACCATAATGCTACCAAATCTTATTGGCAATAATTCCTTGGCATGGCTCATAATTTGAAAAGTTTCCACTTTCCAGATTTGATTGAACTGACAGAATTAGATAACTTTTATGTTATGCAAATCATTTTGACAGGTACCATCTCTGCTGCTTCACAGCTTTAATGTCAGTTTTCTATTAGCCTCATTCAGCACATGAATGTGACATGTGCCATCCATAAGATGTAATACTTTCCTGTATAGTGGAGCATCGGATGGCATCATTCAATTATATTTCCACCTTGAGCCACATGGCACTAAGCATCATCATCGATGTGTGCTTTTCACTGTGTGGCTGCTCAGCTCACTGCAGGCTTTGATCTTGGTGAGACATAGACTTCACCCTGTTGTTGTCTCCAAGATCCCTGTCAGCTCCATCATCTGGCAGCCACAATCACCATTCTCTTTTGTTGGTTGCCCTGTCATGTTGGCATCAGGGGTGATGACTTGGCAGATGCTGTTGCCAAGCTGGCCATGCTCCTGTCCGACTCTCCATTGCCAGTTTCATACCTGGACTTCCTGCAGTGTTTTTTTTTCCACCGAACTACGGCACAGTGGCAGAGATCTTGGTCTAAACAGGTTGGTAATAAACTTTTCGAGTCAAGCTTATTGACAAACTGGCAGTCATGTTTTCACAAGAATCATAAGGAGGAAGTAGTATTTGCTTGGCTCCACTTAGGTCATTTGTGTATTATGCATTCGTTTCTTCTTCAGGTGGATGGTGAACCTAAATGTGAGTTTTGCAACACCATTTTAACTATTAAACACATTTTAATTGTATGTCTGGCTTTTAATTGTAAATGTTGTATTTATTTCAGTTCTTATCATTTACTGTCTGAGCCTTTTTTACTCAGACACCTTTTATCTGATTTGTCTGATGATTTGATTTTATCACCTGTTTTTGAATTTACATTTTACCAGTTATTTTGCATGTTATTTAATGTTTTTTTTTACCTTTTTAGACCATTGGACTTCTTTTTTTTATTCTGCAGGTACTATCACCCATTGTTGTTTTTCTTTTATACATCTGTTGATTTTTTTATACATATTGTTGATTTTTATATACTATAGTTGTTTTGCTTTAGGTTTTATTTTCTTTATATCAGTGGCTTTTTGTTTTTTCTGTTTTATTTTTAAATTTGGTTGAGGTGGTACATGTTTTTTATCTCTTTATTTCAACCTTGTTTTGTGCAACATGGCCTTTGCTGCCCTTGTGCCATAAAACCCCAACCAACTGGAATCTGTTTGCTATTTTAACAAAACAATCATTAATCAGTGTTCCGTCTGCTTTCATTTAATGACCTTTACAACTTTTCTGCATCATTCAGGATGCAAGTCCAAGAGAAATAGTAGGGTGAGATTTTGTGCATTTACTGATTTGTTGATCAAATTAGTTTACCAACATATTGTGATTGAGCCTACGATTTGTAAATAGTTACTAATTTGTTCATTGTGCTATCTTTCAAAGTTCTTTCTTCATAGCAGTATTCAGTCATTCTTTTCTAAGAATTTAGGTAATCAATATAAACATTAAAAGGTTGTAAAAGGGGAGGGGGAGTAGGGCTTGAGAAGTTTAGAACTGGAATGGAAGCAAAAATATTAAACATATGTATGTATTTTTAAAACTTTATTTAAAGACCACTAAAAGGCAAGAATTTTACACCTGAAGAGAGTTCCAGCTCAGTCCTGTCCCCCTCCCCCAATTTTTTTTTCTAGATTCAGGCTTGATTTTTATTTATAGAAATCCCTTTGCTCTGCACCAAAATATAACTATTTGGTTACTGAGACATTTATGCATATTTTAATTAAAAAATTAGGGTAAATGTTTTAGCAAAGTATTTAATCTACAGGAAGTCTGAAAATAATCACATTTGTTTACTAAAAACAAAGTAATATTTAATTTTTAGCCTTAAAATTTTAAATAATTTTATCTAATTTTATCCTATTTGTACAGTGAAATAGATCACTGAAGCATTACATAGTTCATAAAACTGAATTATAATGAGTAACAGGAAACTTTGCAGCATCTTGTTTTTAAGCTTGATATTTTTGTTTTATATAGGTGATGGGAAAAAAAACAACCAGAGCAAAATTGTCAATAATCTCAAGGCAAAAAACTTTACTATGACAGGAGACTCAAATGCAGCTGTAGCAAACATTTCTTCTGTAGAACCAACTATGATGTCAGTCACAAAGAATCAAGTACAACAGCCTCTTGGTATACATGTTTCCTTGCCAGATACCCAAAGAAGTTTTGTGCAATATAACAACACATCAACACAGTCAGATAACTTTACTATCTATCAAGATCCAAAAGATAATCAAAACTATGAAGTTGTATTGCCTGATCCAGGTATAAAATCACAACCCTTTACAGTATATGAAGACCCAGAACAAGATGAAAATTCTCAGAATATGTTAGTATATGAATCTATCTGTATCTGTATATAGATAAAATAGTTTGTCTGTATGTGTGTCTCTTTGTTTGGCATCTCCTAGACGGTCAGAGCTAGGACACCTAACTTTGTCTACAGCTTCATCTCACCATAACTTTGTACATTGCCAGGGTTTTGACCCCACAAAATTAGTCCCACCCTCAAAAATTGGCTGCAAAACATTTGTAATAATAATTTGGCACATTAATAATGCACTATACCATCCATAACTTTCAATACTTCATTCATAAGATAGGTGACAGTAGCTCCTCCAGAGATTTCGGACACTTGTGGCTGTTTCAAACTGACCCAGAACTAAGTGGGACCACCCCACTAAAATCAGGACTTATGATCTAGTATGTGTGAAATTACAGGGAGCTGAAAACTTGCATCACCAGTGACATTCCCTTGGATGTGAATGAGCGGCCACACCCATTACAAATACACTTGCTACACTGAGTCATTATATCAATGCCTGAATGATGCCAAGCAATTAAGCTAGTATGTATATGAAAATGTGTATATTTTTTAATTGTGCAATTATTAGATATTGTATGAGTTTTTGTTTGGGAATAGTATAATTTTTTTTCATATTTAATGCACAAAGATATTTCAAAAGCTATGTAATAGACTTCTATAATTTGATTGTGCCATTGAGGGGTGTAAGATTTTTTAGGGAAAGAAAATAATATAAAATTAAAATGAGTCAGGTAATTTAAATTGTATAAAATAATATGTGATATTTATACAGTAAAAGTCTATATATCTGGAGACATCCATAAAAGCTCAAGCAGTGGGCATAGTTCCTGTCACATTGTAGCAGTATGTTCAATTATATGGCAAAAATGATGAACCATTGAGGTTTCACTGCATATAGTTTATGCAAGAATATTTTAGTATAAATTTATTAGATCCTAGTATGTTTTAGCTATTAAAATATTTCATAAAGGTTTATACTAAGCAAGATTACACTGCTGGCCATTAAAAGTGCAACACCAGAAGAACTCATCAGATTGTCTTGAAATATGCAAGATGGGTGTCCAATCGCATGTCCTTGGGAGAACATGTAAATGATTCAAAGCACAGCATATACGCACATCATATGTGACAGTAACGCCCCCTGGAAGTGGTATAAGAGGAAATTACAAAGGGCGGTGTAAAGCATTGGAATTGTATTTGCTCGCTGTTCTTGCACACTAAAGAAGTGAAAAAGTTTTATCAAAATCAATGTAAATTTATTTAATTTTTTTTCCCATAAAATCCAGAATTAAATTCTATTTAATTTGGTATATAACATGACATATTTCTGTTGATTGATTATTTAAAAATATACTATTGATGAATGGAGTTTAGTATGGTACATCCCAAAGATGAGATGGTGAAAACAAATTATGGTGAAAAATTAGGATGAAACCTGCCAGCATCAACATTCGAAGAATGCATATTCTGATCACTTTAAGCGATCAGAGATGATTAAAAAAACACAACATTAAACAATATTAAATATTCTCTAACAAGCTCTCTAACACATTTGCTATTACAACATTCATAATAGTTGGACACTTGACTATGCAGGAAATAAAGGAAAATAAAAATGCAGGAAATAAAAATTGCAACACTTGCAAGGAGCTATGCAAATGTGACAAAAATTAGGGAAGCAGTAGTATATGGAAATGATTAGGTTTGCAGGATGATCGAAACGATTGGACAACGTCACCAGCTAATGTCACAGGTGTGGAGCAGTCAAACACAGATAAAGGCAACCAAAGCTCCCTGGTTGACAAAACGTTGTGGAAATTGTTCTAAACTGCTAAATGGACCCTTATGCAGACGTCGACATCCATTCCAACAGTTAACAGACTTTGAGCATGGAAGAATCATCGGCCTTAGAGAAGCTGGTTTGTCATACAGAGATGTGGCCAACAAGATTGGCCACAATCCCAGTACCATCATACACATATGGCACCAGTGGATTCAAGAAGGATCTAGCAGACGCCAACTAGGATCAGGAAAACTAGGATCAGAAATACCAACTAGGATCAGGAAGATGACATATGACCATGGAGCGACAGGACCACCATTGCGTGACATATGCAACTACTACACTTGCAGTTACTTGACTACAATACAACTGCAAAGGGACTGGCAACAGGCTTTTACAGTTTTTATTGCATGCCTATCATCTGGCACTGCATTTGCCCTCACATCTGCCCACATACAAGCATGTCTTCAGTGGGTTTGCCTCAGACAGAACTGGAACGAACAAGAGCGGAATACAGTGGTGTTTAGTGACGAATCTCATTTTTTGTCTTGGTCAGTGCGATGGTAGACAATATGTTCACCATCATCCAGGGGAAAGGAACGCCACCTAGTGCATGTGACATTGTCACACAGATCCAGCACCTGGTGCCTTAATATGGGGTGCCATTAGTCGGATATCTCGGCCAGAACTGGTCATCATAAGGGGATCTCTAACTCCCCAACAATACGTTACCAACATTTTGCAGCCAGTGCCTGTCCCATCGTTCAGCAGCATGGATGCATAGCTTTAATTTTACCAGCAAGATATTGCCTGTCCCCACACAACCCCCATTAGTCTGCAGTATCTACACGAGCAAAATGTTCAGGTACTACCATGGCCAGCATGCTTGCTGGATCTTTCACCTATTGAACATGTCTGGGATATGATGGGCTGACAGCTCCAACAACACCCAAGAGGTGCGCCAACCACTGTTGCTGAAATGGAATAGTGGCTTCGTGTTATTTGGCATTCTATCTCTCAGGAGGACATTATAGAGCTGTATGATAGCCTTCTCCACTGTGTTCATGAATGCATTGCTGTGCTGGGCAGTTCAACATCATACTATATTTTTTTGATAATGTAATCAATCGCACATCTCAATATGCTGCAAAAGCTGTAATTTCGTACTATAAACAAATTTTCCACTGAAATTAACTAACTTAAATTGTATATTTTATGCAATACCACTTAATATTAGCCACTTAAATTTGCTATTTTATGCAACACCTGCCTGCTTTTAAATAAAATGGCATTAATCCTTCCAGATTTGCAATTTTTTTTCCTGTAGTGTATAATGCAATAAATTATCATTAACTTCACTGTAGTGTACTGTATTGTACTGAAATCAGGGTCTTAAATTATCATTAATACTTATGCATAGTGGTGATAGTTTCTTAGTTATAAGATTAAATAAGTAATGCTTTCATCAAATGATTGAAATCATTGCTTATTTATTTCCATGCTGCAGGGTTATCTTTTTAATAAAAAGCTATAAAAGCAGAGGGAATAACCTAGTAGACATCATAGTGTAGAAAAGAAGGTTAATTCCTTTTTTTTATCCCTGAGTCAAGCATCTATTAGGTTTAAAGTCAGGATTTAGCATTGCAGATTAGTCATTGATACTACAACAATGCAAGGATTTAGCTTTTTTAATATAATGAACTTTAATGTTATGTTTTTTTTATCATCTGTTACCAGTACATATTTACTATATAAGCTAATGAAATATTCAAATGATTTAGAATTAATAGTTGATAGATCAGAGGTTCTCTGCCCTTGGGTTAAGATATAACAACTTTCCCCTTGTATGAAATTATGGGAATTATATATAAATATGTTAGATTGAGGATTCAAATCAGAATAAGTTTTATTGAAATTTAAATATTATATTCTCTGATTGTTCCATTTTAAATTCTTTGTACCACAGTAGTATATGGAAATGATTAGGTTTGCAGGATGATCGAAATGATTGGATATTGTATCGTCTTCTTCCCATTAACTTTTTATTATTGACTGTTGTTGGGTCTTTAGCCTCTTGTAGGGATTCCTTGCTTTTCATAAGTTAGTGTCAGTTGATGACTAGCTAATTTGTTCATGATTTCAAATTCAATATTATTTGCAAGAAAGTAAAAATATTGAGTAATACCATTTAGCATTCAGTTCTTAAAATATTTTTAATGCATACTTTATTGCATATTTTACTACATACTTTTAATGTAGAAAATATTGAAATTATTGTAGAAAGAAATGCATGACTATTTATGTTTCTACTATTTGCAGACCTCCTCCAGGTTATGTTCAAGAACATAATACACGAGAACTTGCAGGTATTTTACAGCCATCTTTAAATATTCCATATACTCCACTAGAAAAACAGGTAAATATATAACTTGCATATTTAGAATTGTTCTATATAAGTATTGTTAGTTAAATTGCAATTACTTTAAAACTTGATAGTATGATAGTACAATAATGATATAGTGTGATATAAAACTAAGTTTATCTACAAAGATTTAACTTTTAACTTTTTTATGTACATCTATATGCTACTTAACAGTTAAATTAATATCAAGATTGAAATTTTGAAGTATAAATTGCCTTCTCCAAATACAATCATTTGTATAATAATTTGCTGAGAAGTGTTAGTTGTGGACAATCAGAATATCATCTTTAATGTGAACAGGGTTGATTTCTTTGCATATTAATCACAGCTTTATGTTCCATTTGATAGAGATGGCTTTAAGATCTCAATTTTGATTTCCCATCAAGAGTTTTTATCTAGTAACACTGTGGCTGAGCCCTGTGTTATAACTATAATTTCACAAGCTTCTTAATATTCCATTATTCCATATTATATAGTACATAAATATTAGTGGAAATCCTTTTGTATAGACTCTATCATAGATGTTGGTTAAATGTTGAGTTTTATTTTTCTTTTTTTCTATCATAGATGTTGGTTAAATGTTGAGTTTTATTTTTCTTTTTTTCTATCATAGATGTTGGTTAAATGTTGAGTTTTATCTTTCTTTTTTTAACAGATTTGGACACTCCCCCAATCCCATAATTTTTTTAATACCTAATGGCCCAGTAACATTTTGCCTATGAATTTCTCCCACATCCCCATGTTGTAAAAAATTCAAATTTTATCTGTGATAGAATATGAGTTTGAAACCATTTTCAGTTTTTCACCTGAAGGACCCATTTAATTTCAGTGGGAAATTTGTTTATAGTATGAATTTCCTTTAGCGAAAAAATACTCTCAGAAAAATAGGTTAAGTTCTAGTTAAATAAAATTAAGACCAATTCATAATGGAATTTTTTTTATACTCTTCTGTTGAGTATGATACAGCTATTTTGATTAAAAGCTGACATGAGAAATATTAATAACACAACATAATAAAATGTTTGCAAGATAAACATTTACCATTTAGAAAACTGTTATTTGCAAAATGTTAGTTCTGTTTTTAGCTTTAAATTAATACATTGTGATAAAGATAATTCTAATCATCATCATCAGTATCACATTTTTCTGATATTTTTCATTTGAGTATGATGCAATTGTTTTGACTATTTGATAGTACAAGGAATTTTAATGCAATATAACACAATGTTTTGCAATAAGGACATTATTTAGGAAACTTATTACAAATTTGTCAGTTTTAGATTTAAAGTAATATCATGTATTGTTTCAATTTAATTTGATAAAAAAAATACGAAAATGTTTCCTTGGCATTTAATATTGCGGTTGCTCAACTGAGGGTCAGGTTATTAGCAAAATTTAAATAGTGTCATTCTGATGTAATTTAGGAAACAAAAATTTTAAGAAGATATTAAGGACTTGAAAGAACTTGGTTTTTTTAGCTGCATGAAGTTACTTATGTTTATTTATCAGTGTGTTAATTTAGTTTCATACCACTAAACACACACACACACACAAAAAAAATCTCTAGGTTGAGCTGTTTTGCATTTGAGGGGAATTTTTTTTGTTTTTCTTTTTTGCATATATGGGTTAAATGTGCAGATGAAGAGGGCCCAATGACCCAGAGAAGGTTGGGAAAGGAGATCCACTAGATTGTTGTTAGGAGACAGATGGAAGCCTTCCATTAAGAGCATACAGTATGTTCTTATGTACTGGGTAGGGATCTTCTGTACAAGCTGTAGCTGTAACATCTTAGCAGATGCACAGTGGCTTTTCAAAGCGGTGTATATCTTAATGTAAAGACAGTTGACACTTGAACTGGGGACTGCAAATTATTAGTCTGGTGTGCTACTGACTGAGTTAACCAACACTAATAATCTGTGGTGGCTGTGCAAGCCAGTAATGTGACCTCCAAATAAAGATAACATTTTTGGCTCTATGCTTTTAGTATTTACTGTACTTAGTATTTACTGTATGAGTGTACTTGGCTACTGATCAAAGAGACCTGGGTTTGAGCCCTGGGATGTTTGTTTTTCTTTTGAGGTCCTGCCTTCCTCACAGACCTTCTTGATAAGGTTTTTACCAGCTGCTTGCCACAGAGGTCTGACAGACTCCTGTCAAACCTCTGTGGCAAGCAGCTGGTTAAGGGGTATTTTGTTTTTACTTAGTCAATGACTATCCTGATTGACAGCTAAATAAATTCAATTTTGAAGAGCAGATTAGATAATTTTGCATTTTTTTGTTAGGGTATATTATGTGAATAAAAATACGATGATAAAAATTCAAGTTAATTATATCTGAAAAGGAATAAATTTTAAGAATAAAGAAAAATTATATTGTTTAAAAGATATTAAATATACAGTTTTCATTGCTTTTGACAACTGTACATACCAAGGTTTTAATTTTATTGTGCAGTAAAATTTGTAATTGGATAACTTTCTTTATATGCTGTTTTATAAAATCATATTACATATAATTTGAAAAATACATAAAAATTAGATGCATTAAAAGTAATTACATTTAGATTAACATTAGTTGTACTTTTTTTATGCACTGAATATATCTAGAATTTCGTTTTTCAGTTGGAAGAAGAAGAAAATGATGAAGAAGATGATATTGAAGAATTTGGCTTTTATATTGTACCAGATGTCAATGCAATGATAGAAGAAAATATGACTTTAGTTCCCCCTCAGAGCTCAGAGCAATTTGCTGCCAATGCTCGTTTTGTATCAACACCATTTATAAAAAATGGCAATAATTTAACTAAAAGCCTCTATTCAGATTTAACTTCAAATACATCATCAGCACTAATGCCACCTCCAGGTGAGACTGCTCTTCCTAGCAAATTGAGTAATGCACAATATTCTGATCATTTAATGGACTCAGAAACTGCTCCAAAGGTTTTGCCATTGAGAAACATACCATTGTCTGATTTTATGCCTACGGACAGCAAAAAAGTATCTACATCTAAAGACTCAACCCAAAATAGTCTGCCTTCGGGAGATCTAAGGTAATTTTTATTCTGCTCGCTAACTTTTTCTGAATTAAGCACTGAACTGTTTATATATATATATATATTTATAATGGTTGATTAATTCATGGGTTGTATATGAAACATTTTTTATTTAGCTTATTTTTTTCATTTTAATCTTTTTTTTAATACATATTGACTTTTATAATGAATTTAAATTTTGTTTAAGGTTAAGAAGGTTGTAATACTTAATAGTACTATGATGATTTTGAAATATTGAGGTTTAAATACTGTCTCTACATTAATAGTACAACTTATTACATAGATATGCAATTTACATATAAGAATTGTCAGATGATATGAAGGATAGAAGTATTTCCATTTTCATAATTCTTAAGCCAGGGGTGAAAGGAATGTGGCACAGAAACATTTTGAATTGAAAAAGGAATGTTTGGAAATCATTTTTTTTCTTCATTTATTTGTTTCCAAATATAAACTGAGCAAGGAGACATGCAAATGGGAGTGGGATGATTTTGTATGTCACTGCAAATGATGCAGAATCTGAAAAAGGTTAGATTACCTGCCTTAAACAGTTTCTGAGTATAAACTAGACAAAGCCAATGTAGAAAAGATTGACCAAAGCTATTGCTGCTATTGTTGTAAAGTTATACAGATTTCATGATGATGTCATCAAAACTATTGTCTTCAACCATTCCAATAGTAATAAATTTGAAATAATATTTTTTCCCAAATAAAAAGTCCATGAAATCGAATTACTTTTGTTTGAAACACTATTTTAAAGAACAATATGCTTTGTACTCAAATTCGTCTCCTTAAAAAATATTAGAGATTTTTTTTTCTGGTGCTGATAAAAGTTGCAGTCTGGAAAACAGCCAGAAAAATGAAGTAGAAAGTCTCTTCATCTTTTGTTTTATCAAGCTTTTCTTTAAAGTGTAAATTTTTCCAGACTAGAACTGCACTAGCATTAGGTATAATTATAAACACCTATACTAGGTCTTTTATGTAATGAAGCATAAAACAACTTTCATAAATTAATCATATGATAGAAATTTCTTGTGAACTGGGTGGGGGAGTTGCCCTCAAGCAGTATCTGAGAGTATAAATTCTGGTTTTCCTTGTTAAACAAGTCATCCACACAATGATATCTGTGATATAGTTATGATCACAAGCTCTTGTCAGACCGATGTGGACCGTTTACTAAATTGGAAGGCTGCTTCTTGAAGAACCTTTTTTTTTTCATAAAAGCTTGCCAGAATCTAAACTGATTAACTCTAGATTTCGTATCTTTAGATTTTTAGTCTCTGATTTTCTCAGAACTTCTGCATGTTCAGAAATTTAGAGTACATTTGAAATAATTAGGTGGAAAAAAATTGTTTGCCCTGAGTGGGATTGGAACCCGGTGTTCCAGAATACTCCGGGGCAACCAAATTTTTTTCAGCTAATTATTTGAAGTGTTTCTTGTCTATAGAATATTTTCCTGTCATACTTTATTACTGAATTAGAGTACATTTATTTTGAATATTATACTACCTAAACTACCTTGCTTATGTGCATTTGCAAATGCCTCATCCAACAGTTACCATTATATCACACTAATTCTAGTAATTGAAACGATATGTGAGGAATCATGTTTGCTTATAATTTCAGTGGAGTTACAATACTTAATTTTTAACAGAAGATTTATTTAATAGTTGCCAATGCTAACTTGGGGTAGCTGCTTATAAAAACAAGTGTTTCAGTTTTTAAAGTGTAATATTAAAATAAATTTAATTAAATTAAATAGTGAGCAAACTTCTTTAGCTATTGAAAAGCACATTTAGAAATCCATATCGAATGCTCACCTTCCTAATTTTTTTACAGTGCAACAAAATATTATGTGCTGCATAAGACATTTGCAGTCAAATTCCACTGGATAAATTTAGTTCTAACTCAGAGATATCTATGCTTCCCAAAATAAAATGACTAAAACTATCATTATTAATGATGCCCTCTTCATTAGAATTTCTCAAAAATCAAAATTTTTCTTCATGTGTTTATTTTTTTTTATATTCAGTTATAATAATTGTGAAACTCAAAGGAAAAAAATAACAAATTTTCTTATTACACAGAAAAACTGAATTTGATCCAGAGCCGAACTTACACATAAGCTAACTAAGCTACAACCTAGAGCCTCACAATTATGAGGGACCTCAAAATTTAAGTTTGAAGTTTACTGTGTCACAAATTTTTTTAATTTAAATTAATTTATTATGCAAATGCTGTTCATCTCAGCTTTACATGGTCATTACTGAATACCAATGCTAGTATAATGTTTTCATCACATCAATTTAATATTTATTTCTTAATGTTCCTTTCAATCAGAATATTAAATACCACTTCGAAGTCGATTTAAATTATAGAGGAAAAATTGTCTTGAGCCGGGTGGGATATGAACCCATGATGGCATGTGTCTGCTGCATGTGGCAAAAATTGCCTGAACACTCCCTATGTAGGAAGTACGTTGAAATGGTTCATATCATCAATTAGAGGAGATCTTGATCAGCGACTGGTAGCTCAGTGGTCCAGAGCACCTGACATGTTATCAAGAGGTCATAGGGTCATATCCCACCTGGCTCAAGACAATTTTTCCTCTATAATTTAAGTCGACCTCAAAGTGGTAATTTATAGGTTAATACCAAGTATCTCGAGTTTATTTATTATTTATATTAAATACAATATATGTGGACAAATTTGTGTTTTGCCGATGAGTGGGACTTGAATCCATGCCTCTCAGTTACTTGCCAGGCTGATTCTATGCCAACAGATATGTACATTTACTGTTGATTGATTCATAAATTTCTACTTTCGAATTTTTGGGGCTCCTTAAACTTGTTGTAGCTTAGGGCCTCAGAAGATCAAAGTCCGACCCTGATTTGATCATACCTTCATAAAACTAGCTCATTGGGTAAACGGATATTATCAGAAATTCGAACTCTTAAGTTTTTTTTACTCTCGATATACACAGTAGGTTCCTGAAAACCACCGTGCAAATTGAGCCCAATAACTTATGGAAAAGTGGAAGATAGGTTCCACAAAATATCCTTGTCATTAAAAATTTTGTTTCAACAAATTTATCACTAAGTTCAGTTCAGCAGTAATAATAAACATTGCATAAATGCATACAAAATCCTCATGCAGCCATGGACCACGTAGGTCCTACCAGACTGTGTAATTTTGCTCTCCAGACAATTCCATCCTCAGCTACAACTGCTGCATTTGGCCATTGTGGGTCTATGACAATTGGATGGACGACAACTGGGAGGAAGGATATTTGGTGGACTACAATTGAGTTGATACAACAATTGGGTGAAAGACAATTGGGAAAAGACCTTTCTGTTCCTTCTAAATGAAGCAAACAGAAATCAGTGAACGTAGTGCAGAAAACCAAACCACAAAAGAATATTTGTATTCTCATTAATCCAATACTCAATAAAACAAATTAAAAAAAAATTTAATTCTTTGCTTCTAAATGAAACAAAAAAAATCAAAGCAACGACTAAAGGAAACTGAAACAACTCATATTAACATCTGTCCTTGATAATCTGACTGTTTAAAATAGATTTTTATATTTCTGTTCATTTATTCATCTACAGAGAACAATTGGAACCAAAGGAATTCATAACGGCAAATGAACAGTCGACATTTCCATCTCAATATTCCTACTCTAGTTAAAGTGGATATTTTTATTCATTCTGTTTCTTTCTGAACGAAACAGTCGAAAATCAAAGGAATTCATACAGGTTACTGAAACAGCCCATATTAACATTTGTTCTTAATAATTTGATTTTGGTTAAAACGGATTTTTGTATTTCTCATTTCTCATATCTAAATGAATGCAACATCAATTTTTTTAAATTCATTTTTAATTATTATTTGCCATGTTGCATAATAATCATAGCATTTACTTTGTAAATCAGGGCTACGTCAGCAGCTTTACTATTGTCAATAAGAATTTTATCATTATGACCACCGTCCGAAATCTTAGCATTATATACGTATTAGAACAATGATACAAATGTGCATGTGTTGAAAATATAATAGCACTGAACTGCAGGAGCCACGTCAATATTTTGTAGTGATCCATGACACTTGATTGGTTGATTCCACCAGAGCAACGAATATTTGAAGATTTTGTTACTTAGTGAATATCTTCATTTGACTGTGGCAGGTTCAACTTTCTTGATAATATGTGTTTGAACTGGGTTGCCAGCATTTTATTCTGCCAAGGAAGGATACTTAAGTATGAAAAATTTAAGAACATTAGATATGAAAATATAAAATGTATTGAAAATATGGTTTACAAGAGAGTGCCAATATTATGTTTAAACATTATTTCTCTTTAGCAATGCGAAGTTCAGTCGACTAAATGCATTACTGGCTAAAAGTCTTCTGTCAAAACCATCCAGCGTATTTTTTAGCATGCAGAGAGTATAGCACTCCTGCACACAGGGTCTTTACGTCCCCATCCGAGGGACAGTGCCTTTACCATCAGTCGATGTCTCCTTTCTAACTGAGAGGGTTTATCTGAAATAAATCTCAATGCTGGCCCAGCTGGGACTGCAACAGGGGGGACTGCAGATTACGAACCTTTCAGTCTACTGATTGAGTTAACCTCTGCCTCCTAAAGTGAAAATAAAGCATAATACCAATGATGAAATCAGTTACTCAATATAAACTTCAAGAGAAAATAGGTCAAGTAAATTTATTTCCATTACCAGCTGAAAGGATTTTGCTGCCATCCAATCTTTCTTTGTAGGTAATATGAATTGAATGAGTTCATGATTTGTATACTTACCTTTTATATCCTTACCATATGTGCCCTAAAGTAGGAAATGAAACTAAAACATATCAATGGTGCAATCATTCACTGAGTTTGTATTCACTTTCAAAGGAGATAGGGTGCTGCCAATCTTGTTGTGTAGGTAAATCGGCACCCTATCTTCCTTTTAAGTGAATACAAACTCAATGACTGATAGCACCATTGATATATATATTAGTTTTATTTTCTACTTTTTAGGGCACATTCCATAAAAAAAGGGTATTTTTTAATAATTTATTTAATTTTTAATTTGTTTATATATTTTGTTTCTCATTAAAAAAAACTATTTTCAGAAACTTTCATTTGATATGACTTGTGCACAGACCACATTTTTTCCTCCCCCTGCTCTTGGAGTCGTGTTTAAGGTAGTCCATGACACTGGGGACATCACAAGCTTTAATTTGATATATAACTCGTTAAATTCCACCTCACTCGGTGAAAATCTGCCTTTTTTTGAGGGGGAGGGGAATGGTGGGAGGCAAAATTCGAAATAGTCTATGACAGTCCTCATATGAGCTTACACTTGACACCTAACTCGTGATTGTAGGTCTTCACATTCAGAAGATATAGTGTAACAATCCTTTTCGTATTTCCCCTTTTTTAGGGGGGAAAGAAAGCATAGGGAGGTTGATTTTTTTAAAAATAGCATCCATATATAAAATAGCATCCAATAATGTTTCAGATTTACATGACACTTTTCAGATTCACTAATTTAAATTTTGTAAGTAAGCAATATAACTTTATTGTTGTTAGCAATATTTTATAAAATGCTTCAAAATATTTCATAGAAATTAATATCTTTAAAAACTAGATCAATTATTTATGTATATAGAGAGCTTTTTATCTGCTGGAAGTTTTTTTCATGCATAATAGATATAAAATCAAGAAACTTCTAAAAACTAGTGCATAAATAACAATTATCTGAACTTAGATCATATGTACTTCAGTGCAAAAAAAATTTCTCTTGCAGTGCAGTTTCAGTGACTGTTAGCTTCACTGCTAATCTATTAGTTTGGGAAACTTATTTTTACCATAAGGATATTTTTTAACATGAGATATTTATTTCCATTCCATAAACATTTGTTGTTTTCAGATAGAAATTACTTTTGGTTTCTGTTTTTTTTTTGACTTTGGCAGTTTCTTCAATACATTCAAAGCTTACCGAGTGTTTGACAGATATTTCTGGTTGAACATTATCAGTAGCTAAAATCTGAGATATATTCTTACTACTTACTTATTAGCACTTGAAATCTTTTTTTAGTATGTTTAGTTATTATTATTTTTTATTTTTTAATAGCATCAGGAATATACCATGGCTCTTTTAGTGGCATACTTCTTGTAGCTTTTGGGGTCGACCATCTCTAGGATGACACATTACATGTAAAATTTATGTAATTTAGGCTAAATATTTTCTCAGAAAGTTGTATTTTTTGAATCAACCTCAAACTAAAAAAAAACATCATTTCCTATTTCTGATGACTGATTGACCCTGAATTCGAAAATAATATTTATGCTTTGTGGAGAGGAAACCAGATCCATCACTACATAATTTTATACCGAGAGTGTGCTGCTTGCAAACCAATGAAAATTTTTTAACATAATTGCAGACGATGAACATAACCTCTACTAAATCATCATCACCAATTAACCCATCAGGACACATGCAAAGGAAAGGTTTACATTATTTGGTTTTGAATAAAAACAACAATTCAGTGGATAATTAAAGATGATGACACAAAACTTGTAATGGGTGAAAAGTAATGAAATCATTTCTGTATCCAGTTTTGAAATTGAATGTCAGTCGCACGCACTACCGATTGCCAGAATCTTGCAAGCAAAGCCCCCACTCCAAGTGAGAGATGGGGCGGGGGTGGCTCAGTCGGTAGCGCGCCAGGCTCGAAATCTGTAGTTCCCAGGTTCGAGTCCCAGCTGGGTCAGCGTTGAGAATTATCTTCGCAAAATTCCCCGCCCTGCCCACGGTCAGTAGGGGACACCGATGGGCTTGGAAAGGCCGCCGTCCATCGGATGGGACGTTAAGCCGTGGCCCCGTGTGCGGGAGAGTCATACCCTGTGCACGTTAAAGAACACGCTGGATGGCCTTGACGGGAGGCTACCATCTGTCTCCCAACAGCTCTTCCAGTGGGTCCCCTTCCCCAACCTTCTCTGAGCCTTCGGGGTCCATGTGACCTGGCCATTTAGCCCATGGTGTGCAAAAAAGTGCCGCTCAGAGGTAAAACAACCCAAACAACTCCAAGTGACCTTGTCGATAGCTACTGGATACACATATCACTGAAATGTTTGAGTTCGGTTGAGGGGGGGGGGGGGGAGTGTTGGCACAGTGGTGACATATTTTGTGCTTTGGTCGGGAGAACAGGTCTGAGGTACTTGGGGTCACTTGCTGCAACTGCGAAATCGGCGGACTGCCGATTGAATATAGCAGTGGTTGTAATATGTGACTTTTTGAACATATATTCATATATAAAGAAGCATATAATTTAGAATCTAGGTAATTAGGTTTACAGAATAGAATGTAACGAGCTTGACTGCTGTTAATTTTTTGAGAAAAAGTGATTAGAAAATAAATTATTTTCATAAAATATTGTGTCTTACAGTAATGAAATGCTACCAAAGGAATAGTAGTGCCATCTAGTGTCTCTAAGGGGAATATTTCATGGTTAAATTAATAAAAAAGTGCAAGTGAAAAAACGTATATCTAAAAATGTTTTATCTTTTTTCTATTTTTGACTCAGTCATAAAATTATTTTTAAGTTTCTGTAATCCACTACAATTTCTCTAGATCGAGCAATCTTTCATTTCTGTGTAGTTTTGACTTAAAATATTTACCATTGCAAGTATATGGCTTTCACTTCCCCTTAAACATACTTAAATTTTTAGAAAACATTATGTTAAAGCAGCATTTATAAAAAAATGCTTTGTAATTTGGAAATAATTTGTATCTCTTTTTGCCTTTCTTGTAGTACCATCATGGAAAGTAGCAGAGAGAATTACAGCAAACTCTCATCATCATCATCCAGTAGTTCTGCTAGTTCTATGACTGGTCTTGGTGTTTCCCATCACCATTTTAATCAACAACACAGTTCACTTCATAGATATGCATCAAAAGCCCATCATGCATCTTCTAATGACATTTCTAAAATATTTGAAAACAAATCTTCATTAAACAGCTTAAATAAGTAAGTATATTGAATTATACTTCTTTTGCTTATTTTTATTTCAAAATTTAATCATACTTGAGTTATACCAAATGTGCTGGCAAATCTGAAAAATAATTTAAGTTGATTATCTTTTGTGAAAACTCATTTTTATGGAATGTGTTGAAATATACATTTTGAGCTGAATTGTAAAATATGAATGGAAAGAACTGATAAACATGATCTAATAAAGACAAAATATTAGTCTTTAAATATATAAGATATATTTTGTCTATATCTATATAGTATATAAAAATATTTAAAAGACTATTTTAACCCTGTATCAAGATTAAGATTGTAAATAATAGTAATAGAAGCTAATAGTCTGTTACAAATGTTTTTATCTGCTTGAGGGGTATTTATTTATTTTTTTTAAATATAATCCAGACACTAACCTTGCTCATTACCATATTTTTCACAATTAGAAAAGGTATGATGTTATGCTCTCTTAAAAAATGTGGTAATGAAACTTTGCAGTGCAGTAGAAGTAAAAATTGTGGTATCGTTAGAAAAATTTGGTTTCCCAAGTCTCATGCTAAAGTTAAATATAAAATTATACAAATTAATACTGTTCAACAAAATAAGGAATTTGATGTGTAATTGGTGAGACTCGCATACTGTTGGTGATCTATAAATCATTTAATTTGAATTAGGAATTTGTCATTTTCAGTACCTTTAAGGAAGTCTAAATTCATTTAAACAAATACAATAAGAAATATTGTAGTTCAAAACTTTCAAGTGTTTCAGGGATTTAATCATTAAGTGTTTTGTACAGTTGATTTTTCATTGAATTCACAATTTAAACAGCTACTATAAACTGTATTGAATACAGCTTAAAGAAAATTGATAAAACATTAAGTAATGCTCTAATTTTGATATTCATAATAATTAATGAAAAAAAACAAATAATTCTAAATTTATTATTAGCCTAAAGGCTAATAAGAATTTATATATTATAACAGTATTTGCTCTACCCAAATTTTATGTGCTCCCTGAGCAGATTTTTATTAAGTTAAACAGAAAACCTTTTAATTTATTTAAATAGAAGTAAAATTTGTGATTTTGATATTGTACTTCCACCCCATACATGGAGGTTAGTACTTAGGATTATTTTTTTCTTAAGTAATGTAACAATAGACAAATTGAAAGTGGTGCCCCCCTACATAACCAACTGCCCATCATTTAACTATGTATTTGACAAAATGTCATAAGTATACAAGGAAAACTTGATTACAGAAAACATGTTTTTGAGATTATGGATCTTAAAATTTGAAGACATAGGAAAAGTAATGTTTTTGTTTCCATTCAGTTTCTGTAGTAATTCAGTGAAGGCTTATATGGGCTAAGAAGTTTTTTCCTTCTAAATTAGTAGAACCTAAAGACTTATGCCACTAATATCTCATTCTAGCACAAGCCTGGTTTATTGTGTTTTCTTTTGTATGACTAATAGCAATGTGACATGTCTCCTTATTTTTTATATGAGTTAAGATCGCCAGTTGTTTGGCAGTCAGTGAAGCAGTTATTTTCCAGAACTTTCTGCTTTGAAATATGAATCTGCTTCAATCAGAAGTATTTTGTTTATTGTAAATTGAAAGCCACAGAGTGTTATATGTAAAATGTTTATCACTGCATTTGTGCAGAATGTACTTTTCATGAAAATCTGCAGACTTTTGTATTTGGACATACCACTATGGAATTTTATCATATCACATTGTTATTTGAAATCAGTAGTAACTATGAATCAACCTTTGTATTTTTTTGTTCTCCTCTGAACTTGTTTAAATGCACTTATGCTTTACTGGACCTGAAAATATCAACTTTGTACTACACATCAAGCTGTTACTGATAGACTGAAGTTTTATAATCATTAAGATTCTAGTTCTTTGGAAGCTGACTTTAAGAACTGCAGTTAAGCATTAAATTTTATCAATGTCCATAACTGCATGTAACTTCTATATATTGCCATATGTGCTAGAAAAATTTGTCATGTGCTAATGAGTTTTTAGAAAATTACATTGTGTTTTTAACTGTTTTTGTTGTTTTTCTTTCAAATACAACTCTTGAGAAATTCCTTCATTTTTAAGCCACCATTATTCATCCATGATCAGCTATTACACCAGAAACCATGAAGAATGGCTTGAATGTTATGTGATGGTTTCTAGTTTACAATAACTCTAACCTTCTTCTATCATTGCATAGATTTGCACACTTATTCCTTTTGCTTCATTTATTTTGTAAGAACTGTATTTTGGTCTTCAGCGTTTTTTTTTTTTGTAACAGGGTTGTAAATTTAATTTTTTTCTTTGTTTCTCTATCATCAGAAATACCAGCAATTGTAAGTATATTCACACTGTCATAACATTTCTGCCCGAATCCTTTTTTGAAATAGGAGCCATTTGCAAGTACTAATACAGCAAAGTAATAAAATATTTTAAGAAATATCAAGCATTGAAAAATAGTACTATAATTCACAACAGATTTTATGATTATAGTTTTGCATCTGTTAGTTGAGTCCTTAAAGGATACACTACAGAGAAAAAATATTGCGACACCTGGAAGGATTAATGCTATTTTATTCAAACGCAGGCAGCTGTTAGCATACACTGAGATGTGCGATTGATTACATTATCAAAAAAATATGGAAAATTACCACTTTACCTACCCGGTAAAGTGGTATAATTAATATGGTGTTGAAACGCCCTGCACAGCAATGCATTCATGAACACAGCGGGTAAGGCTATCGTATAGCTATATAATGACCTCCTGAGGGATAGAATGCCAAATAGCATGAAGCCGCTGTTCCATTTCAGCGACAGTGGTTGGCGCACCTCTTGGGTGTTGTTGGAGCTGTCGGCCCATCTTGTCCCAAATGTGTTCAATAGGTAAAAGGTTCATTCAGATACCATGGTAGTATCTGAATGTTTTGCTCGTATAGATACTGCAGACTAATGTGGGCTGTGTGGGGATAGGTGATATCCTGCTGGTAAAAGGTTCCATGCTGCTGAACAAATGGGACAGCCACTGGCTGCAAAATATTGGTAACATATTATTGGGTAGTTAGAGATCCCCTTATGATGACCTGTTCTGAATGAGATGTCCAACTAATGGCACCCCACATCAAAACACCAGGTGCTGGAACTGTGTGGTGTTCCTTTCCCCTGGATGACGGTGAACATGTTGTCTACCGTCCTGCTGACCAAGACAAAAACAAGATTCGTCACTAAACACCATCGTACTCCACTCTTGTTCATCCCAGTTCTGTCTGAGGTGACACCACTGAAGACATGCTTGCATATGGGCAGATGTGAGGGATTTATGCAGTGCTGGATAGGCTCGCAATGAAAACTAAAATGCTGTTTTTACCATCTGCCAGGTAGGTATTCGATGCATTACCTGTTGCCAGTTCCTTTGCAGTTGTAGTTGTGAATCTGTCATGCAATGCCATGCATGTGGTCCTTCTTGAATCCACTGGTGCCATATGTGTATGATGGTGCTGGGATTGTAGCCAACAAGGTTGGCCACATCTCTATATGACAAATCAGCTTCTCTAAGGCCGATGATTCTTCCACTCTCAAAGTCTGTTAACTGTTGGAACAGCTGTAGATGTCTGCATAAGGGTATCTTGAGCGGTTCAGAACAATTTCCACAATGTTTTGTCAACCAAGGAGCTTTGGTTGCCTTTATCTGTGTTTGACTGCTCCACACCTGTGACATCAGCTCGTACCTGTCCAATCATTTCGATCGTTCTGCAAACCTAATCATTTCCATATATTACTGCCTCCCTAAATTTTGTCACATTTGCATAGCTTCTTGCAAGTGTTACATTTTTTATTTCCTGTAGTGTGTATGAAGAGAGCTCTTATAACGATGCAAAAGTTCCAAGGTAGTTCCAATAAATTCACAGTACGTTAATGTTCAATACAGAATGAATGATGACAAATGTGCACAATATCCCAAAAGGCTGGTATTAATCAAAGAGCAAAAGTGGTGCATGTTAAGTACCATTCATTGATTTGTAGGATTTGAAAAAGACAATTCATCCAATTGAACCATTGGGAACACATAGGTAGGCTACCTTGAACCAATAATAGATATTAGGATTCACTTTTCATCTTTAATGTGTAGATTTAAGTGATGTTATGTCAAACTAAATTCATAGTAAAACTGAATGCAGACATCATGGATAGCATATATGACATGTTTTGTGTCATGAGCACTTTTGTTCTCATGACATAAATCTGATATTTAAATCTAGTGTGCCTCGAACCATTTTAAATAAAGAGATAAGTTTGTATTAAAGTAACCAAATATCAGTGCTGCAATTTTAACTTTTGAATTTAATTTTAGATAAATATAATAAACTGACAGGCTCCTGTCAGACCTTTATGGTAAGCAGCTGCTTGAGGGGGTATTTATTTTTTTTTATTTTAATTTTTATGTGATGGCAGTGCAGTGACTGCTGTACTTGAAATGTTGGTAATTGGTGATTCTGTGCATGTTCTATTTCTGGAACTGAGATTTAATTAACTACACATGACTCTTGCATCAATAATAGAACTTTTGAATAATCCATAGCTAATTAATTCTTGTTGCTGCCATTAATCCTGAATAACACTATAAACACAATCTACTGATGAAAAATGTTCTAAAAGTCTATCAACCATTTTTTGTAAACTGCTTATGTGATATTTTTGGCTAAAGTTGTGTAATAAGGTAAAAAAAAATAAGTAGTTAGAAAGTTACTCGGAAGCTAAAATTACTTGGTTGTCATTTCGTAGTCTAGTGACTTTTTTTCTTTTTTCAGAAAAGTGTAGGAACAAAACCATAACATTTTAGCACAATGACCATCAATGATGCTTGATAATATCCAACATACCAGCAAAAGTTTTATTCTAGCTCAAATTTTTTTATTACAGATTGGAATTATTTTACATCTGCAAATGATATTATTAAAATATATTTTATTTATCCTGTGTAGTATCTCTTTTGATATAATATTTCTTTTTCCTTCAGAGTCAGAGATGTAGTTGGCAACATGTCTGGAACTGTTGATAGCAATTTTAAAAGAAATGAAAGTAAAAATGACAATGCTGAAGCTTTGATTTCAGAGTCTATGAAAAATGGCTGTGAAGAGATAGACCCATTTGACCCTGATATTCAAAACCAGCTGCTTTCTTCCTTACCTACTCCAATTTATACAAGAAATAATTTCCATGCGTCAACAGCATCCATGAAGAGTGTAAAGGTATCAGGATCCATTAAACTAGGTTTGTAAATACTTTATAACTTTTCATAAATTTAAGTATGTGCTTTTCCTGTAATTTTTTCATATATAGAATATTCTCTTCAACTTTCTGCCCTCCATAGTTATTGCTTTTGTACTATGAAAAGTGCTCCCATTTTGTGTAATTTTCACTTGATATACTGTGCTCAAGTTCTGCATATTAAGGAGCATTCAATTTTTTGGATCTTAAAAGTGCATTAAATGATTCATTTCCATGACCATTTCTATGATATGTAGATTTTTTTCCATTTTAAAGGTATTCATTAGATAAAATTAACATAATAACATAAAATCTTTGTTTATCAAGTTTTTTAAATGCAGTTTTGGTAATCCAGTCTTTCACAAATAGGAATAGAAAACCAGAATTTAAAGATTTTGGTTAATTGTAATTGATTATCAAAGGAATTGAAAAAAAAAATTTTTTTGTAATAATAATTAAATTAGATATTATTTTAAGAAATATTTCTAAAAATTGATGGATTTTGGACAATTTAGATTTAGAACTTTTGTATACTGTATTTCAATTGTAGCAGATATGGTGATCTGATTTTCACAATTTTGGTGAGCAGTGAAACTTTATTTGACATAGTCTAAATTCTGAAATGAGAGAAGAATCAAATGGCACAGAAAATATTCACATTACTTTTAGTTCATAGATTTCAATAATTTACATGAAAATGTAATGCATGAAAAGTACATGAATTTTAATGTTAAAAAGTGTGCTTTTTTAAAATTTTATGAATTTATTTTCTTACTTTCTTTTAGTTTTGACATTTGGCAGCACAGTAGTATTTAATTTTTTGTTTTGTCTTGTTAAATGTTTGGACATTCGTCCCTAGAACATCCCAGGCATTTTCTATAGTAGCCATACATAGCCTGGCATGGGATGGGGGTTGGCTCAATTTTTAGCATGCCATTCCCAAGTTTGACTCTCAACTGGGCCAGTGTTGAGATTTATTTCTGCTAAATCCCCACTTTGTCCTCAGTGAGGAAGGGTACACTGATGAGCTTGAAAAGGCTATTATCCTGTATGTATGAGAGTTATACTCTGTGCAGAACATCCTGGATGGCCTTGATGGAAGCTACCATCTGTCTCCTAACAGCTGTCCAGTGGATCTCCTTTCCTTAACTCTGAGCATTGAGATCATTGTGTAATGGCCATTTATCCCATGTGTGCACAAAAAGGCCACTCAGAGGTAAAATAACCTAATCCAAACCAACACCTTGTCGCTCATGTGCACTGTGGTACTCATAGAGCTGATAATATTTCATTGGATCAGCTCAGAAACATGACCCTAACAAAATTTTGTCTGCTGTTACTGACAGTTGTTACTGACTATTTGGGGCTAAAACTGCAGAATTTCTTATAACTAGTGCATAATATTGCCAATATTTTTTATTTATTAAAACAACGTAGTTTACATTTTACATCATTGCTTGATGCATAATGGCCTTGGTTACTGATGTGCCATATAATCCCAAATAGTCAAACCAAACATTTCATATTTGCAAAACAATGTTTAAAAATATTAAAGTAATTTTTTAATTAATATATTTCAACATCCAGTTGTTAACCACTGGAATAAACATGGTAAAAGAGGCAAAAAAAATTAATTACCATTGTACTGCTTTCATTTGAATAAGGGGATCATTAAAAATATTTGGTGCTTGCCAAATCTTTCCTTGGACAGTTTCGTGCTCACCTTCAAAATATTTTGCTGACCCCTGTTCAGTAGGATTAAGGCTTGGAGCTCTTGCAAGATAGATCCATATGCTCTTTATGTCAAGTGAGGATATACACAGTCATATGAGAATAATATGACCACCCATGGAATCACAGTGTACCCGCCCAGGTAAGTCACAGAGTGCACATGACAAGGTCGACCTCACGGAGATATGAATGGCCAGCCAGGAGAGATGAGCTATAGTGTGTAATGTGAGCACAACAGGCAGAGGTATTGATTTGACGGACTTTCAAAAAGGAATGATCATCGGCTACCACACCAAGGGTTGAAGCATCTCAGGAACAGCAGACTTCGTGGGCTGTTTGCGAGGTGCTGTAGTAAGGGTGTACCAAGAATGGACTGCTAGCACACCAAGTACCTCCAGACATCATAACAGTAGAGCCCAAAGCAAAGGCCATCGACCCCAGAGGAGAACATCGCTTCCATCGACTGGTAAAGGACAATTGACACACAACAGTGCAGCAATTGACCACTCAAATGAACGCTGGCTGGGGCACCCAGGTACATGTCCCCGATAACAGTAGAGCAAACCCTGTTATGCATGGGTCTCTGAAGTTGATGCTGCGTAAAGGTGCTCATGTTAACAAAGGTCCATCGGTAATGACGCCTGCAGTTCGCATGGGACTACTATCATTGGGCAGTGGAAGAGTGGAAAAAGGTTGCCTTCTCCAACGAATCACGGTTTCTACTCCACAGAAGTGATGGGTGGTGGCAGATATGGCGTTAGACACATGAGAACCAACACCTGGACAAGCTTGTCGGTCAAGTACAGGATGGCAGTGGCAATGTGCATGTCTGGGAGTTGTTTTCCTGGTATGACCTGGACTACTGGTACCACTGGATGGGTCCCTGAATGCCAATGGCTACCTGTCCATCCTTGCTGACCACATGCATCCCTTCATGTTAGATGTTTACCCTGGTGGTGATAGTGTCTACCAACAGGACAGTGTGCCCTGCCATGTCGCTAAGGTGGTGCGTGACTGGTTCCAGGAACACGACAGCGATGGATGTCTTCGTTCTCCCTTGGCTGGTGAAATCGCCCAACCTCAATCCCATACAGCATTTGTGGGACCATTTGGATCTACAGGTTCGGTGTGCGGACCCACAACCACATCATCTCTGGAACCTCTGTGCTCTGCTAGAGTCCTTAAGCACACGTGCCTACGGCAACCTTCCAAGGCCTCATTGCATCCATGTCACGCCATCTCGTCGCTATCATCCAGGCCAAGGGTGGTTATGCCCATTATTAGATAGGTGGTCATATTATTCTGATACAACTGTGTATATATATATAAGGTCTCATATAAAGTATATATATATATATATATCCTAGCCTGATATATCACTCGTATGATATAGATCTTATGTTAATATTATTTTTTGACTGTTGTATCCTTACTTAATGAGCTTCCCTGGTAATTTATCCTATAATGCTATATTTAAATTCATTAAACATAAAAAAGTTAATACATTAAACTATTTAGTACAGTTTAATGAAAAAAAATTCTCTTTTTAGGAAATGACCATTGCTTTTTAGAAAGTATTCATGCTGAAGGAGCTTATGCTAAACTGTATGTGGCTCAGCTACGTAGAAGTGGTTTTGGTGACTTTAATCATAATCTCTCATCTACTAAACGAGTGGCATTAAAGATGTGTAAATCCCCAAGTACATGGGAATATTATGTGTGTTCTGAAGTTCAACAGAGGCTGTCAGAACTAAGCATACTTCCAGATGTTGTAAGAAATTATTTTATATCTACTTAGAGGTGTTAGTTTTAATTTGAAATGTATTGATTTATTCTTCATTTGATTACCAGTTGCTTTGTTTAAAAAATGAACTTTCTTTGGATATTATTCAATCTCATATTTTTTTTTCTTTCATTGCCATCTTAAGGGAATTTTAAAATTTCTGACTGTGTATTTGGTTTAACATGCCAAATTTAAAAAAAATTATTTTTTTGGTAATGCCTCTGAAATATATGGTTTAGATTTTCTTGACTAGGCCTATATTCATTTCCATTTAATTTACAATTTCAGTTTTAACATTTTTCACTTGAGATTTACAACTCAATGTTTTCAACAATATTATGTTTAAATTACTTTCTAATTAAAGTGTTCAGCTAATATCATTTTTTAAATAAAGTTCAGTAGATCATTAAATAATTAAACAGGTTGTAATAATATTCTTTGATGTACAGAAGCACATTGCACAGGAAACTATAAACTTTTGTTAAAGAAAATTGATAAAATTATAGGTGTGTTAAATTTGTTTTTACAATTACTTATAGATTTATAATAATTAAAAACTAGTTTAAGAACTAAATTTTGGATTACTCCAAGTTTATTGTTTTTGTTATTCATAAATGTGATATATTTAATATAAATTTAAAAGTTAACACACACACACACACATATATATACAGGGTGATTCAAAACTCTTGGGCCAAACTTTAAGGGGTGATAGAACACACCTAAACAAGCACTTTTCGTCATACAATGCATGGTCAGAACTCAAGCGGTGAAGCGCTAGGGGTTAGCAGTTACTGTGTCAGGAAATGAAGAAACACAAGAATGACAGAAGAGGTTTGAAACAATTGCAGAAATTACAGAACAGAAAGTACAGAATTTTATTGAACAAATTAGAGAAACTACTCAAAAGAGCGACCGCCAACATTAATGCAGGCTTCACACCTTCAATGTAGTGATCGGCGTACATGGGCAAAAACACCACACATTTCTCGTACAGCAGCAGCGGCAATAGAAATCATGGCAACAAGGTCCTCATTGGAATCGATGGGGCTATCGTAGATGAGGCTTTTCATATGACCCCATAGGAAAAAGTCCAGACATGAGAGATTGGGCAATCGTGGCAGCAAAGCGATGGGACCACCCTGATCAATCCATCGTCCTGGAAATGTTGCATCCAAGGCATTCCACACATCCACGCTGAAATGGGGTGGTGCTCCGTTGTGTTGGAACCACATACGTGTTTGAATATTTGCTGGAACAGGGTTCAATAATTCTGACAAGTCTTCTTGTAAAAATAAGAAGTACATTCTCCCTTTCAGTCGGGCTGGCAGAGGGTATGGGCCAATCAAATGGTCATGGAGGATTCCAGCCCAAACATTTATGGAGAAACGCCACTGGTACGAATGTGGGCATATGGCATGTGGATTACTGGTGGCCCACACATGTGAATTGTGGGTATTAAAAATGCCCTCACGTGTAAAGGTGCATAATCGTCAGTGAATAAGATGTGCATCAAAGTCTGGTTGCGCTACAGTCTGCTGCAGGAACCACTGTGCAAAATCCACACGAGGCCGATAATCTGCAGGTGTCAAGGCATGCACCCTCTGTGCATGGTAGGGGTGTAATCGTTCATTTCATAGAACTCGCCACACCGTCAACTGGGGCACACTTACGGCATGGGAAATTGCTCGCATGCTACATTCGGGACTATCTCCAACCCTACGTAGAATTTCCTCTGTAACACTTGGTGTCCTTGCATGCCCTGTATCCTGCAAGTCGCTGACAAAGGAGCCCATTTCGCACAGATACCGGTGCAATTGCTGAAATGTTTTACGATTATGCAAGCATCTGGTCGGAAAGTGCTCCCGGTACAGTCTTTGGGCTTCCTCGCATTCCCGTCCACAGCTCCATACGTGAAATACATGTCCACCTTCTCCTGATTTGTGAAACAATCCATCCATTCTGCAAACCATGGTAGAAATGACGACGAGTGTGAAAACCAGCACTTATAAGTGCTCACTGAAAAGCGCCCTCTAGTGCTTCACCGCTTGAGTTCTGACCATGCATTGTTTGACAAAAAGTGCTTGTTTAGGTGTGTTCTATCACCCCTTAAAGTTTGGCTCAAGAGTTTTGAATCACCCTGTATACAGATATTATATTAACAAAAAGCATGAGATTTAAATAGTTTATAATAATATTGTGAGGTGACAAAGTAATAAAAATCTGTTGAAATAAATGAAATTTATAATTACCTGACTGACTGTTAAAATTTGTTTCATATACCATAGTGACTCCATTAATGATTTAGCATACAATTGTTTTAAAATTTTAAAAATGTTTGATATGAAATACCCCAGTACTCTCATTGATACACATTTTAAATGGAATGTATATATTTTACAAATATGTGAAAGTTTAAGAATATCTAAAATAAAAATTCAAAAAGAGATGTGTTTCAAATGCTGAAACATTATTGTACAAGCAGTGTGTGTGTGTGAAGCCTTTTTAAAACCAAGGGGTAGTGGTTGCTCAGTTGGTAACATGTTAAGCTCATAACATGACATTCTCAGTTTCAAATGCCCATTGTATTTGCAATGAGATTTACTTCATTAAGAACCCATTTTGCCCTTGATGGGTAAAGGGAGCACTGATGGACTTATAAATGCTGCTATCTGTCTGATGGGATATTGAGCTATGGCCTGTTTACAAAAAAATTATATCCTCTGCATGTTACAGAATATGCTGGGTGGAATTGATGGATTGGGTTGTTTTACCTCTGAGTGGCACTTTTTTTGCACACAATAGGCTAAATGGCTGAATCACAAGGACCCCAAGGACTTAGAGAAGGTTAGGGGAAGAGGGCCTACTGGATGGCTGTTAGGAGACAGATAGTAGTCTCCTGTTAAGGCCATCCAGTGTGTTCTTTAACATGCACAAGGCATGACTCTCCTACACATGGGACCACTGCTTTATGTGCCTCCAATAGACAGTGCCCTTTCCAAGTCCATCAGTGTCTTCTACTGACCAAAGGCAGGGTGGGGGTGTTTATTAGCAATAAATCTCCATGCTGGCACGGAAGGGACTTGAATGTGGGAACTGAAAATTACTAGCCTTGTGTTCTACCAACTGAGCCAATCCCCACTCCCGGTATTGATGGAAGGACTTTACCTGTTTCCTAACAGCAGCTGTCCAATAGATCCCCTTCCCCTACCAGCTCTGAGCCCTCTGTGAACACAAAAGTGTTGCTTAGAGGTAAAACAGCCAAATATTTCTTAAATACAGAACAATTTTGCATGGAACAAAAAGTTTAAGAAATATAAAATTGAATGGCTGCAACCCATTAGATTTTTAAATCCATAAAATCAAAAGGCTGAAAAATAATTATGCATCATGATTACAAAGAGCTAAATAATGTCAGAGGGATTGTATTTCTTGAATCTTTCATGTTGCAGAAATTATATATGTATATACAGTACAGCAAACTTTCCATTATCCATATTAGTAGGAACTGATGAATACATCATAATTTTATGGAAATGCAACATAATTTTATAGAACATATTTTAATGGTTAATTTAAAACAAAGGAAAACTTCAAACTAAAATATAAACTGTGAATTACTTTTTGAAAAATAGTTGTTGAAGGAGGTGAGGAAAATACAAGCCATGGGTCTTTAGGCATGATGACCCTTATTCATACAGCTTCTTGTACACAGTATGTCATGAAACTTGTCCCTATGGTTGCTGATAGTTTGTGAGACAGTTGCCTAGCTGCTGCAAGTAGTTGCCCTATGACATCTTGATGTTAAAGAAGATAACAGTTGCCCTGAACAGTTGGGGCTCTGGGATAACATAGTTCTGGTTTATGATTAACCTCTCCTGTTTCTTCAAATTGTCTCAAAATCTTGAGAGGTCATGGATATTTTGATCTGGGATTGACTCTTCCATCCTGCCTATTGCTCTCTACTGTATACAATCATCCATACATTGTCTTTGTAATATAGTAAAATCAAATTGCTATCCATTATATAATAAAATCAAATTGCTATCCATAATATAGTAAAATCAAATTGCTATCTAAATCTTCCATTATCCTAAGTTAATGGAAGAGTGGCTGTAATAGAAATGTGTGGCAACTGCAGCAGTCACATGTTCTTTTATTGCAACCCTAGTTTGTATGCTTTTAGCCTGTTGGTTGAATGTTAATGCATTTTCTTCTGCATTGCAAAAATTTGCATGTACACCACATTTCATTCCTTTATACACCTTTCGTGATATGACATTATCCTTTAATTTTGAGCACCAGTGTATATATATATATGATTTGATAGTAGTGAAGCCCCCCCCCCCAAAAAAAAAATGCCCAATAGCATAATGCTAAAATAGGTACATAAATGACTGTGCAGTTCAAGGCCTAAATTCATGAAAAAGGTTTAAAATTTCATAAAAAGTTTTTTTCACAAAAAAAAAATACAACAAAAAACCTTGAGTATTAATGTTTGTAAAAAAAAATATTGAGAAATGTAGTGTAAACAAACCAAATCCTGTATGTTTAAAAAGTATTCTATAACCTGGTAGTCGCCTAATTTAGGAGGCAACATTTATCTCTAGAAATAAGTTCTTTCATGAATTTTATTTTATTGTAAGAGGGGCTTAATTATAAAGGAATAAAGGGGACTGTCAATTTAATTATCACAATATCTAGCTGTACAAGAAAATTTAAAAACTAAAAATATTCCTAGGGTGATTTTACAATGTCATCATTTGCCTCTCATCAGAGGTACATTACATCTCCTGCAATATCCATGATTTAACACATTAAGTCTCATTTCTACTTGAAATTTACCTTTGGTTATAAAGGTGATACAGTATGAAAAAAAAAAAAAAAAAAAATTATTATTACCAATTCTGCTTTTGATGCTTGGGCTAGCTCAGTCTCTTGTTGCTGATTTTGATATCCCGCACAAAGTCTACCAGTCCCTTTACCTAATATTGTTGTTCTACTTGGTAATCTTCAGACTTCAATGTTTAATGTTCTTCTGGACGTCATGTTCATGGATGTGTACTTAATTATAGAATGGCTGGTACAGTTTCTTAAAACTTTTACTGGGGTTGGTTACATTACACCCACTTGTAGTTGTCTTTCCCTTAGACGTCAAGGTTTAAGTTTAACCAGTCCTTCATTTAATATTGATGTTTGATATGTGCACACTCTTAAAAACACAGTCCAATTCTGCATTTGGTGACTTTTTGCTCACCTCAGGAAGATTCAAAATTTAAAATTAACTGAACTCCAAAGGGTTTTCAAAGGGTAAAATAATTTAACATCTAAAAATGTTAAAAATATTTTAAAACGACACATCATGAAGCATTTCGCCCCCCTCCCGTGTCTCAGGGCTTTCTTAGGGTGTGAATGCAGTCTGTCATGACTGCCTCTTGCTATTTATACTCATCTCTCATTAAGGTTTGTTTAACTGCACAAGTGTTTTCATACTGCAGGTACGGTTGGTATTTCTGTGTTAAGTACTGAATCTTTATGTAAGTTAATTAGCAATGTTTCTGCATATTGCAACTGAAATTTTGTACGGAGTGAAACTAAAGGTTTATATTGTACTTTATTTACTTTTATATTATTATCAATCATTATTTGCACTAAAGCTGTATTTGTTTTGTTTTTTTAGTTTTTAAAATTTCTTGTACAGCTAGATATTGTGATAATTAAATTGACATAGAGTAGTTGTGGTTGTAATTTATTTATAAGAGGACAGTATTGTAGAGAACTGCTAATTTATTGCCCTGGAGCTCAATGTATTATGTGCATGTTGGAGTTGTAAGCAACATTGCTTCTCTGTGTATCAGAGGCAATAAAGAGCAGAACAAACTTGTCTAGCAGATGAAGCAGCAGTTACTGGTCAAAATAAATGGTGGTGGGAAACGTTTGAATTTGCCACTACTGATAATTTGTTTAAGACAAAGTTATTAGCAATAGCAAGTGTTGAAGAGCATTTATTATTGTAATTATTTTTTTTTTCCTTTCCAATGTTAGAAAGATTCTGTAATGAAAATTACTTCAGCTACCCTGTTTAGTGATGGCATTATACTGATGAATGAATTTTGTAAATTTGGCACAATAGTGGTAAGTACTGAAATTAACTAAGTTATTTTACATTTATATTTTTTGTATAATTCTTTTTGATCAAGATACAAATATTTCTAAAAGAATTTTCTGTAGAAAATATCTCTAAAACTATAAACAATTGATATATTTTCTATATAAACTGTAGCATATTTTGTTGCATGTCATAAATACAGACTAAACTTCCTGCATGAAATGTAATGTGAACAAATTACTGTATTAACTCATGAAAAGATGATTCCATCAAACCAAAAAGAATCCCAAATTTGTTTGATTATCAGTGATGCATGATTTTGCTTATAGAGAAACTACACTGTATCAGATATTGACTTAGTAAGCTAATAACAAAATGTAAAGGGTCTAAATTTAATCCATAAAATATAAACATCTTGTGCATATTACTATAACTTAATACACATGCATCTAACATTTTGAATCATCTTTATGCTGAAAATGGGTTTGAAATAATAAAACTAAAAAAAGACTAATATAAATTTAAAAATTCGTATTTTTAATTTCATAGTTCTATATTTAGAACACTAGGTACAAGAGGGCATAAGTTTTTACATTTTGTTTCCCAGGAAATAATGGGTGTTCATTAAATTAGTTTTCATAATTTTTGGTTGTCTACAATCCAACATGAAAGAATTAGATAATATACATATTATTTCAATAAATTATTTGATCAAAATAATTTGTTAACACTGTTGTTGAATATCTAATATTCTATCTCACCAATTTTATGGTTTATGTAAAACATTTTATTCTGTGTTGTTTAAATCCGGGTGTTGAATGTTGTCATAAATTTAAAACATTACCTCATTAAAATTAAATGGTCATCAGTTATGTTTTTTGGCATGTAGCATTATTCATTACAGAATTCTTTAATACATTGTATAATGTAATTCGTCTGTTAACATTCTTTTTTCTGTGGTGATCTCTGTTTGATGTGATCTAAATAACTACCCATTGTTATGAATAATATTCTTTATTATTTAGACTTCCATGTTATATGTAAACTTGTGAAAAGTAAAATCTTTGACATGGAGAACATGTGTTGGTTGAAAGCAAAGAATAAATGGGAGCAATGCTGTTGACTGAGACTATTATTTAAAAAGATAACATGTAAAGCATAAAAACTAAAATTAAATGAGGGCTTCACTATATTCAGAATTCTACCTTTCCTTGGACTGCTTGAGAGGAAAAAAGTGCAATTTTCGTCAATTGAAAACTTGATTCCATTTTGCTAGATTTTCAATTTATTTTTGTAAATCATAGTTGGTGTAGTTGCTCATTACATAAATTTATATACTTATGAGTTATAATGTAAAGGGGAAATTTTACACAGTGATCAATTCTGTATGAATTGACAGTAATATTGTAATAACATTAAAAATAAACACAAGTAATATGTAAACATGATTATAACTCTAAAGAGCCGTCCCGTGGCTGAGTGGTTCACGTGCTTGGCTACTGATCTAAGGGACCTGGGTTCGAGCCCCGGATAAGGCATGGACGTTTGTGTTGTTTTTCTGCTGAGGTCCTGCCATCCTCACAGACCTTCTACTCTGGCATATAAACTGACAGGCTCCTGTCAGACCTCTGTGGCAAGCAGCTGCTTGAGGGGATATATATATTTTTTTAATTATAAACGCTAAAAGTATGATTGTACTTAGATTACCTTATGCACAAATATGTATGTTGTAGAATAGTGCTATCCTTTTAAAATTATTAATGGAAAGTTCCTTTCTTCATACTTATGAGCATCACCGAGTTCAATGGAATGCCCTCTTTGCAAACATGGTAAAGGGAAAGTAAGATATTGTAAAGACTCAGCAACTATCCTGTAGTTCACTGTATCATTTAACATATTGGAGTTGCAGGTGACATAATTCTCCAGTGTTAGAAATGGCAAAACAATTGGTCTAGTAGTTGATGCAGGCAGTTACTTTTGTGTAGCAGTGCTAGAGTAGTTTTCAACAGTTATTGCCCAGGTGAATGTAATCAATGCTAACTGTTACAGATGGCATAAAGCATTTGTGAAGATCAACCCTGCTGAGGAGTGGTCAACTTCACAGGGTCCTGGTGCTGACCATTTATACCTGATTATTAGACTGGACTTGTTTATGAATTTGAGCTTGATTATTGATCCTGGCCTTGTTGCACTGGTGGGCCTCTGTTGAGGGAGAATCTGCCGCTGTGTTTTCTGTTTGCTTCTGGGTTGCCAGCCCTAAGTGAACAGAGGCATGGGATACCTTATATCAGCTGGTGGATAATCCTAATCAGAGGCCATCGCAGGTACCTGAACCTTACTTAGCTAGTTGGGCATCGTCAAGCCTAAACTGGAGTAATGTGTCTCAGGCAGGCCATATGCTCTTGAAAAAGTCCACTTGAAAAGGTGGTGCCTGAAGTTCCTACCAGCATCGGTGACTTCAGCCTTTAGCAGAGGAGAAACAGGTCTTTGCCCCATGCCTGCGATCAAGGGGCTGTTTGATATTGTTGGCCCTACCAATCTCAATAAACCAAGTTTCTTTAAAAAACCTACTAATCATTTTCTCTCTGCAGGAATGTGGAATGTGAGGACATTACATAGAGGTTATTCTCTTGATGTCCTCACGCAGGAATTCCAGCACTATAACCTAGATATTCTAGGCTTGCAAGAGACCAGATGGACAGGTAAAGGTGAGATACTTAAAAATAACTTTAAATTTCTCTTTACAGGGAGGGAGGATGGAAAGCATCACCAAGGCGTGGGTCTGCTACTCAGCAGACATGCTAGTGATGCTCTTCTAGGATATGAGTGCATTAATGAAAGGTTTCTTTCAGCAAAATTTCAGACAAGTATTAAAGACTTGAATGTTATCTGCTGTCATGCCCCCCACTGAGGATGCTGATGAGGATGAGAAGGATAGGTTTTACAGACAACTTCAAGATATTTTGAATTCTGTCAAGAAAGGAGATATTACCCTTGTTCTAGGTAACTTCAATGCCAAAGTTGGTACTGACTCTGATCTTTTGGGAGGGGTGACAGGGCCCTTTTGGTATTGGTAGCTGCAATGGCAATGGACAACGTCTCCTACAGGTAAGTAAACTCAATGGTTTCAGAATAACTAACACATATTACAAACACCCGACATACATAAATACACATGGGTTTCACCCGATGGGCTGCATAAGAATATGATTGATTACATATTAATTAATAGCAAATGGTCTAGTTCTGTTAGGAATACCAGGGCATATAGGGGAGCTGAAATTGGATCTGACCATTATCTTGTTAAAATTGTCTTGCAACTTAAACTTAAAAAGTGTTGTGCTAAAGTTAAAAAATTTACCTTTAATGCTGAAGCTCTGAAAGACCTTGCTATAGCCAAAGCTTACCATGATAGGTTACTTATTCATTGTGACAGTCATGGTTTGCTTACTACTGAAGTTGAGGAAGAATGGGGCCGTTTTAAACAGTCTTTTTTGGAAACTAACAGTACTCTTTTAGGAAAAAAGGAGCAGAGGAGGTAGAATTATTTAAGTGATAAGGTACTTGAGCTTATTACAGAAAGAAGGAACTGCAGGAATGTCTTTAATCAGTACCCTACTAGTCCTAATAGAAAGGATTACAGAGAGCTTAATAAACGTGTAAAGGATCAGTTAGCTACTGATAAGAATCTTTGGCTTGGCTGACAAAGCCGAGGAAGCAGTTAGGCAGCACAACAGCAGAGAGCTGTACCAGTTAATGTTTTATGCGGTAGAAAACGGACATGCATACAAGGATTGAAGGATAAACAGTGTAAGGTTATAGAAGGGGAGGATTCTGTCATGGCTAGGTGTGCTGAGCATTTCAGTGATGTTCTAAACAATGTGGTTAGTTCTACTCCCATTGTTTGCAAAGATTATAGATTCATTGGTGGCTTTAATGTTGGCCCTATAACACAGTCTGAAGTTATTTTGGCTATTTCTAAACTTAGACTTCATAAATCCCCAGGGGTAGCTGAAATTACTACTGAAATGCTTAGAGCTGGGAATGTTTCGGTTACCACTTGGATGACTGAAATTTTGAATATCTTTTATGATAAAGGCATGGTTCCTAAGGATTTTACCAGAGCTATTGTTATCCCTATTTTCAAAAAAGGTGATCACAGTTCTTGTGATAACTATAGAGGTATCAGCCTACTCTCTGTTCCAGGTAAAGTTCTTTTCATAATTGTGCTTAATAGAATTAAGAATCTGGTTGACAGTCAATTGCGTGATGAGCAATGTGGATTCAGAAGTGGTAGGGGATGTGTGGATCAGATATTTTCACTTAGGCAAATTCTTGAGAAATGTTTAGAGTTTCAGAAACCTTTGGTTGCTAGCTTTGTTGATTTCAAAAAAGCTTTTGACTCTGTTGATCGTCATAATTTGTGGTTGATTGTGAGATCATATGGTATACCAGAAAAGTTAGTTAACAGAATGAAAGATCTCTATAATAACACTGAGTCATGTGTGAGAGTTGGTAAGTCTTGTAGCAATTGGTTTAGCATTACTTCTGGTGTTCGACAAGGGTGCATTTTGTCTCCTTTTCTCTTTAGCTTGGTTATTGATTATGTTATGCGAAATTCACTTCAAGGGAAAGATTTTGGCCTTAAATGGACTGGAGATACGAAAATTTCTGATTTAGATTATGCTGATGATTTAGCCCTTTTGGCAAATGATGTTGATGAAATGAACTCTTTCATTTGAGCTGTTGATGAGACTGGTAGTAGAGTAGGTTTGGTTATAAACAGAGAGAAAACTAAAGTGATGAAAATTGGTCAGGCAGGTTGTGATTCAGTTCATCTTAATGGTTGCAGTCTTGAGCAGGTGTCACATTTTAATTATCTTGGTAGCTATGTAACAGATACTGGTGATGTGCGGCACGAGATTAACAGACGAATAGGGATTGCTGCCGGGACTTTTAAGAATCTATGGAGATTGTGGAGAAATAAGTGTATACACCTAAAGACTAAAATTAGACTGTATAATAGTTTGGTTCTTTCTAGGGTTAGTTATGGTAGTGAAACTTGGACACTGTGTTAACAAGATAACAGGAAACTAGATGCTTACATATTATCTTGGGTATTAGGTGATTTAACTTTGTAACTAATGATGAGGTTAGGCAAAGGAGTCTGCAACTTCCTTTAAGCAGCATATTGTGCAGAGAGAGACTCCGTTGGTTTGGCCATGTTGCCCATATGGATAATTATAGATTGGCGAATAGGGTTATGAACAGTGTGCCTAGAGGCCTCAGAAGGAAGGGGAGACCTAGGATGCGGTGGGCAGACAGTGTCAAACAGGACCTTGTTAGAATTGGTGTGCAGTGGCTGGATGCAGCAGATGTAGCTCAGGACAGATATGCTTGGAGAATTAAACTGCACAATCTGGTTGGCCTTCCGTAGCTCATGGCTGCTTGAGGATGAGGAAACATAAATTTAAGTACTGCAGTCAATGTATGACATTAATCAATTACTAAAACCCATTAAAATTAGTGCTCTGTATGACAAGTTTCACAGCACGTGAGTAATCTCTTCTTGGGCTACTATGTGCCACACTAAGGTAGCATATATTGGAAGAGGTCAACCTGTTGGCATCCAAAAGGTCACCCTTTTTACCAAGGGATATGGTAATTATGGAATAAGAGATTCTATGTGGTGGGTAAGGGGACTTTGTATTAGATGTATGGTTTTTGTAAATATTAATTTAAGCATTGAGTGTAGTTTAACTGAAATTTAATAGGGATAACAGTGATTATATGAGTCATTTAGTAGTAAATTATTTTATACAGTAGTTTGGATTAAGGCTGTGTACTGTTCTTTATTTGCCTGGTGGTTATTTAGCCTTAGAGAAAATTAGCAATATGTGTCCTGAAATTTAATATAATAGATCCCTGATTGTTGGATGTAATTACATTTCTCATTACCAATCTTTTTAACAGCATGGGCCAATTCTATCAAAAGATTAAAATTATATTTGCTTAGGATAATAATGCATATGCTAATATTCCAAAATATTGGAAGGAGATAGAATATTTTATTTCTTCTGTATATAGAGGAGGGGGAAAGTTAGGAGGCTGTGAAAAATTATTAAACTTATATTATGCATGTTTCTTAGTTTGTGATTTATTATAACCTGCTTCATTTCCTGTAATATACAGATATATAGTTGATTTCACGTAATATATGTGGTTTTGAACAACAGGATAATGCTCAAAGAAAATAAACACGACCAATCGAGTTATTTTCCAAAAAATGTTTTAAGTCGAAATGAAATTATTTTAAATTTTACTTCTCAACTACTTACTTTTTCTTATAATAATATAAAATTATGGCTGTTCATTATTTCTGTTTGCTTTATAGGACTTAGTGAATCTCTACAAGAAGCATGGCACCTCAATACCAGAGTGTTTAATTATGTATTTTAGTCTAGAAATGCTTCAGATAATGTCCCAGGTGCACCAGTGTGATATTGTTCATGGAGATATCAAACCAGATAATTTTCTTTTAGTAGAAATGTAAGTATTTTTTAAATCTAAATTAGAATGAAACAATTGAAATTATATTGCCTATTTCAGTGGTTTCTAAATTATCAGAAAATGATACCTCCACTAGCAAGCAATATATTTTGTAATTGTAGCATAAGTTTCAACTTGAATAATAAGTTATTGCATGGTGTTATGATTTAAATTCAAGTCCTTCGCTAAAACAATGATAAAAATTTATAAATGTTGTAGATATACAGAAATAAATTACACAATTGCAACAAATAAAACTGATGAGCCTCTCTTGAGGTTGTAAAGATAGGATTTAACTGAAAATCCTAGCCCTCATGGATTGAGTGGTCAAATGGGTGGAGTCAAAAGAATATTGACATAAATCAAAGAACTTGCATGGAGATTTCAACTCAAAGGGGATTGTGACCTTAAAAAATTCAGAAACCATTGATCTGGTGCAGTATAAAGTAGATGTAATCAATAAACATGTTTGAGTATAAATATCTAACCTATCTAACAATATTTATCAAAGTGCTTTTTGAAAGTGTTTATTTTGGATTTTAAGGATGCAGTGATCATCTCTAACACCTGTTTGTTACTTATTCTTAATGATGGTTCATTGCTGAAAATAACTCTGAAGCAAGTAGATTGAATCAAATTGATATACTTACTTATTCCAGGACTACAGGCTGAAGTCTAGTAAATAATTTAGGATTTTAAACCAGTTCCCAGATGTTTGCTTTCAGAAGAAAGATTTTCCAGTTGCAGTTTGTGAATATCATGTGTTACAAAATTAAATGACAAACTGCACTTGACATTTAATTTTTTTACTAATTTTAGCTAGATCAAAATTTTTACTGCAATGATTCTATTGTTAAGTTGAACTTAACAATAGCATCATGGCAATAAAAAGTTTGATCTAGCTAAAATTAATAAAAAAAAATTAAATGTCAAGTGCAGCTTGTAAGACTTATTATAGTGGGTAAAATGCGATTGACCTTTTTCATAAGTAAATTATTTGAGATGAAAAGTTCTGTTGTTGATTTGTAATTGGTACATTAAAATATTGGAGTGGAAAATGTTAGTAACCTATTCCCTTCTGATTTCTGTGTTGGTGTTTTGTCTTTTGCAAATTTAAATGGATGAGCAAATCTAGGAAATAAAGTTTTTAAATTTGACAATTCTAAACACACTAACACAGTTACACTGAACAAAAAAAAATCAATGCTCTAAGTACCCAATAAATTAAAGTACCGAATCAACCCAGGATTCACCACGAGGAAGTGACTGCACAGTGAGTTCTGCCTACCCAGCACCTTGGACGAGTAAAGTTTTCCTTCTCATAGTTTTTTTGAAAAGTATTTTCTTTTATGTTCAAATAGAGATTATTATCCATGATTTATGTCACAACTGACTGACTCTTTCTCCATATTTCCACATATACTATAATTGCTGCATTAGTTTCAAACTCAACATACACTGGTTTCCATAAGTTAAGGAAAATCCCTATGTTAAGTCAATGGGAAGCTAACGTCAAAACTCTATAACTTCTAAAATAAGTTTTTTTGTTTTGAAAATTGTGATTGTAGACAAAGATCTCAATCATATAAATCAATATCTCAATTTTCAACAATATTCGTTCAGTATTTAATGAGTTGTTTGAATATTTAACAACAGCAATGTCAGTCATAAGAAACTTATACAAAACTTTAAGAATAGTGAAGTAATTCTGTACACAAAGCTCTAAAATACAAACTTATTTTATTAAACATGTTGATACAATACTTATTACTAAGTTTTAATTAACTTCTGAAGTCAATATTTGTGGCTGGCATTGTTATTGCTAAATATTTAAACTTCCATAACTCATTAAATACTGAATGAATATTGTTGAAAATCGACATATTGATTTATATGATTGAAATCTTTATCTGCAGTCACATTTTTCAAAAAAAAAAAAAAACTAATTTTAAAAGTTGCAGAGCTTTGACGTAGCTTCTCATAGACTTAGGGATTTTCCTTAATCTATGGAAACCAGTGCATGTTTTGATAGCTTGAGTGTGATATGGGAAATTTCCTTTTTTTACTTCAATTGTTGCTTCATGTCTCAACAACTCGTATAGCTTTTTATCAGATTTGTGTGCAGTCCAGAGGTGGGAGCTATGTTGTATGGAGGATAATTGATTATGTCACCATAGTCCCAGACATCAAAGTTCAGTGTGAGGAGGCTAAATTTGAATGCTTCTCACGATTTCCTTTCTTGGGCCTACATATTTCTTTGAAGAAAAGTTTTCTGTTTTTATGTGGGAAGATTTGACAGTATTGCCGCCAAAATCTTTTTGGGATGGTCAGACATGGCTGAAGTTGTAGACATGATCTCTTTATTTGAATTTAAATTATTTCTCAAAAAGTGCCAGAACAAAGAGGATGTTGATTATCCGGGGTCCCGGGTGGGTAGAACTTGCTATGCAGACACCTTCTTATGGTGAGTTTTAGGTTGATAGATAATTTGGTAGAGGGGAATTTGTCACGATCAATTTCATGAAGGTGTAATTACTGAAGTTACATTGTATTTTAAATACTGCATTTTAATAGTGGTCAATTAAATTTTTAAGTATACACATTATTTGCTATCTTTTAATTAATCAGGTAGAGTTTCAAATGTTTGATTATATTTATCAGAAGTTATTACACTACCTTACAGTATATAACATTATGAAAAGAAGTTTTTATTTCAAGTGCTTGTTTGTTTATGCTATTTTCTTTTCAGCCCTGAAATAGAAAAAGTGAAGTGCAATTTTATGAGGAAAACAAGTTGCCTTCGATTAATTGATTTTGGGCGAGGTATAGATCTAAGGTTTTTCAAGCCAGGTACAGCTTTCAAGACTGTAGTGAAAAGTAATAGCTTCAAGTGTATAGAAATGAGAGAAAATCGACCATGGATATATCAGGTAAAAAAGGAAATAAAAGTTTGCCCTGTAAATAAAATTATGAAATCTAAAGGAAGTAATATAGTATACAATTTATTGAACATTGTTAGTGGAGCAGTCTTATTGCAGTGTTGATATTACACATACATGCGATGAAGTTTTATTTTTATTCAGAATAATTAAGAATACTGGTTTTCCAGATAGTGTTAGTTTAATGTTGAATACCACATTACACATAGCAATTAATCCATACAGCAATTAATGAAAAACACACCATATTGTACTTTTAATATATAAAATGAAACATAAAATAAACATAGTGAAGCAAAGCATTGTTAATTACTCTATAGTTGCTTACATCAAGGTGTAAACTTCCACAAGTGTGCTGGCCAAACTCAGTTAAAACCATAGAGATTGTGGCCATGTTCCTTACACCAATGCAAGTCTAATTTTTAGTTGCTTTCATAAAAAAAAAATATTTTTAACGGGTAATCTGATAAAAAATTTTCAAATGGCACTGTTCAAACTACTTTTATATCCTTACTAGAGAACAGTTACAGGTTTGTAGGTAAAAAATATTTCCCCCTAAAAAAAACTTTTATTGAAACATGTACATCATGAAGCAAATATATACACAGTTGCATCATATTATTCTGATTATTTCTGATATGACTGTGTATGTATACACAGTCATATATGATACGAATGTGTATGTTCAAGAAAACCATGTAGAACAATGCTTTATTACCTGTTTAAGTAAATAATTTTATTGTTTGAAAATTTTGAAATGGTAAATATATATATATGGTTAAAGGTATTTTGCCATGACTAAGTAAAAGCAAATGGGATAATGGGCAAAATCATGTAATGTGATTTCTGCATATGAGAATATGAATTTGACTGAGTAAAAGCAAATGGGATAATGGCTAAATCATGAATATGACTGCTGCATATGAGAGCATGAGTTTGCCTAATGGAGATACTAGAATCACTACAGGAGATGTTAACCAGGTGCATGATCACCTTTGATATTTGTACAATGACAAATGATTTGTATTTGTATGTCTCAGGATCACATAATATTTTCCTATGGCTTTCACTAATTCATCATAAATGCATCACTGACCCTTTTTTTGACCAGGTTAAACTTAAAAGGATTAGCCTGGAAATTGTGAAATGAATTTAAGTTTGGTAAACCTAAAATATATTTTGCGAATTGGCTACATTAATGATTAAAAATACATAATCCTTGTTCAGCACTTATTCTAGACATATAAAAATGTATATAATAATGTAACTCTTTGTTTATTTGAAGCCACTATCTTTGCTGTTGTATTCAACAAATATAATTAGGACAAAAATCACTAATGGGGTGATATTGTCCCCTGTTCTGCAATTTAGGAACAGTTTAAGGAAAACATTGACAATACTACGATCTTCTAACAGATCAGGAATTATGTATACATTCTCATATTGTTGCTATCTTTATTATGCAAAAGTTGCTTTGAAAGAATTAAATAAGAAATTCTGGTGTCAATATAAACTATTTCACACTAATTACTGTTGACATGAATAATGCTTGTGAATTATTAATATTCTTTTTAATTACATGTATTGCAATGATGGAGAGAAAATTATGAACTCATAAATTTTTTGACTATGTTTAACTATAATATTCATAATAAGGGTGCTCAACAGTCCTAAACTTTCCTTGATTTTACTACTGCTATCTGCCTCCAAAAACATTCACTTATTTTTATTAATTTTCTTTAAACTTTACCTTATAAAGTTTTAATCTGGAGTATTCACTGAAATCCATAATTTTTTTAATTACATGTTCTTTCTGTGCCCCATTTTTTGGCATAACGTGAATCAAACAAAGAAATGGTAATTTCCAATCTCTTTACATCAGGTTATTGAAACAAAATTAATAAAGTATTATTTTTCCATAACTTTATATATCTGTAAAATGTATAAATATGTAAGATCATTACTATTTGCAATATTTCAGGCTGATTGGTTTGGCATTCTTGGATGCATTCATGTTCTGCTCTTCACAGAGTACATGTCTGTGCAAAAAAACAAAGAAGGCTACTGGGAGACAACCAATAAATTTAAGAGGTAAATTTAATATTCTTCAGTTTTGTGTTATCATGTATAATTAGCAAATGTAAACCTTATAATTTCTTTACTGCAGTTAAAATCTGATTAATTTATTGACAAGTAAATGTGTCATGGAAAATGTAAAGTAAAATTTGGAAATATACAGAGTTGTATCAGAATAATATGACCACCCACGGAATCACGGTGTACCTGACCAGGCACGTCACAGAGTGCACATGACAAGGTCGACTACACAGAGATATAAGCTGCAGCCAGGACAATTGAGCCATAGTGCGTAACGTGAGCACAATGGGCAGAGGTATTGATTTGACGGATGTTCAAAAAGGAATGATCATTGGCTACTTCACCAAGGGTGGAAGTATCTCAAAAACAGCAGATTTCGTGGGCTGTTTGCGAGGTGCTGTAGTAAGGGTGTATCAAGAATGGACTGCTGGAACACCGAGTACTTCCAGACATAACTGTGGAGCCCCAAAGGCCATTGACCCCAGAGGAGAACGTCGCCCCATCGACTGGTAAAGGGCAATCGACGCGCAATAGGTGCAGCAATTGACCACTCAAATGAATGCTGGCTGGGGCACCCAGGTACATGTTCCCAATAACAGTAGAGCGAACCCTGTTACGCGTGGGTTTCCATAGTCGATGTGGAGCGGGGGTGGCTCAGTCGGTAGTGCGCCAGGCTCATAATCTGTAGTTCCCAGGTTCGAGTCCCAGCTGGGTCAGCATTGAGATTTATCTCCGCAAAATTCCCCGCCCTGCCCACGGTCAGTAGGGGACACTGATGGGCTTGGAAAGGTCGCCGTCTGGCGGATGGGACATTAAGCCATGGCCCCGTGTGCGGGAGAGCCATACCCTGTGCACGTTAAAGAACACGCTGGATGGACTTGACGGGAGGCTACCATCTGTCACCCAACAGCTGTTCCACTGGATCCCTTCCCCCAACCTCTGAGCCTTCGGGGTCCATGTGACCTGGCCATTTAGCCCATGGTGTGCAAAAAATTGCCGCTCAGAGGTAAAACAACCCAACAACCCAACCCATAATCAATGCTGCGTAAAGGCACCCATGTTAACCAAGGTCCATCGGCAACAACGCTTACAGTTGGCATGGGACTACCATCATTGGACAGTGGAAAAAGGTTGCCTTCTCCAACGAATCGAGGTTTCTACTCCACAGAAGTGTCGGGCGGTGGCAGATATGGCATCAGAAACATAAGAATCAACACCCAGACACACTTGTCGGTCAAGTACAGGCTGGGGTGGCAGTGTGCTTGTCTGGGGGATATTTTCCTGGTATGAACTGGGACCACTGGATGGGTCCCTGAATACCAATGGCTACCTGTCCATTCTTGCTGACCACATGTATCCTTTCATGTTGGACGTTTACCCTGGTGGTGATGGTATCTACCAACAAGACAATGTACCCTGCCATGTTGCTAAGGTGGTGTGTGACTAGTTCCAGGAAAACGACAGTGATGTCTCTGTTCTCCCTTGGTCGGCGAAATCGGCCGACATCAATCCCATAGAACACTTATGGGACCATTTGGATCAACAGGTTCGGTGTGTGGACCCACAACCACATCATCTCTGCAACCTCCGTGCTCTTCAATGGGCACGTGTGCCTCATTGCATCCATGCCACGCCGTCTTGCCGCTGTCATCCGGGCAAGGGTGGTTTTTCCCATTATTAGGCAGGTGGTCATATTATTCTGATACGACAGTGTATTTGTGAAACCAATAAAAAAAATAGATATGAAAATATATTCACTTTTATCTCAGCATCATCTGTAATTTATTTGTTTGTATTTGCTTAATCACAAACTAGAATCTAAAACCACCATATTCAGTATATATCTTTTTAACTTAGAGCAATGCAAGGATTTGCACCCCTCTCCCCAACATTTCACCCTCCAAAAAATAGGGGAACAATTTCAAAATGGCAAGATAGGACCACTGAAAATGCAGTATAGTTTCCTCTTGTAATGAGGATTGGTAATGCACCAGGCTCATAATCTGCAGTTCCCAGTGTTGAGAGATTTATCTCTGCAAAACTCCCCGCTCTCGATCAGTAGGGGACACCAATGGACTTGGAAAGGCCATTGCATATCAGATGGGATAATAAGCCACGCTGCATGTTAAAGAACACACTAGATGGCCTTGATGGGAGGCTACCATCTATCTCCCAAGTGTTAGTGGGTCCCCTTTCCTCAACCTTCTCTGAGCCCTTGTGACGACCACTTAGCCCATTCTGTGCAAAAATGTTTCTTAGAGGTAAAACAACCCAACCCTCTTGTAACTTAAAGCAATGTAAGGGTTTGGTGACCCCCCTCCCCCAATCTTTTTTATATGTTAATGTGGATGTTTGTTTTGTTCAGGTCCTGCTATCCTCACAGATCTAGACATATAAACTGATAGGTTCCTGTCAGACCTCTCGCAGCTGCTGCTTGAGGGGATATTTATTTTTTTTAAAATTTTTATTATAAAAAAATATGATTTTAAGAAAAGGGGATCCCTCCTATAAAATGACACTGCCTGCATTTAACCCTTTCACTACCATACCACCCGAATTTTAAATAGATTATCCAATAAATGCTAATCCTCTCTATTCACTACCTCAAGTTTGGTAAACGGTTAAATGTGAGTCTTTTAACTGGAAATATTTTACTGTTGTAATTTTTTCTTCCTAACGTACTACACTAGAAAATTCACTTGCCATTGGTAAGTGGGTTTCCTCAGCCTTGCAATAAGTGCCAGCATTATGTCCATATGCAATGGAGCTGTTGTAACCCTCTTAGATGTGTAAAATGCATTGGCCAGCATTTTACTATTGAATATACAAGAAATTTTCAAATAATTGCATTTTTAAATAATGAAAATATAAGTGTTAAAATAACGATCATTTTTGTTTAATTTCAGGTACTGGGATTACAACTGGCAATCTCTTTATCACACATTACTTAATATACCTAATTGTGATCACAAGCCAGATTTGAAACCTTTTATTAAGGAACTTGTACAGAAATTACAACAAACCAGAGACTTTAGCACAAGATTAGTACAGCTGTCATCTTTATTGAAACAGCAACCATTCAAAAAAGGACTCTAATGGTTCATTTAAAATTTGCCTCTTATTTTAATACCATAAGTTTGTAGATACTTCATTTAATATAAGTAGCCTTCACTCACTTTATAAATAATGCATTAAAATTTTTAATATGTTTAGTATTTACTCCCAAAGTTTTAAACCATGTACAAGATTTCTATACATTAAATCTGAATAATGACATTGTTTTTATTGTGTACTATTTGTATTTATTAACAGATTTGTAATTTTATATCACTTTGTTCAGATGTATCTACATTTGGCTGTCTTATTAAATACACAGTTGAACTGTCCTTGTAATAAAAAGTATAAATTTTATTGGCCATTATTTACAATATATATACACATACATTTAAAGTACTATTGCAATTGTACTCTGGCTTCTAATTTTTTCTTCATTTCTTCTGATTGCAACTGTTCTAGAGTTAAAAGGGAAATTCCCAGTTGATCCTCCTGTAAAACAGAAATAGTTGTACCTGCATTGGTGAAATATCTATTATTACAGTTAACTCATGCAATTTAAAATGACTATAAAAAATGTGAATACATTTTTTTACCTATTGAGCAAAAAACAAGCCATTTTGTGTAGATAGAGGATGGGTTAGATTGGTGGTTCCCAATCAGACTTTTTCTGAGGAAATAGAATACTGTAGGTATGCATGCTTATTTCAACAGAACAATAAATTTTTCCTCTATAAAACTAGCTGAAAAAATATTTCAATTTCCATGATATTTGGTAATAAGGGGGGTAGCCAGCCAAAAAAGGTTAGTAATCACTGTGTTAAATGTTTATAACAGTAACCAAATATTGGACTAGCAAGATCGAATTTATGGTAAACTATGACTATAGTGATCTAAGACCTCTATATTCCATAAGAAAAGCAATTCCCATGTTAAATTTTATGAGACTTCATTGTCATAGTTGCAAAACAACTTTTAAATGTTAATTCATATAAGTCAGCAGTGTTTTCTTTTGCATGAGAACTATAAATTCACGTTAAATCTTAACCGATTTTCATATAAACCAGTTATAGCAGAATAAGTATTTTTGAGATACAAAATACAGTAGAATGCTTGTTACATAATATCCTGGATTTGCTACATTTGTAGGTGTTCATTTGGGAGTTGCTGGGCCTATTTGGATTATGAAATAAAAGCACCCCAATTGATTGATGTTTTTTCTATTAGCAGTCTTTAAACGTTCATTTTCTCTTTTGAAGGAAACACAAATAAGAGCGATTGATTTCATTATCCCATTACTTACCAGATAATTTTCTAAAATATTTCACTAAAGCTAAAATTAGTCCTATTTTCAGTTCATCTAAAGTCTATGCTCCTAGTCAAGCAACTCATGTAGATTTACTTAGCAGTAGACTGGACAAACATGTTTGCATGCCTCTGGAGTAAAGGAGTGTTATTCAAACAGGGACAAAGTTTCGTCATTTTAAAACACCAAACAGAAACTAATCTTACAAATTAAAGGTTGAAATCACTGGTCTAAATATATGAAAATATATTTCTTATATTATTATGCTGATCCATCTTTATTTGAAAATGATGTTCACGAGATAATACGGTAGGCTTCATAATAAAGAGAAAATGGTCGGCAAGGGATGTTTGATTGAATTATTTATATATCTTGTGCTGAAACTGAGAGTTTGTAACTTAGGATTAGGCAATAAATGCCCCCCTCAAGCAATTGCTTGCCACAGGAGTTGGTCAGTTTATTTGCTGTAGTAGATCTGTGAGGATGGTGGGAATTTGGCAGAAAGACAAAAACAAACATTCATGACTTACCTGGGACTTGAACCCAGGTCCCTTTGATTAATAGCCAAGTGTGCTAACTACGTGGCCACATGAAGACTTTAGGTAATAAAAAATTACTTTTTTTGTTTCAGCTTGTCATGCTGGGTTGGCTTTTTCCCAGTGAAACATGGGATAGTGCTCCTCTGCACTTTAATTATTGTACAACCAGTTGGTATTCTACTTTATTCTAGTAGAGGCATCATACATAGGATAATGTGCCATCAGTTTTTCATTGCTGTAGCAATATAGGATTCTATTCCTCAATGATAGAGAAGCACAGCAAGCCTCCGATTGATATGACATTAACAAATGCAAAGAACAATAATATGCAGAGGGGATATTGTGTGCAATCGTACAGTTAATAAAACTTTTGGGAAATATTTTCATCAATTTACTTTGTGCTTCCATAAAGCCTAGAATTTAGAATTTAAAAAAATTGCACTTTTTTCAAACTATATTTTGAAATTACGACAGTTTCTAATCATAAAAATTTTCTTGAACATCACAACAGATTACCTGTAGATATAGAATTCATTAAATAACTTGTGAAAAAAATTATGGCTGACACAGCAGGAATCAAACTCACAACTCTAGGTATGTGTCAGATCACTACCATTAAACCAGCATTGGACCATAATTTCGTCCACAACGTGACCTATAAATCTTTCACTGAATGAGGTGGACCTTGCACTATCTATACTTCAGGAGTAGCAACTTATTTTCCAATTGCTGCTAATGATTCAGATGTTATGAGGAAGTTGTTTACATTTAAGCATTATTTATGAAGTGGCAGAGTGGTTAGGGCACTTGGCTACTGATCTAAGGGAAAGCCCTGGACAAGGCATGGACGTTTGTTTTTTCTGTTGAGGTCCTGCCATCTCACAGACCTACTATGGCATATAAACTGACAGGCTCCTGTCAGACATCTGTGGCATGCAGTAGCTGCTTGATGTGGTATTTATTTATTTCATTTTATAAATACAGATTACCTGTAAATATAGAATTCATTAAATAACCGTGAAAAAAATTATTTATATATTATAAAACATTTATAGGTCATATTTGTAGAAGCAAATTATCTGATGCATGGTTTAACGATAGAGCACTCTGGCATGTACCTAGAGAGTTGTGGGTTCGATTCCAGCTATGGTAGCAATAACTTTTTTGACATGAATATTGTATAATGGGTTTTATTAGTTTATAAATTTTGAAATGGTGTTTAGGATGAGTGTAACAGCAACTCTGCTCTCAAATTATTTCATCTTCAATAACTTTAAATATCAAACAAATGTTTCTTAAAATTTAGGTCTAAAATTTCTTTTTTTTTTTTGCAAAAAAAAAAAACTATTAAGAAGAGCTACTGCAAACTCCAACAGTAAATGTTAAACTACCTAAAACCTCTAATAGTAAAAATAAAAACTGCTGTGTATAAAACGAAACATTGTAGTCATTGGACATTTAATAGCAAATAAAAATGGAAGCTCCAATCACAAATGAACTCATGATACACATGAATCAAATAATCTCAAACTCTACTCTGAAGAACTGGATTTTGGCAATATTCTGAAACTGTCTGAAGGTATTTATAACTATGTATTTACCTTTAAACTGCACTACCCCTTAACTTGTCTTGAGTCAGATATTTACAACCTGTGATATTCCTTCTAAGAACTGAAGAGGACATACATTTTGTTTCTTTAAATAACAAAATTAACACAATGCTATCAGCATCCTTAGGTAAGTGCCTTACTGGAAATCGTCCTAGGTATGACAGCAATATTATATAAGCTGCATCAATGAATGTGCAAATTTCAAAAGTCTATAAAAGGGAAATCATTGAGAAAAATAGTTACAAGTTGAATTTTAACTTTCACAGAGGTTGAATACCTCAGGTATGATGTGCAGATAAGCATTCCATTTTTTTTATAATTTATACATTTGATTTCTTCTCTCCATGTAGGAATCTATTAAATTAGTTTCAACACAGCTATATATATGATAATTTAATTTCACAATAGCACTGTGATACAGTTAAAACCCTTACTAGTAGCTACTTTCCAAGCCTGAAGGAGCACTTTACAATAACCATTGATATTATTGGGGTTTATCTAACAAACACCCATTTAGTATACATACTTAACTCTATAAATCTTTACAATCAAAGATCAATTAGAGTTACAAAGTGAACATATTTACCATTTTTCTTATTCGCTGGTACAATTGCATTAACAGCTGCTATCTTTTGCTGTTACGATGTTTCTAAATGCTACCAGTCCTTATTAATTATCATGTTTGTACAATCTCTGTGCATATAAGATGAACTGCCTTTCACATTCAAGTCCAGAGTTCTTTAACATTGATACCTGAACTTTTATTTGTGCTACATCCGCACTCCATTAACTTCAGATGTTCTCGACTTTGTCAGTTCATTCTTAAATACTAATTGTTATTACTGTTATGTTGTTTAATATGACCGCGTATTGATACGCACACAGACCAACAAGAATTAATGTTTATCGGTTCACAATTGGATGATTTAAGGCAATTAGCACTATCCTCCCCGCTTGGAAGAGATCTTTAGCCACTCAATATTAAAGTTCATAAAATGTCACCTTTGGCTTCCAAAAACAGATAACGGCTTATAAAACTTTAAAAAGGTTTAAAAAAGGATGGGTAGCATTTAGAAACATCGTAACTGCAAAAGATAGCAGCTGTTAATGCAATTGTACCAGCGAATAAGAAAAATGGTAAATATGTTCACTTTGAAACTCTAATTGATCTTTGATTGTAAAGATTTAACCTAGAGTTAAGTATGTATACTATAGGGTAATTTTACAATATAAAAGGGTATTTGTTAGATAAACCCCAATAATATCAATGGTTGTAAAATGCTCCTCCAGGCTTGGAAAGCAGCTACTTGTAAGGTAGCACAGCACTACTGTGAAATTATCACAGCACTACTGTGAAATTAATTATCAGAAACCCATCAACAGAGCCACTACCTTCAAGTCAAGAGAGATGCCAGCCATACTTGCTGTATTGAAGACAGTTCAACAGTTTTAGGTTGTCGTAGGTTTCTTTCATGTAGACAGAGTATCCTACCGGAATGGATGGAAGTCAATTTCCATTCAATTACCATCAAGGACTCAATTTCAAGGAGTCTATGAATAGTCACCATTCTTGAGGGTCATGTTTAGTTCTGAAAGCATTCATCAGGCCATCTACATCAGAGCAGAACACAAGGTCATATTTTCTGAAGGTGCAAACTGCTCAGGACAAGTTCGAAACAAAGTCACTTGGACATTTTCCTTGAGAAGATTCCATTGTTTAAGTCTTGATCTAAGTAACTCTGCTTTGGTTGCGAAAAGATGAGAATCGCAAATAAGAATTCGGTGGGAATGTGTAGTGCAGATGACACAACGTGGCAGACATATGGATCATCATCAGATGCTGAAGGCTGCAGAGAACCTGACGTTATTTCACCTCTCTCCTCATCGTCTGAATCGATGGACAATTCTTTTAGAGGTTCGGGAATGGAAAGGCCTTCGCCATGTGGAATTGGTCAGAGGGAAGATTGTATATTGGGTACGCTATTGTCCACTTCTTTTTCTTTGTGATGCCTCCAGAAACAGTGGAACCACGTAGAAGTAACAGTCATTTGCATGATTACTTGGTTCTTTCCTAACCATAGGAATGGCATCGTTACTTTTCTGCCTTTCAGCCACTTTGGGAGATTTTTTGCACATGTACTGCAGCATATGTGTGGGGCTCAGGAATTATCCTGGTCCCCAATTTTGCATCCAAAACTCATACGCTGCTTTCACTATTGGAGTGATGGCCCTTTTCTGGCTTGCAAGTGTCACTTCCCCGCAAATGTATCTGCACTATTAACAGCTACGAGACATCACTACTGCTGGATTAAAACTGCAAGGATCAATTGTGTTGTACTTATGACTCAGGAATAAATGGGAGTTGCTCAAAAGACTTTCTCACCCTACAAGATATCACTTACAACTAATGATTGCATCATCTTTTGGTTGTGATGTCATACGTCTGGGGGTTGTGTGTATGGCAGGCTGATGCAATACAATGCAATATGGAGTTTAAAATACAGCGTTGCGAAACAGTTACCTATGTACTCAATGTGGACTGAGTCGTGTATACATGACCATCTCTCTCTCTTCTAAGCAAGAGCCAATTGACAAATTTTATTGTCATTTTTATGTTCAGTACCTCGAAATTAGTAAAGATTGGCTATTTTCATTTCAAAGCCTTTTTGTGTGTTGCCCAATGTTATGGAAATGCTTCATTGTCACTACTACTAGCTCAAGTTGAATGAGGTTAAAAATAGTAGATAAGATCATCTGATATAAATTTTTTACACAAAACATTTATTGATTTTTAGATGTTAAAAAGTCGACAGGTAATGCTGTGATTGACATTTATGTTTAAATCATCTGATATGTTATCAGGTCATGAGTTTTGGTCTCAACAAAACCCAGTGTTTTAGATAATTATTAATCACCCAATTAGCTGTCTTACCATTTATTTATGTACAAAAGCCAAAAGTTTCTCACCAAACAGCAAAGTGGTGGGGATTTCCTGTTGTACAAAAAGTAGGATCTACTAGAAATAAAAGATATGCACATATTTCATATTTAGGAAATTATTTCTTACCCTACTGAAAGGTTGTGCCATTTGGCGTAGAAATCTCTTTGCAATTTGTATGGCTTCTTCTATGGACAGATTACATAGTGTATCTTTTAAATGCTCTTGGATCCATTTTGGCAGCTTGCCATGCTTATCTGCTCGTGAGAATCGCTGTAAAATAAGATTGCAAATGATACATTTTTTTTACAAGAGAGATTTAATTATTAACTGGTCATATAGCTTGCCATTTAATTCATTCACTGTGTATAATGCATATATGTATCATGCAAAATGGCCAAAGTGAGTATAAAATGAATATGATGTGACAGAAAACATCTGAAATTAAAATCTTGGCATTAATGGATTAATAATTGTTATGAATAGAGAAAAATGAGTGATTGTTTTCAATTTCTTTCTAATTTTGTATAATTGTCATGCAATTAGGAGGTAAAGATTCAACAATATACTAAACTATTCAATTACATTACAACCAATTTTTGACTGGGGGATAAATGGATTTAACATTTTGAACAAGAAATATTTTCAAAAGAAGTGTAATCTGTGCTGCATATGTAAACTTTATATTTAACATTACTCAGAGATGTACTAAGGAATGGATTCCCCTGAAAATCCACCATAAAATATAGTACAACCTAAATATCTTGCAAAAATTACTTTTTTAGGCAGAAAACGAAAAAAAAAAAAAAAATCACAACCAACCTGGTTTGAATACCTAGCCATCTTTAAGTGCCTACTTGTAGCATTATCAGAAATTGATCTGCCCAAGTGACATTCTTTCAATATTTTGCATAAACAATTTTTGAAAACTGGTGTAATTTTAAATTGATGAGTGATGGTGGAACTAATAATAGCTTCCAAAATGCATTTAACTTTCTAGATATTTATGTTTCCTGTGCATGAAACAAAGTGAAGAAAGTACTGGTACATAATTCTTGAAAAAAAAAATTATCACATGAAGAGAATTTAAAAAGAGCAAACATTTTTAGCAGCTCCTTCAATCATATTGTATTCATTGAGAGATAAATCATCTTTTTACTGATGCATTTTCATAAGTTATAAATCAATCACAGGCATATATGAACATAAAAAATAACATAGTTATTTTGAAATAAAATTGTCAAATTGGTTCTTGAAGAAACTTCCAGATGCATCATTAAAGATCCCATATTGGCCATTCTTCTGCGTTGACTAATATTCCATTAGCATGGTGTATGACCTGCAAGCCACTGTTGACATTTAATTTTTGCAAAAATAGGATGAAAATAACTACAGTATTCAAGCCATTTTTTTTAACAAACTTGTTTTAATTTATTTTTTAAAATTAGCCTTCAGAATAGATCTTTAGCAGATATCTTCCTTCTAGCTTAAAAACTACACATAAGACAAAGGAAGATTTATTACTTTTAATATTTAAAAAAATTAAGATAAAACTACTATGTGTATTGTACAAATATTACATTTCTTTTGCTGAAGCTTCATTTTAACCCTTTGCTATCAGTAGAGGGCAGAGTTTAATGTGATGTAAAACAAACCTTGCAATTGCTTTTCTCAAAACTTATCAAAATAAGAAATATTTCAACATAATAAAATTGATATTTTAAGAATGAAAAGTACTTATCAAAATAAAAAATATTTCAACATAATAAAATTGATATTTTAAGAATGAAAAGTACTTATCAAAATAAGAAATAATTCAACATAATAAAATTGATATTTTAAGAATGAAAAGTACTTATCAAAATAAGAAATATTTCAACATAATAAAATTGATATTTTAAGAATGAAAAGTAAAATACCTTATCAGCAAAGCACATTATTCCATAATCAGTCTTTCCTCTTATTGCACGACCAACACACTGAGCAGCATGTCTCATAGCATCAAAAGTCAAGAAGTCGCTTTCTCGAATTTGGAACTGATCCCTTAAGTACTCAAGACGAGCCTAAGATGACAATAAAAAAAATATTATTACCACTATATATGTATAATATACATGTAGTGGTTGCATACAGATACTAAAAACTGCTTTCAAATCTTATGATTAGTTTGAAAGATATAAAATATATCAACCTTTTACTGTCATAGTGGCCCAAAATGGCTGAGATTTTAAATGGACTTGTCCAATCAGTGCTATTCCTACCTCTTCACTACGTCCTACCTGCATTTTGGGCTGATGTAGTAAAGAAAGGGTTAAAAGACTGAAAAGGGAGAAAAGCTGCAACTTTTTTACATTATACAATGATCTGCCAAAATATTAGAAAATTTCCATATTATTTTTATATGATAATCTAGCTTTGAAGCTGTGTAACTTCTAAAATACACATTTAATGGCAAAATATGAATGAAGATAGAGAACACAATAAAATTTATTTAAATCTAGATTTTCAACGATATTCATTCAGTACTTAAACTGTTATGGAATATTTAACAATAAATTATAAAAATCATTTACAATTGTCTAATATTGAAATAAACTACACAAAGTTCTAGGGTGCATATTTATTTTATTAACTTGTTTGAAACAATATTTGCTATTCAAGTTTTAATTAATTTCCAAAATAAATTCTGATGCATTATTGTGAAATGGTCAAGCTTCTATAACTCGTTTTATACTGAGTAATTATTGTTAAAATCAATATTTAAATAGATTTAATTATAATCTTTAATTTATCTTTGATCTTATTTTTCCATTAAATGCATATTTTTGACGTTATAGAGTAGGGGTTCGCAACGGGGTATGTGGTAAAATCTTTTGGGGTACGCTGTGAGAGCTCAAAAGTTGATTACACAGTAAAATGTTTATAATTTTATAAGATTTGTTAAATTGTTTATGTCATTTTTTGTGTTTATCGATATATGTAATTTATGAATACAAAATTTAATGTGTGTAGACATATATATGTTTTATTTTATTCCCATTGTTATACTATAACTATAGTTTTGTCTATCTGTACAAAACAAGCAGCTCAAAAGTGAGTTTATAATGCATGTGCAATCTTACAACCTAAGGACCTATACTTATTATGGTTACATGAGAGGTATTTGTCAATCATTGTTGGTACGAATGAAGTCAGTAACACTGAATGCTGATTGGCTGCCATCTACTACACTGTGTGTACACATCTTTTGAACTTGGCTGGAACGGGTCCAAGAATGAAGCCTTTGCTGTAATTTGATTTTTGACTGCAAGAAATATATTGCCAACTCATGGAAGTTTAAGGCAAAGATGTTATGAGTCTGCAGAGTGTCCTGAGCTTTTTCAGAAAGGTATTCTGTTTCTACATGGATATGCACAGCTGCAGTCTGGTGTGGTAACTTAGTAACTTTTGCATTGTTTTCAATAGAAGATATTGGAGCATTCTGTGTATAGCCATTCAATTTATTTTTGTAAAACAGGCTTCGTATCCTGCCAACAGCTATTGGCAAGGTAAAGTTTTTGCAGTTTAAAATATGCGTCAAAGCTTTGGACAATGCCATTACAGAAGTGAATGATGTATTGCTGTATTAAAAGAATGCCACTTCTAGCATACAGTCTGACTGAAATCTAATAAATTCCTTTGTAATGTAACTGAACTGCAAAAAATATACATATAGGAGTAATGAATGACTTGATTTTAATCACATTATTTTCCAGTTATCCAAAACACAGAATAAGAAAAAAATATTTCTACCTTTAATATTCTGCTCTGCGTATAGACAAAAGGGATACCAAACATAATCACAGCTCTACCAAGGTGATGGTCTGAAATGAGAATAGAACTAATATAGAGATAGCAATATGATAAAACCTGTAAAAAAATTTGATCATTTTAATGATAAAAATGAACTTACTAATGTATTTCATGATGCTTCTTTCGTTACATTATTAAAAATAAGCAAGACTTTTCATATTAAATTGTGTATTACATACATTTAACCTTAAGTGTTTATAATACATTGCTTGACAAAATTAAGGTAATGTTAACAAAATGTGGCTTAGCTTTTCTAAGTTATATGTTTTATAAACTTAAAAAAAATTATACACTAAGTTGTATGACATAATTAAACAATTTTTTTTGCAGAAATATATTTTAATATAATGAGGAACTCAGACCAGAAATAAATGTATTACAATGACATCATTAAAACAAGAAAATATTGTGCATTTTTGATTTCAGATGCTCCAAAATATGCACATACGATGCCAATAAATAGTACGATTCCCTCCGATGGCTAATAACACAGAAAATTGTGTACTGTTGGTAGAAAGCTCATAGCATTAATTAGAGGAGATCTTGATTGGCAGCTGGTAGCTCAGTGGACCAAAGCACCTGACATGTTATCAGGAGGTTATGGGTTTGTATCCCACCTGGCTCAAGACAATTTTTCCTCTAAAACTGATCAACGTTAACTTCAGAGTGATATCTTCCTTAATATTCATTAAATATGTTGAAAAATATCTCTTCAATTTAAAGAATCTCAGCATTCATGCTATATGACACTCAGAAATGGAGGGAGGAACAGCTCAGGCACCATATCTCTAAACTAAAATCTCTTGATCAACTTCCATCTGATACTCAATAAAGATAAAACAGCACCATTTATTACTACAGTTGGCCAAGTTTCAGCATCACTCTCAGTAGATAGGAATGGTAACGAGCATAATGGCTGATGTGATCACAGCCAGCTTTTGCAAATAATCTTTCAAGCGTGTACTTTGATATTGGTTGTCCCACTGCTAGCATTATACAACTCCTAATCTTGTTTATAACTGAAGTTGATACCTTGTTTGCTGATCTTATATGATATTCATTGTACTTTTCTAAAAAAAAAAATTCATCCATTCCTTCAAAGTGTAAGTTTTTTTGTTTGCAGTAGAATGTGTATCAATTATTCAAACATTCTGCTACATACAGGCATTATCCTGATTTCTGTTTATAAACTGTTACTCTCCTGCTTTACATAACAGCAAGACAAATCGTGTTTTAGAAATGAAAAACAACTCTAGATATGCATAGATAGTTTAAATAATATAAGTCAATCTAGAGAAATATATTTTTGATATATACTTATGAGAGTTTTAAGTACACTCAGCAAACATAATCTTTAGGTATTTTTACAAAATGTATATGTTTTGCATTTTTATTAGTAATATTTTTGCGTGGCACAAAAATGCTAGTTCTTTGTAACTGCCTCAAGTTCAATACATGAATGGTCATATCCAAGATTTGGTTTAGTTGATTTCTCAGGAGAAAACAATTGCAGAAAAAACTACCAATTTATACTGCTAACTTTACCATTTCGTTCTACATCAAAGATCATTGTTTAAATAACCCGTTATGAAGGTAGATAAAAATATTAGCTTTCTGTGTGACTTTCAGATAGTGAAAAACCTTCTCCCCAGTGATAGTTATCATTTATATAATTAATAAGACAGGCCAGTCATTGCAAAGGTACCTTAAACGCAATTAAGTATAATAACTAGATTGTAGTTAGTTACGATAATAACTATAATTTTCTTATTCTTTTGATATGTGCCATGTGATAAGTGAAAGATCAGTTAAATACTTATTCAAATGGCAATGATCATGACCAATACAACATTCATGGATTGATACAGTTATCACTAATATGATAAAAAACGGGAAATTTGCAAATGAATTAATATTGCTTACCAAAGTCTACTCCTTCTGATACTTTCCCTCTGGCAACAGATAACAATACTGCTCCTCTACCATTTTCACATGCCTAAATATTAATAATTACCTAAGACATTTTTTACATGAATCTTATGATACATTTATAATTTACATATGACTGAAATATACAAATAATAATACCATTAAACTGTATTACAATTAGATTATGTCTCACCAATACTCTTATTCCCCTAAACCCATGAAATTTCAAATTAAATGAATCAGTCTGAACAAGTTAAATATGGTGAATTCAGCCTAAAATGTTATGGATCTACTGCCACTGTATCCATGAGGTAATATGTTAATGCGAACTACACTGAATGCATTGGGTAATCATTGATTGTGCTGTGTGCAAACATCCAGAAAAAAACACTTTCAGGCCTGTCTTGATTACATTTCTCCAGGAATAAGCTAGTACTCCAAGAAAGATTTTTACTTGCAAAGTACTCTAAGGAGAACTACTCCAATAGTTCTACATTCTAATGCAAAGGAAGGTAAATTTTGATAATGTTGCCAATAGCTGCATATGTAAAGTGTCTTTGTAATGTGTGGCTGTGTTAGTTCTAACTGAGGCAGTGGTCAGCAGTGACTTTGGTCTTAGTAGGGCATGTCCTTGTATGAGAAGGCCTGTAAAAACTAGGAGTAGCTTGTAGGATTCTTCTCTGTCCTATATGTTGAAAAAAAAATGAATAAATAAATGTTTTTTATATGTATGGGCATATCCCATCTTTCAACAGTTTAGATTCCCAGTTACTACCAGATAAGGAAAATCATCATAAATTAGAACATATTTTTTGGGCAGGTGTATGTTACAGAAGCAATAAGAAATTTATTTATAGACCTTCTTATATAGTTAAACTAGTAGAACAAAACATTCTAAATAAATAAAAAGGGGTTAAAGCAATCATTTCTTACTTTTTTGCAATAAGTGGCATTAATCATTTCTTACTTTCTTGCAATAAGTGGCATTATAAGCAATTACAGGAAACTAAAAAAATAACATATATATATATATTAATATAATGCTCTTAAGGAAAAGTAAGTTTTTTTTACAATCTTGCTGCCTTAGCTGATTTATTCTTTGGAATATTTTATGTTTTGCCTAATAAATTTCAAACAATTTACTGTTTTAACTAATAAATTAACTTTTTCACAATGATACAGAACTGCTGTAGATACACTGCTATATCCATAGTGGTCCACAAATCACTCAGCAGCACAGTTGCTGTGGTGAAAGGGTCATGAATGGCCCTCTTATGGAGTGTGCGATTTTCACGTCCGTGGTGTGGCATGCTGGTCCCACACCTGCCCTTATGTCATTTGGTGCTCCATGATATTGCGTGAGACACACCATTGCACTGTGCCCCATGTGTGCAGTGATCACTTGAAGGCTCAATCTTAGCTCTCGCATATTGATGATTTTCTCTCACTCAGAAGGCATCAATTGTGCATAAGGGTCCTGCTGGCATCTCTAAGGCATTTTCTGAAAATTTTTGCAGCACCAATGGCTGATTACCTCCTGTGATTTACATATCTCTCCTTCCATCCTTCTTAGTGTTGTGATTTCCACTTTGAGCAGTGCAATTGTTTCAGTAATCTTAATTTTCCTTAATCCAGCTATCAGAATATTTATAACATATTTGCCATATATAGTAACATAACCCACTTTCTATGTTGCTGTATCTAATAGCAACAGGCATAACCATAACTCAAGGTCAATGGCAGATGATTCAATACAAATGTTTAGATATTTAGCAGATTTTATATTTATAACTAGACTAAAGTATTAAAGACAAAGTATCTATCATACTTAATCAAATTTGAAAATTTAAATAAGAGATTATTTGAAACAGCTGTCTTTCAAAGGTTGGGTTCGTTTTATGTAGTACACCTATCCCTCGATTTACACGGTACTCAGTTCACACAATTCTGGTTTTGCACGGTCAAAAAATGCAACCAGTTTCGATTTACATGGTACTGACTGAGATTTCCTTTCTATGTACGTCTCAGTCAGTACCGTGTAAATCGAAACTGGTTGAATTTTTTGACCGTGCAAAGCCAAAATTGTGTGAACTGCGTATCGTGTAAATCGAGGGATAAGTGTATTAGTAATTTTATTTTCACATTCAATATACCAAAATTTATATCACTTATATCAAAATTGAAGCTGTCCTGTGGCAAAGTAGTTAGTGTGCTTGGCTACTGATGAAATGTTTACAGTTCCATTGATTGTGCTGTGTGCAAACATCCAGAAAAAAAAACACCTTCAGGCCTGTCTTGATTACATTTCTCCAGGAATAAGCTAGTACTCCAAGAAAGATTTTTACTTGCAAAGTACTCTAAGGAGAAGCTTGGAGAACTACTCCAATAGTTCTACATTGTAATGCAAAGGAAGGTAAATTTTGATAATGTTGCCAATAAAAAAGAATTTTGAAAGGGACCCAGGGTTCAAGCCCTAGATAAGGTATAGATGTTTGTGTTTGCTTTTCTGCTGAGGTCTCCTCTTCCTCACAGACCTTCTCTATGGTGTATAAACTGACAGGCTCCTGTCAAAAATCATTGAATAGATTTGAAGTTTAGCACAATAGTTTAAATAACTAGATCACAAGAACTCATTAAGTCTCAGAATAAAGTGGCATAAGGAGATTCAGAGGTAGCTAGCTCTTAAAGAAGATGTGAGCCTCCTATCAAAGCTATTCAAGTGCAGTGTCTTTTTCAATGTGCAGTGTAAAAAGATTGCACTGTATAATTTTTTGTCAAAGGTGCAGGAAAGCCTTCAATAAATAAGCCTTTTCCAGTCCATAATTGTCATTTATCTCAATGATGTCAAGGAACAAGCAGAAAGAAATCAAGAACAACTTGCAAGGTCAGAACTTAAACCTGTAAACATTGGTTATGAACCTGGCATGATACAGCTTACCTTGTCCCTACTTTTGGCACAAATTCAAACCCACATATTTATATTGAAAACATATGCAAGTTACTATTTGAATAACATATATAGAAATACATAAAATTAGTTCACTCCTAAAATATGTCTTTTCAAAATAATAGGCTGAAAAAAATTTCAGCTTATTATTTCAAGAGTTCCATGTCTACAAGACATATCCTGTGATTCTTTACTACTGAATTATATCTTTTCTATTTTTCTTTCTTAGTCAGTTTTTGTCATTAGTTTATCTACTATTCACTTTAAACAACAACTAATACTAAACTACTTACTTTTATATAGTTTAGTAGTGCTAAACTAGTCTCTGCAGAGTCTTGTGTTTCTAAGAATAATAATTTACGCTTCTGTATGTTATCAATAATTCCCTAAAAGAAACCATTTTATTGTATGCAATTATTTGCAAAAATTATGATTATAAAATACAATTTTACACAAATAATAATAATAAATGTTGTAATGTTATTAAAAACAAGCAGCAGCACATTTATTTCTTTGGCATAATGTTTTTTCAATAATTTGAATATTAATAAAAGTAAAAAAAAATTCTTTAAAGGTTTTTTAAAATAGTTTATCTTAGTTAAAATTGAATATCTTGATATTTTCAGACTCCAAAAATGCTGGTTCACAATGAATCATCAAACATATATTAAACAGCTGGCATTAAGAGAACGCTCATTTAAAATAGCAATTCTGTACCCATCTAATAATAAAGAAGAAAGTTGTGGGTTTGTGTGTCTGTCTGCTTATACATGTGGCTCCCAGAAGAACTAGAGGCTCCAAACTTTGCATGCATTTCTATTCACCAATGGGAAGAATATAGCTATTTGCAAATCTGCTAGGGTCAACCAAAATTGGGGTGAGTGGGTTTGAATTTCTCAAAATCCCCATAGAATTAACATTAGCGGTTGAGTTATTCAAATAACTGTTGCCACCAATAAATTTGAAATAATGAATGCATCAAACTAAACCATATCTGTTTTTGTGTGATTAAACATTAACAGTTGCCACCAATAAATTTGAAATAATGAATGCATCAACTAATTTCTCTCTGATTTCATGTGTTAAACTCATTGTTCAGTTTGTTGAGTCATGAGCACATCCATAGATATTGAAGTCATTCTAATTAAGCACAAGTGGAACATGAGATTCTTGTTGAAATGAAAGCTTCAAAAAATAAATTCATATTGGAAGTTAAAATCATTAACTTAATTTGAAAATATGCAAAAAAATAAAAGTATCTTCAAAATTTTTGCTTAATAATAATAATTTTTTTAGTGCCTTTACACTTTTATGCACCTCAGACCATAGTTAATTTTCTTTCGTTATAAAGTTATATATGCCTGGCAAGTTGTATCTGAGGAACTCTGGTGGGTACAAAGTGATTTGAAAAATTCGATTATCTGAGCAAGAAAATTCCGCTTTTTGGTTTAGAAACTTTTGACTTGGGGGAGGATTATGGGTACTTCGAACTATCTCAATTTATTTCCTCCTTTAAAAGTGAGAAAATTTTAACTGCAGGGGGAGGAAGTGGATTGTAATTATTTTTATGCCAAATGAAAGCTTGCAACATGAGGAATGACATCTGCTTTATATTCTAAAGAGTTTCAGACCCAAGCAACACCAGGTAGATCTGCTAACTTTCTATATAGTATACTACACAGTTCAGGAAAAATGAGCAACAGTTTTTTGTTGTTTTTTATCAAATATACTTAACTTCCTCTTACATATGATAATTTATAAAAAATAAGGCAGGTGTGTAAACATTGCGAAATGATTACAATTCAATCTTTTTGATAATAAAATATTAATATTCATGTTACAGAAAATTGCCAAGATAAATAGAAATTTACAGTGTTATGTCAATGGGGAAAAAAATTAAAGCTTTGAAAGTTTAAAGAAAGTTTTTTGTGAGAAAATACCATTATGAATAAGACCTCAATCATAGTTACCCAAATCCAGTGGTGTTTGTGATTAAAATGTTTGGTTTGGCACTTTGACTGCATATACAGGGATCAAATGTAGAAAAATATTTTGGAGAGATGCATGATATTGAATTGAACTGTATTAAACTGGAATGACACTCCATAATCCATATATTCTAGGTTTTTCCCAGCTATTTTCAAAGCATATTATTTACCAAAAATTTTTGGGTTTTCTTGTTTTGGGTTGCTTTACCTCTGAGCGGCACTTTTTTGTATACCATGGGCTAAATGGCCAGGTCACATGGACCCCGAAGACTCAGAGAAGGTTGGGGGAGGGGACCCACTGGAACAGCTGTTGGGAGACAGATGGTAGCCCCCCCCGTCAAGGCCATCTAGCGTTCTTAAACGTGCACAGGGTAAGGCTCTCCCCCACACGGGGACATGGCTTAATGCCCCATCCGACGGATGGTGGCCTTTCCAAGCCCAGCGGTGTCCCCTACTGACTGTGGGCAGGGCGGGGAATTTTGTGGAGATAAATCTCAACGCTGACCCAGCTGGGACTCGAACCTGGGAACTACAGATTACAAGCCTGGCATGCTACCGACTGAGCCCCCCCCCGCATTTTTTTTGGTAAAACAACAAACTTGTAAAGGTGTTTTGGTCCTTTTCAGATGAATCCATCATTTGCTCCTCCCCTATAATATTAACCTATATATATATATGCATTTTTTGCTCTCCATTCTAACAGTATTTAAAAAAATTATTTGTATAAAATGTTTAATAGAGGTTTACTATTTTTTGACTCCATTCTATTAATAAATTTGTAGTTATTATTTTAAACTTTAAACATTATCACTAAATTTAACTAAAAATATATAATTATTATTAAAAATTACTCATTGTCAATTATCACTTGAACTTGTTCTTTTCTATATTATAATAGTTATAATAATTAGAATATTAATTTATTTAAAAAAAAAGATGTCTACTTCCTGGTATTGAACCAGAGACCATTGGATTGCAAGTCAAATGGCATTTAACTGAGTACCATTAATGAAAGTTTATTAAAATGTATTATTGCTATTTCATTATAAATCAAATGTCCAATACATTCACAAACATGAGTTTTTTGTCTCTGAGATCTTGCCTGAGGAATGCCACATCCAGATATCACAACTTTAAAACTAAGGTTTTTTAGAGAAAAAATGTAACTAGAAATAAATTAGACATCTCCAAATCTTGATTTTCAACAATATTCATATGATATTTAAGCTGGAATTTAACAGCAGACACTTATTCCAATTGATTTGAAAACTGAAAAATTCATTATATAAACTTCAAAAATTACATTTATTTTAACAAATAATTTGTTATAACAGGCATTTTGTTTTAATTAACTTTTACAGTAAATTATAACTGGAAACACTGGTATTAAATGTTTAAGCTTCAATAACTCCATATATCTTAAATGAATATTGTTTAAAATAGAAATTTACAAAGATCTGAGTGATATCTTCAATTTATCTCTAGGGACTTTTTTCTGTAAAAAGCTTAATTTTAAAGTTCAGAGCTCTGAATGTGGTTTTCCATTCATATAACAGGGAGTATCCAGACCTTTATAGTGTATAAGAGAACCATATTTCAAAAATATTATTTTCTTGTAATTTTAAGATTGTTCATTAAAATATTGCCAAGTGAATGAATCACTAATACAATTTTGAGAAATATATGGATTTTTTTTTTTGCTTTAGTTGGGTTGATTTAGCTCTGAGCAGCACATTTTCTATACTCTGATTTTAAAGGCTATGTCATGAGGACCCCAAGGGCTCATAGAAAGTTGGGGTAACAATTGGACAGCTGTTAGGAGACAGATGGAAGCCTCCCATCAAGACTATCCAGCATGCTCTTTAATGCACATAGGACCACAATTTAATGTCCCATCCAATGGGTAATGGCCTTCCCAATCCGACATTGTCCCCTTTTTAACTGAAGGCAGAATGGAGGTTAGCAGAGATAACTCAATGCAGACATAGTTGGGACTTGAACCTCAGCTTATGAGTCTAGTGCACTACTTACTGAACTAACTCCCACTCTATTTTTCCTTTATAGTAAGGTTGGGTTGTTTTACCTCTGAGCGGCACTTTTTTTGCACACCATGGGATAAATGGCCAGGTCACAAGAACCCCGAAGGCTCAGAGAAGGTTGGGAGAGGGAACCCACTGGAACAGCTATTGGGAGACAGATGGTAGCCTCCCGTCAAGGCCATCCAGCGTGTTCTTTAACGTGCACAGGGTATGGCTCTCCCGCACATGGGGCCACGGTTTAACGTCCCATCCGACGGACAGCGGCCTTTCCAAGCCCATCGGTTTCCTCTACTGACCGTGGGCAGGGCGGGGAATTTTGCGGAGATAAATCTCAATGCTGATCCAGCTGGGACTCGAAACCTGGGAACTACAGATTATGAGCCTGGCACGCTACCGACTGAGCCACCCCCGCCCCACCTTTAGAGTAAGCAAATAACAATATAGCTGTGTAAAATATTCTTTTGCACTTGTGTAAAAAGAATATTTCACACAGCTATATCGTTATTGCACTAAGTTTTTTTTGTAATGACATGCCAGCTTTATTTTTCTACACTTAACTTTCTTTATAATTTTCACCTTTTCTTTGATAGGATTCTTTTCACTAGCACTCTGGCTTGTACAGTTTGCTGAAACACTGACACAAGACCAAAAAGTAAAAGCACCACCATTATCAAAACAGAAGAGATTCACACTCCTTTGCAGTGCCTTTAGTCTGAAAGAGGCAAAGTCAAAGTCCAATACAGGAGAATGATGTATTAGGTGATGTATCAAATATATGCCTTTATTAAGTTTCCCAGAATAATATAAATCAGCATTTTGTTGAACTAACGAGTCATATTTAGTGCCGAACAAGTTGTTACAAAGTTTTTCAGCAGATAAACAAATCATTAACCAAGAGGTGAAATCTTAACCCCATTATATTATTTATTTGGCCTCTAGAATATTAAGAACTGACTGTGTGGAATATAATCTTGCTCTCAACAGTTCAAATTATAGGCAGATCAGCAACTGATTATGATTATTTAATTACGATGATTGATAGTAAATATCAAGGGGAAAAACTTCATATATCCAGCTAGAATATGGTAAGTGATGTCTTTACTACATAAGAATGAACTGAAGCCAGATCAAACATTTCAGTATGTTGTAGCTGGAAGTTTTATACACCAGGTTCAATACGACTGGATTCAACTATAACATTTGTTCTAAGTGTAAAGGCTGAAAATATTATAACTGTATTTTACTTTTATATCGGTGCTTATAAAAAGTTTATTTCTTATGATTTATGTATGTTTAAATGTCCTTATAGTGATAAACATTTCCTTTGAACTTCTGATTGATGTTTTTAATTTCATTTAGCAAGCTTTGTTTAAAATACCACATTTCATAGTTTTAGTTTTTAGTTATGTACTTTCAGTATAAACAATGTTTGCTCTTAGTTTTTCACTTCTGATTCTACTATTCGACAACTATTTTCAGGCAACATTTATGGTATACTATCCATTCATTTAACAGCAGGCAAAACAAAAGTCTTACTACATTACTCTAAGCATAAATTTTTAGACTATATTAAAGGGAAATTCGTAAAAAAAGAAATACTTCATTTAAGTTTTTCAACAATTTCATCAATGAGACATAAAGTAAATACAACTTTTTTTACACATACCTGCTCATACCATGATGCCACAACAGCTTCCATGTATGTGTAACTTGTAAAGAAACATACAATACCATCAGGCACAATACCAGACATTTCCACTAGCAAATTACCATAATTTCGAATCACAGCTGTAACAAAAAGTTATACAGATGAATTTTGTTTCCACATATTATCATTGTAGAACTGAATAATTCAATTAGGCAAAAAAAGTGTGTGTGTCAGAAATATATTCATTACCATTAAATAACATTACAAAAGTGATTTAATGAAACATATTTAAATATACAAAATGAAATTTATCACATGCAATATTTTTTAAATAAATGGAAGTATTCAAAATTGTACTATATCATCTCATAATTTAATAACATTGTGAATAGTGGAATACTAGTTATACATTTTTCAGGGGATTTAAATTAAAAAATGTAACTATAAAAAAACATAAATGTTGGCAAGCTTTGCAGATTTCATTAAAAATCAGGTATATTATTAGTTTTATACTTAGGTTATTGTTTTGTGAGACACTGTTCAAAATTTCCACATGCAAAACAAATTACACACAGAAAAAACAAACATATGAAGTGTGGCAGAAACAAAATGAGATTGCACATAAGCTTACATAATATTGCCTCACCATTCAAACAAAATCACCACCTGTGTAATCGAACATGATGAGTTCATCAATGAATGCATTCAGTGGGACAATTTTTTGGGGGAGGGATTGGCTGAGCTGGTAGCACTCCAGGCTTGTAATCTGCAGTTTCCTGGTTTAAGTCTCAACTGTGCTTGCATTGAGAATTTTCCCTCTGACTCTTGTTCTACTCTTGGTGAGAAAGATGACACCAGTGGGCTTGGATAGGCTGTTGTCTGCTGGATGAGATGTTAAGCTGTGGCTCTAATTGCAGGAGAGCCATGACGTATAATTAAAAAACACGTTGGATGGTCTTGATAGAACGTTTCCATCTGTCTCTTAATGGCTGTCCAGTAGACAGTAGATCCCCTTCCCCAACTTTCTCTGAGCCCTTTGGATCCTTGTAACCTGTCATTTCATCCATCGTGCACAAAAAAAGTACTGCTCTGAAGTAAAACAACCCAATAAACCAGGAACCCCCTTTTATTCTTCAGTATTTTCAATGAAGCAATTTTTGGACCAAAACCAAATCACAATGGAACACCTACTCTTTTTGATCAATCCATTTTGATGACATGGAGCCCATAAACAGGTATTCAACAGAGAATCTAAAAAGGATTCCCAAAGAGGGCTTCCAAAAATGTTCTGAAGTATTGAAGATGAGAATGGAGAAATGCATTAGGACTAACAGGAAGCACTTTGATGGGAACAACCATCAAAGTGCTTTTTGTACAATGAAAGTTTTATTGATGTATTCTCATTTCTTTTTTCCCCACCCTCATATAGTCTGATACAATATATAGAATGTGATTCAGTTTGATAATTTAGCCCCTACCTTGAAGCCTATTAGGTTACTACCAAAGTGCTTTTTGGAAATGTTAAAGGAGTGAGCTGTTTTACCTCTGAGTGACACATTTTTTTTTTAACCCAATGAGTTAAATGAAATTGTAATTGAAATTTTGCATAATATTTTCAATTATTAATATGTTACTACAGTTACCCTCTTCTAATGTGAATTTATATGGTGTGAATTTACTTCTGCACAAAAATATTTGTGACATTTGTCTTGCTGATCACAAGTAATATATGATTATACCTATATGTGTTTCAGATGGCTTGAATTTGATATAAAGTTCAGGACATTTTGTGCATAACACAAAGGCAGCACAGAAACAAAAAACGAGTAACTGAAAAAACATACATTAACCCCGTCTCTTACTGGATCTTCCCCATGATAGCAAGCTTATTTGAAAAAAAAAAAAGGATAACCAAAATATTGCATGGTTCTGGCTTCTAAATCCAGTTCCATATGGCTATAAATGCTGCAAAGTAATAAATGTCATTGGGTTGCATTATCTCACTGTATCTATTTTTTATATAGTAAAATATTGATATTTAATCAATAAATAATATCCACAGAGTTACTTGTTGACTTTTTAGTGTCAATAAATCAATAAATAGTTTTGTGGAAAAAAAGGTTTAACTGATGCGTGAGATTCGAACTCATGTCTCTCCAGATACATCCCAGAGTATTCTACCAGTAAACTCTGGAGAGACATGGGTTGGAATCCCACACGTTGGCGAAATGTTTTTCCACGAAACCATTTACTGATATTATAAAGTCTCCTTCAACATGATTTGCTTATCCACATTAAAACGCATGCAATTCTTGTTTTATCAATTGCTTATAAAAATTTATTATGAATAATTTGGGTAATTTTAATTTGATGCCTGATGGAACCCAAAGTCTTTGTCTCAGTTATTGTTGGGTTGTGGAGCAGTTAAAATTCAATTTTATCCTCGATTTTCTTTATTAAAATGTAAATATTTGTAACATTAGAATTATGACAAGCTATAGCAACCTAGAATGAATTATGGTGTCATTTTGAATCAAGGAGAAAAAAAATTATACACAGTTATATCAAAAACCTGATATCTTTAGATTTGGCAATTTAACCTAAAATCGAAATTAAATATATATTATAGAGCTGGAATTGTACTCTTGTTTTCTTAAACATTTCAATATCAATTTTTTTAATAATTCTTGCAGAAGTTTCGAAATTTACTTCATATCCAAACTTTTATACATTGTTCAATAGGGCATTCCATGTGTATTATTAAAACAGCACATAAAGAAGGAATGCACTATTTTTAATATTTTACACACTAGAAAATTGATATTTAGCTAATATAATGTAAAAAACATAATAATTTACAAAACATATACTTTTGGGACTCTAAAACTTAATATATTTTTAGTGTTAACAGTGGCACAATATTTTACGGTTTAGCTAAATGCAAAAATAATTTATTATACTGATATTTTCTAAGGAACTTGTCGCACATGAATTTTGCAATTTATACCATATAAGCAATATTATTCTTTGCTATTCAAATATTTGTAAGATAGCTTACCAACATCATCTCTAGTTTCAAACTTTGAAGACATTGCAACTTGATCATTTCCTTTGCTCACAATCTGTATGAAACAAAATTTAGTTGTAAAAATGTATTCATCAACAATAATGATAGAGTAATCAATTCTAGCAAACAAGAGAAGGTTGATTATCATTTTATTCTTTTGCATTACAGTGAAATTAGTCCAGTATGTGATACATTTGAATTTCCTATATGATACATTTGAATTTCTTTTAGTGCTGTGAAGCCTAAATAAATTATTACAAATACGTGAGATGTTTTCCATTACCTTCCTAATGCTGAATTACTACAATCTACCATATTTCTTTTACAATAAGAAGTACTTTTGCATTATGTCAGAGTTGCAAAGTCTGCAAACTATGGCCTGATCAAGGCTGTGAAAGAATGAAAAACCTGATGTGGATCAGCATGTCGCCATGAACAGAAGTTTTCTGATCAGAGAAATATCTATCACTATCCTTGATGAAGACCTTTAAGAAATTTTTCCAGAATGATGGGTTAGGTTGTTTTACCTCTGAGCGGCACTTTTTTGCACACCATGGGCTAAATGGCCAGGTCACATGGACCCCGAAGGCTCAGAGAAGGTTGGGGGAGGGGACCCACTGGAACAGCTGTTGGGAGACAGATGGTAGTCTCCCGTCAAGGCCATCCAGCGTGTTCTTTAATGTGCACAGGGTATAGCTCTCCCACACACGGCTTAACGTCCCATCCGATGGACGGCGGCCTTTCCAAGCCCATCGGTGTCCCCTACTGACCGTGGGCAGGGCGGAGAATTTTGCGGAGATAAATCTCAACACTGACCCAGCTGGGACTCGAACCTGGGAACAACAGATTACGAGCCTGGCGCGCTACCGACTGAGCCACCCCCGCCCCTCCAGAATGATGAATTATTAAATACATTGAAATGAATGTGATTATGAATGTTGAATAAATTTTGATCATTTGGTCTTTTTATTTAAACAAACCATTTCCATAGAAGTTTTAAAAAGATGCATAAAAATGAATGTTCTAGATACATAATATATACATTTGTTATGTTTCATTACAAGAATGCTTTCAATATTATCAAAATAATTCAATAATAATGTAATGAAGGATAGTATATGTAACAATTTTATTATCTATATTTTTCTGTAATGAAAGTATCTGTATTATTGCTAAAAATTATGCATTAGTTTGCAAGTCTGGATGATTTACTTCTACAATACTTTTTTTTACACAAAATTTAAATTATTACACTGATAAAAATGTTTTCATATCACTAAAAAAATATGCCTTCATTGCTATATGGCAGTACAATATAAGCAATCCAAAGAAAAACTGGGGCTGGGTAGTGCTCAGTCGGTGGTACATCAGGCTCGCAATCTGCAGTTCCAAGGTTCAAGTCCCAGCAAGGCTAGCATTGAGATACTCCACATAACTTCCTGCCCTCAGTCAGTAGGACAATGATGGGCTTAGAACAGCTGCTATTTGTTAGATGAGATGTTAAGCCATGGCCCCTTGTATGGGAGAGCCAAACCTTGTGCATGTTAAAGAACACAATGGGTGGCGACGATATGTTACCAACTGTCTCCCAACAGCTGTTCCAGTGGGTCTCCTCATTCAACCTTTTGAGCCTTTGGGGTCCTTGTGACCTGGCCATTTGGCCCATCGTGCACAAAAAAGTGCCCTCAGAGGTGAAACAGCCCAACCCAAAGAAAAACTGATTATTATCTAGAGAAAGATTGATGCACAACTTAATTAGCATGCCTACTAGTGAAGGTAAGACCTTATACTAACAAAACTTGGTGAATCACCACTGCATGCGTGCAACATATAAGAGAGCTAATCAATATATAGTAAATCCACAGAGTTACCTGTAGACTTTAAAAGTGATAAATCAATAAATGGTTTGTGGTTTTACCACAAGTCAATTTTTTTTACCGCTAACAAAAGTTAATTTTTTCCACAAAACTATTTATATAAAAGGACATTAACAAAACAATGAAGAGACTATTAGATTTCTGTTTTACCAATGTAGCACATACTGTTCTACTGTTTGCTACTATCATTTGAATGATTTATGAGATCTTTAGACTGGAGTCAAGAAGTGTGAATTATAATAGTTTGTCAATACCCATCCAACCCAAAAAGAATTTTTTATTCCTAAAAAAATTATCATTAAAAATTAAATTAAAAACAATTATTTCTTAAAATGCAAAAAATTACATTTTCCCATCCCCTCTAGGGATAAAGGCGAAAGTCACTGTTGCCAATGCAAACTTCATGACATTTTACGATTTTCAACTTTTTCCACTGTTAGACAGTGCAGTTATAACTATTAGAGATTCTGAAAGTGTGAATTGCAATATTTCATCAATACCTATCCAACTCAAAAAGAATTCCTAATTTATCTCTAAAAAAAAAAGGTGTTGAATGTCTACAGATGGACAGACACTAGCTTGTTTTTTTTTTCTTTCTGAAAATGAGTTAAAAAGACGTATTTAAATTTAATCTTGTGTTATAATTTAGTTACTTGAACTCAAATCAGTCATGATATATCATATATATATATACACTACCTGATTAAAAGTATCTGGACACCCCTTCTGAGTAGTGGATTAGCCCATATCTGCCATAGCCATGGCCCAAACAAGTATAAACCAGACATACACATAGCCTAGCATCATAGAAATGCATGAATAGGAGAATGGGCTATACAGCAGAGCTCAGTGATTTTCAACATGACAGGTCATAGGATGCCACTATGATGGTCCAACCATTCACTTTTACTTTTCTTTATGTTATATTTATCATTTTGGGAATTATTTCTTTTGGACATGGGAATTCTCATTTCCGAGCATAGGAGTTGCGCATGCACAACTCTGACCTTTTGACTGTCAGCTGTTTAATGCACACATGTAGGACTGACCCCTCTTGCATCATACTTAGCACGATTGTCAGATTATTCAAATGTTTTCCCGGTGTGCAACAGACACATGTCGGACTGTATGTAGCATATAACTAAGTGATGTTAAGTCAGAGTCAGTATTGAGAGTCAATAGAATCAGAAATAGTAGAGATGTAGTCAAAATGAGTTAGTGGAGAGAGTGCTGTTAGTAGAAGTTAAGATTTAGACAGATGTGAATTGTTAGTACTCCAACTTTTGTATTCTTTCATTGAATTTGGCGAGTCTTTGAATTTTTTGGAAATAAACTTTGTCTTAGAAACTTTTGAATTTTTTGCTATTTTTCTCTTGAGCAACATTAACTGATTTTTGATTAGATTTAAACTTTAATTAAACTTGACAATCCTTTTTGAATTCTTACTCGATAACGTTATATACATAACGAACCTTATTTCAACTTTATTTGGCAAGTTAATATTGCCTGCTGCCCGACAAAGCTATCTGGAATTTGAATAAATTTGGATCAGACAAAAGATTCAACTTTAAAAGTTAATAATTTGAGAGCATTACACCAACCTAGCAACAAGTCAGTTCAGGACATTTTGGCCCTGATCAACTGTGATGTTATTGTGAAGTGGAAACAAATAGGAACAACAACAGCACAATTGTGACCTGGTAGGCCATGTAAAATAACAGAGTGGGACAGCTGAGTGCTGAAGTGAGTGATGTGCCTATCCCCGGTTGCAACCATGACAACCAAGTTCCAAAATGCCTCTGGAAGTAATGCCAGCATCATAACAGTTTGTCACAAGTTGCAGGAAATGGGTTTCCATGGCTGAGCAGCTGCACATGAGCCTAACATCAACAAGATCAATGCCAAGTGAGTGATGCAAAGCATGGCACCTGTGGAACCATGTCCTCTGGAGTGATGAATCATGTTTCACCATCTAGCAGTCCGATGGATAAGTCTGGATGTGGAAGATGTTGGGTGAAGTTTGGTGGAGGGACTGTTTTTGGGGTGTGCTGGTGGAGGGGCATGCTCTGGGGCTGTTTTTCATGGTTCAGGCTGGGCATCCTAGTTCCACTGAATGGAACTCTGAATGCCGTGGCCTATAATGACATTCTCAACAATTCTGTACTCCCAACTTTATGGCAACAGTTTGGTGAAGACCTGTGCAGGAATGGTTTGATGAAATAGGTGTGGAAGAATTTGACTGGCCTGCACAGAGCCCTGAGCTCACACCTATAGAACACCTTTGGGATGAATAGGAACATCACTGTGAACCAGGCCAAACCGCCTAACATCAGTGATTGGCCTCACTAATGCTCTTGTGGCAGAATGGCAGGCAATTCCTGCAGTAATGCACCAAAATTTAGTGGACAGCCTTCCCTGCAGAGTGGAGGCTGTGATAACAGCAAAGGGTGGACCAATGCGATATTAATTCCTTTCCTATTACTGGGAGATTGTGGATGAGCAAGTGTTTGGACACTTTTGATCATATAGTGTATATATAAACACATTCATAAGGTAAGCAAATGTCAGAAATTTCGAGGCATTGCAATGCATGACATTAGACAAAATGGCATTTATGAGCTTTTATAGTAATTTTCAAAATGCTATAAAAGCTTTTCAAATTGGCTGGAGTCTGTCAACTATTAATTTAGAGGTCCTCTCTGACTACTTGGGCAGAAAACTACATATTCCCATTTGATTAAGTTTTTGCATTTTTAACTCAATCTTAAAATACTGAAAATAGGCCAATGGTGACATTTTGGGAAAGAAGTAATCTTTAAAAGTAAAAACTGTTACACTATTTCTGTAGTTGAATATTATGATATACATGTGCTCTAACAAAGACTCAATGCATTCAAATGTGAATATGCTAATCTTATAGTTCACAGGAAGAAATTGAATAGAGCACTGTTAAATTTCACAATGGAATCACTGCAAAGCTCAAAGGTTCTTTTCTCTGTGTACTTTACACATACCTGTTTCTTTTTCACTCAGTATTTATTATCTACTTTCATCTATTAATACTTCTTTCACTTTTCTTGATTTATAAATCCCTCTTTATTCCAGAGTCTATCTTCCATCATAAATTTTCTGATTAAGTAGCAACTTCCTGTCTTTCTTCCAAAGAAGTGCTTCCAGGCATGTGGAAATCGGAGAATACCTGAATCCTTGATTATTCTCTGGTGACTAGATTTATCTCAGGAATATTCATTAATTGCATCTCTGCTGAACCAAAACCCAGACATAGCAATTCTTTCCAGGATAAAATGAAATTTGCTAAGATGAAATTTCTGGGCTTGAATCAACAATTTCAAGTTGACAAATGCTGCTGGTGATTGGTGTTTTACCTAACTGTTCTCAAGACCTAACCCATTAGGACCTACTTGCATTAAGATCACATACATCTTATTTCATTAATGAGATGCGTTACACTTTCTGTTAAGGATGCAAGGTTTACTGACTGACTATTTAACCCCTCAACTCTGTTTGCTGTAATACAGCATACAGATGTAGTCAGTGTCCTATTTTCAGTTTCACACACAGCATAAATGAAGTGCATTTATTTGTGTGTATGTATATATATATACATTATATATAAATATTTACATATATATGGGGTATTATACCCAATAGTACATAAAACAACAAAAAACTTGTGAAATTATGTTGTGTAGTTTCACTGATATCTCAATTTTAGTATTACCTATTCCCCAGTATTACACACATGCCCAGGAGTTTAAAATTTAGTACTGCAGAGGCTTTTACTACTGACTTGTGGCATTTAAATAGCTAGATTAAGGGTTTAATTAACTACTAAGGTTAACATTCAGGTATCTGTCCAAGTTGTTTTCTTTCTTAAAAAAAATTCAAAGGCATTGAACAGCTGATGCAAATTTCTATTTCAGAATGCTTTTTATGCATTACTGCAGAACATGCATCTCATTTCCATGTTATTTCTCTTAATGTAGAATATTTTATTTTTTAAATTTTTAAATAGTATTTTAATGATCTAACACTTCTAACTAACATCAATTTTTCTATAACTTCAAAGTTAGAATTAAAATGATACTAATTTATACAAATAGATGCAATTTGATTTACATATTTACTTTAGAATTTAATAATCTTGGTTGAAATGGTAAAATATTTCCCCAATCAAGTCTATTGAATGAGTAGACCTTAAAAGACAATTGAGTCAATATATAAAAACAATTGAGTCAATTAAGCCATGATGGCATTTCATGCTGTCTTTACATGTATGACTTGATAATAAGAAAATCTCTAACAGAAAGCAATATTTACAGCATTATGTATACATGCACTTAAACAATACAAAGTGTTTGATTATATTAAGTATAAAAAGATGTATGTTTTATTTATTTCTTTAATTACCTTCTGATATGCAGATTAAGTGTCAAAAATAATAAAGTTATATTTACCATTGGACAGATGCAAGGTCTAGCCAAAGTCATAGTAAAAGATGCCATAATGACTGGTCTAAAATCAAGTATCTTGGGATACATATCCAAAGGTGACAAAGTCTGTAATTAATATGCAAAAATATTAAAGCTAAAAAAGAAATTTATATACTCAATATACACTGGTTTCCATAAATTAAGAGAAAAATTGTTATAATTCGCCAAAAAATTGTGTGATCCTCACCAAACTTCTTCATATAACCAGTATTGTCATGTCAGCATATTGTATGCAAATTAGTCTAGGTTGCATCAATTAGTGTAATCGGATAGTGGTATAAAAATGGCTGTTTTGGAGTGGATCATTATTTTGTGTTGTAAATGTGAGTAAAGAAATTCGAAATAGCCATTTTGTAGTAATGACTTCAAGACATCATTTGCCAATGAACTGCAGTGAAGAGCTATTGGCCAACTCAAAGCAGGCCAAAGTCAGTCAGACATGGCATGATGGCTGAATGTGAGTCCTTCTGTGGACCATAGACCATGGAATCAATTTCTTAGTACGGATTCCACATCTCAGAGATTTAGCCGAGGAAGAGCTAGAGTTACGACAGCTGTACAAGACTGATATCTGCAATTAAGAGCACGAAGGAACAGGATGTCTACTCCCTCTCAGCTATGATCTTCTCTTGCAGCAGCCATTGGGAGTGTTGTATCAGCTTCTACTGTGCATAGAAGGCTTCATGAGGGAGATCTGTATGCTAGAAGGCCAGTAATTTGTATACCCCTCACATCACAGGAGAGAGCGGTTGAACTGGGCATGCATGTATGTTAACTGGACAAAAGAGCAATGAAGGTTCATACTCTTCACAGATGAGTCCAGATATTTCTTGCAGAGTGATTCCGGACATTGTTTGATATGGAGAGAATGAGGTACCCGCTATCATTCCAGTAACATCTGTCAGAGACAGTTACAATGGAGGTAATGTGTGTGTTTGAGGTGGCATTTCCTTAGGTGGATGCAGACTTCTATGTGTTGACGAGTGGGAATCTCAATGCTCAAAGGTATAGAGATGACATCCTGGACCCTTATGTACATCCTTATGCTGGTGCAATAGGTGAAACATTCATCTTACAAGACAATAACGCTCATCCACACAGAACTCGGCCTGTGGAACAATACTTTCAAGAGGAGACCATTATGTGCATGGAGTGGCCAGCTTGATCTCCTGACCTAAATTCAATTGAACATATGTGGGACAACAAAAATTAGAGTAGAGGTACACAGTGAGGTAATTAAAATTAAATTGAAGTTTTTAATTCTCTATGACACTGTTAAATGTTTTTAAGCACTTTAACACATAGACTATGTTATTAAGGAGAGATTTACATACTGTCTTCGCCCCAAAAATGCTAGTAATCAGGATTGGATGAAAAAAAAATTAATTAAACATATATAATATATTGCCGTTATTTTTAAAAGAAATTTGCTGAAATACCACTAATGGAGGGGAGGGGGGGAACGTACCCCCTTTAGTGTTGTAGCTCATTTCAGTTCAATTTATCCCTCCTTTCCTCTCTTATTTCTTACTAGACCCGGATCTGTTAATAAACAATCACTTTAGCCGTCCCATGGTTGAGTGGTTAGTGCACTTGGCTACTGATCTAAGGGAACTGGGTTCAAGCCCCGGGTAAGGCATGTATGTGTGTGTCATTTTTCTGCTGAGGTCCTGCCATCCTCTCAGACCTTCTACTTTGGCATATAAACTGACAGGTTCCTGTCAGATCTCTGTGGCAAGCAGCTGCTTGAGGGGGTACTTACTTTATCGCAGAGGATGGGCAGTAACAGGAACTTCCGAGATGCTTTCGGTGGCAAATTTAATAATCGACGTTCTTGCCACAAGCGACACCTCAGTAGAGATTAAGAGAAGGATAACAGATGCTGATGGTCTACCCGCCTTGGTGAAGGAAACAACCATTTATACCTTTGATAGCATAGAGTGCTTAAAAAAGTTTTAATTCCACGACGTGAATTTCATGCCCTTACTTTGGGTGCTTCATCAGGTGAGAAGTGAGGAGTTGTTGCCCTCAACCCATTACCTGAAACAAAGGGGGAGCTTATTACTGCTTTAAACCTTTAAAGCCCAGAACAGCCCAAAACGGCTGAGATTTTGAAATGGACTAGTCTGAATAGTGCTATTTCTTTCTATTTACTACCCTCTATCTTTTTCTCAGATTTCTTGGGCATTAAAGGGTTAAAGAAACAATGGTCATTATTCCCTACTGAGCTGATTCCCAACATCATAAACAGCATGGAACATCGCTGTCATGCCTGCATTGGTGTCAGGGGTGATCACACTCCTTATTAAAGAGCTTTGCCCATTGTATTCTGACACCTCATTTTTGGACAAGTTTCTGTGCTATTTTTTGATGAAAAATGTTTATAGTATAAAATATTTTATGTCATTCTAAAACTACCATTGTAATTCCAAGTTTTCATCAAATTTCATTAAAATCATTCATATAGTTCTTTGTTTATCATAATTTTTCTGAGTTTACCTTAATTTATGGAAACCAGTGTACTATAAAACTACATATATATAAGAACATTTCTGTATAGCAAAAACCAAAGTAAAAGCACTATAGAATTCCACTTATCTGATTTTAAGTATTCCACCCCACAAATTGTTAAGAATTTCAGTAGCAAAATGTCAGAAAAAAAAAAAGGAAACAGTTGTCCACTGAGTTCAAGATGTTAATACTACAAAATACTAAAACTGGTACTAAAAAGTTGTCTCTAAGAAATCTTTCATCAATTATATCAACAATCCTGAAGCAGTCGGCAAAGTGAATTCTCTTTTGAGAAAAATGAGATTATGTTAAGTGATTGCAAATGCTTCAGAAGAACTCCAAAGACTGTGAACTAGCTATTTTAGAGGATATAAATGAAAACATGGTAAAGAACATGCTCTAGAAGCATAGGGCTACAACAAGATAGTCTTTGTTACTGTTAGCATCTTACTATGATTCTGATGAAAAATGCAGACTTTGGTAAAGTTATTAGTTTGTGTATTTCATGCACCATCAGAGTCAAAACATATATTTTACATTGCTTTAAAAAGTTTATTTATTCCATAAATAAAATATAATGATTTAAAATGGTATTATATAATTACTTACCCCTGAAGTTATGACTACAGATTGAAATCTTTGAAATATTGGTTTGATAGCTATGGAAGCATCCATACAACTGAAATGAAGGATAGGATTAGGAACAGATGGTGTTCTATCATCAAAAGGTTCTATAATCAAAGTGAAACCTGAAAACAAAAAATATAATTCCCAATAAGTGGCATCTTACATTTTTAGTAATTTTTTTAAAACAGAAATAGGAACTGAAAAAATCTCTGAAATATTTTATTACTATGTATCAATAATCTTAAAATATAAACATATTATATTTTATTTATTATCTATTATAGTTTTTTAATTTATTGTTCTATTGTTAGATAGATAATGATCTATTGTTCATAAAATAGATAACTATCTGGGTAACGTATCCAAATGCTCATAATTTTAGAACTGAGTAGCCCAATGTGGCTTCTTACTGGTGATACTGGAGCACAAAGTTAAATTCCAATCCAATTTTGACCTGGAGAGTTTTACAGTTAGTTTTCATTTGAATAAAATGGTTTAATTTTTAGAATCTTATTTTCTTGACCAGGGGACCAATTTTTTTTTTGTTTATGGCAATCCTAACATTAATGTTGTACTGTTAAGATTGCTTGGAAGTAAGAAAGTTACTTTCAGTCAAGGCCTTTAGTAATGTTTTGTGTAAGGTATGAAATAGAATTATAACAAATGTGCAGTTAAGTTTGCTGTAGTGTACATTTTGCATATGCTGGAACACACACACATATATAATCATAAAAAAAACTTGATTTTTCATAAGTTTAGTATGGGAAAGTCCTTCAAAATGTTTTTGTGTACTTGTTTCATAGATTTCACCTAAATAATCAGTTGTAGTAGGCATCAGTGAGACATTTTACTAACTATGATAGTGACTAATTCTGCCAATTCTAATCTAAATATTCTATATAGTATCTGCAGTCCATTTTGGAAAGTAAACATTTGGGTTGGGTTGTTTTACCTCTGAATGGCACTTTTTTGCACACAACACACTAAATGGCCAGGGCACAAGGATGGCAAAAGCTCAGAGAAGGTTGAGGGGGGGGGGGGGGACCCACTGGAACAGCTGTTGGGAGACAGATGATAGCCTCCAGTCAAGACTACCCAGCATGTTCCAGTCAAGACTACCCAGCATTTTAACATGAACAGGGTATGGCTCTCCAGCACTTGGGGTCACAGCTTAACATCCCATACAATGGATGGTGTCCTTTCCAAGCTCATCGGTGTCCCCTACTGATCATGGGCAGGGAGTTTTGTGGAGATAAACCTCAATGCTGATTCAGCTGGGACTCGAACCTGGGAACTGCAGATTATGAGCCTGGTGTGCTACCAACTGAGCCACCCCTGCCCCTAAAAATTTGGGAGTGAAAAAAAAAAGGTAATACACAAGTAAATACAGCAAAAATTAGAACAGCCTTCATAAATTAGAGCTCATTTTTGGTTTATGATTTGAATTTAATTATAGGTCAGTCCCACCCAAGTCATTTATGTATTGGGCTGGCCTATAATCAGCTGTTTTAAGGTTTCTTTTTTTACAAAGTTTGCTTTATAATTGGAACAATGTAGCTTATAAAACAAAATAAGGATACTGAAATAACTTTTTAAAAAAAAAAATCATATTCAATTACAACAATTCATTTTTGTTTTCTTCATGAAATATAGAGAAAACTAGCTTACCTTTGGTGTAAGTGCTGACTAGAGTTGCAAAACTGCAGATTAGAGAGAGTGCAGAGAAATCAGCTATGTCAGACACTTCTAGTGTCCTAATAAGTGAACGAAGCCGTTCTGCACAAAACCTACATTAAAAAAAAATAAGGTTTTCTTTAATACTTTGCCTTGAAAATGTATCAGTTTATATATGTAGTCAAAGACTTAATAACAGGAAGAGGGTTTTTGTAGAAGTTTCTTTACTTTTTATGAATTAAGTAATGAATAATAAGAATAATTCTAAAAATGATGGAATAAGCTTAAATTAGAAAAGAGAAACTAAAATGGGGGAAAAATAGAAGTACTTGAAAATTGCTTTCAAAATCCTCCATTAAAAAAAAAATTTTTTTTGGTTTATTTTTAAGAGTATTTCAAAACTTTATCCAGTGTTCAAAAGTGTGTTCAAATTTTTGAAATCCCATATAAAAAATCCCATACTGTGAAATTTAAAGCCATATTCAAAGGATATCAAATAAAATATATCTTTTGCCCCTTATTGCAAATGAATACTTCAATTCACATTATAAAGCACTGAAGTGGAAAAATAAAAGTGGTTTTAAAACTCAGATATAGAGACAGAGATATAGAGAGATTCAACTTTTTTAACACAACACAGAGTGGCATGTGCAAAACTGTGTGTGAAATTTGGGACTGTGCAGTCATGCATTTGGAAAATTGTAAAAGAGAGCAGGGTGGTGGGTTAAATCTGTAAATAATGAGATAAAAACTCTTCAACGGTGAATCAGGAACATGTGCTTCCAATTGGTATGTCCTGTTGGAAAACTGCCAAGCTACACAGCGAGTGGCACACAGCGAGTGGCTAACCACAGGAGGTGGTTAGAAGGAATTACTGTCATCCTATAGAGTAACACGTTATCTCTGTCAGTGTGTAATGGAGTCTGATTGCCAGAGGAGAAATTAGATAGTACATTAGCTGAAGTACTGCCTGTGTGAGGCTAAGTTTGTAATTTTCCCTACACATTAACTTTAAAGTTATATTAATCAAAAATTGAAAAGTTTTTTAATGTTATTTTATATAGTTTATAGTTATTTTATTATTTAGTCTATTGTCAAAGGAAATTATCAATTGACTATAAGTCCAAATGTATTTGTTATAAGATTAGTTTTCATTGAATGGGAACATGACTGCACCGCCACAATAAATAATTTGTACATTACAATCTAATAGTTCTAATCAAATGAAGTGCTTTAAATGTTTATACTCTCAGAAAGACCTACCTAAGCCTTAAGTTTTATAATTTTCCCAATGTATTTATACAAAATTTTGATATAACTTTGTTCGATGATCACTTCTCTGGAAGGAGTGAGTAAAGCGAGTCAACAATGGAGGAGGTTGTGTGTGTGTGTGTGTGTGTGTGTGTGTGGGGGGGGGGGGGGGACAGAGGCCCCTGGTTATTTATACAATGCTTATCTTTTCCTCAGTAAATAAGAAGAAAAACAATTAGAAATGCTTTTACACTGCTGGCCATTAAAAGTGTAACACCAGGAAAGACAAAAGATACCAAAGCCATATTTAATGAATACATAGCTTATGTAACAAGGATCAAATTATTATAAATACAACTTGGCTAGACTTGTGGAATACAAAGAAATCAGTATCTTGTGTATTTCTTGTGTAGCCACTATGAGCAGCAATAACTGCTGCTACACGGTCTGGCATTGAGAGGATGAGATGTTGGATGTGTGTTTGGGGAATGTCAGTCCATGCAGTTTCGATGTGTAGCCAAAGTTCATCTGCTGTAGCAGTTGCTGGTGTCTGGTGTGCTAGTCATTGTGAGATCATGGATCAGACATGTTGAATTGGGGACAGATCCAGTGAACACGCAGGCCAAGGCAGAAGTGTCACATGGTGGCTATCCAGGAATTGTTGGACGATGCATGCCAATGTGGTCAGGCATTGTCCTGTTGGTAAATGGCACCAGAGAGCCCCTGAAAATAAGGTATGACCACAGGCTCCAACACCTCAGTGATGTAATGCTGGCTGTTCAAAGTACTGGTAATGCATATGAGGTGCAAGAATGGGTGGAGTCCAATGACACCTCATAACACCAGGGGCTGGATCTGTATGGGCTGCATCATGCATGCCTCACTCAGCCTGTTGCCACGGTACTGTCAGATAAAGACTCATCCATCATGGTGCTGCATACTGAAGTGGGATTCATTTGAAAAGATGATGCGATGCCATTCGCACATCCATGTGCGATGTTCTTGGCACCATTGCAGTCGCATACACTAATGGTAGCCGAAGCAATGGTCGCCTAGCAAAGATGTCCCAAAGATGCAGACGACTTCAAACCATACGTGTGGACACTGGTTGATGTGCAACACACCCTAACTGTTGAACTAAGGTGTTTGATGTGGGTGTACAATCATTCATAACTATGCACATAAGATGTCTGTCCTCTCATTCATTTGTGTGACAGGACCATTGGGATCCCTCAAATCGGTGAGTTTGTTCCTCCTCTACCCACTGACACCATATTCTCATCACTGTGACAGCATTCTGTCCAACACGAGGACTGATGTCTCGGTACGATAATCTACCTTCCCGTAATCCCACAATTCTACCTCGATCAAAGTTGGAAACCTGGTTGTATGGATGCCATGTTCTTCTATGGGGCATACTTGATCCTTTAGTGCACAAGAACTGTGAGCAAACACATTCCAATGCTTTACACTGGATCTTTGTAATCTCCTCTTATACCACTTCAGGGGGCATTACTATCACACATGATGTACATATGTGCTGCGCTTAGAATCATTTACATGTTCTTCCATGGGCTACCCATCTTGCATATTTTGGGACAATCTGATGAGTTCTTCCTGGTGTTGCACTTTAATGGCCAGCAGTGTATATACATAAGATAAAAATTATTGACTTTTCATATATTACCAATATCTGAGCACTGATCTTTTGCAACAAGAGACTTCAGAAACTACTAGTATTTAGGATAATTTTTGGACCAATCATTCAGAATTTTGCACAGATTGCACCATTGTTTTTTGAATTATACATATAATAATATATATAATGTCTTGGACCTCAGGAATTTTTTATATAAAAAATTCAGCCTGCAATCTTCCAATGGGATACAGAGAAGCGCACACTACTGACTATTGAAAAGTTACATCTTCTATAACAGCTTCGGGTATCCATTTATTTCCCATATATTTGATCCAAATTAAATACAAATTTTATACACATTATTCAAGTCCCTACCTATAACAGAGCCCAACTTCAAAACCTGGAATTGCTTTTTCACTCCATTCTTTTTTATTCACTATTTCAAAATTTTCAGTTTTCAATGAGCTGTACACTAGTTATCTTTAAAATAAAATCACGTAAAATAAAAATATATCATGACAAAAACATCCAGAGACTCAGAGCTAGTTAATTATTGAAATATGAGAATGGCAATTGAAGTGACACTAAAAAGGTTGCAAACTTTCACTCCTTCAAAATGGTTTTGAGAAAGGCCTGCTTTATGGACTGTGTGGCAGCTGGATCCATTGATGGAATTTCTATCACAACAGGATGCTGAAGTGCCCATCCAGATGAAATCATGTTTCAAAGGATCCATTAGTTAGGTCATTTTTAAAGCTGTCTATTTCAAATTTATTCAATTTGAAGTTCATAAACATTTGACTGAATGAGAAATAGCACATAGTTTATCCTATAGCTAAATTGGCAGTAAATTTTTGTTAAAAGAAAAACAATTGTTTGCTTATTTTGTTATGCTTATTTTAATATTATTAAAATAAGCAATAACATTTAACAGGAGCTTAAATTTAAAAACTGTCTTGAGCTGAGTAGGATAAAAACCAATAACTCCAGATAACATGATAATCAATATTAAAGAAAGTTAAACATTTTACAATTAATTATGAATTTTTAGTAGTTGTTTTTTTAGAGAATAACAGAAACTCAGAGGCAATTGAAAAAAATTACAAAATTAAACAAAATAAAAATTAAAATTACAAAAAAATTGACAAAAGCAATATTAATAACAGTCTATTTTCTTACTCACACTTGGCAAACCAATTTTTATGAACAATTTGTAAGTTCTAAATTATCAGAAATATTAATTCTAAATATTGGCAAAGCAGCAAATTTGATTTAATGATAAAAGCTGTTAATGCTTTATGATCTCATGAAATATCCATAACTGGAAAAATTTATAGTTTAAACTGTAATCACCTGAGTGGTTTACGTTCTATAAATACTCTTTGAAGAATATCTTTGAGAAAAGCAGCAGGACTTTCTTGTACTACATGCTGAACTCTTAGTCTCATTTTCACATATTCTAAAAATCTTTTCAGAAAGCTTATGAAATGTTCAGCACTACGAATATTACCAGGAACAGCCTCTGCAAAAAAAGCAACATTAAACATAAGGCAAAAACTAAAGTTGTAAAAAGTTTATTGCACTATGATGCAATTATGATGAGTGTCACTTTTCCAATATAATTTTGGCATTTATAGATTCTTTGTATCTTTTAATTTCTTTTAAAACAACAACTAAAAAGAAGTTCTTAAATTACTTGGATTATAAAAGTATGCAATTATTGTAAAAATTTGACTATTCTTTCACATTAAGTGCTTTTCTGTATATAGCCACTTTTCAATGCAGCCTTTATACCTTTATACACCACCAAGTTTTAACAGTGAACTCTAATTGGTAGCTGAATTAATATCCAAGAGGTTTGAGAAAAAAAAAATCCTAATTTTATCCTCAACAAAAGTTTATATTATACACACAGACAAAAAAAAGTCCTTAATTTCTAACAGTAATAAAGTATTTAACAGAAGTTGAAATTGTATTAATTTTAAATATTTTCTTTAAGTGATGCAGTAAAAAAATAGGCAATTTTCTTTGAATCTTATTCTGAAATATATTTGAAAAACTGTTCATTATGAATTTGAAGATCATGATACTGGAACCAAATTTTGTCTGATTGATGGTTACTGAGATCAAGGAGAAGGATTTTTTTCTACATTTATAATGTTTGTCCTTCCAAATTTTCTCCCCCACCTTTAAAAAAACAGAAAAAATACCCTTCTTTTAAAACAATAAAAGCTAGTACCACCAAATTTTGTATAATTTCTTCTCATAGCTTAAAGCAATGCAAGTATTTAGCTACTTTACATTTTCTCACTCTCAAAAATAGCCCTTCCCTTCCAAAAAAGGACAATAACTCCTCCAAAACAGTAAAAGCTGGGATCACCAAATTTGGTGTAGTTTCCTCTCAGCATAATGCAATTTAAATCATAAATGCCAGGGTTGTTCCTCCCCTTAATCCAACTAACTGGGGTATGGCTTTCCTTCACCCAAAGCCACAGCTTAACACTCCATCAGATGGATGGTAGCCTTTCCAAACCCAACAGTTATAATTCATATGGAAGCTAACATGAAGAGCATCATGGAATACTTCAAATTATGTTCCCTCTTAAGAATGGACTGAAATATCATGGGGGTCAATCCTAAAAATGTTAAATGAAAACATGCAACATGGGGAGTATCATGTTACAATACACTTTAGAGAGTTTATTCATTCAATGATTATCTAATTAAGTTAAGGATTCAAACAACACCAGGACAAACTGGCTAGTTCTGAAATAATTAATAAACAGAAATATGTCTTGTCATGTATCAAAGAGCATTTAATTCTGAATAAAAATATTACAACAGATTTACCTGTCATGTTATTGCGTAGTTTTTTTTTTGTATGGCTATTCACCAAACAAAGTCTATGAATGCATGAGGTCATTTAACAATTTCTATACTAATTTTTTTGCATTCTTAGACACTAATATACTGCTTAATGCAGTGCAAAACACATTTTCCATTTGGCTGCTGAAGTTCATTTTTCTTTCTGGAAGAGTGTTTGCAAGTTGAATGCACTTGAGTGCATTAAGGCTAAAAAAAAGTAGGGTTAACCCTTCTTAGCATAATGGCAGAGAGAGATAGAGAGGGGGGTGGGGTTGACATCCTCCTTGCTGAAAAGGGCACAGAAGGATGCATGAGATAAAAAAAAGTTGCACATTTCAGAATAAATGCTAACAAATTGCTGTTTATAAAGTCAGGGGATGACAGTTGTTCAGTTTGCATCATACCAGGCCCATAATCTGATGTTCCCCATTCGAGTTCCAACTGTGTCAGCATTTAGATTTATCTCCACTAACCCTGTCCTCCCCTCCATGAGAAAGGGGACACTGTTGGGTTTGGAAAGGCTACCATCCATCAGATGTAGTGTTAAGCTGTGGCTTTGGATGAAGGAAAGCCATATCCCACGCATGTTAAAGAACATGCTGGATGTCTTTGATGGAAAGCTTCCTTCTGTCTCCTAGCAACTGTCCTTTTCATTTTATAACATATGTGAAAACAAAAATGTCATATGAGTATTGTTTATACCTGGTGGAATTGTCGGGAATTTTATTATTGGATCTTTCGAAGCTAATGTAAGTAAATGTATTGAATATTTGCTAAAAGGGGCTCTTGGCATCATAGTTTTAATAAAATAACAAACAAAAAAAGTTTAATATTTATATTTTAAGGCTTCTGATTTATCGATTATGATAAAAATGTCTTTGGAGATTATGTGGAATTTATCTTTGCTGATACTTTTGATGTTGATTATGCCAGCTTCTCAGATAAGGTAAATATGGGGGATAGTAAGGTTGATCAGAGTTTTGTTGCTAGTGAAAACATTTAGCTTTTTGTCATCAGAAAATAATGATTATGCAGATATGCTTCATATGAAACTGGACATTCAGGAAGAATCTCAACCAAAATTGAAATTTAAAATTGCTTTTCATGAAGGAATAGAAAAGAAACTATCAATAGTGTAATATTACACTACACTCCTCATGTTCCAAAGAAAACATCACCATTACAAAACAGCCAAATATGTTGTAGTACAAAATTTTAAAGAACTAGGTTACAGTTCAATACACAAAGTCAGTATCTTACAGAAGTCAGAAGATATGTTCATTTGTAGAGGTGTACAACAGTGTAGTGTGATTCTTATGGCTTTGGCTCCAATAAAAAAGCTTACTATTATTCTAATAAAAAACTGAAACTTTAGATTTGCAGCAAGAAATGAAAAACCACAGACTCAAAATATTCCTTATGCTACATAAAATGCATAAAGTACAATTCAAGTGGGTTTGGTTTAGTTCAATATGAAAGATTTTCTATGTAAGAATTTGATGTACTGTGCAAAATTATGAACAAAGATCATGAAAAAAACTCAGTTTGATTTGAAAAGTATTCATTGACATAAACAAAATTTATTATTGAAAGAAAAAATATTTGCAATCAAATATTAGTGAATTTTTCTGCAGTTGACAACATTTTCATTAAATTTTTTTGAAAAATCATCAATTTAATTTTATGTAAAGTTTAAAATGATTAAAATACAGACTTCCAAAAGTAATAGGACTGAACAGAATGTTATTTTAGAGGAGAGAAATGGCAACATAGCAAAGAATGTACTGTCAGCATTAGTGTCAGCTAATGTCAAGTTCTATGATTCTGATGAAAAATGCATACTTCAATATTGTCAATTGTGAATATTCAGGAAGTACAAACATGTGTTATGCCTATACACAAGTATGCCTGAATCAACTATGGAAGTCTGCCCATTTTGAGTTGTTTCTGATTTTCTACAAGAAAAAATATAAAAATTACACCACATCCTCTCTACAGCTCAGATTTAACATCTTGCAGCATACATACATGGCCACTGAATTAGAAATTTTTATTCAATACCAAGTTGGACATCCTTTAACCTGAATTATAGCATGTATGTGATTTGGCATAGATTCCACAAGGTGTTTGAGTGTCTTTACACCTCCAGCATACCAGGTGTTCACCAGACAGTCCTTTAACTGGCTCAGATTTGATGGAAGAGGACTTTGCTACAGATCTGTTTTTTTAACATGTCCCATACATTCTCAATGAGGTTCAGATCCGGCTTTGTGGTGGCCATGGAAGATGGTGGAAGTCGCTGCATGCTCACTGAACCACTGCTGAAAACATCTTGTGCAATGGACAGTAGCATTATCATTTATGAAACAGCAGTCAACTACTAGATAAAAAGTCAACATTGCAGGATAGACTTGGTAAGCAACAATGTTTCCCTTGGAGGACACCTGATCTTCCAGCAATATCAGGGGACCCATTACGTACCAACAGAATGTGTCCCACACCATGACACCATCTCCAAAACCTTGAGTTGTGTTTACAAGGCAAGATGGGTCCATTGCTTCATGGGGCTCCCACCAAACTCTCTGCTTACCATTGGTACAGAACAAGGTGTACTGCAACTCATTGGACCACATGACTTTTTTACAGTCTTCCAGTGTTCAGTCATGGTGTTTCTGACACCACTGTAGATGAACTTTCCAGTTCTTCGCAGAAATCAGTGGTTTCCATATAGGTATGCGACCGATAATACTGATCCTCTTTAATCCCTGCACATATTTCACTGAGATATGGGTTGGGAACAACCTTTATTGAATGTTTAAGTCAATTGCTGCACACAGGAAATCCTGTTTCTCCATACAAGCCTTCTCAGACGAAGGTGATCTTGTTCCTGACAGATTGTCATTGCACCACATTTATGCTTCTCAGATAAGCAATGCGGGTTATTTTTCCATTGATTAAAAACCTGAGATATCTCATCTTTTGGGAAACTAGTTAGGTCTGCTGTTTTTAAAATCGTTGCTCCAGCCAGACGGGCATTCACAATAAGCCCTTTATCGAACCCATAAAGATCCTTCGTTTATCCCATTGTGATCAACACTATTGACAATTATTGATGCACAGCAGTTTTAAATAGTTTGTACATATAGTTTTTTTTGTACATATAGTTAAGGGCAATGACTTTCCCAGAATCTGTTTTTCAGTTTTATAATGATTATGATTAAAAAGAATATTATTTCATGAATCAGCAAAACATTCTAAAAAAAAAAAAAAAAAAAAAAAAATTAAAGCCAAAAAGATAATAAAATATAAAGACAAAAGCAACATACTTATTTGGTAAATGATGTGCATTTCTTCAGTTCACAATAAAAATTTTTTTTTTACAACTGATAAATGAAGAAATTGCTTTAAAATGAGTGGCAACAATCCTAAACATGTCTCTAATTAATGATTTAATTATGAAACTTTTATCTTCCATAGAAAATGTCTGGAATTATCAACTTACCACATTAGCTTGGCATAAGGGTAGCATCAACTGTGTTGTTGCATTATTTAATATATTTAATCAATCAGCTGGATAAATAATTCAACTTTTTTTTTTATTTTGAAATTTAACTTTCAGGTTCAAATAAAGAAAACGATTATTTCATTTGCAAAAAATTTCTTAATATAGTACTATGCAACAAGGTTTCATGAAATGATCATTGTTGTGATTCACCATTGTATAGATGCTGCAATTAAGAAATCCATTACCAGCACATTAAGGATTACCAAAAATGTAAAGCAAGACATAATTGTTCAGTTATTCTAGCATCCTTTCAAAGTTTTTTTTTAGCATATACCAAATTTTATAAAATAGAATCCAGTGTAAATAATCAATTACATACACCTCAAGAATTATAAGTCAGTAACAGTGACATATGCAGGATTTTCTTATGGGGGAGGGGAGTGTCCAGAATTTAAAGTTGGGTTGTTTTACCTCTGAGTGGCACTATTTTACACACAATGAGCTAAATGACCAAGTCATAAAGACCTTGAGGATTCAGAGAAGGTTGGGGGAGGTGACCCACTGGACAGCTGTTAGGAGACAGGTGCCTTTCCACCCATCAGTGTCTCCTACTGATCGAGGGCAGGCCTAAAGTTTTGTGAAGATAAATCTCAGTGCTGGCTAAAATTTAGAGAGCACATCAGGAATTAAAAATGGAAAATACATCAGCAAGTAAAATTTTATTAATATAAAGCATTAATCTATTAAATTTTGAACAATTTTTAATTCTTTATCTTACTAAAACATATTTCATTTTAAGGAAGGTCAGACCCCATATATCCCCTTCCCCTTTCTTACACTGTAACTATACTGTTTTCTAAGTACTGTTTATTTAAATAAAGTATAAAAATAAACAGAAATAGGTAATTTATTTTGATTTGCGATCAGACCAGCAAAGCTACTAGCTTGTCTGCAAGTTGTAACAGAACAAACAACCATCCATCCCAGTACTTGAACTTGGACCCCAGCAGTTCAAGTGTCACTTGAACCAATGTGATACCACTGTGCCACTGATGCAGCATATTATTACTGCATATAAATATTTATTGTAAACATTTTAAAACTTCCTCGTAATTTTTAAAACATTCGATCTTGGGTATAAAGATTTGTTTTTACTTCAACAAAAACTGTTCATAATTGTTACTAAATTACCAGGTTTTTACCCATTTAACTAATATTTTGAAAAAGCTTGATTTATATTCATATATTAAAACATGGCATGCATAAGTCATTCATTTCTGTTGAGTCATTTGCCTCAATGGAAAATTAGCAACATATGGCTGTTGGTTGAGGAATTTTGAACCTCTTTGCCTAACTCAAACTTTCTTTCATGGCTTTTTTTTAAGCCACCTGATGTTACACATTTATACTTCTCTCTGCTTTGGGAGCACCAGAGTAAGATTTAAGCAACAATTGTGTGGTGGTACTGCCACATCAGTACCACTAGGAGACCACTTAGCTGTGGCAGAGAGAATACTTTCCAGCCACTTGGAGGGTTAAAGGTAAAAAAAAACCGTGAAAATCACATGGGGAGAGATTAGGACCATAAGAAGGATGTTACAGATACTCCCACAATATCTGATCAATGTTGTTATTGTTACTTTGGCAGAATGGGAGTAGATGTCATAAATAAAATAACCATTTTACTCAATAGTCCTGGGTGCTTTGACTTCATTGCCTGCCTTAAAGAGCCTATATTTTGGTAATATTTCAAGTTGATGGTGTTACCACAGTTCAGAAACTCAATCAACAGAGACCCTGATAATCAAATTAAAATTTCAGCATACTACACATTGTTCAATGTTATATGCAGGGTTTGTCAGGAATCTACACTCTTATCACATTAAAATGATATTTGCCACTGATTCTGATTATCAAGAGTTCCTTCTATGCCTACCTGTTTCCTTGCGTGAGGACACAAAGTTCACAGTCCATTATGGATCTACAGGTTTACTTTTCATTTAACAAGAACTTTTTACTTTTCATTCAACTGCAAAGTTTGTTACTAACATCAGCAATAAACTCTTATTTTGTCAAATTTTCTAAAAAGAAATTGTACCAAACCTAAACAGTACTGTATTAGTTAATAGTGGTATATTAGTTTAATGAATGATAGCTGATGCATAATGCTTAAGAACTACAATCAGATATAATAATTATCAACTTACCTTGCAAAATTTCATCTGGAAGAACTATATAATAGGAAAAAAAATTGAAAAGTTTAACTTTTAAACTGTATGAATAGTTTTCTTTATAGAAATAAATTAACAGTACTCTTAAGCTTTAAACTGCTAATAATTTTTTTTAAGATTATGCTTTTCTTTCATAGAACAATAAACATCACTAACATTACAGAAACACATTAACATTAAAACATTACAGGTTTATATTCAACTGTACTAATTCACTTTTTTGTTTGAATAAAATTTCCATTGTACATTTCTTATATATCATTAAATAAAATTAAGCAAATTGGCATATTTATTCATTGATTAATAAACAGGCAGTAGCAATAAAAAATGCACATAATTATGTACTATATAGAGCTTGTTATTGTAAAAAATATTATCAGCTGATTTTTACTTTAAACTATTAAAATTCTATACTGTTGCTTACAAAATTCCTTTCTGTGATTCTATCTTTTTTTAGAAGACAGTGTTGTCAAAAGTGTGCTTCCATATGATTAATGGCAGACAGAAGTTTTGCAAGAAATATAAATATTTTATGGTTTTTTTAGCTGGTTTTTCCTCAGAAGAGCATTTTTGTTGCTCAATGAGTTAATGTTCTGCAAATGGTGGTCTCTTATTTTCAGGTGGTTTAAATATACACATATACACAGACAAAAAAAAATTCTATTTTAATCCAGAGAAGATTATTTTTTAATGGATTTTAAAAATGGATTTAACTGTAGAAGTACAGTTACAACATGCAGAATGCACCATTGTACACTTTTTGCTTTAACCTGGGGTTATAACAGCATTAACCATTGATACAAACTAATAAAATTAATTGTAGGGATTATATTGGGGGCTGCTTTAAAAAATAACAAAAACAGGATTTTACTTAGAGGAAAAAAATCTCTTTGTTTATCTGAATACGTAATTTTTTTTCCTTCAATGTTTCAGAGTAAAGCTGATTTTCTAAGAATGTAAAAAAAAAAAGAAATCACGTTAATAACTTAATTGTGCATTCAATTTACCCTTAAAAATTTAACTTTTTCCTCAAGAATTAGCAACTTGGTAAAAATGAAGTTCAAGTATAATGTTAAAAGTATGAGTTATTATTATTTTTCAGAGTTTATAAGGCAGTCACTTGAGGCAGAAGCATAAAAAATATATATAAATTCCATTCAAAGTCTATAAAGTTAAACAACATTCTAAGGGTCTTAAAGTTCAAAATGCCTGCAGAATATTAGTTTATATGGTGGTCAAAAGGATTACACAGTGTTAGAGGCAAAAAGGGCATATCACCAGAGGGTAACAAAATATAAAAATAAAAATCTAACTAGAAGGCTAATAGCTTTTGACACTGATTGTTTATCATTAAGCTGTATTATGTGATAGCAAGGATGTTAAACTTGCTAGGACCACTGAATATGTGGTTGGGAAAAGTGAATGAACATCACTTTGAACCAATGACAATAGAAATTTATGGGCCCAAAGGTCTTGTCTTTCTTTTGCAGTTTTAAAACTGAATAGTTTTAATTTTTTTTTGTATTTTTTTGTATTAACAATGTTAAGTTTTCATGGGAAAAATCACAGGACAAATTTTGTACTAAAAAAGAACAACAACAACAAAAAAAAAATCTTGCTGAATTTTTTTCTCCTCCATCACCTTGCAAGTTGGATAAGTATATGAAAGGAATTATTTTTCTTTAATGTGGTGTTTATACTCAATTGGTTCCTTTTTACAGAGAAATAAAAAAATTCCTTTTAAATCTTTATTAATATAGTAGTATATTTAAATGCTGAAATATTGAAAACAATGAAAACAATAGAGTTCAAAAACATTTTATGGTGAATTAATTTTAAAATAACATTACTAGCAAATGTATTTTTTTATTAAATTATTTAATATCCAGAATAGGGATTTCACTAGTAATTTTAAACGAATTTACAACAATTGAGGTGTAATTTAAATTTTAATAAATAATAACAATGTAATATAATTGCATGTTTAATTTTTTTAAATAAATACCTGGATTTGAGAGAATAATGTCAGTTTCTCGAGCAACACCAGCATCTTTGAGTCCTTCTACCATTCTTTTATATTCTTCTTTGAGTTTTTGTACATCAGTTTCCTTTAAACTGCATGCAAAAAATATTGCCATTTTAAAAATTACTGTTAGAATTCAATTTTTTTTTACACAGATTATAAAGTTAGTCAAGAACAACACAATAATTGCACAGGGTAAAATTTGCAAATCTGTCTCTAGTTAAGAAGTATAGAATCTTTGTCTCATCCATTAAAAATAATTCTTTAACATTATTCAAAGTACACACAATTTAACAAACTTTGTGTTGCACACCAAACATGCAAAATGTGCTACCATCTCTTTCATCAAATAATAAAAATTAATAAAATAAATTATAATAAATAATTAATAATAAAATAAATAAGCTTATTTTTGCCATCATAGTGGCTAAACAATTAGCATGTCTAACGTATCAAAGTCTCTCATCTTTCTGTTAAGGTTTAACCTCATTCACAAATTTTCTCAATGGCCATTTATATTAAAAGGTTTCTTTTTGTCATATCTCTTTGGTAGAAGTCCTTACAAGGTTAACTCTTGATCAGGTTCTTTCAATAACCACTTGCATCATTTATAACTCATCACTTCAATTTAAAATAATGGCAATAACTTTCTGATGTATCACTAAAATAAAAGATACTTGTTTTTTCATGAATTTTTTTTTTAAAATTCTGTTTATATCAGTGGTAAAAAAAATGAACCACCATTAGCTTATTTTTTTAATCTTGCATTGATAGAGTTTTATTGCAACAGTGTACTACTGGTACATGTAAATATAGAGTAGTCACTCAGAAACACACCAGAAAGAGAAAAATTCCATTTAATTGAAGCTGCTGTCTTAAAGAGTTCTTGTAACTTCTTGTCTAAAAGAGTTAAAGAGTTTTCAATAAATCATGTTATTGTTTTAAAACAAATTGCCAAATTAGAAATATACATATATACATATATGTTTCATTAATTTAATTTTAACATGATTATACTATATAAAACAGTTACTTAATCTGTTAGATGAAAGCAGTGATAGGTTAAAGGATGGAATATAAAATTATCTGAAAATATAACAAATATGTACCAATCAGCACTTTGGCTGAAATGTAGCTTAACTTTGACAATGGCCAAAATTAAATATAGGCAGTTATTGTTTCAAAAATCAGTTTTTCCTAACCTAGCTCCAAGCTTCATAAATTTAAACCATAAAAGACAATGAAAAAATTATTTTTGTTCATAACTACAAAAATAAACCTACTGAATGTGAAAAATTGCAAAAACTTTCATGTAAAATTCTTAGCATTTTTACAGACAGTTGGCAACTCTGAAACCTAACTACTTTTAGTACAACTTTGTGAATTGTGTATCAGCAATAACCGGTATATTATTCAGAGAACATGACTACTCTTTTAGTGGGCATGTTCTTGTATGAATAAACCTGTATATGCTTAATACCTTCTATTTCATTTTTGTCCTATGTGTAGCAGACAAAAATATTTTAGAGATATTATACAAATGTATCACAACTTTCCCCTTAAGTTTCCAAAACAAGTGAATTGAACGGCATTGTAAGATGCAGTAAACAGAGAGAATAAAAGTAAATATGCCTGAATATAAAAAAAAAACTTTTCCATTAATAAATATCACAGTATTTTGAATTTGATTGTTTAGAGTAACTTGCAAACTGTAAGAGCAGCTAAGACTATATTGTGGCACCATTCAAACTGAAAAAGGCAATAAACTTAGGCCAAAGTGTATTATTTATATAAGCAGTACTTTTCTAATGATACAATGAAACCAAAAAGCTCAAATTATATCAGCAAATAAAGTAGAATGGATTATCTAAATAAAATAAAATTACAAGAGTAAATGAACTAAATTTATAGGACAACAAAACTTTATATTCACATTGCTATGGATGCATTATTGTAAGCATTTTATGTAGGTTGTGCCAAAAGTAATGCCTGTTAGATAATGTCATATTATAAAGAATAGGAGGTTCCAGTTACACATTTATGAACATCCATTGTTGTGTTATACAAAACTAACCTTCAAAGTAATCTCCAGTAGACATGATTTCTTCATGCCACCACTAAACCCAAGACTGGAATCTTGTATGGAAAAACTGTGATGAGCAATGTCTGATTCAGTGATCACAGTTGACCCCTCCCCCCCCCGCCCCTTTGTGCTTGATGCTTATTTTTTCCTTTAGTAAATTTCTTTACTCATCTTCACACATTGTTGACACCTCTGAGCGGCACCTTTTTGCACACCATGGGCTAAATGGCCAGGTCACAAGGACCCCGAAGGCTCAGAAATGGTTGGGGGAGGGGACCCACTGGAACAGCTGTTGGGAGACAGATGGTAGCCTCCCGTCAAGGCCATCCAGCATGTTCTTTAATGTGCACAGTGTATGGCTCTCCCACACATGGGGCCAAGGCTTAATGTCCCAACATCCGACAGACGGTGGCCTTTTCAAGCCCATCGGTATTCCCTACTGACCATGGGCAAGGCAGGGAATTTTAAGGAGATAAATCTCAACGCTGACCCAGCTGGGACTTGAACCTGGGAACTACAGATTATGAGCCTGGCGCGCTACCGACTGAGCCACCCCCGCCCCATGATTGTATTGTATGTCAACAGGACTGTCTATTAATTGAACACTTTGATTAGCCTGGCAATGTCGGAAGTGCTGCAACTCTCCTCTGTCAGGAACTCTATAATAGCACTTTGTTTTAACTTCGTATCCATGGTTCATCAGCACTAATCTGTTGAAAAGATGATATGAAAGACATAAGAAGGTGCAATTTACATATCTTACAAAGTATATAAACAGTCAGCTATTGTGTATTTTAATTTCAATAACAATTGTTTGTACCATACATAATGTTAATATAGATAAAAAAAAAAGCTAAAAAGCATTTATTACTGGGCATATAATAATGCCTTTTGCAAGAAAAATATTTTGAAGTATTCAGTGAATCTACCACCAGTAAAGACAGCTCTATTCCTTTCAAAAGAACACTAGTCTTTCAAGTGAAGCTATAAAAATGTTGTGTTACGGTTAAAAAAAATTCACTTTAACACGGAAGCTCTGAAAGACCCAGTTATAACCAAAGCTTACCATGATACACTGAATAGCCAAACCATTACAACCAACGCATCTTTATGCAAATTGAAGCAATTGCAGGTAAATGACGGCTCATGTGAAGGTCCTGAAATGGTATAAATAACACCTGATACTGAGCTCTGTTAATTAGTGTTATTCTTGTTCTTCAGATGGGAAAGGCAGCGGATAAGTGAGTTTGACAAAGACCAAATTGTAATGGCCAGTAAACTGGGCCAGAGCATTTCCGAGATGGCAAGGCTTGAAGGGTGTTCACAGTCAGCTGTGGTTAGTACCTTCAAAAAGTGGTCTGGGGAGGGAAAAACCATGAACTGCTAGCAAGGTGTGGGCTGATCACGGCTCATCAATACTAGAGGTGAGCGAATGCTATCCTGTATGGTATGAGTCAACAGAAGGAATACTGTGGTGCAACTCGTCCGTAATTTGAATGTTGGTGACAGGAGTAATGCGTCACAACACACACTACATCGAACCCTGCTGAAAATGTGGTTGCGTAGCCAGGCCGCTCAGAGTGCCATGCTAACCTCAGTTCACTGTCAAAAGTGCCTACAATAGGCATGTGAGCATCAAAACTGTACCTTGAATGATTGGAAGAAAGTCATCTGGTCTGATGAATCTTGTTTCCTGTTCCACCATGTGGATGGCTGGGTGTGGGTGTGTCATTTACCTGGGGAAGTGTTGACATCAGGATGCACCATGTGACAAAAACAAGCAGTGGAGGAAGTGTAATGCTTTGGGCAATGTTCTGCTGGGTAACCCTGGGTCCAGTCATTCATGTGCAGGAAACTGACATCTACCATCTACCTAAACATCATTGTAGATCAGGTACATCCTTTCTGGCAACAGTATTTCCCTCTAATAGTGCCTTCTATCAACAGGATAATGCACCATACCACACTGCCCGGATTGTTCGAGAATGGTTTGTGGTATTGCTCTGGATTCTGAATTCCTCAGGCATCAATCCAATCGTGCATCTGTGGTTTGTGTTGGAACAGCATATCCGATCTACGGCGGCTCAACCATGTAACTTATAAGAGTTAAAGGATCTGCTGGTAATGTGTTGGTACCATATACCACAAGACACCTTTAGATATCTTGAAGCGTCCATGTCTCAATGGGTAAGAGCTGTTTTGGCAGCATGTGGAGGACCAACATCATATTAGGCAGGTGGTCATAATGTTTTGGCTCTTTGGTGTATTGAGACACAGGTGTTTGTTTCTAGAACAGGGTTTTCTAGAAACAAATAATATTCTTTTAGGTAAAAAGGAGTAGAAGAGACAAAGTTGTTTGAATGATAAAGCACTGGAGTTTATTTTTGAAAGAAGGAATTGCAGGAATAAACTGAATCAACATCCTACTAGTCACAACATAAAGCATTACAAAGAGCTTAATAAACATGTAAAGGATCAGTTAACAGCTGAAAATTTTCAAACTTTCTGAACTGAGCATTCCAAACTTTTAATAATTGCAATGGTGACATGGAATACTATAATTTCATGCTGGTTTCCTAGATGCCTGATTTCCCAGATGCCTGATAATCTTTGGCTTGATAGCTTGGCTGACAAACTAGAGGAAGCAGCAAATCAGCACAACAGCAGAGTGATGTATCAGACAGTTAATGTTTTGGGTGGGAAGAAACTGGCTTGGTTTGTTTTACCTCTGAACAGCACTTTTTACACACCATGGGTTAAACAGCCAGGTCATAAGGACCCCAAAGGCTCAGAGAAGGTGAGGGAGGAGACCTATTGAAACAGCTGTTAGGAGACAGATGGTAGCCTCCCATCAAAGCCATCCAGCGTGTTCTTTAACGTGCACAGGGTATGGCTCTCCCACACACAGTGCCATGTCTTAAAGTCCCATCCGACAGACGGCTGTCTTTCCAAGCCCATCGGTGTCCCCTACTGACTGTGGGCAGGGCAGGGAGTTTTGCAGAGATAAATCTCAATCCCAACTGGGACTCAAAACTGGGAACTGCATATTACGAGTCTGGCGTGGGGAAGAAACTGGCAAATTGCGATTGAGATACAAACATGGTAAAGTTATTGAAGGTGATGATTCCATCTTGGTTAGATGGGGAGCTTTCAGAGATATTCTAAACAATGTGGTTATTTCTATTCCCATTGTTTGTAATAAGGATAGATGTATTACTGGTTTTATTGTTGGCCTTATATCACTCTGAAAATGGGAATAGGAAAACAAAAATAATTAGATATGAACAATGCAGATCTGAAAACAAAAAAGCCATGTCAATTCAATTTCTCTTATCTGCTACAAGTACTAATGCGTTCGCAACTTTTAATAATTGCAATGGTGACATGGAATACTATAATTTCATGCTGGTTTCCCAGATGCCTGAGCAGCAAATACTTGTGAACTCATTTTTCCATTGTAGCAAGAGCAAACAGTTCCTTTTAATCACACTGTATTAAAGAGTTGTTTTTAATTACATTGTATTAAGCAACTGCTTTATTCACTGCAAAATACTTACAACAAGAAAAATTACTCTGAATTTGATGTGTACAATGAAGCAGTAAAAATTAATAATTTGAATCTTCACTTTAGTGTATAGTGATAACATGGAAAATATGAGCATTATTATACATTAAACCTTTCTCACCCAAGTTATTATTTTAGAAGTTGGGGGGGGGGGGGTACTACTAAATATACTACTACTAAAACTACTAAATATACTACTAAACTTAGTAGCAAATTTTCTGACTTGGCAACATATATTTCATTACTAAAATGTATTTATATTAAAATATGTGTATAGCATAAGGAACCCAGATAGTTTGATATGTTACACAAAAGACCAATAGAATTTCTCCTCCCATAACAATAAGATAAAAGTGGGAAATTAAAGACTGTTTTTGGATATTCATTATTAAAACAAGGGGGAATACATTAAAATATCTGGAATGCATTAAAATATCTAATTATGAAATTGGGAGAGAACCTCAATTATCAGGAGTCTCATATGGAAAAAAAAATGAGATGATAAGTATGTATTTTCACTCAGTCTTGAATGATGTAAATTCTTGCAATGCAGATTATTTTAGTTTTCCAAATGGCCAATAATACTAGGGGATTTGCAAAAGAAGTTTAAGACAATGATTTTGGATGTCTGCTGAGTCTGCTATAGATATACAGGAAAAGACTGATATCAAAAGTCTGAAGTATCATCAGGAATTTAAAAGCTCTGAAAATATTTTGAGTTTACTTTCCTGGGAGTGACAGTCCAAGATGAAGAAATGAAAGGGTTTAAAAATCTCTTTAATAGGCTAAAAGGCACAAAATTAAGAACTGTTAAAGAGGACACTGTCAGAAAGTAATAAGGTGATAGAAATGATTTTCCAATTTGATATGCCCTTGCAACATTTTGGATTCCAGTTTGTCTTGTTCAAAGGTAAGTGATATTGCTACCTTCCTTTTCAAGTAAGTTTGCAAAGTTGAATTCTATATAATAATGCAAATGAACCAAAGAAATAAGGTATTATATTTGAGTACTACTTAATATTTAAACTGTGCTTTGAGATATTGTGTCAAGAAAATAGACAAAAATTGCTTTGTTTTGCTGTTTGATTTTGTATCTTCCACTCAGAGGAAAAATTCTAATTCACCTTGCTCATTAATGCTGAGAAGAGTGGATTTATCTAGTTCGATCATTTACTGAAACTTTTCAAGTGGAATCCAAAAATTTTGCATTTAAACTCAATGTCTCTTGAGATAGCAGTCTAGTTGTGTGGTTGAAATATTTCAGCCTTGTTTAGATAAGTTAAATTTGTTTTTTGTAAAAGTAATGTGAATTGAAAACAAAGGTTGGTATTAACTCAAAACTAATTATATTAGCTCCAGGTGAAAAATATTAATACTTTCTGGAAGGTTATGACCCAGAATAAAATTTTCCTTTGGCAAGTATATATACACTCAAGTCTCTTTTTATGCATATCTTTTTAATGCGGTTTTGAAGTTATGTGGTGTGCATATTTCATGCATGTGTTTTTTCCACCCAATACAAGAAGTATTATTCAACCCTTTGATCAAGGCATAATTTCTACTTTTAAAAAATATCATGTTAAGCACACTTATTAATTTATATTGGATAAACTAGAAAATGAGTCATTAATAATAACTGATGTTTGGAAAAAATATTCTATTTTGGACTGTTTAAATCATGTTGCGTCTGCTATCGCTGAAATAAGTCCACAAACTTTAAATGCCTGATAGAAAGCAGCTTGGCCTGGATGCGTTGCAAATAATGAAACCAATCAAACATTGATATTATCAACTGAAATCATTACTTTGGCACATGAAATTGGTGGCGAAGGTTTTGATACCTTTAGCAAAGAATGATATCGACGAATTGCTTGTGGATAATGCCTTAAGTGACGATGATATTATTGATATGACTTTAGATATTGTCGAAGAACCAGAAAACAATAGTGAAGTGAAAAAAGAACCTGTCCCCCTCACTGCAAATATAATTCGAGAAGGTCTTCAACTTTGTAATAAATTGGAAAATCATTTTCTTGTTAATGACACAAATTCTGAACGAGCCTTCAAATTCCAACGTGAGCTGAAGAATTGTATGTCTACATATCGCAAACTGCATTAGTACAATCATCAATGTAAACTTTAATCACTGATTATATTGTTAGAGGACAAAATTTCTATTCATGAAGAACCATTGTCTTTACCATGCAGATCTGATGCGCTGACTATCTCTTCTAGCGATGAAAGTGATTTCGCACCAGTTCAAAAATGCTGCCGAGTATTATCAGATAGTGACTATAATTCTGATGAAAATATGTAAAAAGAATTATTACTTTTCAATAAAATTACATGGATACAATTTTAAAACAAATCTATTTTAAGTTTTATATCAATTTCTTTCAGATTTTCGAACCAATTTTCCTCATTTTTTTAGTCATTCTTATTTTCCTGAATTTTCATAAATTTTTTTATGCGATTTTCACTTTATTTTAACTCATTTCCTTGGTTTTATGCAGTTTTAGAAAATTATGGAATGTATCCCTAATTTTGCAATGTAAGATATGTCTTTTTCTGTGAGACTTTTTTATGTGCAGTTTTCTGTGGATCATATCTACCGCACAAAAAGAGACTCGAGTGTATAACATAACCTGATCAAATTTTGCTTTCATTAAAACTATGCAGTGGCCTGTAAAAATTTTGTGGAAGGTTTGGACTTGGGAAACCATTGACAGGAATTCTCAATGGCCTGTTCAAAAATGTATACTGCAGTTATATAATACACCTTCAATTGCTTGTAGTGGCAAAAACTAAAAATTATAAAAAAAGTTTCATTTAATTAAAAAGTAAAAAGATATAATTTAAATTACGATTAGAAAAATATATTTCTTATTACTCTTTCACTGTCTTTTCCAAAACTTGAATACCATGATGGCTTTTGTCAATAGTCCTGCGTGTGATGTTAACACTCATGGAGTCTATACATACATTATCTGAAATAAAACGATTGAATTGTTCAGTTCCAGTTTTAATTCATAATAGCATAACTTAATATAAATAAATAATCCACGTTATATGGTAAGCTTTTTATACATGCTACAAAAAAAAGAAACCTTACAATTTTAATAGTATTTATTGTGGTGTAACATATGAAACAATAGATATATTCTTCAAAATTAACAATATATGATATAAAACAGAAATAATTTATAAGGATCATTAAAACAAAAGTAGAGAAATCAGAAATGAAGTTTTTTATCTATCAAATTCACCATGCATATTGAGACATTTGGCCCAACATAAAATTAGCATATGATGTCCTCTTTCCTAGAGTGGCTTTGGCTGTTCCATGTAGAGGTACGACAATGCACTGCGTCACCTTATCTGACTTCAACTTCCTCCTTTTCAGTGTTCTTTTAGAGGTCTAAAAATATGAGACTCTAATGAGGGATGTTCCAGGATTCCCAACCATACCTGTTCAATGTTTATTGTTACTTGCCAGTATGGGAGCAGACTGTCATGCAACAAAACAACCCTTTTACTTAAAAATCCTGGTTGCTTCAACTATATTGCCAGCCTTTAAATGCTCAGTTTTGCAATGCCACTGTGAGTTGATGGTGTTACCATGGTCCAGAAGCTCAATCAAGAGCAGAACTCTGGTAGTAAAACAACAAAAAAAAAAACAGAAATTTGCATTGCAACATTGCAACTTTTGTTGCTTCTATGCAGGATTTGCCTGAAATCAACAGCAATTATCATGATCAAGCTAATATTTGCCACTGTTTCTGATTTGATGAGTTCCATCTATGTATACTAATTTCTCTGTATGAGGGCACAAAGATCACTCAGCACATTACACAGATATAAGGAGGGGTTGACCACTTTTCATTTGAACAACCCTTATATAAATTCAGCTGCTGGTCATAAGTTCTTACAGCAAAGGTATAAATGAAATAGCAGAATTTAATTTTTCATTTGAGTATGAATGCCTTTCCAATATTTTAATTTAACAGTTTGATGTGTGAACTGTCATCATAAAGGTTAACAGAATAATCATTTACCTATGTTGTGTGCTTCATCAAAAATAACAACAGAACTTCTAGGTAGTTCTTTTGAAACCAGATCGGCTATTTTGGGATCAAGAAGGTAATGATAACTGTATACCACAATGTTGGCATGAGTAATCTAAATCAAACAAACAAATAATATTTTCAGCACATATCATTAATTAGTCTCAAGAAAAATAAACTGCAATCAAACTGGAAAACACTGAACAAATAAAAATTAAAATAATCCAATTATTGCTGAAATATAAAGTTTAAGACAAAATAAATTATGCATAAAATCATTTAATAGTATAAGAGCAGATGCAAAAACATAAAATAAAATTTTTATAAAAAATAGTTTGCTACATAATTTTCTTTGGTTAAATGGCAACATCATTTTGAAATCTCTTCAACAATGAGATTAAGTTGAAAGATTTAAATTACATATTAAAGTTTAAACCTTGTCATATATTTTGAGAGTCCTGCTTCAGCATATTTAAATTCAGGACACATTACAAGATATTACAACTTGATGTGACATTTGTTTTTTGCTTCCTTAAAAGGAAAAGGTTAATAAATATGCTTTAAACTGTAATAAGTGAAAGATATGAAATATAATTTCATGTGATCAAGAATAACAGAAGTTCAAGTTACTTTTACACCATTAAAACTTGCTTAAAAAATGCGTCAAGTAACCATCACAATGTTAACTATCCAAATTGGCCATTTATGATTCAACAAATGCAATCAATTCTGATATTAGGTAGGTGGCAACTTATAAAGTGTTGACCACAAGTAGACATACATCTCTAAAAAAAGATAATTAGTCAAATTACCAACTTCAAAATTTCTTGTACTACAAAGCATCCAGTCAATGTAAGTAGTCAGTGACAAGACTAGAGAAACTGTTTACTGCAGAATAAACACAGATGTTTGGTTTCAAAACTCATCTCAAATACAATCCAGCAAGCTAACAACTGAAACGTTGGCTCACAAAGTTTCAGTTGGTTACAAACTGAATTTCATTTGGCTCACTAGGTTACAATAATATTCTAAAATTCTTAAATAGAAACTATGATATTACAATATCCAGTTTGAACAAAAGCATTTAATTTAGCATAATTCAAAACCCTAAGTGACTCATAAGTTAAAATGATAAAATTTCTAAATTAAAACTTTGATATTAGTCAATATTACAATATTGTTTGAATAAAGCATTCAATTTAGCACAACTCAAAATAAGTATTTTTTTAACTACCACCTTCTGGAAAAAGCCAAAACAATCATTAAAAGTCTTTATAGACTTCATCTTTTTTTTTTAAGTGTTCATGTGGTTTATTATAGTATATTGTTTTAAACTATTTTATAAATGCTTTCAGAAATTACAAAAGCATATGCTTAATTTTTATTTTAAGTTCAAAGAGGCATCACAGAAGTTAATAATAATGCACTAAGGACCATCCTATTTGCATTATACACCATTTCATATTCTTAATAAAAATATATATCTTTGATAATAAACAATTTAAATCTACAGCAAAATACATAGAAAGTTAAAAAACTACATAATTTTTTTCGTTTAGAGTACACTAAACAAATATTTAGCATATTTATGATAAAATTTTAAACACAGAAAAGTTGTAGAAATTTTACTTACAGAATAACGAGCTAGAAAATAAGGACACCATCCATGCTTTCGCCCATACTCTCTTAAATCATCCTATTATGAAAAAAATATATATATATATTTATTATGATTTTTTAATGGTGTGAAAACTCATAATAAATCAGTTAATAATTAACTTTTTTGCTTAGTGGATTTTGCAGGAAGATTTTAATTGCCAATATATGACATGACATTAAAAAATGCAATTTTAATGATTTGATTACAGATTATGACAATTTCAATAAGTTAAATAGCAATTAATTATTTATGTGTTATAAGTTTAATGACAGTTCATAAATTTTTTTCTGAGAAATGCATGAAAGTTATATCCATGTGCATAATGCAAAAGGCACTCATTGTTTATTTATAATTTCAAAATCAGAGCATTAAGAATTATTACTTCAATGTAGATTAATATGCATAACAATTGTGCTGCTTGGCTAACAAATTTGCTACTTTACTGATAGGCAGGCAACCAGCCAGGAACTTGATTTTTATAATTATATAAATATGCATTTTGCAGCAGAGTCTAATATTGGCAGATATCCTATGCTGAAGGAGTTATTGCTAGACACTGCTAAACTCCTAGGTAGGCTGTTTGATATGCTTTGTGCAGTTAGAGTAAGTACAGTTTCATGCATTTTCGAACAGGTGCATTATCAGGATTAATGCAGGTATATCTACTAATCTTTAGTGATACAATGATGTTAAATGCATAAGTTTTGGAACTGTATTGTATTCATATACATAATCTATAAATGATTAAGTAACTGCACAGGACTTTTTTCTTAGACATATTAAAACTCTATTGAATTTTCAGTACTTTTTTTCCTTCTATTCATTTGCCATTTCAAGCAATGTTCTAAGTGCATTTACTCATATCTTTATATATTTTGTTACTGATGCATTGGGTTGTTTTACTTCTGAGTGAGTGACACCTGCACACAATGTGTTAAATGGTCAGGAGATCCACTGGACAGTTGCCAGGAGATAGAAGGAAGCTTATCATTTGGGCAACCCAGTGTTTCTAAAATGTGCATAAGATACAGCTCTTGCCCAGGAGCCATGGCTTAATGTTCCATCCAATGGAGAGTAATCTTTAAAAGCTTATGTTACTAATGCAACAGTTTTACTTTTTTTCATAATTATTAGTAGAATAAAATAAAATTTTATTTTATTACACCACTTTTCTTCTTATTCCATTTGAATATATATTTTATAAAATCAGCATCATTTCTGGGGTCTGTGAATCATAGCCTGAAAAATGCTTCTTTGTGCTACTTAACTAAAATTTACATTATTAACTTTATCTAACTTACAAAAATGTTAGAGTAAATTTTATATACTACTCACCAGGTTATATACTCCTGCTGGCAAAGGAAACTCCCTTCCATGTGCATCAAAGCTCTAGAAAAAATAATTATAAATAGTTTCATTGTTCATTTTTGTTTCATATATAACAGCAAAAGTAAACAAAGAACACATAATGGAACACAATGTTAATATTTATTAAGTAAAATATCAAGTGAATATTTATAAATCTATTTGGATTTGATATGGATGGAATCTAAAAATTATGGGCAAAAATATTTAATATAGCTTTGACACAAAGAGAGAAAGAGGAGAGGAAATAAAGGCTGTAGCAGAAAAATCTAATGGTTTTGTATATAATTAGTGCTCCTGTTAGATATGTGAGAGAATTTAGTGGTGACAATGTAATTTAGTTTAGCATTGAATGTTGGATAGGAATGACTCAGTTTCTGCAGTGGACTTGTTTATTCAAACATTATCTATTGTGACAGTTCAGGAAAGATCTCAGCATCAATTTAACTTTGGATGCTCCCTTTTGAAACTCAATTTGTAGATGTTAAAATGCCTGAAGAATCTGCTATATTCAGGCATGCTAAGTTTTACAGCTTTCTGACATAAATGGATGATGAATTTGCACATTTACTCAAGTGTCACCCATTTGAAATACAAATCATAATGCATTGATCATGACAAGGAAGCATCTTACTTGGTAAACATGTTTATGAATGATGAGACCCACTTTTCCCTACTGGAAGAGTTAATGGGCAAAATCTTTGGTACTGGTCTTCTGAAAATCCTGAGATCATCACTATATCTGCATAGTTTCAAGGTTATTGTTTGATGTGCTGTTTGATCTTTTTGAGATAACTGGACTTTGAAAATGGTACTGGACAGATTGTAATAGTTACTACTGAATGCTACATACATATTATTGAAACTTCCTTTGCATTGAGGATTTGCAATCTGAAACAAATTAACTTTTGTGATGTCAGCAAGGTGGTGTAAAAGCAATACAGAAAAGTATTGCTTTTATCCTGGGATGCATCCTAGCCTCTACATTAACCTGATCTACCCACTCCCAATTATTTTCTTGGGAGACATTTGAAAACAAAGCATATTAGACAATGCTACTGACAAGCAAAGAATTTAAAGAGCACATCTGCCAATAAATTCAAAACATACCAGTGAAATGCTGCTGTGAGTAATGACGAATTTTATTGCCTATTTGCAATCATGCTTTAAGTGTAAAGGAACTCATTTCAGAGATTATTTTCAAACAAGATAAGAGACAGCTCAAAGATATTCTTCCCTATCAATATTCTTACCTCATAATAGGAGCAAGTGCCCACAGATGGGTCAGAAGAATGAAGTGCTCTTTTGTAAGAAGCAGTCAAGCTAAAACACTTTGCATCCACAATCTTTCCATCTCTTTCCTTACTAACCTAAGATAAAACATTGCATATTCAATAAAGTTATCTAGAAAGACAACATTAAGCAATACTAAATTACGAACATTTTGATATGTTAAGTTTCATTCATCCACAACTGACTATCTTTAAATCAATATCTATCTTTGAATGTCTGTTCAAAAATATTTGTACCAAAATTTCAATGAAATAAAAATAATTATTACTTTTACACTGTAATCAGATATGCAGGGTCAGAAACTGGCAGCTCTGAGCATGCCAAACATGGCTATTGACATTTTTTGATTCAACTATTAAAAACTTTTTCTACAATGATAATTCAAATGATCGAAATGCACTCTAAATTTGAATAAGCTGGCGAAGAAGAAAAACTCAAAAGTCAAACTATTTAACGGCAGTTTTTTTAACAATTTTTTCAATAGTTTAGGTGTATACACTTGACTATGCCTATTTTAAAATTGATGATATATTACAACTCCTTCTGGAAAAATTGAAATTGTAATCATTAACATTTCAAAAACTGATAATTACAGTACAGCAATTTAAAAACTTCACAGTAGAAATGTACTATTTAGCATATTCTGATGAGCAGAACATATCCAAGTTTTCATGACATGTGTATGGGACTATATGTAAGTACCTTGCAAGTTTTAAAATATGACAAAAGAATAAGAAAGATATTAAAGCAACTATCCTTTAACAAAATTATTAATTTTTTAATGTCCAATATGAGCATTCGTACTTTTCATATATAAGTCCAAGAACACTCTTTCAAAGATTTGATTTCTTTAGTGCTTCCAACTTCTGGAACTAGCAAAACTGATTGGAAGTTAACATCCTTTTTGAAACATTATTACAAATTATTAGGTTTCATGAATATGCATTTTCCAAAAGACTTCTAATGTTCATAAAGTTTAAAAGCTGGCTCAATTATGTATGTGTGAAATAAAAGTACATGGATTGTCTTAGAGCAGTTTTCCACTATGACACAGTGACTATGATGTGACACAGTGACTTTTTCCACTATGACACATGATTTATGATGTTCACATGTGTGATACACTCCCATGGGTATTCCCTGATTAAAAAACAAACTTGTAGGGGAAGTAAAACAAACTGCACCACAGATGTCTGTTTTGTCATAGTATTCACAAAAGAATTTTACTAGCACATAAATAATGAAATCAGTTATTAAAAGATCTAAAAAATTTACAATTTATGAGGAAAAATAAATATGGCTAACATAATTATTAGTAACAAATTACTTGTGATACACTTCACAAGTGATCATGACATCATAGCAGGGAACCACTGTCTTAGAGCATTGCTAAATATAACAGTACACATTTTAAAAAACATTTTATAACCTTACTAAATTTTCACTAATTAGATTCTCAGTTGTTTCGAATTAGTAGAATTTTTTTAATAATAACAACAACAAATTCAATCACCTGTGGGTGGATACATAAGTTCTTCCGAGCACTCAAACATAAAGCAGAGATTTTATTTTCTTCACCAGTTTCTTTCTCACAATAAGCTATTAGTTTCCGCAATTCTTCTAAAACCTAAAACAACAATAAAAAAAGATATTAATTACATTTTTAAAAGTACTGTAACAATATTTCTTGTTATAACTTACATTTGTTTTCATGAACAAACAGTGTCTCTATGGATATGTTTTTAAATTCATTTCTAATATATTAGGTTTGTGTGACACAAACCAAATGTGATAAAAATCAATGCTCCTATATATTAAGATATATTAAGAACTGTAACAAGCAATCCTGTACTAAGTTGGTTTAGAATTCAGGTTTGGTTTGGTTGTTTGGGGTTTAATGGCGCATCGGCAACAAGTTTAGAATTCAGAACAAAGGATTGGTTACAATGTGTCTCTATACTTTTATTTTACAAATAATTTTCATTGTATATAATGCAATTTATGATTTAAGCACAAGTTAAATATTTAGTACATCTGTAAGTTTTGCCATTTTTTAGAAGTTATTGGTACATTAACTGTAAAGAACTGCTAACTGGCTGTTGAATTAATCAATTGTGTATGATATTTGTCAGGCAGGAAAACTTGCCTTCAGTACAGATGAGTTTTGCAAAAAATCTACCTTCCACATAAAAACATATATCCTTGACATAATGGGGAGGGATGGCTCAGTTGGTAGCATGCAAGGCTCGTAATGTGCAGTTCCCAGTTCAAATCCCAGCTGGGCCAGCATTGAGATTTATCCCTGCAACTGTGCCCTGCACATGGTCAGTAGGGGACATCGATGGGCTTAGAAAGACCACTGTCTATCGGATGGGACGTTAAGCTATGGCCCTGTGTGTGGAAGAGCCATACCCTGTGCAGGTTAAAGAACCTGCTAAATGACCTATATGGGAGACTACCATTTTTCCAGTGGGTCCACTCCCCAACCTTTTCTGAGCCTCTGTAGTCCTTGTGTGTTTAACCCATTGTGTTTAAAATTTTAGCCCATTGTGTGTAAAAAAGTGTTGCTCAGAGGTAATTCAACCCAACCCTTGGCATAATAATATTAGTTGTAAACTCAGTTTACAACTAATATCATTAGATGAATGGTTGATAGGTTCTTGTGATGAACATTTTACTTGTGATGAACATTTGAAACATCACATTTACTTGTGATGAACATCTGAACCCCAATTTCAAATTTAAACTCATTAAAAAAGTGAGTAATCATCAAGAAATCAGAGGTGCGAAAAAAACACCTAGGGTTTCTCCCAGATAAGAAATCTACATCTCCTTTTAATAAAACAGTAGTACTAATAAATTGAACTTAGATGGTAGTTCAAGCTTTCAAGATGAAATGGTTGATAGGTTATGTTAACACCATTTAACCAAGATATTTGCAATGTTCCATATACACCAAAGAGCCAAAATATTTTAACCACCTGCTTAATATAATGTTGGTCCTCCATGTGCTGCCAAAATAACTCTTACCCAGTGAGGCATGAATGCTACAAGATTTCTAAAGAGTATTGTGGTATCTGGTACCAACACGTTACCAGCAGATCCCTCAACTCTTGTAAGTTATGTGGCTGAGCTACCACAGATCGAATAATTCTGTTGTGCTGTTCCAACACAAACCACTGATGCTTGATTGGATTGATGTCAGGAATTTGGACCGCGAACCATTCTTGAACAATCCAGGCAGCGTGGCATGGTGCATTATCCTGCTGAAAGAAGACACTACTAGAGGGGAATACCACTGCCATGAAAGGATGTACTGCTAAATACCACTGCCTGGTCTGCAATGATATTTAGGTAGGTGGTAGATATCATAGTTTCCTGCACATGAATGACTGGACCCAGAGTTTCCCAGCAGAACATTGCCCAAAGCATTACACTTTCTCAACCGGCTTGTTTTCGTCCCATGGTGCATCCTGGTGCCAACACTTACCCACGTAAATGACACACACATACCCGGCCATCCACATGGTGCAACAGGAAATGAGATTCATCAAGCCAGACAACCTTCTCTCAATCATTCAAGGCCCAGTTTTGATGCTCGCATGCCCATTGTAGGTGCTTTCAATGGTGAACTGTTAGCATGGGCACTTGGAGTGGCTGGCAGCTACACAGTCCCATTTTCAGCAGTGTTCAATGCACTGTGTGTTGTGCCACATTACTCCTGTCACCAACATTCAAAATACGGGTGAGTTTCGCCACAGTATCCCTTCTGTTGGCTCGTAGCATACGGAACAGCCTTCGCTCACCTCTATCACATTTCATGGCAGTGGTATTCCCCCCTAGCATTGATGAAGGTGGTCAGCCCATATCTTACCAGCGGTTTGTGGATTTTCCCTTCTCGGATCACTTTTTGAAGGTACTAACCACAACTGATTGTAAGCACCCCATAAGCCTTGCCATCTCGGAAACGCTCTGACCTAGTTGTCTGGCCATTACAATTTGGCCTTTGTCAAACTCACTTATGTCTGTTGCCTTTCCCATCTGAAGAACATGAATAACACTGATTAACAGAGCTCAGTATCAGGTGTTATTTATACCATTTCATGACCTTCATATGAGCTGTCGTTTACCTGAAGTTGCTTCGATTTGCAAAAAGACGCGCTGGTCATAATGTTTTGGCTCTTCAGTTAGTCATTGGAAGGAGAGATATGCACCAATCCCCTGTGATAATGCATAGAACTGGCCAGGCCTAGCACCTAATGCTGACCTCCCTTCTCCTGGTGTAGACCGTTAGTATCTTTCAAAAGAGATACTCTCTTGTGGAAGGGAATGGAAGGGCTGCCAGATAAGTGTGGCCTACTTTTTTTTTTTTGCAACCCTGCTGAGGAGTGGTCAATGACACAGAGTCCTGATGCTGACCATATATACCAACTTGAATGGAATAATGGCTCTGAGTTTGATTATGGATCCTGAATTTGTGCATTGGTGGGCTTATGTTGAGGGAAAATCTTCCGCTGTAATTTCCATTTGTTTGTGGGTTGATAGTCCCAAGTGAATAGATTCACAGGATATGTTTTATTAGATGGTGGGTAATCCTAATCTGAGGTCATCATCAAACCTACACTGGAGGAAGTCTTCCAGTATAGATGGCATCAGGCTTTAGTAGTGGGGAAAACAGGTCTTTGCCTCATGTCTGCAATTAAGAGCTGTTTGATATTGTCGGCATTTACTCTCTCAATAAACACAGTTTCTTTAAACATCCCAGTAACCATTTTCTCCTCATAGGTAGTTGGAATGCAAGATTATATTCTCTTGATGTCATGACAAAAGAATTCCAATATTACAACTTAGACATTCTTGGCTTGCAAGAGACCAGATGGGCAAATACAGGTCAGATACATAAAATTAACCTTACATTTCTCTTTTCAGGATAGGAAGATAAAAAGCATCTACCAAGGTGTTAGTTTGCTTCTTAGCAGACATGCTATTGATGCTCTTCTAGGATATGAGTGCACTAATGATAGGTTTCTTACAGCTAAATTTCAGACAAATATTAAAGACTTGAATGTTCTCTGTTGTTATGCCACCACTGAGGATGCTGATGAAGATGAGAAAGATAGATTTTACAGACAATATCAGGATATTTTGAATTCTGTCAAGAAGTGAGATATTACCCTTGTTCTAGTTGACTTCAATGCTAAAGTTGGTACTGATTCTGACCTTTGGGATGGGTGATAGGTCCCTTTGGTATTGGCAGCTGCAAAGGCAAAGGGCAATGTCTCTTACATATAAGAAAACTTAATGGTTTGAGAATAACTAACACTTATTACAAATACCGTGATATACATAAGTATATGTGGGTCACCAGATGGGCTGAATAAGAATGTGGTTGATTATATATTAATTAACAGCAAATGGGCTAGTTCTTTTAGGAATACCAGGTCATATAGGGGAGCTGAAATTGGATCTGACCATTACCTTGTCAAAAGTATCTTGCAACAAAGAAGTGTTGTGCTAAGGTAAAAAATTCACCTTTAATTCTGAAGCTCTGAAAGACCCAGTTATAGTTAAAGCTTACCATGACAGGTTACTTAGTCATTATGACAGACATGGTTTGCTTACTACTGAAGTTGAGGATGAATGGGACCATTTTAAACAGGCTTTTCTTGAAAATAACAGTACTCTTTTAGGAAAAAAAGGGGCAAAGGAGGTAAATTATTTGAGTGATAAGCACTTGAGTTATTTTGGAAAGAAAGAACTGCAGGAATGACCTTAATCAATACCCTACTAGTCCTAACAGAAAGCATTACAAAGAGACTAATAAACATGCAAAGGATCAGTTAATAGCAGATAATCTTTGACTACATGGTTTGGGTGACAAAGCCAAAGAAGCAGCTAGACAGCATAATAGCAGAGTGATGTACCAGATAGTTAATGTTTTAGGGGGTGGAAAAACAGACAGTATACAGGGACTAAAGGATAAAAAAGGTCATCAAGTTCTGAAAGGTTAGGTGGGCTGAGCATTTCAGAGATGTAACTAAACAACTACATAAATCTTAGAGCTATACCATATTTTAGGTCTATTCCTATTGTTTATAATGAGGATAGGTATTACTTACTTTAATGTTGGCCCTATATCACTGTCTGAAGTTATTATAGCTATTTCTAAACTTAAACTACATAAATCTCCAGGGGTAGATGAAATTACTACAGAAATGCTTAGAGCTGGGAATGTTTTGGTCATCACATGGATGACTGAAATTCTGATTATCTTTTATGATAAAGGCATGGTTCCTAAGCGTTTTACCACAACTATTATCATTCTTATTTTTAAAAAATGATGATCACAGTTTTTGCAGTACCATAGGGGTATCAGCCTACTTTCTGTTCTAGGTAAAAGTTCTTTGCATGATTGTGCTGAATAGAATTAAGAATCTGGTTGACGGGCAATTGTGTGATGCAATGTGGATTCAGAAGTGGTAGAGGATGTGTAGATCAGATATTTTCACTCAGGCAGATTCTTGAGAAATGTTTAGAGTTTTTTTTTTGGTTGCTAGCTTTGTTGAGTTCAAAAAAGTTTCGATTCTGTTGATCGTCAAAATTTGTGGTTGATTATGAGATCGTATGGCATACTAGACAAGTTAATTAACACAATGAAAGCTCTCTATAATAACACTGAGTTGTGTGCGAGAGTTGGTAAGGCTTGTGTAGCAATTGGTTTAGCATTGCTTCTGGTATTTGACAAGGGTGCATTTTGACACCTTTCCTCTTTAGTTTGGTTATTAATTATGTTATCTGAAATTAACTGCAAGGGAAAGATTTTGGCCTTAAATGGTCTAGAGATTTCAAAATTTCTGATTTAGATTATGCAGATGATTTGGCCCTATTGGTTAATGATGTTGATGAGATGAATTCATTCATTAGGACTGTTAATGAGACTGGTAATAGGGTAGGTTTGGTGATAAACAGAGAAAGAAACTATAAAGTGGTGAAAATTAATCAGGCAGATGGTGTTTCAGTTGCTTTGAATGGCTGCACTCTTGAATAGGTATCTCAGTTTAATTATCTTGAGAGCTATGTAACAGATACTGATGATATTGTCTAACTGCTTCCTCTGCTTTGTCAGCCATGTTATTAAGCTAAAGATTCTTATCAGCTGTTAACTGATCCTTTAAATGTTTATTACACTCATTGTAATGCTGTCTGTTAGGACTAGTAGAGTGTTGATTCATATTTATCCTGCACTTTCTACTTTCAGAAATAAGTTTCATAGCTTTATCACTTAAATAATTTTGTTTCCTCTGTTCTTTTATAACCAAAAGTGTAATGTTGGTCTCAAGAAAAGCCTGTTCATACTTATCCCATTCTTTCTCAAATTTAGCAGTAAGCAAACACAATTGTCATAATGACTAATTAGCTTATCATGGTATGCTTTGGCTACATCTGGATTTTCCAGTTTCAGTGTCAAAAGTAATTCTCTTAACTTTGGCACAACATTTTTAAGCTTCAGTTGAAGATACTTTTGATCAGGTAATAGCCAGATCCAATTTCAGCTCCCCTGTATGATATTCCTAACTGAACTAGCCCATTTGCTGTTAATTAAAATATAATCCATTAACTCCTTGTGCCACCCATCAGATGAAACCCACATATATTTATAAATGTCCTATTGTTTATAGTATGTATTTGTTATTTGCAAACCGTTAAGTTTACTTACCTGTAGGAGACATTCCCCATTGCCAATGGAACTATCAATGCCAAAGGGACCTAAAACTCCTGTCCAAAGATCAGAGTCAGTACCAACTTTAGCACTGAAGTCACCTAAATAAAAAATAATAAATACCCCCTCAAGCAGCTGCTTGCCACAGAGGTCTGACAGGAGCCTGTCAGTTTATATGCCAAAGTAGAAGGTCTGAGAGGATGGCAGGACCTCAGCAGAAAAACGACACAAACAGCCATGCCTTACCCGGGGCTCAAACCCAGGTCCCTTAGATCAGTAGCCAAGCACGCTAACCACTCGGCTATGTAGCACAAGAGAAATATATCCTTTCTTCAAAGAATTCAAAATATCCTGATGTTATCTGTAAAACTTATCCTTCTTGTTCCATCAGAGTCCTCTATGGGGGTGTAACAACAGATGACATTCAAGTCTAATTTTTGTTTTAAAGTTTGCTGTAAGAAGTCTTTCATTAATGCAGTCATATCAACTGGTGTGTCTACTGAGAAGCAAACCTACACCTTGGAGATGCTTTCCATCCTCCCTTCTTGAAAAGAGAACTTTAAAGTTATTTTTAAGTATCTCACCTTTACCTGTCTATGTGGTCCCTTGCAAGCCTAGAATATCTAGATTATAATGCTGGAATTCCTGTGTGAGGACATCAAGAGAATAATTTCTATGTCCTCATGTTCCACATACCTGCAGAGAGTAAATGATTAATAGGATTTTTAAAGAAACTAGGTTTATTGAAAGAGGTAGGGCCAACAATATCAAGCAGCCTCCTGATAACAGGCATGAGGCAAATACCTGTTCCTCCACTGCTACAGGCTTAAGTCATCCATGTTGGTAGGAACTTCAGGCACCACCTTTTCAAGTGGATCTTTTCAAGGGCCATATGATCTACCTGAGACACATCACTCCAATTTACGATTGGCGATGACCAACTAGCTAAGTGAGGGTGAGGTTCCCCCACCACTAAAGGCTGTAGCCACCAATGCTGGTAAGGAACTTCAGGCAGCACCTTTTCAAGAGCCGTATGATTTGCCTGAAACACATTACCCCCAATTTAGGATTGGCGATGCTGAACTAGCTAAGTGAGGGTTCAGGTACATGTGATGACCTCTGATCAGGATTATCCATCAACTGATATCAGGCAGCCTATGCCTCTGTTCACTTAAGGCTGGCAACCCACAAACAAACAGAAAACACAGTGACAGATTCTCCCTCAGCAGAGGCCCACCAGTGCAAAAGTCCAGGATCCATAATCAAACTCAAAGCTGTAAACCAATCCAAGATCCATAATCAAACCCAGAGCTGTAAACCAGTTCAGTCTAGGGGGTATAAATGGTCAGCACCAGGACCCTGTGAAGCTGACCACTCCTCAGCAGAGCAGAAAAAAAAGAAAAAAGTGGCATAGATAAAAGATCAACAGGCCACACTGATCTGGCAGCCCTCCTCTTCCATTCCTTTCCAAAAGAGAATATCTCTTTTGAAAGGTACTAAAGGCCTGCACCACGAGAAGGCAGGGTCAGATATTAGGTACTAGACCTGGCTGATTTCGTGCATCGCTAGTAGGAATTGGTACACAGTTCTCCAGGTTATTCCTAGCTACCATTAAAGACCAAGAAGAAAATTTAGAAAATGAAAATAGTAATATTTTCATCAGTACCTATCCAACATAGTAAGAATATTTTATCTCAACAAGAAAGTTGTGTTCCCCACCCTCTCTCCAGGACAAGAGAGCAAATCATTGCCATCAACATAAATCATTTGATCACCTTCACCACTCAAAGTTCAGATTTTTAGCAGGAAGAGATCATTTACAATAAACATTTAAAATTTTAATATTTTCTAACTTTAGTACCAGTGCAACATTCAGCAAATGCCAATCTTATTTTTCTTTAGTATCTATCCATTCCAAAAAGAATTCTTCATTCAACTTTAAAAAAACAAAAACAAAGTCTACACACAATTAGACAGATGAATGATAAAGTGTAAACAATAGTGTTATTTTTAAAATAAGCTAACAAGGGAATGGCAGACCAATAACATTTCAGATTGGTCTGAAATACTATATATATTGCCACTTCTGTTAAAGTGACAACAACAATTTGCCTTATACGTGGATAGGGGAGACCTTCAAATCATGAAAACACTGAAATGGGATAATGTTAAGTTCGATATTATTTTGGATACCATTTGTTGAGCCCTATCCCAAACAAACCACATGCAAGATACAAGTAATGGACCAAAAAAAAAAAAGCAACATAAAATCACTAATAAAGTGTTGGACCACCATACGACTCCAGTACAACCTGAATACATCATGGAATAGTCGATCAATGTCTGAAAGTCAGCTGGAGGGATAAGACACCATTTGCCCACAAGAAACATGATCAATTCCTGCTTGTTTGATGCAGTTGGAAAATGCTGCTCAAGATGTCCCTCCAGAAGTTCCCACAGATTTTAAAGCAGGTTGATATCTGGTGACTGGTGACCATGGTATGTGAAAATATTCAGTCTCATTTTCCTCAAACCACTGGATGACTACATGTGCTCTGTGGATGGGGCATTGTCATCCTGAAAGTCATCTCTCTTCATGAAAGAAATGCTGTACTATTGGATGTAGATGATCACTCAGGACTGTCAAATAACGATTGGCATTAATCTTGCCTTCTAATGGAATGAGTGCACCCAAACCATGAAATGAGAAAGCACCCCACACCATTACAGAACCCTTAACAGTAGGGGGAAAAAAACTTTGTGCTTTAGACAATACATTACAATTTATTTATTTAATCTACATGCATTTTTATTTTTAACCCTTTAATTATCACTGCTGTATTTGCATGGCAGATTTATGATGTTTCAGTGCTATTGACATATTTATGCTATTAAAATATCATGACTATTTTGTTACCTAATTGTTAATGCTTTAATTCAGCAGGTGGTTAAAATATGTTACTACTGCCATACCAATCTGTTCCAATAATGCTACTGATGTTAACCATTTTAAGGATGTAAAAATTGCTCAATTGGAGTACATTATACTTATAATTTGATGTTCCCAGGTTCAAGACTGAACTGTCTCCATTAACTGCACAGAAATGTTCTCCATTAACCCATATTCTGCCTTTGGTGAGAAAGGGAACACTCTTTGGCTTGGAAAAGGTGTGCTCTATCAGATGGAACATTAAGCCATGGTCTTGTGTACAGGAGAGTCATGCCTGGTTCTGAAACCCTGCTAGAAATGTTAAAGAACATGCCAAGTGGCACTGACAGGAGATTTTCATCTGTCTTCCAACAGCTATCCAAAGGAACCCTTTCATCCCCCCAACCTACTTTGAACCCTTATGATCTGGCCATTTAGCCCACTGTTTAAAAAATGGCATTCAGAGATGAAAACAGTCTAATCCAAGTAACTGTTATTTATGACTTCCTGTGATGTCAGAAGACAGAGAGAGAGGGATAGTAACGCATGGATGGATCATCTCAAGTGAGGATATTCATGCTAATGAACTAAATATAAAAATTCCTAAACTTTTTTCTTCTTGAATTTATGTTTATGGAAGAAAAAAAATCAATTCTCACTGCTTACTTATAATTTAGGTAAATAAAATTTATAGATCAGAAGTTTCCACAACACAGAGCAGGAGGCTGTGGCACTTATGCTCAGTAATGAAATGGTTAATAAATGCAGAATGTTAAGGATGACATGTTTTCTACAATTCATTTTTAAATAAGTATGGCAATAAATTATTAAATCATATTTTGGAAAATAATCTATTTAGTGAGGGAAGACAGCTTTATATGTAATTATTAATAACTTACTTTTTCAATTTCAGGTATAGTTCGAGAGCAATAAACAAGCTTTGTCAGTTCAGCTGGATGTGCCTATAAAAATTATATAAATGAGAAAACAGCCTATATTTTTAAACAACTAATAATAAATTTCATAATTTGCCTTCACTGATTCTTTTAATATTTTATAAAATTCTATAGTAAAACACATACACACACACACAAAAAAAACCACTTATATAAACAACACAAAACTTATTATTAGGATGATTTGATAATGTGATATACTAGCTGAACTGTACCTAGAACTGCTCACATTTTTAAGATGCAATCTGTATTTTCTGATTTTCACTGCACTAAAGGTTAGTATTGTGACTACCACCTCCTGCCTCCCAAGCCTTTAGCACAGATTCAACACAAATATACTGAAGAGCCAAAACATTATGACCAGTGCATCTTTATGGGAACCGAAGCAACTGCAGGTAAACGACAGCGTGTGTGAAAGTCATGAAGTGGTATAAATAACACCTGATACCTGATCTGTTAATCAGTGTTATGAGGGCTGGATTAAGGCCTTTAGAGGCCCTAAGCACTTAAACGATTTTGGTGCCCCAGTATTATATCTAACTCAATATTCAAAATATCAACAAATATAAACCGTAAAATAAAATTTTATTGTTCTAAACAAAACGTACACTTAAGATAAAATATAATGTTTATATTTGTAATAAAAAAATAAATAAATACCCCCTCAAGCAGCTGCTTGCTACAGAGGTCTGACAGGAGCCTGGCAGTTTATACGCCACAGTAGAAGGTCTGAGAAGATGGCGGGACCTCAGCAGAAAAACATCACAAACGTCCATGCCTTATCCGGGGCTCGAACCCATAAACACCCACTTTATTTATTAAAAAAAAAAGTTTTCTTCCACTTTTTCTAGTAGCAAAATCTTTGATCACATCCTTAAAACTAAGTTTCAGTGACACATCTGCTTCTATATAAGTATAAAGCATCAAGCCTGCCTTGCTGCATAACTGTTCACAGCCACCCTTTGTTCAGTGTGAAGCAGGTTGAAGGTCAAGGGAAGGGGTAAGATTTTACCATTTCATCCATGGAAGGAATGTGGTTCTAGTTGCAAGTCAACGTTGCCAGTTTTTTCAAAAAAAAAAACAAAAAAAAAAACAATGGGTATTAAAGTATTTAGCTGTTTATGGAATTTTTTGTTTAAAAAGTCTTGATTTTCTCTATGCGTATATTTTTTGTGGTGCCCCTTTCTCCTGATGACCTAAGCACGTGCTTATTTTGCCTAATGGTTAATCTGGTCCTGAGTGTTATTCTTGTTCTTCAGATGGGAAAGGAAGAAGACTTAATTGAGTTTGACAAAGGCCAAATTGTAATGGCCAGATGAATGGGTCAGAGAATTTCTGTGATGGCAAGGCTTGTGGGATGCTCATGGTCAGCTGTGGTTAGTACCTTCAAAAAGTGGTCCGAAGAGGGAAAAACCACGAACTGCCGACAAGGGTGGGCCGACCACAGCTCATCAATGCTAGAGTTGAGGAAGGCTATCCCATATAGTACGAGCCAACAGAAGAGGTACTGCTGCAACTTGCCTGTAATTTGAATGCTGGTGACAGGAGTATTGTGTCACAACAAGTACAAATATATATGAATTATATAGAAAACATTCAACAAAGTTTGAAGGCTGGTGACAGGAGTATTGTGTCACAACAGTACATCGAACCCTGCTGAAAATGGGGCTGCGTAGCCACAGGCTACTCCGAGTGTCCATGCTAACCTCAGTTCAGCGTCAAAAGTGCATACAATGGGCATGTGAGCATCAAAACTGGACCTTGAATATTTGGAACAAGGTTGTCTGGTTCAATGAATCTCATTTACTGTTACACCATGTGGACAGCCAGGTACATGTATGTCATTTACCTAGGGAAGTGTTAGCAAGAGGATGTACAGTGGGACAAAAACAAGCTGGTGGAGGAATTGTAATGCTTTGGGAAATGTTCTACTGGGAAACCCTGGGTCATCATTCATGTGCAGGAAACTATGGAATCTACCACCTACCTAAACATCATTGCAGACCAGGAACATCCTTTCATGGCAACAATATTTCCTCTCTAGTAGTGCCTTCTTTTAGCAGGATAATGTGCCATGCCACACTGCCTGGATTGTTTGAGAATGGTTCACAGAACATGAGGAAGACTTCTAGGTATTGCCCTGGCCTCCAAATTCCCCAGACATCAATCCAATTGAGCATCTGTGGTTTGTGTTGGAACAGCATATCCGATCTGCAGCAGCTCAGCCATATAACTTACAAGAATTAAAGGATCTGCTGGTAACGTGTTAGTACCAGATACCACAAGACACCTTTAGAAATCTTTTAGCATCCATGCCTCACTGGGTAAGAGTTGTTTAGGTGGCACATGGAGGACCAACATCATATTAGGCAGGTGGTCATAATGTTTCGGCTCTTTGGTGTATATGGTGTTGTTGTAATAGAGAAAAATGATTAAATGCAGTATTGCCAGCTCCAAAGGATGAAATCCCACTAAATAATTGATGGAAAAATTATTAAAAACTTCTGAACAGCTCATAATAACAAAGCTAAATTATCCTATATTTTGTCTTTATTGAGAAAGAAATTATACATTTCCAAAGTTACTTTTCAACTTCACATAATGTGAGCAAAAGGAAGAATGATGATTATTACACCTAAACTTCAGAAAATGGTAAAAATATATTTGGCAGTGATTACTGGTTCCTGTGGGAATAGCACGATAAATATTTTTGTTTCTAGCAAGCCCCATTTTTGGAATTTTGATTGGAAATTGGCCATTGCAACTTGGATGGCAACTGAAAACTATGCCAAATTACGAAGCATCCACCATGATTTCTTGATGAATTATGGCTGTCACAGATAGATGTCTCTTTTCATTTATTATACAGGGTGATTGTAAACTCTTTCAACAAAAAAAGAGGGGTGATAGTACACATCAAGATGATCAATTTTTGCAATGGAACCTAGGGTCGCATTCCACTCCTTCCGCCAGAAAAGAGTACTTTCGAAAAATGCCACGCATGCACAAGTATTTACAACTAGTGCATGAAAAGCACAAGATGCAAATCAGGTGCACTGAGCAAGTGTGTAGACGATTAAAAACAAACATTTAAAAACGCAGCCGAACCCGTTTATCAACATTACCGTGATAACGTCACATGATAAGTGATGTATTCGTGAAGGACATGGAAAATTACACATACGAGGAATTGGTGGATATGCATCTGATGTACAGCCAAGCAGGTGGTAATGGACGTGAAGCACAAAGATTGTACCATGAGAGATTTCCGAATCATCGGATTCCTTACCATTCGACCTTCGCCAGTGTTGATCGAAGACTGCGTGAAACTGGCTCGTTGGCTATCTCAATGAGTGATACTGGACGTTCGCAAAGTGTGCGGACACCGGAAATGGAAGAACGTGTCTTGCAGCGATTTGCAGAAGTTCCTTCCACAAGTACGCGAGTGGTGTCATCAGAAATGGGAGTATGTCAAACTTCAGTGTGGAATATCCTACATGAGGCACAGATGCATCCCTTCCATGTGTAGAAGGTCCAAGCTTTGAACGAAGATGACTATCCCCGCCGAGTAGAGTTTGTTAGGTGGATGCTCCAGATGAACAATGTTAATCTGCAATTTCCTGCATTAGTGTTATTTAGTGATGAGGCCACGTTTACCCGGGGAACACATTTTCAACAATCACAACCAGCACGCTTGGGCTCAAGAAAATCCACACCTCACTGACTCTCGTAAACACCAGCAGAAATTTGGCGTCAACATCTGGGCAGGTATCCTGGGTGATTGTCTGGTGGGACCTTACCTCTTACCAGAATGACTGACTGGCGCAGCGTACCGTGTGTTTCTGGAGCAAGAGGGTTGGGTTGGGTTGTTTTACCTCTGAGCAGCACTTTTTTGCACACCATGGGCTAAATGGCCAGGCCACAAGGACCCCGAAGGCTCAGAGAAGGTTGGGGGAGGGGACCCACTGGAACAGCTGTTGGGAGACAGATGGTTGCCTCCCGTCAAGGCCATCCAGCGTGTTCTTTAACGTGCACAGGGTATGGCTCTCCCGCACACGGGGCCACGGCTTAACGTCTGGAGCAAGAGCTTTCCAGTCTATTGCAGGGTGTTCCGCTCACCATGCAGAGGGACGTGGTTTATGCATGATGGGGCCCCAGCATACTTTTCCATCGAGGTCCAATACCTCCTAAATGCAACATATCCTGGACGGTGGATTGGACGTGGTGGACCAGTGGCTTGGCCTCCACGCTCTCCGGACCTCAATCCACTAGACTTCTTCTTCTGGAGGCACATGAAAACACTTGTGCACGAGACACCTGTGGACTCCCTGGAAGATCTCGTTGCGAGAATCGGTATTGCACCAGACAAGATTAACACCACACCAGGAGTCTACGAGAGGGTGAGACAGTCCTTCATATGCCAGTGTGGGCTGTGCAACAACATCCTCGGATGCCACTTTGAGCAGCTACTTTGAGTCTTTCTCTGACGCTAATATAATTAGGCAACTCATAAATTAGTTAAGTGCCTTTGTTTTCACTGTTGAAGGATCAACGTGGATATGTAACTTTACACTTCTCTGGCAGGAGTGGAATGCGACCCTAGGTTCCATTGCAACAATTGATCATCTTGATGTGTACTATCACCCCACTTATTTTGTTGAAAGAGTTTACAATCACCCTGTATATTGCTCTGCACAATATTTTTATAATTAAAAATATATCATTAGTTTTCATTAAATACTCATGTGAAAAAAAATTTTGCCGATGAAGTGGGAATAGAACCTGCAACTTTCTAGATACATGACAGAGTACTCTATCATTAAACCACACACCGGGCGATATTTGCTTCCATGATATGATCTATAACATCCCACATCATAGAAGCAAATTATTGCTTGATGCATGGTTTAATGGTAGATTAATAATTTTTTTCACATGAGTATTTAATGAATTCTATATCTACAGGTAATCTGTGTATTTACTATGGATGGATTATATCACTAGTTTGTTGTTAATGCTGAAAGCCTCATGGCTATTATTAACATTTAATTTTTGTGTGAATAACTGCCTCACAGCTACACCACTAATGACAAAAATAGAAACAAGCTTTTTTTTTCGGCATTTGCACTGCTACTTGTAACTTCTATATTTAAATCTAACTTTAGAACTGGCAGAAAAAACATTTAATAATTTTTTTTTTACCATTATTAAACTGCACAAAGCATGAAAAAAATTCTAAACTTTTCAATACAAGCAATTTTTAAAGGCAAAACAGTGTCTTTCTTAGATAACTGAACAAATTTTACTAGATGGCCATAATATCAACTTTGGATGTGTACTTTTTACTGTAATTAAATTTTATCAGTAGTCCCCATGACCAGAGACTAATAAAAAGTGAGATAATAATTATTTTCATTCATAATACTTATATATAATGCAATTATATATATTTAAAAAATTTCAATATTTGAAACAAAAAGTGAGAACTAAAAATAAATTACCTTTTGATATGCTACAATAAGGGACAACAAGGACAATGTTTTTCCAGTTCCTGAAGGCATCTCCAAACAACCATGACCCTAAATAAATTTTCACAATATATATTACATAATTCAATTTCATAAATTTTATGCATGGTATTAAAACATAATAAATGCTATCATTAATATACTTAAAAGTTTCATTTTTGTTTAATTTAGCCTAGTGATTCTTATGATGCTTGTGAGATAACTAGTAACAATAAAACATTCTAATTTCTTTAAAACATAATAATTACAGAAAATTTTCAATTTTGCATTTACAAATAGAAAACAAAGTTTAATTCTGTGATTATGTAGAAAGCAGATATTGGTGGCAATGTTGCAAGATGGGACTGTACATACATAACCTGTCCTTTTGGACAGTCCTGACATAATACTAGTGCAATTGAATTGGTGGTTTAAGTCTCTGGCCTTAACACATTTTTAACTTGCTGTACTGTCTTAGGTGCACTGTGTTTGGTTAACCACATTCAGGCCAGTGCAAGGGGTAGGCAAAGCAGGTGGTTGCCAGGGGAGGCATGCCATAGGGGGAGTCAAAGTCACCCGTGTCATTTATTAGATATACATTTAAAGATATATATTTATAGCAGACAAGCAGGGTCGGATTTCCCATAATGCATGTTAGGCACTAGCCTAGGGGCACCATCATTTATGTTTTACAATTTAAGTAACAACAAAATTATGTTGGTTTAACTCTTAAAAGAGAAATAAAGTAGTTGCATGTATTCATGGTATAAAGAGTGATTTCTCTCTCTTTAAAGCACTCTCTTTCCTGATAATCTAAAGTGAAGTTTTAAAAGAATATGGATCATGAGAATATACATGTTACCCAAAGTATTAGGATACTTCCATATTTTTGTGAATAGAAAACCACATTCAAAGTTCTCTAACTTTGACAATAAACCTTTTTTACAAGAAATGTAACAGGATATAAATTATAGATTGCATTCAAATATATTCAGATCTCAATTTTAAACAATATTCCTTCAATAGCTATTGAAACTGAATTATTTGACAGGAGTGGCTGCCACCCTACAAAATTGATGGTAATGAAAAACAATTAATGTAAGAAATTAATGGAAACTAAACAAATCTAATTCAGACATATTTAAAATACAATCAAAACTGTTTATAATGAAATTATGGCTTTAGTGAAGCAAAATCCATTCCCTTTTAAATTTGAGTTTTAAAATTATATGAGTATAATAGTTATTTGAGTATTAAAATACTTTTTTCTGTTTTTTACAGACAAAATTAACTCTTTTCATTAGATCTTTTAGTCAGATCATACAATTAGTGAATAATGAAAAATTTCCCTGCTCCCCCCCCCCCCCCTCCATTATCCTGAAGTTAGTCATTTTGCAGCAATGCACTTTTCAAGGCTGTCTGATCTCTGAAGAGTTACATACCACAGGCAGTGGACTAAAGCAAACATTCCATGAAAAGGAATAAACTAAGACCAACCAGAGACAATTAAACAACAAAATTTGTCAGTCTGCTGATTGTCACATATCAAGGATTTATTCTTTGGCAATCAGTGAATAGTTAGGGGTAAGGGGGCAAACTCACTTAGGAATTTTATTGTGGAAGTGACAGGACAAGAAAACAATGAATTACAAGTCATTTCTTGTTCACTTTATCTTTTGTGAAATTCTGATTATTTTTTTTTTCACCAAGTGTACAGTCAGATGGTGAGTTACTACACACAGTTTATCCCTAAGAGTTCGAAAAAGGAATAATTCTTATATTTGGCACAGAAAGGCAAAACCATAAAAAAATTGAGGAAAGCAAAAAAGAAAGCTGATGTTGCCAAAGTGCATGGAATTCCATCAAATTCCTTATTTATAATTAAAAAATAAAAATAAATAAAGAACAAATGTTGGCGGAGCTTGTGAAATCAAGAGGGACTGCCTCAAGATAAAAGAATAAATCAGCTTTATTATAGCTAGATGTTGAAGAGGTTCCTTTCTATTAAGCTCTATTGCTTCAAGCGAAAAAAAAAAAAGCAGTATATACATTAAATGGTTGGCTTGCTAAAAAATAAGTAACTAGTCTTTATTATCTGTGTTTAAGTAGTCTTATTATATTTACACTTATTATTTGGGCTTAAATTTATGGTTTTTCAATCTTTCAATCAATATTATAATGAATTTGAAGATACAAGAAGTATTTTGGCTGGTCCTCAAATTCATTATAAACTATTTTGACTGTATGATTTCAATAAATGATTTGTTATAGCTTTTAAGGTAAATAATTATGAGAAGCAACACTGTTGTTAAATGTTTCAGCTGCCAGAACCCTTTAAATAATAAATAGCAATCAAAATCATTATTTGGTGAATGTTTTCAATTTCTTGTAATATTTTGCTAAAAAAAGGCTTTATTTCATGGTAAGGGAACTTTTAATGTAGCTTTCCACTCACATAACATAGAAGTGTCCCAATAGTTTTGATAATTTTGCATATTTTGTTTATTCTAAGAGCAAAAAAAAAGATGGAAGAAAAAGGTTTGAATAGTAAAATTTGATTTTTAAATGCAATTGCATATTGAATACTATTATATGCTATGTATAATATTTATTACTTTAATATTCCAGCATTTGTTAACATAACTATTAGAAAATATCTATAATTATCTATTTTCATGGATGTACATGCAATATATATATATTTTAAAAATCAAGAGCATACCACATAATTGTGGTCTACTGTTCTTTGTGCCTAGGGGCACTTGAAATACTTGTTATTACCAGTTATTATACAACAGAAATTTTACTATTAATCAATGCTTTGTAGACACAATTTTTTATATAATATAAAAGACAATAATTCAGTAATAAAGTATCCTGTTGGCAAGAAATACTTAAAATAATTAGCTGGAAAAATTTGTTTTTTTTTCTGAGTGGGATTTGAATCCATGTCTCCCAGAAGAATGCCAGGTGTCATAACAGCTAGACCATCAGAGAATAACCATTTTCTTCAGCAATGTGACGTATAAGCATTCCCACATTTTTGTTGATTCACCACTGGCACCATATATATCAGGAATCAGGCAAACAAGCTGCCTCATATGATGGAAATAATAAACATTTTTTCAGCCAATTATTTCAAGTGTTTCTTGTCAACAGGACATTTCATTTGACACTTTATTATTTAATTATTTATATAATGCTGTGAGCATGAGTGACAAATATTACTTCCATTGTATGAGGCAGCTTGATTGCCTGATTCCTGACATAAATGGTGCCAGTGGCAAATCAACAAAAATTGGGAATGCTTATATGTCACATTGCTGAAGAAAACAGTTAGTGTCTGATGATTTAGTTGATATGATACATGCATATTTCTGGGAGATGTGAATCAGATCCCACTGAGGACAAAAACCATTTTTTTTTCAGCTAATTATTTCAAGACAATTGTAACAATTATAATACAAAACCAAATTTATTATAATTTAAAAAATTTGGGAGGGTGGCAAAATTTTGTTTTTCCAGTATATTACTGTCACACCAGCCCTAGAGTGACATGGAAATTTTCATTTTCAAACTACTATATTACGAAATACTATTTCTATAATTTCTACAGTAAGAAATGCAATTTTCAAATAAAGATTAAAAAAAAAACTAAAAAAAGAGTGAACATTTAATTTTTGTATGCTAAAATTATTTGATAGTGCACTTTCAAAAATATGTAACTGGCCGTTCCATGGCTGAGTGGTTAGCGCGCTTGGCTACTGATCCAAGGGACCTGGGTTCGAACCCCAGGTTAAGGCATGGATGTGTGTGTCATTTTTCTGCTGAGGTCCTGCCATCCTCTCAGATCCTTCTACTATGGCATATAAACTGACAGGCTCCTGTCAGACCTCTGTGGCAAGCAGCTGCTTGAGGGGGTATTTATTTTTTTTTATGTTTCTATAAATAAATATTTAAAAATGAAGGGCACAGCAGCTTATTTTTACTTATATGTGCCACTGAGCTGTTGATATCCACACAGATGATACATGTAGAATCAGCTTGTGAAATATATCTTAAACTTGTAAATCATACCATTAAGCTAAGTAAAACGATAAACCAAATGTCCATAAAAATACTCTGATTTTTGTGTACTTAGAATATTCTGGTGTTCGATTTTAAAAGTGAAATGAATATACAAATAGCAATGCTAGATATATTGCTGAATAGAAAATTTGCACTGCTACTGAATTAGTTTGCAAAATATCTAAAAAAAACCAATTTTTTAAAACAATTATTAGAAACACAAGTAGTATTCATTTCTCAAAGAATATGTACTTTGGTTGCATGATTTTATGCACACAATGGGCTAAATGGCCAGGTCACAAAAAACCATAAGGGCTCAGAGAAAGTTAAGGAAGGGGATCCGCAAACAATTGTTACGAGACTGTTGGAAATTTTGCATCAAGGCTATCCAGTATATAGGTTATGGCTCTCCTGCATATGGGGCACAACTTATTGTCTGATCTGTTGGACAGCAGTGTTCCTAAGCCCACTGGTGGCCCCTTTTCTTATCAAGAGCAGAGTTGGGGTTAGTAGAAAACAATCTCAATACAAGCAGTACAGTGGGAATTTGAACCCAAGAACATCAGATTAGAATGCCTGACAAGAATAAATAGTAAGTATATCATATACTCCTTACCTTTGCATCTAGGCATCTTTTTAGTTCAAGCATGTAGGAATATTGCTCCGGATAAATGTAGTCATATGGAAAATAAACCAGGAGTCCATCTATGTTCACCCTTTAAACAATGATCCAAAATAAATTATTAAGTACAAAAATTTATAAAATATATCAATAATAAAATGATTAATACAGAATTAAAAACAAAATAACTACATTGATTATGAGCTACTTAATTTATTACAATGCATTAACAACTGTAATTGATGTTTCTACAATCTTATGGTTGCAACTTGTCTTTGAACTGGGCAATCTGAGTTTTTGTACTTCTGCCTGACCAGGGTGAATTGGGAGACTGGGAATGTCTGCTTTTACATATAAAATTTTATCTCTATTGGCATTAACCAAGCAAGTCACTGTCTCAAAAATGGTGGTTTACACTGGGAAATGTGTTGATGGCCTCTATACTTGAGTCTGGGCAGGTACTTATCCTACAATATCATGACTACTATTGGCATAAACCAATTTAATAAAATATTGTTATTCAAAGTGTAGTTGAATTGAACTTTTCTAGAAGAGTGAATATTGTATTTTAATATATATGTGCTATGCATTTTGCATTGTTGTGCCAATGCATCATCAGGTGAAATAGTTGTTTTGCAGCCCGCACTGACTGCAGCACACTAACATCTGTGCCTGCCACAAAACAACTATTTGTCTGACAATGCATTGGAGCAACAATGCAAAATGTGTAGTGCATATGCATTAAAATACAGTATTCACTCTTCCAAAAAAGTTGGGACATATGCTGGGAATCCACAAACACATTAGTTAACATGTGCAGCAAATCAAAAATTCCAACAACATATTTTGTCTCTATGTGCCACTTCCAAATCAATGTTAATCTAGCACCAGAACTCCTGCCAAGAACAACAACAACAACAAAAAAACGGGCATATGTGAACTCATATCTGGACTGTACTATGCACCACAGGGCAATAGACTCATCTACCCATTGGATATCATCGCAAGAAAAAAAGAAAAACTAGGTAAATTCGTAGATAATAATTCCAACTAATTGTGTCAGCATTTCAAACAATTACAGTGATATAGAGAAAATTTAATCATTTTAAATCAGCACTGTGACTTAAACTACATTTTATTATTTTTTTTTTGCAATATTTGCCACATTTAATTAACTGTCTACAGTTTTTACAACAAGCTTTTTAAAAGCTTTTTTTAACCCTTCCCAGGTCCAGCTATTTTTTTACTCTGATGAGGAAAAAAAAATTAACTTTAGAACTTTTTTTGTCAAATAAGTAATGAAAGGAATTATGGCATGTTATAAGCCAAATTAATCAGCATTTAATTCTGGATTTTATGAAAATAAAATATTTGAAAAAAAAAAAAAAGCAAGCTTTATTTCAAATAGGACTTTTTTTTCATCATGCAGTAAAAAAAAATGAATCTAGAATGTATCTACATGCATCTGAGACAAATAAAAATTTATTTAAAAAACACTAATAGACAGAAATGATTATAATGAACATGAACAGAAAGGCTATTTCTGAATAACAAAAAAAATTTCTTGTTTAAAGTAAACATTTCTTCTACTTTGTAATTTTTTTCTCCATGTCATACTTTGAGAAAAGTACAGGTTTGTTGCTGAGTCTAATAAACAAGTCAAATTTAGAATATTTTTAATAAATAACTAATCAACAAAAATGTCATGTTCTATACTAAATTAAAGAGAATTTATTTCTGAATTTTAATGAAGTAAAAAATTTGAACATTGTAGAAACATATTAATTTAATAACACTTTTTACTGTGGTACACCAAAAAAAGGTACATATTTCATAAACACTTTCAAAATTTTCCATTTTAAAAAATAGCAGTGTTTTGTTAATTATCAGCAGATTTTAGAAACTTTAAGGAAAAATATGCTAATAGTTAAAACCAACTTCTGAGCTTAAATCAGGTGATTGCTTCAATACAGAGTAACGTTAACAAACAAATCAGCAATATCATATAGCGCTTCTAAAATATGATAATCAGATGGCTTTATTGAATTATTTATGTTGTAGTTTAATAAAATATGCATCAAATAAAAAAAGAAAAAATTATATTTCAAGCTTGAATTATGTATTTTTAAGACATATGAAAGATAATTTTCAAATGGCAAATTAAAAAAAAAATCGAAGTTTTATGTTGACGTACAAAAAACGTCTATAACTGTCCATGACCCTGGAAGGGTTCAACCTTTTTAAAAGTGACACGGGGATTGTTCTAATATTTCATATTTTTCCAAAAACATGGTTAAAAAAGTCACATTGCATCTAATACATGAAGTTGTGGGTATTTGCTGTGAGATGGGGATGTTCTAATGGAATAAATTCATTATGTTTGGCCCTTGTGTTTGAAAGATAGTAAAACAATTGTTCTTCTAGGTTATATCTATCTTTGTGTAGGAGAGTACCTTCTTACAGTTAAAGAAATTTGTTATTCTTGGCCCTCACATTTAGAAGATAAGAGTGGAACAATTGTTTCCATTTGTCCCCTTTTTTAAAGTATATATATATATGTGTGAGGATAAGCATGGGGTGTAAAGATTTTGCAGCCTATGTCACTCTTTACAAGCTTTCATTTGACACATAACTTATTAAGTTTGGTCATTGTATTTAAAAGATGTAGTGGGAAAACAGTCTTGACAAATCACAAACTGATAAACCAATAAATGATGAACAAAAAGCAACAGGAAGATGTAAAAAATGAAGCATCCTGTTCCAGAAGAATTTTAGAGATTAGAAAGACAGACTACAGAAAAATAGGGTAAGTCCATAGAAATGGGATATCTGGTCATCCTACTGAATGTACACTTATCCACACAAACTTTATATGAAATATAATATTTTGGTAGTTGAGTATGATATATTTCAGGTTGATGCTAATATTTTTGATTTCAAAAGCATACAACAAAAAATTTCAAACATGTCTGGAACATAATGAGTAATGGGAAAGGTGATTTTATCTTTTCAACAGCTATAATTAGTTGTTATCTCAGAAAGGTTGGAAAACATTCCTTACGTTACAAGATAGTTTTCTTTACATTTATTTAAATGCTCTAGCATGGTGTGGACTTAATGGCATGTGAGAGTTTTGCTTGACATAAATGTAATAAAAGTATTGCTGATCACCAAATTCACGAAGAATTAAATATTGACATATTTGTAAAAAACTATTTTCAGATATCAGAACTGTAAGTCTACAACAGCTTTTATTATGATTTTTGTATTTCAGGGAATTTTAGAAATCACAAAATTTATAAAGTATCTCTTTAATGCAATGTTGGAAAATCTGAATTTGAAATGAAAAATTTCATTCCATGCTCATTGAACTTGTAGAAGCAAAAGTTTATTGAAATTAGAAAAGTATACAGAATTATGGATATTTAGCAAAATTGGTTTACATGGTCAACAATGAAGAAAGCTGAAAATGAAGATCTAAAAGCATAGAACAAATTATCTGAAATATTCATTCAAAATAAATAACTGTTTTTATTTTGTCCCTTTTGTAATACACTTATTCAAGTGAGTCAATATTTTCCACCAGGAACTTCACAAATTCTGCTATAGGAAGTTGACTAACTGATGAGATCAGTGCTGCTTGCATAGCACTGTATAAAAAAGGTTGTCCCACATGGTGAGCAACAAAAATTTCGCTGAGCGTTGAGTAACATGTCTGCTCTTTTGTGTTCCTTGTTGATTCCTAAAAGTATTTCTAAATGAATGAAATCAATTTTCTTCATAAAGTTGTATCTTCTTTTATAAAAAACTGCTGTTGGTTTTCAAAAATTTCAAAGAAAAATATTTTTTTTAACTATACCTAAAATAATTTTATTAAAAAAAAAGCCATAACTTATTTGGCATACAGATTTTTATGAGAAAAACAAACTTGGTGTGGCACTAGGGTGATCAGATTTTCAGAAGATTGGGCACATTTGAAAATTCAATGTGAATTCAGTTGTAAGAGATCTGTCATGCTGTACAGTTAATTTAATATTTAAAATGTTTAAAAATAAATTCTGGGAACACTTCCAGGGAAATTCATTTATTAGGGGAACAGAGCATTTCATTCAGGGACTGTCCACAGAAAATGGGGATGTATGATCACCCTTAGGTGGCATGCACAAAATATTAAATGCTGTTTTAACATCTTTGGCCATGCAAGATGGGAAAGTTTGCCATCCCTATTTTAGCATGTAGTAAAATACCAAATATAAATGCATGGTGTGGATACTAAAAATTTCAATTTTTTTTAAAAATAAGTGTGGTTTTTAAGTTCCTAAGGGGCTTTTGACCAGCAAGTTTGATGTCTTTTCAATAAACATACTTTTAGTAATTAGTCACAGCCTTAAAATAACCCATGAATTAAACTGATTTATTGCAAAATGCCCATTGTTTGTTGTTATCCTTTCTTTCCAGAAAAATTTAGGCAGACCAAGATCTCTAAATATTTCCGTAAAGAATGGATAACAACAAGCAGTGGGCATAATCTTCTCTTCTCCTGCACCAACTAGGAAAAGTTAGGCATAGCATAAACAATGAAGTGACTTTACTATTGAAACAGCCCCTTGTTTTTCAATACAAATCTGTGTGAACAATGTTTTTGCTTCTAGAATGTTTAAGTTTCAGAACACATATATATATATTCTCAATTTTTACTTTGCTTTTGCACAATTGATAGACAAAAATGGTATGACAAAGCATTGACTGCTTCTTGCAGGTGCTTCTTCCTTTACTTTTGAACCAGGTGGATGAGTGGAGCCCATTGCATGTGAATAATGGGATTTGGTGATAATATCTTATTGGTTGCAGAGAACAGAGATAAAGTAACTGCATACAAAATTAGTCTATTGGGAATTTGTTTTCATCTCAACGGGTTAGAGTTGCCAACTCTAACAGAAAAGGGGATGCAGAGACTTAAAAGGACAACAAAGAGAATCAAAAAGGAGAACATATATTTTAGATTGAATGCAAACAAATCACTGTCAAGTTTCCAGCCAACCATTTTGTAATGTTACAGTAGAAGAGGGAGGTGAGGGAAAGGTCAAATTCAACTAAAACAGCATTAGAGAATTTAAAGACAACCACAAAGTTAGAAATTCCAAAATTTGAAGGAATGGCTTCTCTGGTTACTATTGTTGCCTAGAGATGGCTGTTTTCCAATGATCTCGTTCCCCAAACCTTCTCTGAACTCTTGTGACCTGGAGCTTTAGACCATTGTGTGCAAAAAGTGCCACTTAGAGATAAAACAACTCAACTTATACCAAGTTCAATGGTCTTATTCATGGTGGAAGGAATAACTATAGGTGCAGGGAATGCATAAACATTGCCTGTCCATGGAAAATGGCATAAATAAGAAAAAAATATCTCCCCAAGCAGCTATTTGCCAGAGGTCTGACATGAGCCTGCCAGTTTAACATGCCATAGAGAAGATCTGTAATGAAAGCAGGACCTCAGCAGAAAAACAAACACAAACATCCATGCCTTACCCGGGGACCAAATGTGCTAACCACTTAGCCACAGGTGTATTGCAAATGAAGTAGCACCAAAACTTCAAGCATTTGAATATTCTTTGCCATTCTTGAAATCATTTTATATGAGTAAAACAGTTTAAATTAAAACAAAGAAATTTGATTTCCCAAAAATCATGGGTTTGAAATATGTTTGAATAGCAAAATGGAAGCATTTAACTAGCAAAACAGAAAATGTATGAACTCGTCAAACTGGCCTACATTGCTAGAGATAGTACCTGTGGTCATTTCTACACCCTTGAGGTTAACATGTATCATCATTGAATTACCACCTCTTCAGGTTTGACCTGAAGTCTCCACAGTTTATGAATTCTCTGGGTGTCATGTAGAGTTGCCACCTCTCCAGTTTTTACCCAAAGTATCAGGGTTTTGGAAATGGATTACTAGATTCTTGACTGAGTTACTAATTCTATGTTCAGTATACTGCATAGGTATATACACTGAATACACAATTTATTACACACATCAAATCCATCCACAAACCTGTCCTACTTCACCACAATAATGGGGACAGCTGAAACCCCTTGTGGGCTCTAAATAGTCTGATATCTACTTGTTGCATAGCGTACATGCGACTGTTATGATTGGTAAACATGGCAACCTGAGTGAGTTCAATCATGGGCAGATAGTTGGAGTGAGGAAGATGGGGTGCTCCATATCTGCAATTGCAAAACATCTGGGGTTTCTGCATGCAACAGTCACACATGTATACCAGGACTACATTGAAACTGGCAAAACTTGTAGCCATCATGAAAATTGTAGCCATAACCAGTATTGTAAATGCATTGGCTCTTCCATATCATAACATTAGAATGAATGGCTACAGTGTTGATGATAATGTTGACATTCAATGATGAGGCAGCTACAAAGGTTTGTGCAAAGACCAGAGGCGTCTCATCCAGTGGTGCAGGTGGAACAGCTGCACCAGGGCTATGAGCTTAAGGGAGCCCAAAAATAAAAAGAAGAAATTTTTACCTTTCTTATTAAATAGACAAGCATTGATTGCAAATATTTTAGTACATGTCAGTTTTCAGAATAGAAGAAACATTTGCAAAAGGAAAAGGAGTAATTTTACATTTCTACTATATATAAGATACAAAGAGATGCATTCCCACACTGCTACTTGCCATCTCTATACCTTTCCACCCCTCTCAAGGTGTTGATAGTGTTTCCTATCAACAACTTGAACACATCAATTTTGATGACTACGAAGCTTAATCCTTTTATTCCAGCCATCCTCCACCCTCTCCAACCATCTGTTCCATAACCTTGAAGGGCGTTTGAGGGTTAATCCAGAGCCACCCTGTTTAGTTGCCATTGTCAGGTGTTCTAAGTGCATGTGCTATGAGAGAAATCGGAAATAAAAGTAAGAATTCCTATCATTTGCTAAACTAATTACTTTTCACGTCCTGCCAGAAATTAGGGTGAGGATTAGTGTGGCGTAGAAGCATGCAAGTATATGCATGGTGGCCTTTATAAATGAAATCTTTCAAGTTATCAGCTTGGGGGAGGGGGAGAATTTTGAACACTTGTGCCATCCTGGTCAGATATTCATAGAGAAATGCTGACCTGAAAAGAACATATCCTGAAGGTTAGATATTCATAGAGAAATGCTGACTGGCTGACCAAAAAAGGTTAAAGGAGACATGCAGAACTAAGTGGTTCACATGTGGACAAATGGTGTTTACAGTTATATGACAGGGTGTTGACTGTGAAGTAGTTGGATACAAAATGCAAAGGCCTGTCTTTGGGATTGTCTTCTTCTGTCAGCTTTAATTCCACATGAGATTATTGTCTTGTAGTTGTTTTATTGTTGGGGAATATTTGAGTTTAAGGTGAAGAAATGTCAGGGTGCAAGTGAAAATTAAAGCAAATTATAGCAACTCAAAACATACCCACTGTGCAGCTCATAACTTGAATCTTGTTGTTAATGATGCTATGCCTGCATCAAGTTCAGGTAAAAAAAATTTTCCATGTAGTGGAATGACTTGTGTCTTTTTCCGTAACAGTGGTAAAAGATGGAAAACTCTTCAGTCTATGTATGATGCTGCTAAAATAACATTAAAAATTTTTTCTGTAACTCACTGGCATTCAAGGTATAAATCTCTGCATGCCTTGAAATATAAATTTATAGATGTGATGAAGATACTGACTCATATAAATTCTTCTTAGTAAAATCAATGAAGAAATTTTGAATGCAAAAGCTTTAGGAAAGAAATTAGAGAATTTTGAAAACATTTTTCTCCTCAAAATTCTATCAAAAATTTTGCAATCATAGATGCTGACTTTCAAAATGTTCTCAATTACTGCACACTGCACTAAAAGGCTTGCAGGAATTCAGGAGAAATTTTAATACATTCAATGAAAATGCACAAAAGATGACATTAATGTGGGGTGTAGAACCAAGATTCCAAACTTCTCTTGTCCCTAAAATCAAACATATGGATGGTGAATAACGTGAAGACTGGAGGTTTTTGAATGCAGAAAATCACTTCAAAATCGAAGTATTCAATGATTCGATAGAGCCATTAAAGAACTCAAAAAGCATTTCAAGAGCTTAAATGAGATTACTGACAACTTCATCGCCCTACATCCAAAAACTTTACAAGCAATAACTGATGAGGAGTTAAACGAAGCAGCAAAGCTTCCCACCAGGGAATAAAAATCCGACTTAATGTCTTCATTTGGTGCTCAGCTTCTATTGTTTAGGACTTGAAAATGGAAATAGCAAAACTTTCTACCATAAGGGAAGTACCTAATTTATTCATTATTCAAAACCACTCTTGTTTCAGCTTTTCCAGATGTGTATACTGCTCTTTTACTCTTTTTAACATTACCAGTGACTGCAGCAACATTGGAACACTTTTTTTCAAAATTAATATTAATAAAAAAATTATCTCAGAAGTAAAATGACAGGAGAAAAATTATCAGGACTTGAAATTTTATCTATAGGAAATGAATGGGCATGAAAATTAAATATTAAGAAGATTGTTAAAACATTTGCATAAAATAAAACAAAGAGAGTTGAAATCTAGACTGAGCTAATAAGAGTTTATTTTATAAAAAATTTTTCAGTTTGTAAGTATTTTCAAATTTCTCAAAAGTTTTGCTTAAAAAATTCTCTAAGACTACAGGTTGCTCTGTAAAATGTTTTCAGGCTGTAATATAGTGAATTGTGTGATATTGCATATGGATAGTGAGCTACATGAGGATTAGAGGTTTATAAGTGTAGAAAATTGCTTGGATTAGAAGTACTTAATTTTTAATTCTGTAGAGCTATCATTAATTCAAGATAAAATTTTGAAATCTAGAAATGCAATTGCTAACATCCATTATTAGACTGCATGATGAAATTCATTCTGCATGTTAATGGCAAACAACCAATTAGGATGAAACGTGAATGGGTAAGAAATACCCGAAAATTTCTGAATTAAAGTGATTTGTTCCTAATCACTTCTAACTTCATTCTCACTTGAATAGTGTGAATCATATATAGTACATTCATCTATTTTCCAATCATGTGTCAATGTTTCATGCAAGATGGAACTTGTTTTGATGAGTTTACATATCCTTTACCCAGTGCAAGTTTAGCATTTTCATTCTATTTATGCAATATAAACATTTCAAAAACATTTTCAAGTGTATCATAATTAAAAAAATTTTAAAATGTATCATAAGTACATTCAATTGGGCATTGTTCAATATAAATTTATGCAAAGAATTACAATATATATAAAATAAGAGTTGGGGCGGGGATGGCTCAGTCGGTAGCGCGCCAGGCTCGTAATCTGTAGTTCCCAGGTTCGAGTCCCAGCTGGGTCAGCGTTGAGATTTATCTCCGCAAAATTCCCCGCCCTGCCCACGGTCAGTAGGGGACACTGATGGGCTTGGAAAGGCCGCCATCCGTCGGATGGGACGTTAAGCCGTGGTCCCGTGTGCGGGAGAGCCATACCCTGTGCACGTTAAAGAACACGCTGGATGGCCTTGACGGGAGGCTACCATCTGTCTCCCAACAGCTGTTCCAGTGGGTCCCCTCCCCCAACCTTCTCTGAGCCTTCGGGGTCCATGTGACCTGGCCATTTAGCCCATGGTGTGCAAAAAAGTGCCGCTCAGAGGTAAAACAACCCAACCCAACCCAAATATAAAATTAGATATATACTGAGTGATCATTGAATTATGACCACCTCCATCCACGTTATGTCAGTAAAAAATGTTTATGCCAGAAACATCTTTTTAGGAGTAAATGTGAATGAAGATAAATTTAAAAACTCAATCAAGTCTATCTAAATCTTGATTTTCAGCAGCAATTGTTTGATATTTAGAGAGTTAAGAAGTTTTAATATTAGCAACAGTAATGCAAAACATTAGAAGTTATCTCAGAGTTAATTAGAATGTGAATAAAAAAGCATTATTTCAAACCATTTAAATGCAATAGATGTATATTTAAAAAGTTTGTGTAAAATAATTATTTTGATAATTTCAATTTTCTTGAGACTTGCATTTTGCTGTTAAATATTCAAACTTCCTTAACTCTTTAAATGCAAATTAAATATTGTTGGAAACCAAGATTTAGATCTTTAATATATCTTCAGTCACATGTTCTCATAAACTCTTATGTTAGAAGATATACAGCTTTCAAATTTGCTTCTATTGACATCACATGGATGGAAGTGATCATAATTCAGTGATCACTCAGTGTGAATATAAATAAAAAAAATATTCCCTCAAGCAGCTGCTTGTCACAAGGTCTGACAAGATCTTGCCAGTTTATCTCCCATAGTATAAGGTCTGTGAGGATGGCAGGACATCAACAGAAAAACACATATATATATTAAATATATCAATATTAATTTCATATATAAATTTTTTTCACTTTATATTTCTTTATTACTATTGTATCTGCATTAAGAAATTGTATTTAAATAAGATACACACACATATAGAATAAATCTGATTGGTGTAAATGGCATATTTGTCACAAATATATTGTTGTGATTTGCGTGCAATGTTCTAAGTTTTTTTAGCAGAAAACTAGCATATGTTCATTCACAGTAATCTTTATTTAGTAAATCAGTAAACATTCTGAACAGATTTAATTTTTAACCTAAAGTATTATTCTGCATTATCAATGAGTATAGGCTTGAATCCAGAAAAAAAAAATCAAAATGAGGGGGGGGGGGGTCAACAAACAATCGAGTCGGAAAAAGGTAGGGAGCAGGACAAGAGACTGAATTTCCAATGCAGCATTATAACATTTCCCACTTCGGTCTTACAGGTGTTTGGAAAAATTCTTTAAAAATGCATGAAATATAAATAAATTTAATAATTTTTTTGCCTCTATTACCCTTACTTCATTCTGAAGGAGAGGGGAGGGGGCATGAACCTCTCCCCTCTAGATCTGGTCCTGGATGTGTATATGTCTGAAAGCACCAAATTATATCAATATTTATTTAATGTATGGGAGCGAATAGATTTTTAATAGACATGAATTCTGAATTGTTAAACAGGCTAAATTCTAAGAAAATCATCCAACTATTCATTACAGGTTCAAATGAGAACTAAATTTTACAAATCTAGTAAAGATTAAAAATACCAATTCCATTTTTCCTAATTAACTTTTAAAAAGTGACTTTGGGGGCCCATAAAGAAATGTTGCACCAGGGCCCAAGTTGACGATGATACACCCCTGGCAAAGACCATTCAACATATAATAGCACAACTGGGCTATTGCAGCTGACAGCCATGTCGAGTATCATTGTTAACACCATGTCACAGGGCTATGAGGTTGAATTGGGCAAAAGAACATTGTCAATGGATCATGCGACTAGATTGATGAATTAAGGTCCCAACTATCCTCTAATGGCAACCTTTTCCTCATAAAGATGCTATAGAGAGCAAAGAAGCTATATTTACCAGTTTCTTTGCTTTCTATAGAACCTTTATGAGGAAAAGGTTGCTGTTAGAGGATAGTATAAGGAACCTAATTTAAGAACTATACAGTAAATGCACTATAGACTCTAAGGAATTGTAAAGCACTCCTCTTGACTTAAATTTCATTATCTGTACAGCAATTAATCGCACAATTAAATGATATTCTTATTACTGTGATTTGCAATTTAATTTTTTTCTGCCAATACATTTAACCTATTAAAATATCTCCAGATTATGTACAAGTTTTGTGGTGGCTCAGTCGGTAGTATGCCAGGCTCGTAATCTGTAGTTCCCAGGTTTGAGTCTCAGCTGGGTCAGCATCGAGATTTAGCTGCATAAAATTCCCCGCCCTGCCCACAGTCAGTAGTGGTCACCGATGGGCTTGGAAAGGCCACCGTCCATTGAATGGGACATTAAGCCGTGGGCCGGAGAGCCATACCCTATGCACGTTAAAGAACATGCTGGATGGTCTTGATGGGAGGCTACCATATATCTCACAACAGCTGTTCCAGTGAGTCCCCTCTCCCAACCTTCAGGCTCCATGTGACCTGGCCATTTAGCCCGTGTACAAAAAAGTGCTACTCAGAGGTAAACAACCAACCAACCATTAACCTTCTCTGACCCTTCGGGATCCTATGTGACCTGGCCATTTAGCCCATGGTGTGAAGAAAAGTACCGCTTAGAGGTAACCAACCCAATGTACAAGTTTCAAATACTCTGGGTTGTTTGATTTGAAAATGTGGCAATTCTAATCACCATGAAAAAATTAGTCTGCACCTCTTAAATACTACAGAGGTTGTGATAAAACTGATTCTATTTGAAATTGCAATCAACAACAAATGTTGGGAAAATACTGCATTAAAAATTTCTGTTGTGTCTTTTTTTATGATGGGCAATTCTTTTATAGCTAGTGCATTAATTAGCTATTTTTTATATTTCGCTACAGTACGAGTTTCCTTCAGTTCCAGTCTTTTGACTTCCTAGTTATTAAACAATTACATTTTCCATTACGATTTATGATACAAAAACATTTCGACAAAAGATGTTTTAAACGAAATATAACTGATATAATCTACTTACTTCATTGTTTATAATGAATGATCAATCTTTATAAATTGTTTGAAACAAGAATTTTAGCGATCCTTCAAATTTATTAAACATACACGAGAATTGCTGGACATTAGCCAACGAATTTCCTCTTAAATTACCGAAAATTGAAATGAAAGTAAAATATATTATATGAGTTTAGCGCATACGAAAAATATTTCAATAAGCACACTTGCCGAGTACTGTATAAACACGGTCATAATATTAACACCTGGTATCCATGCTGTTTTTCATTCACGCTGATAGCAGCGCCTAAGAAAGCAGAGCGTCTCATGCGAAGAGCTTGAATGATATTATTATTTCTAGGCATGATCGACATGGCCTAACGGTTACCAAATTTTCGTTTGTAATAAAAGCAAAAAAAAAGCAATGAATTTCATATTAGCAGTAAAATATAATTTTTAAAAACGTTTAACACCAGATGCATTATGATAATGTTTGCAACATATTTTTATCTGTCTGTAATAATTCCTCAGAATCATGCTCAGATATACGAACATATCATACAGTACTATAAATTATCTCATTGTGCTGACTAGTACATAAATCTGAATGTTTATAATTCTTAGTTTACATCAGCGATCTTAGACAGTCAGATTATACGCCAAAGTAGAAGGTCTGTGAGGATGACGAAACCTCAGCAGAAAAACAACACAATATCCATGCTTTCCCGGAGCTCGAATCCAGGTCCCTTAGATCACACAGAATCTGTGTTACATAAGTAGCCAAGACGCGCTCATGGAGGTAGGAAGATAAGGAGAGACCCTAACGCGCTTTCGCTGTCCAAGGAAAATGATGCTTAGGCAGCAGGGCGGTAGCCATATTGTTGCATTCAAAACAAACCGTCTGCCGCTGCAATCAAGCCTACTTTTCACATGTTATACTCAGTTTTACTGTGCGTTATATACGGGAAGATTATTTTTTTACGACTAAGAGAAACCCATTTAAGCAATTTGGAATTTATATTGTTTTTTTCAGTGCAATGAATATTTCAATACAGAATTACTGTATAGCAGAACTATTTATGTATTTCATTGAATACGACAATAACAAACAATTACCAGATTTTGAAAGTTTTCTTATACTACACTGATAACAGTAGAAAAAATTTTTGGATAAAACATAAAAGTTATATGCAATAGCAGAATTTAAACCGCAAAAAAATTACATTTGTAAAATTAAGAAAATAGCTGTTTTACGTTAAAAAAATTCTCATTCCACAAAAATAAAAAAAAATTTGCTTAACAAAACTAAATAAAGCCAATAGTATAAGAAGTAAAAAAAAAAGAACTGATGTGATAAAATGTGATGGGAAGGTTAGAAACCCTTCAACAATGGGCTTCCTGCTATCCCACTAAAAAAAAGAACTAAAAAAATATATATATTTATACAAAAAAAAAAAAAACCCGCCCCAGACGGTGGCTTGAACCCACCAGCTCTATGTTTGTACCCTCAGCTTCATATCTCTCCCCCATCTCATGCTCATTCTCCTCCCTCAACCAGAGTTAACAATCAATACAAAATACACAATTATTACAATCTCTCAAAAAAAAAAAATCTCGTAAGGATTGAACTACATCCTTCCTCACCCACAAAGGAAAATTTCAAAATAATATCTGAAAAAAACTATGAAAAAAAGCAACTAAAAATTATACTAAGCAAAAATAATAAAAAATTTAAAAATATAAAAAAAAGAAAAAAATATATATCCAGAGGGTGAAGGGAATATAATACCCATTAAAAAAAAAAAGGCAACGTTCCAGACAGTGGCTTGAACCCGACATCTCAGTGCCTGACTCCTCAGTCTCTCATACCTATCTTCATGTACGCCTAACCTACCCTTCAACCAAAGTAAAAATAAAATAACTACAAGCAATAAACTCGCTCTATTTGAAATCCATACAGAATAAAATAAATTCAGTATTCACCTTAAAAGGGACAATTAGAACCCTATCAGAAGAATTAACGAAAAGGAGAAAAGCATTACACTCTCCTCTCCTCTTTTAACTAAAATTATTTAAACAATTTGAAAAATTTTCACGCTAATGATAGCTGTCACTCACCTATGACAATTTACACCAGGTACATTAAATTAATCTAAAAAGGAATTCAAAAATATAAGACTCCAATCCAAGAAAAAAGGGGGCATTTAAACAAAACCCTTAAATGCTATCCAAATTTTTTAAAAAAAGAAAGATTATATTTCTCACCTTATGAAAAATACTTTATTGTAATTTATTTTTCCCTTCTTACACTGAACTTATTAAATCATGAAGAGAGAGAGGAATTTAAACAATGAAACATTTAAACAAAATAATATCTAATACTTCCACCTAAAATAAAATAAAAAAACAAAAAAGAAATTCCTTGATATTTTAATCACCTCTATTTAAAAGTATGTAAATTCATCATCCATTAAATAGAATACACACTAATATTCAATTACAGCCAACGAAATTTTTTAACTGAGAAAGCCTGCAGAAGGAATTCACAAATAAGTGTAACGTAAAATCAATCAATCAATATAAGAAGTACATCTTCACATTTATCACTGAGTACAATCCGAAGAAAATAAAAAAAAATCTGTTGAAGAATCGAGGTTTGTAGCACGAAATAAAACCGATTTCATAGCGGCGTAATTTCAACATGAAGTTGCTTGTATCATTATATAATTATTTAAACTTTTATAAAAATGACAAACTTACCGATGAAAGGTAATTCCTGATATCTTTTTTGAATGGCGATTCGTGCAGCCGTAAGCTGAACTGGCTGCCATAATACAAATGTCGAAAAAAATTAAATTTTTATATCGCAACACTTCATTACTCATCTATACTACTGATCAATGTTTTGAATAGAACAACATGGCTGCCGCGCAGTCGCCGAAGCATCTCTTTTTAAGTGCTTAGGGCTCCTCCTCTTATCTTCCTACCTTCATGTACGCGCTAACCACTCGGCCGTGGAATGAAGCCGAAAAAGAAGCAACGTATTTTGTAATATTTGTTTGGCAACAGCGATTGTCACATGTAATCAGAGTGTAATCATCTGAAAACGTTAATATCTGATGTTTATTTTTTGCAGATCTATTTTTTCCATTTAATTTATTATTTCGGCGTTGCTAATAAAGCACAACAGACTTTGCATTGACCTAAGAAATGTAAAGAAAATTTTATCGTCGCAGCCAATAATATAAATAAATGGATATCAACGTTATTTGCTTAATTATTCTGTGTTAAACTCAGGTATTCAACTTTTTGTTAATATTTATAACGTTATAAATAAAAATAAATAAATACCCCCCCCCTCAAGCAGCTGCTTGCCACAGAGGAGCGTGTTGTGAAATGGATTGGATAAAATCGTATATTCTTTCCCTGTGGAGGTGGAGTTGCTTGTGGCAGCGGCGAATCCAGGAATTTTGTCGTAGGGGAGGGGTGCGCTTAATAAAAGCATCGTAGTCATAAGTAGTAGTAGTATCATGTTTAGTGTGAATAAATGAATCGAAGGGAAGAGGATCATATGCCACCCTTCAGTATCAGCCATTTAGTAAGGATGGGGAGAGGTTTAGGTTCTTGATAGATTTCATATAATTGTAGAAAGTTAGTTTTTGATAAGATCTAGAGAAGATGTATTTCAGCTTGTTAATTCATTTCGTTTTCTAGAGATTTTGAATGAAGCTGCAGTTGATATATTATCAAAGCTTTTTAATTATTTTTTTTATACAAATGAAAACATATTTACTTGAATTTGCCTTTGAAATTTCCATTGGGCTATGCTATAGGCTATCTTAAGAGTTTGAAACTTGTATAATGTCCACTGAAGAAAACCAGTGGCAAAGAGGGAGGCGGTGACTCAGTTGGTAGTGCACCAAGCATGTAATATGCAGTTCTCAGGTTTGAGTCTCAACTGGGCCACCATTAAGAATTATCTCTGCAAACAGTCACTAGCCCACAGTAGTATACTGATGGTAGGGGATACTGATGGGGTTGGAAAGGCTGCCATCAAGTGGATGAGATGTTAAGCTGTGGGCCCATGTGCGGGTGAATCATACTCTGTGCATATTAAATAACACGCTGGATGGTCTTGACAGGAGACTACCATCTGTATCCCAACAGCTGTCCAGTGGGTCCCCTTCCCTCAACCTTCTGTGAGCCTTTGGATCCCAGTGAACTGGCCATTTAACCCATCGTGTGCAAAAAAAGTGCCACTGAGAGGTAAAACAACCCAACCAGCAGTAAAACCCAAGGGGGAGGTTTATAGCCCCTCTACCTGGAGGACTTTAGTAACACACACACATATATATATGTTCTAAAGCAGTCCCTCAAAAATTAGAAACCAAAGTGTGCTAAACTACCACCCATTGCAACTTTCTGGGAACAAACGCTCACAGTAGGGGAAGTAGAGATCAATGAAAGTAATAACAGTCTACAGTGGGAGATATTGATCAACCCACAATGGCTGACTTGACCCAGGAAAGTCATACACACAGGCAGATAGAAGCAGGCTGTTATGAAATTGCACACCTTTTGCCATATCATTGATATCTGACTTACCAATAAATCTATGGACATAAAAGTCAGCATTTTTTTGTAAATTTTTAAATCAAATATTTGTGTAGTCCTTTAATTTCAATGTCATAGAACAGTGCAAATGTGATGTGCAAAGTGTCTGCCACTAGTTTATTGTGAGCTTGAATTGATAATCAAGGGTGACACATCGTGCAGAATAAATTTTAAAGACTATATCAGGCTCTGATCTAGAAAAAAATAAAGGGGAGGGGGGATCAATCCAGCCAGAAAAAGGTGGGGGGGGGGGGACAAGAGAGGGATTTTCATTGCAGTATAACATTTCCCCTTACATTTTAGAAGTATTAAAAAAAATTCAAAAATACATGAAATATACATAAGTTTAACAATTATTTTTGCCTCTGTACTATCATTCCCAAAGGGAGAATGTCTCTTGCCCCCTATATATAGCTCTACTCTATATACACTGCAGATGCTATACTAGTAACAAGGTATCAGGGGAAGGGAAAGACAGCTCATTTACAACTATTGTGATTAATGCTGTGGTTAAGTTTGAAATTAAATGGTTATACCTGTCATGTCTCTTTGGCCTGATTGCTATATGCTTTGTGGACTTCCTCTTGCACTGGACAGTGAGGAAAGGTCTGATATATGTGCCATTCCTCCCAAGGGCTGGGCTGAAGTGTTCACAGTTCTGCTGTTGATTTCTTTCATTTGTTGGTGATGAAGGTCTTTATAATGCTGCAGTATTGTTAACTGTCCCATGGCCGAGTGGTTAACGTGCTTGGCTACTGATCTAAGGGACCTGGGTTCGAGCCCCGGATAAGGCATGGTTGTATGTGTTGTTTTTCTGCTGAGGTCCTGCCATCCTCTCAGATCTACTTTGGCATATAAACTGACAGGCTCCTGTCAGACCTCTGTGGAAAGCAGCTGCTTGAGGGGGTATTTATTTATTTTTTTTTATTGTTAACAACACTCTTCTGTGTCAGTGGTGGTTTTTGTGCCATCAGTCACTCTTGTGTCCAAGGAATTTCAACTTTGTGCTCTTGTTAGTGTACTGACTGTTAGTGAGTTGGTTGGTTATAATGGTGACTAGGTATTCTGATGCATTTTGTGCCATCTGCTTTGGTGTATCATCAAGCAAGCACTGACTGATTGAATTGAATGAGAAATTTCTTTAACTATTAAAAAGTAAATGTTTAATACAAGATTGAATTAAGCTTGCTCCATATAACTAATCAACAAAGAGCATGCTGTGATAAATATAACAGTAATGTTCATGTTTGCTATTGTTAATTGACATTTTAAGCATTATAATGTCTTATTTTAAATGTTCCAATAAAATTTGGCAAATATATGTAAATGCTGCACTATGTAATTATTTATCATACTACTTAAGTGATTTAGATGAGTTTATGTACTACTTAAGTGATTTAGATGAGTCTATTGTTTCAGAACATCATTCTATATATATTTTCTTAATAGTTCAGACTGTAATTTTGTCTATATTGATATGTTGGAGTATATGGAAGGAAAGCAAAACGTGTTAACGAATCTTCTCCCTTTACCACCATTGAAATCCATCTTTGTGACTGCAACTTAGGAAGAGATGTAGAAATAAAGTGGATTTGAAAGATAATAAATAAAAATGTCAATAAATATTTATATATAGTTTCTTTTACGAAATTATCCAGAAACATATGTACTCACCTATTCTAATCATTTTGATCAGTGTTAACTAATAAACTCTTAATCTGCACATGCCATCCTACCTGTTCTTTTATCATATTTTTTGACTATTTCAAGGAGATTATCATTTTATAATACCAATGCCCTGAAAGTATGTATAATACATGAAATTAATAAGAATAATTGGTAAAATAATTTTGGCCACAGGATGCATAACATTGAACTTAGATATATGCCTTTATAGTGACTAAAAACACTGCATATTTCTAAAACTAATGGTGTCTATAAATTGAAATAAATCAGAATGTCTTTTCTGGATTACATATGTTGAACACAACTCTAACACATTTTTTTTAAGTATGGCAACATTTAAATGTGAAAAATAATTTGTGAGACCTTAAAATAATGTCTCAAATTATTTTCCTGTTTTTGAAATTTTTTTTGTTTTGTACACCTAATTTAGCAGTTAAACATAGGTGACAATCACAGTGTTACTTGGGTGACATTTTAAAGTTGACATATCAATAAATATTTTGTGGAAAAAGTTCTCTGGCATGTTTCTAGGGAGATGCGGGTTCAAGTCACGTAGGTTGGCGAAATTTTTTCCACAACATATTTATTAATATAGCAGTTTTTGAATTTTTTTATAATTTGAAACTAGGAAGTATTGAAAATCAATCCAAAGTGAATGCACAGTATTCCCTGTTAAGATAGACATCAAACATTAATTAATAGATTCTGAAAAAGATTCATCACCGCCACGGCGGGAATCGAACCTGCATCTCTCCAGATTCATGCCAGAGTGCGCTACCATTCGTTGTCCAACTCATGGTGCAATGGTAGTGTGCTCTGGCATGAATCTGGAGAGATGCGGGTTCGATTCCCGCCATGGTGGCGATGAATTTTTTTTCAGAATCTATTAATTAAGGTAGGAAGTATTGAATAAAGCCAATAATATTTGTGATTGAAAATAATATCTATAATGTTTTCTGCTGAAAAATTTTATCATTGGCATACATTTTAATATATATTTAATTTTATCACATTTTCTAATTGTTCTTTTTGTTTTGCAGTAAATGTACAAAAATGTTGCCTGTAATTCTGCAGAAACCTTCTGATTTATGCCCTGCTTTTCAACACCCACTGCATGTCTGGCTGATGAAAAGTGCATTTTGTGATGATGGTGATTGCAAAGATGAAGGTGATGAGTTTGTTGGAGTTCTTCTAAAAGATAATGTTAGCACATCTGATCATTCATTTTCCAGTTTGCTAGTTAGTGTACATGTGTATATGCCTGAAGAGTCAGATGATTCTGAATTTTTGCCCCTTTTTGTCACATCTATGTTTATTGATCATTATGGTTTTAGGTATGATGAAAAATTAGTCTTAAAAAGAGCCTTTTGCATACCTATAGAGAAAGTAGTGTTTGGAGCAAGGAACAGAGAGAGTTACCTGTGGTCCAAAACATCTGAGTGGCATCAGCACTTGTTACTTGCTATTTGCAGAGAAAGAACCCTTTGTCGTATTGGGGATGTTTTGTTGGCATCACCATCATTTTTTTCTTTAAACGATGAAACATTTGATGTATCAATGCTTTTAGATTTTATAACTTTAGACTGTCAGCCAGTTGGGCAAGGGTTATTAACAGTCAATACCACTGTAGTGATAACTGATATTAGTGATGCTTCATATGAGTCAAAAACTAGTAACTCTGAAGAAGATTTGACAACAGAACAATCACCTGAAGTAACAAATATGATTTCCTATTTAAATCTGATGAATTATACAAGTAGCTTGCTGTTATCGGGTTTTGCAAATTTTGCTCCTTTTAAAGTAAACCCTATTGCAAAGTCATTTGCAGCATCCAGCAAAATGCTTAGAGTATTACGTAACAGGTTTAGAATCCAGATTATACCGAAGCTTTCTGCAGACTTGATTAAAACTTTTTCCAGTACAGAACACAAGATTGATCCTTTGAATACTTTGTTTTTAAGTAAAATTGCTATGCAGAAACTAGGTATTAAGAGTGCAGATTGGGTAAAAATCAAAATGCTTTCGAATTGGAAAGCTAAAGTTAGGAGATGGAGCTCAAACCCTTTGCCAGAGAGTGCATCTGTTACTGAAGATGAAGGAGGGGAAAGCAAAAGGCACAGACACTCTTCTGGGATGTCTGATGTCGCCAATGAAATGCAGAATGATTTCAGATTAGCTATTGCATACACTCTCTTAATCAATGAAAATGAAGCAACTAAAAGTGGTGTGGAAAATACAGTGTATATATCACCTCATTTGTGGTTTAATTTGAATAAACATCCATCAACACTGATACAACCTGCTAACAGCCTTATAGTAGAGGTAATTGTATTTCTCATCTTTCTGTATAGTGCTAATATTATATATCCATGTTGTGTTATATCCAATTGTATTTATCATAGCATATACTTGTGTTTCTAAAATTCTTCATTATCTGCATTTTAAAACTTTTTTAAATAATGAAGACGCTGCATTTGGTTTTTTCGGTTTACCTCTGAGTAGCATTTTGTTGAACACAATAAGTTAAATAACCAGATCACAAAGACTGAGGTAGTTAGGGGAAGGGAAGCCATTGAACAGCTGTTAGGAGACAGATGCAAGCCTCCCATCAAGACAATACAGTGCATTACTTAATGAGCATAGGGTACAGTTCTCCTGCACAAATGGTCACAGCTTAATGTTCCATCTGAAAGACAATGGCATTTTCAAGCCCATCAGTGCCCTCTTTGCTGAGAGAAGAGATTAATTTTAATGCAAACATATAGTTACTTGAACCTGGGACATCAGGTTGCAATTTGGTCTGGCATGCTACCAACTGAGTGAGATAGATTTGATTGAGATCTATATCTTCAGTTGCATTTTCTCATAAAATGCATATTAAGAAGTTATAGAGCTTCAAAGTTAGCTTTACACTAACATAACATGGAGAGAGGTGATCGTGATTTATTGAGCACTCAGTGTATAGAAGTTGCTGAGTAATAAAATAAATTTTACTCAGTGCAGTCATTTATGGAGTTAAAACAAAGTTTGTTACTGTAAACTGCTATAGAAAAGACAAAGAAAGTGAGGTATCAACAAGAAAATAAAAATCCATGCCTTAGCTGTGATTGCAACTTAGAACTTTTTGGTTTGAGTTGGTTTCCTACTTAATGAATAAAGTGCGAAACTGAACATTTAATGAGTTTCAGCAGAAGTGGGACCCAACTCACAACCTCTTGAAATCATATCAGGTGTTCTTAACTGATTATTGAGCTCTCTCCTGGCCTCATTCAATTTTTAGCTAATTGGAGACTAATTCTCATGGGTAATAAGGACTCGAAATGGAAAATATTACAAAATGACACTTATCAGATTAATGTAATGGATGGTAGTGAAGGCAAAAAATTGATATTTTTATTAGATGCAGCTAATACACCAGTGGCACATTGATAGGCCCTGCAACCCCTGTGCTGTTTGGAGGGGAGGATACAGTTAAGGGAGCCTATGTATTTTCTTTTACATTTATGGTGAAATTTGATATACAACTATTTAGAGATATAACCAAGAATTTTTTTCTATAATTTTGAACAAATGATAATGGATCATGAATAATCAGTCAATAAAGACAGATTGTGAACAATTAGTTTCCTTTCTCTACTATAAATTCCTCCTTCCTGCTTGTAGGCCAGAACTTATTGTCTGAAAGTTTTTCCTTAGTTTTAGTTTGTAATAGTTTTCTACTAGTTTCTAATTAGAGGGAGTTAATCATATTGTGTAAATAAAATTTGCCCAATATGATTAATTTTTGAGTAAGTGTTTTATAGGTATTTAATATAAGTATAAAACTAAGATAATCAAATCATAATGCATACCTTTGTATCTTTTGCAGCAAAGTATAATATTTTGGTTTTTCATAAAATATCTGTGGGTTCTAAAAATTTCAATTATTAAAATGTTAAAAAATTATGAAATAAAGATATTAATATGAAATGTAATTACAAAATTTCAACAACTGAAAGCTAATTCCTTTTCACAAAAGCACCCTGAGATTTTCTGGTACACCACTATAATACACTAAAATTACAGTAAAGGTTCAGAGTGCAGTAATTAAAATTAAATTGAAATCTTTAATTCTCTATGACACTATTAAATGTTTTTAAGCACTTCAACAAATTTTCAAATGTTCTATGCTATCAAGTATCAAAAGTTATTAAGGAGAAATTTATGCACCGTACTGCAGAAGATGGATAGTAAGAGGAACTTCCAGGATGCTTGCGAGTGACAAGTTTAATCTTTTAATATTCGGCATTCTTACTGGCAAGTGATGCCTCAGTAAAGTTTGGAAAAACAATGAGGGATGTTGATACTTTATTTATTTTAGTAAAGGAAATAACCAATAATACTTTTGGTAGCATAGAGTGCTTGAAAAACTTTTGAGTTTCACAATGCACGTTTCGCGCTCACTTGTGGCAAGAATGCCGAAGATTAAACTTGTCACTCACAGGCATCCCGGAAGTTCCTCCTACTACCCATCCTCTGCGGTATGGTATGTAAATTTTTCCTTAATAACTTGATACTTGATAGCATAGAACATTTGTTAAAGTGCTTAAAGACATTTAACAGTTTTGTAGAGAATTAAAGATTTCAATTTAATTTTACTGTAATACACTCAAAGTATTGTTAAATCTATGTGTATTGCAGATCTAAAGTTTCATTTTGATATATATATATATCTATAGGAATTTGAAAATAAATTTCTGATGAGATGGAACAATATTACCAATGCTTGTGACAAATTGGAATGGCCATGGGCTCGCTACCATCTCAGCAGAAGGCTTGCCATACCAGAGTGTAGAAGAACCAAGATTACAAATGTTGAAAAGAATTTCATCTAAGAATCATCCATAGTTAAAATAATCTATTAAATTTTATAAAACTAATTTATTTTAACTAAGATTTTAGATAATCAACAAATATTTAACAAGTGGCTTCTGTCACTTGTTAAATATTTCCAGCATATAAATTCTGTGTGTAGCAATATTATTCTGGTGTGTTTCAAGTCCTGTGAGTAATGCTGCATGAATATGTTTCAAGTCCTGTGAGTAATGCTGCATTAGTATGTTTGACTAAAAAAGCACATCACTTCTCTCTGTGGCCATCAGATGTGTCTCATTTCCATTCAGTGGGGCGGGAGTGGCTTAGTTGGTAGCGCACCAGGCTCGTAATCTGTAGTTCCCAGGTTCGAGTCCCAGCTGAGTCAGCATTGAGATTTATCTCCGCAAAATCCCCGCCTTGCCCATGGTCAGTAGGAGACACCGATGTGCTTGGAAAGGCCGTCATCTATCGGATGGATGTTAAGCCGTGGCCCCATGTGCAGGAGGTCCATATCCTGTGCGCATTAAAGAACATGCTGGATGGCCTTGATGGGAGGCTACTATCGTCTCCCAACAGCTGTTCCAGTGGGTCTCCTCCCCCAACCTTCTCTGAGCCTTCGGGGTTCATGTGACCTGGCCATTGAGCCCATGGTGTGCAAAAAAGTTCTGCTCATTTGTAAAACAACCCAACTCATTTCCATTCAGTAGGTGGTATTGTTGGTGCCTCCAGACCATTATCCTTATAATCTTTAGCTGAAGATTGAAAGAGTCTGGCATAGCTTAATAGATAAGAATACCTGAAATGTTTTTTGGAGGTTGTTGATTGAATTCTATTCTCGTCAGAGTACATTTTTAAACTAATTTTTCAATTTATTCTAAGTAATAGGACATTTGCTTGCGAGTTGCTATTATTAAATTTAATTTGATTTGTAAATGAAGTAAAAACATTTGATATATACACTTATTGTCAAAAGTATTGGATACTTTCATGTTTATATGAATGGAAATCCACATTCCCCTAATTTTGAAACTAAGCTGTTTTTTTTTAAAAACTTCCCACAGATTTGCTTTTCTACAGAAATTGCAGATCTTAGACAAATTTAATCAAATATCAATCTTGAACAATATTTTATGGTAGTTAAAAGTTATGGAAACTGAAACATTTTAAGGCAGTGCTACTCATAAGAATTTACTTTCAAAGTTTACTTTGATAGTGATACTGACATCCTGAATTTGGAACATAATTACTGATGTGTCGTCACAGAAACCCCTCACCTGTTTTTTATCATGTAAAATGTGAGTTTTGTATTGGTCAATGACAGTTATAGACTAGAACCTTTGTTCCCAACAAAAACATGATAAATGTGTTACCAAATTTAAATAATGCCAGTGGAAAAATTAGAGGGCAAAAACCAAAAGATGTCAGGAAATATATGAAATTATGGTGAAATAACAATTCTTATGACAATCATATCAGTCTTGCAATCTCATAGCAGTGGTTAAGGGTTATTTGAAACACAAGTGATTTGTTTTTTTAAATAAATGCAATTTTAGGAGTGTGCATAATGATTCAGTTTTCATCATTTTTGTAGAAAAGAGTTAGGATGAGCATAACAGCATCTGCTGTTAAATTTTTCAACTTGAAATAACTCTTAAATATTAATATTGTTGGACATCAAGATTTAGTGAAATCTTCAATTTATCATCAATGGAATCATTGCATACAAAGCTTATTTTCAAAACTGGGGACCTTTGAATGTGGTTTCCCACTAACATAATATGGAAGTGTTCCAGTGCTTTTGGTAATATAGTGTAAATGCATTGATGTGGTATATATTCATGCTTTAAACATATTTTCCTGTTAAATTATTCTTCATTTGCTTTTTGAAATTTTTTTGAAGTTTTGTCATCAGTAGAATTTATTTTGACCTCTGTCTACAAAGATAAAGATTTAATAATGTATTTATAGCAGGTTTAACACAACTGAATTAAATTAAAAAGTTAATCATTATCCAACTGCTTTGTGCACTATACAAGAAGTGACTAGCATCTCTACCATCCTGTATTCACCGATTGAAATGCTATTTTGAATCACCAAAAAGATGCTAAACATCTCGGATAGTGATTAACTTTTTAAAATAATAATAATAATAATGTACTGTTGTAATATTACAATGTTACTTTAAATAAATTTTTACAGCCATTTCTACCTGATTCTGAAGTTTCATCCCCTCCATATGCTACAGAGGTATATGTATCATTGGTGCAGTCTCCGAATTATAATGGTACTATTAGATGTGAAAATATGCTTAGTAATTATTTCAAAATACCAAGGTAAGCATTAAAAGTAAATGCAAATACTATTATGCTTTACTAAGGCAAAATATTTCTTTTTTGATTTTTCTACCTCTTCATATGCACATTAATTTATTTAATTTTTAATAAAATTATGTAAAATAATGTATATTGCTGTTTTTTTGTCTCAATAATTTTATACACCAAATGCTACTAAAATTTTCAAATTCTCAAGATAGGACATTTTGTCAAGAGCTAAGAAAAAACTAGTGGTAATATTCCATTGATAGGAATTATTATTTAATGCAATATATAACATATAATAGTCTTGCTGATTGTTTTTGAAATGAAATAAATAAAATCAAGCATAATAATTTCATTTACAATAAACTTTTAAGAATTTAAGGAAATGCTTAAAAAAGTAGGAGTAACCAGAAAGTAGAATTTAATGTTTTAAACACAGTTTTTATAAAATTGTTTTTTAACAAAATCCACTTGGACTTGCATGAATGGATTAATTAGAAAGAGAATATTTGATTATTTTTTGTTAAGAATATGTTCTCTAAAAGCTGAAATTGTCAAGATGTTTAGTCTGTACACAAATATGATGACAATTATGTGATGATTTAATGAATATTCCATGTAATTAAAATAGAAATGTTTAGCAGATTTAATTTTTAACCTTTTTTTTTATAGAAAAAGCTGATGTTTTCACTTTGTTACCTGTCTGCCTATGTTTGTAGACATTCTATTTCTTTTATAGATAAATAAAAAATTATTTTTGTATTGATTAGGTATTGATGAAATATTATGATTTGCATTTTTCAAATCTCCCAATAGCTTTAATAATACCATCTAAAAAAAATTTTTTTAATGGTAAAAGTTGAAAAATGCCAAACTTTTAAATGAATATTGCAACCAATCTACACTATGTTAAAAAAAGCATCCAGGCACTCCATGTTATGTAAATGGAAAACCACTTTTGAAGCTCCTTAACATTGAAAATAAGCCTTTTACACAAAAACTGTTATTGGCAATATATTGTAGATGTCACTCAAATCTCTCTAAATATATTTCCCGCAATATTTGTTTAATATTTAAAGAATGAATGGAAGCTGAAGCATTTATCTTCAACTTTTGACAGGTGAAAAAATACTTCAATAGATAAAACACAACTCTTGTAACAATTTGTTCACTAACATAAATTAAATATCTGAAGTTTCTATGACAATTTTTTAAGATTTCATCAATTTGGAGGCACTGTAACAGTGTCATCTGCTGTTAAATGGTCCCGCTTCAATGACTCTTTAAATATTGATCAAAGATTGTTGAAAACTGACACTGTTACATTGTCTCCAAATTGATGAAATCTTAAAAAACTACTTAAAAAACTTCAGATATTTAATTTATGTTAGTGAACAAATTGTTACAAGAGTTGTGTTTTATCTATTGAAGTATTTTTTAACAAATGTCAAAAGTTGAAGATAAATGCTTCAGTTTCCATTCATTCTTTAAATATTAAACGAATATTGTGGGAAATATATTTAGAGAGATTTCAGTGGCATCTACAATTTATCACCAATGACAGTTTTTGCATAAAAGGTTTATTTTCAATGTTAGGGAGCTTTGAAAGTGACTTTCCATTCACATAATATGGAAGTGTCTGGACACTTTTTTCAACATAGTGTATTTGCACTAAAAATCTTCAATTTTGGCAATAGAGTGTGATGGTCAAAGGGTTTCCATTTACAGCATCGATTTGACTTCTTACCTGTTATTACTAATGCTTCTTAACCTTTATTTCCTGTCAGTGAACCTTTTCTCACAAAGGCCAAATTATGTGCCAGCAGAGAAAATGTCAATGAGAGCCCAGTTTGTACTGTAATCTGGGAATCTAAAATATAAACTTTATATATTACATCCTTACATTCCCATGAAACAGTTTAACATGCTGCTTACTATCAGTTTGCCCTTTTATAGATTTCTGTTAGATATAATCTTTTATATAAATTGCTTTCATGCTAGATTTGTTTCTTCATACATGCACTTCATGCTTTAAAGAACTTGAGAGTTCTAGCAGTAATAAATATATTAGAATGTATATAGTGGAATGAATGTATTTAAAACAGAATTTTTATCTGCAGAATAGGTAGGAAAGTGAGATGCATAGTCAAATTTTCTTTGTTATAGGTACATCTGTAAAGGTGATATATTCTGTATCAGCACAAGAGGTAAATAGGAGCTTTGATTAATTCCTTAATTACACTTTTCAACAGCAATTGTGATTTTTCATGAAATTAAATGATTATTATATTGGGTTGATGCAAAAGTAATGGGAAACCACAAGACATGCAAAAATAATCATTCCCATGATTAACTAATGAGACATCATAATCAAGAACATATTTACTTAGTAGATATGATTGTGTTCCAACGATCTATAAGTTTGTAGATGCCATTCCTGTATAAACTCTTGTTCTTCATGGCAGTGAAATCAGCAATGCATTCTTTCACCTTTTCATCATTCCGAAACTTCCTCATCAGAAATGAAATTGTTCAGGGATCTGCACTGATGGAAATCTGAGGGAGCCAGGTCCAGCAAATATGGGGGATGCATTATTATTTCCAACCCAATTGCTGCAGCTTCTGCTTTGTCCATAATGCAACATGGGGCCTTGCATTGTTCTGGTGGAACATGATACCTTTTCTGTTTACTAATACCAGGTATATGGCTTTCAGTGTTGACAGTGTTTCAGTGTTTCAGTTTCACAGACTAAATGTAGGTGCAGCACATCATTAGATACGGAGCTATGCATGCACTGTCTTTTATGTTGTTTATGAAACCGTTACACATTTCCTGACAATGGCAAATACGCGGTTCATATTTTTTCTCATTACTTTTGCATCAACCTAATATTTTTTTTTATGCTGATTACATGAGATATATGGGGAATTTTTTAGCATAAAGTTTTTTAAAAAAATGAATGTATAGTGTTTAATTTTATATTTAAAATAGTAAAACAATCTTAATTTTTTAAACTATTTTTGTTTTAGTGGTCACTACTTTCATTATCTTTTAACTATCACAAAGAAATACTATGTAGAATGGATGATGCAATACAACTCATTGTACTGCATCATCTCACTTAGTTTAATTAGATTCTTGTGTGCTAATGTAGTTACATTTGTGAATGTTAATTGTTTGAATCTTTATGGTGAAATAATTGTTATGCATTTTTAATAGAGTTAAAAAAAATTGCACTTCTTTCAAGAGTTACATATTTTTGTCAAACTCTATGGGTTTAAGAAAATATTGTACTACTTTCATAATCAACATAAAACTCTATAAAAGTTACCCACTTCCATTGGGAAAATATAGTTTTTTATTGCTATTAAAGTTAAAAGGCTACATTTTGTAAATAATACAGGGTGATTACAAATGAATGTAATGATTTAAACTATTATACAAAACTATAAATGCAACATCAGTAAATCATACATATTTTGAGAGAACACACATGGAAATTAATGCATACCAGAAAAAGATTAAAAATGCTTGATATGGGTACCATGGATCACTTTACATATATACATCCTGTATTCCATTTCATCCCCATACTCTGCCCATGTCAATAAATGTAATGATTCAACATATACATTCAGCTAATTTGCAGTTGATGGTAACTTCAAAAGAAAAAGTCTAATAGGTGTATATCACAAGAAGTCTAGTGGGGTTAAATCAGATGATTAATCAAAGGATTTTATTGCTGAACTGTTAGTTAAGCATCTACACCAGCCAAGTCTTAAATATTTTTACTATGCATGTGTGTAGAATCAGCTGTAATATTGGTGGCAGTCAGAGCCTGGGATACCTCAGCACACCATCCAGGGACTTTTCCACTTGATGCCATGCAGGGCATTGAATGTATAGCTCAGCATGGCAGTCATACGGCCTACTGATTTCGTCCATCACATTCAATCCTAAGAGTTATAAATCACTTCTTTCTCACATACTTGTCTGCGTGTGTGGTAAGTTTCATCTCATTTCATGCATTCCTTCATAGTGTGGCATTTTCTATGTCAAGCAGTGTATATTAATACTGATGATAATACTCCTTTTTTTATCATATGGCATCATAGATTAATATATACATGTGTAATTGTTTGTTCAAACATATGGAAATAATAGTTGTTTCGGCTAAGCAGAATTTTTTCTTGCTGTATCTGCCATCTTATTCTTGGTAACTATTTTTCCTCAAGTCTTTAGGTACTTTTTTCAGAATTCAATTCTTGAGTTTGCTAATCTGAAATTCTTCATGGAAATAGTAGTCTTAAACCAATAAAACCATTCCTTACACAAGATGCTGCTTATAAAGGTGGTTAAGAATAGAAATAGTAGTCCCACACAGTCTGATACTGAGAGTATTTTCCAGTAAATTTAGCAGATTGAAATACATTTGCAATAATATCCTTAAATGTGAAGGTTTTGAATTATGAACTGTTTTTGTTTAGTCGGAAAAAGAAAAGACAATTTATTTTATTACAGTGATTAATTGAAGTGCTTGATATGCAAAATATCGAATTCAAAATGTTAGCAGTAGTCTTAGAATCATTGAAAAAATTGCCATTATAATTTGATATCAATTTCAATATAATGAAATTTTGTAGTAGCAAAATTCTTTGCCTCCCACAAGATTGCTATGCCAGGATTTTATTGCATTTTAAAATTAATGAATCCTTTTGTTTCAATTTGAATAAATAATACAATTGTTTTTGTATTAAAATATTTGCCAATTTTTTATATAATTGTTACTTTATTAAGGTGAATTTTATAAACTTATAGCCATATCTACTGCCATTTCAGATGATGTTACATTTCATCAAAAACTTGATGATCCTTTGAATGTAAAGTAAGTGTTTTAAAAATATTTATTTGCAAGTTTCATCCAAGAGCACTAAAACTGTGGTATTCTAATTGCATCAAGATATATATAACATGTATCAGTATATTACAGAAGCATGAAGGCCATAAGTTATTAATTAGTTTGAAATTGTCAGTGAAAGAAAGTAAAAAAATAAAATGCATTAGTTTAATCAAGGGAAAGTGAAACTAAGCAAGAACAATGGAAATTTCAGTTTATAAAGCAACAAAATGACTGTAATAAGAGATTATCAGAGAATATATTAGTAGAGACACCTGTAAAAGGAACATTTTTACTAAATATTATGTATATATTCCAACCAGACAATTTGAAAATTAAGAGAACAATAACAATCTTAGAAAATGGATTGTAGAAGAGCTTAATGTACTTAAAAATTTTCAGTGAGTCCATATTATTTTTATTCGATTTACAAATTTTTTTATATTGTATGGCACTTTCATTGATTATTCTTAATTTAGAAATGAAAGTTTATAGGCATAATTAAAATATTTTTGTTAAAGCTATTATTTTACCCACAAATGCCAATTTTAGTGTTTAAAATAAACTTTATTTGCATTGAAATATTTTTATTCAATTTTTTCCCAGCTCTTTACCCCTTTTTAGTTTTATACTTTTAAGTTTTATTTAAATTATAATGCTTTTAAGTAAAATAAATTTTTTAACCAGGGTCATAGTGAAAGGACTGTCGCTGGGGGGAGAGAATGGAAATATTCCAACTCAAAAATCAGATTTTTCCAACTGAGAAAATAAGTACTTGTACATAGATTTTGTCTCTAATGCTAGAGCATAAATTATTAATGTAATAATAAAATATAAGATTTTATGTCGATTTATTATCATTACAAATTTAACTTGATTATTTTTCAATATTTTAGTTTATATTGTTTAATACTTTGTTATAAATTTTATTATTGTTATTACATGCAGATATAATTTAATGAATGAAGGTTTAATTTAAGAATTTTTGCTGATATAAAACTTATAAAGTATACAAAATTCAATGTCAAAAGCATAAAATTCATTATAGCAAATATCTTATTCAGAATTATGTAAGATAATTCAATAATTTGTATGCTGAAGCATATAAAAACAATTTAACTCTCTTCTTTATTTACCATTTGTAATTTTATGTTTTAGAGAAACAATTGAATTGAAAAGCACCTTACATATGGTTCTGAAAAGTAAAATTATTCCTTTTCACATGATGATTGAAAGTATCTGAGTTTTTCTACCATTATTAGATTTATTTTGTAATTTAATTCTAGATGTCCTATTGTCTATTTTCGTGTGTCAATGATTGAAGGGCCATCAACACCTACTGGTTATATAATTAATAAAGATCACTGCCGTCTTTATCAGGTAAGTGTTCCTTCCTGACAAATTGTTAGTTTTCTACTCTCTTTAAATATTGTAAAATTAAGTATGATGTGGTAATTGTGAAGTTTAATCTTTGCAGAATTAAATTATGTGTTGCTAACAGCAATATTTGATTTGACATAGCAATTATTATTTGATTTTCATTAAAGTTTAAATACAACTTTTTTCAGTTATACACACTATTTGCATTGTTGGTTGTTACTTCAATTAACCATCTTTCTATCCTAATTTACATAGGCTTCATACCTAAACTGAAATATTTGATATCCCAAACTTTTTCAATTACTGTTGCTGGTGTGTTTTTCTCTCCAAGCAGTCCTGCAATGGATAGATTTGATATAGATAGTCAGTGTGGTAGCAGTTTGAGAAATTGCATGCATAAATTGACTTTCATTGTTATAATATTGAGTAAATAATTACATATAACTATAGCAATTTTGTTTAAAAATTTAATTCACAATTTACACTGTATTCAAGACAGAGGTGCTGAGCCCTCCTTGAAGTTACTTTAAGACTACTTTGCTGATAGATTTACACTGCAAAAAATTTTCTAAGGATCTCCTTAAGAAGCCGTCCCATGGTCGAGTGGTAAGCGCATTTGGCTACTGATCTAAGGGATCTGGGTTTGAGCCCCAGGTAAGGCATGGATGTTTGTGTTGTTTTTCTGCTGAGGTCCTGCCATCCTCACAGATCCTTCTACTGTGGCATATAAACTGATAGGCTCCTGTCAGACCTCTGTGGCAAGCAGCTGCTTGAGGGGGTATTTATTTATTTATTATTTCTCCTTAAGTTCCTAAATAGCTGAGTGACTAGTTGTAAGCATTGCAGTACATGTAATGACCATTTATCAGCAAAGGGAAGTCTTAAAGTAACTGCAAGGAGAGTCTAGCACCTCTACCTTGAACACAGCATAAATTGTGAATTAAATTTTTAACAATTTTGAGCAAAATTTTAAGCAAAAGACTTTCTTTACAAGCATTTTATGGGCTAGTTCCATTAGATCCTGATAACAAATCACTATTGTTATGTTTTCTGGTTGTTAGTTTTACCTATTCTTATTTGGTTGACATTAGAGCTAATCAGAATTAAAGAGTTCAGTCTGCTGATTTTATATATATATCAGTTCAAGTACACCTGTGATCCAGATACCAGACTAAACAAGAGTGCTAGCAGAGCTATGTATCAGATGATCTTCTAGCCTTGTAATACCTTAAAGCAGAGTGTGTGTCTTCTAAGAGTCTTAGAGACACTTAAGAGTAAGTGTCTTCTAAGAGTTTTTAACCCATTAGGTAGGAAGAAATATTAATACTAGTGTATAAAACTGTAGTGTTTTATGCTGTGAGGAAATTTTTGCTTGTTTCAAATAAAGTTCAAATGTCATCTTATAAAAGTTAGTTGTATAAAGTTAAAGGTTATATCTTGGGGGTTCTTGCTTTATATATGTTGTCAGAAATTAACTATGTGACTTCAGATGTAGTTGAATAAGTTTTGTTTTTTGAAAAATTATAACATTTAATTTTTATAGACAGGGACTGCACAGAGCTATATTCCTGCAACAATGGAAACTTTTTATTCTAACAGTCATGTACATCCTATTTGGAATGGTCCTATGCCTTCTGGCCTCAAGTGTTATATTGAAATGCTGCAGGAATTAATTGTGCCTTTTTTAAAGCTTCGGTAAGAATTTCATATTTTTAAATTTAACTCTTTATAGATACTTTACTGATTCTTGTACAATGAAGTTCATCAAACATGCAGCAGTGCAGTTGAAGAATTAGTGCAGTCAAGTTATTACAGATCAAGAGCAGTGCAATAAAATAAAGGGAAATATTGTACAAGACTATTCTGGTCCAGTTTGAAGTATCACTCAGTGCCGTGATAAATCAAAGAATCTGTTCAGGAAATTTTTAATAAGGGTGCTTACATTTGCCTGAATTCATTTGTGGTTGCATTCAACAAACTGTAAAAACTGAAATAATAGTGATGGAAATATAAATAAAATGCCATGCTGAAATATTTTTGTAAACAGAATAAAATAAAGCATCATTCAAATTTTAGTGAATTGTATGAAATATGGTTATATATATGTTTTTTTTTTGACAATTCTTGAGGTTTTTTTTATAGGGCAAATTAGGAGAAAAAAAAGGGGCGGGGGTGGGGGGGGGGGGTGCAAAAGCAAACTAGACTTCCAAATAGGTGAAATAAAAAAAATATCTAAACAGAAAAATTATTTATATCACAATTTTATTTTTTGCAATCTGTTCTCAGGTCATTTTCTATATATGTATTTCTTTTATAGTCTGTCTGTTGTAATACATAAGAAAATAATTGTGTGAACATTGTTTTATGTTTTGGTGGGGTTGCTCAGTCAGTAGCCACCAGGCTCATAATCTACAGTTCCCAGGTTTGAGTCCCAGCATTGAGATTTATCTCCACAAAACTCCTTGGCATATTCTCTCAGTAGGGAACACTGATGGGTTTTTGGAAAGGCTGCCGTACATTGGATGAGACATTAAGCTATGACTCTATGTGAGGGAGAGCCATACCCTGTGCATGCTAAAGAACATGCTGGATGGTCTTGATGGGAGACTACCATCTTGTCTTCTGAAAGCTGTCCAGTGTGTCCTTTCCTTCAAACCTTCTCTGAGCCCTTGGAGTCCTTGTAACCTGGCCATTTAACCCATTGTGTGCAAAAAAGTGCCACTCAGAAAACATCCAACAAATTTTTTATGTTGTACATTGCAGTTTAATTTTCCACTGACATATTGCAGAGGTGCCCCAAAGTATAATTTATGGGCTCTGGAAAGGCTGCTGTCCATTGTATGGGCATTAAGCAATGGCTCCAGGTGTGGGAGAGCCATAATATGTGCTTGTTAAAATATGTATGGTTTTGATGGGTTTCCATTTGTCTAAAGGATCCCGTTCCCTAACCTTTTCTGAGCCTTTGGGGTCCTTGTGGCCTGATCACTTAGCCCATTGTGTGCAAAAAAAGTGCTATTCAAAGGTAAAACAATCGAACTCAAAGTTACAATATTTTTTATTATTGCAATATTTATATATAATCTCTATAGAATATTTTTTTTCAAACAACTAAATGTTGCAATTTTGTTGGCAAAGTGCTGATTGATATAATTCTTTTAGTGAGCTCTCGTATGACTATAGTTTTTGTGTAATGTTATTGTCTGGTAAAAGTAATAAGATAAACAATCATGACTTTTCATTAACTCACAGTAATCTTTACCCACAATAATAGAAGTTGGGTTGGGTTACCTCTGAGCGGCACTTTTTTGCACACCATGGGCTAAATGGCCAGGTCACATGGACTCCGAAGGCTCAGAGAAGGTTGGGGGAGGGGACCCACTGGAACAGCTGTTGGGAGACAGATGGTAGCCTCCCGTCAAGGCCATCCAGCGTGTTCTTTAACGTGCACAGGGTATGGCTCTCCCGCACACGGGGCCACGGCTTAACGTCCCATCCGATGGACGGCAGCCTTTCCAAGCCCATCGGTGTCCCCTATTGACTGTGGGCAGGGTGGGGAAATTTTGCAGAGATAAATCTCAACGCTGACCCAGCTGGGACTCGAACCTGGGAACTACAGATTATGAGCCTGGTGCGCTACCGACTGAGCCACCCCCGCCCCCAATAATAGAAGTAAAGCTTGATTTAGAATAACATAAGCAATAGTGATGTATCTTATATTACTAAGAGTTCAAACATGTTCCTATTTTTTTTAATAGAATACCACTTTTAAAGCTTTCTAACTTTGAAAATCAGTTTTCTGTGCAAAATTGACACCAGAAATAAATAGAAAATCTCACTCAGATCTCTCCAAATTTCGATTTTCAACAATATTCATTTAATATTTAAAGATGCTAGAAAGAATCAGCATTTTTAAAGTTGATAAAATGATATGTTAGACTATAATAAACATGTAGAAAAAAATTGAAGTAAAGACAAATGAAATAAAGGCTATGAAAATTGATTATAACCTCTAAGATCAATTATAACCATCTAAGTGGCAGTGACAAAAATATAAAAAGAACCTTTTCTCCTGAAACAAATCAAAAGATTCTTCCCACCTATCAAGCACCATTCAATTTTTTCCCTGTGTATTGTTTCTATTTAGAGATTTTATCACTAATGAAGATAAGTGTAAGCTATTAAAAGCTTATGATTATTTATTGGTTTCTTTCATCAATTATTAAATTTTTTGATTAAAATTATATGAATATTAGACTAAGTATTTGCATTCTTATATTATTATATGACTGTTAAACACATATTTTCCTGTCTTAATTTTCCTATTTATGTTTAGAAATACAAGAAGTCAGGTGAGCTCTAATATACTCCTAACAGGATCTGTATGTTGTGGCAAAACAGCTGTAGTTAGAGCTGTGTGCAAATGTTTAAACCTTCATTTGTATCAGGTAAGTAATTTATTGTTAACTGACTTAAATTTGAGAAAATGTTTTGAAATCTGAATTAAAATTTGTTAGATTGTAATACACAATTGAAAAGTTTTGATTGAGGTATTCTAATACACAAACATTTCAAGCAGTGTCTTGGACCTCACTCTTTTGGTATATTTTTGGCTTAGATATAGGAATCTGGGTCTCTCTTTGTAATATCCAGGGCCAGTGTGAGGCAGGTTTAGCATATTCTCTGGAACCCTGCCTCGCACTTTAAAAGTGGTGTATGAAAGGCTCATCATAAAAAATGAAATTTTAGTCAAAATTGACTGAAATCGGTCAATTTTGATGATGTAATTAAAGATTTTGCAACGAAAAAGGCGAGAAAAATTATGTAATATTTATAATATACTCAGTGTTCCTATAAGTTGTATGTAGATATGTACCACACTTTATACTTATAATAAATAATTTATTATTATAAAATTTAGAAGTACATATAAATGTGTTTTTTTTTGGCCCCGCACAATTTTGAAACCCAGCCCTGCAAAAGTTCACGCCGGCCCTGGTAATATCATTGCCATACTCTTTCTTACAGTTAATTTAATACAAGTACATCCTTTTTCATGAAAATTGTGCCCCCCCCCACCTCCTGAAGGGGTAATGAATTTACCGTAAAGTTAAATGGATATATAGGTGATTGCTAAGACAAAAAGTTATTTTTGAATGAGAATAAAATAGAGTTTAATTGCAGAAATTGTATCAGTATTAAGTAATTTTACACATGACAATAAACAGTGGTAATTTTAGCACGAACTTAACAGCTGCCTGATATTATTCTGGTCTGTTATTCTTCGTATAATTGTCTCAGTGAGCAGACAGTTTGTGCTGATGAGAATGTGTAGTAAGATGCCATCATCTGTAGTAAGATGCCATCTTATCCAGACATGGTCAATAAATGACAAATAAGGGGATTTAGCCAAGGACTAATTTTCACATTATGTACAACTCTCTTGAGATGTTTGCAGTACTACTGAGAGATGACCTCACAAGCTACTTCAGCATGATAACAAAAATCTTTTTTCTAAATAAATCGCAACTGCATTATTAAGTGCAAGTATTTTCGGTAAAGCTGAGCCTTAATTTTGTCAATCATTATTTCAGCTAACTCAGTATTCAAGCTAAAATATTTGAAAATTTAATAATGAAACAAACTCTTGTGATATTAATGTTTCTGCAATTTTTCTTGCACCTTGGAATAATGATGTTCCTACGACTCACACACCAGGAAAATAATATTTTCAACTTAATAAATAGCACCAAAATGCTAGGCAGGAGACCTGACAATCTGATGATTAATATTTTTATCTTGAATAATTAGTTGTTAAATTCTTTGGCAACATTTTCATATATTCTTAATATGATATATTTAAAATACTTAATTATATAAGAATTCTGAATAAATTCTGAATAAATATTCATCATCATCATCCTCAAGCAGCCATGGGCTACGGAGGTCCAAACAGACCACGCAGTTTAATTCTCCAAGCATATCTGTCCTGAGCTACATCTGCTGCATCCGGCCACTGCACACCAATTCTAACAAGGTCCTGTTTAACATTGTCTGCCCACCGCATCCTAGGTCTCCCCCTCCTTCTGAGGCCTTTAGGCACACTGTTCATAACTCTATTCGCCAATCTTTAATTATTCATACGGGCAACATGGCCAAACCAACGGAGTCTCTCTCTGCACAATATGCTGCTTAAAGGAGGTTGCAAACTCCTTTGCCTAACCTCATCATTAATTACAAAGTTGAACCACCTAATGCCCAAGATACTGCGTAAGCACCTGGAATCAAAAGCATCAAGTTTCCTGTTATCTTGCTTACAAAGTGTCCAAGTTTCACTACCATAACTAACCCTAGAAAGAACCAAACTATTATACAGTCTAATTTTAGTCTTTAGGTGTATACGCCTATTTCTCCACACTCTCCACAGATTCTTAAAAGTCCCGGCAGCAATCCCTATTCGTCTGTTAATCTCATGCCGCACATCACCATTATCTGTTACATAGCTCCCAAGATAATTAAACTGTGACACCTGCTCAAGACTGCAACCATTCAGATTAACTGAATCACAGCTTGCCTGACCAATTTTCATCACTTTAGTTTTCTCTCTGTTTATAACCAAACCTACTCTACTACCAGTCTCATCAACAGCTCGAATGAAAGAGTTCATCTCATCAACATCATTTGCCAAAAGGGCTAAATCATCAGCATAATCTAAATCAGAAATTTTCGTATCTCCAGTCCATTTAACGCCAAAATCTTTCCCTTGAAGTGAATTTCGCATAACATAATCAATAACCAAGCTAAAGAGAAAAGGAGACAAAATGTACCCTTGTCGAACACCAGAAGTAATGCTAAACCAATTGCTACAAGCCTTACCAACTCTCACACACGACTCAGTGTTATTATAGAGAGCTTTCATTATGTTAACTAACTTGTCTGGTATACCATATGATTTCACAATCAACCACAAATTATGACGATCAGCAGAGTCGAAAGCCTTTTTGAAATCCACAAGCTAGCAACCAAAGGTTTCTGAAACTCTAAACATTTCTCAAGAATCTGCCTAAGTGAAAATATCTGATCCACACATCCCCTACCACTTCTGAATCCACATTGCTCATCATGCAATTGCCTGTCAACCAGATTCTTAATTCTATTAAGCACAATCATGGAAAGAACTTTACCTGGAACAGAGAGTAGGCTGATACCCCTATAGTTATCACAATTGCTGCGATCACCTTTTTTTGAAAATAGGGAAAACACTAGCTCTGGTAAAATCCTTAGGAACCATGCCTTTATCATAAAAGTTATTCAAAATTTGAGTCATCCAAGTGGTAACCGAAACATTCCCAGCTCTAAGCATTTCGGTAGTAATTTCATCTACCCTTGGGGATTTATGTAGTGTAAGTTTAGAAACAGCCAAAATAACTTCAGATTGTGTTATAGGGCCAACATTAAAGCCACCAATGCATCTATCATCATTGCAAACAATGGGAGTAGAACTAACTACATTGTTTAGAACATCACTGAAATTCTCAGCCCACTTAGCCATGACAGAATCCTCCCCTTCTATAACTTTACCTTGTTTATCCTTCAATCCTTGTATACCTGTCCGTTTTCTACCACACAAAACATTAACTATCTGGTACAGCTCTCTGCTGTTGTGCTGTCTAACTGCTTCCCCAGCTTTGTCAGCCATCAAGCCAAAGATTCTTGTCAGCAGCTAACTGATCCTTTACACGTTTATTAAGCTCTCTGTAATGCTTTCTATTAGGACTAGTAGGGTACTGATTAAGGACATTCCTGCAGTTCTTTCTTTCTGAAATAAGCTCAAGTGCTTTATCACTCAGATAATTCTGCCTCCTCTGCTTCTTTTTTCCTGAAAGAGTACTGTTAGTGTCCAAAAAAGCCTGTTTAAAATGATCCCATTCTTCCTCAACTTCAGTAGTAAGCAAACCATAACTGTCATAATGACTAAGTAACCTATCATGGTAAGCTTTGGCTATAACTGGATCTTTCAGAGCTTCAGTATTAAAAGTAAATTTTTTAACCCTAGCACAACACTTTTTAAGTTTAAGTTGCAACACACTTTTAACAAGGTAATGGTCAGATCCAATTTCAGCTCCCCTATATGCCCTGGTATTCCTAACAAAACTAGGCCATTTGCTGTTAATTAATATGTAATCAATCATATTCTTATGCAGCCCATCAGGTGAAACCCATGTGTACTTATGTATGTCACGGTGTTTGTAATAAGTGTTAGTTATTCTGAATTCATTGAGTTTACTTACCTGTAGGAGACGTTGCCCATTGCCATTGCAGCTACCAATGCCAAAAGGGCCTATTACTCCTCCCCAAAGGTCAGAGTCAGTACCAACTTTGGCATTGAAGTCACCAAGAACAAGGGTAATATCTCCTTTCTTGACAGAATTCAAAATATCCTGAAGTTGTTCATAAAACCTATCCTTCTCATCCTCATCGGCATCCTCAGTGGGGGCATAACAGCAGATAACATTCAAGTCTTTAATGCTTGTCTGAAATTTTGCTGTAAGAAACCTTTCATTAATGCACTCATATCCTAGAAGAGTATCGCTAGCGTGTCTGCTGAGAAGCAGACCCACGCCTTGGTGATGCTTATTGTCGTCCCTCCCTGAAAAGAGAAATTTAAGATTATTTTTAAGAATCTGACCTTTATCTGTCCATCTGGTCTCTTGCAAGCCAAGAATATCTAAATTGTAACGGTGGAATTCTTGTGTGAGGACATCAAGAGAAAAAGCTCTGTGCAGAGTCCTCACATTCCAACTACCTATGGAGAGAAAATGGTTAGTGGGATGTTTAAAGAAACTATGTTTATTGAGAGAGGGAATGGCGACAATATCAAACAGCCCCCTAATCACAGACATGGGGCAAAGACCCGTTCCCCCACTACTAAAGGCTGAAGCCATCTGCACTGGAAGACTTCCTCCAATGTAGAATTTAACGATGCCAATAGAAGCAAAGAGTTCAGGTGCCTGTGATGACTTCTGCTCAGGATTATCCACCAGCTGATAAACATATCCTATGAATCTATTCACTTGGGGCTGTCAACCCACAAACAAACAGAAAACACAGCGGAAGATTTTCCCTCCACAGAAGCCCACCAGTGCAGCAAAACCAGGATCCATAATCAAGCTCAGAGCCATATATCTGTCCAGTCCAGTGGGTTTATATGGTCAGCACCAGGACCCTGTGTGGTTGACCACTCCTCAGCAGGGTAGAAAAAAAAGAAAAGTAGCCATAGTTGTCCAGATCAATAGGCCACACTAATCTGGCAGCCCTCCCCTTCCGTTCACTTCCACAAGCGAGTATCTCTTTTGAAAGGTACTACCGGTCTGCACCACGAGAAGGCGGGGTCGGACATTAGGTGCTAGGCCTGGCCGGTTCTATGCATCATCACAGGGGATTGATGCATAGCTCTCCTTCCAATGACTACCTAGCTACCATTTACAGACCTAAATATTCAAGAATACTTAAATAATAAAATTATCCCTCAAGCAGCTACTTGGAACAGACATCTAACAGGAGCTTATGAATATTAAATACATCATCATAGGTAGGCAAGGTCTTGTTGGAAAGACAACACAGAACATAAAACAAAAAACATCCATACCTTATACAGGGATGGAACCTGGGTTCCTTTGATCAGTAGCCGAGTACACTAATTCACTTTACTACTCGTATAATGGAAGAATACTTCAAAGAAGGAAAAATGTTAAAATGTAGTTAGTTGTAAGAATATCTTGTGAATTATTTACAAGAAGTGTCATTATGTGCCTAAGCTTCATATGGAACTGCAGCAGTGGGTTGGGTTGTTTTACCTCTGAGCGGCACTTTTTTGCATATAATGGGCTAAACAGCTAGGCCACAATGACCCTGAAGGCTCAGAGAAGGTTTGGGGAGGGGACCCACTAGAACAGCTGTTGGGAGACAGATGGCAGCCTCCCGTCAAGACCATCCAGCATGTTCTTTAACGTGCACATGGGACCATGGCTCCATCCAACAGATGGTGGCCTTTCCAAGCCCATCGGTGTCCCTTACTGACTGTAGGCAGGGCAGAGAGTTTTGCAAAGATAAATCTCAATATGACCCAGCTGGGACTTGAACCTGGGAACTAGATTATGAGCCTGGTGCATAATCTGCTGCAGCAGTGGATTTATATTGTTGATACATACAGAAGTCATGTGTTGCAAAGTTGATTTTTATTATAGAAAAACAGAATATTTTTTTTAATTTCGTGAATTTTAAAAACTTCCTAAGTTTTATGCATTGATATTCCATAAATGAACAATTTTTTAAATAATATATACATTGTTAGTTTTCCTCTGTTTAATTTCTTAATGTCTTATTCTTGGTTTATAAGAAAATTGTTGGAATTTTTTTCCTCTTGTAGATAAATTGCCATGAATTATCTGGTGAATCTGCTGGCTCTACTGAAGCAAGGCTGAAAATAGTTATTGAGAAAGGTATGCATGTATTATTTTAAAAAATTTAAAGTTTTATTGCTGATCAGTTTGCTGATTTTATAAATAAGTTTTGTAAAATTATTGCAGAGCCAATAAATGCCAGTTTTAATAATAAATTTAGTATTTTGAGTTGACATGACAAATGGCTGTGCTTAACAATTTTGGGGAAATATTATAGAAAACTTTGAGTGGGTAACAGACTGTGATAGCAGCAAGGGATTATTTTAGCCAAGCAGTTTTTTTGTCATTGCTTAAGTTGAATCTGAGCAAGTGGTACATAAGAAGTTTTTGCATTATGCTGGAAGTGGTATATTGAAAATTTTCATTATTTATCATTTCACTCAAATAGTGAATGCAGTTTGTGATGCCTCATCCTTCACTTTTGCTTTACCTTAATCAGTTTTACTTAATTTACGTTATATTTATCATTTGGGTTTTTTTTATTTCCTTTTTGGCATCACAGTGCTCGTTTCCAAGAGTTAGGAGTTGCGCATGTGCAACTCCAATCTTCCGACTGTCACCCGCTAAAGCGCGTGCACAAGGACATGCCCCCTCTTGTGTCATAGCTTGCGTCGCTCATCAGTTTATGTAAATGTCTCTCCCGGCATGCAACATGACACGTTTGGCTCTTGTTAAAGTCTGATGACATGTTGTCACAGCAGCACATAGTAAGGAGCATAGTGAGATAGCACAAGTGAGAGCACGTAGCACAGCACAGTGTACTGTAGCGCAGAGAGCATAAGCATGTAGCACGGAAGAGTGCTCAGTTAATGTATCTTCTTCATTGAAGTTTTGGTGAGTGATTTTTGGAAGTAAATTTGTTTGTTATTTAAACCTTTTGAGTCTTTACTAATTTTTTCTCTTGAGCAATGTGAATTAAGTTTTGATTATATTTAATATTTAACTTGACAATCATTTTTGGATTCTTACTCATTAACGCTCGCTGGTATTTTGAATCCTAATTTAACTTATTCTATTTTTTTGGCAATTTGTTAATTATTACCTGGTGCCCATCTCAGCTATCTGGAGCATAAAACTAATTGGATCAGAAAAAGGATCCAAACTTAAAAGTATTTTGCATTTCTTTGGAGCGTTACAAGTTAGTTGGTTAAATGCTTTCTTTTAACATACCAGATATGCACTGAGTAGCCACTTTATCAGTTATACCTACCTAAATATGAATAGCTCCCATTTTTGCCCTCAGAACAGTCTGAATTTGCCAGAGCATGGACTTAACAAGGTTTCAAAAGTGTGCCTCAGGAACATTGGTCCATGTTGACTCCACTGCTTCCAAAAAGTGTTGCAAATTGGCTGATGGTGAATCTCTACCCTGAATAGCTTGTTTCGTTTCATCCCACAGAGTCCAGTGTTTGTGTTCTTATAACCTGCTGTCATTGCAATTTTTCGTTTTTTCACTGACAGGTGCATAATTGGATTAAGATCCAGTAACTGGGGAGGCTAATGCAGTAATTTGAAATCACTGACATGTTCTTGAAATCATTTCTTAATTATCCTAGCCTTGTGACATGGAGCATTATTCCACTGAAAGAACCCATTTGCAGATGGATATACTGCTGCCATGAAGGGATGTGCATGATTGGCAGCGATGTTCAGATATCTTGTGGCATTCAAATGATGTTCCACTGGAATCAACTTAACATTCCACGAAAACACTTCCCATACCATTATACTGTTACCACCAGCCTGCAATGTTGATTGCTGGCAGGATATATCCATGAATGCATGCTAAGGCCAGGATATTTGCCATATCCTGGTCCTCCCATTAGCATGAAACAGCAGGAACCATAATTCATCAGACCAGGTGACATTTTTCCAACCCTTCAATGTCCAGTGTCTGTGTTCTTGTAGCCTTCTATCATTGCAATTTCTTGTTTTTCACTGACAGTAGTGGAACCTGGTTAGATCTCTGACAAGGTATGCATTCTGATATGCCTCTTTTACCACTACTGTTGTACTCTCAGCTGTTATTTGATTAACCATAGCCCATCTGTGACTCTGCACAAATTCTGTTTGCCTCTTTAATCAATGAGCCATTTCTGACTACAGGACTGTCATTGGCCAGATGTTTTTTAAGTGTTGGACCATTCTCAATATACCCAATACATTGCCATGTATGAAAACTCTAGCAAGTACAAGTTGCTCATACTGGTGTCCATTGCCATGCCACATTCACTCTCACTTAAATCTTTCATCTTGCCCATTCTCATGTTGGATTGCATACACACAGAATCTCGAGGTACCTGCTGTATGCTTTAAGTAACATGGCATGAACATGTGATACTTTCAGTGAAGAAGCAGACCATTTTGTGGAAAGGGGAGATATGCGTAATAAAATGGCCATTCAATGTATAAAACTTCTATGTCTTTTCTAAACTGTTAGATTAAAGATGCCATATCATTGTAGTTTTAATTTATGGATTATATATATTTCACCATAGGGCCAATATATTCACCTTGTTTAATGCTGTTAAGAAATATTGACTTTATTGGAAAAGAAAAAGAGGCTACTGGAGAAGGTAATGAAACCTTTATTTCTGATTAAGTATATTTGTTTATATAATAATTTCAGTGAAAAATGTTTTTATTAGAATAGTTGAAAATTTTAGACTTGATTCATTTATGCCTCAGCTTGTTAATTATGAACTTGCATTTTTTGTTTTATATTTTTTGGCAAGCTTGTTTTATCTCAAATAATTCTATATGTAATGATTTTGATTTTAGAGACTTTTTGCATGATTTCAATAGTAATGAGATAGCAATGCTAAATATTTAAATTCATATATTTTGCAGTTGGTATTTAAATAAAACATTTAGTATTATTTCTTTAATATCTAGTATCAACTAATAAAAGTATATATATATATGTAATAATTGTATATATATATATGCTTATAGAACCACAGATTAATTTTTTAATGACACATTTTAAAAAATATATGGTTTTTAGCTTTTGCTAGTTGCTTAACACTGATCTTGAGAAGTATGGTCTTCAACAAGAAGGATAATTAGTGACCCTCATACAAAATGAAATGTATCACTACCACAAAACTTCAGAAGAGTTAAGTGGCTGTACAAAATGGATGATACACATTCATGTTTTATTTATAGTTTGCATAAACTGACAGGCTCCTGTCAGACCTCTGTGGCAAGCATCTGCTTGAGGGGGTATTTATTTTTATTTATTATTGTAGTAGTTGAAGAATGTATCACTCAGTGCTGTTTTTTGAAGCATAAATTAGCTTTAGTTGTAGGGAAATCAATAGTAAACATCGTTTTTGACATTCTGAATAAGGCTCCTTTATTTGATAAAAGTATACTGAAGCTCTTATGTACATCACAAAAATACAGTTTATTTACACAGCCTGAGCTGAAGAAACTTTGTCTACAGCACAGCAACAGCCCCAGTGAGCTGTGACAACTGATTGTGTGTTGCTTAGTAATGTAATAATAATAATAATATCACAGAGTTATTATGTACCAATAAAAATTTTGAGTAATTTTGGCTTTTCTTCTAGCTTTACTAGTGCCATTAGCAGCATTTATAGTATAGGTGACACACTTTGTTTTCCACTCAGTATCTTAAACTAGGCCAATTAAATCTGCTATGTTGACTGAAGACAATATACAATATACTCTTCCTAGCCAAATTATTATGAATATCTACTTAATATTTTGTTGTCTGTATCATGTTATATATATCCCACATTTCAAATTTTCAATTTGCTCATTTCAAATTTTCTCATTTCAAATTTTCTCATTGAAATGGATCTTGAAGTACTGCTAGCAGTCAGCTCTTGTAGCTGATGAACTTCAGCAGCTTGTCTTACAGTTTGGGCCAACAAATACTTGTCCCTGTCTGTCAGAGCCTTTTCCTTCCACATTTACCTTGATTGGCAGACTTTTTTTAGAACATTGCCATTCGCCATACACTTAGGATATTGGGCCTCATGATTTTCTGTTTAGTTCTATCATCTCTGTTATGGATGTTACTACCCATCATGCTCCAATGATGAGCCTCCTTTTGAAGTCTGCTAGATCAGCCTTTTTACCCATGTTGCACTTGACTTTTGCTTTTTACCATGCCTTTGTGGATTTCACAGGACTTTACAGTGATCTAGAATACTTACATCAGTAATAAATTTTGCCTAGATTGGCATGATTCATGATCTTTTATGCACATGATGCAGTGTTCATAATAATTTGACCAGACAGTGTATATTTCTGTTAAGGGCTATGCAAATTGAAAGAACTTTTATAAGCTTAGATGAGCAAAATTGTTATATTCTGCTTATGTGTGGGAATATAATTCAAATTTACTGATCCTAGTGTATAATCTATAGTCTTTCATGACAGAGCTAAATTATTCATTGAAGTTGTGAAAAGAACTAAATATGCAGTGAGAATGACATTTGAAAGTTAAACAAATTGGGTTGGGAGAAAAACACTGATGATGCTCCTCATCTGGGGCAGACATTCAGACTAGGGTTTTCTAGTTATGACAATATAAATTTAAACATCATTTTTGGATTTAGGAAGGGATGATATTGATAAAGTTGTATATATAGTTTGGACTCTGCTGTTGAACATTGAACAGGAATGCTGCCAGTGGGAATTTTCCTGCCATATTTGCAGCTGCCTGGGTGACATCATGATTACCATGATTGTTCCTCAGTGCTGGAGAAAATGATCCTAGTAGTCATGGTGTGCTAGCTCTCTAACCAATCCCAGTTAAAATTTAATTGTTTTTTCAGTAGTTCATTGCATGAATAAAGATTGTACAACCTAGAAATTTGTAAAAATTTTCTGCTTCTTTTGGAGAAGCATATCTGGTAAAATCTCTTTCTGAAAGATGACATACAAGAAGATTCCATGGAAAATATTTGGTGAGACTTTATTATTATGATGCTCATTTATTGGATTCTATAAGTGTAAAAATAACACTCCCTGTGCCATATGTTTTATTGATAATTCACTCTCCACCTTCTCTTCGGCATCTCAGTGAAATTCAGCATCCTAAATTTGATTGTTGGTGGTAACAAACTTTTCCATATAATTTAAGCATCCAGGCATGCAAAGTGAACCATTCTCTAAAAAGGAACCAAGAATAGGAATACTGTTTTCTCAATATAATGTTCACGTTCTTTCTAGGGTTAGTTATGGTAGTGAAACTTGGACGTTGTGTAAACAAGATAACAAGAAAGTAGATGCTTTTGATTCTAGATGCTTACGCAGTATCTTGGGTATTAGGTGGTTTAACTTTGTAACTAATGATGAGGTTAGGCAAAGGAGTCTGCAACCTCCTTTAAGCAGCATATTGTGCAGAGAGAGACTCCGCTGGTTTGGCCATTTTACCCGTATGGATAATTATAGATTGGCGAATAGGGTTATGAATAGTGTGCCTAGAGGCCTCAGAAGGAGGGGGAGACCTAGGATGCGGTGGGCAGACAATGTCAGACAGGACCTTATTAGAATTGGTGTGCAGTGGCCGGATGCAGCAGATGTAGCTCAGGACAGATATGCTTGGAGAATTAAACTGCATGGTCTGGTTGGACCTCCGTAGCCCATGGCTGCTTGAGGATGATGATGATGTAGTCTTTAGCTTTTTCAAGTTTCTTTATGATGGCATTAAAAAAAAATGGAATAGGATATCACTTGCTGTGTCTACCATAGGAATGCCATGAGGTGTTTTGATGTTGAATGTTCTATGCTGAATTCGTTCAGTGGATTAAATTGAGTTTTAGGTTCTCCTGGGCCCACAAATGGAGTGAACTCTCCTGATATCACTATATCTACTGAGGTGTGTGAGGCAAAATAGAATTATATCTGGTTTACTTCTGTCAACATTGTCTTCATGATGCATTTATATTGAGTAGAATAACAGCTTAGTTTTGGGAATAGAAAAGAAATAGTTCACAGGCCTCTAGATCTTGTTACTTGGCATTCTGGTTTTTCTGTTGGGAAACAGTCATTGATGGACTTTTTCTAAATAGATATGTTTATATCCATAAAATAATTATCTTTTACCTATTCAGATGAGTTTCAGGGGAGTTTATATTTAGGTTATGCAGCTATATATGCATTTGTTTTTTCTGTGCATTGTGCATAAAAATGTTTTTACTTACATTTTATAATTAAAAGAAAATACACTGGTCAATATAGAAAATGCCACACCAGGAAGTATTTGTTGAAGCGGCATGCAAATAGGTGGGTATGTGTCAAATTGGGTTTTGTCTGAGTGCAGTTGCAAACCAATCACATGATAGGTGAGGGAAATAACAAGGCAAAATGACTGCATAGCAAAGTTTGGTCATTCTCACCTTGATATGTGGACTACTGCATTGGAGTGACCCTGGTGGCAAAAGCACATGTAAGGAGCGAGAATGCAATCAGGAATTGTACCATCACACAGATGCCTTTACCAAAGGCTACTTATGGCTGGTTGGTCCCTGCATCGCATTGCAGAAGAAACGCATTGGGATGCAACAACTGTTGGCCAAATTTGGTGATAGTAGTTGGAGAAGGTAATGTGCATTGCTGTAGTGGGGTTGGTGCACATGGTGGATGTCTGAACCCTTCGATTGCCACATTCAGTGGCAAGCCATCATCATCACCCTCAAGCAGCCATGGGCTACGGAGGTCCAACCAGACCGTGCAATTTAGTTCTCCAAGCAAGTCTATCCTGAGCTACATCTACTGCATCTGGCCACTGCACACCAATTCTAACAAGGTCCTGTTTGACATTGTCAGCCCACCGCATCCTAGGTCTCCCCTTCTTTCTGAGGCCTTTAGGCACACTATTCATAACCCTATTCGCCAATCTATAATTATTCATACGGGCAACATGGCCAAACCTCGGCAACATGACCAACGGAGTCTCTCTCTGCACAATATGTTGCTTAAAGGAGGTTGCAAACTCCTTTGCCTAAACTCATCATTAGTTACAAAGTTGAACCACCTAATGCCCAAGATACTGCGTAAGCATCTGGAATCAAAAGCATCTAGTTTCCTGTTATCTTGTTTACAAAGTGTCCAAGTTTCACTACCATAACTAACCCTAGAAGAACCAAACTATTATGCAGCCTAATTTTAGTCTTTAGGTGTATACGCCTATTTCTCCACACTCTCCATAGATTCTTAAAAGTCCCGGCAGCAATCCCTATTAATCTGTTAAATCTCATACCGCACATCACTATTATCTGTTACATAGCTCCCAAGATAATTAAACTGTGACACCTGCTCAAGACTGCAACCATTCAGATTAACTGAATCACAGCCTGCCTGACCAATTTTCATCACTTTAGTTTTCTCTCTGTTGATAACCAAACCTACTCTACTACCAGTCTCATCAACAGCTCGAATGAAAGAGTTAATCTCATCAACATCATTTGCCAAAAGGGCTAAATCATCAGCATAATCTAAATCAGAAATTTTCGTATCTCCAGCCCATTTAAGGCCAAAATCTTTCCCTTGAAGTGAATTTCGCATAACATAATCAATAACCAAACTAAAGAGAAAAGGAGACAAAATGCACCCTTGTCGAACACCAGAAGTAATGCTAAACCAATTGCTACAAGCCTTACCAACTCTCACACACGACACAGTGTTATTATAGAGAGCTTTCATTATGTTAACTAACTTGTCAGGTATACCATATGATTTCACAATCAACCACAAATTATGATGATCAACAGAGTCGAAAGCCTTTTTGAAATCAACAAAGCTAGCAACCAAAGGTTTCTGAAACTCTAAACATTTCTCAAGAATCTGCCTAAGTGAAAATATCTGATCCACACATCCCCTACCACTTCTGAATCCACATTGCTCATCACGCAATTGACTGTCAACCAGATTCTTAATTCTATTAAGCACAATCATGGAAAGAACTTTACCTGGAACAGAGAGTAGGCTAATACCCCTATAGTTATCACAAGAACTGCGATCACCTTTTTTGAAAATAGGGATAACAATAGCTCTGGTAAAATCCTTAGGAACCATGCCTTTATCATAAAAGATATTCAGAATTTGAGTCATCCAAGTGGTAACTGAAACATTTCCAGCTCTAAGCATTTCTGTAGTAATTTCATCTTCCCCTGGGGATTTATGAAGTTTAAGTTTAGAAACAACCTCATAATCCACAGTGGACAACATTTGATGCGGTGTACAGGCAGATACTGAGATCCCTGTGTCAACACAGACTGTGAATTGCAAATTGGCTGAGGCAGGTTTGTGCTCTTGCCAGGCATTGACACAACTACCACTCACTGCAGTACATTATCTCACAAGGTTGCAGTGGTGCATACCAGATGTGTGGAGGGATGAATGGTATCATGTCATATTCAGCAACAAGTCTTCTGTCTCAATGCTGATGATAGTCTGGAGATGTCATGGTCACCAGGCTGATCTTGCTGCCATCTGTGAGCATCATACAGCTCCTCAGTCTGGTGCCATGGTTTGGGTCACTATCAGTTTTAACAGCCATTCACCACTCGCATGCGTAGTGGATACAATGACATTATGACAATATGTCAATAAGGTGCTGCAGACCTTTTTTCTGCCTTATCTCCATGGTATCCCCAATACCCAGTTTCAATATGATAATGCCTGCCTGCACACTACCAACGTTAGTAGATAGTGTCTACAAGGTGTCCAGGTACTGCCTTGGCCAGCGCGATTCCCAGACTTCTCCCCATTAGAGAACATTGTGACATCATTAGCAGATAACTTCACGCCTCTGCATGATTCTCTCACAATGTCGATGAATTATGGACGAGTCAACAACATATGTATGGTCCGCTTACCTCAGCACATTATCTGCGGACTTTTCCACTCGATGCTACACTGTGTTTCTGAATGTATAGCTCGGCATGATGGTCATACGACCTACTAACTCAGGACACATTATATTGTCTCCTTGCCCATCGCATTCATGTAATCCCTCAGAAATTAAATCACTTCTTTCTCACTTGTCTACATGTGTGGTAAGTTTTGTCTCATTTTGTGCATTCCTTCACGATGTGGCATTTTCTATGTCAAGCAGTGTAATTCTAAACATATAAAGGCTATTACATTTACATCATTAAAATTATGTCAAAAAATGAAGCTAGGGTCTATTTGGACTCATTTTGACTGTTCTTTTAAAATAAATAAATAAATAAATACCCCTCAACCTTTGTTATTATTATTGTTAATGAAACTGTTTGCTAAATTGCATTTGTCACTTAACAGATCCAAGAGTAATGAACACTTTATGTGAGCTGTTGAAAAGCTTAAGCTCTTCTGGAGGAGAATGGCCAGTGATCACTGTAGCAACTAGTTCACAAATGAAACTGATGAGCAATGATTTGGCTTCTTCATTTCTTCATCACATTCATATGGAGGTATGTTTTATTGTTATTAAATGGAGATTTCTTTTTTGCTTAAATTTTAGTGATCTGGCAACAAAAAAGTGTCCGAATGCTATGGTTGATTACAGAATTCAGAAAAAATATCTGGCAACGATTTTTTTAGAATTCAGTGATCTTCTTTGTAGCTTATATTGAATGAAAAAAAGGTTAAATCTTTAGTGGTTGATCATTCAAACCCTTTCAGATGCATGCAGCATTCATTATCAGGAAAGGTCAGATGGTATGAAGCACATAAGAGTGGTTCTGTTGAAGACCTCATCATAGGTCAGTGATAGTGTAGGTAAAAATTAATACAGGATTAAAATTAAGGTATGTAATGCAGTAAAATAAAATTTACTAAATCAGGAGTGTAAAAGTTTTATGGATGGTGAGCTGATTATGGAAGCTTTTATGTAAGCCTTCATAGTGTTACATTCCATATCCTGTATTCTTAATAGTGCATTTTTATATATTGTTTTTGTGTTGTATCACCCCTCTATTCCTTTCTTAATTTTACCTATATCACCACTAGCTTGTTCCCAGGTTCGAGTCCCAGCTGGGTCAGCATTGAGATTTATCTCTGCAAAATTCCCCGCCCTGCCCACGGTCAGTAGGGGACACCGATGGGCTTGGAAAGGCCGCCGTCCGTCGGATGGGACGTTAAGCCGTGGCCCCGTGTGCGGGAGAGCCATACCCTGTGCACGTTAAAGAACACGCTGGATGGCCTTGACGGGAGGCTACCATCTGTCTCCCAACAGCTGTTCCAGTGGGTCCCCTCCCCCAACCTTCTCTGAGCCTTCGGGGTCCATGTGACCTGACCATTTAGCCCATGGTGTGCAAAAAAGTGCCGCTCAGAGGTAAAACAACCCAACCCAACCACCAGCTTGCAAGAAGTAATCCGACTTTAAGTGAGTATTTATTTGAACTGATATCTAATCTTCTTTAATGAATATGGTAAAAGTTTGAAACTGCGAGTAGTCAGTCACTAAAAGTATGAAATTGTGTGTTCTTTGCATCTTTTATAAAAAGGATTAATAAAGTTTTGTATAAACCTGAGTTGATGTAACTGAGTTCCCTTTTTTGTAAAATAGATATTAAAATTTTTATACAAATTGGCACAGTGATATCACATTGGTTCATGGCAACACTGCAGGGGTCTAGGTTTGAGTCCTGGGATGGTATGGTTATATATTCATATACGTATTAGTTGTATGAGAAAGCAGGGCAAGCCTGATAGAGCTAAGTTTCCATTCTTTAAAAAAATTAATTTATATAGATCTGAGTTGATGTAACTAATTTCTATTGATAGAAAAATTAATAACTTACCAGGAGAGAAATCAGTGTTTTCCTTCTCAAAATAATATTTTCATTTTGCTTAGTTTTTGTTTGCCATTTAGATTTTGTGAAATAAATTAGGAAGTGCAGATAGCTGTAGACCAGGTTTTATTTTTAATTTGAATCATGAATTGGCAATTCTGTTACATATTTCTAGTTGAATTATATTGATTTTCAAACACTAGGTTGTGATCTGGATGGTATAATGCTCTTTTGTTTAGGTGCATTTTTATAATAAGATTCTATATCTACTAAATATTCTGTTTTTGCAGGCAACAATTCATCAGTTGTCTTTGTTGCACAATGTGTATACTGCTTGAATAGTAAACTTATCATGTTAGAGATATTTTTGATATCAAATTCTATAAAAATGAAATTAAAAAGTGCCTTTAGATATTCTTTTTTATTTTGCTATTAATGTCACATGCATGTACAAAATGTGCAAATCACTAAAATTTTTACTATTCAAACATATTAATTGAGAAGGAAAATGAGTCTATTCAAAGATAAACACATCATTTTTCCTTCCTGCTTTTAGCTATGCATGTAATTCTGATGCACCCATTACAGGTAGCACTCTTAATTAGCCATGCATTATTTTTTTCTGATTGGATATGATTGCAGTTTTCATTTACCTTTTAATATTTGCATGAAGTAGATAGAATTACATTGAAGGAATGATTGTAAATTTGTTTTTTAAGAGTGTTGCTATTATAGAATATTTTTTGTTTGCTCTTTAAATTTTATTAAATGATAGTGCATGCAACCAACACAAAACTTTACATGTGGAATTCTTCATCATAAAGTTCATTAGATGTTGGTGGTTAAAGCTTGTTAAATAAAGTAATACATGTTCAAACCAGCACAAAACTTATGGTGTTCACCATCACAAAAAAGTTTTAACCCTCATTAGATATTTTAACTTTTCCATCATTAGATGTTTTAATTAAAGTAGTATTTTTTTAATTTTAGGCATTTGTTTTTTCAGCCACCAAATGAAGAAGAACGAACTGCAATCATTGAGGATCTGCTAGTCCCGTGCATTGTTGGAAATGATGTGTCTATCTCTTACTTGGCACAAAGAACTGCAGTAATTATATAATTTTTAGAAAAACTATTTATACTGAAATCTGTGTGTCATTCTTCTCCCTGTGGTATAAATAATTGACCCTTTCATGCATTGTGTCCACATTTGAGGATGCATGGTTTTTGTTAAATTTATTTACTTAAAAGATTATGCTGTTGGGGTTTGCAGGTGATGGAAAACTTAATGTAGCTTAATGGGATCAAATAAAATGGTACTCATGTATGTACTAGAGGTGAGCTTGGACTCAAAATAATACAAATGATTTCAGGCTTGGATGGTCATAATTTTATTTTATTTTTCTTGTTATCACAAAAAGAAAAGTTAAAAATGTAAAATAATGTTGATTATAATTTTAGTCTTTTAACCAGTAATGAAAAATAATTAGCACTATTCAGCCTTTGATGATAATATTAAAATTATTGTCCCTCTTTCATGATTCATATCGGCGTTTATAATGATATTTAAAAAATTTCAGTTTCTCTGATAACATTAAGATAACATTTTTAAGATAACATATTCATTCCAGATAACATTTTTAAGATAACATATTCATTCCAAATAACATTTTTAAGATAACATATTCATTCTAGATAACATTAAGATCTTAATATTGCCATCAAATAATTATTTTAAGGTTTTAATAGCCTATAGTACAAAGAATTAAAAAAGAAATGGTTTAATAGTATGCAGGTGTCAGACAATTTTTTCTCCTAGTTCAGGCTTGAATATTTGAGCCTGAACTCATCTTTAATATCTACATTTATTTACACTTATACATGGAATGTTAGGCAGCATGCCATATGATGTATTCTTAATTAACACAAAAGACAGGTTCTACATATTGATGCAGCGTTTTTATTAACTATTTGTATCTCAGTAGTAATCAACTGCTACCATTACAGATTGGCTAGTAACAAAATATAACAAAAACCTTAGCCAAAGAACATTGCCTACTGCTCTATACTTTCTGGGATCAGTTCATTGCTGAATCCTTTGTGTTTTGCATAAATCTACAAGTTCTCAGATCGATGAGCTATGATTTGTTTCAGCATTCAACTTATCCAAAGTGAAGTCTCTACTGTAGGTTCAAAGAAAAACCTCATTCCTTATTTACTATGTACACTTGGCCAATAATCTGCTGTCATGACAGTTCACAACTTTGAAGTTTATGGTTGAAAGTCTTTTCTGTTGACTGCATCTTTTATGTTAATGATTACCTTAAGACTTGAAGGCACCGACTCTCAGAATTTGCCATTTTGTAACATGAAATGATGAACCAATTGGAGTATATTATAAGGAGAAGGGTGCCAAGTGTTTTGGAAATTATCAGATGTGTACAGCATCTTTTTCCATAATCTATTTTTAAGTCAACACATAGTATAGAACACTATTCAATTTTTATTTAAAATTTATTAAATTATTTGGTTGTCATATCAAATACTTAAACTTTCTTATAATTACAAAAATTTTCACTTAAAAAATACATAGATAAAATTAAATTTAAATATAAAACATCAAATAAAAAACACTAAGTCATATGAGCTATAAATAAATAATAAATACCCCCTCAAGCAGCTGCTTGCCACAGAGGTCTGACAGGAGACTGTCAGTTTATATGCCATAGTAGAAGGTCTGAGAGGATGGCAGGACCTCTACAGAAAAATGACACATACATCCATGCCTTATCTGGGGCTCGAACCCAGGTCCCTTAGATCAGTAGCCAAGCACGCTAGCCACTCGGCCTATACAATACAAGAAATCTAATCATCTATTAGAGTTGTAATTCTGTACATATATTTGAAATACATTGTTTTAAAGAATTGTACCTACCACGTCCATTGACCAGTTAAATGCTGCAAATAGTTTGTATGTTGTAAGGATAATTCTTTGACGATGTTGTCCAGAAATTTCCAAACAGTTGGATGGGAACACTAAAAAATGGACTGAAGTCCGTAGTGCCATCCTTCGATACAATTTGTCCTTGCTATACAGTTGGCTGCAGATTGCTTATGGTTCCAAATAGAAATATTAAATAGAGGTTGTTTGTAAGTGCCGTTTCTGAGCTGTCGACCCCGAACATATGTACGTTCCAAATAAAGGAGATGAGTGATCTCGAGAACATACTTTTCATTTTGAAAATCCTCTTTCTACAGAAATCGATGTTGGTGGACAATTTTTAAGAAAGATATTCTAATGGAGAAATATCATTATTTGTATGAAGCAAAACATTTTTTATTCCATTGCTTTCTAACCTTGAAGATACATAGCATTTCAGCATACATGGATCAAAAGATACAAAATAATGCTTATTGAATTGTTGTCTACTTATAACTTCAGCACTTATTGAGTCTTAATGTTTTGTCAGTTAAGCGATGGAAGGGCTGAGGGTGCACCATTGTTGAGCTGTGCTTAGGGCATCAGTTGGCCTTAATCTGACGCTGTGCTTAGGGCATCAGTTGGCCTTAATCTGACCCTGCCTCTGGGTTAAACTGAATAGTTACAAAATAACGAATTTACCAACAGAGGCTAGAAATGTTGTACTATGTGTAATTTTTTCTTCGTGTAATTTCTTCCTTGTGTAATTTCTGCTGTGTAATTTTATTCCCTGTAATTTTTTCCTGTGTAATTCTGTCCTAACACTGTTCAGAAGATATAATGAAACAATTGTTTACACATTTCCCCTCTTTTTTTTTTTTTTTTTTTTGGGGGGGGGGAGAAAAAAGGGGGGGGGGGCAGAAATTTTTTAGCCTGTGACATTTCCAATCTCACAAGCCTCATTTGACACATAGTTTGTTACTTTCGGCCTATGCATTCTAAAGATATAGTGCAACAATCGTTTTCATATTTTCCCATTTTTAGGGAGGAAGAAAGCATGGGAAGGGTCAGTTTTGTATAGTCTATGACACTCCCCATCTCACAAGCTTTCATTTGGCACACATCTTGTTACTTTTGGAACTCTTGTTCACTTCATGTTCATTTTCATATTTCCCCTTTTTTAGGGGGGAAGAAAATATGGGGGTAATTTTTTATAGCTTAAGACACTCCCCATATCATAAGCTTTCAGTTGACACATAAATCATTAAGTTTGCCCATTGTGTTTGAAAGATATGGTGGAACAACTGTTTAAACAAATCCACAAATTGACAAACCAACAAACTGACAATCAAAAAGCAATAGGAAGATAGGTAAAAAATAAGGCTGGGTCAGTGGGAGGGCAAGATTTAGTCAGGATCATGATCATTTAGTCAGGAAAATGTTTATATTGGAACTGGAGTGCCATTCCAATATAAACATTTTTTCTTTGTTTTAGTGGTCTTTAACAAATTTCATGAAAAACATGGATAATATACACAGTTGTATCAGAATAATATGGATAATATACACAGTTGTATCAGAATAATATGGATAATATACACAGTTGTATCAGAATAATATGACTACCCACAGAATCACAGTGATCCTGCCCAGCACATCACAGAGTGCACATGACAAGGTCGACCACATGGAAATATAAGCGGCTGGCCAGGACAGATGAGCCTTAGTGCATAATGTGAGCACAATGGGCAGAGGTATTGATTTGATGGACTTTCGAAAAGGAATGATCATTGGCTACTGTGCCAAGGGTGGAAGCATCTCAGAAACAGCAGACTTCTTGGGCTGTTCGTGAGGTGCTGTAGTAAGTGTGTACCAAGAATGGATGCTTGGATGGAGTGCTGTAGTAAGAGTGTACCAGCTGACACACCGAGTACCTCCAGATGTCATAACTCTGGAGCCCCAAAAGCCATTGACCCCAGAGGAGAAGGTCACCTCTGTCGACTGGTAAAGGGCAATCAAGCACAACAGTGCAGCAATTGACCACTCACATGAACGATGGGGCACCCAGGTACGTGTCCCAGATAACAGTAGGGCAAACCCTGTTATGCATGGATCTCTGGATTTGATGATGTGTAAAGGCGCCCATGTTAACCAAGGCCTGTCGGCAACGATACCTGTTAAATGCAAGCCTGTTTTGCAAGAGACTATCGTCATTGGACAGTGGAAGAGTAGAGAAAGGTTGCCTTCTCCGACGAATCGAGGTTTCTACTCCACCGAAGTGACAGGTGGTGGCGGATGCGGCATCAGACACACGAGAACCAACACCCAGACATGCTTGTCAGTCAAATACAGGCCAGTGGTGGCAGTGTGCATGTCTGGGGGATGTTTTCCTGATATGACCTGAAACCACTGGTACCACTGGATGGGTCCCTGAGCACAAATGGCTACTTGTCCATCCTTGCTGACCATATGCATCCCTTCATGTTGAATGTTTACCCTGGTGATGATGGTGTCTACCAACAGGACAATATGCCCTGCCATGTCGCTAAGGTGATGCATGACTGATTTCAGGAACACGACAGTGATGTCTCCATTCTCCCTTGGCCGGCGAAATCTCCCATCCTTAATCCCATAGAGCGCTTGTGGGACCATTTGGATCGACAGGTTTGGCATGTGGACTGACAACCATGTCATCTCCGGAACCTCTGTGCTCTGCTAGAGTCCTAATGGGCACGTGTGCCTCTGGCAACCTTCCAGGGCTTCACTGCATCCATGCCATGCTGTCTCACCACTGCCATCTGGGCTAAGGGTGATTATTTCTATTATTAGGTAGGTGGTCATATTATTCTGATATGACTATATATATATGTTTAATACCTCCCCCCTCCAAACTGGTTATTAGCAGTGTCAAAGGGGGATGGCCCCATTTTTGCCCCCCTTCCCCTAGATATGGCTGTATTAGTACATGATGCTTGTGTATCTTTTGAGTACTATGATTACGCCTGATTTACAAGGGAATTTAGTTAGCATGCCAGTTTTGTAATGTGATGTACCTGGATAAAGTCATCACTGTGCCTGTATTGGTATTTTCTCTACTTTCCTTTTCTGCTCTTGGTGAGAAAGGAGTCAGGTTACCAGTTGAAAAGGTCACCATCTGTCAGAGAGGATATTGAACTGTGGCTCTTGTGTAGGAGAGCCATAACCTGCATAAATTAATTAAAGAACACAATAGTTCAATTTAAATTTTGCCTTGACAAGAGGCTTCCCTCTTTTTCTTAAGAGCTCTCTAATGTCCAATTTCCCATTTCCTACCTAACTCTGGGCCCTTGTGCTCCTTGCGACTTGGCAGTTTAGCCCATTATGTGCTAAAAAGTGCAGCCAGAGTAAGACAATCCAACAACAATCCTGATTGGCATAACTAATCAGAGTTGTTGTTGTTTTACATCTGAGCAGTCAGTTTAACATTGTTAAACACTTTGAAATTCCAGTTTATCTTAGTGTTATAGAAAGTTTCTTATGCTGTAATCATGAACTGTAGAGGTGTCATTTGCAAGTTGAGATAGAAGGAATAAAGGAAATGGGAACTTGTTAAGTTACTTGGGGTTCTGCTATATTTTCCTCTAGATTGCATTTGACCAAAATGTTATTTTCCCCACTGAATTGTACGTGGGTTTCACTTTCAGACATTAAATTTTAAATATGTATTTTTAAAATGTATACAATATTTCAAGCACTTATATTACTGATAATTTTAAGCACAGAGATGGCAAAGTTGGTAGCATAACATGGTATAATCTGATATTACCAGATTTGAGTCTCAACTCTGCTTGCATTGAGATTCTTTGCTAAACCTTGCTCTTTGTTCTGTAAGAAGGGACACTGATAGGCATGATAAAGCCATCTGTCTTATGGGATGTTAAACCATTCCTCCAAATGCAGAAACCCATACTTTGTGAGCATTAAAGATGATCTTGGTGGAAGGCTTCCATCTATCTCTTAACAGCTGTCCAGTGCATACCTTTCCCCTACTCATCTCCTAGCCCTTGGGATTCTTATGACCTGACCATTTAGCCTATTATATACACAACATATTGTTCAGGGATAAAATAACCCCATCTAATAATATTTATTGTCTATAATATCTATGTTTTTTAATGACATTTATTGATTATAGCATTTTAGAGATTAAGATTGTAAAATTAATTTCGATTTGATTAATGAATTTAAACTTTTCAGGGATTTGTATTAGGTGATTTATCAGCACTGGTATCCCTTGCTGCACAAGCTGCATACTCCAGAGTCAAGGAATTGATGTAAGTTAAAACTAAGCAAAAACTTGACTAAATGTTATACCATATTAAGTGACTAATGGAATGTGTAATATATCATTTGTAACAAGGGATAAAGTTGTTAGTAGCAGGAGTTTTTAAGATGGTTCACAAAACTCTAGGGTTCTTGAAAAGCTTTCTGGAGTTCCCTGAGAGATTGAGAGGCCAAGGAAAACTTGGTGATTCAACACTTGTTTGACAGTCCTACAACTGTTAGAGAATGATTCTCACTGCCAGCAAAAAAAAGCATCAAAATCCTTTTGCTGCATCTGGAATTGAGTCTCAATTGTTATTAAAAGGAGCAAATGTTTGATATGTTTGAGAGTTTTTTTTTTACAAATCATATATTGATTTTATAATGAGTATAAATTTTGCTTTATATATATTTCACTTATCTTTTAAGATTTCAGGAAAAAATGAAATGAAGGGTTCCAGGAAAGGGGAGAAAATTAGGGTAAGGGCCCATGGAAGAGGGGAGATTAATCAAAAGGGTTACAGAAAGGGTGAATTTGAATGTAAGAGTTCAATAACTTCAAAAAGTTTGAAGACCTCTGTCTTATAGAGTAATTATTTCATACAAGTCTTGATATGGGGGGCTGGGGTGGTTCAGTCTTTAGCATACCAACCCATAATATGCAGTTCATAATTTGAGTGCCAACATTGAGATTTATCCCCACTAATCCCCTCCCTGCCTTCGGTGAGAAAGGAGATAATGATTGGGCTTGGAAAAGCTACTGTCCATTGGATGGGATGTTAAGCCATGTCCCCATATGCAGTAGAGCCATACTCTGTGCTTGCTAAAGAACATGCTGCTAGATATGTCTCCTAACAGTTGTCCAGTGAGTCCCCTTCCTCCAACTTTCTCTGACCCCATGTGACCTGGCCATTTAACCCATTGTGTGCACAGAAGCACTAATTAGAAGTTAACCCAACCCTTGATCACATGTAAACACAGAGTTATGAGTTTTCTCACAGTTTTAATTTTCTTACAATTTATTATACTTTATATTCAATGTTTGCATTTTGAGAATTTGCTTATCAAAGTAATTCAAAATGTTCTGAAATAAGGTGAGTGATATTCATGCTAATACACTGAAAATCATGAATAAGTGGAGGGGGGGGGGGGGGGGGGGCTCAGTCGGTAGTGGCCAGGCTCGTAATCTGTAGTTCCCTGGTTCGAGTCCTAGCTGGGTCAGTGTTGAGATTTATCTCTGCAAAACTCCCTGCCCTGCTGACAGTCAGTAGGGGGACACCGATGGGCTTGGAAATCCCATCGGATGGGATCATCCATTCATCCATTGGATGGGATCATCCATTTGGAAATCCATCGGATGGGACCTTAAGCCATGGCCCCGTGTGTGGGAGAGAGCCATACCCTGTGCACATTAAAGAACATGCTAGATGGCCTTCACGAGAGGCTACCGTCTGTCTCCCAACAGCTATTCCAGTGGGTTTCCTCCCCCAACCTTCTCTGAGCCTTCAGGGTATTGTGACCTGGCCATTTAGTCCATGGTGTGCAAAAAAGTGCCGCTGAGAGGTAAAACAACCCAATCCAACATGAATAGGGATTTTCAACCTTTGATATCCTTTAGGTAATGGTTATTTTTTAGGCTTTTGAATACATGATAGGTACTACCTGTTCCTGTAGAATGTGGGCAAAAATTAAGGAGAAAAGAAAAAGAACTATGGTGAAAAAAATTAATACTTTTAAAAATTGAAATGTGATGTTTGATTTCTGTTTTCCAGATAGCACTCCAGAGTATAAATGGAGATAAACTTATAGAGTTATTTCTCCCCCCATCTCTTACACATGCACACTTTTTTTTAAGGTAGATTTCACAACATTGCAATAATCCATGTGAAAACCACAGTTTATATTGAAAATTTTATTTCAACATTTAACATCCACTTGCTAGGGAACTTTATAATATCTCATATGTGCAAAAAGCTACAAAAACATAAAAATGCTATTATTATTTTATTCTGATTATGTGCTATATCCTTTTTGGACTTTTCCATTCTACATGACATGATTTCTAATTTCTCATATAATTCAAACATACAAGACCATTTAATATATCAGTGGAATCATGTCTTAAGCAAATTGTCAATGTGCTATTAAGTGGATTATTGATTTTAATACTCTTATTTACTGTTTCTGTTTGTAGGATGTTTTTTAAAGAAGTATAAAATTTCATCTGTGAAATATTTGTAAATATGCTTGCCACCCACATGGAAATAATTCAGAGAAAAAAAATTCCAATTCCAATTAAGTAGAATAATTTTTTAAAATCTTATCACTAGAAACATCAATTGGATGAAGCATCTATATGACATTAATCAATATAACTGTGTAATCAATGGAAACTAATACATATCAATATTTAAGTTTTGGTAATGCAAGATTCTACTATAAGCAAAACAAAATACTGTCATGTTACATTATCAGGTTATATGCATACATATATAGATACCTGTTGCTGCTTGTTTTCTGTAGATTAGTTACTGCAGACATGAATACAACCAATATATATATTGAAACAAAAGTTATGTTTAATTTTACACATAACATTTTCCATTGCTAAATTTTAAATTTGCTGAGACCAGATTATTTTTGCTAAACTATATTTTGAATATTAAATTTGCTTTCATTTGCAAATATCTTATATACAATTATAATTTAAATCTATTTAGTAATGAATTTAAATAAATTTAATTTAACAATTCAAATGTAAAAATGTAATAATAAACTAAAAATTATATCTTTGAAATGAAAAATTAAATATTTTTCATTTATAATTATGAGAAATATCTTTTTCCCCTGTCTAATACTTTATTCAGTAAATAGGAGAAATTGTTATTACAGATGTAAACATTATGCAAATACCATAGAAGATGAAGAAGATGTAGCTCAAGCAGGAATACCAATTATTCAACAAGATTTACTTCATGCACTTGATAAGCTACAGTCTGCTCATGCTCAAGCAATTGGGGCTCCTAAGGTAATAGGCTTTGAACAGATAAATTTAGGCTAAATATTTTAGTAAGTTTATGAAATCAGTGTATTATTTAGAAATCTTTTCAAGGAGAAGGAATGTAGCAGTTATTGTATCTTATGTTTTGGTCATTTTTGACTTTAAAAGCACTATATCAGGATCACCAAGGAAGAGGCGGGAGATTAAATGGAATTTTGTTCTAAGCCTCACAAAAAGAAGAGGTTTCACATTCCCTGAGAAGGAAAGATGTAGCTAGTAAGTATGGGATAAGGGAGAAGAGTAACCTATGTTCTGGATCTCAGATAAATAGTGGCGATTTGTATACTTTACGCTTTCAGAATTATTTGTACACTTCCATGTTATATAAATGAAAAGTGTAGTAAGTTAGGCCTTTTGAAGCTCCATAACTTCTGAAATAAACTTCTTATTGAAATATAGGATTAAATATTTAACGTTAACTGTCATGGTGGTTAATGGAGCTAGCTCCTGTTTCAGCAGGGAAACTGCGTATGCTTTGTTAGCTCTGTCTGAGGCAGTGATCAGCAGTGACTTTGGTAGTAGGGCATGCCCTTGTATGAGAAGGACTGTACAAACTAGAAGTTTCTAGGACCCATCTCTATTCTTTACATTACAAGTAAAAAAAATTGTACAGAGACTTGAATGGTATTTTTCTCAGAGAATAACACTCGTTTTTAAGGATTCATTTGTCTTCATTGAGTTCTTCTTGGAACATGAAATTCTTAGTGTCAAGGTTTGTCATGTAGCTAATAGTACTTGAACAACTAAGCTTTATACACTGAAAGAAGCAATCTCTTGTATAAGAATTTATGCACCATTGCTTTAGATAACTAGTTCTCTCGATATCTTGATGAATGAACTTCTTGGACATTGGGACAGGACATATACATTAGCAAGGGTTCCTTCAGAAACCCCTGAATTGGGTTGTTTTACCTCTGAGAAGCACTTTTTTTACACACAATGGACTAAATGGCCAGGTCAAAAAGACTCCGAAGGCTCTGAAAAGGTTGGAGGAGGGGACCCACTGGAACAGCTATTGGGATATGGTAGCCTCTCATTAAGGCCATCCATGATGGGAAGTTACCATCTGTTTCCAATGTGTTCTTTAACATGCACAGGGTATGGCTCTCCCACACATGAAGTCATGGCTTAACATCTAATCTGATGGATGGCAGCCTTTCCAAGCCTATCAATGTCCTCTCCTGAATGTGAGCAGGGTGGGGAGTTTTGCAGAGATAAATCTCAATGCTGACCCAGCTGGGACTCAAACCTAGGAACTACAGATTGCAAGCCTGGTGTGCTACCAACTGAGCCACTCCTGCCCCAGAAACCACTGGAAAGTTCATTATACTTTCTGTTTTCTAAAATATATTAGTCAGTTACTAATCAATAAATGTTTTGTGGAAAAAATTTCTTTGATATAGGTGACTTGAACCTGCATATCTCCAGAAACATGCCAGAGTATTCTACTGTTGAACTAATGCAGACTCTGTCTTTTTTCCACTATGCAAGTCTTTAAACTCTTCATGAGATTTCGGTGCCTATAGTTGGTGTCATCTATGATCTCGGGTGCAACTACTTCTTTTATATTGTGCTGAGTAAGATGGAAATAAATAATAAAGTTTCTTCACACTATTTAGCATTATTAATGATTTAAACATAAATGACAATCATAGCATTATCTGTTGACTTTTAACATCTATAAATCAATAAATATTTGGTAAAAAAATTTTGTCGACATACAGGACTTGAACCCACATCTCTCCAGAAACATGCCAGAGTATTATACTTATTATTTATTTTCATCTTATTCAGCACAATATAAAAGAAATAGTTGCCACCCAAGATCATAGATGGCTCCAACTGTAGGTGCCAAAAACTGAAGAAGAATTTAAAGTCTTACATAGTGGAAAAAAGACAGAGTCAGCATTAGTTCAACAGTAGAATATTCTGGCATGTTTCTGGAGAGATGCGGGTTCAAATCATGTATGTTGACAAAATATTTTCCAAAAAATATTTATTGATTTATAGATGTAATGCTGTAATTGTCATTTACAGTTACTAATGCTGAATTGTTATGGTGGATCCTTTCTGTACTGATAATGGTAGTTCCATTGAACAGTTTTTGCTTATTTTAAGTTGGCAAACCTGATAATGGACTGGGATTTCTCCTGAACAGCTGGTATCTTCATTCAACATTCTGCTGGCCTAACATAAATAATCTTTTTGCAATATATAAATATAAAATAAAACTTCATTAATTAGCAACATGTTACTGAAAGGTTCATCATTGTGCCTTTTTGTCATTATCTTGTTATATTTCTCTTTTTATACTTATATTTATCAGTATATTTAAAATTAATTTGTTTTAAAAAATGAATTTTCCATGGTAGTAAGTTGTAAGGGTATTTTTTTTTAAAATAAATTTTATAATTTTCCATAATAGCAAGGTGGTAAGTACGTGGTTTAATAAATTTTAGCAGTTTGTTCACATTGCATATGAAGTGCACTTGCAACTAGAATAACAAATGAAACATTTAAGTAATAATAGGAATATTATGGAATATCGACATTGAATAGTTAATTTAAAAAAAGGTTAAATTTACTGAATTTTTTCTACTGAAGCTAAAGTAAAAAAGTGCAATAAAGTTTTACCTTTATTGGAAAAATATGTGTAAAAATATTCATTTAACTTTTATTTTCTTTGACTTTTTTTATTGTTTTCTCAGAATTAAATATTCTTTCTGGTATAACATAACCTATTTTCGTCTGTTATTTAACTCAGAGTAAGGTTTTCAAATTTTTTTTTATTTGCCAAAAAAACTTAAAAATTAACTTGTTTGCCAGAGGAAGCTATGTTCCAGAAATATAATACTTTATGCTAGAATAAGAATTTACCTCAAAAGCAGAAATTGAAATATCAGTTATTTATGACCTTTTGTTATTGCTTCAATTGTCTACTATTGTTATATTTTCTAGTATTGTACAATATACATTTTACTGTAAGATACAAATATAGGAATATAATAAGTAAAAATATAATAAGGAAATATAATAAGTGTAAAAACTGCCTGCAAGAAAGGATTGTAGAAGCAAATTGGATTGTACTACCACTGTCATTGAGTAAGTAATGCCTACTTATTGTGATTTATTGTTTATTTTATTAACTACGTTTTTATGGCTAATTCATTTTAATGGATTTTACTTATCAGATACCAAATGTTCACTGGGAAGATGTAGGTGGGTTGGCTGATGTGAAGAAAGAGATTTTGGATACAATACAACTTCCTTTAGAGCATCCAGAAATTCTTGCAAGTGGCCTAAGACGATCAGGTATACTATATTTACTTTTAAAACTAATTCATGCCATAAATACAAATTGGTTTTTAAATTAAAATTTTAGTAATCTGCAATTTTTATACATGCCTGACTAAAATTCAACTGTCTTAATCTTAAGTTTGATTCTTATTTTTTATTAAAGTTTCATTCCTGATTTTAAGTTTACAACTATCCATGCTTTTATGTATCTTTTTTCTGTGGATTTTTCTCTTAGGTGTTTTATTGTATGGACCTCCAGGCACTGGGAAAACTTTGCTTGCCAAAGCTGTTGCCACTGAGTGCTCTTTAAATTTTCTCAGGTATTTTTTTTTAAATATATCTTATGATGATTTAAAATAGTGTTAAAAGTTGTTTTTTGATTTTAGTTTCAAAAATCAATAATCTAAAGTATATAAAATTGATGTGTATATAATATATCAAACTGCACATTGTAACATGATCTTTTGTATTTCTCTTTGACATATAACTGGAAAGAATATCAAAATACTGATAAGTTAAAGTTGAAATAAATTTAATTCGTTGTTCAGAAATTCAATTTTTTAAATTTTAAATCTATCCTGCCATGCATTGGAATGAAGTCAGAAAAATTAGAAGTGCACAAATATTCAGCTGAACTGATATTTATTTGAGTATGATTATAACTGAACTATAATTTGAGTATGACTAAATGGTTCAATTCAGAAATTTAACATTAAAGCCCAACCATTACATACATTACTACTATTTCAGTTATTTGAAGAGGGGTATTGAAGTATCTAAAAATTTGGGGAAAATAAGGAACTGTTTTGTGATAGTTGTTTTCCCAAGCAAAACATTTGACTTCAGATGAAACAATAGTTCCCATTTTGTTCAATTTAACATACCAGATACTTGTAATATTCAAGACAGATGAGATAGGTCCATTGGTCTAGTAGGAGATTTATGACCCAGTAATAGAATAATATAGCAGTATATTATTATTTGTGTAAATGTTAAAAATGTGTGTATGTAAAATTTTGTCTTTCTTATTTATTAATCTCATGTTATTAGTATTTCTTAACATTAGGATTGTTTCATTTTGTTTTTGAAGCACCTTGTTTTTTTTAGCATAAAATCAAATATTAGTGTGTTTTTTTCTTTAAAAAATCTTATTTTGTTAAATTATTACATTAATTCAAATGATGCCAAACAAAAGCCATGGTTAAATTGTAGAATTATTTTCGTCTAACAGAATTTTTATTTGGTGAAATGGCACCAAACACTGTACTTTTGATGAAGCTCTATTTTTTATCAATGACAAACCTGTGGTTTTTATCTTATTATAATATGAAGCATACCTCAATATTTAGTTGAAAAATAACCTTAAGGATTGCATAAAGAATTAATATTGGCTTTTAATATAAAACAAAATCTGTCCAAGAAGATCCATCTGTATAATAAAAGAAGATGTCTGTCTGTCTGTGGCAGCCATAACTCATCGGGAAATCAATGTACATGCTCCAAATTTTCAGAGAATGTTTCTGGTTGTGATCCGGATTGCAGTGCCAAATTTCAGGTCGAAAGCCCAAAAAGGGGGCTTGCTAGAAGCAAAAATATTTTTCCATGCTATTCCTATGGTAAACAAGAATCGCTGTCAAATTTACTGTTGCCATTTTTTGCTCCCTAACTGTAAAAGTAAAGAGTTAAAATAGCATTTAAATACAATTCAATACTTGAGTGAAATATTTGCATATGTAGAGAAATATATTTATGCAGATATTTTTTCCCTAGTGTTAAAGGCCCAGAACTCATTAATATGTATGTTGGACAAAGTGAAGAGAATGTTAGAGAAGGTGAGAAAACACTCTTTAAAAACATGTAATATGTATATGTGTTAGAAAAAAAAAATGTAATAATGTAATGCTAAATGCTATGGAAATACTTTGTTTTGTTTTTCAGCAAAGTATTATTAAATACTTTATTTTTCTGTATGTTAACTAACTGTTTTAGAATTAGTGGGGTGATGGTTATCTGTATAGATTCAAATTGGTTTTCTGGGCTTAATTGTGAGTCTGAGGAAGAGTAATTTAACATTTGATTAAAAGGACAGTATTTGAATACTAACTGACAGGCTCCTGTCAGACCTCTGTGGCAAGCAGCTGTTTGAGGGGGTATTTATTTTTTTTTATTTTTAATGATTAGTATACACTGTTATACATATAAAGCATTTCCTATGAAAGAAAAAAAAATTCTCAGGCAGCCCATTTGATTAGTCTGACAAGAATTACCATGCACACATGTCAACAGAAATATAAGATGTCTACATAGAAATGAAATAACTTTAAAATCTTATAACTTTTTATTAAATATTGCAAAAAGAGGAATATTCACCCAGATTATTGTCAGTATGCTTGAGTTTCATATGATATATGGGAACATAACATATGGGTATATTAGGGTAAGTAATGTGATGTCTATAATGGATCAACATCACAGACATTCACTATATGCACCACAGTTTCCCTCCCACACACTGACATATCTTGGGATGCAGAGGCCACTGCTGATGTGATGCACTCTTTCAGCTGATATGATGTTCTGCACCTTTGTGGAGTACACTTTGCCTTTCATATAACCCCACAGAAAAGAAAAAAAGCAAGCAGGATAAGGTCAGGCGATCTTGGTGATCAAGGAATGTGTCCATCTCTACCCATCCGGAGGTCTGACACCCAGCCATCAAGGAAGGAGTGGACATCATGAGACCTGTGAAGAACCCCATCCTGCTGGAATACGATGGTAGGTTGGCAGTCTTCTAATTGTGGGGCCACAATAGCTGAAGCATGTCTAAGTATGCATGACCTGTCACAGATTTTTCTGCAAAGAAAGAATGGCCCAACAATCCTGTTAAACATGAGACTGCACCAAACGTTAACTTTTTTGACTGTTTCTATTGACCTCATGGTTAAGATGTGAATTATCCATTCTCCAGATGTGACAATGTGATAATTTTGTTTATTAACTCAGCTTTATGTGTGAAATCTTGCTTCATTGGAGAACATGACCTGTTTCAGATACTCTGGGTGTGGCATAGAATATGAAATCATGCTATCCACTATGTGCATAACATGATATTTCCTTTTGATATGATCATCAGATGTTTCTGCTGAACCAGTTGAAGCTTACATGGATAGAGTTATAGTTATTGCATGGAACTTTATGGACAAGTGCACATGGAATTTACAGTTCATTACTGGTGCAATGGATGGAGTTCTTAGACTTCTTTAGAAGGCAGTATATATGCATTCAATATCCTTGTGCAATTTTTAGGCCTTCCTCTGCTTTGCTATTTCAGAACAGTGCCAGTTTCCTCAGATTTCTTTATCCATACAGACAAGTCTCTTTGGGTGATGCCATGCCAAACATTGTACAGAATAGTTATTTTGTCTCTGTTTGCGATTTCAGTTCAGCAATCCATAGTACATATTTCGCTTTCTTTTTTGGGATCATCATAATTCAGTTTGAAGCACATTATGTGAAATGAATATATAATTAGAAAAATTTATGTATAAAAGTTATAAAGCTTCAAAGTTGTTTCATTTCTGTGACACCTTGTAGACCTGCTAAAGAGGTAAGACCTTATCAAGAAGACAGCACAAACATCTATGCCTTGTCTAGGATTTGAACCCAGGACTATTCACTCCAATCCTAGCATGCTAACCATTCAACCATTCCTAGAAGTAGAAGTTTAATTATAAAGCTCTTTGTACAAGATTTTTAATTGTTTGAAACAGTAGAATTTTTTATGCATATTAGTCAAAAACTTTTGTAGACATTTAAAAATCATTATTTAAATCATTAAAATTTTAAGCACTAAAATTAAGGACTCCTCCCTCTAACAACCTTATAATGTTGTTAAAATGGAAGAATATAAATGCGCAAGATATAACATATAAAACCTAGAGATGTTTGTTTCAGATTTTGAGTTACCAATATTTTTGTTTTTTATATTTAAGACAGAAAAACCCAGATGTTATTTTTACAAATGTACCTCATGCAGACACTGAAAAAAAATCTGTTAACATTTGTATTTTAAAGCCTTTAATATTGCTTGTGATTCATTTTAATAGGAAATATTTGAATTCTATATTTTCTTTCTGTTGCTGGTACATTTCAGTTACACAGCATACATCACTCATGTAACTTTCAAAAATTTTAAAGAAGCTAAATCTTAGTTCTATATCTAGATCGTAATTTTATTCATCTTTATGCATTATACATCCTTTTTGTATTTTTCTCAATCCTTCATTTGTTTCTATTTTACATTCAAGTATCATAATTAGCATAATTAATTTCTAATTGCCAGTCTTTCATCGAGCACGTAGTGCAGCTCCTTGCATTATCTTTTTTGATGAACTGGACTCCCTTGCACCCAATAGAGGCAGGAGTGGTGATTCTGGAGGAGTTATGGATCGGTAAGAGCCATTTTTGTACTAAGAAACTGATTTGAAAATGTATCTTGAAAAATATACATGAAATGTATACATGAAAAAATAAGGAACTTGTATAAAAAGTGTCTTGCAACTTAAACTTAAAAAGTGTTGTGCTAGGGTTAAAAAATTTACTTTTAATACTGACGCTCTGAAAGACCCAGTTATAGCCAAAGTTTACCATGATAGGTTACTTACTCATTATGACAGTCATGGTATGCTTACTACTGAAGTTGATGAAGAATGGGATCATTTTAAACAGGCGTTTTTGGACACTAACAGTACTCTTTTAGGAAAAAAGAAGCAGAGGAGGCAGAATTATCTGAGTGATAAAGCACTTGAGCTTATTTCGGAAAGAAAGAACTGCAGGAATGTCCTTATCAATACCCTACTAGTCCTAATAGAAAGCATTACAGAGAACTTAATAAACGTGTAAAAGATCAGTTAGCTGCTGATAAGAATCTTTGGCTTGATGGCTTGGCTGACAAAGCCGAGGAAGCAGTTAGACAGCACAACAGCAGAGAGCTGTACCAGATAGTTAATGTTTTGTGTGGTAGAAAGCAGACAGGTATAGAGGGATTGAAGGATAAACAAGGTAAGGTTATAGAAGGGGAGGATTCTGTCATGGCTAGGTGGGCTGAGCATTTCAATGATGTTCTAAACAGTGTAGTTAGTTCTACTTACATTGTTTGCAATGATGATAGTTGAATTGGTGGCTTTAATGTTGGCCCTATAACACAGTCTGAAGTTATTTTGGCTGTTTCTAAACTTAAACTACATAAATCCCCAGGGGTAGATGAAATTACTACTGAAATGCTTAGAGCTGGGAATGTTTCAGTTACCACTTGGATGACTGAAATTCTGAATATCTTTTATGATAAAGGCATGGTTCCTAGGATTTTACCAGAGCTATTATTATCCCTATTTTCAAAAAAGATGATCGCAGTTCTTGTGATAACTATAGGGGTATCAGCCTACTCTCTGTTCCAGGTAAAGTTCTTTCCATGATTGTGCTTAATAGAATTAAGAATCTGGTTGACAGTCAATTGCGTGATGAGCAATGTGGATTCAGAAGTGGTAGGGGATGTGTGGATCAGATATTTTCACTTAGGCAGATTCTTGAGAAATGCTTAGAGTTTCAGAAACCTTTGGTTGCTAGCTTTGTTGATTTCAAAAAGGCTTTCAACTCTGTTGATTGCCATAATTTATGGTTGATTGTGAGATCATATGGTATACCAGAGAAGTTAGTTAACATAATGAAAGCTCTCTCTAATAACACTGAGTCGTGTGTGAGAGTTGGTAAGGCTTGTAGCAAATGGTTTAGCATTACTTCTGGTGTTCGACAAGGGTGCATTTTGTCTCCTTTTCTCTTTAGCTTGGTTATTGATTGTGTTATGCGAAATTCACTTCAAGCGAAAGATTTTGGCCTTAAATGGACTGGAGATACGAAAATTTCTGATTTAGATTATGCTGATGATTTAGCCCTTTTGGCAAATGATGTTGATGAGATGAACTCTTTCCTTTTAGCTGTTGATGAGACTGGTAGTAGAGTAGGTTTGGTTATAAACAGAGAGAAAACTAAAGTGATGAAAATTGGCCAGGCTGGCTGTGATTCAGTTAATCTGAATGGTTGCAGTCTTGAGCAGGTGTCACAGTTTAATTATCTTGGGAGCTATGTAACAGATACTGGTGATGTGCGGCATGAGATTAACAGACGAATAGGGATTGCTGCTGGGACTTTTAAGAATCTGTGGAGAGTGTGGAGAAATAGGCGTATAGACCTAAAGACTAAAACTAGACTGTATATAGTTTGGTTCTTTCTAGAGTTAGTTATGGTAGTGAAACTTGGACACTTTGTAAACAAGATAACAGGAAACTAGATGCTTATGCAGCATCTTGGGCATTAGGTTGTTCAACTTTGTAACTAATGATGAGGTTAGGCAAAGGAGTTTGCAACCTCCTTTAAGTAGCATATTGTGCAGAGAGAGACTCTGTTGGTTTGGCCATGTTGCCCGTATGGATAATTATAGATTGGTGAATAGGGTTATGAACAGTGTGCCTAAAGGCCTCAGAAAGAGGGGAAGACCTAGGATGCAGTGGGCAGACAATGTCAAACAGGACCTTGTTAGAATTGGTGTACAGTGGCCAGATGCAGTAGATGTAGCTCAGGACAGACTTGCTTGGAGAACTAAATTGCACAGTCTGGTTGGACCTCTGTAGCCCTTGGCTGCTTGAGGATGATGATGATGATGATGATGATAATTAACATTCAACATGAATTCAGTGCATCACGACTGTTACTGTGATTCCTTTTCACACTGTTCCAATAAAGATTCTGCAGTTTTAATGATTCCTGCTAAAACTGTGTTAAGCAAGAAAAATCTTTAAAATTACTAATCCTGTTTTAATGAGAGCCTTGAGGATATATCCAAATTTTATTTTCCTTAACAGAATCTTGGCAAGCTCAAAACATAGAATTGATATTGAAATGATTTCTTTCCTTCATTTTGGATTTTTGTCACTTGAGCTCGAATGGGAGAAATGTATAGAATTCAGAAATACAAATTATTCACAACATGCAAATATATTTCAGCTTCCATATTTTGTTGGGACTATATTTTTTGTATTGTTCCAATTAACTCTTAATATTCCTGTTTTTGAAAGAATTCATTTTGGTGTCTGAGTAAATTTTGAAGTACTTTCAGTAAATAAAGTAAACAAATTTAATATTTTATTCTGAAGTAAAATGTTATCAGGAGATCATGTGTTTGGATCCCATCTGATAAATGACAATTTTTCCTCTATATTTATTCAATGTATATCACCAACAGGTATTTATATATGCAATTAAGGTATATATATATATGTAAAAGAAAAGAACTTTTAATTGTGAATAATAAAATAGCAAAACTTTCAAAGAAATAAAGGAAATGAACTTATTTTTAGGTATTCTTTTCAATAAAAGGCAAAATTTTATTTTTCTTTTGTTTTGACTTCAGTAAAAAAGCATTTTTCAGATTAATTTTGCTGGGGTTTTTTCTACATTTCAATATAAGTATTTCATAATATTTCTGTTATTACTTAAACGTTTCATTTATTTCGTTTTTTTAAATTTCTTAATCATATATGCAATTAAGGTATAATGTATAATGCTTAAAATTTTGAAGATGCCAATCAGTAGACTAATGAAGAGTTGAATAATAGACAATCACAGGTATGCACCTGTTGGTGATATACATTGAATAAATATAGAGGGAAAATTATCATTTATCGGATGGGATCCGAACCCACAATCTCCTGATAATATATTAGGTATTCTGACTGCTGATCATGATCTCCTTTGTTGGTTGTTTTAAGCATTATATATGGAGGTAGCCATTGGAAATGTATCTGACTATAATTGAAGACTCTGGTCTAGAAGGCACTTCCGAGGATAGTGAACATGATCAGCCAACATCAAACATCAAGAGGCATAGTATTTTTTTAGCCATCATGTCTTTAATCAAGTGTAAGGATTCTATGTTTAATAATAGACAATCACAGGTATGCATCTGTTGGTGATATACATTGAATAAATATAAAGGAAAATATATAGACAAAATATATAGAAAAATGTAGAGGAAAAATCAATTATAGTCAGATATATTTCTGATGACTAACTCCATGGTATAATGCTTAAAGACACCAATAGAGATGACCTTGATCAGCAGTTGGTAGCTCAGTGGTCAGAGCATATGACATGCTATCAGGAGGTCATGGTTTCAGATCCTGCCTGCTAATGACAATTTTTCCTCTATATTTATTTAATGAAATAGTGTTAGAAAAATTTATATTCTTATCAAAACCAGATAATATTAAGAAATCTAAAAAATATGTATTTAATAGGAGATAAAAGCATAAAATATTAAAATATATAAAGTGTAATTCAATTACAGAAATTGAAGTTAAAATTGTCTCAGTTTAAGTTTGACTACTAGAAATGTAATCCTTGCTTTACCAAAATAAGACTGTGACAACTTTTATCAAATGGAACAAAATGGACCCAGATCATATAATTTTATTTTTGAATAATAAAATTACATATTTTAGCCCATTTGCATTTATAATAGGTAATCTTAGATTTGAATGAACATCATAAAAATACCACATGTACTGCAAACATCAATTTATATATATGCTGCATACATCAGATAAATAGCTGTCTTTCTTTGGGTCACAAAAATTGCTGTGTTTTCTCTTTTTGATCGATGTGCCTGATGATGATAGATGAAATGATGTACTTGGTGGTATTTCCATTCCAAAAGACTTGCTAACCAGTAACACAGCTAGTTGTATATCACTTTGTATGCTGTTGATTGATGCCCTTATTTGCAATTGTTTTTTCTCCACAGATATCTCTAGCTCTTCTGGAAATTTTTGTCTTGAAAAAGACATATTTATTTCAATCTGGATTGATATTTTCCCAATGTATTTGGAAAATTGACTATTCCTTTTGAATGACATGCTCTCCTGATTTACCTGGTGCCATTTGATAGAGCTGAAAAAATTAGTAGATTAGAGTTATCTACTAATTTTTATGAGTTATCACTGAAAAAAGGCCAGTAGCTTTTATCTTTTATTTTTTCACTGTGTTGGTCAAATTTGACTTTTGGTAAAGTGAGGGTTAAATTCAAAACAGTGTCAAAATTTCCGCTGCAAAAATGCATCACTACTAACTGAACTGACTCTATGATCCCCCCCCCCCTTTTGGAGGGGGCAGCTCTCTATAATTAAGGATCTACATGGTACTCTGATGTCATAGACATGTGATTTTTTGCTCCTAGCTTTTACCCATTAAGAGCAGAGAAGGTCAACCCAGTCCATACTGGTTTTCAACTGCTAATGTTAAGTGTAATGGAATTTTGTGGAATTTAGCCCAGTCCAAACCAGTTTTGGTTGATTCCAGCAGAGTTACACATAGCCTGTAATCTTTCCCTGTATGAAAAGAAAGTTCATGTGAAGTTTGATGCCGCTAACTTTTTAGAGAGCTTAGTCCATAAGCAGGAAGGTGGATGGATGGAACTCTTCTTTATGTATAAGATTTGTCTTTCTTTATCTAATTAAATTTACTCTTAACTGTTTTATGTTTACACTCCTCAACTCCAATTTTAAAACCAGTGATCCAGGGGAATATTCTAGTGTAATGTGTATACACAATAACACTTTTAATAAATTAGTAATATATATATTACTTTTAGTGGATTAGTATATTTTGGGGGAAAATGCATTACAAATGAGCTAAAATAATATAATTGACTCTACACTATTTTGTTTTTAAAATCAGATTTATTAGATTAACTGATATTGTGGTTATTAATTTTCACTCTTCAATTTATTAGTGTAGTTTCTCAGTTGCTAGCTGAAATAGATGGTCTTAGCAAATCAGCAGAAGTATTTGTGATTGGTGCAACAAATAGGCCTGATCTTATTGACCCAGCACTCTTGCGACCTGGAAGGTAAGTAGTGTTTGACAGACTTTATTTTATATTTAATAACAGTGAATTGCATTAGAATTCGCTTATTTTCAAACCAGTAATGCTTCCATATTTTTAAATATTCTTCAAAAGTATTGTATCTTATATTGATTGATTTACAGTTAATGATAATATAAAAGGAATAAATATCAAAGGTATGGATAATAATAATAAAACAACTGCTGATGTCTACAAGTATGGTTTCTTGAATATATATATTTATTGTGCTTTAAAGTACAGCTGTTATTGAAACTGCCTTATGTAGGTTTAAACATATGAAAATTTATAGGAAATGTTTTTGTTTTTATAAGTTATTAATATATTAATTTGTTAATTTTAATAAAATCACTGGGAATTAATACTGAGATCAGTGATTACATGATTAGTAATGAATTGAAACCAGTGATAAGACTGCAAAGTACATGTGAAGTGTTAAAAGCACTTGAGCATTATATCGAATAAAATGTTTTGCAATGTTCTGATGACCTTGATTCTATCTATTATATTGCATCTGTTTGTGTGGGATTTTTAAAACAAATTATAATATTTTAAATAATGTTTTTGAAATTACAAGAGATAATAACAAGTGAAAAGACTATGTTTTAAATATAGTGTATTCTCATGTAAGGGAAACATTATATTCCAGATATAGTAAGCATTGTTCTCTTGTAACACAGCTCATTGCTATCAGTACCAAGAGTTAGATTTTTGTGCTAAATGTTTGAAGTGAGTAAAGTATGTAAAAGTGAGTTACAGGTCCCAAGAAGAGTAATAGTGGCTTTACTAAAATATTGTGAAGGACTTTTTTGGAAGGAAGTGTTTGCTACTCAGAATTGTATGAAATTGTGCATAAGAGTGAGGGGGGAATTTATCGTTTATGCATTTATGTGCAGTGAAGAATGGTTGGTTATTAGTCACTTAAGAGCTTTTCTGTAATTCATTAACACTCTCACAAAGGATATTTAATGTCATAGCTATGTGTTTTTTGCTGATTAATATTGGTGTTTTTAAACACAGCAATAATAACAGCACACCGAATTTTATTCCCTGGATTTTATTCAAATTCAATTGTCATTTTTACCTTTTGTTGTGGGAAAATAATGAGGTATAGATATTATGTAAATTTTAAAAGTATATAATCAACTACAATATATGTGTTTTAAATTTATAAATTTGATGTATTCTTTTGCATTTTTGTAAATAAAAATAATCTGAGATTAAATATGCTTTCATTTTAAGATTTGATCGGCTCTTATATGTTGGGATTCCTGAAGATAAAGAATCGAGACTCAAAATAATGACAGCATTAACAAGAAGGTATTGTATTATATATATATATATGCTATAATATGAATGATACCTTTTGTTTTATCTTCAAATAAAAGCTATTTTGGTGTTTTTTGTTATTTGCAGAAAAAAAAATTCTGAAATTCCATGCACATTCCAACAAATTCCAAATTCGAAATTTATATATATACTCTTGCTTAATAGTAGTAAGCACAGCATATACATAAAAAATTTAAAAAAATGAAAAAATAAAAGCGAGAACAAAAGTGTTGATTTTTAACTTTCTTTTTTTTACTTTTGCTATTTAATTGTAAAGCATATATTTGTATATTTTTAAATATAATTATTCAATTATGTAAAGTAAAAATATGTGAACAAAAGTGTGATTCTTAACTTTCTTTTTTTTACTTTTGCTATTTAATTGTAAAACATATATTTGTATATTTTTAAATATAATTATTCAATTATGTAAAGTAAAAAGACTTGCTAACAAGTGACACAGCTAGTTGTATATCACTTTGTATGCTGTTGATTGGTGCCCTTATTTGCAATTGTTTTTTCACCAATGATATCTCTAGCTCTTCTTAAAAAATCTTAAAGCAGAACATGTGGTGGGTGATGACTGAATGTGACCAATAACATGGCCAAAAGGATTGTGCCTATTTACAGGTTAAATGAGTTGTAATAAGCTGTTTATCCAATAATGATCAAAACTTTTGTTTGGAAAATTAGTTTTCCACACCCAATAACAAAATTGGTGAAGTCCCAAGGCTCAGATCAGGATTGAGGAGGAGACTTGCTAAACAGCTATTAGGGGCAAATAGGAGACCACTGAACATATGGAGATGCAGTTTAATTATCTCATCTGATGGAAAGTTCTTATCAAGCCTGACTCCACCTTTTTTCCCTACATGAAGGAAAATCGTGACAACTGGAGAAAATATGTATACTATAGTTTGAATCAGATAGTTTTTATCTCTGAGTGACACTTTTTTTGCACACAGTGGTCTAAATAACAATGTCATAAAGATCAAGGACAGAGCTGAGTAGGCAGAGATGATCCATTAGACAGCTGTTAGGCAACAGAAGCTTCCTGTTAATGCCATTCAGTATTTTTGACACAGGGTATGTCTGTTCTGCACATAGGACCATGACTCATGTCCCATCTAACAGATGGTGGTCTTTCCGAACTCATTGGTTTCCTTTATAACCAAAAGCAGAGTATGGAATCAGGGAGAATTCTGAAGTTTCATTCCAGGACCAGAAGACATCATTTCATTGAACACATATTTAAAACTCAACTAAATGATCAGTGGAACTCTTCTATATTAGCATCCTTACATCCGCATGTACCCAGATTTCTAAGACTATGATTACAGGTCTTCTGCTCTAGAGCCTCTGAAGTTTTGATTGCACAACTTAGACTCAATGTTGCTTTGTTAAATGCATTTTTGTTTCGTTGTTACTGCTTTTATTGATAATGACAACTGTCCACTTTGTGGAGATCCTGAAACAACAGAAAATTACTTATTAAGATGTCCATATATAAATCATATAAGATCATACAAAGATATATATTATATAGATCATACAAGGACTATTTTCTTAGAAAAATTATGTCAAAAGGGCCTTCAATAGTTTGCCTCCATATTCCAGTATTTACATCTTCTCACTGCCATTACCAATTATGATACCTGCTCTGGAATTTTATATTCAGAACTCTCACAGATTTATACTTTAGAAGCGACTGTGTTGTGATGCCCCATCGTTCACTTTTACTTTACCTTAACCAGTTTTGTTTAATTTACGTTATATTTATCATTTTGGGGATTTTTTATTTCCTTTTTGGCATCACAGCGCTCACATCCAAGAGTTTCTAGGAGTTGCGCATGCGCCGCAACTCCGATCTTCCGACTGTACCGTTAAAGCGCGTGCCAAGGACACGCCCCCTCTTGCGTCATAGCTTTTGCTTCGTTCGTCATAGTATGTTAATGTCTTTCCCGGCATGTGCCGGTTACTGTCTTAAAAAACCGTGACCTGCGAGTCACAGGGGGAGTTAGTGCAGTAGCACTAAGGAGAGCACAAGGTGCGTAGCACCAAGCACAGTGTGTGTAGCACAGGAGTAGCAGTTATGTGTTCTTCATTGATGTCTTGGTGAGTTGAATTATTTTGGAAATAAATCTGTTTTGTTATAAACCTTTTGAGTCTGTACAGTTTTTTTCTCTTGAGCAACGCGAATTAAGGATTTTTGAATTATAAAGTTTACTTGACAATCATTTTGATTCTTACTCATTAACGCTCGCTGGTATTTGAACCCTAAATCAACTTATTATCAACTTATTCTACTTTTGGCAATTTGTTAATTATTGCCTGGCGCCCGTCTAAGCTATCCGGAGCATAAAACTTCAAGTATTTTGCATTTGTTTGGAGCGTTACAGTGTTTTCTTTAATTTTTAGCAATTACTGTGAACAACTTATCACTGTAAAATCATTTTGTAAAGGTTTTTATTGGGATATATAGCGCAACTTGGCTAAAAATCCCATCACCGTCTTAGAAGAAGAAGAAACGGAGAAAATCTCAGTGCAGGTACAATTCGGACTCAAACCTTGGAACATCAAGTTGTGACCCTGATATATTATTGACTGAGGCATTCCCTATTCCAGTAGGTTTAAGTCTGTATCTGTTAACCTCATTCTCATCCTAACACACTAACTATGATTTGTCAGAATAATTATCATTAAGCATATAATCTTTTGACTTCATGGTCTTTCTGTAAGAGAGATGATAATGGAGAATTATTGGTACAAATTTAAGAACAAGAATACATTTATTGTGTTTTTGTGAACAATATTAAAAGCTCATTAGTTATTAAATATGGTGTGTTTAGTCAATTCTTAAAGCTGTCCAAGTCAGTCCTTTCATTTGCCTCTTAGCATAGTACTAAATTTTTACATTTTCAAAACTTAAAATTTTATGAATTAACTCAAAAGATAGGTAGCTTTTATGTTATTCTTACAATATTTTCAAGCTGTTAGTACCCTGTATGTTAAAGAAAACCAGCACATATACATATAGTATGTGTTAAATTTTTTATTGTATTCATGATGCACATCATTCTGATACATTTTGGTATTTTCATATAGGTTTCAACTATCAGAAGATGTTGTCTTGGAAGATATAGTAGATAAATGCCCTGTTCAGCTTACAGGTGCAGATTTTTATTCACTCTGTTCTAATGCTTTGACGAGTAGAATTGGAAGAAATGTGAAGTTAATAGAAGAAGGTAATATAGGTTGCTTTCAACTTCTTAAGTAACAATCTTTTTTTATTTAGTGATGCTTTTGAAATATGTGGCAACAGTATTGTGCTTAACTGTATTGGATTAAGTTATTTGAAGGCACAAGGAGTTCTTAAATATAATTATAACTGTTTAGAATTTATATTTTGAGTTAAATCAATTACAGGCTATTGGTATCTTTATGTTGTGTGTCGTTTTATAAATATATTTGTGTTTATTTTTTTTATTCACTAAATATACTTGTTTGTTGATTTCCAAATAATGGACAGATGCAAAAATTATTTGTAGTTCAGCACATTTGAGCAAGCAAAGAATATTCTAAATTTAATGATGGAGAGTAATTTTTGTAAAATTATGTTCTTTCAGTAGAGAAATATTTATGTAAGGAAACCCATTTAACAGTGATACAATTGAACCGATTTATGACGAATTTGAAGGAATAGCTGAAAACCTTAGTTATATCTGTAAATTTACTATAAGAAATATTGATGGAAAAATCATCTAGAAAAGGAAATATACTACATATTTAAGCACTAGTAATGAAATTAAAACCTAAACTTATTTTACAAATAATAAATCATCACCATCATCCTCAAGCAGCCATGGGCTATGGAGGTCCAACCAGACCATGCAGTTTAATTCTCCAAGCATATCTGTCCTGAGCTACATCTGCTGCATCCAGCCACTGCACAGCAATTCTAACAAGGTCCTGTTTGACATTGTCTGCCCCACCGCATCCTAGGTCTCCCCCTTCTTCTGAGGCCTCCAGGCACACTGTTCATAACCCTATTCACCAATCATGAATTATCCATACGGGCAACATGGCCAAACCAGCGGAGTCTCTCTCTGCACAATATGCTACGTAAAGAAGGTTGCAGACTCCTTTGCCTAACCTCATCATTAGTTACAAAGTTAAACCACCTAATACCCAAGATACTATGTAAGCATCTAGAATCAAAAGCATCTAGTTTCCTGTTATCTTGTTTACATAGCATCCAAGTTTCACTACCATAACTAACCCTAGAAAGAACCAAACTATTATACAGTCTAATTTTAGTCTTTAGGTGTATACGCCTATTTCTCCACAATCTCCATAGATTCTTAAAAGTCCCGGCAGCAATCTCTATTCGTCTGTTAATCTCATGCTGCACATCACCAGTATCTGTTACATAGCTCCCAAGGTAATTAAACTGTGACTCCTGCTCAAGACTGCAACCATTCAGATGAACTGAATCACAACCTGCCTGACCAATTTTAATCACTTTAGTTTTCTCTCTGTTTATAACCAAACCTACTCTACTACCAGTCTCATCAACAGCTCGAATGAAAGAGTTCATCTCATCAGCATCATTTGCCAAAAGGGCTAAATCACCAGCATAATCTAAATCAGTAATTTTCGTATCTCCAGCCCATTTAAGGCCAAAATCTTTCCCTTGAAGTGAATTTCGCATAACATAATCAATAACCAAACTAAAGAGAAAAGGAGAAAAAATATACCCTTATCGAACACCAGAAGTAATGCTAAACCAATTGCTACAAGACTTACCAACTCTCACACACGACTCAGTGTTATTATAGAGAGCTTTCATTATGTTAACTAACTTGTCTGGTATACCATATGATCTCACAATCAACCACAAATTATGACGATCAACAGAGTCGAAAACCTTTTTGAAATCAACAAAGCTAGCAACCAAAGGTTTCTGAAACTCTAAACATTTCTCAAGAATCTGCCTAAGTGAAAATATCTGATCCACACATCCCCTACCACTTCTGAATCCACATTGTTCATCACGCAATTGACTGTCAACCAGATTCTTAACTCTATTAAGCACAATCATGGAAAGAACTTTACCTGGAACAGAGAGTAGGCTAATACCCCTATAGTTATCACAAGAACTGTGATCACCTTTTTTGAAAATAGGGATAACAATAGCTCTGGTAAAATCCTTAGGAAATATGCCTTTATCATAAAAGATATTCAAAATTTCAGTCATCCAAGTGGTAACCGAAACATTCCCAGCTCTGAGCATTTCTGTAGTAATTTCATCTACCCCTGGGGATTTATGAAGTTTAAGTTTAGAAATAGCCAAAATAACTTCAGATTGTGTTATAGGGCCAACATTAAAGCTGCCAATGCATCTATCATCATTGCAAACAATGGGAGTAGAACTAACTACAGTGTTTAGAACATCACCTCAGCCCACCTAGCCATGACAGAATCCTCCCCTTCTATAACCTTACCTTGTTTATCCTGCAATTCTTGTATGCCTGTTTGTTTTCTACCACATAACACATTAACTATCTGGTACAGCTCTCTGCTGTTGTGCTGCCTAACTGCTTCCTTGGCTTTGTCAGCCAAACCACCAAGCCAAAGATTCTTATCAGTAGCTAACTGATCCTTTACACATTTATTAAGCTCTCTGTAATGCTTTCTATTAGGACTAGTAGGGTATTGATTAAGGACATTCCTGCAGTTCTTTCTTTCCGAAATAAGCTCAAGTGCTTTATCACGCAGATAATTCTGCCTCCTCTGCTTCTTTTTTCCTAAAAGAGTGCTGTTAGTGTCCAAAAAAAAACCTGTTTAAAATGATCCCATTCTTCCTCAACTTCAGTAGTAAGCATACCATGACTGTCATAATGAGTAAGTAACCTATCATGGTAAACTTTGGCTATAACTGGGTCTTTCAGAGCGTCAGTATTAAAAGTAAAATTTTTAACCCTAGCACAACACTTTTTAAGTTTAAGTTGCAAGACACTTTTAACAAGGTAATGGTCAGATCCAATTTCAGCTCCCCTATATGCCCTGGTGTTTCTAACAGAACAAGCCCATTTGCTGTTAAGTAATATATAATCAATCATATTCCTATGCAGCCCATCAGGTGAAACCCATGTGTACTTATGTATGTCACTGTGTTTGTAATATGTGTTAGTTATTCTGAAACCATTGAGTTTACTTACCTGTAGGAGACGTTGCCCATTGCAGCTACCAATACCAAAAGAGCATATTACTCCTCCCCAAAGGTCAGAGTCAGTACCAACTTTGGCATTGAAGTCACCTAGAACAAGGGTAATATCTTCTTTCTTGACAGAATTCAAAATATCCTGAAGTTGTCCATAAAACCTATCCTTCTCATCCTCATTGGCATCCTCAGTGGGGGCATAACAGCAGATAACATTCAAGTCTTTAACCCTTGTCTGAAATTTTGCTGTAAGAAACCTTTCATTAATGCACTCATATCCTAAAAGAGCATCACTAGTGTGTCTGCTGAGAAGCAGACCCATGCCTTGGTGATGCTTTCCATCCTCCCTCCCTGTAAAGAGAAATTTAAAGTTATTTTTAAGTATCTTACCTTTACCTGTCCATTTGGTCTCTTGCAAGCCTAGAATATCTAGGTTATAGCGCTGGAATTCCTGCGTGAGGACATCAAGATAATAATCTCTATGTAATGTCCTCATGTTCCACGTTCCTGCAGAGAGAAAATGATTAGTAGGATTTTTAAAGAAATTAGGTTTATTGAGATTGGTAGGGCCAACAATATCAAATAGCCCCCTGAGCGCAGGCATGGGGCAAAGACTGTTGCTCCTCCGCTAAAGGCTGAAGTCACCGATGCTGGTAGGAACTTCAGGCACCACCTTTTCAAGTGGACTTTTCAAGAGCCATATGGTCTGCCTGAGACACATTACTCCAGTTTAGGCTTGACGATGCCCAACTAGCTAAGTAAGGTTCAGGTACCTGCGATGGCCTCTGATTAGGATTATCCACCAGCTGATATAAGGTATCCCATGCCTCTGTTCACTTAGGGCTGGCAACCCAGAAGCAAACAGAAAACACAGCGGCAGATTCTCCCTCAACAGAGGCCCACCAGTGCAGCAAGTCCAGGATCCATAATCAAACTCAAATCCATAAACAAGTCCAGTCTAATAGGTATAAATGGTCAGCACCAGGACCCTTTGAAGTTGACCACTTCTCAGCAGGTTTGAAAAAAAAAAGAAAAAAGTGGCCATAGATGACCAGATCAGTAGGCCATACTGAACTGGCAGCCCTCCCCTTCCGCTCCCTTCCAAAAGAGAATATCTCTTTTGAAAGGTACTAACGGCCTGCACCACGAGAAGGCGGGGTCGGACATTAGGTGCTAGACCTGGCCGGTTCTGTGCATCATCACTAGGGATTGGTACACAGCTCTCCTTCCAGTTTACGCCTAGCTACTATTTACAGGCCAAATAAATAATAAATACTACTTATTTTTTAATATACCATGCATCTAATGAACACTTCTGTCCTTTTTTGCTTGAAGCAGTAGACTGATTAGTGGTAAAATTTGAACTCTGGCTCATACTAACCACTGGAAGAAAGTTTTTTCAACATCCAGGTATAAAACCAATCTAATATTTTTTTTACCTAAAACAGTAATTCTTAATTTTTTATGTTGTGCCTTTGTTTTTTTTTTAAATTGTGGATAAAGAATTGTAGAAGTTCACACTCTTTGGCAATATCAGCTTTCCTTTAGCCTTCCTCACTTATTTGTGCCAAATTAAAAATTTTTCATATTTGGGTCATCTTAGTGAAAAACTATATAGTATCTCACCATCAAACCTTTTATTCAGGGCTTAGATTGGGTAAGGGAAGGGGAACTACTGGCAGCTATTATGTCAGATGAAGTCGCTCATCAAGGCTATTCACCACATTTTTATAATTTGCCCAGTGTATGACTCTCCTGCTCATGGGGCCATGGCTAAATGTCTCATCAAACAGATAGCAGCCATTCCAAGTCCATTAATGTCCCCTCTTTCACCAAGCACAGAGTGGGAGCAATAAGGTGGAGCAGAGAATATATCAGAGAGTGGGGAGACTGTAGTTCTTTGTTGTAAATCCATTGTGGTTCCATATATATGTATGTAGATAAATAATTTGTGGACTGCAATTACCAACAATTAGGAGCTTTTCATGAGTTAATATATGATATGTGACAAACAACAAATCTTCAACGGCATGATCCAGTGTGTGCAAGTTGAAGGGGCATGGGTGGCTCAGTCGGTAGCACGCCAGGCTCGTAATCTGTAGTTCCTAGGTTCGAGTCCCAGCTGGGTCAGTGTTGAGATTTATCTCCGCAAAATTTCCCCGCCCTGCCCACGGTCAGTAGGGGATAACGATGGGCTTGAAATAGGCCGCCGTCCGTCAGATGGGACCTTAAGCAGTGGCCTGTGTGCGGGAGAGCCATACCCTGTGCACGTTAAAGAACACGCTGGATGGCCTTGACGGGAGTCTACCATCTATCTCCCAACAGCTGTTCCAGTGGGTCCCCTCCCCCAACCTTCTCTGAGCCTTCGGGGTCCTTGTGGCCTGGCCATTTAGCCCATGGTGTGCAAAAAAGTGCCACTTAGAGGTAAAACAATCCAATCCAAGTGTGCAAGTTGAAACACATTGAGATATGCAAGTAGCAGCAAAACAGTACATGGTCTGTGTTGTTTTTGCACTTTGGAAAATTATTTTTGTGTGGAAATGTGGGTTGTGGCTGATCTGGAGACTGATCAGGAGTATGTGATACATTACTGTGTTTGGTGAGGCTTAAGTGGTGCACAGATAGCCACAGAAATGACTCAAGTGTATGAATAACAGTGCTTCGTTACCCAGATCTTGGGTCATCTTCCACAGAATCGGCTCATATATGAAGCATTTGATCCACCCTCATATATATATACATACACACACTACTTTTTCTGTATTTTGAATTCTAAAATATTGATAATTAGCTAATTTGTACATGGCTTAAAATTTATGTCTTATATTTTTTTCAAATACAGTTTCTCAGATGGTACAAATTGTGTTTACAAACTGAATAATCCTGCCATATTTTCATTTATATTTGCAAAATTTAAAAAAATTATAAATAAAAAAAGGAAATAAACAGATTGTTAAGTGTACTTCTTGTACTTGTGAGCCCCAGGTACAGCTGCACATGTCAAACCTATGGGGTATGATATATTGCTGCTTCCAGTTGTGGTTTAACCCTTTACACCCGAGGGGGCCATCTTGATTTTATCGTAAAACTCGCAGGCATCATAGCAGCGACATGCTAAGGTCAGTCTGGCACTAATGTCCATAGTAGTGGCTGGTTGTATGTCATATCTGTGCTCCATATTATTATTCGTGATCATAATTTTTACCCATAAACATGGCAGATAAAATAAATACCAGTGATAGAAGTTATAGTGCAATTGATAGCAGAGACAATGAATTTGTTTTCAATAACTGTGATGAAAGAGGAAAACACGTTTAAAAAATTATAAGTTGTAGTTTTTTGTATATGTACATTTTTATTATTTTTTTCGTGATTGTTTGTTTGGTATTTATTTTTATTTATTTTTGTAAATCACTTATTTTTGTTCCATGAATATGTATAAAGTAAAAAAGTTTTTTAGGCAAGTATTTTTATAATATTTATATTTAAAAAATTTTAAGCTATGATATGGAAAAGCTATTTTTTTATTAATATTTCTTCGAGTAATTGGTAACTCCTATGAAAAAAACTTCGAGTGCAAAGGGTTAAGTCCCATATAGGTCTGGTAAGCTCTTGTTTAATTTTGCTATTTGTAATTAGCTATTGCTATTTGTAATTAGTTAGCCTTTACTTACTGAAGTAATTAATAATCTTTTTTATGTACATTATGTTTTTCACTTTCAAATTTTTCAATTTGGCTAAAATGTAAAAACAATTTGCATGCCAATAGTTAAAAATATGTAAGCAAAATGTTTTTAGTGCATTGATGGTAGTGATTATGCCAAAAAGTATTCAGCAAATTATACTTTTCATAATCATAGTTCAGATTTTATTGTCATATGTATAACTTACTATCCTTCTTTGCTTCCTTAAATAGGACAACTTCAAATGGAAGATGCAAAACTTATAGTTCAAACAGAAGACTTTGATACTGCCTTAGAGTCATTGATTCCTTCTGTATCTACTGAAGAACTGGCTCGTTATCAGAAAATAAAGTTAGCTATAGCAACATAATCTGGATAAACGATTTGTTAAAATGAAATAGAGTAGAACCCCACTTGAACAGAATCTGGTGCAGTATAATTCCAAATGAGTGGGGGATTTTGTTGTATTAAGATCAGTTGAAACAAAATATTTTCACTTCAATATTTTATGTTCCTTGTCTAGAATGTGTTTTGAATAAAAAATAAATAAATAAATACCCCCTCAAGCAGCTGCTTGCCACAGAGGTCTGACAGGAGCCTGTCAGTTTATATGCCACAATAGAAGGTCTGAGAGGATGGCAGGACCTCAGCAGAAAAACAACACAAACAGCCATGCCTTATCCGGGGCTCGAACCCAGGCCCCTTACATCAGTAGCCAAGCGTGCTAACCACTTGGCCATGGGACGGCTAGGCTTATACAAATATTATAGAGAATGAAGGGATAAATTGAGAAACGATTTCATGATATCGTTATCAGGGACGTCTTTTGGCATAGGCAAATGCTGGGGGCCTGCGTTTTTTTGGCCCATTTTGTTTTTACACACCCCTTATAATAATTTTAAAGGGAGTCCACATTTTACTTCTGCCTAGGGGCTCAGGTAAGGCTTAAGATGGTCTTGATCATTATTAATGTAAAAAGAATAACGCTTTTTTTGCCAGTTAGATATATTATCATGTATATAGGTTTAGGCACTGAAATGCACAAGTTACATGACTACCAGAAAAAAAAAAGCATTATTATATACCCTTTTAGAAATACTATATAGCAAATTTTTAAAAATTGTTTTAAGATACATTCCTCAAAAGCAGCGTATTAAGTGAATGCATATTGAACGAACTTAATATTGTTTGGGAACATGCAGCTGTAGAAAGTCAAATAATAAAGATCATAAATTTAGTGTCATGATAATTATTTGTGAACAAACTGTAAATAATAAAATTAGACATTAAAATATCGATGAAAAGTCATTTTTTTAAATATCGGTGGAATGTTAGGCATTAAAATATTAACATAAAGTTATATCAAATGCAATCATATTGGTAGGGGCAGTCATAAGTCTCAAGCCTGGAGGGGGCCATTTAGGATGTATGGGAGATTTCTGTTCATTAGTAGGGGCGGGGGTGGCTCAGTCGGTAGCGCGCCAGGCTCGTAATCTGTAGTTCCCAGGTTCGAGTCCCAGCTGGGTCAGCGTTGAGATTTATCTCCGCAAAATTCCCCGCCCTGCCCACGGTCAGTAGGGGACACCGATGGGCTTGGAAAGGCCGCCGTCCGTCGGATGGGACGTTAAGCCATGGCCCCGTGTGCGGGAGAGCCATACTCTGTGCACGTTAAAGAACACGCTGGATGGCCTTGACGGGAGGCCACCATCTGTCTCCCAACAGCTGTTCCAGTGGGTCCCCTCCCCCAACCTTCTCTGAGCCTTCGGGGTCCATGTGACCTGGCCATTTAGCCCATGGTGTGCAAAAAAGTTCCTCTCAGAGGTAAAACAACCCAACCCAACTCTGTTTATTAGTAAAGAGGGCCTGAAATGACTCTACTAATGGATTGTTTAACAATCGGTATCCTTTTTAATAACTTGTTATTTGACCTCTAGGGTAATGAGGGTGTTAGGGATTTTTCCTTCCTAAAAAAAAATGGCGACAAAACTTTGCACCCCTAATTCAGTCTGAACGAAAAATGGCGAAAAAAAAACAAAGTAAGGGGCTACGGCACACGTGGCCCCCTCCTTATGACCGCCACTGCATATTGGTTGCAGATATTGATCGTTCGAGATCAACAGGAGTAAGTGATTATCGTTTTAATAGTAGGCACTTTCAACATCGATGTTAATAAATCCTGTAACCAAGCCACTGTATTACTAAATTAAATATATGCTTTGTTTATTAATGTATTGTTTCATGGAATGTGTAATAAATTTTTGATACATCCTGTATTTAAAATGTCAAAGTACATCGTTGAACAATAAAATTTTTAAGTTTATCCTTCATACTATTTGCATGTTAAAAGTTTTTAGGAGCAAATGCAGTTTTCTGGAGCAAGGACAGAGCTCTGTCTTCAGTGAAGTGACACTACGTGGGCCCCTTGTGCGGGAGAGCCATACCTCGTGTACGTTAAAGAACACGCTCGATGGCCTTGAATGGAGGCTACCATCTGTCTCCCAACAGCTGTTTTAGTGGGTCCCCTCCCCCCAACCATCTCTGAGCCTTCGGGGTCCTTGTGACTTGGCCATTTAGCCCATTGTCTGCAAAATAGTGCCGCTCAGAGGTAAAATAACCAACCGATATTACGTGGTGACGTTAGGACTGTTAAGAACTTTCCACATGTGAAGGGCGATTCCAGTGTCTCGGTTGCAGGTGGGGATGGACGAGGTCATTATTTCAATTGCCTCGCTTACAATGGTTCCAAAGTAAGTGGATACACGTACTAGCAGTGTGGTGTGCTCCCAGTCTATGGTAGCTTCATGCTGTATTGCCAGCTTGTCAATTGATCTCTTTTGTTGCGATCTTATGCAACCACGGCAATTCCCGATTCCGCCTGAAAGCACTACCAGTTATGAAGAGCCGTGCTATCTAGAGCCGGGGGCAAGGAATACGCCCTATAGGCGCACCTCAACCCCAGCCTCACATGGCAGCAGTCCTATAAAAGGAAAGCTGACCACCGGAAGAAACCTAACTTTATTCCCCGGTTAGCCTTGAACAAGGATATATAGATCCAAGTTCGCTCGGCGTCCGGGGTGGAGACTCTTAGTAAGACCCAGACTTTTTTTAGGGCTCGTGCCTAGTAGGCGGGCTCAGACCGTTCAGCAGAGCCCTCGAACTGCTCACCCAGAGCACCTGAGGTTGAGGCCTCAGACACCGTCACCATCCAACCGGCCTTCCGACCGGTCAGCGGCATCGTCGGCCTCGGTTGGCCTTGGCTATGTCCAACCGGGGCACCAACCGGTCGGCACAGCCTTCGACCGGGTTGCTGGGCCCTAGGCCCCCCCCCACCACGACAAGGTGGTCCCCTATGGGGGGGGGGGGAGCAGCAGTCAGCTTGTTATGGCTGACATCTATCTGATGCTCTATTTTGTTGCGATCTTATGCAACCACGGCAATTCCCGATTCCGCCTGAAAGCACTACCAGTTATGAAGACCCGTGCTATCTAGAGCCGGGGGCAAGGAATACGCCCTATAGGTGCACCTCAACCCCGGCCTCACATGGCAGTAGTCCTATAGAAGGAAAGCTGACCACCGGAAGAAACCTTACTTTAATCTATTCCCCAGTTAGCCATGAACAAGGATATATAGATCAAGTTCGCTCGGCTCCCGGGGTGGAGATTCTTAGTAAGGCCCAGACTGGTGAGGGCTCGACCTACTGGGGGACAAATCTTTTCAGAAGAGCCCTCGAACTGCTCACCCAGAGCACCTGAGAGGTGAGGTCTAAGACGTCACCGCCCAACTGAAACGTCCAACCGGTTGGCGGCGGCGTCGACTTCGGTTGGTCTTGGCTATGTCCAACCGGGGACCCAATCCGGCCGGCACAGCCTTCGACCGGGTTGCTGGACCCTAGCCCCCCCCCCCCCCCCACCACCACGACAAGGTGGTCCCCTATTGGGGGGGTATCTGATGCTCTGTCAACCTCTCCTGTAGAGAACTTATGGGTTTCTTTTTGATATAATAAAGGAATTATCTGACAAATGTAGGAGAAATTTGTATACGCCCGATGTTTGAAGGAGGCTAGATTTGTCTCTGCCCCTTTTTATAATTTTCTTCATATTTGGAGTTGGACTGAAAGCAATAGTGATTTTTTGTGCTCTGAGTAATTTCTGGATTGATTTGCATAGGAAAAGAACGTAAGATATAGATATAACAGATACAGATTCTCCAAGAATCTCTTCCGTTGTCATTTCTATAATTATTGATTAGCTTTTCTATTGTTTTTGGGTGGAAGCCATGGGATGCAGCAATGTATTGAACGTTTTGAATTTCTTTTTTTTTTAAGTAAACGCTTGTTTGGTGATACTGTGAATGATGGATGAGAAAATGGAAGGCTTCAATTTTGCATGCGCCGATTCATGCACCCATGGGTGACAAAATTGCAGACTTTTCATTAAGAAAAAATAAAATTCCGAAGTGAGGGAAATTAAAATAGGGGATTAATTTTTCTGCTTAGAAACTATATCCACATTGAAACTGCCACTACTTCCTTTATGGAAGGGAGAGGGTGGCTCAGTCAGTAGCGCGCCAGGCTCGTAATCTGTAGTTCCCAGGTTCGAGTCCCAGCTGGGTCAGCGTTGAGATTTAGCTCCACAAAATTTCATCGCCCTGCCCACGGTCAGTAGGGGACACCGATGGGCTTGGTAAAGACCGCCGTCCGTCGGATGGGACGTTAAGCTGTGGCCCCGTGTGCAAGAGAGCCATACCTTGTGCACGTTACAGAACACGCAGGATGGCCTTGACGGGAGGCTACCATCTGTCTCCCAACAGCTGTTCCAGTGGGTCCCCTGCCCCAACCTTCTCTGAGCCTTCGGGGTCCATGTGACCTGGCCATTTAGCCCATGGTGTGCAAAAAAGTGCCGCTCAGAGGTAAAACAACCCAATCCTTTATGGAAAGAGAATGGGGGATTTAGAGCAATAAATTCACAAATTCTGCAATTGAAGACATCTTTTTGCTAAATATTAAAGGAGAAACGGCTTTGAATTAAATTTGATCATACTACGTGCAAGTATCTCCTAAGAATATTTCTTGTGAATATTCCTAACGGCCTTATCTAACTAATGTATACCTCACTATCTGTCTCCGTGATCCCTACCAGTGACATTTCATCAACTGAATTTCAAGCTGGGTTAAGCAATGGCTTCAAATAGCACAAAAAGTTCGCCCTGCTGTTGTACTTTACTCAAAACACAAAACCAATTTGAGAATTAAAAAAAAAATCATTTTTTGAAAAGTGTTTTTTTTTTAAGAATGTCACCATCGCACCTTCTGTCGTTTTGCTATTTAAATATCTAAGATGACCCACATCCTTTCAACTCCTACGCACAATTTTGGCAGGTGTGCAGGTTGGGCAGGGTGGGTAATTTTGCGGAGATAAATCTCAACACTGACCCAGATGGGGACTCGAACCTGGGAACTACAGATTACGAGCCTGGCGCGCTACCGACTGAGCCACCCCCGCCCATACGTTTGGAGGGAAACATTTCTCCGTTATTAATTTTTTTCTGCCAAAGGTTTGGTCGCATGCTTCCACTGCGAACTTTCAGAAGTAAATAGCAGCGGCTACGCCACACCTACCGATCACCAGATTCCCGTCATTTCCAAGGGTAATAAATCTACCACTGCAACTGCACGTTTGATCTTTTTTACCGAAAAAGTGGACGACAGGCTCGTAATCTGTAGTTCCCAGGTTCGAGTCCCAGCTGGGTCAGCATTGAGATTTATCTCCGCAAAATTCCTCGTCCTGCCCACGGTCAGTAGGGGACACCGATGGACTTGGAAAGGCAGCCATCCGTCGGATGGGACGTTAAGCCGTGGCCCCGTATGCGGGAGAGCCATACCCTGTGTACGTTAAAGAACACGCTGGATGGCCTTGATGGGAAGCTACCATCTGTCTCCCAACAACTGTTTCAGTGAGTCCCCTCCCCCAACCTTCTCTGAGCCTTCGGGGTCTTTGTGACCTGGCCATTTAGCTCATGGTGTGTAAAAAAATGCCGCTCAGAGTTAAAACAACCCAACCCTGATTACAGAGACTTCTGAAACGGGTTGCTCATCAATAATCAAAATCATGTTATTCTTGGGTATTTATTCTATTGCGAGTTGGGTTGGGTTATTTTACCTCTGAGCGGCACTTTTTTGAACACCATGGGCTAAGTGGCCAGGTCATATGGACCCCGAAGGTTCAGAGAAGGTTGGGGCAGGGGACCCACTGGAACAGCTGTTGTGAGACAGATGGTAGCCTCCCGTCAAGGCCATCCAGCGTGTTCTTTAACGTGCACAGGGTATGGGCTCTCCCGCACACGGGGCCACGGCTTAACGTCCTATCCGACGGACGGCAGCCTTTCCAAGCCCATTGGTGTCCCCTACTGACCGTGGGCAGGGCGGGGAATTTTTGCGGAGATAAATCTCAACGCTGACCCAGCTGGGACTCGAACCTGGGAACTACAGATTACGAGCCTGGCGCGCTACCGACTGAGCCACCCCCGCCCCCTTTTATTGCGAGAAGAGAGGCGAAGTGTCCTGGAAACGAAGTGTTCTTTCCTTTAAATTTTCACGAACAAAAAATATATATATATATAAATTAAACGTATATAAAATATAAATGTTTTGACATAAAAGCAAAAGTATTTTCATAACTTTTATAAGTTCATTCTATCATAATTTTTTTTTATTTATATAAATATTCTTCCAAATTTCCTATTACTCTGTATAATAAATAGAAACACCAGTTTCACAGTCTCTATCGAGCATTCATGAGGGGTATATGGAAAACCTCATTTCATCGCCATTGCTTTGGTCGTATCGCATAGCGGAAGCAAAGAACGTATAAAGAAAAGAAGTTCAGCTTTGACCAAGCGTAAGTGGCGACCTCAAGTGGTGTTTCGATTCGTATCGTGCATTTGTTTAAGCTGGGAAGCAAACAATAAGGGGCAAAGGAATTATGCATCAAAAAATTTATATTTTAAAAAAGAAAAAAAGTAACTGCACTTTGTATTTGAAAAAAATAATATCATGATTTTAATACAAGGTTAATCAAATTTTAATACAAGATTTAATACAAGGTTAGTCAAGGTTAATCAAAGGTTTATTTTCTCCATTGGAATTATTTTTCGTTGAACCAACAATTATAAATTGAACGGATAGAGAAGATTTGAAATTAGCCCGAAGTTAATTTATAAAATAAATTATTACAATTAAAAGCTTTCTTGGTTGCATGGAAACAGGAAACAGAATTGATATTAATATACTCTACAAGGATATCAATGGGAAATTATTACATAGGAAAAGCGAAGAGAATGGAAGTTGACAGTAACATGTAATTACAAAAGCGTTCGTCCCCTGTAATGTTCGTTTCACCTGTACGCCAAATGCACGATACTCGATTTTACATTAATCTCTATGGAAGCTTAACTTCTTCTCCCTCTACATTCTTTGGCGGAAGTCTCCATATTCAACAAGCAGAAATTGGTCTCACGAATACAGCATAGCTTTCCAACCCTGCATTTTTGTTTGACATCATTAACCGCCAGAAGTCGCTAGAGGCAGACTCGCTTTGTAATGGTTACAGTCATTATCGGTAGAGTCACTGGACGGGCAAAGAATTGTAGTGGTTCATCAAATGGAAGTGTAACAATTTTGGTAGTTTTTTCGGAAAATGAGTAGAAATCCTCCATTTTCCTTTACTGTCGTATATCCGGTTTTCACTAATTCCAAATTACAATCGAATTTATCATGTATTGCCGTCCCATGGCCGAGTGGTTAGCGCTCTTGGCTACTGATCTAAGGGACCTGGGTTCGAGCCCCGGGTAAGGCATGGCTGTTTGTATCGTTTTTCTGCCGAGGGTGTTCGAGCCCCGGGTAAGGCATGGCTGTTTGTATCGTTTTTCTGCCGAGGGCCTGCCATCCTCTCAGACCTTCTACTGTGGCATATAAACTGACAGGCTCCTGTCAGATCTCTGTGGCAAGCAGCTGCTTGAGGGGGTATTTATTATTTTTATTTTATTGCCTTTTCATCTTCAGATATCTGTCCTGCTAGCATATTTCCAATGCAGACAGGACATGGCCACAGCCAGGCCATTCTCTGTGGCATTTTTCAACTTTCTCTGCTGCCCAATCAAAGGCATCCAACTGATCTGAGCTCACTTGTCCTGGGGTAATACACAATACATAATATTTGTTTTTCTGATTGAAGAGAACATTAAAAACTAAATATGAAATTGATGTAGTGAAAACATTATACTAGCATTGGTACATACAATAATGACTGTAAAACTGAGATGAACAGTGTTTGCACAATAGATTAATTTGGATGCAGAAGAAATTTTCTTGACATTAAACTTCAAACTTAAATTTTTGAGGCCCGTCATAATCGTGAGGCCCTAATCTGTAGCTTAGTTTGCTTATGTGTAAGTCCGGCCCTGAATCGAACAATCATTGGTAATAAGTTAAATCACAAAGCACTTCTAAAAGAAGTATATTTTCCCCGTTGTTGTCCTGTCTCCACAAGAGCAGAGTTAGAGAGTTTGGATTGGATTGTTTTACCTCTGAGCGGCACTTTTTTGTACACCATGGGCTAAATGGCCAGGTCACATGGACCCCGAAGGCTCAGAGAAGGTTGGGGGAAGGGACCCACTGGACCAGCTGTTGGGAGACAGAGTGTTGCCTCCCGTCAAGGCCATCCAGCGTGTTCTTTAACGTTGGGTTGTTTTACCTCTGAGCGGCACTTTTTTGCACACCATGGGCTAAATGGCCAGGTCACATGGACCCCGAAGGCTCAGAGAAGGTTGGGGGAGGGGACCCACTGGAAAAGCTGTTGGGAGACAGATGGTAGCCTCCCGTCAAGGCCATCCAGCGTGTTCTTTACCGTGCACAGGGTATGGCTCTCCCGCACACGTTGCCACGGCTTAACGTCCCATCCGACGGACGGCGGTCTTTTCAAGCCCATCGGTGTCCCCTACTGCCGTGGGCAAGGCGGGGAATTTTGCGGAGATAAATCTCAACGCTGACCCAGCTGGGACTCGAACTTGGGAACTACAGATTACGAGCCTGGCGCACTACCGACTGAGCCACCCCCGCCCCAGTTAATAAGGATACAGTTAGATTGCAATTGGGAAAAAAAATTATGATTAGCTAGCTAGAGACTCATTCTTAGATCGTCCGGGAGTGTGCGTGCGTGCGTATGGGAGGGTTGTTGGGTTGAGTTGTTTTACCTCTGAGCGACACTTTTTTGCGCACCATGGGCTAAATGGCCAGGTCAAAGGACCCCGAAGGCTCAGAAAAAGTTGGGGGATGGGACCCTGGAATAGCTGTTGGGAGACAGATGGTAGCCTCCCGTCAAGGCCATCCAGCGTGTTCTTTAACATGCACAGGGTATGGCTCTCTCGCACACGGGGACATGGTTTAACATTCCATCTGACAGACTGCGGCCTTTCCAAGCCCATCGGTGTCCCCTACTGATTGAGGGCAGGGCGGTGAGTTTTGCGGAGATAAATCTTAACACTGATCCAGCTGGGATAACTCTTAACGCTGATCCTGCTGGGAAATGCAGATTACGAGCCTGGTGCGCTACCAACTGAGCCACCCCTGCCCTCATATGGGAGGGGGGGGGTGAGGTGTAATTCACTCTACAAATATTTTAGAACCTACAAATGGAAAAAGATGGATGCAACAGGTTAAATAAATTGAATTTAATTGACAGAAATTTGTAAACAGAAAGTTTAATATGTATATATAAACTTTCACATACTGAAAAACAAACAAAAAATAAGTATCTGTCTGTTTTTAGTGTATTTAACAAAAATCATATTACATTTGGTTTTAACCTAAGGTAAAACACGAGTTTTTGCTTAGGTTAATACCAAATTATTTTTTAAAATTTATTAAACACGAGTGCTTTAATAGCTTATACTGATTGTAAAATATTTTATTCAGTAAAATATTCGAAAAATCGAGTTTTGACTGTTTTGAGGCCCTAGGTGAATGCCTGGGTTGGGTTGGGTTGTTTTACCTCTGAGCGGCACTTTTTTGCCCCCCATGGGCTAAATGGCCAGGTCACATGGACCCCGAAGGCTCAGAGAAGGTTGGGGGAGGGGACCCACTGGAACAGCTGTTGGACGACAGATGGTAGCCTCCCATCAAGGCCATCCAGCGTGTTCTTTAACGTGCACAGGGTATATCTCTCCCGCACACGGGGCCACGGCTTAACGTCCCATCCGACGGACGGAGGCCTTTCCAAGCCCATCGGTGTCCCCTACTGACCGTGGGCAGGGCGGGGAATTTTGCGGAGATAAATCTCAGTGCTGACCCAGCTGGGGTGAATGCCTCATACTCCTGTGCAGTAATCTGCCACTGAATATTCACAAGTAGCGACAACAAATAACCTACTTAGAGTATCTTTAATGCAATTAAATGAAATATAATTAATAAAAAAATCAATTTTCGTAAAAAATGAATGACTGAAGGAATCTTGCCCTTTATCGATGGTATCCGTGATAGATTGTTTGGGATTTTATATCTCAAGGGCAACTAAGGGCATGCTGCACCAAGTCCATGATAGATATATACGTAAAAAGGAAGCAACTGAAATAGTATGTTTATTTTGCCACTCCCAATTCCTCACCTAAGTGTTTTTTTTTTTGTTGCTAATTCCTCTGTCAGACAAAGGTGATATAACGGATATAAGCATCATTTCCGGTATGCAGAATGACGGCAGAAACGCCCTGCGCATTTTTGGTAATGAGTTCCAAAAGTGGCTTGAAATTCTGCTCTCTGATGATTGAAGAGAGAAAAAAAAAATCGGACTTTAGCTTGAAAAAAGACAAATCGTCTTTCTCTTGACTTATTGCCATAATAGTAAAAGAAACGTGGGTTGGTTGTTTTACCTCTGAGCGTCACTTTTTTGCACACCATTGGCTAAATGGCCAGGTCACATGGACCCCGAAGGCTCAGAGAAGGTTTGGGGAGGGGATCCATTGGAACAGCTGTTGGGAGACAGATGGTAGCCTCCCGTCAAGGCCATCCAGTGTGTTCTTTAACGTGCACAGAGTATGGCTCTCTCCCGTACACGGGGCCACGGTTTAACGTCCCATCCGACGGACGGTGGCCTTTCCAAGGCCATCGGTGTCCCCTACTGACTGTGGTCAGGGCAGGGAATTTTGTGGAGATAAATCTCAATGCTGATCCAGCTGGAACTCGAACCTGGAAACTACAGATTACGAGCCTGGCACGCTACCGATTGAGCAACCCCCGTCCCCGTCCCCACCCCCCAAAAAAAATGTGAAATGGATTCCTAATCAGTAGCCAAACAATTCCTGGATGTAAATCGTGCAGCATAAAATATATTAATTAATTTCCAAAAAAACAAGGAATTGCAGTTGTTTTTGGCGAATGTTCGTTTACAAAAAGAATCGGATTTATGATTTTACGAATTTAGCGTTCCCTAACGGTGGAAATTCGAACTAACAGATGATTCATAAAATGGGAATAGTAAAATTATATTTACCTATCCAAAACCCAATCTTGTATGCTGCAGTATCAACTGACATTTAATCGCATTTATGGATAAAAAGGGAAAGAAACATGCACAAAGTTCTGATTTAACTTCTACCAGATATATGAAATGAAAATTTTATTAAATTCCTACAATTGTCAATGGGAAAAACTTTTTATACTAAAAAAACAACTGAGAAATGAAATTGTATTGAAAACATGAACAGGTTTTCCTGCAGCGGGTTGGGGTCGAATGCGAGTCCTCGTATAGAAATAATTAATGCTTAATGCCAACCTGAAGAAGACATAGTTTTCTCCCTACGCTAGAGAAAGCCTAACCGAGACACCATTTCCTCACTGCAGCAGAGAACGACATAATCGAGACACCATTTCCTCACTGCAGTAGTGAACGACATAATCGAGACACAATTTCCTCACTGCACCGGTGAACGACATAACAGAGACACCATTTCCTCACTGCAGCAGAGAACGACACAACCGAGACCGCCTCCCATTTCTTCTCTGCAGCAGAGGATGACACAACCGAGACACCATATACTCACTGCAGCAGACAACGACATGACTGAAACACCATTTCCTCACTGCAGCAGTGAACGACTTAATCGAGACACCATATTCTCACTGCAGTAGAGAACGACATAATCGAGACACCATATCCTCCCTGCAGTAGAGAACGACACCATTTCCTCACTACAGTAGAGAACGACATAACCGAGACACCATTTCCTCACTACAGTAGAGAACGACATAACCGAGACACCATATCCTCCCTGCAGTAGAGAACGACATAACTGAAACACCATTTCCTCACTGCAGTAGAGAACGACATAACCGAGACACCATTTCCTCACTGCAGCACAGAACGACATAATCGAGACACCATTTCCTCACTGCAGCACAGAACAACATAATCGAGACACCATTTCCTCACTGCAGCACAGAACAACGCAAACACACAGCACAGAACACACAAGACTGACGCGCAACAACATAATCGAGACAACATAATCGAACAACATAATCGAGACACCATTTCCTCACTGCAGCAGAGAATGCCATAACCGAGACTCCATTTCCTGATTATGTTAGCGAATACGATATCTGAGATACCCTTTCCTCGAATGCCATAACTGAAATACTAATTCCTCACTATGGCACCAAATGCCATAAATGAGATACCATTTCCTCCCTACAGTAACCAATGCCATAACAGTTATCAGATACCACTTCCTCATCAGATACCACTTCCTCATCAGAAACCACTTTCTCAATAGATACCACTTCCTCAATGACATCACACATAACTCAGAGAACATTTCTTACTCTTAGAGAGAATAACAGAACACCGAAAAAAGCTCCCTTATTATGGAAGAGGACAACAAGCAAAGACTGACATTAGCATAATATAACCTGCATTTAAAAAAGAAAATATAATTGCTATGTTGGCATGATCATGTTTCTCATTAACATGCAGACGATCTAGATACAGTAGATGGAAGTCAAGAAAGGTGAATGTTCATTAAGATATCTAACCTGCCGGAAGTTAACGTTGTTTTCAAAGGGGAAGAGTGAACGAAAAAACATCCTTTCTCTCTTCCCTTTCACGTCTCAGTTTCCCTGATGTCAAGCTACTTCATCTAGCTGAGCGATCACTTCATCCTCATCTATCTTCTCCAGCACAGGTTTGTCTTAGTCATCCCGACGAAAGGGAAAATCGATGAGCTATAATAACATGTTTAGTACATAGCACGTGAAGAGAACTCTTGTTTGTTAATCTGGATCACGAGAGTTTATTTTCTTGTTTTATTTGCTAGGCCATCAATTGTTATAATTATTTAAATGATTTACGAAGCCCTTTTTTTTAAAAAAAAAGGCCATGTTTTATTGTGTTTTCCTTTTTTTCAGGTACAAAATATTATTTTGTGTATTAACAGAAAGAACCCAATTAGTAGACACTAGATTACATAAATCTAACTGTCAAGATAAAAAAAAATATTGTCATAGTCTTGAAATTGAAAAGTTTGTAGTTTTCGATATCTGGATGTTTGATCATAATACAACAAACATATAAAACCCGTTGTGGTTCTATTGCTCTTTCCGGTCTAAATATTGTTTTAAGAAAAAAAAAAGAGTTGAAATATAATTATGTTAATAATTTTAATGTAATATCCTTTATTACTGAGGTGGGAGTAACTCAGTCGGTAGCGCGCCAGGCTCGTATTCTGCAGTTCCCAGATTCGTGTTCCAGCTAGGTCAGCGTTGAGATTTATCTCTACAAAACTTCCCATCCTGCCCAATGTCAGTAGAGGACACCGATGGGCTTGAAATCGGCCGCCATCCATCGGATGGGACGTTAAGCCGTAGCCCCGTATGCGGGAGAGCCATACCCTGTGCACGTTAAAGAACACGCCGGATGGCCTTGACGGGGGACTACCATACGTCTCCCAACAGCCGTTCCAATCGGTCTCTCTCCCCCCCCAACCTTCTCTTAGCCTTCGGAGTCCTTGTGACCTGGCCATTTAGCCCATTGTGTGCAAAAGTGCCGTTCAGAGGTGAAACAACCAACCCTTATTACCTCCAAATTCAACTTTAAAACTATAAAATACCATCTATAAAAAAAAAATAAATAAATACCCCCTCAAACAGCTACTTGCCACAGAGGTCTGACAGGAGCCTATCTGTTTATATGCCATAGTAGAAGGTCTGAGAGGATGGCATGACCTCAGCAGAAAAACGACACAAACATCCATGCCTTACCCGTGGCTCGAACCCAGGTCCCTTAGATCAGTAGCCAAGCGTGCTAACCACTGGGCCACGGGATGGCTAAAATAAATACCCCCTCAAGCAGCTGCTTGCCACAGAGGTCTGGCAGGAGCCTGTCAGTTTATATGCCATAGTAGAAGGTCTGAGAGGATGGCATGACCTCAGCAGAAAAACGACACAAACATCCATGCCTTACCCGTGGCTCGAACCCAGGTCCCTTAGATCAGTAGCCAAGCGTGCTAACCACTGGGCCACGGGATGGCTAAAATAAATACCCCCTCAAGCAGCTACTTGCCACAGAAGTCTGACAGGAGCCTGTCTGTTTATATGCCACAGTAGAAGGTCTGAGAGGATGACAGGCCCTCAGCAGAAAAACAACACATACATCCATGCCTTACCTGGGGCTAGAACCCAGGTCCCTTAGATCAGTAGCCAAGCGCGCTAACCACTGGGCCACGGGATGGCTAAAATAAATACCCCCTCAAGCAGCTACTTGCCACAGAAGTCTGACAGGAGCCTGTCTGTTTATATGCCACAGTAGAAGGTCTGAGAGGATGACAGGCCCTCAGCAGAAAAACAACACATACATCCATGCCTTACCCGGGGCTAGAACCCAGGTCCCTTAGATCAGTAGCCAAGCGCGCTAACCACTGGGCCACGGGATGGCTAAAATAAATACCCCCTCAAGCAGCTGCTTGCCACAGAGGTTTGACAGGAGCCTGTCAGTTTTTATGCCATAGTAGAAGGTCTGAGAGGATGGCATGACCTCAGCAGAAAAACGACACAAACATCCATGCCTTACCCGTGGCTCGAACCCAGGTCCCTTAGATCAGTAGCCAAGCGTGCTAACCACTGGGCCACGGGATGGCTAAAATAAATACCCCCTCAAGCAGCTGCTTGCCACAGAGGTCTGGCAGGAGCCTGTCAGTTTATATGCCATAGTAGAAGGTCTGAGAGGATGGCATGACCTCAGCAGAAAAACGACACAAACATCCATGCCTTACCCGGGGCTCGAACCCAGGTCCCTTAGATCAGTAGCCAAGCGCGCTAACCACTCGGCCACGAGGCTTATATAATAAGCAATTTTATGCACTAGATATTAAAGTATTCTGTACTATTTTATTGGAACTAATATAATACGGTGCCAAATGGCTACAGTGATCAGGAAATGGTTAATACATCAATCATTTTGTGTCACTTAATCACAAAACTCTAAGCAATAAATGCCTTGCGTTCTGAATTAGAAATGCTCTAAAACTAACACACCCACAAGTCAAAAGCGTGGAATAATGGATCCGGCAAATTTTTCACTGACAACTTCTTCGTTCACTCTTTTTGGCTGAGTATCTTTAGGGAACAATTTCGGCGATGCCAAATTCTTCACATTCGTAAAGTCATTCGAAGTTCTAAACCCCGTCTCATTGAGGGTTGGGACTTGAATTTTCAATCCAATAAGCGGGGGGAGGGAGTTCTGAATTTAGGTTCGGGTTGTTCTCAACAGGTTTAACAGTGCCTATCAGTTTCATAATACTCCATAGAGAATCATCATCATCATCGTCATCCTCAAGCAGCCATGGGCTACGGAGGTCCAACCAGACCGCGCAGTTTAATTCTCCAAACAAGTCTATCCTGAGCTACATCTACTGCATCCGGCCACTGCACACCAATTCTAACAAGGTCCTGCCTGACACTGTCTGCCCACCGCATTCCAGGTCTCCCCCTCCTTCTGAGGCCTCTAGGCACACTGTTCATAACCATAGAGAATATCTGTGAGGAAAGCTAGACCTCGGCAGAAAGACAACGCAAACATCCATGCCTTACTCAGAGGTCGAATCCAGGTCCATTTGATCAGTAGCCAAACGCGCTAACCACTCGGCAACGGGGATTTTGTGTAGACAATGAGCTAAATAGCAAGTCACACAGACCCAAAGGACCAGAGTTGGTTCGAGGAAAGTAACTCAGTGTTAAATAACAGAAGAAAGACTCCCTTCAAGGTTATCCAGAGGTTCTTAACATGCCTAGGGTTGGGTTGGGTTGTTTTACCTCTGAGCGGCACTTTTTTGCACACCATGGGCTAAATGGCCAGGTCACATGGACCCCGAAGGCTCAGAGAAGGTTGGGGGAGGGGACCCACTGGAACAGCTGTTGGGAGACAGATGGTAACCTCCCGTCAAGGCCATCCAGCGTGTTCTTTAACGTGCACAGGGTATGGCTCTCCCGCACACGGGGCCACGGCTTAACGTCCCATCCGACGGACGGCGGTCTTTCCAAGCCCATCGGTGTCCCCTACTGACCGTGGGCAGGACGGGGTGCCTAGGGTATGGCTCGTATGCAGCCACCTTTTTCAGACTAATCGGCTCTAACACGGAAGCAACACGTAAAGAGATGAACTCTAGTGACTCTGCCCAACTTTGAATCTGACTTCCTTTTCCTTATTTTAAGAGGGGCGGGGGTGGCTCAGTCGGTAGCGCGCCAGGCTCGTAATCTGTAGTTCCCAGGTTCGAGTCCCAGCTGGGTCAGCGCTGAGATTTATCTCCGCAAAATTCCCCGCCCTGCCCACGGTCAGTAGGGGACACCGATGGGCTTTGAAAGGCCGCCGTCCGTCGGATGGGACGTTAAGCCGTGGCCCCGTGTGCGGGAGAGACATACCCTGTGCACGTTAAAGAACACACTGGAATTTCCTTGACGGGGGGGGGGGGGGGGCTACCATCTATCTCCCAACAGCTGTTCCAGTGGGTCCCCTCCCCCAACCTTCTCTGAGTCTTCGGGGTCCATGTGACCTGGCCATTTAGCCCATGGTGTGCAAAAAAGTGCCACTCAGAGGTAAAACAACCCAACCCAAGCATTGATACGGTGGGTGTCTGTCTACCGTGACGTTCGCTTTACCGTGTTGTTGTTTTTTTGGATCGCATTAGAAACAAATCTCGGTCAAATCCGCTTCACAGTGATTATCTGAGGCAAAGGAATTTATTTTTTCATTTGAAACGGGGCTGGGGTGGCCTCAATCGGCCCGTTTCAACTGAAAAAAAAAAAAAAATTCTTTGCCACCAGGCTCGTAATCTGCAGTTCCCAGGTTCGAGTCCCATCTGAGCCACAGCTGAGATTTTTCTCCGCAAAACTCCCATTCCTGCCATCGGTCAGTAGGGGTCACCGATGGCCTTTGAAAGGCCGCCGTCCATTGGTTGAGACGTTAAGTCATGGAACCGTGTGCACGTTATAGAACGAGCTAGATGACATTGACGGTTGCTACCATTTGTCTCCTAACAACTGTCCAGTGGGTCCCCTCCCCCAACCTTCTCGGTGTCCTTGTGACCTGGCCGTTTAGCCCATCGTGTGTAAAAAAGTATCGCTCAGAAGTTAAACAGCCCAATCCCTCCACTTCACGCATACAAAATTTTTTACCATCGAGTTAAATGAACTCCGATTCCATAGATGGAGTTTTTTTTAAAGCAGGTTGCCAAAGGAATATTTTTTTTCTCATTTAAATTTTTTCTTAGTATGATTTTCAAATTTTTTTATTGAAATACAATAGACTGTGTGTGTTAATTATATTTTGCTTTCTGAGCAAGTTCCCAAAAAACGTATTTTAGATTTAATTTTTTGTTAAATTTTTCGATTTTTTTAATTCAAGTGTAATTCACAATTCTGTTTATTTTAAGATATATATTTTCTTGAAATGGAAGGTCACTTTTTTTTAACATATCCTTCATTAAAACACCATCTGCATATTGCTATAATAGAATTTGGGTTGGGTTGTTTTACCTCTGAGCGGCACTTTTTTGCACACCACGGGCTAAATGGCCAGGTCACATGGACCCCGTAGGCTCAGAGAAGGTTGGGGGAGGGGACCCACTGGAACAGCTGTTGGGAGACAGATGGTAGCCTCCCGTCAAGGCCATCTAGCGTGTTCTTTAACGTGCACAAGGTATGGCTCTCCCGCACACGGGGCCACGGCTTAACGTCCCATCCGACGGACGGCAACCTTTCCAAGCCCATCGGTGTCCCCTACTGACCGTGGGCAGGGCGGGGAATTTTGCGGAGATAAATCTCAATGCTGACCCAGCTGGGACTCGAACCTGGGAACTACAGATTACGAGCCTGGCGCGCTACCGACTGAGCCACCCCCGCCCCCAAACTGCTATAATAGAAACAAAAAGCAAAAATTTTCCTAAGAAGACTGGAATAAAGATGGGCTTGAGATGTTAACATAATCTATGTACATTAAAGAGGACTCTGGGTGGCCTTGATTGGAGGCTGTCATCTGTATCCTAACAGAGGGGCGGGAGTGGCTCAGTCGGTAGCGCGCCAGGCTCGTAATCTGTAGTTCCCAGGTTCGAGTCCCAGCTGGGTCAGCGCTGAGATTTATCTCCGCAAAATTCCCCGCCCTGCCCATGGTCAGTAGGGGACACCGATGGGCTTGGAAAGGCCGCCGTCTGTCGGATGGGACGTTTAGCCGTGGCCCCGTGTGCGGGAGAGACATACCCTGTGCACTTTAAAGAACACGCTGGATGGCCTTGACGGGAGGCTACCATCTGTCTTCCAACAGCTGTTCCAATGGGTCCCCTCCCCCAACCTTCTCTGAGCCTTCGGGGTCCATGTGGCCTGGCCATTTAGCCCATGGTGTGCAAAAAAGTGCCGCTCAGAGGTAAAACTACCTAACCCAACGAGTCCCAGCTGGGTCAGCGTTAAGATTTATCTCCGCAAAACTCCCTGCCCTGCCCACAGTCAGTAGGGGACACCGATGGGCTTGAAAAGGCCGCCGTCCGTCGGATGGGACGTTAAGCCGTTTCTCCGTGTGAGGGAGAGCCATACCCTGTGTACGTTAAAGAACACGCTGGGTGGCCTTGACGGGAGGCTACCATCTGTCTCCCAACAGCTGCTCCAGTGGGTCCCTCCCCCAACCTTCTCTGAGCCTTCGGGGTCCATGTGACCTGGTCATTTAGCCCACAGTGTGCAAAAAAAGTGCCGCTCAGAGATAAAACAAGCAACCAAGTCTCCTAACAGCTGTCCAGTGGATTCTCTTTCCCCAACCTTCTCTGAACCCTTGGGGTCCTTGTGACGTGAACATTTAGCTCATTGTGTGCAAAAAAAAAGTGCCGGTCATAGGTAAAACCAATCCAACCCAGGTAACTGATTCTTAGTCCCATTCCGACAAACAAAATTATTTATTTACTAAATAAATAAAAAATAAATAAATACCCCCTCAAGCAGCTGCTTGCCACAGAGGTCTGACAGGAGCCTGTCAGTTTATATGCCACAGTAGGATATCTGAGAGGATGGCAGGACCTCAGCAGAAAAACGACACACACATCCATGCCTAATTCCGGGGCTCGAACCCAGGTCCCTTAGATCATCGAACCCAGGTCCCTTAGATCATCTGGGCTCGAACCCAGGTCCCCAAGCGTGCTAACCACTCGGCCACGAGAGGTCAGAAATTCAAACGAAAATTATAATTAATTACGTTCGGTGGCAAGTCCTCCCGAAGTGTTTTGCGCTTAAGAATGAATGAAAATTTAATCTTTATTTCAGCAACCAACTTTCTGCGAATTTCACTAAGTAGCCTTAATTAAACTTTCTTAACTTGAATACACGATAGTTAAGCGAGACTTAGAATTATTAGTTAAGTGAAACTTAGCATTATTAAGGATTAACATTCCTGAACGAAGGAAAAATTCTTGAAACTTTGAAATGACTTAAAACTGAAATTTGGAACATTGCGGTAATGCTTCTATTTTCGCTAATGAGCAACCTCAGTAGATAATCGCAATTTAAGCTTTCAATATTTTTGCAACGCTTTCTTATTGAAACTGTATTTCGAAAACGACCACTACTGACTGTAGAATGCAAAAGAACTCGGTTACAGTTACGAATGGACAAGATTTATTCATCTTTTCGGATTTATAGTTCAAGGTGTGAAGTTGGGTTATTTTACCTCTGAGCGGCACTTTTTTGCACACCATGGGCAGGTCACATTGACCCCGAAGGCTCAGAGAAGGTTGGGGGAGGGGACCCACTGGAACAGCTGTTGGGAGACAGATGGTAGCCTCCCGTCAAGGACGTCCAGCGTGTTCTTTAACGTTGGGTTGTTTTACCTCTGAGCGGCACTTTTTTGCACACCGTGGGCTAAATGTCCAGATCACAGGTACGCCGAAGGCTCAGAGAAGGTTGGGGGAGGGGACCCACTGAAACAGCTGTTGGGAGACAGATCGTAGCCTCTCGTCAAGGCCATCCAGCGTGTTCTTTACCGTGCACAGGGAATGGCTCTCCCGCACACGGGGCCACGGCTTAACGTCCCATCCGACGGACGGCGACGGGGCCACGGCTTAACGTCCCATCCGACGGACGGCGACCTTTCCAAGCCCATCGGTGTCCCCTACTGACCGTTGGCAGGGCGGGGAATTTTGCGGAGATAAATCTCAACGCTGACCCAGCTGGGACTCGAACCTGAGAACTACAGATTACGAGCCTGGCGCGCTACCGACTGAGCCACCCCCGCCCTCAAGGTGTGAAGACGAAATAATAATAATAATAATAATAATAAAAACCGTTGGTTAATAGTAAAGAAAATAACAAATAATCGCAAATGCAATTATGAAGTATTAACAAATTTACTTGGGTTTGCTCTGGGTTATAACTAGATTGTATTTTTTTCCTCTGGGAAATAGAGTGTGAATTAAAAATCTAAAAAATTTGAAAACTGAATTAAAGAAAAACTGCTTACTGCATAGGCGTGCTGTAAGTTGCATTTGTAAGTGTAACTCAAGGTTTTCCTTCCCATAAAGTATGAGCACATTTTTGTGGACGACAGCATATCTAACAGAGGTTCACGGTCTAGTACAGTCAGACGTACAGTCGCTCGAAAAAGTATCCGAACACTATGGTTGATTACAGAATTCAGAAAAAATATCTGGGCTATCTGGCATCTGGCTGGCTATAATTAGCGATCTGGCTATCTGGGCTATCTGGCTGGCTATAATTAGCGATCTGGCAACCTTCGTGTCACGTGATTACAGAATTCAGGAAAAATATCTGGAGCGTGTACAGTTGCTGTACACGCTCCAGTTACCGCTCCAGTTACCGTTCACAGCGTACAAAGCTCCAGTTACCGTTCACAGCAAACTGGAGCGTGTGCAGTTACTGCACACGCTCAATATTTCCGTGAGTGAGCCCACACGATCTAGTATCAAAATAATATGACCACCTACAGTCGCTCAAAAAAAGTATCCGAACACTATGGTTGATTACAGAATTCAGAAAAAATATCTGGCAGCGATTTTTTTAGAAATTAGTGATCTGGCAACCTTCGTGTCACGTGGCACAAAGGTTGCCAGATCCTAATTTCTAAAAAAGAAATCGTTGCCAGATATTTTTTCTGAATTCTGTAATCAACCATAGTGTTCGGATACTTTTTTGAGCGACTGTACATGGTCTGCCAGTTCGTTTCAATCAGGAACGATTTGAAAAAGAACACTTTGCATGAATTTTTTGTGCTATGCTCCCATGTTGCTACCGGATGGTTGGTCCTTGTTGAACTGGTGGGGCGAGGGTGGCTCAGTCGGTAGCGCGCCAGGCTCGTAATCTGTAGTTCCCAGGTTCGAGTCCCAGCTGGATCAGCATTGAGATTTATCTCTGCAAAACTCCCCGCCCTGCCCACGGTCAGTAGGGGACACCGATGGGCTTGGAATAAGCCGCCGTCCGTCGGATGGGACGTTAAGCCGTGGCCCCGTGTGCGGGAGAGTCATACGCTGTGCACTTTAAAGAACACGCTGGATGGCCTTGACGGGAATCTCAACGGTGTTCCATATGGGACTCGAACCTGGGAACTGCCTATTACGAGCCTGGTGCACTACCTATTGAACACCCCCGCTCCATTGCCTAGGGACTTTTGGCCCACTCTATAAATTATCAAATTATTTAAGCAACAAATTTGCAATTTGAATTTTGTAAAACGAATGCTTCAAATTACATATATATACCGTTGGACTTGGAAAGGACGCCTTTCGTCGGATGGAACGTCATGTCGTGGTCCCTGTACAAGAGAGTCATACTCTGTAGAGGTTAAAGAATATACTGAATGTTTTTGACAGGAAGATTCCATCTGCTTTTTGACAGCTATTTATTGGATACACTTCCCCCAACCTTCTCTGAGCCCTCGGGGTCCTTGTGACCTGGCCATTTAGCCCAATGTATGAAAAAAACAAAAACAAACACGAAAAAAAAACGAGGCGCAGAAGTAAAACAACCTAATTTAACTATATATTTATTAATAATATTTGAAAGTTTTAAGTTAATAAAGTTCTTAAGTAGTTAGCGCACTTGGTTACTAATCAAAGAGACCTGGGTTCGAACCCCGGGTAAGTCATGGATGTTTGTGTTGTCTTTCTGCTGGGGTCTCGCCTTTCTCACAGATCCTCTCCATAGCTAGTAAACTGAAAAGCTCCTGTCAGGCCTCTCTTTCAAGCAGCTACTTGAGGAGTATTTTTTTTAATTTTTTAAAATTAATAAAGGGTGAATGATTTAGCAATAATAATAATAATATCTTTATTAAGTCTTAGTATGGTTATATACATAGATTACCGGGGCGGGGGTGGCTCAGTCGGTAGCGCGCCAGGCTCGTAATCTGTAGTTCCCAGGTTCGAGTCGCAGCTGGGTCAGCGTTGAGATTTATCTCTGCAAAACTCCCCGCCTGCCCACGGTCAGTAGGGGACACCGATGGGCTTGGAATAAGCCGCCGTCCGTCGGATGGGACGTTAAGCCGTGGCCCCGTGTATGGGAGAGTCATACCCTGTGCACGTTAAAGAACACCCTGGATGGCCTTGACGGGAGGCTATCATCTGTCTCCCAACAGCTGTTCCAGTGGGTCCCCTCCCCCAACCATCTCTGAGCCTTCGGGGTCCATGTGACCTGGCCATTTAGCCCATGGTGTGCAAAAAAATGCCGCTCAGAGGTAAAAGAACCCAACGTTAAAGAACACGCTAGATGGCCTTGACGGGAGGCTACCATCTGTCTCCCAACAGCTGTTCCAATGGGTTCCCTCCCCCAACCTTCTCTGAACCTTCGGGGTCCGTGTGACCTGGCCATTTAGCCCATGGTGTGCAAAAAAAATGCCGCTCAGAAGTAAAACAACCCAACGTTAAAGAACACGCTAGATGGCCTTGACGGGAGGCTAACAGCTGTTCCAATGGGTCCCCTCCCCCAACCTTCTCTGAGCCTTCGGGGTCCATGTGACCTGGCCATTTAGCCCATGGTGTGCAAAAAAAAATGCCGCTCAGAGGGAAAAACAACCCAACAACAACATAATATTACATTACATTAATTACATTAATTACAGATATTTTCTAGGCCGTCGTCCTATTCCTCAACTCACCCGTGGCTAATGACAATTTTGTGTATCTGCTTTGTGTACAAGAGACGATTAGTGCTAATAATCCTTTGGCGCTTCTGTTGTGGAAATGATGTTTATCCTTTGCAGTTGTTTCATACACATTAAATCTGTTAACCATATGGAGGGCTTATTGGCGTTTACGTATGTTTCATTTCCGATATTGGGTAGTAGGTCATTAGGTCACATCTATTCTGTATCACGGCTTTCGGATCTGTGAGCAGAATAATAATAAAGTTTTGTGCATTGCGGATAATAAGCATAGGGATTAACTAATGTGATTTGCAGGATATGCTTCAACATTTCGTGTGAGAATTATTGCAGGGTTTGATTTTGATCTGTTCCTTGGTTTCCCTAGCTGTAATGGGGCGGGGGTGGTTCAGTCGGTAGCGCGACAGGCTCGTAATCTGTAGTTCCCACGTTCGAGTCCCCGCTGGGTCAGCGTTGAGATTTATCTCCGCAAAATTCCCCGCCTTGCCCACGGTCAGTAGGGGACACCGATGGGCTTGGAAAGGCCGCCGTCCGTCGGATGGGACGTTAAGCCGTGGTCACGTGTGCGGGAGAGCCATAACCTGTGCACGTTGAAGAACACGTTGGATGGCCTTGACGGAAGGCTACCATCTGTCTCCCAACAGCTGTTCCAGTGGGTCCCCTCCCCCAACCCTCTCTGAGCCTTCGGGGTCCTTGTGACCTGGCCATTTAGCCGATGGGGGGCAAAAAAGTGCCGCTCAGAGGTAAAACAACCCAACGTTAAAGAACACGCTGGATGGCCTTGACGGGAGGTTACCATCTGTCTCCCAACAGCTATTCCAGTGGGTCCCCTCACCCAACCTTCTCTGAGCATTCGGGGTGCATGTGACCTGGCCATTTAGCCCATGGTGTGTAAAAATGTGCCGCCCAGAGGTAAAACAACCCAACGTTAAAGAACACGCTGGATGGCCTTGACGGGAGGCTACCATCTGTCTCCCAACAGCTATTCCAGTGGGTCCCCTCCCCCAACTTTCTCTGAGCCTTCGGGGTCCATGTGACCTGGCCATTTAGCCCATGGTGTGCAAAAATGTGCAGCTCAGAGGTAACACAACCCCAACAACCCTAGCTGTAGGAGATTCCAGTTTAGAGATTCAAGCCCTAGTGCTACAGACAGAGATGGGAATCGAGTCTGGGAACTGCAGATTATGAGACACGTGACTGAAGGGTTGGGTTGTTTGGGTTGTTTTACATCTGAGCGGCACTTTTTTGCACATCATGGGCTAAATGGCCAGGTCACATGGACCCCGAAGGCTCAGAGAAGGTTGGGGGAGGGGACCCACTGGAACAGCTGTTGGGAGACATATGGTAGCCTCCCGTCAAGGCCATCCAGCGTGTTCTTTAACGTGCATAGTTTATGGCTCTCCCGAACACGGGGCCACAGCTTAACGTCCCATCCGACGGACGGCGGCCTTTCCAAGCCTATCGGTGTCCCCTACTGACCGTGGGCAGGGCGGAGAATTTTGCGGAGATAAATCTCAACGCTGACCCAGCTGGGACTCGAACCTGGGAACTACAGATTACGAGCCTGGCGCGCTACCGACTGAGCCACCTCCGCCCCTATACGTGACTGAAGAGAATTAAGAAGTGAACAGGAGAGAGAAAAAAAAATAAAACACATATATCAGTGGTTCTCAACCTTTTATGCTTTACGTACCCCCTGGAAATGTGTATGTAACTGGCATACCCCTTGTATAGATAGATAAAACTATAGTTATAGTATAACATTGGGAATAAAATAAAACATATATATCAGTGGTTCTCAACCTTTTATGCTTCACGTACCCCCTGGAAATGTGTATGTAACTGGCATACCCCTTGTATAGATAGATAAAACTATAGTTATAGTATAACATTGGGAATAAAATAAAACATATATATCAGTGGTTGTCAACCTTTTATGCTTCACGTACCCCCTGGAAATGTGTATGTAACTGGCGTACCCCTTGTATAGATAGATAAAACTATAGTTATAGTATAACATTGGGAATAAAATATAACATATATATCAGTGGTTCTCAACCTCTTATGCTTCACGTACCCCCTGGAAATGTGTATGTAACTGGCGTACCCCTTGTATAGATAGATAAAACTATAGTTTTAGTATAACATTGGGAATAAAATAAAACATATATATCAGTGGTTCTCAACCTTTTATGCTTCACGTACCCCCTGGAAATGTGTATGTAACTGGCATACCCCTTGTATAGATAGATAAAACTATAGTTATAGTATAACATTGGGAATAAAATAAAACATATATATCAGTGGTTCTCAACCTTTTATGCTTCACGTACCCCCTGGAAATGTGTATGTAACTGGCGTACCCCTTGTATAGATAGATAAAACTATAGTTATAGTATAACATTGGGAATAAAATAAAACATATATATCAGTGGTTCTCAACCTTTTATGCTTCACGTACCCCCTGGAAATGTGTATGTAACTGGCGTACCCCTTGTATAGATAGATAAAACTATAGTTATAGTATAACATTGGGAATAAAATAAAACATATATATCAGTGGTTCTCAACCTTTTATGCTTCACGTACCCCCTGGAAATGTGTATGTAACTGGCGCACCCCTTGTATAGATAGATAAAACTATAGTTATAGTATAACAATGGGGATAAAATAAAACATATATATCAGTGGTTCTCAACCTTTTATGCTTCACGTACCCCCTGGAAATGTGTATGTAACTGGCGCACCCCTTGTATAGATAGATAAAACTATAGTTATAGTATAACAATGGGGATAAAATAAAACATATATATCAGTGGTTCTCAAACTTTTATGCTTCACGTACCCCCTGGAAATGTGTATGTAACTGGCGTACCCCTTGTATAGATAGATAAAACTATAGTTATAGTATAACAATGGGAATAAAATAAAACATATATATCAGTGGTTCTCAACCTTTTATGCTTCACGTACCCCCTGGAAATGTGTATGTAACTGGCGCACCCCTTGTATAGATAGATAAAACTATAGTTATAGTATAACAATGGGAATAAAATAAAACATATATATCAGTGGTTCTCAACCTTTTATTTCCTCACATACCCCCTGGAAATGTGTATGTAACTGGCGTACCCCTTGTATGGTTAAATAAAACTATAGTTATAGTATAACAATGGGGATAAAATAAAGCATATATATCAGTGGTTCTCAACCTTTTATTTCCTCACATACCCCCTGGAAATGTGTATGTAACTGGCGTACCCCTTGTATAGATAGATAAAACTATAGTTATAGTATAACAATGGGAATAAAATGAAACATATATATCAGTGGTTCTCAACCTTTTATGCTTCACGTACCCCCTGGAAATGTGTATGTAACTGGCGTACCCCTTGTATAGATAGATAAAACTATAGTTATAGTATAACAATGGGAATAAAATAAAACATATATATCAGTGGTTCTCAACCTTTTATGCTTCACGTACCCCCTGGAAATGTGTATGTAACTGGCGCACCCCTTGTATAGATAGATAAAACTATAGTTATAGTATAACAATGGGAATAAAATAAAACATATATATCAGTGGTTCTCAACCTTTTATTTCCTCACATACCCCCTGGAAATGTGTATGTAACTGGCGTACCCCTTGTATGGTTAAATAAAACTATAGTTATAGTATAACAATGGGGATAAAATAAAGCATATATATCAGTGGTTCTCAACCTTTTATTTCCTCACATACCCCCTGGAAATGTGTATGTAACTGGCGTACCCCTTGTATAGATAGATAAAACTATAGTTATAGTATAACAATGGGAATAAAATGAAACATATATATCAGTGGTTCTCAACCTTTTATGCTTCACGTACCCCCTGGAAATGTGTATGTAACTGGCGTACCCCTTGTATAGATAGATAAAACTATAGTTATAGTATAACAATGGGGATAAAATAAAACATATATATCAGTGGTTCTCAACCTTTTATGCTTCACGTACCCCCTGGAAATGTGTATGTAACTGGCGTACCCCTTGTATAGATAGATAAAACTATAGTTATAGTATAACAATGGGGATAAAATAAAACATATATATCAGTGGTTCTCAACCTTTTATGCTTCACGTTCCCCCTGGAAATGTGTATGTAACTGGCGTACCCCTTGTATAGATAGATAAAACTATAGTTATAGTATAACAATGGGGATAAAATAAAACATATATATCAGTGGTTCTCAACCTTTTATGCTTCACGTACCCCCTGGAAATGTGTATGTAACTGGCGTACCCTTTGTATAGATAGATAAAACTATAGTTATAATATAACAATGGGAATAAAATAAAACATATATATCAGTGGTTCTCAACCTTTTATGCTTTACGTACCCCCTGGAAATGTGTATGTAACTGGCGTACCCCTTGTATAGATAGATAAAACTATAGTTATAGTATAACAATGGGGATAAAATAAAACATATATATCAGTGGTTCTCAACCTTTTATGCTTCACGTACCCCCTGGAAATGTGTATGTAACTGGCGTACCCCTTGTATAGATAGATAAAACTATAGTTATAGTATAACAATGGGGATAAAATAAAACATATATATCAGTGGTTCTCAACCTTTTATGCTTCACGTACCCCCTGGAAATGTGTATGTAACTGGCGTACCCCTTGTATAGATAGATAAAACTATAGTTATAGTATAACAATGTTGATAAAATAAAACATATATATCAGTGGTTCTCAACCTTTTATGCTTCACGTACCCCCTGGAAATGTGTATGTAACTGGCGTACCCCTTGTATAGATAGATAAAACTATAGTTATAGTATAACAATGGGGATAAAATAAAACATATATATCAGTGGTTCTCAACCTTTTATGCTTCACGTACTCCCTGGAAATGTGTATGTAACTGGCGTACCCCTTGTATAGATAGATAAAACTATAGTTATAGTATAACAATGTTGATAAAATAAAACATATATATATATCAGTGGTTCTCAACCTTTTATGCTTCACGTACCCCCTGGAAATGTGTATGTAACTGGCGTACCCCTTGTATAGATAGATAAAACTATAGTTATAGTATAACAATGTTGATAAAATAAAACATATATATCAGTGGTTCTCAACCTTTTATGCTTCACGTACCCCCTGGAAATGTGTATGTAACTGGCGTACACCTTGTATAGATAGATAAAACTATAGTTATAGTATAACAATGGGGATAAAATAAAACATATATATCAGTGGTTCTCAACCTTTTATGCTTCACGTACCCCCTGGAAAAGTGTATGTAACTGGCGTACCCCTTGTATAGATAGATAAAACTATAGTTATAGTATAACAATGGGGATAAAATAAAACATATATATCAGTGGTTCTCAACCTTTTATGCTTCACGTACCCCCTGGAAATGTGTATGTAACTGGCGTACCCCTTGTATAGATAGATAAAACTATAGTTATAGTATAACAATGGGGATAAAATAAAACATATATATATCAGTGGTTCTCAACCTTTTATGCTTCACGTACCCCCTGGAAATGTGTATGTAACTGGCGTACCCCTTGTATAGATAGATAAAACTATAGTTATAGTATAACAATGTTGATAAAATAAAACATATATATCAGTGGTTCTCAACCTTTTATGCTTCACGTACCCCCTGGAAATGTGTATGTAACTGGCGTACCCCTTGTATAGATAGATAAAACTATAGTTATAGTATAACAATGTTGATAAAATAAAACATATATATATATCAGTGGTTCTCAACCTTTTATGCTTCACGTACCCCCTGGAAATGTGTATGTAACTGGCGTACCCCTTGTATAGATAGATAAAACTATAGTTATAGTATAACAATGTTGATAAAATAAAACATATATATCAGTGGTTCTCAACCTTTTATGCTTCACGTACTCCCTGGAAATGTGTATGTAACTGGCGTACCCCTTGTATAGATAGATAAAACTATAGTTATAGTATAACAATGTTGATAAAATAAAACATATATATATATCAGTGGTTCTCAACATTTTATGCTTCACGTACTCCCTGGAAATGTGTATGTAACTGGCGTACCCCTTGTATAGATAGATAAAACTATAGTTATAGTATAACAATGTTGATAAAATAAAACATATATATCAGTGGTTCTCAACCTTTTATGCTTCACGTACCCCCTGGAAATGTGTATGTAACTGGCGTACCCCTTGTATAGATAGATAAAACTATAGTTATAGTATAACAATGTTGATAAAATAAAACATATATATATATCAGTGGTTCTCAACCTTTTATGCTTCACGTACCCCCTGGAAATGTGTATGTAACTGGCGTACCCCTTGTATAGATAGATAAAACTATAGTTATAGTATAACAATGTTGATAAAATAAAACATATATATCAGTGGTTCTCAACCTTTTATGCTTTACGTACCCCCTGGAAATGTGTATGTAACTGGCGTACCCCTTGTATAGATAGATAAAACTATAGTTATAGTATAACAATGGGGATAAAATAAAACATATATATCAGTAGTTCTCAACCTTTTATGCTTCACGTACCCCCTGGAAATGTGTATGTAACTGGCGTACCCCTTGTATAGATAGATAAAACTATAGTTATAGTATAGCAATGGGGATAAAATAAAACATATATATCAGTGGTTCTCAACCTTTTATGCTTGACGTACCCCCTGGAAATGTGTATGTAACTGGCGTACCCCTTGTATAGATAGATAAAACTATAGTTATAGCATAACAATGGGAATAAAATAAAACATATATATCAGTGGTTCTCAACCTTTTATGCTTCACGTACCCCCTGGAAATGTGTATGTAACTGGCGTACCCCTTGCATAGATAGATAAAACTATAGTTATAGTATAGCAATGGGGATAAAATAAAACATATATATCAGTGGTTCTCAACCTTTTATGCTTCACGTACCCCCTGGAAATGTGTATGTAACTGGCGTACCCCTTGTATAGATAGATGAAACTATAGTTATGGTATAACAATGGGAATAAAATAAAACATATATATCAGTGGTTCTCAACCTTTTATGCTTCACGTACCTCCTGGAAATGTGTATGTAACTGGCGTACCCCTTGTATAGATAGATAAAACTATAGTTATATTATAGCAATGGGGATAAAATAAAGCATATATATCAGTGGTTCTCAACCTTTTATGCTTCACGTACTCCCTGGAAATGTGTATGTAACTGGCATACCCCTTGTATAGATAGATAAAACTATAGTTATAGTATAACATTGGGAATAAAATAAAACATATATATCAGTGGTTCTCAACCTTTTATGCTTCACGTACCCCCTGGAAATGTGTATGTAACTGGCGTACCCCTTGTATAGATAGATAAAACTATAGTTATAGTATAACAATGTTGATAAAATAAAACATATATATCAGTGGTTCTCAACCTTTTATGCTTTACGTACCCCCTGGAAATGTGTATTTAACTGGCGTACCCCTTGTATAGATAGATAAAACTCTAGTTATAGTATAACAATGGGGATAAAATAAAACATATATATATCAGTGGTTCTCAACCTTTTATGCTTCACGTACCCCCTGGAAATGTGTATGTAACTGGCGTACCCCTTGTATAGATAGATGAAACTATAGTTATGGTATAACAATGGGAATAAAATAAAACATATATATCAGTGGTTCTCAACCTTTTATGCTTCACGTACCTCCTGGAAATGTGTATGTAACTGGCGTACCCCTTGTATAGATAGATAAAACTATAGTTATAGTATAGCAATGGGGATAAAATAAAACATATATATCAGTGGTTCTCAACCTTTTATGCTTCACGTACTCCCTGGAAATGTGTATGTAACTGGCGTACCCCTTGTATAGATAGATAAAACTATAGTTATAGTATAACAATGGGGATAAAATAAAACATATATATCAGTGGTTCTCAACCTTTTATGCTTCACGTACCCCCTGGAAATGTGTATGTAACTGGCGTACCCCTTGTATAGATAGATAAAACTATAGTTATAGTATAACAATGGGAATAAAATGAAACATACATATCAGTGGTTCTCAACCTTTTATGCTTCACGTACCCCCTGGAAATGTGTATGTAACTGGCGTACCCCTTGTATAGATAGATAAAATTATAGTTATAGTATAACAATGGGAATGAAATAAAACATATATATCAGTGGTTCTCAACCTTTTATGCTTCACGTACCCCCTGGAAATGTGTATGTAACTGGCGTACCCCTTGTTTAGATAGATAAAACTATAGTTATAGTATAACAATGGGGATAAAATAAAACATATATATATCAGTGGTTCTCAACCTTTTATGCTTCACGTACCCCCTGGAAATGTGTATGTAACTGGCGTACCCCTTGTATAGATAGATAAAACTATAGTTATAGTATAATAATGGGAATAAAATAAAACATATATATCAGTGGTTCTCAACCTTTTATGCTTCACGTACCCCCTGGAAATGTGTATGTAACTGGCGTACCCCTTGTTTAGATAGATAAAACTATAGTTATAGTATAACAATGGGGATAAAATAAAACATATATATATATCAGTGGTTCTCAACCTTTTATGCTTCACGTACCCCCTGGAAATGTGTATGTAACTGGCGTACCCCTTGTATAGATAGATAAAACTATAGTTATAGTATAATAATGGGAATAAAATAAAACATATATATCAGTGGTTCTCAACCTTTTATGCTTCACGTACCCCCTGGAAATGTGTATGTAACTGGCGTACCCCTTGTATAGATAGATAAAACTATAGTTATAGTATAACAATGGGAATAATATAAAACATATACATATACATATATACACATTAAATTTTGTATTCATAAATTACATATATCGATAAACACAAAAAATGACATAAAGAATTTAACAAATCTTATAAAATTATAAACATTTTACTGCGTAATCAGTGAAATGGTTTCGCTTGTTTGCGCTTTCACTGTTCATCACTGGTTGGGGTTGTCTTGCTAAGGTAGAGTCGCAAGTCATCTTCAACATCCAGCCTGTTCCTATATTTATTTTTTAAAGCAGTTAAAGATGAAAAACCAGTTTCATATAAATAAATTGTTATGGAAGGTAACAAATATTTGACTGCAATTCTTGAAAAAGTCGGATATTCCTTCTCCACTTCAATCCAAAAACTTATCAATGGTTTTTTTGGAATGAATGCTTTTTAAATTATTGTCACAAGACATCTCAATCAACTCTTCTTTATCGGACAGTGGAAGATCTAGCGACTTTTGAGCTCTCACGGCGTACCTCAAAAAAATTTTCCGCGTACACCACTTTGAGAACCCCTAACGCAGAGGTTGTTGGGTTGTTTTACCTCTGAGCGGCACTTTTTTGCACACCATGGGCTAAATGGCCAGGTCACATGATCACAGATGGTAGCCTCCCGTCAAGGCCATCCAGCGTGTTCTTTAACGTGCACAGGGTATGGCTCTCCCGCACACGGGATAACGGCTTAATGTCCCATCCGACGGACAGCGGCCTTTCCAAGTCCATTGGTGTCCCCTACTGACCGCGGGCAGGGCGGAGATAAATCTCAACGCTGACCCAGTTTGGACTCGAACCTGGGAACTGTAGATTACGAGCCTGGCGCGCTACCGACTGAGCCACCACCGCCCCACGAACAGCGGGACATGACACTAATTTTACATGTCACGATACTGTCTACGACCTCAGACTACTATAATCCAAGCAATTTAAAACAATATAAAAGGAATATGATATAAAATAATCTATTTTATATAATTATGTATATAAATAATAATTTTTTATATAATTATGTATATAAATAATAATTATTATTATTTATAATATATGTATGTGTAAATAAATAATGATAATAATAATAATAATAATAATTATTATTATTATTTTAAATAATAATTATTTATTATTTCTTATATAATTATATAAAATAGATTATTTTATATAATTATATAAGAAACATTATAGTGTAACCTAATTCTTGGCGATTCTAATGGCAAAAAGAGAAAGATAAAACTAATCGAAGGGGGGGCAGGCAACGTTCACTTTCCCGGAATGGCGATAGAGAATTTAACGTACAGCTATCGTAATTAATTAGCAGACAAACCGAAAAGAGAGAGAAAAAAAAGAGCTCGTGCCGCAACATCGCTCGGATCATTCCAGATTTATACCCAGTTCGATAAACTTTCTATTCTTCATTCAGCAGAAAGTGAGGCAAAAAGTAATTATCATGTCTTCTCCTCATTCTCTGGAACGGGATGAGCCAACGTCGCACAAAAGAACCCCCCAGATAAGCATTCGATTATCTAGATGAAGAGCAGAGAATGCACATCAAGTTTCATGAATGCAGCATTTTTTGCTTTAAGCTTATCTTTATCTCTATTTACTCTGTTGCTTGGCTCTTTTTGAGCGAATAGCGCCTGTTTTGCTATTGTTCGACTCTTTTGTTTGACATAATAAAGAAGTGATTCAAAAATATATTTTGAATGTGAAGGCAGCGAAACAAACCGAAGAATGAGATTATAAATTGCAGCAGATGGTCGGTCTGTTTTGTTTTCTTTTGATCTTCGAGGATTATTTATAGCTTTTTAGTGGCTTTATGTGATGCTTTTGGAAAGAATGGTGGGGGAACCTGTGAATTGAATGCAACAGGATTACGATCAATGTGGGATAAAAAGTGACAAATAGCTAACAATTCTTTAAATTAGTTTAACTGGAAGCTATTATACCCAGCCGTACGAAAATATTAGAAAACACCCATTCTTTTATTTAATGGTTTGTAACGATATTTATTGGGTTGTTTTATCTCTGAGCGGCAATTTTTTGCACACCATGGGCTAAATGGCCAGGTCTCAAGGACCCCAAATGATCAGAGAAGGTTGGGAACCCGCTGGAACAGCTGTTGGAGACAAATGGTAGCCTCCCGTCAAGGCCATCCAGCGTGTTCTTTAACGTTGGGTTGTTTTGCCTCTGAGCGGCACTTTTTTGCACACCATGGGCTAAATGGCCAGGTCACAAGGACCCCGAAGGCTCAGAGAAGGTTGGTAGAGGGAACCTACTGGAACAGCTGTTGGGAGACAGATGGTAGCCTCCCATCAAGGCCATCCAGCGTGTTCTTTAACGTTGGGTTGTTTTACCTCTGAGCGGCAGTTTTTTGCACACCATGGGCTAAATGGCCAGGTCTCAAGGACCCCAAATGATCAGAGAAGGTTGGGAACCCGCTGGAACAGCTGTTGGAGACAGATGGTAGCCTCCCGTCAAGGCCATCCAGCGTGTTCTTTAACGTTTGGTTGTTTTGCCTCTGAGCGGCACTTTTTTGCACACCATGGGCTAAATTGCCAGGTCACAAGGACCCTGAAGGCTCAGAGAAGGTTGGGGAAGGGGACCCACTGGAACAGCTGTTGGGAGACAGATGGTAGCCTCCCGTCAAGGCCATCCAGCGTGTTCTTTAACGTGCACAGGGTATGGCTCTCCCACACACGGGGCCACGGCTTAACGTCCCATCTGACGGACGGTGACCTAGTTCCAAACCCATCGGTGTCCCCTACTGACCGTGGACAGGGAGTTTTGCGAAGATAAATCTCAACTCCGACCCAGCTGGGACTCGAACCTGAGAACTGTAGATTACGAGCCTGGCGCGCTATCGACTGAGCCACCCCTGCATCCACGATATTTATTATTTAAGCTTTAGTTTAATATCTGAGGAAAATTCTTATGACGTATTAATGTTGTGGCATATTGTAACTTCCATAACTCTTTAAATACTGAACGAATATTGTTGGAAAAAGAGATTTAAATAGATTTGATTATGATCTTTAACTTATATTTAATCTTATTTTTCCATTAAATGTATAGTTCGGAAAGAATATAACTTCTAAGTTAGATTTCCATTGACATAATGTGGAAATTCTCTAGTGTCTTAGTATGGTAGTATAGAAAATATAAAAGAAAATGATAAGCTCAAATCTTAGATGCTTTGTGTGGGATATTCGCAACTCCCTAAATCAGTATTAGTTAACCGCAGCCACAGAAGGGCGGGGGTGGCCGTACGGGGTGGCTCAGTTCGGTAGCACGCCAGGCTCGTAATTTGCAGTTTTCAGATTCGAGTCCCAGCTGAGTCTGCGTTGAGATTTATCTCCGCAAAACTCCCCGCCCTGCCCACAGTCAGTAGGGGACACCGATGGGCTTGGAAAGGCCGCCGTCCGTCGGATGGGACGTTAAGCCGTGGTCCCGTGTGCGGGAGAGCCATACCCTGTGCACGTTAAAGAACACGCTGGATGGCCTTGACGGGAGGCTACCATCTGTCTCCCAACAGCTGTTCCAGTGGGTCCCCTCCCCCAACCTTCTCTGAGCCTTCGGGGTCCATGTGATCTGGCCATTTAGCCCATGGTGTGCAAAAAAGTGCCGCTCAGAGGTAAAACAACCCAACGTTAAAGAACACGCTGGATGGCTTTGACGGGAAGCTACCATCTGTCTCTCAACAGCTGTTCCAGTGGGTCCCCTCCCCCAATCTTCTCTGAGCCTTCGGGGTCCTTGTGACCTGGCAATTTAGCCCATGGTGTGCAAAAAAAAAGTGCCGCTCAGAGGTAAAACAACCCAACGTGAAAGAACACGCTGGATGGCCTTGACGGGAGGCTACCATCTGTCTCTCAACAGCTGTTCCAGTGGATCCCCTCCCCCAACATTATCTGAGCCTTCGGGGTCCTTGTGACCTGGCCATTTAGCCCATGGTGTGCAAAAAAGTGCCGCTCAGAGGTGAAACAACCCAACCCAACGCAGCCACAGAAAGATTTGTAGGCCGCTAAAATGAGTGGGGAAAAATTGGTCCAAATTAAAAGAACCAAAAACGCATAAATTGAACAGGAAATATATTTAAAAAATGAGCAAAAGATCTTTCTTTTTCCCTCCATTTATAGCGTGTTTTTTAAGTAAATTTTTTGTCACACCTCTGGCTTGTGAAAGTCCTCAAGTATAAAACACAGGGTGTCCATAAAGTCCTGTTCCGATTTTTTAAAATTATCATAATTACAACACAACCAAAAGTGACAGAATAATGCGGTTCTTTTTTTACGGCTGCGCTGGCACACGCTTGGGCATTATGAATGGTCCCTTAAAAAACACCTGGACGTTCAAATTAAAAAAAAAAGTGGATTTCTTCCAATCTTTTGACCAAACATTTTTAGGTGCATAAGTAAATGTCAGGCAGTTCATAGTTTATGCATATTTTTGCATTGTTTTTTTTTGTTTTGATTAGTTAAAAAATAGCTTTCTTTCCAATTCATTATTTGTCAGAAATGCATATTTTGGTTTTTATAATTAGAGAATTTTTCCTGCGGCTGTTTAAGAATACAGTTTTTTTTCCTAGTAACTGTCTACTAAATTTAGGTTGGACGGACCTGTCTTTGAAGAATGATGGTTTACCTCTGAAAGGCGGGGCGGGGGTGGCTCAGTCGGTAGCACGCCAGGCTCGTAATCTGTAGTTCCCAGGTTCGAGTTCCAGCTGGGTCAGCGTTAAGATTTATCTCCGCAAAAATTCCCCGCCCTGCCCACGGTCAGTAGGGAACACCGATGGGCTTGGAAAGGCCGCCGTCCGTCGGATGGGACGTTAAGAAGTGGCACCGTGTGCAGGAGAGACATACCCTGTGCACGTTAAAGAACATGCTGGATGGCCTTGACGGGAGGCATCCATCTGTCTCCCAACAGCTGTTTCAGTGGGTCCCCTCCCCCAACCTTCTCTGAGCCTTCGGGGTCCATGTGACCTGGCCATTTAGCCCATGGTGTGCAAAAAAGTGCCACTCAGAGGTAAAACAACCCAACCCTCTGAGAGGCACTTTTTTGTACACAATGGGATAAACGTTTTGTACAAAATGGGATTTTATACACAACGGGAAAAAAGGACCCCTAGAAGGGTGGGAATCCTACTGGATAGCTGTTAAGAGACAGATGGTAGCTTCCTATCAAGGCCATCCAGCGTGTTCGTTAACGTACACAGGATATGGCTCTTCGGTACACGGCTTAACATTATATCGGAGGGACGACGGTTTTTCTAAGCCTATCGGTGTCTCCTACTGATCGAAAACGGGACGAGGAATTTTGAGAAGATAAATCACAATGTTGTTCCAGGTGGGACGGATCCGAAAACTGCAGATTACGAGCCTGACGCGCTACCGACTGAGCCACCGCTGCTCCTAGAAGAATGATGCGATACATCTTCCTTTATGACATAAATTTGTTAAAACCCGAAGATAAATAAAGGTTTTTCCTGCCTTTATCGTACGTGATGTTAGATGTGCTGACGTCACTGAGGAAATACGTCACAAGCGCAACAAACAACTACTACTTTAGAGTCAATACTTTTGCGCCAATAGTTCATCCCACGTGAGAAACGTCACAGCTCCATCGACATCTCTTGGGAAATGCTCCAGAGAGAGCAAATATCCGCGTGGGGAATGCAAAACAGTTAAATTCTATTGCTAGACGGTACACGGAACATGAGGGTTGGGTTGTTTTACCTCTGAACGGCACTTTTTTGCATACAATGGGCTAAATGGCCAGGTCACATGGACCCCGAAGGCTCAGGGAAGGTGGGGGGAGGGGACCCACTGGAACAGCTGTTGGGAGACAGATGGTAGCCTCCCGTCAACCCTATGCAACGTGCTCTTTAACATGCACAGGGTATGTTAAAGAACACGTTGGGTAGCGTTGACGGGAGGCTATCATCTGTCTCCCATCAACGCAAAGAGGGTACTACTTATAAAAACCAAAATATGCATTTCTGACAAATAATGAATTGGAAAGAAAACTATTTTTTAACTAATCGAAACAAAAAAACAATGCAAAAATATGCATAAACTATGAACTGCCTGACATTTACTTATGAACTGCCTGACATTTACTGGCTCTCCCACACACGGGGCCACGGCTTAACGTCCCATCCGACGGACGGCGGCCTTTCCAAGCCCATCGGTGTCCCCTACTGACCGTGGGCAGGGCGGGGAATTTTGCGGAGATAACTCTCAACGCTGACCCAGCTGGGACTCGAACCTGCGAACTAACAGATTACGAGCCTGGCGCGCTACCGACTGAGCCATCCCCGCATCATGTTTAAAAGGAGACAACCTGTTAAGAGCAGAATTTCAAGAGGAACAAACCCGTCAGCAGAAATAGTTTGAAAGGAAACAACTTGTGAACGACACAATTTTTTCTTTTAACAATAATTAAACCTTTATTCCCTCATCGCAATCAATATTACAAAGCAAATTTCAATTGTTCCGCAAAGCTACATAGCTTTTCTGCAGGAAATAGAATGCAGAGTTATATTATTGGTTTTTAAGGAGAAACTAAACAAAATGATAAACAAATTATCTGCATTGCGAAAACGAAAAGCAAAAACAGGTATATAAAAATTAACTTTTATCATACATATATCTTTATGTGAGAAACAAATATTTAACAACTGACAAAACTGAAAGGCCGCCGTCCGTCGGATGGAACGTTAAGCTGTGGCCCCGTGTGCGGGAGAGCCATACCCTGTGCACGTTAAAGAACACGCTGGATGGCCTTGATGGGAGGCTACCATCTTTCTCCCAACATTTGTTCCAGTGGGTCCCCTCCCCCCAACCTTCTCTCAGGCTTTGGGGTACATGTAACCTGGCCAATTAGCCCATGGTGTGCAATAAAGTGCCGCTCAGAGATAAAACAACCCAACGTTAAAGAACACGCTGGATAACCTTGACGGGAAGCTGCCGTCTGTCTCCCAACAGCTGTTCCAGTGAGTCCCCTCCCGCCAACCTTCTCTCAGGCTTTGGGGTACATGTAACCTGGCCATTTAGCCCATGGTGTGCAATAAAGTGCCGCTCAGAGATAAAACAACCCAACGTTAAAGAACACGCTGGATGACCTTGACGGGAAGCTGCCGTCTGTCTCCCAACAGCTGTTCCAGTGAGTCCCCTCCCGCCAACCTTCTCTCAGGCTTTGGGGTACATGTAACCTGGCCATTTAGCCCATGGTGTGCAATAAAGTGCCGCTCAGAGATAAAACAACCCAACGTTAAAGAACACGCTGGATGACCTTGACGGGAAGCTGCCGTCTGTCTCCCAACAGCTGTTCCAGTGAGTCCCCTTCCGCCAACCTTCTCTCAGGCTTTGGGGTACATGTAACCTGGCCATTTAGCCCATGGTGTGCAATAAAGTGCCGCTCAGAGATAAAACAACCCAACGTTAAAGAACACGCTGGATAACCTTGACGGGAAGCTGCCGTCTGTCTCCCAACAGCTGTTCCAGTGAGTCCCCTCCCGCCAACCTTCTCTCAGGCTTTGGGGTACATGTAACGTGGCCATTTAGCCCATGGTGTGAAATAAAGTGCCGCTCAGAGATAAAACAACCCAACGTTAAAGAACACGCTGGATGACCTTGACGGGAAGCTGCCGTCTGTCTCCCAACAGCTGTTCCAGTGAGTCCCCTCCCGCCAACCTTCTCTCAGGCTTTGGGGTACATGTAACCTGGCCATTTAGCCCATGGTGTGCAATAAAGTGCCGCTCAGAGATAAAACAACCCAACGTTAAAGAACACGCTGGATGACCTTGACGGGAAGCTGCCGTCTGTCTCCCAACAGCTGTTCCAGTGAGTCCCCTCCCGCCAACCTTCCCTCAGGCTTTGGGGTACATGTAACCTGGCCATTTAGCCCATGGTGTGAAATAAAGTGCCGCTCAGAGATAAAACAACCCAACGTTAAAGAACACGCTGGATAACCTTGACGGGAAGCTGCCGTCTGTCTCCCAACAGCTGTTCCAGTGAGTCCCCTCCCGCCAACCTTCTCTCAGGCTTTGGGGTACATGTAACCTGGCCATTTAGCCCATGGTGTGCAATAAAGTGCCGCTCAGAGATAAAACAACCCAACGTTAAAGAACACGCTGGATGACCTTGACGGGAAGCTGCCGTCTGTCTCCCAACAGCTGTTCCAGTGAGTCCCCTCCCGCCTACCTTCTCTCAGGCTTTGGGGTACATGTAACCTGGCCATTTAGCCCATGGTGTGCAATAAAGTGCCGCTCAGAGATAAAACAACCCAACGTTAAAGAACACGCTGGATGACCTTGACGGGAAGCTGCCGTCTGTCTCCCAACAGCTGTTCCAGTGAGTCCCCTCACGCCAACCTTCTCTCAGGCTTTGGGGTCCATGTAACCTGGCCATTTAGCCCATGGTGTGCAATAAAGTGCCGCTCAGAGATAAAACAACCCAACGTTAAAGAACACGCTGGATGGCCTTGACGGGAAGCTGCCGTCTGTCTCCCAACAGCTGTTCCAGTGAGTCCCCTCACGCCAACCTTCTCTCAGGCTTTGGGGTCCATGTAACCTGGCCATTTAGCCCATGGTGTGCAATAAAGTGCCGCTCAGAGATAAAACAACCCAACGTTAAAGAACACGCTGGATGGCCTTGACGGGAAGCTGCCGTCTGTCTCCCAACAGCTGTTCCAGTGAGTCCCCTCCCGCCAACCTTTTCTCAGGCTTTGGGGTCCATGTAACCTGGCCATTTAGCCCATGGTGTGCAATAAAGTGCCGCTCAGAGATAAAACAACCCAACGTTAAAGAACACGCTGGATAACCTTGACGGGAAGCTGTCGTCTGTCTCCCAACAGCTGTTCCAGTGAGTCCCCTCCCGCCAACCTTTTCTCAGGCTTTGGGGTCCATGTAACCTGGCCATTTAGCCCATGGTGTGCAATAAAGTGCCGCTCAGAGATAAAACAACCCAACGTTAAAGAACACGCTGGATGGCCTTGAGGGGAAGCTGCCGTCTGTCTCCCAACAGCTGTTCCAGTGAGTCCCCTCCCGCCAACCTTTTCTCAGGCTTTGGGGTCCATGTAACCTGGCCATTTAGCCCATGGTGTGCAATAAAGTGCCGCTCAGAGATAAAACAACCCAACGTTAAAGAACACGCTGGATGGCCTTGAGGGGAAGCTGCCGTCTGTCTCCCAACAGCTGTTCCAGTGAGTCCCCTCACGCCAACCTTCTCTCAGGCTTTGGGGTACATGTAACCTGGCCATTTAGCCCATGGTGTGCAATAAAGTGCCGCTCAGAGATAAAACAACCCAACGTTAAAGAACACGCTGGATGGCCTTGAGGGGAAGCTGCCGTCTGTCTCCCAACAGCTGTTCCAGTGAGTCCCCTCACGCCAACCTTTTCTCAGGCTTTGGGGTCCATGTAACCTGGCCATTTAGCCCATGGTGTGCAATAAAGTGCCGCTCAGAGATAAAACAACCCAACGTTAAAGAACACGCTGGATAACGTTGACGGGAAGCTGCCGTCTGTCTCCCAACAGCTGTTCCAGTGAGTCCCCTCCCGCCAACCTTTTCTCAGGCTTTGGGGTCCATGTAACCTGGCCATTTAGCCCATGGTGTGCAATAAAGTGCCGCTCAGAAATAAAACAACCCAACGTTAAAGAACATGCTGGATAACCTTGACGGGAAGCTGCCGTCTGTCTCCCAACAGCTGTTCCAGTGAGTCCCCTCCCGCCAACCTTTTCTCAGGCTTTGGGGTCCATGTAACCTGGCCATTTAGCCCATGGTGTGCAATAAAGTGCCGCTCAGAGATAAAACAACCCAACGTTAAAGAACACGCTGGATAACCTTGACGGGAAGCTGCCGTCTGTCTCCCAACAGCTGTTCCAGTGAGTCCCCTCCCGCCAACCTTTTCTCAGGCTTTGGGGTCCATGTAACCTGGCCATTTAGCCCATGGTGTGCAATAAAGTGCCGCTCAGAGATAAAACAACCCAACGTTAAAGAACACGCTGGATAACCTTGACGGGAAGCTGCCGTCTGTCTCCCAACAGCTGTTCCAGTGAGTCCCCTCCCGCCAACCATCTCTCAGGCTTTGGGGTCCATGTAACCTGGCCATTTAGCCCATGGTGTGCAATAAAGTGCCGCTCAGAGATAAAACAACCCAACGTTAAAGAACACGCTGGATAACCTTGACGGGAAGCTGCCGTCTGTCTCCCAACAGCTGTTCCAGTGAGTCCCCTCCCGCCAACCTTCCCTCAGGCTTTGGGGTCCATGTAACCTGGCCATTTAGCCCATGGTGTGCAATAAAGTGCCGCTCAGAGATAAAACAACCCAACGTTAAAGAACACGCTGGAGAACCTTGACGGGAAGCTGCCGTCTGTCTCCCAACAGCTGTTCCAGTGAGTCCCCTCCCGCCAACCTTTTCTCAGGCTTTGGGGTCCATGTAACCTGGCCATTTAGCCCATGGTGTGCAATAAAGTGCCGCTCAGAGATAAAACAACCCAACGTTAAAGAACACGCTGGATAACCTTGACGGGAAGCTGCCGTCTGTCTCCCAACAGCTGTAAGCTAAGAGGTAAAACAGCACAACCCACACTGACAGAAATAACGTACTTTTATATGAGATGTAGCTATTCCCGCAAATGTTTTACAGTACATTTTCGGAAATATAAATATAATTCACTCTTTCGATGCACTTAAATTCAAAAGTCACCAGTAACATGCTTTTCAATTTCTAATGTTGCACGAAACATTATCAAAAATTAATCTTTTGTCCATTAGAGGAAATAGAGTTTATAATTTAACACAAAACAATTTCTTTTAAAAATGCAGCTATTTACGAAAATATTTCGCAGCACAGTGTTGTAATTGACTTAATTGCAGAGACCATTAGAAGGTAACGTAGAAACAGTTTACGGTGAATGATGTTGCCATTCAGCGATAACTAATATTTTCATAATCTTCTAAAATGCATTTCGACTTACAGTTTCCTTCGACGATCTGGCAACCAGGCAACATTACTCAGTTAGAGATTTTGCCTGCTACTAAAGCAGTTTATAATTACAGTATTATGTACTTTCTTTAAAACTTTCTTTAAAAAATACTGATTAAAGCATTATTTCGAATATATAAGTAGAGGCCAATAGATACCGAGTAGTGGCAAATTTTGAAGAGACAAACCATCAGCAGTGCAGTTGGGAATGGAAGACGTCGTTTCCTAGCTTTTCTTAAAATTTATAGATCTTTGAATTTTTTCTTCAGTTTTGGTTAGCACGCTTGGCTACTGATCTAAGGGACCTGGGTTCGAGCCCCGGATTAGGCATGGATGTGTGTGTCGTTTTTCTGCTGAGGTCCTGCCATCCTCTCAGACCTTCTACTGTGGCATATAAACTGACAGGCTCCTGTCAGACCTCTGTGGCAAGCAGCTGCTTGAGGGGGTACTTATTTATTATATTATTATTTTTTATATGAAAGAAAGTGTTTGGTTGTGTTGTTTTACCTCTGAGCTGCACTTTTTTGCACACCATGGGCTAAATGGCCAGGTCACATGGACCAAGAAGGACTCATAGAAGGTTGGGGGAGGGAACCCACTGGAACACTGTTGGGAGACAGATGGTAGCCTCCCGTCAAGGCCATACAGCGTGTTCTTTAACGTTGCGTTGATTTACCTCTGAGCAGCACTTTTTTGCACACCATGGGTTAAATGGCCAGGGCACATGGACCCCGAAGGACTCAGAGAAGATTGGAGGAGGGGACACACTAGAGCAGTTGTTGGGAGACAGATGGTAGCCTTCCGTCAAGGCCATCCAGCGTGTTCTTAACGTGCACAGGGTATTACTCTCCCTCATACGGGGCCACGGCTTAACGTCCCATCCGACGGACAGCGGCCTTTCCAAGCCCATCAAGCCCATCGATGTCCCCTACTGACAGCGGACAGAATACAGAAATAAAGACAGAAATAAATTTTTTTATTTACAGAAATAAATCTCAACGCTGACTCAGCTGGGATTCGAACCTGGGAACTACACATTACGAGCCTGGCGCGCTACCGACTGAGCCACCCCCACCCCAGAGTATTTGGTTAGGGAGCAAAATCTGTTTCAAATATCTCATCTTATTATTGACGTTAAAGATTAAAAAAAAGTAATAAATAGCAGAAATCACATCATTCCGAATATTGTGAAGGATAAAATAAATCTGAAGAAGAAAATATTAATTTTGTAGCGCGATTAAAATGTTTAAACTGAATTTGTCTCATTTACACGAAGCGAAATCACCGATCGAGGAGAACGGTTTCAGACGCGTGTCAAGACCTCCACTACAGGTTACGGTTAAATATGCAGTTTTATTTCCGAGACAGCTAAATCTTCAATTTTGCCAAAGAATCTTCCCACGTCGAGCAAAATATCAGAATCCGTCGGAAAGCACCAAAGCGAAAAGAAATCTATTTTTGAGATCGCATGCCCTTCATTACAGCCACTTTTTTCTCTCGTGTAGAGAGAAGGCAATGAAATTTTACGCCAAATCCCGCACGTGGGACCAATTCCTCCCACTCCGGTAAAGTCCACGCTGCTCCTCATTACCTATGACAGCTATGTGATATATGCTACTTCTTTGAAGACGCACCTCGCCTGTGTTGCCGCTTCACAGGAGCACACCTCCGTGCTCTGCCGTGAAGTTACAAGTGCAAGGGCTGCCCAGCAATGGCGTACAGGGGTTGATCAATTTGCGTTTCGCAGGGCCGTTTGTCACCATTACGTCATGCGACACGTGACTGCTGCAGACCTCCCGACCAATAGGAATTGCAGATTCAGCCATGACGACAATTATTTCCACGTAATAAAATGGAAAAGAGATATCCTGTTATATGCTGTTTCTGCCACTGAACCAGAAACACTAATGAAATTTTATTTTGCTTCGTAGACTAGTATGTCTTACACCCTGTTACGAAAAGTGTAGAGTTGTTGGATTGTTTTACCTCTGAGCGGCACTTTTTTGCACACCATGGGCTAAATGGCCAGGTCACATGGACCCCGAAGGCTCAGAGAAGGTTGGGGGAGGGGACCCACTGGAATAGCTGTTGGGAGACAGATGGTAGCCTCCCGTCAAGGCCATCCAGCGTGGCCTTTAACGTGCACAGGGTATGGCTCTCCCTCACACGGGGCCACGGCTTAACGTCCCATCCGACGGACGGAGGCCTTTCCAAGCCCATCGGTGTCCCCTACTGACCGTCGGCAGGGCGGGGAGTTATGCGGAGATAAATGTCAACGCTGACCCAGCTGGGACTCGAACCTGGGAACTGCAGATTACGAGCCTGGCGCGCTACCGACTGAGCCCCCCACCACTCAGAGGTAAATCAACCCAACTCAACGGAGCCACAGAAGGATTTGTAGGCCGCTAAAATGAGTGGGGGATAAATTGGTCGAAATTAAAAGAACCAAAAACTCACAAAAAATAAACAGGAAATATATTTAGAAAATGAGCAAAAGATCTTTCTTTTTTCCTTCATTTTTTAGTGTGTTTTTTAAGTAAAGTTTTTGTCACACCTCTGGCCTGTGAAAAGTCCTCAAGTATAAAACACAGGGTGTCCATAAAGTCCTGTTCCGATTTTTAAAATTATCATAATTACAACACAACCGAAAGTGACAGAATAATGCGGTTCTTTTTTACGGCTGCGCTGGCACACGCTTGGGCATTATGAATGGTCCCTTAAAAAACACCTGGACGTCCAAATAAAAAAAATGGATTTCTTCCAATCTTTTGACCAAACATTTTTAGGTGCGTAAGTAAATGTCAGGTAGTTCATAGTTTATGCATATTTTTGCATTTTTTTTGTTTTGATTACTTAAAAAATAGTTTTCTTTCCAATTCATTATTTGTCAGAAATGCATATTTTGGTTTTTATAAGTAGAGAATTTTTCCTGCGGCTGTTGGGGCGGGGGTGGCTCAGTCGGTAGCGCGCCAGGCTCGTAATCTGTAGTTCCCAGGTTCGAGTCCCAGCTATGTCAGCGTTGAGATTTATCTCCGCAAAATTCCCCACCCTGCCCACGGTCAGTAGGGGACACCGATGGGCTTGGAAAGGCCGCCGTCCGTCGGATGGGACGTTAAGCCGTGGCCCAGTGTGCGGGAGAGCCATACCCTGTGCACGTTAAAGAACACGCTGGATGGCCTTGACGGGAGGCTACCATCTGTCTCCCAACAGCTGTTCCAGTGGGTCCCCTCCCCCAACCTTCTCTGAGCCTTTGGGGTCCATGTGACCTGGCCATTTAGCCCATGGTGTGCAAAAAAGTGCCCAAACAACTCAAAATATTAGTACCTACTTTTAAAAAAAATTTATGTTCATCTATGATACCTGATATTGCCTTTTCAACCATAATTTACCAAAAAAACATTGATAGTCAATAATTGTAGTTCACCTACAAAAGTATAGGATGCTATGGTAAAAAGAAAATACCAAATTATTGAAAAAAAAATGAAATGAAAAATGAAAAAAATGAACCTTCTCTGAGCCTTCGGGGTCCATGTGACCTGGCCATTTAGCCCATGGTGTGCAAAAAAAGTGCCGCTCAGAGGTAAAACAACCCAACCCAACGTTAACGCACACAGGATATGACTCTTCGGCACACGGCTTAACATTATATCGTAGGGACGGCGGTTTTTCTAAGCCTATCGGTGTCTCCTACTGATCGAAAACGGGACGAGGAGTTTTGAGAAGATAAATCACAACGCTGGTCCCGGTGGGACGGACCCGAAAACTGCAGATTACGAGCCTGACGCGCTACCGACTGAGCCACCGCTGCTCCTAGAAGAATGATGCGATACATCTTCCTTTATGACGTAAATTTGTTAAAACCCGAAGGTAAATAAAGGTTTTTCCTGCCTTTATCGTACGTGATGTTAGATGCGCTGACGTCACTGAGGAAATACGTCACAAGCGCAACAAACTACTTTAGAGCCAATACTTTTGCGCCAATAGCTCATCCCACGTGAGAAACGTCACAGCTCCATCGACATCTCTTGGGAAATGCTCCAGAGAGAGCAAATATCCGCGTGGGGAATGCAAAACAGTTAAATTCTATTGCTGGACGGTACACGGAACATGAGGGTTGGGTTGTTTTACCTCTGAGCGGCACATTTTTTGCATACAATGGGCTAAATGGCCAGGTCACATGGACCCCGAAGGCTCAGAGAAGGTTGGGGGAGGGGACCCACTGGAACAGCTGTTGGGAGACAGATGGTAGCCTCCCGTCAACCCTATGCAACGTGCTCTTTAACATGCACAGGGTATGTTAAAGAACACGTTGGATAGCGTTGACGGGAGGCTACCATCTGTCTCCCGTCAACGCAAAGAGGGTACTACTTATAAAAACCAAAATATGCATTTCTGACAAATAATGAATTGGAAAGAAAACTATTTTTTAACTAATCAAAACAAAAAAAAAAGCAAAAATATGCATAAACTATGAACTGCCTGACATTTACTGGCTCTCCCGCACACGGGGCCACGGCTTAACGTCCCATCAGACGGACGGTGGCCTTTCCAAGCCCATCGGTGTCCCCTACTGACCGTGGGCAGGGCGGGGAATTTTGCGGAGATAACTCTCAACGCTGACCCAGCTGGGACTCGAACCTGCGAACTACAGATTACGAGCCTGGCGCGCTACCGACTGAGCCACCCCCGCCCCATGTTTAAAAGGAGACAACCTGTTAAGAGCAGAATTTCAAGAGGAACAAACCCGTCAGCAGAAATAGTTTAAAAGGAAACAACTTGTGAACGACACAATTTTTTCTTTTAACAATAATTAAACCTTTATTCCCTCATCGCAATCAATATTACAAAGCAAATTTCAATTGTTCCGCAAAGCTACATAGCTTTCTTGCAGGAAATAGAATGCAGAGTTATATTATTGGTTTTTAAGGAGAAACTAAACAAAATGATAAACAAATTATCTGCATTGCGAAAACGAAATGCAAATACAGGTATATAAAAATTAACTTTTATCATATATATATCTTTATGTGAGAAACAAATATTTAACAACTGACAAAACTGAAAGGCCGCCGTCCGTCGGATGGGACGTTAAGCTGTGGCCCCGTGTGCGGGAGAGCCATACCCTGTGCACGTTAAAGAACACGCTGGATGGCCTTGATGGGAGGCTACCATCTTTCTCCCAACAGCTGTTCCAGTGGGTCCCCAACTTTCTCTGAGCCTTCGGGGTCCATGTGACCTGGCCATTTAGCCCATGGTGTGCAAAAAAGTGCCACTCAGAGGTAAAACAATCCAACGCTAAAAAACGGGCTGGATGGCCTTGACGGGAGGCTACCATCTGTCTCCCAACAGCTGTTCCAGTGGGTCCCTTCCCCCACTTTTCTCTGAGCCTTCGGGGTCCATGTGACCTGGCCATTTAGCCCATGGTGTGCAAAAAAGTGCCACTCAGAGGTAAAAAATCCAACGCTAAAAACACGCTGGATGGCCTTGACGGGAGGCTACCATCTGTCTCCCAACAGCTGTTCCAGTGGGTCCCCTCCCCCACTTTTCTCTGAGCCTTCGGGGTCCATGTGACCTGGCCATTTAGCCCATGGTGTGCAAAAAAGTGCCACTCACAGGTAAAACAATCCAACTCTAAAAAACAGGCTGGATGGCCTTGACGGGAGGCTACCATCTGTCTCCCAACAGCTGTTCTAGTGGGTCCCCTCCCCCACCTTTCTCTGAGCCTTCGGGGTCCATGTGACCTCAGAAAAAAGTGCCGCTCAGAGGTAAAACATCCCAACCCAACAACTGACAAAACTTTCATATTTCAAACAATTTCATGAACATATTAGATTTGTATTTATGGGTGATGCAACAAAGAGCCAAGCTGCTTTTATGTCCAGCCAAAAAGGTACATGCAATGGTTCACATGTAATCCTATGGAAACAGGACTCCGTTACATACCGACAGAGAGGGAGACAGGTTCGTAATTGGCAGTTCCCAGGTTCGAGTCTCAGCTGGGCCAGCGTTGAGATTTATCTCCACAAAACTCCCCGCTCTGCCCTTGGTCACTATGGGACACCACTGGGATTGAAACTGGAGCATCCGTCGTATGGGACGCTAAGCCGTGATCCCGTGTACTAGAATTGAGTTGAGTTGACTTTACCTCTGAGCGGCACTTTTTTGCACACCATGGGCTAAATGGCCAGGTCACATGGACCCCGAAGGCTCAGAGAAGGTTGGGGGAGGGGACCCACTGGAACAGCTGTTGGGAGACAGATGGTAGCCTCCCGTCAAGGTCATCCAGCGTGTTCTTTAACGTGCACAGGATATGGCTCTCCCACACGCGGGGCCACGGCTTAACGTTCCATCCGACGGACGGCGGCCTTTCCAAGACCATCGGTGTCCACTACTGACCGTGGGCAAGGCGGGGAGTTTTGCGGAGATAAATCTCAACGTTGACATAGCTGGGACTCGAACCTGGAACTACAGATTACGAGCCTGGCGCGCTAGATTACGGCGCGCAGATTACGAGCCTGACCGACTGAGCCCCCCCCCCCCGTGTACTAGAAAGCCATACCCCGTGAACGTTAAAGAATACGCTGGATGGCTTCGATGGAAGGCTTCATCTGTCTTCCAACACCTGTCCAGTGGGTCCACGTCAAGCTTCCGACCTTCGGGGTCCTTGTGACTTGGCCATTTAGTCTATTGTGTGCAAAAAAAGTGCCGCTCAGAGGTAAAACAATCCAACGTTAAAGAACACACTGGATGGCCTTGACGGGAGGCTACCATCTGTCTCCCAACAGCTGTTCCAGTGAGTCCCCTCCTCTCAACCTTCTCTGAGGCTTTGGGGTCCATGTAACCTGGCCATTTAGCCCATGGTGTGCAATAAAGTGCCGCTCAGAGGTAAAACAACCCAACGTTAAAGAACACGCTGGATGGCCTTGACGGGAAGCTGCCGTCTGTCTCCCAACAGCTGTTCCAGTAGGTCCCCTCCCCCCAACCTTCTCTGAGCCTTCGGGGTCCATGTGACCTGGTAATTTAGCCCATTGTGTGCAAAAAAGTGCCGCTCAGAGGCAAAACAACCCAACGTTAAAGAACACGCTGGATGGCCTTGACGGGAGGCTACCGTCTGTCTCCCAACAGTTGTTCCAGTGAGTCCCCTCCCCCCCAACCTTCTCTGAGGCTTTGGGGTCCATGTAACCTGGCCATTTAGCCTATGGTGTGCAATAAAGTGCCGCTCAGAGTTAAAACAACCCAACGTTAAAGAACACGCTTGATGGCCTTGACGGGAGGCTACCGTCTGTCTCCCAATAGCTGTTCCAGTGAGTCCCCTCCCGCCAACCTTCTCTCAGGCTTTGGGGTACATGTAACCTGGCCATTTAGCCCATGGTGTGCAATAAAGTGCCGCTCAGAGGTAAAACAACCCAACGTTAAAGAACGCGCTGGATGGCCTTGACGGGAAGCTGCCGTCTGTCTCCCAACAACTGTTCCAGTGGGTCCCTCCCGCCAACCTTCTCTCAGGCTTTGGGGTCCATGTAACCTGGCCATTTAGCCCATGTTGTGCAATAAAGTGCCGCTCAGAGATAAAACAACCCAACGTTAAAGAACACGCTGGATAACCTTGACGGGAAGCTGCCGTCTGTCTCCGAACAACTGTTCCAGTGGGTCCCTCCCGCCAACCTTTTCTCAGGCTTTGGGGTCCATGTAACCTGGCCATTTAGCCCATGTTGTGCAATAAAGTGCCGCTCAGAGATAAAACAACCCAACGTTAAAGAACACGCTGGATAACCTTGACGGGAAGCTGCCGTCTGTCTCCCAACAACTGTTCCAGTGGGTCCCTCCCGCCAACCTTTTCTCAGGCTTTGGGGTCCATGTAACCTGGCCATTTAGCCCATGTTGTGCAATAAAGTGCCGCTCAGAGATAAAAACAACCCAACGTTAAAGAACACGCTGGATGGCCTTGACGGGAAGCTGCCGTCTGTCTCCCAACATCTGTTCCAGTGAGTCCCCTTCCGCCAACCTTTTCTCAGGCTTTGGGGTCCATGTAACCTGGCCATTTAGCCCATGGTGTGCAATAAAGTGCCGCTCAGAGATAAAACAACCCAACGTTAAAGAACACGCTGGATAACCTTGACGGGAAGCTGCCGTCTGTCTCCCAACAGCTGTAAGCTAAGAGGTAAAACAGCACAACCCACACTGACAGAAATAACGTACTTTTATATGAGATGTAGCTATTCCCGCAAATGTTTTACAGTACATTTTCGGAAATATAAATATAATTCACTCTTTCGATGCACTTAAATTTAAAAGTCACCAGTAACATGCTTTTCAATTTCCAATGTTGCACGAAACATTATCAAAACTTAATCTTTTGTCCATTAGAGGAAATAGAGTTTATAATTTAACACAAAACAATTTCTTTTAAAAATGCAGCTATTTACGAAAATATTTCGCAGTACAGTGTTGTAATTGACTTAATTGCAGAGACCATTAGAAGGTAACGTAGAAACAGTTTACGGTGAATGATGTTGCCATTCAGCGATAACTAATATTTTCATAATCTTCTAAAATGCATTTCGACTTACAGTTTCCTTCGACGATCTGGCAACCAGGCAACATTACTAAGTTAGAGATTTTGCCTGCTACTAAAGTAGTTTATAATTACAGTATTATGTACTTTCTTTAAAACTTTCTTTAAAAAATACTGATTAAAGCATTATTTCGAATATATAAGTAGAGGCCAATAGATACCGAGTAGTGGCAAATTTTGAAGGGACAAACCATCAGCAGTGCAGTTGGGAATGGAAGACGTCGTTTCCTAGCTTTTCTTAAAATTTATAGATCTTTGAATTTTTTCTTCAGTTTATATGAAAGAAAGTGTTTGGTTGTGTTGTTTTACCTCTGAGCGGCACTTTTTTGCACACCATGGGCTAAATGGCCAGGTCACATGGACCAAGAAGGACTCATAGAAGGTTGGGGGAGGGAACCCACTGGAACACTGTTGGGAGACAGATGGTAGCCTCCCGTCAAGGCCATACAGCGTGTTCTTTAACGTTGCGTTGATTTACCTCTGAGCAGCACTTTTTTGCACACCATGGGTTAAATGGCCAGGGCACATGGACCCCGAAGGACTCAGAGAAGATTGGAGGAGGGGACACACTAGAGCAGTTGTTGGGAGACAGATGGTAGCCTTCCGTCAAGGCCATCCAGCGTGTTCTTAACGTGCACAGGGTATTACTCTCCCTCATACGGGGCCACGGCTTAACGTCCCATCCGACGGACAGCGGCCTTTCCAAGCCCATCAAGCCCATCGATGTCCCCTACTGACAGCGTACAGAATACAGAAATAAAGACAGAAATAAATTTTTTTATTTACAGAAATAAATCTCAACGCTGACTCAGCTGGGATTCGAACCTGGGAACTACACATTACGAGCCTGGCGCGCTACCGACTGAGCCACCCCCACCCCAGAGTATTTGGTTAGGGAGCAAAATCTGTTTCAAATATCTCATCTTATTATTGACGTTAAAGATTAAAAAAAGTAATAAATAGCAGAAATCACATCATTCCGAATATTGTGAAGGATAAAATAAATCTGAAGAAGAAAATATTAATTTTGTAGCGCGATTAAAATGTTTAAACTGAATTTGTCTCATTTACACGAAGCGAAATCACCGATCGAGGAGAACGGTTTCAGACGCGTTTCAAGACCTCCACTACAGGTTACGGTTAAATATGCAGTTTTATTTCCGAGACAGCTAAATCTTCAATTTTGCCGAAGAATCTTCCCACGTCGAGCAAAATATCAGAATCCGTCGGAAAGCACCAAAGCGAAAAGAAATCTATTTTTGAGATCGCATGCCCTTCATTACCGCCACTTTTTTCTCTCGTGTAGAGAGAAGGCAATGAAATTTTACGCCAAATCCCGCACGTGGGACCAATTCCTCCCACTCCGGTAAAGTCCACGCTGCTTCTCGTTACCCATGACAGCTATGTTGATATATGCTACTTCTTTGAAGACGTACATCGCCTGTGTTGCCGCTTCACAGGAGTACACCTCCGTGCTCTGCCGTGAGGTTACACGTGCAAGGGCTGCCCAGCAATGGCGTACAGGGGTTGATCAATTTGCGTTTCGCAGGGCCGTTTGTCACCATTACGTCATGTGACACGTGACTGTTGCAGACCTCCCGACCAATAGGAATTGCAGATTCAGCCATGACGACAATTATTTCCACGTAATAAAATGGAAAAGAGATATCCTGTTATATGCTGTTTCTGCCACTGAACCAGAAACACTAATGAAATTTTATTTTGCTTCGTAGACTAGTATGTCTTACACCCTGTTACGAAAAGTGTAGAGTTGTTGGATTGTTTTACCTCTGAGCGGCACTTTTTTGCACACAATGGGCTAAATGGCCAGGTCACATGGACCCTGAAGGCTCAGAGCAGGTTGGGGGAGGGGACCCACTGGAATAGCTGTTGGGAGACAGATGGCAGCCTCCCGTCAAGGCCATCCAGCGTGTTCTTTAACGTGCACAGGGTATGGCTCTCCCGCACAGGGGCCACGGCTTAACGTTACATTCGACGGACGGCGGCCTCTCCAAGCCCATCGGTGTCCCCTACTGACCGTGGACAGGATGGGGAATTTTGCGGAGATAAATCTCAACGCTGACCCAGCTGGGACTCGAACCTGGGAACTACAGATTACGAGCCTGGCGCGGTACCGACTGAGCCACCCCCGCCCACGAAAAGTGTAGAAATACTGTGCTTCTAACAATACAAAATCGTAGGACAAGAAAAAATTTTCTTAGCTATGGAATTTTTCCTATGCTGGCCCAGGCGGGACTCGAACCTGGGAAAGGCGGATTACGATCCTAGCGCGCTACTGGCAGAGCCCGACCACACACACACACTCCTTATGACGTCACAAAACTTCACAGTTGGCAGAACATAATTCAGCAAAAAATGAAAGAAATAAAAAACACATGAAAACAAAGTTCTCAATTTCAAACATCACATTTACAGATTTTGGTAGATGACCACTCAGATTTTCCCAGATCAGTGGTTTCTCAATCTTTTTACTGTCACGATACATATTACGGATGAGGTTTACATTCGCCACACACGCCCATGGGCCTAGGTTCGAGTCCCAGCTGGGTCAGCGTTGAGATTTATCTCCAAAAAATTGGGGGAGGGGACCCACTGGAACAGCTGTTGGGAGACAGATGGTAGCCTCCCGTCAAGGCCATCCAGCGTGTTCTTTAACGTTGGGTTGTTTTACCTCTGAGCGGCACTTTTTTACACACCATGGGCTAAATGGCCAGGTCACATGGACCCCGAAGGCTCAGAGAAGATTGGGGGAAGGGACCCACTGGAAGAGCTGTTGGGAGATAGATGGTAGTCTCCCGTCAAAGCCATCCAGCGTGTTTTTAACGCGCACAGTGTATGGCTCTCCCGCACACGGGGCCACGGCTTAACGTCCCATCCGACGGACGGCGTCCTTTCCAAGCCTATCAGTGTCCCCTATTGACCGTGGGTAGGGCGGGGAATTTTACGGAGAGAAGTCTCAACGCTGACCCAGCTGGGACTCAAACCTGGGAACTGTAGATTTTTGAGCCTGTCGCATCACCAATTGAATCAACACCCGCCCTTCAGTAATTGGCTGTATAGAATTACTCATCTCTTGTTCACTGAACTGCACTTTCAACTTACGAACTAACTTTAGTTACAGTTATTTACAATTCATACACAACTCTATTAGTGGAGTAAACAACGTGAATGCACTTTTAAAATTCCCCTTCAAACGACTAGTGTAATTTTTAGCATGATTGTACTCTTGAACTGAAACTCTTGCATGACTGCTGCAAATTCTCTTTTAGGATGGGAAATGTTCTAAACAAGGACGAGAAAACTTTGCTCTTAACAGAAAGACTCGTTTTCATCGTGCAATTCCAGTAAAGCAGTTCATGACACGAATCACTGACGAAGATGGCTTTTGTAAAGCATTCACGTGGGTTGCATTATCTTCAAAGGGTACAATTCATAATCACGATGAACATCCAACATCTGTGTATTTACATTTTATGTGAGTAAACAATGCTAGAGTTATGTTATTTGAACTTTATTATGCTTTCGAATCGCTCTATAGAGTAGAAGCTTCAGTTTCTAAATGTTTTGGATTAAAAAATTGTGCTTTTGAAAGAAGTTGCGAGTTTTTTTGCCCTTGTTCATTTTAAAATGCAATCATTTAAGTATTCAGTAATATTGGTTTACAATTATAAAATGGGGAGGGGGTGGCTCAGTCGGTAGCGCGCCAGGCTCGTAATCTGTAGTTCTCAGGTTCGAGTCCCAGCTGGGTCAGCGTTGAGATTTATCTCCGCAAAATTCCCCCCCCCTGCCCACGGTCAGTAGGGGACACCGATGGGCTTGGAAAGGCCGCCGTCCGTCGGATGGGACGTTAAGCCGTGGCTCCGTGTGTGGGAGAGCCATACCCTGTGCACGTTAAAGAACACGCTGGATGGCCTTGACGGGAGGCTAACATCTGTCTTCCAACAGCTGTTCCAGTGGGTCCGCTCCCCCAACCTTCTCTGTGCCTTCGGGGTCCATGTGACCTGGCCATTTAGCCCATGATGTGCAAAAAAGTGCCGCTCAGAGGTAAAACAACCCAACCCAATTATAAAATCAGGAACAACCCTTGTTATGTCAATAAGAAACTAGCGTTGAAGATCGACAACATCTAAAATAAGGTTATTTTTTATTTTGGAAAGATAAAGATTTTAATCAAATCAAATCTCGATTTTCAACAATATTCGTTCAGTATTTAATGAGTTATGGAAGTTTGAATATTTAACAACAGCAATGCCAATCTTAAGAAACTTATACAAAACTGAAGAATAGTGAAACACAACTTCTTTACACAAACTTCCAAAATTCACACTTATTTTATAAATCATTTTGATCCAATTATGAAAATTTAATTAACTTCTGAAGTCAATTTTTGTGGCTGGCATTGTTATCGCTAAATATTCAAACTTCCATAACTCATTAAATACTGAAAGAATATTGTTGAAAATCGAGATATTAATTTATTTGATTGAGATCTTTATATGCAATCACATTTTTAAAAACAAAAAAAAATATTTTAGAGGTTATAGAGACTTTGACGTTAGCTACACATTGACTTAACACAGGGATTTCCTTAATTTATGGAAACCATTGTATTAGCTCCCAGGTAAATGTCCTGTTAATGTAGAGGGGCGGGGGTGGCGGCTCAGTCGGTAGCGCGCCAGGCTCGTAATCTGTAGTTCCCAGATTCGAGTCCCAGCTGGGTCAGCGTTGAGATTTATCTCAGCAAAATTCCCCGCCCTGCCCACGGTCAGTAGGAGACACCGATGGGCTTGGAAAGGCCGCCTTCCGTCGGATGGGACTTTAAGACGTGGCCCCGTGTGCGGGAGAGCCATACCCTGTGCACGTTAAAGAACACGCTGGATGGCCTTGATGGGAGGCTACCATCTGTCTCCCAACAGCTGTTCCAGTGGGTCCCCTCCCCCAACCTTCTCTGAGCCTTCGGGGTCCATGTGACCTGGCCATTTAGCCCATGGTGTGCAAAAAAGTGCCGCTCAGAGGTAAAAAACCCAACGTTAAGGAACACGCTGGATGGCCTTGACGGGAGGCTACCATCTGTCTCCCAGCAGCTGTTCCAGTGGGTCCCCTCCCCCAACCTTCTCTGAGCCTTCGGGGTCCATGTGACCTGGCCATTTACCCATGGTGTGCAAAAAAGTGCCGCTCAGAGGTAAAACAACCCAACGTTAAGGAACACGCTGGATGGCCTTGACGGGAGGCTACCATCTGTCTCCCAACAGCTGTTCCAGTGGGTCCCCTCCCCCAACCTTCTCTGAGCCTTCGGGGTCCATGTGACCTGGCCATTTACCCATGGTGTGCAAAAAAGTGCCCCTCAGAGGTAAAACAACCCAACGTTAAGGAACACGCTGGATGGCCTTGACGGGAGGCTACCATCTGTCTCCCAACAGCTGTTCCAGTGGGTCCCCTCCCCCAACCTTCTCTGAGCCTTCGGGGTCCATGTGACCTGGCCATTTACCCATGGTGTGCAAAAAAGTGCCGCTCAGAGGTAAAACAACCCAACGTTAAGGAACACGCTGGATGGCCTTGACGGGAGGCTACCATCTGTCTCCCAACAGCTGTTCCAGTGGGTCCCCTCCCCCAACCTTCTCTGAGCCTTCGGGGTCCATGTGACCTGGCCATTTACCCATGGTGTGCAAAAAAGTGCCGCTCAGAGGTAAAACAACCCAACGTTAAGGAACACGCTGGATGGCCTTGACGGGAGGCTACCATCTGTCTCCCAACAGCTGTTCCAGTGGGTCCCCTCCCCCAACCTTCTCTGAGCCTTCGGGGTCCATGTGACCTGGCCATTTACCCATGGTGTGCAAAAAAGTGCCGCTCAGAGGTAAAACAACCCAACCCAAATCCTGTATTTATTAATACATCGAATTCTAACAGAATAATGTATTACAATGAACCTACAAAGCTGAAAACATATCTGCACGACACGAAAAAAAAAATTTTGCTTCGAAAAATAAATCTGCTATTAACATAAAAATCAGTCGTACTTATTCATTTGTATTTAAATAGGTTCAAAAAGTTGATGATTTCATTTTTTTTTCAAAACACATCGAAAGAGAGTAATTAATAGTTAATACATAACAAATTGTTCATTAGTGTCGACTTAGGAGGAAATATTGCTCGAATTTTTCTTGAGAAACAGGAGTCGGATTTTAACGGCAAAACGACTGATAAACACTTATGAGATTTTGTAAGGTCAAGGGAGTACAAACATCTAATTAAAATCCGTAAAAGTAGGTTGTAAACTATCAGGTTGGGTTGGGTTGTTTCACCTCTGAGCGGCACTTTTTTGCACACCATGGGCTAAATGGCCAGGTCACATGGACCCCGAAGGCTCAGAGAAGGTTGGGGGAGGGAACCCACTGGAACAGCTGTTGGTAGACAGATCGTAGCCTCCCGTCAAGGCCATCCAGCGTGTTCTTTAACGTTGGGTTGTTTTACCTCTGAGCGGCACTTTTTTGCACACCATGGGCTAAATGGCCAGGTCACATGGACCCCGAAGGCTCAGAGAAGGTTGGGGGAGGGGACCCACTGGAACAGCTGTTGGGAGACAGATAGTAGCCTCCCGTCAAGGCCATCCAGCGTGTTCTTTAACGTGCACAGGGTATGGCTCTCTCGCACACGGGGCCACGGCTTAACGTCCCATCCGACGGACGGACGGCGGCCTTTCCAAGCCCATCGGTGTCCCCTACTGACCGTGGGCAGGGCGGGGAATTTTTGCGGAGATAAATCTCAACGCTGACTCAGCTGGGACTCGAACCTGGGAACTACAGATTACGAGCCTGGCGCGTTACCGACTAAGCCACCCCCGCCCCAGTAAACTATCAGGAAATTTTAGGATGGGCAGTGAGATAACTTTGACAGAACCTCGTCACTCAAAAATAAAAAAGATTAGGAAAAGGGAAAGAAACTTTCATTTAGGAAAAGAGAAAGAAACTTCCATGTCAGCAATCATAAATGGAAAATTTTGTCAACTCCTTTGTAAAAGATGTCTCTATATACGCTTCTATATGAAAGGATTCAGAAGAGTATCTGACGAAGAAGAAGAAGAACTATAAACGAAGTATTTACCTAAGATCTCTGTAATGAGCCTTAAGACCTTCCTCTGTAAGCCCTCTTTAGAGATTAGGTTGTCGATTAAGCATGCCAAACGGCTGGCAAAGGAAGATTAACCTAATTCTTTTGCAATGAGACATCTAATCTCTCTTTCACTTGAATTGCTCTTTGAACATTACAGCAAAAGACAGGAGGAAAGGAAATTAAATGCCATGAATTGTGTCGTTTATCTAGGGGCACGAGATGGGAAAATAGATGTGGAATAAATGCAATTAATCGTTTAAATATACTGGTTCCCATAAAGTAGGGGCGGGGGTGGCTCAGTCGGTAGCGCGCCAGGCTCGTAATCTGTAGTTCCCAGGTTCGAGTCCCAGCTAGGTCAGCGTTGAGATTTATTTCCGAAAAAATTCCCCGCCCTGCCCACGGTCAGTAGGGGACACCGATGGGTTTGGAAAGGCCGCCGTCCGTCGGATGGGACGTTAAGCCGTGGCCCCGTGAGCCTCCCGTCAAGGCCATCCAGCGTGTTCTTTAACGTGCACAGGGTATTTCTCTCCAGCACACGAGGCCACGGCTTAACGTCCCATCCGACGGACGGCGGCCTTTCTAAGCCCATCGGTGTCCCCTACTGACCGTGGGCAGGACGGGGAATTTTGCGGAGATAAATCTCAACGCTGACCCAGCTGTGACTCGAACCTGGGAACTACAGATTACGAGCCTGGCGCGCTACCGACTGAGCCACAAATAATCATCAAGCCACTGCTATTCATTAACTGGCAATTCCTGTTATTCAACAAGCAATTTTTATCCATTAACTGGTAATTGTTACTAATCAACAAGCCATTGTTGTCTATTAACTGGACATTGTTGAAAATTAACAAGCCATTGTTATCCATCAACTGGCTATTTCTATCAATTAACAAGACGTTGTTAGCCATCAACTGATCACTGTTATTAACATTAACATATTAACAAACCATTGTTATGCATCAATGGTTTGTTAATTATTAAAAAGATTAAAAGAATTTTAAGTTAAAGTTTAATTTTTTAATTTTTACATTTCCTTTTTCGTAGCCTTTCGTTAAGGCCATCCAGTGTTTTTTTTAACGGGCATAATCTATTGCTGTCCCGCACAAGGGGGCACGGCTTAACGTCCCATTCGACGGACGGCAGCCTTTCCAAGCTCATAGGTGTCCCCTACTGACCGTGGGCAGGGAGTTTTGCGGAGATAAATCTCAACGCTGAACTCAGCTGGGACTCGAACCTGGGATCTGTAGATTACGAGCCTGGAGCGCTACCGACTGAGCGACCCCCGCCCCAAGGCAAGGGGGCATTCAGAATGCTAGTGGGGCGGGGGTGGCTCAGTCGGTAGCGCGCCAGGCTCGTAATCTGTAGTTCCCAGGTTCGAGTCCCAGCTGGGTCAGCGTTGAGATTTATTTCCGAAAAAATTCCCCTCCCTGCCCACGGTCAGTAGGAGACACTGATGGGCTTGGAAAGACCGCTGTCCGTCGGATGGGACGTTAAGCCGTGGCCCCGTGTGCGGGAGAGCCATATCCTGTGCACATTAAAGAACACGCTGGATGGCCTTGACGAGAGGCTACCATCTGTCTCCCAACAGCTGTTCCAGTGGGTCCCCTCCCCCAACCTTCTCTGAGCCTTCGGGGTCCATGTGACCTGGCCATTTAGCTCATGGTGTGCAAAAAAGTACCGCTCAGAGGTAAAACAACCCAACGTTAAAGAACACGCTGGATGGCCTTGACGGGAGGCTACCATGTGTCTCCCAACAGCTGTTACAGTGGGTCCCCTCCCCCAACCTTCTCTGAGCCTTCGGGGTCCATGTGACCTGCCATTTAGCCCATGGTGTTCAAAAAAGTGCCGCTCAGAGGAAAAACAACCCAACGTTAAAGAACACGCTGGATGGCTTTGACGGGAGGCTACCATCTGTCTCCCAACAGCTGTTCCAGTGGGTCCCCTCCTCCAACCTTCTCTGAGCCTTCGGGGTCCATGTGACCTGGCCATTTAGCCCATGGTGTGCAAAAAAGTGCCGCTCAGAGGTAAAACAACCCAACCCAAATCCCATAAAGTAAGGAGCAAATGAAAAAAAAAAGCGATATCGTAAATCTCTGACGATAGAAATGTGTTGAAGTTAATGCACAGTATGTAAAATGAGACGCAGGGTTGAGGTAGGGTATGCATATGAATGGAGCCCGCAGCGGTATATCTAAATGCATTGAGAATTAAAAACGGGTTTTTCTAAGCTGTTCTACATTCCCTTGCGAAGTGCGAAGTGGGGTCTTCGAGATAGCAGAGTTATTGAGTATGTCTACTGGACATCGTTTATCGGTAGAAATACAGAACACAGAGTGTCAAGCAGATGTTGGCAAATGACTTGATATGAGTCATTCAGTGGTGCATAGCCGCCTTGCCCACGGTCAGTAGGGGACACCGATGGGCTTGGAAAGGCCGCCGTCCGTCGAATGGGACGTTAAGCCGTGGCCAAGTGTGCGGAAGAGCCATACCCTGTGCATGTTAAAGAACACGCTGGATGGCCTTGACGGGAGACTACCATCTGTCTCCCAACAGCTGTTCCAGTGGGTCCCCTCCCCCAACCTTCTCTGAGCCTTCGGGGTCCATGTGACCTGGCCATTTAGCTCATGGTGTGCAAAAAAGTACCGCTCAGAGGTAAAACAACCCAACGTTAAAGAACACGCTGGATGGCTTTGACGGGAGGCTACCTTGTGTCTCCCAACAGCTGTTCCAGTGGGTCCCCTCCCCCAACCTTCTCTGAGCCTTCGGGGTCTATGTGACCTGGCCATTTAGCCCATGGTGTGCAAAAAAGTGCCGCTCAGAGGTAAAACAACCCAACGTTAAAGAACACGCTGGATGGCCTTGACGGGAGGCTACCATGTGTCTCCCAACAGCTGTTCCAGTGGGTCCCCTCCCCCAACCTTCTCTGAGCCTTCGGGGTCCATGTGACCTGGCCATTTAGCCCATGGTGTGCAAAAAAAGTGCCGCTCAGAGGTAAAACAACCCAACGTTAAAGAACACGCTGGATGGCCTTGACGGGAGGCTACCATGTGTCTCCCAACAGCTGTTCCAGTGGGTCCCCTCCCCCAACCTTCTCTGAGCCTTCGGGGTCCATGTGACCTGGCCATTTAGCCCATGGTGTGTAAAAAAAGTGCCGCTCAGAGGTAAAACAACCCAACGTTAAAGAACACACTGGATGGCCTTGACGGGAGGCTACCATGTGTCTCCCAACAGCTGTTCCAGTGGGTCCCCTCCCCCAACCTTCTCTGAGCCTTCGGGGTCCATGTGACCTGGCCATTTAGCCCATGGTGTGTAAAAAAAGTGCCGCTCAGAGGTAAAACAACCCAACGTTAAAGAACACGCTGGATGGCCTTGACGGGAGGCTACCATGTGTCTCCCAACAGCTGTTCCAGTGGGTCCCCTCCCCCAACCTTCTCTGAGCCTTCGGGGTCCATGTGACCTGGCCATTTAGCCCATGGTGTGTAAAAAAAGTGCCGCTCAGAGGTAAAACCACCCAACCCAACCCAGAATGCTAGTAAAGGTACTATAGGCGAAAATGTATTTAATTTATTTATATTTCATTCGTTTTTTCAAGAAAATTTTAAATAGCCGTAAAACGGAGGAGGAAATGTTTTACTGCATTAGAAATCGAATATCTGGGCAGTTTTATGCTTTGCAGGCTCGACTGTGTGTCTTGCCCCTCCTCCCACCTTGAATTTTTTCTAGATCCCTGTCTGGACACAAATAATAAGCGAGAAAATAAAAACGAATGTAAAAGTGGAAACAAACAAATAAATGAACAAACTGAGAAGCCGAAAAATTCGGATAGAATGAGATTCCCGCTTATATTGAGTCAATGGAAGAATATTTTTTTTTGCAGAAAATGTCTTTCGTTTAATCTGACATTCAAGAGACTCGAACCACCAGAATCAATTTATTCAATTACAATATTCGTAAGGAGGTTTAATCCTGTCGAAATTTTGTTGTACAGTCGCTCAAAAAAGTATCCAAACACTGTAGTTGATTACAGAATTCAGAAAAAATATCTGGCAACGATTTTTTTAGAAATCAGTGATCTGGCAACCTTCGTGTCACGTGACACGAAGGTTGCCAGATCACTGATTTCTAAAAAAATCGTTGCCAGATATTTTTTCTGAATTCTGTAATCAACTACAGTGTTTGGATACTTTTTTGAGCGACTGTAGGTGGTCATATTATTTTGATACTAGATCGTGTGGGCTCACTCACGGAAATATTGAGCGTGTGCAGTTACCGTTCACAGCAAACTGGAGCAGTTGCGGTTAATGTTCACAGCACATTGAATAGTGTGAGCTCACAAAAACCTGGATCGTGTGGGCCCACTCATAGAAATATTGAGCGTGTGCAGTTACCGTTCACAGCAAACTGGAGCGTGTGCAGTAACTGCACACGCTCCAGTTTGCTGTGAACGGTAACTGGAGCGTGTACAGTTGCTGTACACGCTCCAGATATTTTTCCTGAATTCTGTAATCACGTGAAACGAAGGTTGCCAGATCACTGATTTCTAAAAAAATCGTTGCCAGATTTTTTTCGTGAATTCTATAATCAACTACAGTGTTCGGATACTTTTTTGAGCGACTGTAGGTGGTCATATTATTTTGATACTAGATCGTGTGGGCTCACTCACGGAAATATTGAGCGTGTGCAGTTACCGTTCACAAGCAAACTGGAGAGGTTGCGGTTAATGTTCACAGCACATTGAATCGTGTGAGCTCACGAAAACCTGGATCGTGTGGGCGCACTCACAGAAATATTGAGCGTGTGCAGTTACCGTTCACAGCAAACTGGAGCGTGTGCAGTAACTGCACACGCTCCAGTTTGCTGTGAACGGTAACTGGAGCGTGTACAGTTGCTGTACACGCTCCAGATATTTTTCCTGAATTCTGTAATCGCGTGACACAAAGGTTGCCAGATCACTAATTTCTAAAAAAAATCGTTGCCAGATATTTTTTCTGAATTCTGCAATCAACCGTAGTGTTTGGATACTTTTTTGAGCGACTGTACTCCCATTAAATGGAATAGTCATCGTGGGCAGAAAATTTTCGGAAAATCGTTTTTGCATTACTTATACAATATAGTTTCACTTTTGCGTATTATTTCTTTTGAGCTGTCTTTTTTATAGCTCCTATTTGCAAGAGGTGAAAATTTGATCTGCTCTCATCCCCAGATATTTCTAATAAATATTATTTCCCAAATATTCTTCAAACTTTCATTAGTCTACCAAGAGTTAAAAGCTGAAAGTTCGGTGTTCGTTGGAGGTGTTGATCTAAGCTCCAGTGAGGAGTGAAAGATTATTATTATTAGTTTGCACCGACTAGAATTCTGAGGGAGGAGTTTGTAATGCAGAGTTCGATTTTGGAGACTGCTGCGACTTTATGGAATTGTCGAATCCAGAGGAGGTTGCAACATATTTGTTATTGTTGTTATACACCGAGGAGCCAGAACTTCATGACCAGCGCGTGTTTATGCAAATCGAAGCAACTGCAGGTAAACGACGGCTCGTGTGAAGGTTATGGGTTGCTTTACCTCTGAGCGGCACTTTTTTGCACATCATGGGCTAAATGGCCAGGTCACATGGAAGGCTCGAGGCTCAGAGAAGGTTGGGGGAGGGGACCCACTGGAACAGCTGTTGGGAGACAGATGGTAGCCTCCCGTCAAGGCCATCCAGCGTGTTCTTTATCGTTGGATTGTTTTGCCTTTGAGCGGCACTTTTTTGCACACCATGGGCTAAATGGCCAGGTCACGTGGACCCCGAAGGCTCAGAGAAGGTTGGGGGAGGGGATCCACTGGAACAGCTGTTGGGAGACAGGTGGTAGCCTCCCGTCAAGGCCATCCAGCGTGTTCTTTAACGTTGGGTTGTTTTACCTCTGAGTGGCACTTTTTTGCATACCATGGGCTAAATGACCAGGTCACATGGACCCCGAAGGCTCAGAGAAGATTGGGGGAGGGGACCCACTGGAACAGCTTTGGGAGACAGATGGTAGTCTCCTGTCAAGACCATCCAGCGTGTTCTTTAACGTGCACAGAGTATGGCTCTCCCGCTCACGGAGCCACGGCTTAACGTCCCATCCGACGGACGGCGGCCTTCCAAGCCCATCGGTGTCCCCTACTGACCGTGGGCAGGGCGGGGAATTTTGCGGAGATAAATCTCAACGCTGACCCAGTTGGGACTCGAACCTGGGAACTACAGATTACGAGCCTGGCGCGCTACCGACTGAGCCACCCCCGCCCATGTGAAGGTCATGAAACGGTATAAATAACAGCTGATACAGAGTGTGTATCAGCTGTTATTATATACCGTTTCAATAACAGCTGATACAGAGTGTGTATCAGCTGTTATTATATACCGTTTCATGACCTTCACATGGTCGGGGGTGGCTCAGTCGGTAGCGCGCCATGCTCGTAATCTGTAGTTCCCAGGTTCGAGTCTGGGAACTACAGATTACGAGCCTGGCAGGAATCAGAGAGTGTCACGTGACACGAAGGTTGCCAGATCACTGATTTCTAAAAAAATCGTTGCCAGATATTTTTATGAATTCTGTAATCAACCGTAGTGTTCGGATACTTTTTTGAGCGACTGTACCAGATACCACAAGACACCTTTAGAAATCTTGTAGCGTCCATGCCTCGCCGGGTAAGAGCTGTTTCCGCGGCACGTGGAGGGCCAACAACGTGTTAGGAAGGTGGTCATAATGTTTTGGCTCTTCGGTGTATCTTTTTTTGAATTAAAAGGAATTCCTTTTTAATTAACAGAGCTTCAGATTCATTCTAGAAATTCGAACTTCTAACGCCTTCACTTTGGCCAAATATAAAGTACCCTAATTTTTGTTTTCAAAGTTTGGCAGCTTTCTATATAATTTTCTAAATTTCTTTTCCTACTAATCTATTCTTTCTTTTACTCTTAATTGGACATCTGAAGTAAATTTCTGTTTTTTTTTGGTTAAACTTCTGCACTTTTCGCGAATTTTGTTTGTAAAAGTTGAGCCAGTAGTTTCGTTCTATTTAATCTGAAGATCTTGATTAAACTATCTGATTTATTTTTATCAAGAGAAAAAAAAAACATTTGTTTTTTTATTGCTTAGAATTTTGATCTACGCTTTGCCATTAGATAAAGAGGTTGCATTTAGAGCTGAATTTTTTTTTATAAGGTCTCAAAAGAGCATTATTAACGCATTGATCTCTGAACAGACTTTAAAGTAAAAATCCCACTCGTCTCATTTCCACATCAACGTCTTTCGAACTTCCCAGATTCTATCTAATTACTGTTTCAGATGTTTCTTTTTCTGAGCTTCAGAGCCAATACTAAATTGTTATCTCAGTGGAATTGCCAAATTGCTCCTAGCACACGTGTGTGTGTGGGTGATGAGAAAGTTCGATCTCTCTCCTCTTGGCTTTCAGGTGACTCTGAGAAGTCTGCTAGATATCGTTGCTGGTGATCTTTAAAGAAATCTTTACTCCGAAACTGAAGTTCAATTTTGTTTCCCTGACTGAAACTGACGACGAAAAAGGGGCGGGGGTGGCTCAGTCGGTAGCGCGCTAGGCTCGTAATCTGTAGTTCCCAGGTTCGAGTCCCAGCTGCGTCAGCGTTGAGATTTATTTCCGCAAAATTCCCCGCCCTGCCTACGGTCAGTAGGGGACACCGATGGGCTTGGAAAGGCCGCCGTCCGTCGGATGGGACGTTAAGCCGTGGCCCCGTGTGCGGGAGAGCCATACCCTGTGCACGTTAAAGAACACGCTGGATGGCCTTGACGGGAGTCTACCATCTGTCTCCCAACAGCTGTTCCAGTGGGTCCCCTCCCCCAACCTTCTCTGAGCCTTCGGGGTCCATGTGACCTGGCCATTTAGCCCATGGTGTGCAAAAACGTGCCGCTCAGAGGTAAAACAACCCAACCCTATAAGAGCTATTACTACAAGGCACGGAGGAAGGAAAGTCAAAATGCGACATGGATAAAAAGGCGGATCTGACTGGCAACGAAAGAAAGCTATACACAGGAGCATCCATAACGGAGGTGGTGGACTTCAGCGGAAGATCATGAGGCACAATATCTCAGGGCGGGGCGTGGCTCAGTCGGTAGCGCGCCAGGCTCGTAATCTGTAGTTCCCAGGTTCGAGCCCCAGCTGGATCAGAGTTGAGATCTATCTCCGCAAAATTCCCCGCCCTGCCCACGGTCAGTACGGGACACCGATGGGCTTGGAAAGGTCGCCGTCCGTCAGATGTGACGTTAAGCCGTGGCCCCGTGTGTGAGAGAGCCATACCCTGTGCACGTTAAAGAACACGCTGGATGGCCTTGACGGGAGGCTACCATCTGTCTCCCAACAACTGTTCCACTGGGTCCCCTCCCTCAACCTTCTCCGAGCCTTCGGGATCCTTGTGACCTGGCCATTTAGCCCATGGTGTGCAAAAAAGTGCCGCTCAGAGGCAAAACAACCCAAAGTTAAAGAACACACTGGATGGCCTTGACGGGAAGCTACCATCTGTCTCCAACAGCTGTTCCAGTGTGTTCCCTCCCTCAACCTTCTCCGAGCTTTCGGGATCCTTGTGACCTGGCCATTTAGCCCACGGTGTGTAAAAAAGTGCCGCTCAGAGGCAAAACAACCCAGCGTTAAAGAACACACTGGATGGCCTTGACGGGAGGCTACCATCTGTCTCCCAACAGCTGTTCCAGTAGGTCCCCTCCACCAACCTTCTCTGAGCCTTCGGGGTCCATGTGATCTGGCCATTTAGCCCATGGTGTGCAAAAAAGTGCCGCTCAGAGGTAAAACAACCCAACCCAAAGCCTCTTGTACTTGTTCAAAACAGTATGATCGTAAAGAATCACAGAAGAAATAATGTCATTGGGATTATTATTTACAGCCTCAAAAAATCTTTTTGAGGTGCGTTTTATATGTGTATATATATATGGTCGGTGCCCAGGTCTTTATGAAGTTGTCTGTTAGTGACAAATCAGGGGGAATCGACCGCAGTTCTCAAAATCTTGTTCTGTAAGACCGGAATCTTACGAATATTGGTGGGTGTAGTATTCGCCCATATGGTTAAATTTATTTAAATCTCGATTTTCAATTATATTCGTCCAGTATTTAAAGAGTTATGAAAGCTTGAATATTTAACGATAAATTATCTTGCTTCATAGAAATCACTCAGGATTGTTTGATATTGAAATAATCACTACTGAATCTTCTAAAATGTATATTTATTTTATTCAATGGTTTGGAACAATTCTTGTTATTTAAATATTAATTAATATCTGAGATAAATTCTTACGACACATCATTTGTTGGGAAATATTCCAGCTTCCATAACTCTTTACAACAGAAATATTTTTAAAATAAAAGATTTAAATAGGTTTGATTATGATCTTTAATATATCTTAGAGACATTTTTACTTTAAATGCATAATTTAGAAGCTATAGAGCATGCGTGTCCAACCTTTTAACTTCCCTGGGCCACTTTGAGTGAAGATTTGACTTCCCTGGGCCACATTGAGTGAAGATTTGACTTCCCTGGGCCACGTTGAGTGAAGATTTGACTTCTCTGAGCCACGTTGAGTGAAGATTTGACTTCCCTGGGCCACATTGAGTGAAAATTTGACTTCCCTGTGCCACATTGAGTGAAGATTTGACTTCCCTGGGCCACATTGGTGAAGATGTGACTTCCCTGGGCCACATTGAGTGAAGATTTGACTTCCCTGGACCACATTGAGTGAAGATTTGACTTCCCTGGCCCACATTGAGTGAAGATTTGACTTCCCTGGGCCACATTGAGTGAAAATTTGACTTCCCTGGGTCACATTGAGTGAAAATTTGACTTCCCTGGGCCACATTGAGTGAAGATTTGACTTCCCTGGACCACATTGAGTGAAGATTTGACTTCCCTGGGCCACATTGAGTGAAGATTTGACTTCCCTGTGCCACATTGAGTGAAGATTTGACTTCCCTGGGCCACATTGAGTGAAGATTTGACTTCCCTGTGCCACATTGAGTGAAGATTTGACTTCCCTGGGCCACATTGAGTGAAGATTTGACTTCTCTGGGCCACATTGGTGAAGATTTGACTTCCCTGGGCCACATTGAGTGAAGATTTGACTTCCCTGGGCCACATTGAGTGAAGATTTGACTTCCCTGGGCCACATTGGTGAAGATTTGACTTCCCTGGGCCACATTGGTGAAGATTTGACTTCCCTGGACCACATTGAGTGAAGATTTGACTTCCCTGGGCCACATTGAGTGAAGATTTGACTTCCCTGGGCCACATTGAGTGAAGATTTGACTTCCCTGGGCCACATTGAGTGAAGATTTGACTTCCCTGGGCCACATTGAGTGAAGATGAATTGTTTTGGGCCGCATATAAAATATATAATATAGTTAACGTATATGAATAATAAAACTTCATTTATTTCTTATGTTTTTTATTACAAAAAAAAAAGGGGCAACATAAAACTAGTAGGATATGAAAAACTCGCTGAAAATCACATAATCATGTTGAAAGCTTATGTCGTAAACTTTACGATTTTGTTGGCCGCATTACCAGCTGTCCAGGGCCGCTGGTTGGACACACCTGATCTAGAGCATCGAAGTTCCCATTGGATAACATGTCCCTAGATTCCCATTGGCATAAAATTTAAAATTTCTGATATTTTGGAAGGGAAGTGTAGATGCCTAATAAATTGTAAATGACTTAAATTGTAGATGTCTTCCTAACTTTAAATACATATCTTCAGTTCTTCTTTAAGTTTTGATGTTCGACGTATAAGTCGACCTCAGAATCTTAGACGAATTTCATTAAAAACGTCGGCTAATACGTCGCTGAATATGCTACTCATTTTCTAACTTTTTACTTACTTTTGTTCTTAATTACATTCCCAGATTCGAGTTACAACAAACAAGGTTTGATAAAAAAAAAAAACTCCGTGTCTGCTAATGAAATGACACCAGTACTCGGGAATATCCAGATGGATCATCCTATACTCTCACGTAATGCATGCACAATTTCTGTCGCATTTACTAGCGCCGAAATAAAGAAGAGAATGTGATCCAAAAAATGAACTGCAGGAAGCTGATTACAAAGATTTAATCTTCCTAGTCTACTCAGTTTCGTCATCTCGCTGTATCATCCTTCTTAATAAGAATTATAATTAACATAAACACAAAGTTGCCACATCTATGATAAAGTTGTTTTCAGTGCTTAGTTTTAAAACAAGTTTCCCAACTTTGACGAAATCAAGGGTAGTTAAGATTAGTAAGAGTTTCCAAAAAACAATATCAGTACAGTACTTTGGGGAGGTTTCAGTTAAAATAGTAAACGTAGAAAGAGGTAAAAAGAATGCTGGGATGTAACTAAGATTTGGTTCGGTTTGGTTTGTTTTACCTCTGAGCGGCACTTTTTTGCACACCATGGGTAAATGGCCAGGTCACAAGGACCCCGATAGCTCAGAGAAGGTTGGGGGAGGGGACCCACTGGAACAGCTGTTGGGAGACAGATGGTAGCCTCTCGTCAAGGCCATCCAGCGCGTTCTTTAACGTGCACAGGGTATGGCTCTCTCCCGCACACGGGGCCACGGCTTAACGTCCCATCCGACGGACGGCGGCCTTTCCAAGCCCATCGGTGTCCCCTACTGACCGCGGGGAATTTTGCGGAGATAAATCTCAACGCTAACCCAGCTGGGACTCGAACCTGGGAACTACAGATTTCGAGCCTGGCGCGCTACCGACTGAGCCACCCCCGCCCCCAGAACGGAGGAAAAGCAATTGTAGACTACTAAAATTGAATGGGTGGGGGAAAATATATTTTACTATGGGGGTGACAATAATTTTTAGATTAGGAAAGTGCAGAAAAAGTTTACCAAGGCACATCCTGAATCGAACCAGAGTTGCTGAATTGCTTTTCGTCTGAGTGGCACGTTTTTTGCACACAATGGGTTAAATACTCAACCCACATGGGCTCCAAGACTCAGAGAAGGTTAGAGAGAGGCGACCCACTGGACAACTGTTAGGAGACAGATGGTAACCTCCCGTAAAAGCCATTCAGTGTATTCTTTAACGTGTACAGGATATAGCTCTCCCGCACTAGGAACCACGGCTTAACGCCCCATACGGCGGATGCCGGTTTTTCTAAGCCCATCGGTTTATATACCGAAGGCAAGACGAGGAATTTTGAGGCCAAGCTTTGACTCGAACCTTGGAACTGAAGATTACGAGCCTGGTGCTGTACCGATTGAGCCAACCCCACCCCTCAGGTCATAAGGACCCCAAGGTCTCAGAGAAATTTGATGAAGGGGGTCTACTGAATATCTGTTAGGAGAGAAATGGAAGCTTCCCATCAAAACCATCCAGTACATTATTTACACAGCGCACAGTTTATGGCTCTCCTGCATACACGGTGCCACGGCTTTATGTTCCATCCGACGGACGGCGGCTTTTTCAAGTTCATTAGTGCCCGTTTCTCACCGAAAGACAGGGAAAGGGCTTAGCAGAGACTGTAAGTAAAGCTTAAGACAACTTTTATTTAGGAACTTCAGGAATTCGTTGAATTTCAACCGGAAAATTGCTAAGATGTACAGTCGCTCAAAAAAGTATCCGAACGCTATGGTTGATTACAGAATTCAGGAAAAAATCTGGCAACGATTTTTTTTACAGAAATTAGTCATCTGATAACTTTTGTGTCACGTGACACGAAGGTTGCCAGATCACTAATTTCTAAAAAAAATCGTTGCCAGATATTTTTACTGAATTCTGTAATCGACCTAGTGTTCGGATTTTTTTTAATATATATAATGCGTATGAATATATAACGCAATGAATATGGAGCGTGTGCAGTTACCGTTCACAGCAAACTGGAGCGGTTGCGGTTAATGTTCACAGCACATTGGATCGTGTGAGCTCACAAAGACCTAGATCGTGTGGGCTCACTCACGGAAATATTGAGCGTGTGCAGTTACCGTTCACAGCAAACTGGAGCGTGTGCAGTAATTGCACACGCTCCAGTTTGCTGTGAACGGTAACTGGAGCGTGTACAGCTGCTGTACACGCTCCAGATATTTTTTCTGAATTCTGTAATCGACCATAGTGTTCGGATACTTTTTTCAGCGACTGTACCACGGATTTGTATCTGGTTTCTAATGTAAAGAACCAACGTGTCATGTGACACGAAGGTTGCCAGATCACTAATTTCTAAAAAAAAAATCGTTGGCAGATATTTTTTCCTCAATTCTGTAATCAACCATAGTGTTCGGATACTTTTTTTGAGCGACTGTACAATCCTTGGCCAAATGAACACCTATCTAATGCTTCGTCGTATATATCAGTGCAATTCCCAAATTTCAAAGTTTTCAATTCTCTGCGCATAGTTCTCGTTGAAATGGGATTTGGAGTACTGCTCATTAGCAGTCATCTATTTCAGCTGATGAAATGTAGTAGTTCTATTTTGGAGCACAGTTGGTGCCAACGAACGCCTGTCCCTGTCTGTCAGAGCCTCCATTCGTGGTAAAGGACCTACACTTGAGATATTGTGTTGTTGGGTTGTTTTACCTCTGAGCGGCACTTTTTTGAACACCATGGGCTAAATGGCCAGGTCACATGGACCCCGAAGGCTCAGAGAAGGTTGGGGGAGGGGACCCACTGGAACAGCTGTTAGGAGACAGATGATAGCCTCCCGTCAAGGCCATCCAGCGTGTTCTTTAACGTTGGGTTGTTTTACCTCTGAGCGGCACTTTTTTGAACACCATGGGCTAAATGGCCAGGTCACATGGACCCCGAAGGCTCAGAGAAGGTTGGGGAAGGGGACCCACTGGGACAGCTGTTAGGAGACATATGGTAGCCTCCCGTAAAGGCCATCCAGGGTGTTCTTTAACGTTGGGTTGTTTTACCTCTGAGCGGCACTTTTTTGCACACCATGGGCTAAATGGCCAGGTCACATGGACCCCGAAGGCTCAGAGAAGGTTGGAGGAGGAGACCCACTGGAACAGCTGTTGGGAGACAGATGGTAGCCTCCCGTCAAGGCCATCCAGTGTGTTCTTGAACGTTGGGTTGTTTTACCTCTGAGCGGCACTTTTTTGCACACCATGGGCTAAATGGCCAGGTCACATTGACCCCGAAGTCTCAGAGAAGGTTGGAGGAGGAGACCCACTGGAACAGCTGTTGGGAGACAGATGGTAGCCTCCCGTCAAGGCCATGCATTGTGTTCTTGAACGTTGGGTTGTTTTACCTCTGAGCGGCACTTTTTTGCACACCATGGGCTAAATGGCCAGGTCACATGGACCCCGAAGGCTCAGAGAAGGTTGGAGGAGGAGACCCACTGGAACAGCTGTTGGGAGACAGATGGTAGCCTCCCGTCAAGGCCATCCAGTGTGTTCTTGAACGTTGGGTTGTTTTACCTCTGAGCGGCACTTTTTTGCACACCATGGGCTAAATGGCCAGGTCACATGGACCCCGAAGGCTCAGAGAAGGTTGGAGGAGGAGACCCACTGGAACAGCTGTTGGGAGACAGATGGTAACTTCCCGTCAAGGCCATCCAGCGTGTTCTTAACGTTGGGTTGTTTTACCTCTGAGCGGCACTTTTTTGAACACCATGGGCTAAATGGCCAGGTCACATGGACCCCGAAGGCTCAGAGAAGGTTGGGGAAGGGGACCCACTGGGACAGCTGTTAGGAGACATATGGTAGCCTCCCGTCAAGGCCATCTAGCGTGTTCTTTAACGTGCACAGGGTATGGCTCTCCCACACACGGGGCCACGGCTTAACGTCCCATCCTGCGGACGGCGGTCTTTCCAAGCCCATCGGTGTCCCCTTCTGACCGTGGGCAGGGCGGGGAGTTTTGCGGAGATAAATCTCAACGCTGACCCATCTGGGACTGGAACCTGGGAACTACAGATTACGAGCCTGGCGCGCTACCGACTGAGCCACCCCCGCCCTGCTCTTATAGGACTTTTTGTTTTTTGGCCAGGTAGTGTATATAATACTTGTGTTCTGTATTCAATATCGTTTATTAACTATTACCTTAATTTCAGAATTATAATTTTTGGAAATATATATTTTCTGAAGGAAAGTACTGGACTTTCCTTCAAGAATGGCATGATATTTCAAGTTCCCTCCTAATTGATATTAAGTTCTAAGTTTCCTGTATACAGAACATGTTCACAAAACAGATATATTTTAAGACGAAAATCATTCATTAATTGAAGTAGACGAGAAAGGAACATTCCAATTAACACCCAGATAACTATGGCTATCTAAAATTCCCAGCTGAACTGCAAGCATTTGTTCTTTGAACGTAAATTTTGTTGAGCGTTTAATTTCTGAGAAATCTATATTCGGAGTGAAAAAAAAATGATTTAATCAGTTAATAATAAGTTATTTCAATAATTCACGTGCTTTACGAAAATAATATTCAGATAGAGAAACATATTTTCTTCCTTGCATTATAATAGAGTTCGTAATTTGAATAAATTATTACCATCGCATTCAGAATTTCTACTTCTGAAGTACTCCTTCGCTGAAATATTCCTTTGAAGTATTCCTTCGCTTAATTGCATTTCCTTTGAGTCACTGAAAGCATCGGAACATCGAAAACTTTTTCTGCATGATATTGCTTAATGGAATGCATCATATTTTGACATCGAATGTCTTGAACTGGGAATATATTGCAGTCACTTTCTTCACTTCGCACTTACACCTTCCCATACAGAAGCTAAGGGTTGGGTTGTTTTACCTCTGAGCGGCACTTTTTTTGCATACAATGGGCTAAATTGCCAGGTCACATGGACCCCGAAGGCTCAGAGAAGGTTGGGGGAGGGGACCCACTGGAACAGCTGTTGGGAGACAGATGGTAGCTTCCCGTCAAGGCCATCCAGCGTGTTCTTTAACGTGCACAAAGTATGGCTCTCCCGCACACGGGACCACGGCTTAACGTCCCATCCGACGGGCGGCGGCCTTTCCAAGCCCATCGGTGTCCCCTACTGACCGTGGGCAGGGCGGGGAATTTTGCGGAGATAAATCTCAACGCTGACCCAGCTGGGACTCGAACCTGGGAACTACAGATTACGAGCCTGGCGCGCTACCGACTGAGCCACCCCCTCCCCCCCCCAGAAGCTAAGAACATTGAATTCTCAGTTTCAAGGTGTTCTTTGTTGTGATGATTGATGAGAGAAATTAAATAAAATTCGAAGTGGAATCCGATGCTCACAGTTAATTGTCACATGTACATACGTATTACGTAAAATAGGAGTATGATATTCTTATAAAAGAAAACAATGTATTTTAGAATTTTTAAATTTTAAAGTATCAGGCTCGTAATTTGCATTCGTTCCCAACTCTGCTCGAGTCTTTCAGTTCGAGTTTTTAGTTCGAATCCCAACTCTGTTCGAGTTTTTCATTTCGAATCCCAACTGTGTTCGAGCCTTTCTTTTCGAATCCTAACTCTGCGAGTTTTGAAATATATTTCCGCTTACCCCCCCCCCCCTACTCTCGACGAGAAGGAGCGGGGGTGGCTCAGTCGGTAGCGCGCCAGGCTAGTAATCTGTAGTTCCCAGGTTCGAGTCCCAGCTGGGTCATCATTGAGATTTATATCTCCGCAAAATACCCTATCCACGGTCAATAGGGGGCACCGATCGGCTTGAAAAGGCAGTCGTCCGTTGAATGGGACGTTAAGCCGTGGCCCCGTGTGCGGAAGAGCCACGGCTTAACGTACAGTCGCTCAAAAAAGTATCCAAACACTATGTTGATTACAGAAATAAAAAAAAAAAAAATCTGGCAACGATTTTTTTAGGAATTAGTGATCTGACAACCTTCGTGTCACGTGATCTGGCAACACGAAGGTTGCCAGATCACTAATTCCTAAAAAAATCGTTGCCAGATATTTTTTTGAATTCTGTAATCAACCATAGTGTTCGGATACTTTTTTGAGCGACTGTACATTTAAGAAAAAAAAGAATTTAAAAGCTTAGATTCTTGAAAGAAGATGGAAATACAATTACTAACTTTTTTGTGGCAAGCAGGCCAACAAGCCTTTTTTTTGCCTTTAATACCTTCAGAGACAAGTCCTGTTAGAATACACTACAAGCCAAAGTCTTCCGAACAAGAGTATTGTTATGGGATTATTTACTTCCTAATGTAAACATCTGCCGTCCCGTGGCCGAGTGGTTAGCGCGCTTGGCTACTGATCTACGGGACCTGGGTTCGAGCCCCGGGTAAGGCATGGCTGTTTGTGTCGTTTTTCTGCTGAGGTCCTGCCATCCTCTCAGACCTTCTACTGTGGCATATAAACTGACAGGCTCCTGTCAGACCTCTGTGGCAAGCAGCTGCTTGAGGGGGTATTTTTTTATTTTAATGTAAACATCAAAAGAGAAATTATGTTTCGACAAAAGAACTAGGTTTTTTCAAACCCTTTAGGTCTAAAATGAGAACTGTTTTGGAAAATAAAGTTTTTTTCAAACATACCCTGATTTTGAAATATATTCATGAAGACATTAGCTGCTTTAGCTTCTTATTGAATAATTACTCTGTATGAATTATACATAGAATTATAAAAAAATTATATCTGAAATGAACATATGAAAAAAAACAAACATTATATCCCCAAAAGTCACATTCAAGACTCCCTAAGTTTGAAAATAAGTCCTTTTTGAGCGATTTATTGCTGTTTTACTTCTCAGGGGCACTTTTTTTTTTCACACAATGGGCTACATGGCTAGGTCACAAGGACCCCGAGAAGGTTGAGGGATGGGGAGCCAGTGTACAGTTGTTTGGGAGACAGATGGTAGCCTCCTTCAAGGCTATCCAGTGTTTTTTTTAACGTGTACAGGGTGTGGCTCTCCCGCACACTGAGCCACGACTTAACGTCCCATCCGATGAACGGCGTCCCCTACTGACCGTGGAAATTTGCGGAGATAAATCCTAACGCTGACCCAGCTGAGACTCGAACCTGGGAACTGCAGATTACGAGCCTGGTGCGCTACCGACTGAGCCACCCCCGTCCCTAGAGATTACCGACTGAGCCACCCCCGTCCGTAGAGATTACCGACTGAGCCACCCCCGTCCGTAGAGATTACTGACTGAGACACCCCCTCCTTAGAGATTACCGACTGAGACACCCCCGTCCGTAGAGATTAAATTCAAATTCAAATTTATTTTCAATAGGTATTATCTATAATTATATTACATAAAAAATTCCACTAAGCCGAAGCTTATCAGCGGGAATGTACATATATGTTTTTACAGATATGATCTAGATTGCCTCAGTAGTACAAAAAATGAAGGAGAGAAAAAAAGGAATAAATGAGAAAGAAAACCGACAAAATGATGAAAGTTTCCAAATAAAAACATCACTTTTTCATCAACCACTCAAATAATTTTTCTTTAACATCACATTTTTTTTTTAAGTTAACTATTTCTCTAGGAAGCAAGTTAAATAGGTAGGGAATTTGATATTCTTTGGAATTTCGTCCGTAATTATTATAAAATTTTGGTTGTTTCAAAAAACCCATAGCCTTTTTTCTAGTAAACTTATTGTGACAAATATTTTGTTGATAGGTATCATCAAAGAAGTTATTGATAACAGAAACAAACACATATAAACTTTCAATAGGTAAAATTTTGAACAAACTGAATATATCATCTTTCGTTGTAAGGGAATATTTAACTTCTGTATTACACAATCCTTTTAGCAGACTAAATTGTATTCTTTTAATTTTATTTAATTCTGTCTTATAGGCTGTTCCATAAACTGTTATCCCATACCTAATTATAGATTCAAAAAGTGCTTTATATACTAAAATAGTTATCTGTGTATCAACAAACATGTTAAGTTTCCTAATTTTAAATTCTACAAATCGTAGTCTTGAACACATCCAATCAATATGTTTATTCCATTTCATTTTCGAATTCATTTTCAAGCCTAGGTAAATTATTTCATTTACTTCTTCTATTTTAGGACAATTGCATGTACCAGGTGATAAACCATCCAGCATAGTACAACTTATTCCATGCTTAGTAATTCTTCTATTAAGTGTAGGTTGCTGAGAACCAATACACATAAATTTAGTTTTTTTCTCGTTTACACTCAGTTTGTTAAGAGAAAACCATTTAACTGCTTTATTGAAATCATTTTGTAGATTGCAAATAGCGTATTCTAAATCAGAGTGGAAGTTGATTAGCACTGTATCATCAGCATACATATATAATTTACTATCGAAATTAATATTAGCCAAATCATTTATGTATATTTGAAATAGCATAGGGCCAAGAATAGATCCTTGTGGAACTCCAAAATTGATCTGAAATTTATCGTTAAAAATTATCATTTATTTTCATAACTATTTCTCTATGTAATAAGTAGCTTTTAAACCATTCAAAAATATTCCCTCTTATACCAAGTAAATATAATTTCTGTAGCAAGATATCAATGTCAACTGAATCAAAATGATTTATTTAAGTCCATAAATACCGCAAAGCATTTCTTTCCTATATTTAAATTAATATTAATATTATTAATAAGATCTTCCAAAAGACTTTCCGTTCCTATACCTTTACGGAACCCAAATTGCTGACTTGACAAAATATTTATTTTATTCAAAATAGTTTGCAAGCGATCTCCAACGTATTTTTCCATTATCTTATCAAAAATTGTTAATAGAGTGATTGGTCTATAATTATTAAAATTCTTTTCTGATCCACTTTTATATACCGGACGAATAATTCCAATTTTCATAGCTATTGGGATTTGCGAATTTTCAAAAATTTTATTTATAAGAAATGTTATTACATGAACAAAATTGCATTTACTTTCCTTTATGTATTTTGGTTTAATATTGTCAAATCCAGGAGATGTGTTATATTTTAAGTGATCTATAATATTGGCAATATCGAAGTTACAAGCTAGTGGAAAATGCGTAGAATTCTTATTTATGTAACATAATTCGTAAACCTTATCTGACCTGGTATTCATCGTCGCAAATTCTGTTTGCATCTCACTAATAATTGTTACAAAAAACTTTACAAAACTATTTAAAATTTCTTTTGGAGTGTTATCTCTAATCAAGTGTCTTTCAACATTTTCGTCGATTGACATCCTTTTTTTATCATCAATAATATCATTAATTAATTCCCACATTCTAGTATTATTACCTTTATTAATTGCTAATTTATTTGAATAAAATATGCGTTTTTGTTTCCTTATAATGATGTTTACCCTATTTCTTTCCATTTTATATGTCATAATTTTGTTTATTATTTACATTATCTTTATATCTTTTCCATAATTTATCTCTATTTTTAATTGCTAAAATAATGTCATCTGTAATCCATTCTTTCCTTATTCTCTTAGTTTTACAATTATTAATTTGTTTACTAAAACAAGAATTTTCCCGAATTTCATCAATTTTGCTTAATATTTTCTGATATACTAATTCTGTACTCATGTCTTCATCAACTATATCATTCCATTGTGTCATTTGCAGTTTTTGAATAATAAAAGTATCATTATAAAAATTTTTAAACCCTAGGTTTGAATCCTCTTTCAAAAATGTAACATCATTAGAGCTAATATTCTTTTTGAAAATCTTAATTAAGATACCATAATGATCTGCAAATTTATTTCTATATGTTTTACTTTTAACATCAAAACTACTTGTTTTAACCAAAACATGATCAATTAACGTCCTTGTAATTTTAGTTAATGTTTCGTCCTCTCTAGTAAAACCCTTAACGATTTGTTCTAAACCAAATTCAATCAAAGTATTTAAATACATATCACAACCCTATTTATTAGTATTTGCCACATCAATATTAATATCACCAACAATAATTAAATTTTTAATTCCTGCCCTTTTTAATAAATACTCAGAAATTTCTTTTAGGAACCAGTTAATATTTTTACTAGGAGATCTATATACTGCGATGATATTAATTACAATATTATTAATTAATAATTTAGTAATTATTGCTTCTGTTGATTCCCCAATAGTTTCATCCAGTTGTACTAAATTAATTTTGTTTAGATAAAAAATAATGATCCCACGTTGTTTATTTTCTTTTGCCGTTAAAATAAGCTTGTTATACCCTTCAATATTATACCGACTGAGACACCCCCGTCCCTAGAGATTACCGACTGAGACACCCCCGTCCCGAGATACTCTATTGAGACCTCAGTTAAGTAGCTTCAGTTGAAATTCACTGCGATGATCTCAACACTTAGATACAACTGAGCAATTGTAATTAAGAAACAAAGTCTCTCTAACATTCTCTTTGGAGTTTTGACGATCAGGGGAATCAACTTATTTGTCTTTGCCTTAATTAATTTCGCTGAACATAAATAAATATTTTTTTCTCTCCCATCAGGATATGAAGATCTCTTTATTTTGCTTGTAAGATGATTACGTACGACTAAAGAAATAAATCCTTGTGTTATTATTTTCTAAACAAAATAACTTTTGCAAACAACATCGAGTGCTGTGACATGCGATAATCTCATAATGCGTTTATATTAAGGAATTTTTTATGATGAATCATTCAGAAAAACTCCACTATCTTTAGCAATTTTAGTTTGACTGCAGGAAACAAAAGCATGTTTCTTACAAGTTGTTGGGTTGTTTTACCTCTGAGCGGCACTTTTTTGCACACCATGGGCTAAATGGCCAGGTCACATGGACCCCGAAGGCTCAGAGAAGGTTGGGGGAGGGGACCCACTGGAACAGCTGTTGAGAGACAGATGGATGCCTCCCGTCAAGGCCATCCAGCGTGTTCTTTAACGTGCACAGGGTATGGCTCTCCCGCACACGGGGCCACGGCTTAACGTCCCATCCGACGGACGGCGGCCTTTCCAAGCCCATCGGTGTCCCCTACTGACCGTGGGCAGGGCGGGGAATTTTGCGGAGATAAATCTCAACGCTGACCCAGCTGGGACTCGAACCTGGGAACTACAGATTACGAGCCTGGCGCGCTACCGACTGAGCCACCCCCACCCCCACCCCTTGTGTTTCTTACAAACCTTGATTTTTGGATGCAATGTGCTGGTTACAACCAGGGCCGGATTAAGGAGGGAGGTGGTGTTTTCTAGGCCGTCTTTTGGAATGTTAATAAGGGAAATTGGAGGAGAAAACACATAAAATAATAATAAATAAACACCCCCTCAAGCAGCTGCTTGCTATAGAGGTCTGACAGGAGCCTGTCAGTTTATATACCATAGTAGAAGATCCGAGAGGATGGCAGGACCTCAGCATAAAAACAACACATACAACCATGCCTTATCTGGGGCTCGAACCCAGGTCCCTTAAATCAGTAGCCAAGTGCTCTAACCACTCGGCCATGGGACGGCTCATGAAAACACATACCTTTCAGAATTTAGTTAAAGGAACGGATGCGATGAAGATATATATTACTCCTTTTTTAAAAAAAAAATTGTTAAAAAACCCAATTATACGGGGGGGGAGGAATTTATACCGAAACGACATTCCATTTCATTCCGACTGGATGTTGGTCAACAAGGAAAAATCTGCCGAGAGATCTTGGTGACCCGAGAGAAGGGGGGGGGGGGGATTTTCCCTCAGGTTACTTCTCCCCCCCACCCTTTTACCCTTTATTTTTACCTATATCCGGAACTGAGCATAAGAAATATCTGTAAGATTAATAAATCCTTTATGTTATGTTTCTGACTCGTTCACTTTTCATTCGAACGACCTTTACATAAAGATCAGGTATTTGACTACTATACAAAGCAGGGTCGGGGATGGCTCGTAATCTGTGGTTCGGAGGTTCGAGTCCCACCTGGGCCAGCGTTGAGATTGATTTCCCCCCAATACTCCCTACCCTCGTTCAGTATAGGGGACACCGATGGGCTTGAAAAAGCCGCCGTCAGTTGAATGGGGCGTAAAGTCATGACCTCGTGTGCGGGATAGCCATACCCAGCGCACATTCATTAAAGAAAACAGTGGATAGCTTTGACTGGAGGTTACCATCTGTCTCTTAACAGCTGTCCAGTGGGTCCTCTTCTCCCAACTTTCTGTGAGCCTTCGAGGCCCTTGTGATATGGCAATTTAGCCCATTGTGTGTGGGGGCGGGGCGGGGCGGGGCGGGGCTCAGTCGGTAGCGCGCCAGTCTCGTAATCTGCAGTTTTCAGGTTCGATTCCCAGCTGGGTCAGCGTTGAGATTTATCTCCGCAAAACTCCCCGCCCTGCCCACGGTCAGTAGGAGACACCGATGGGATTGGAAAGACCGCCGTCCGTCGGATGGGACGTTAAGCCGTGGCTCCGTTTGCGGGAGAGCCATACCCTGTGCACGTTAAGGAACACGCTGGATGACCTTGACGGGAAGCTACCATCTGTCTCCCAACAGCTGTCCCAGTGGGTCTCCTCCCCCCACCATCCCTGAGCCTTCGGGGTCCATGTGACCTGCCCAATTAGCCCATTGTGTGCAAAAAAAGTGTCGCTCAGAGGTAAAACAACTCAACTCATTGTGTTCCAAAAAAGTACCATTCAGAGGTAAAACAACTCAACTATACAAAGCACGATTAAGAACTCTTTGAGGCTACTTGAGTAACAGCTAGTGTTTCTAACTGACAGTGGCTGAATTAATGATATTTATTTCCACTCTTAAAGCTTCACTTTCTTTATTGCTCTTTCTTTTTTAATTTCCCCTCTCTTTTTCGCTATTTCCCTGTTTTGAGATTTTCTTTATGGACTTGGCATTCTTTGAATTTGTCCCTACACTGCGACTATTTGTGTTGGCATCTCAGACTTGGATTTTGGATTGGATTGTTTTACCTCTGAGCGGCGCTTTTTTGCACACCATGGGCTAAATGGCCAGGCCACAAGGACCCCGAAGGCTCAGAGAGGGTTGGGGGAGGAGACCCACTGGAACAGCTGTTGGGAGACAGATGGTAGCCTCCCGTCAAGGCCATCCAGCGTGTTCTTTAACGTTGGGTTGTTTTACCTCTGAGCGGCACTTTTTTGCACACCATGGGCTAAATGGCCAGGCCACAAGGACCCCGAAGGCTCAGAGAAGGTTGGGGGAGGGGACCCACTGGAACAGCTGTTGGGAGACAGATGGTAGCCTCCCGTCAAGGCCATCCAGCGTGTTCTTTAACGTTGGGTTGTTTTACCTCTGAGCGGCACTTTTTTGCACACCATGGGCTAAATGGCCAGGCCACAAGGACCCCGAAGGCTCAGAGAAGGTTGGGGGAGGGGACCCACTGGAACAGCTGTTGGGAGACAGATGGTAGCCTCCCGTCAAGGCCATCCAGCGTGTTCTTTAACGTGCACAGGGTATGTCTCTCCCGCACACGGCGCCACGGCTTAACGTCCCATCCGACGGACGGCGGCCTTTCCAAGCCCATCGGTGTCCCCTACTGACCGTGGACAGGGCGGGGAATTTTGCAGAGATAAATCTCAACGCTGACCCAGCTGGGACTCGAACCTGGGAACTACAGATTACGAGCCTGGCGCGCTACCGACTGAGTCACCCCCGCCCCGCATCTCAGACTAAAACCAATTGAGCAGCTAACATCCAACGACATACATAGATCATGCAGCGATTGCCACTGGAGACCAAGGGCACATTTCAAAGATACTTCACGTGTTTTTAACTTTTGCTTTTAACTTTCTTGATTTGCATAGAAGAATAAACGACACTTGACTTCCATGTCTTATTCTATCTTCCGAAAGCCACTTCTTTTTTTCCCCACTGCGAAATGTTGCCAAGTGAACTTCTCCGATTTGCTTAATCATTTGAAATTCAAATGTTGGGCTCTGTGGGAAGTGAAGACAACGGAATTCATATTTTGTATGGCAAAAAAATGCAATGAGGATGCAAAAAAGAAAAAGAATTCTGACTGAGAGACACGAAAGCCATTTACGATGATCTTATTTGAAAGCTTTTTTTGGAAATGGTATATGGATGCAATATGCAAAAACATTGCATCTGTGAAGGAAATAAGGATGTGTAAAAGAGAAGTTTAGAGATAATATTTGCAACTTATTTTCTTTCTGGAGTTGAAGGTAGGGTTCAATAATGCATTCTGGGAATAGAACTTCAAAAGTGGATGCACATGGGTTTATGTTGCAAAAATACAAGAATAGTTCGTAGAAGCTAAAAAGTTCTCGAATAATTTCATCATAAATGCTAAGACTAATTCATTAATAAAGTATATATCTACATAAACAGAGGCGAAATGTTTCTTATTATTATTTAATGAAAACTGGTTGGTTGGTGCATTGGGCTGTTCTACCTCTGAGAGGCACTAAAGAGTCATCATCACCAACATCAAGACCTAAATAGCTATCATCACCAACATCAAGACCTAAATAGCTATCATCACCAACATCAAGACCTAAAGAGTCGTCGTCATCATCAAGACTTAAAGAGTCATCATCACCAACATCAAGACCTAAAGAGTCGTCATCACCAACACCAACACCAAGACCTCAGGAGTCGTCATCACCAACATCAACACCCAAGACCTAAAGAGTTGTCGTCATCACCAACATCAAGACTTAGAGTCACCACCACCACCACCATCATCACCATCGTCATCATCATCATCATAAAGACTAAAGAGTCATCACCACCAACATCAAAACCAAAAGAGTCGTCATCATCAACAACATCAAGACCTAAAGAGTCGTCATCGTCATCAACATCAAGACCTAAAGAGTCAACGTTACGAGCATTGCTAGTGATGATGACCACACAAATGGTCGAAACTGGTCAGCACACTCAAGAATATTGTAAAAGAAAAAAGCCAGTTAAGAAGAGATACTGCGAAATAAAACAGTAAATGTTAATCTAAAACTTAATAGTAAATGTAAAAAACTGCTGATATTTTCAAAAAACTGCACGGTGCATAAACAAATCATCGTAGTCCTCTGACATTGGGGCGGGGGTGGCTCAGTTGGTAGCGCGCCAGGCTCGTAATCTGTAGTTCCCAGGTTCGAGTCCCAGCTGGGTCAGCGTTGAGATTTATCTCCGCAAAATTTCCCCGCCCTGCCCACGGTCAGTAGGGGACACCGATGGGCCTGAAAACGCCGCCGTCCGTCGGATGGGACGTTAAGCCGTGGCCACGTGTACGGGAGAGCCATACACTGTGCACGTTAAAGAACACGCTGGATGGCCTTGACGGGTGGCTACCATGTCTCCCAACAGCTGTTCCGTGGGTCCCCTCCCCCAACCTTCTCTGAGCCTTCGGGGTCCTTGTGGCCTGGCCATTTAGCCCATTGTGTGCAAAAAAGTGGCGCTCAGAGGTAAAACAATCCAAACAATCCTCTGACATTTAATAGCAAATTATAAAAACAGAAGTGCCAATCACGCAACTGGACTATCTGTGTAAAAAGTGAACTTATGATACATGTGAATCAAAGAATTAAAAAGTTCTGTGATAAACCTTGAAAAAGAAACTGAAAGCAAGGAACCTCCAATTCCACATTTGAGAATAACTCTGCTCTGAAGAACTGGCTTTTGGCAATATCCAAAACAGTGACTAAAGGTGTTTATAATCTTGTATCCAACCAATGCAAGTGTATCCCTTTAAACTGCCCTACAACTTTAATAGTGCATTATCGCAAAACTTGCCTAAATATAAGTAAAAAGTTGTGAAACTATTCTGCTTAAACAAATTGTTTGCTTAAGCAACTATAGTCCAGGTAGTTCCTTATTAAATCATCTGAGTGGCCGTTCACCTCGGGGCCAGCGGTTCAACTAGAGCAGGCATGTCGAACTCGTTAACCACCGAGGGCCATATTAAGTATTATATATTAAATCGCGGGCCGCAAAACAAAAAAAAACCAGATGAAAATTGTTATGTGCAAACTAGACTCGAACGCAGTTCACTGACTGCTAACGAATAGCTTTCGACTCTACTGGCATTTCGTGACTCATTGCCATGCGCAAAGTACGTACATTTGAATGACCTCGAGACATGTGTATACATGTCGGAGCCCGATCGTAGAATTGCTCATATCATGAAATGCCGCTATTTCATGAAATGATCGGGCATTTCATGATATGAGCAATTCTACGATCGGGCTCCGACATATACATTTATGCGCAATAGTTTCCCTTATATATAAATGGAAATGTTTTCTGAAATACGTTTATTTAATTCATGTACCGTGTACGTACTTATAATTTTAATTAAAGAATCCAGTGTTGTCAAAAGTTAAATAAACGTATTGGTTAGCAATCTTGGCGGGCCGCAGAACAGCTCCCGGCGGGCCGCGTGTTTGACATGTCTGAACTAGAGTGACTTCAGAGATCACGTGGGGTGACCAGATATGGGATGCATAACCAGGAATAGGCATAACAAACACACACATAAAAAAAATGCAAAATGCATAAAAGTTGATCTATCAATATAACGACTGGCTAGAATTTAATGAAATTCTGTAGAGAATCGTCGCTCAAAAAAGTATCCGAACACTATGGTTGATTACAGAATTCAGAGAAAATATCGTTGCCAGATATTTTCTTTGAATTCTGTAATCAACCATAGTGTTCGGATACTTTTTTGGGCGACTGTACATCAGAACACGACAAAGAACATATGACAAAAAGGAAGATCAGGCACATGAAACTTGCTATAAAGCTCAGGAACATTCTATATAAGAGAGCACACATAAGGCATTTTATAAAAGAGAGCTCACACAAGGCATGCTGTAAAAGAGAGCGCACATGAGGCATGCTATGAAAGAGCGCACATGAGGCATGCTATAAAAGAGCGCACATAAGGTATGCCATAAAAGAGAGCACATAAGGTATGCCATAAAAGAGAGCACATAAGGCGTGATATAAAAGAGAGCGCACATAAGACATGCTGTAAAAAAGAGCGCAACTGAGGCATGCTGTAAAAGAGCGCATATAAGGCATGCTATAAAAGAGAGCACACATAAGGCATACTATAAAAGAGAGCGCACATAAAGCATGCCATAAGAGAGAGCGCACATAAGGTATGCTATAAAAGAGAGCGCACATAAGGCATGCCATAAGAGAGAGCGCACAAAAGGTATGCCATAAAAGAGAGCACATAAGGCACGCTATACAAGAGAACGCACATAAGGCATGATGTAAAAGAGAGCGCACATAAGACATGCTGTAAAAAAGAGCGCAACCTGAGGCATGCTGTAAAAGAGCGCATATAAGGCATGCTATAAAAGAGAGCGCACATAAGGCATTCTATAAAAGAGACCGCAGATAAGGCATGCCATAAGAGAGAGAGCGCACATAAGGCATGATATAAAAGAAAGGGCACATAAGGCATGCCATAAGAGAGAGCGCACATAAGGTATGCTATAAAAGAGAGCGCACATACAGACTCGTCATATCGTACCTTGCATGCTCCAAAGCCCATCATCTTGCAAAAGGTGTTGGAGAACATGTGTGCGAAAACCCGGCGTCGTTGAGGATTCGAAGAGGTTGACAGCCATTGGTAGAATGTTGGCAGGACGAATCCAAGCTGCGGCAGCGAGAGCACATAGTGGCTCTCGCTTGGTCATATCCAGACTGTAGAGGAGCGGAAGTGGCTCAGCCGGAAGTATACCAGGCTCGTAATCTGCAGTTTCCAGGTTCGAGTCCCATGCGAGTCAGCGTTGAGATTTTTTGCCGCAAAACTTTCGCCATTCCCCGGTCAATAAGTGATACCGATGGGCTTGGAAAGGCTTTCGTCCATCGAATGCGAAGTTAAGCCGTGGTCCCATGAGTGGGAGAGCCGTACCATGTGCACGTTAAAGAACACGCTGTATGGCCTTGATGGGAAGCTGCGATCTGTCTCTCAACAGCTATCCTGTGGGTTCCCTCCCCAACCTTCTTTTAAATTTCGGGGTCTATTTGACCTGCCCATTTAGCTCATTGTGCGCAAAAAGTGCACTCAGAGGTTACATTGGTTACATTGAAATCGAAATTCATTTCGGGAACAGGTTCCACGTGCGTCTCAAAGCAAACCCAATAATTTTGAATTACTCTAAAACGTTAGATCCCCAACCTAGTTTTAACCTTCGGGGTGTTTATGACCTACCCATTTAGCTCATTGTGCGCAAAAAGTGCACTCAGAGGTTACATTGGTTACATTGAAATCGAAATTAATTTCGGGAACAGGTTCCACGTGCGTCTCAAAGCAAACCCAATAATTTTCAATTGCTCTAAAACGTTAGATCCCCAACCTTGTTTTAACCTTCGGGGTCTTTATGACCTGCCCATTTTGCTAATTGTGCGCAAAACGTGCACTCAGAGGTTACATTGGTTACATTGAAATCGAAATTAATCTCGGGAACAGGTTCCACGTGCGTCTCAAAGCAAACCCAATAATTTTGATTTGCTCTAAAACGTTAGATCCCCAACTTTGTTTTAACCTTCGGGGTCTTTATGACCTGACCATTTAGCTCATTGTGCGCAAAAAGTGCACTCAGAGGTTACATTGGTTACATTGAAATCGAAATTAATCTCGGGAACAGGTTCCACGTGCGTCTCAAAGCAAACCCAATAATTTTCAATTGCTCTAAAACGTTAGATCCCCAACTTTGTTTTAACCTTCGGGGTCTTTATGACCTGCGAATTTAGCTCATTGTGCGCAAAAAGTGCACTCAGAGGTTACATTGGTTACATTGAAATCGAAATTAATTTCTGGAACAGGTTCCACGCCCGTCTCAAAGCAAACCCAATAATTTTCAATTGCTCTAAAACGTTAGATCCCCAACCTTGTTTTAACCTTCGGGGTCTTTATGACCTGCCCATTTAGCTCATTGCGCGCAAAACGTGCACTCAGAGGTTACATTGGTTACATTGAAATCGAAATTAATTTCGGGAACAGGTTCCACGCCCGTCTCAAAGCAAACCCAATAATTTTCAATTGCTCTAAAACGTTAGATCCCCAACTTTGTTTTAAACTTCGGGGTCTTTATGACCTGCCCATTTAGCTCATTGCGCGCAAAACGTGCACTCAGAGGTTACATTGGTTACATTGAAATCGAAATTAATTTCGGGAACAGGTTCCACGCCCGTCTCAAAGCAAACGCAATAATTTTCAATTGCTCTAAAACGTTAGATCCCCAACCTTGTTTTAACCTTCGGGGTCTTTATGACCTGCCCATTTAGCTCATTGCGCGCAAAACGTGCACTCAGAGGTTACATTGGTTACATTGAAATCGAAATTAATTTCGGGAACAGGTTCCACGTACATCTCAAAGCAAACCCAATAATTTTCAATTGCTCTAAAACGTTAGATCCCCAACCTTGTTTTAACCTTCGGGGTCTTTATGACCTGCCCATTTAGCTCATTGTGCGCAAAAAGTGCACTCAGAGGTTACATTGGTTACATTGAAATCGAAATTAATTTCGGGAACAGGTTCCACGTGCGTCTCAAAGCAAACCCAATAATTTTGAATTGCTCAAAACCGTTAGATCCCCAACCTTGTTTTAACCTTCGGAGTGTTTATGACCTGCCCATTTAGCTCATTGTGCGCAAAAAGTGCACTCAGAGGTTACATTGGTTACATTGAAATCGAAATTAATTTCAGGAACAGGTTCCACGTGCGTCTCAAAGCAAACCCAATAATTTTGAATTGCTCTAAAACGTTAGATCCCCAACCTTGTTTTAACCTTCGGGGTCTTTATGACCTGCCCATTTAGCTCATTGTGCGCAAAAAGTGCACTCAGAGGTTACATTGGTTACATTGAAATCGAAATTAATTTCGGGAACAGGTTCCACGTGCGTCTCAAAGCAAACCCAATAATTTTGAATTGCTCTAAAACGTTAGATCCCCAACTTTGTTTTAACCTTCGGAGTCTTTATGACCTGCCCATTTAGCTCATTGTGCGCAAAAAGTGCACTCAGAGGTTACATTGGTTACATTGAAATCGAAATTAATTTCAGGAACAGGTTCCACGTGCGTCTCAAAGCAAACCCAATAATATTCAATTGGTCTAAAACGTTAGATCCCCAACCTTATTTTAACCTTCGGGGTCTTTATGACCTGCCCATTTAGCTCATTGTGCGCAAAAAGTGCACTCAGAGGTTACATTGGTTATATTGAAATCGAAATTAATTTCGGAAACAGGTTCCACGTGCGTCTCAAAGCAAACCCAATAATTTTCAATTGCTCTAAACGTTAGATCCCCAACCTTGTTTTAACCTTCGGGGTCTTTATGACCTGCTCATTTTGCTAATTGTGCGCAAAAAGTGCACTCAGAGGTTACATTGGTTACATTGAAATCGAAATTAATTTCGGGAACAGGTTCCACGTGCGTCTCAAAGCAAACCCAATAATTTTCAATTGCTCTAAAACGTTAGATCCCCAACCTTGTTTTAACCTTCGGGGTCTTTATGACCTGCCCATTTTGCTAATTGTGCGCAAAAAGTGCACTCAGAGGTTACATTGGTTACATTGAAATCGAAATTAATTTCGGGAACAGGTTCCACGTGCGTCTCAAAGCAAAATCAATAATTTTCAATTGCTCTAAAACTTTAGATCCCCAACCTTCTTTTAAACTTCGGGGTCTTTATGACCTGCCCATTTTGCTAATTGTGCGCAAAAAGTGCACTCAGAGGTTACATTGGTTACATTGAAATCGAAATTAATTTCGGGAACAGGTTCCACGTGCGTCTCAAAGCAAACCCAATAATTTTCAATTGCTCTAAAACGTTAGATCCCCAACCTTGTTTTAACCTTCGGGGTCTTTATGACCTGACCATTTAGCTCATTGTGCGCAAAAAGTGCACTCAGAGGTTACATTGGTTACATTGAAATCGAAATTAATTTCGGGAACAGGTTCCACGTGCGTCTCAAAGCAAACCCAATAATTTTCAATTGCTCTAAAACGTTAGATCCCCAACCTTGTTTTAACCTTCGGGGTCTTTTTGACCTGCCCATTTTGCTAATTGTGCGCAAAACGTGCACTCAGAGGTTACATTGGTTACATTGAAATCGAAATTAATCTCGGGAACAGGTTCCACGTGCGTCTCAAAGCAAACCCAATAATTTTGAATTGCTCTAAAACGTTAGATCCCCAACCTTGTTTTAACCTTCGTGGTTTTTATGACCTGCCCATTTAGCTCATTGCGCGCAAAACGTGCACTCAGAGGTTACATTGGTTACATTGAAATCGAAATTAATTTCGGGAACAGGTTCCACGTGCGTCTCAAAGCAAGCCCAATAATTTTGAATTGCTCTAAAACGTTAGATCCCCAACCTTGTTTTAACCTTCGGGGTCTTTATGACCTGACCATTTAGCTCATTGTGCGCAAAAAGTGCACTCAGAGGTTACATTGGTTACATTGAAATCGAAATTAATTTCGGGAACATGTTCCACGCCCGTCTCAAAGCAAACCCAATAATTTTCAATTGCTCTAAAACGTTAGATCCCCAACCTTGTTTTAACCTTCGGGGTCTTTATGACTTGCCCATTTAGCTCATTGTGCGCAAAAAGTGCACTCAGAGGTTACATTGGTTACATTGAAATCGAAATTAATTTCGGGAACAGGTTCCACGCCCGTCTCAAAGCAAACCCAATAATTTTCAATTGCTCTAAAACGTTAGATCCCCAACCTTGTTTTAACCTTCGGGGTCTTTATGACCTGCCCATTTAGCTCATTGCGCGCAAAACGTGCACTCAGAGGTTACATTGGTTACATTGAAATTGAAATTAATTTCGGGAACAGGTTCCACGCCCGTCTCAAAGCAAACGCAATAATTTTCAATTGCTCTAAAACGTTAGATCCCCAACCTTGTTTTAACCTTCGGGGTCTTTATGACCTTCCCATTTAGCTCATTGCGCGCAAAACGTGCACTCAGAGGTTACATTGGTTACATTGAAATCGAAATTAATTTCGGGAACAGGTTCCACGCCCGTCTCAAAGCAAACCCAATAATTTTCAATTGCTCTAAAACGTTAGATCCCCAACCTTGTTTTAACCTTCGGGGTCTTTATGACCTGACCATTTAGCTCATTGTGCGCAAAAAGTGCACTCAGAGGTTACATTGGTTACATTGAAATCGAAATTAATTTCGGGAACAGGTTCCACGCCCGTCTCAAAGCAAACTCAATAATTTTCAATTGCTCTAAAACGTTAGATCCCCAACCTTGTTTTAACCTTCGGGGTCTTTATGACCTGACCATTTAGCTCATTGTGCGCAAAAAGTGCACTCAGAGGTTACATTGGTTACATTGAAATCGAAATTAATTTCTGGAACAGGTTCCACGTGCGTCTCAAAGCAAACCCAATAATTTTGAATTGCTCTAAAACGTTAGATCCCCAACCTTCTTTTAACCTTCGGGGTCTTTATGACCTGACCATTTAGCTCATTGTGCGCAAAAAGTGCACTCAGAGGTTACATTGGTTACATTGAAATCGAAATTAATTTCGGGAACAGGTTCCACGCCCGTCTCAAAGCAAACCCAATAATTTTCAATTGCTCTAAAACGTTAGATCCCCAACCTTGTTTTAACCTTCGGGGTCTTTATGACCTGACCATTTAGCTCATTGTACGCAAAAAGTGCACTCAGAGGTTACATTGGTTACATTGAAATCGAAATTAATTTCGGGAACATGTTCCACGCCCGTCTCTAAGCAAACCCAATAATTTTCAATTGCTCTAAAACGTTAGATCCCCAACCTTGTTTTAACCTTCGGGGTCTTTATGACTTGCCCATTTAGCTCATTGTGCGCAAAAAGTGCACTCAGAGGTTACATTGGTTACATTGAAATCGAAATTAATTTCGGGAACAGGTTCCACGCCCGTCTCAAAGCAAACCCAATAATTTTCAATTGCTCTAAAACGTTAGATCCCCAACCTTGTTTTAACCTTCGGGGTCTTTATGACCTGCCCATTTAGCTCATTGCGCGCAAAACGTGCACTCAGAGGTTACATTGGTTACATTGAAATTGAAATTAATTTCGGGAACAGGTTCCACGCCCGTCTCAAAGCAAACGCAATAATTTTCAATTGCTCTAAAACGTTAGATCCCCAACCTTGTTTTAACCTTCGGGGTCTTTATGACCTTCCCATTTAGCTCATTGCGCGCAAAACGTGCACTCAGAGGTTACATTGGTTACATTGAAATCGAAATTAATTTCGGGAACAGGTTCCACGCCCGTCTCAAAGCAAACCCAATAATTTTCAATTGCTCTAAAACGTTAGATCCCCAACCTTGTTTTAACCTTCGGGGTCTTTATGACCTGACCATTTAGCTCATTGTGCGCAAAAAGTGCACTCAGAGGTTACATTGGTTACATTGAAATCGAAATTAATTTCGGGAACAGGTTCCACGCCCGTCTCAAAGCAAACTCAATAATTTTCAATTGCTCTAAAACGTTAGATCCCCAACCTTGTTTTAACCTTCGGGGTCTTTATGACCTGACCATTTAGCTCATTGTGCGCAAAAAGTGCACTCAGAGGTTACATTGGTTACATTGAAATCGAAATTAATTTCTGGAACAGGTTCCACGTGCGTCTCAAAGCAAACCCAATAATTTTGAATTGCTCTAAAACGTTAGATCCCCAACCTTCTTTTAACCTTCGGGGTCTTTATGACCTGACCATTTAGCTCATTGTGCGCAAAAAGTGCACTCAGAGGTTACATTGGTTACATTGAAATCGAAATTAATTTCGGGAACAGGTTCCACGCCCGTCTCAAAGCAAACCCAATAATTTTCAATTGCTCTAAAACGTTAGATCCCCAACCTTGTTTTAACCTTCGGGGTCTTTATGACCTGACCATTTAGCTCATTGTGCGCAAAAAGTGCACTCAGAGGTTACATTGGTTACATTGAAATCGAAATTAATTTCGGGAACAGGTTCCTCGCCCGTCTCAAAGCAAACCCAATAATTTTGAATTGCTCTAAAACGTTAGACCTTTCATCAATATCTTAAGAGCAGAATATCTCCAAATAATCAATTTGCTTGTCCGTTTATTAAGTTACTTGGAGAATCTTTCCTTGCTTACTGTTAATGATAACGAAAAAGAATTGCGTTAGCGGAAGCGTTGAAAAATAATTGAATCACGTCGCCTTTAATCCTCTCACAAACCCTTATTTCGTAGCTCTCCAGGGAGCTCTTCAAGAGCGGAGTATCATCATAATGGAACTACCAATTTAATAAAAAAATCTGCCTTTGAAGCACTTAACGTACGAACTATAAGAGGATGTAGAAATCAAAGCTGGAGTCCTTTTCTCTGAGATTTATCTTAGGCTAACAGTTGCAGAAATGGTAGGAGTAACGGATGACTCCTTATTTTAAAAGAGATGAGGTGGATTCAGTCTCTAGCTCACTCACTGGTTCGGTGACCTTGGGTTTTGCACACCATGGGCTAAATGGCTAGGTCACATGGACCCCGAAGGCTCAGAGAAGGTTGGGGGAGGGGACCCACTGTAACAGCTGTTGGGAGACAGATGCTAGTCTCCCGTCAAGGCCATCCAGCGTGTTCTTTAATGTGCACAGGGTATGGCTCTCCCGCACACGGGGCCACGGCTTAACGTCCCATCCGACGGACGTCGGCCTTTCAAGCCCATCGGTGTCCCCTACTGATCGTGGGCAGGACGGGGAATTTTGCGGAGATAAATCTCAACGCTGACCCAGCTGGGACTCGAACCTGGGAACTACAGATTACGAGCCTGGCGCGCTACCGACTGAGCCACCCCCTCGGTGACCTTGTGGGATGAGGGTTGACTCAGTCGGTAATGAACCAAGCTCGTAATCTATAGTTCCCAAGTTCGAGTCCCACTTGTGCCAGTGTTGGGATTTATCTCCGCAGAACTCTCGTCTTTCCCTCGGTCCCTAGGGGACACCTGTGCGCTTGGAAAGGCTGTCATCTTTTGGATGGGACGTTAAGCCTTGACTCTGTGTGCGGGAGAGACATACCCTGTGCACATTAAAGAACACGCTGGATGGCCTTGACGGGAGACTACCATCTGTCTCCCAACAGCTGTTCCAGTGGGTCCCCTCCCCCAACCTTCTCTGAGCCTTCGGGGTCCTTGTGACCTGGTCCTTTAGCCCATGGAGTGCAAAAAAGTGCCGCTCAGAGGTAAAGCAACCCAACGTTAAAGAACACGCTGGATGGCCTTGACGGGAGGCTACCATCTGTCTCCCAACAGCTGTTCAAGTGGGTCCCCTCCCCCAGTCTTCTCTGAGTCTTCGGGGTCCTTGTGACCTGGTCCTTTAGCCCATGGTGTGTAAAAAATTGCCGCTCAGAGGTAAAACAATCCAACCCATAACCTGTGCACGTTAAAGAACACGCTGGATGGCCTTGACGGGAGACTAAAATCTGTCTCCCAACAGCTGTTCCAGTGGGTCCCCTCCCCCAACGTTCTCTGAGCCTTCGGGGTCCTTGTGAACTGCCCATTTAACCCATTGTGTGCCAAAAAGTGTCGTTCAGAAGTAAAACAAGTGTGAGTGGCAGGTTGAGTGGCAGGCTGCACGAAACTCTAACTATGGCTTTAAGGAACCATAGAACACAAACTATGGTCACAAGGACGCTTGGGATTCTTGTGACTGGCCATTTAACCCATTATGTGCCGAAAAAAGTGCCCCCAGAGGTAAAACAACCGTTGAGTGGCGGACTGTACGAAATAATCCGTGGGGCACATGCATCCCTTAAAAAATAGGATGTGCACTAGTTCTCATTCAAACAATCTGCAAGCTGTCTGATAAAATGGGGAAGGGCTTCATCGGGAAACCACGTGCTTCATCTCTTTAGGAATATTCTCTAACCCAGTGGTTCTCAACCTTTTATGCTTCACGTACACCTGGAAATGTGTCTGTAACAGGTGTACCCCTTATATAGATAGAAAAAAAACTATAGTTATAGTATAATAATGCCAACTTAGCGACTTTGTTACTAGATCTAGCGACTTTTGAGCTCTCACGGTGTACAGTCGCTCAAAAAAGTATCCGAACACCATGGTTGATTACAGAATTCAGAAAAAATATCTGGCAACGATCTTTTTAGAAATTAGTAAGTGATTTTTTTCAGAAATTAGACCTTCGTGTCACGTGACACGAAGGTTGCCAGATCACTAATTTCTAAAAAAATCGTTGCCAGATATTTTTTCTGAATTCTGCAATCAACCATGGTGTTCGGATACTTTTTTGAGCGACTGTAGGTGGTCATATTATTTTGATACTAGATCGTGTGGGGCTCACTCACGGAAATATTGAGCTACGTTTCTGGAGCGTGTACAGTTGCTGTACACGCTCCAGATATTTTTCCTGAATTCTGTAATCACGTGACACGAAGGTTGCCAGATCACTAATTCCTAAAAAAATCGTTGTCAGATATTTTTTCTGAATTCTGTAATCAACCATGGTGTTCGGATACTTTTTTGAGCGACTGTACCCCACGTTGACAAATCCCTTCTGAATTTTTATATTTATGTGTATAATATAACTAATTTAAGTTAGTTACTTACAAAATCTTCAAGCAGCCATGGGCAACCGACAACCAACCAGACTGTGGTCTTGCAATATTTGCAAAGTATAGAACGGTCTGTAAAACGGTCTGAAATTTGGTGCCATCTACAGAAATAATAAAAACTACAATAACATTGAAGAAAACTATGCCTGATATCCAACAAGAACTGTTTTCATACATTTCAGAGGTAAGTTAATAAAAATTGCAAATAACGCCATGACGAACAAGCTGAATTTCAGTGAAATTAAATTATTTTTTTTTATATTATTGTTCCTTTGATCATAAAAAGCACATATAAAACGGAAACATTTTTTTTTCCTGATATAAACAGAAATTTTGGGTCTGAAAAGGTGAGATAGAAGCTAGCTGTTGAACGTCTGCTGAAGCAATGTGTTCTAATAAGATTATTTTCTCACTATTCCCCTCATAGATTTACCGAAAAAGCCGAGTTGAAAGTGAGGTTCCACTGCCTCGTGCCATTGCTTTCCAATATAGCGTGAGGTTTTCTTCTATCGTTGGCAACATTGGGTAAACCGAACCTCATCCCTGAATGAAATGTTGTCACGGAGTGCGTGATTTCCCAACAGAAGTTCCTGCAGTTGTTGGATATGGCAGAGAGTAAAAACCATCTTTTTTTCAAGAAATTATTTAAAGACCACTAAAATGGAGGTAGGAAATTTTATACTGCAATGGAATCCAGTCTCTTGCCCCCCCCCCCCCTTATTTACGGCTAGATCAGAGCCTGATTAAGATGTTCTTAGTGGAACGAGAATGTTTTTAAACATTAGCAGCACACTCGTGCTTTTAACCAGTTTTTGTACCAAAGTTGTAGAGGATTGGATTGTTTTACGTCTGAGCTGCACTTTTTTGCACACCATGGGCTAAATGGCCAGGCCACAAGGACCCCGAAGACTCAGAGAAGGTTGGGGGAGGGGGACCCACTGGAACAGCTGTTGGGAGACAGATGGTAGCCTCCCGTCAAGGCCATCCAGCGTGTTCTTTAACGTGCACAGGGTATGTCTCTCCCACACACGGTACCACGGCTTAACGTCCCATCCGACGGACGGCGGCCTTTCCAAGCCCATCGGTGTCCCCTACTGACCGTGGGCAGGGCGGGGAATTTTGCGGAGATAAATCTCAACGCTGACCCAGCTGGGACTCGAACCTGGGAACTACAGATTACGAGCCTGGCGCGCTACCGACTGAGGCACCCCCGCCCCACAAAATCAGTGACTGATTGCACTTCGACCTATCTGTCTCCCAACACAGGAGTCTACCATCTGTCTCCCAACAGCTGTTCCAGTGGGTCCCCTCCCCCAACCTTCTCTGAGCCTTCGGGGTCCATGTGACCTGGCCATTTAGCCCATGGTGTGCAAAAAAGTGCCGCTCAGAGGTAAAACAACCCAACGTTAAAGAACACGCTGGGTGGCCTTGACGGGAGGCTACCATCTGTCTCCCAACAGCTGTTCCAGTGGGTCCCCTCTCCCAACCTTCTCTGAGCCTTCGGGGTCCATGTGACCTGGCCATTTAGCCCATGATGTGCAAAAATGTGCCGCTCAGAGGTAAAACAACCCAACGTTAAAGAACACACTGGATGGCCTTGATGGGAGGCTACCATCTGTCTCCCATTAGCTGTTCCAGTGGGTCCCCTCCCCCAACCTTCTCTGAGCCTTCGTGGTCCATGTGTCCTGGCCATTTAGCCCATGGTGTGCAAAAAAGTGCTGCTCAGAGGTAAAACAACCCAACTCAACGAGCCTGGCGCGCTACCGACTGAGCCACCCCCGCCCCGAAAATATACGGTAATTGGACAGAGAATATAATGGAATTTACAGATAATACCATTCTCATCTTCTTACCACCAAACAAATCAAAGTGAACAAGTTCAGGAATGAAACGAACTAGGAGTGATCGATCTCTTCATTAATGAAAAAGAAACAATCTAATTGCGCAGATTTGTGAGATCCGCTTTGAATGCATTGATAAGAGAGGAACCTACTCCTCTGGGAAAGCCGATTGCCCAAGGATGAAGAGATCATTTAGGGATTTTGAAGGGATGAAGCTATCTCCCGGGAGGAGATCAGTTGACCTACTCTCTAAATAAACAACTCTAATGAATAACTGAAAGCTGTGCAGCTCATATGCAACTGTTCGAGTAAAAGCTTTATCGCATCTGGAACTTTCAACCTTAAAGGGAAGACTATTCTTGACAAACATTAAGTCTCGTTTACTCAGTCACTAAACAACAAGATTAATTGTGCTAGATGTTGTACAGTCGCTCGAAAAAGTATCCGAACACTAAGGTTGATTAGAGAATTCAGAAAAAATATCTGGCAACGATTTTTTTTAGAAATTAGTGGTCTGGCAACCTTCGTGTCACGTGATTACAGAATTCAGGAAAAATATCTGGAGCGTGTACAGCAACTGTACACGCTCCAGTTACCGTTCACAGCAAACTGGAGCGTGTGCAGTTACTGCACACGCTCCAGTTTGCTGTGAACGGTAACTGCACACGCTCAATATTTCCGTGAGTGAGCCCACACGATCTAGTATCAAAATAATATGACCACCTACAGTCGCTCAAAAAAGTATCCGAACGCTATGGTTGATTACAGAATTCAGGAAAAATATCCGGCAACAATTTTTTTTAGAAATTAGTGATCTGGCAACCTTCGTGTCACGTGATTACAGAATTCAGGAAAAATATCTGGAGCGTGTACAGCAACTGTACACGCTCCAGTTACCGTTCACAGCAAACTGGAGCGTGTGCAGTTACTGCACACGCTCCAGTTTGCTGTGAACGGTAACTGCACACGCTCAATATTTCCGTGAGTGAGCCCACACGATCTAGTATCAAAATAATATGACCACCTACAGTCGCTCAAAAAAGTATCCGAACGCTATGGTTGATTACAGAATTCAGAAAAAATATCTGGCAACGATTTTTTTTAGAGATTAGTGATCTGGCAACCTTCGTGTCACGTGATTACAGAATTCAGGAAAAATATCTGGAGCGTGTACAGCAAATGTACACGCTCCAGTTACCGTTCACAGCAAGCTGGAGCGTGTGCAGTTATTGCACACGCTCCAGTTTGCTGATATTGCCAGATCAGTAATTTCTAAAAATATCATTGCCAGATATTTTTTCTGAATTCTGTAATCAACCATAGTTCGTGTCACGTGACACGAACGTTGCCAGATCACTAATTTCTAAAAAAAATCGTTGCCAGATATTTTTTCTGAATTCTGTAATCAACCATAGTGTTCGGATACTTTTTTGAGCTACTGTAGGTGGTCATTGTCTTTTTCGACATTTAGAAGACATTTGACTCCCTGTCCCAGAAGGATATTCTCTGCAGACTCCAGGATCTCAATCTCAATCCAAGCGGAGTGTGATTCGAACCCGATGCGTTATTCACTGAACCAATCACCCCCCCCCCCCCACACACTTTTTTTTTTTCTCTCTCTCTCTTTAGTAGTCATATTTATCAGTTGGTGAGTTTCGCATTCCCTGTCTCACCCTTGCAACACAAACATTGCCAAATAATCTCTGTGGTATAGCGTATACGAAATTGCGTTCGGCCTTTCGTGGAAACGAATTCCACGAAAAGCGGTCTGAATTAGGGAAAATAAAAGATATTAAAGGCATTCGCGTGCAATCGAGACGAATGCGACGGTCATCATTTCGCCGTATCATCACGTGCGAGATGATGCTGATCATCAGATACAAGTTTCATCCTCCGCTCTAGCAATTCCGTATCATCCTATCTCTATCTATGGCTACCAATAAAGAGGTAACAGAAGGGCGATAACTTGCTCTTGGTAGCCTCGTCAGCTTCTTTAATTTCCCTTTTCGAAGTGGCATGATTGCTTCTAGAAGAGGAAAAATAGATGACTTTTCCATCACGTGGAAACGACGGTGGATAGTTTAACTGTTGCTCATCCTCCGCATCTGTTGGTAACTATGGATGAGAGTTAAATGACAGTAGCAATTCCTCTCCTGCTCCTCCTACGTTTACGATGCAACTCATCCCTTCCCGAGCTTCCGTTGCTTAGCAACGGAGATGCACATGGAGAAGCGATTCCCGTTGGCTTCACGATGCTTCTTTTATCATTTATTCATCTTCGGGACTGCAACAGCTCCTCCAGAAGTTTTCTGTCGTCGAGATTAGTGAGATGCGAAGTCGCATCGAGAAACAAAGGAAATGCTTTTAATGTTTCATGATCTGATGCATGTACAGTCGCTCAAAAAAGTATCCGAACACTATAATTGATTACAGAATTCAGGAAAAATATCTGGCAACGATTTTTTTAGAAATTAGTGATCTGGCAACCTTCGTGTCACGTGACTACAGAATTCAGGAAAAATATCTGGAGCGTGTACAGCAACTGTACACGCTCCAGTTACCGTTCAGAGCAAACTGGAGCGTGTGCAGTTACTGCACACGCTCCAGTTTGTTGTGAACGGTAACTGCACACGCTCAATATTTCCGTGAGTGGGCCCACACGATCCAGGTCTTTGTGAGCTCACACGATCCAATGCGCTGTGAACATTAACCGCAATCGCTCCAGTTTGCTGTGAACAGTAACTGCACACGCTCCATATTCATTGCATTATATATTCATACGCATTATATATATTAAAAAATATCCGAACACTAAAGTCTATTACAGAATTCAGAAAAAATATCTGGCAACGAATATTTTTTTAGAAATTAGTGATCTGGCAACCTTCGTGTCACGAGACACGAAGGTTGCCAGATCACTAATTTCTAGAAAAATAGTTGCCAGATATTTTTCCTGAATTCTGTAATCAACCATAGTGTTCGGATTTTTTTTTGAGCGACTGTATTTTCTAGATCAGAGCAATAATAAGATAGTTTGCTGGAAAATAAAAATTGCAATATCCACGCTTGAATCACTAAAACATGATTATCAGTTGATTTATTGTTGTTGGAAATCTGTGAAACACAGCAGCACTTAATAGGCATGATTATAGGGTGGGGGTGGCTCAGTCGGTAGCGCGCCAGGCTCGTAATCAGCAGTTCCCAGGTTCGAGTCCTAGCTGGGTCAGCGTTGAGATTTATCTCCGCAAAATTCCCCTCACTGCCCACGGTCAGTAGGGGACACCGATGGGCTTGGAAAGACCGCCGTCCGTTGGATGGGACGTTAAGCCGTAGCCCCGTGTGCGGGAGAGCCATACCCTGTGCACGTTGAAGAACACGCTCGATGGCCTTGATGAGAAGCTACCATCTGTCTCCCAACAGATGTTCCAGTGGGTCCCCTCCCACAATCTTCTCTGAGCCTTCGGGGTCCTTGAGACCTGGCCATTTAGCAGATGGTGTGCAAAAAAGTGCCGCTCAGAGGTAAAACAACCCATCGTTAAAGAACACACTGGATGGCCTTGACGTTAGGCTACCATCTGTCTCCCAACAGCTGTTCCAGTGGGTCCCCTCTCCCAACCTTCTCTGAGCCTTCGGGGTCCTTGTGACCTGGCCATTTAGCCCATGGTGTGCAAATAAAGTGCCGCTCAGAGGTAAAACAATCCAACGTTAAAGAACACGCTGGATGGCCTTGACGGGAGGCTACCATCTGTCTCCCAACAGCTGTTCCAGTGGGTCCCCTCCCCCTACCTTCTCTGAGCCTTCGGGGTCCATGTGACCTGGCCATTTAGCCCATGGTGTGCAAAAAAGTGCCGCTCAGAGGTAAAACAATACAACGTTAAAGAACACGCTGGATGGCCTTGACGGGAGGCTACCATCTGTCTCCCAATAGCTGTTCCAGTGGGTCCCCTTCCCCAACCTTCTCTGAGTCTTCGGGGTCCATGTGACCTGGCCATTTAGCCCATGGTGTGCAAAAAAGTGCCGCTCAGAGGTAAAACAACCCAACTTAATAGGCATGATTCGATTATTCACTTAATCGATTAAACAGTACCTCCTATCTATCGATTAATTAATCAAAAAATAACACAAATGATTTAAAAAAACGATTAAATTTTCCAGGAAAAATATTCACATCCATTTAAATTACATTGTCAAAAAACAATTGTTCCACATTTTAAAAGAAAATCCTGTAACAAATAGGCTTTCATTCTGACGTAGGTAAGTTAATAATTCTAATTTAATACCACTACATGTCTAAATTAGCTTTGAAGCTCTGTTGAGCAGATGTGTTTTACCTCTGAGCTGCACTTTTTTGCACACCATGGGCTAAGTGGCCAGGTCACATGGACCCCGAAATCTCGGAGAAGGCTGGGGGAGGGGACCCACTGGAACAGCTGTTGGGAGAACAAATGGTAGCCTCCTGTCAAGGCCATCCAGCATGTTCTTTAACGTTGGGTTGTTTTACCTCTGAGCGGCACTTTTTTTGCACACCATGGGCTAAGTGGCCAGGTCACATGGACCCCGAAGTCTCAGAGAAGGTTGGGGGAGGGGACCCACTGGAACAGCTGTTGGGAGACAGATGGTAGGCTCCCGTCAAGGCCATCCAGCGTGTTCTTTAACGTTGGGTTGTTTTACCTCTGAGCGGCACTTTTTTCTGAGGTCACATGGACCCCGAAGTCTCAGAGAAGGTTGGGGGAGGGGACCCACTGGAACAGCTGTTGGGAGACAGATGGTGGCCTCCCGTCAAGGCCATCCAGCGTGTTCTTTAACGTTGGGTTGTTTTACCTCTGAGCTGCACTTTTTTGCACACCGTGGGCTAAGTGGCCAGGTCACATGGACCCCGAAGTCTCAGAGAAGATTGGGGGAGGGGACCCACTGGAACAGCTGTTGGGAGAACAAATGGTATCCTCCTGTCAAGGCCATCCAGTGTGTTCTTTAACGTGCACAGGGCATGGCTCTTCAGGACGCAGGGCCACGGCTTAACATCCCATCCGATTGACGGCGGCCTTTCCAAGCCCATCGGTGTCCCCTACTTACCGTGGACAGGGCGGGGAGTTTTTGCGGAGATAAATCTCAACACTGACACAACTAGGACCCGACCCTGGGAAATGCAGATTACGAGCCTGGCGCGCTACCGACTGAGCCACCCCCGCCCCTTTGAAGCTGTGTTGGGTACAGCAAATATAAATAACAACGCAGTTAGATTCTTCCAAAAGTTTTGCACGAAATGTCTTCCCATTAATAACTTTTCTCGTTGTTATTCATGACTCTATTCATAAAGTAGGCGACTGCAGCGCCGCCAGAACATCAAAACACTTTTAGAAGGATTACTCCTGACCTACAGCAACTAGGAACCGAATATTTTAATCTAACATGGTTACACCTATTTGGGACTAGCATATCAAATTTGGGACTGATCGGTCTTGTACCTGAGGAATTACAGGGAACTGAAATTTTCGACCACTAATGACGTCATCTAGAGAAACGTCTGTCCTCTCGTCCGTTCATTCATCCGTTCAGAAGTCGGCTATTATATAATACGATAATTTTGTGTGTTTTATAAAAAAATATTGTGTAGCCCAGGTGCCTTTAGTACACAACCGTGCACGCTAATTACTCGGCCAACGAGTGGGTTGCATCTATGCTTTAAAATAATTAATGATCATATCAATTTGGCTAATACAGGAATTAAGTGTTAAAATTATAATCATAAATAAAATATATAATCAGTTTTCATATAAATTCACTATATCGCAATTATAAAATATTAATTTTTAATTAATTTTTCTTACATAAAAAATCTAAGTTTATTAACATTGAGAAAGTTGAATTTTAATTGCAGAAGTGTAGGTTTGATATTTTGTGTTGAGAAATTCAGCAAAAGAAATCTTCCACAAAAATTTCTTTTTCATATTACCAAAAATTTTAAAACACCTTAAGTATTAATACAGGAAATAAGAAATGTTTAAGAACATTAAAAAAATTGTTAAACGAATGTTTATTAATACTTGAGCAAGTTGATATTGTTAATCATGCAAAATAAAAGTATTAAATTTAAATGCTATTGAAGATTGAATTGAACTGAATAAGCTACTGCACGCGCTTTTTTGTTGTTTATTTATTAATTGTTATCTTTTTTATTTAATTTTATAAAATATACATTAAATTTTATATTGGATGAGCTTGTGTTATAAAAGCTTTTTGGTTATAAAATTTTAAAGAACATATTTTAAAGAATATATGTTAGTTTTTTTCTTCATGTGGCTGTGTATATTTAAATATAATTATGTGCTGTATTTTATATTAGGAATGTATTTCGATTTAAATATTTTAATTTGTTATCCTTGATAAGTGTCATTACTCAAGATTTTGTAACATTTATTGTTGGTGTATTATATTAAATAAGTCGTCCCGTGGCCGAGTGGTTAGCGCGCTTGGCTACTGATCTAAGGGACCTGGGTTCGAGCCCCGTGTAAAGCATGGATGTCTGTGTCGTTTTTCTGCTGAGGTCCTGCCATCCTCTCAGATCTTCTACTCTGGCATATAAACTGACAGGCTCCTGTCAGACCTCTGTGGTAAGCAGCTGCTTGAGGGGGTATTTATTTATTTTATTTATACTAAATAAATAAATAATAAATATTTTAGCTGTTTTATTCCCGGCACTATTTGAGTAATACATAACTCTAATTGATTTTCATCCCATTCTGTAGCAAATTATTATTTTATAGATTTTTTTTTATATATGTAAATTTGAGATGGCAACACCAATATCACGTTAATGACGTCATCGCTTTGTTTTTCTCTTAGGGTTTCATTTTCATTACATTAATCTCAATTATAATAAGCTCTCAGTTGAAATAAATATTTTATCATAAAACAATTGTTTTCGATACATAAGTTTGCGATGGCAACACCAATACCACGTTAATGACGTCATCTGTTCATTTTCCTTAAATGTTTAATTCGTTATAGGTTTAGATAAGTTAGTAATAAGTGCGCAATTCCCTAAGGCCTTACTGTGTTTGCAAACCGCATTGTTAGGTTTAACAACAACAGTAAAAAGCATTAAAAAACGTCATCGGTGGTATTATGACGAACTAAATCTGGTAATCAGATCATTGTTCGCTCACACAAAGCAGATACATCTCTATCGCTGAACAAACCGTCTCGTTTTCTTCTAATGTTTTCATCCATCAAGCTGCTTTAACACCATCAAAGCCATAACCGCAATTGAAAATAATCTTGAAAACCTAAAATGGTTCCCGATCGAGTCGGATTCGTGGCCCAAACTTCCGTGAACGCAGAAGACGCCGACGACGACAATTTCTTACTCGAAATAAGCCCCTTTCGGGTCATTCTTCCGGAAGAAGGGCGCAAACATCAAGGATCGTTCATCCTCCACAACTCGAAATCGAATCGTTTCCCCGTGTGCTTCAAAATCAAGACAACCAACCCCGAAGCGCTCCGCATTCGGCCCCGCATCGGCTGCATCGATGTCAATGATAAGGTAACCGTAACCGTATCCCGAGCACAAGGATATCCGTTGAGCGAGAGGGAGAACTTCCTCGTAATGGCAACGCCGGGTCCAGGCTATGCTCTGACCTACGAACAAATGCAAACGCTGTGGACGAGCGTGTCCAAGGAAAACATCACCAAACGGAAGTTGAGTTGCACGTTCTCTCTCGTAACCAAAGCAGCAAGGAACAAACAACAACACGTGCCGACGTCACTTCCGTCGTCTCTTCCACTGGCTCCAGTGCCGATAGCCGATGATTCCAGCGAGGACAATGAAGCGAATACGAGTGTCTGGCCTTTTATTCTCATGATTCTCCCAGTCCTGTATGCTCTTTTTTTCTTCCTCATTTATCATTGCGCTAGTGGCGATATTGGGATCGAAAAGGAAGCGAAATAATGGCTTTTGGAACCTTTTTTTTGTCTCCCTCAATTTGACTGCAGAAACTTACGTGTGTCCTTAATGGATTCTTCTTCTATTGGTGATTTTTTTTTTCTCCTGTTGTTTTGTCACGTGAAATAAAGAAAATTAGTTACTGCTTTCAATAATGAGGAGCGTTTGTGTTAACTTCTTATGTTCACGTGAGACTTACTGTGTAATTTTGATTTCAAGATTGGTTCGACTGTTACTATAAATAAATGCGATAGCGCGCCAGGCTCGTAATCTGCAGTTCCCAGGTTCGAATCCCAGCTGGGTCACCGTTGAGACTTATCTCCGCAAAAATCCCTGCCCTGCCCACGGACAGTAGGGGACATCGATGGGCTTGGAAAAGCCGCCGTCCGTCGGGTGGGTCGTTAAGTCGTGGCTCCGTGTGCTGGAGAGCCATACCCTGTGCAACTTAAAGAACACACTGGATGGCCTTGATGGGTGGCTACCATATGTCTCCCAACAGCTGTTCCAGTGGGTCCTCTCCCCCAACCTTCTCTGAGCCTTCGGGGTCCTTGTGACCTGGCCATTTAGCCCATGGTGGGCCGTCCCATGGCTGAGTGGTTAGCGCGCTTGGCTACTGATCTAAGGGACCTGGGTTCGAGCCCCCGGTAAGGCATGGCTGTTTGTGTCGTTTTTCTGCTGAGGTCCTGCCATCCTCTCAGACCTTCTACTTTGGCATATAAACTGACAAGCTCCTGTCAGACCTCTGTGGCAAGCAGCTGCTTGAGGGGGTGTTTATTATTATATGCAAAAAAGTGACGCTCAGAGGTAAAACAACCCAATCCAACTATAAATAAATTAAATTGTGTCTCTAAGAGCCAGATCTAGGGAGGGGGGCTGCATGGGAGACATTTCCCCATTTTTGGAGGATGATAATAAGATTAATGGAGCGAAATATTATTCAACGTGCAATTCATGCATTTTTCAAGAAGTTTTTTAGACTTCTGAACCAGAGGGTGATCTGTTATATTACAATAGAATTCCAGTCTTTGCCACCACACCTCTACTATTTTTCTGGCTTGATTGTGTCACTTGCCTCCCCCTTCCCCTTTTAATTTTTTATAGATTGGAGTCTGGTGTCTATTAATACTTCAGTTCTTCCGAAAATGTGTCCATTAACATGCCACTCCTCCAAAATTTAAAACAAATAATCAATGTACTGAATCTGACTTAATTCTTCCAATTGTTTTCGACGAAACCTTTTTGGGTACATAGCTAAAAAGTTGAAAATGTTTTTTTTTTAAATTCATTATTAGATTAAGGTTGTGTTGTTTTAAGTCTGAGCGGCCCTTTTTTTGCACACAATGGGTTAAAAGGCCAGGTCATAAGGACCCTGAGGACTCAGAGAAGGTTGGCGGGAGGAACCCTCTGGACAGTTATTACGATACAGATGGCAGCCTCCCATGGAGGCCATCCAGCGTGTTCTTTAACATGTACAGGGTATGGCTATTTCAGCACACGGTGTCACGGCTTAATATCCCATCCAACGGACGGTGGTCTTTCCAAGTCCATCGGTGTTCCCTGTTGACCAGTGTTGGATGGGACGTGGGCAGGGAGTTTGGTGGAGAAAAACATCAACGCTGGCCCAGGTGGGGCTCGAACCCAGAAACTTAAGATTACGAGCCTGGCACGCTACCAACTGAACCACCCCCGCTTCCCAACATACAAGTGGGTTGGATTGTTTTACCTTTGAGCGACACTTTTTGCACACAATGAGCTAAATGGCCAGGTCACATGGACCCCGAAGGCTCAGAGAAGGTTGGGTGAGGGACCTCTCGAACAGCTGTTGGGAGACAGATGGTAGCCTCCCGTCAAGGCCATCCAGCGTGTTGTTTAACGTGCACAGGGTATGGCTCTCCCGCACACGACGCCACAGCTTAACGTCCCATCCGACGGACGGCGGCCTTTCCAAGCCCATTGGTGTCCCCTACTGAGTGTGTACAGGGCGGGGAATTTTGCGGAGATAAATCTCAACGCTGACCCAGCTGGGACTCGAACCTGGGAACTAAAGATTACGAGCCTGGCGCCCTACCAACTGAGTCACCCCCGCCTCCCAACATACAAGTAGCAGCCTGCTTGCTAAAAAGAGGGAATAAAGTAAATTCCTTCGCACGTTTTCTGTGCTTAGATCCGCCCTGCCCACGGTCAGTAGGGGACACCGATGGGCTTGGAAAGGCCGCCGTCCGTCGGATGGGACGTTAAGCCGTGGCCCCGTGTGCGGGAGAGAGCCATACTTTGTGCACGTTAAAGAACACGCTGGATGGCCTTGACGGGAGGCTACCATCTGTCTCCCAACAGCTGTTCCAGTGGGTCCCCTCCCCCAACCTTCTCTGAGCCTTCGGGGTCCATGTGACCTGGCCATTTAGCCCATGGTGTGTAAAAAAGTGCCGCTCAGAGGTAAAACAACCCAACCCAACCGTGTTCTTAGAGTGAATCTCTTCTCTCTAGCGCAACAGAATCCCCTCAGGCTCAAACTGCTCTAATTTCCAATTTCCATGCTCTCACGTTCTCGGCAAATTGGCTTTCTGTTAGCTAACATTTTAAAAAAATGAATCTAAATAAATCTAGATTTAATTTTTTTTAAAATAAAGCTAAAAATCTAGTTTTTTCTCGTTACTTTGTATACGACTCTACCTTACAAACACATGAAAAAAAATTACTTTCTACTGTATTTAAAAATAACCGTGTTATTTATTTACTTAAAGTCTCAGCGGAAGTTGAAATTATGTGTTTTCATAAAAAGGAAAGAAAAATACTGAATGTTTGGATTAAGCTACTGACTTGATTAACACTTCACACATATTTATGATTGGAATCTAAAAAGCAAATGAAGTATGTCTGATGTTTATTTTAAATTGATTAAATTTGCATATTTTTTGCTGCCTCCATCTGGAATACTTTACCTTTTTTCCCTCCCCCTACCCCTCCAGTTTCTTACTAAAGAATTCATTTTTTAAAACGCTGGAAAAAAGCAGATGCAGATGAGATCTCTTGTGAATTATCATTCGCCATTTTAATAATGTAAAAAAGCGCAGTCCATAAATTGAAGGATCTGGAAAAAATGCATTTTTTCCGACTTAAACACTCGGAATTATTTCAGTTTTTAAAAAAAACGTTTTCAGAAGCTAGTTGGGGGCAGGGTAGCGCGCCAGGCTCGTAATCTCCAGTTCCTAGGTTCGAGTCCCAGCTGAATGTTGCATTGTCAATGTCAACCGTATACATAATAAGCTCCAAGCAAACATTCAAAGAGGTATGTGGATCCAACACGACGGACGCCACCCCATTTCAGCGTGGATGTGCGGAACGCTTTGGATGCAACATTTCCAGGACGATGGATTGGTCGGTTGATGGATGGATTGGTCGATGGTTTTCATATGGCCCCATAGAGTCCAGACGTGAGAGATCGGGTGATCGTGGCGGCCAAGCGATGGTCCCAGCTGAGTCTGCGTTGAGATTTATCTCCGCAAAACTCCCCGCCCTGCCCACGGTCAGTAGGGGACCCGATGGTCTTGGAAAGACCACCGTCCGTCGGATGGGACGTTAAGTCGTGGCTCCGTGTTCGGGAGAGCCATACCCTACGCACGTTAAAGAACACGCTGGATGGCCTTGACGGGAGGCTACCGTCTGTCTCCCAACAGCTGTTCTAGTGGGTCCCCTCCTCCAACCTTCTCTGAGTCTTCGGGGTCTATGTTACCTGGCCATTTCGCCCATGGTGTGCAAAAACGTGCCGCTCAGAGGTAAAACAACCCAACCCCCAACTTTCTCTGAGCCTTCGGGGTCTATGTGACCTGGCCATTTAGCCCATGGTGTGCAAAAAAGTGCCGCTCAGAGGTAAAACAACCCAACCCCCAACTTTCTCTGAGCCTTCGGGGTCTATGTGACCTGGCCATTTCGCCCATGGTGTGCAAAAAAGTGCCGCTTAGAGGTAAAACAACCCAACCCCCAACTTTCTCTGAGCCTTCGGGGTCTGTGTGACCTGGCCATTTCGCCCATGGTGTGCAAAAAAGTGCCGCTCAGAAGTAAAACAACCCAACCCCCAACTTTTTCTGAGCCTTCGGGGTCCATGTGACCTGGCCATTTCGCCCATGGTGTGCAAAAAAGTGCCGCTCAGAAGTAAAACAACTCAACTTTCTCTGAGCCTTCGGAGTCTATGTGACCTGGCCATTTAGCCCATGGTGTGCAAAAAAGTGCTGCTCAGAGGTAAAACAACCCAACCCAGAAGCTAGTTTTCACAAAAATAATTTATTGTTTTCCTTTGTCGTTTGTTTATCCGTATACAAGATGTTTCTAAAAGGTCTAGCCAAACTTTGGGAATGCGTTCTACTGCGCATAGTGATGCAAAAATGCTCCTATGAGCATTGCGACAGAAATGCACATTTTGAGAGTGAAAGTAAGGAAGCGTGTCAAAAGGTACGATGCTAGGTAAATTTACCTCATTTGCATGTCTGACGACAGAATAGATGTATGCAAATGTTGGACAAATTCCCACCACTCCTGGGTGATCTCAATCGTATGTATCCTGCCTGTTGGATTGATAGAGATGGATTAACTGCATGGCCTGCACGCTCTCCCGATTTGAATCACTGGATTTCTTCTTATGGGGACACTTCAAGGATGATGTTTATCCTACCCTGGTTCCTAATACACAAGCTATCGACCGAACGGATCCTTGCCAAAGAATTCAGAACGCTGCGGACGCAGTGAGGCGTGTATTGCTGCTCAGGGAGGTCATTTCGAACACTTGCTCTGATGGGGGCGGGGGTGGCTCAGTCGGTAGCGCGCCAGGCTCGTAATCTGTAGTTCCCAGGTTCGAGTCCCAGCTGGGTCAGCGTTGAGATTTATCTCCGCAAAATTCCCCGCCTTGCCCACGGTCAGTAGGGGACACCGATGGGCTTGGAAAGGCTGCCGTCCGTCGGATGGGACGTTAAACCGTGGCCCCGTGTGCGGGAGAGCCATACCCTGTGCACGTTAAAGAACACGCTGGATGGCCTTGACGGGAGGCTACCATCTGTCTCCCAACAGCTGTTCCAGTGGGTCCCCTCCCCCAACCTTCTCTGAGCCTTCGGGGTCCATGTGACCTGGCCATTTAGCCCATGGTGTGCAAAAAAGTGCCGCTCAGAGGTAAAACAACCCAACCCAACTTGTTCTGATGTAGATTTGCATAATTATTCTCATTGATCACTTACAATGTGCTGTAATAACTGGAATATAAACTATACAGGCTTTCTTACTTGCACCCTCAAAATATGCTATAAATCGAAAGAGAAGAGTTTCTGATCCAATGTTCATAAGGAACTTTTTTCATCATTCTACACTCTAGAACACGTTCCCAAAGTTTGACTATACCTTTTGGGAACACCCTGTATATATTTTATTCAGTACGGAAATTTACTGTTTCGGTCTCTTGTGTTCTAACGAAGCCTCCAGGATATACAGGGTGATTCAAAACTCTTGGGCCAAACTTTAAGGGGTGATAGAACACACCTAAACAAGCACTTTTCGTCACACAATTCATGGTCGGAACTCAAGCGGTGAAGCATTAGAGCAGTGTCTCGCAAACATTTTTACTCTGCGGCACACTGAATCTAATTTTTTTTCCGCGGCACACTAAATCCAAATTTTTTTCCCGCGGCACACCTAAAAAAGAATAAGAGCAAACTCTATATAATCGTCATTAGATTTGCGCTCTGTTGAAGTCATCAGCCTGGTTTTACTTGAAGATTTGCTCTCGTTCTTTAATTCATAACTCGGTGTTTGTTTTAAATATTTGTCCATTCTATGGCTTGAAATAATCAAAAATTAATACCAAAATTTGGAAAAACAAAATGAAATCTTTGGAATATCTAGTGTCAATTTGAAAATCTCTCGCGGCACACTACTGTGACAGAAGAGGTTTGAAACAATTGCAGAAATTACAGAACAGAAAGTACAGAATTTTATTGAACAAATTACAGAAACTGTTCAAAAGAGCGACCGCCAACATTAATGCAGGCTTCACACCTTCGACGTAATGATCGGAGTACATGGGCGAAAACATCAGGCATTTCTCGTACAGCGGCAATAGAAATCCTGGCAACAAGGTCCTCATTGGAATCGATGAGGCTATCGTAGATGAGGCTTTTCATATAGCCCCATAGGAAAAAGTCCAGACATGAGAGATCGGGCGATCGTGGCGGCCAAGCGATGGGACCACCCCGACCAATATATTGTCCTGGAAATGTTGCATTCAAGGCGTTCCGCACATCCACGCTGAAATGGGGTGGCACTCCGTCGTGTTGGAACCACATACATGTTTGAATGTTTGCTGTAACAGGGTTCAGTAATTCTGGCAAGACGTCTTGTAAAAATACGAGGTACAGTCGCTCAAAAAAGTATCCGAACACCGTGGTTGATTACAGAATTCAGAAAAAATATCTGGCAACGATTTTTTTATAAATTAATGATCTGGCAACCTTCGTGTCACGTGACACGAAGGTTGCCAGATCATTAACGAAGGTTGCCAGATCACGTGTCACGTGACCATGTCACGTGACACGAAGGTTGCCAGATCATTAATTTCTAAAAAAATCGTTGCCAGATATTTTTTCTGAATTCTGTAATCAACCACGGTGTTCGGATACTTTTTTGAGCGACTATACGTTTTCCCTTTCAGTCGGGCTGGCAGAAGATATGGGCCAATCAAATGGTCATGGAGGATTCCAGCCCAAACATTTATGGAGAAATGCCGCTGGTACGAATGTGGGTGTATGGCATATGAATTACTGGTGGCCCACACATGTGAATTGTGGGTATTAAAAATGCCCTCACTTGCAAAGGTGCGTTCGTCAGTGAATAAGACATGTGCATCAAAGTCCGGTTGGGCTGCAGTCTGCTGCAGGAACCACTGTGCAAAATCCACACGAGGCCGATAATCTGCAGGTGTCAAGGCGTGCATCCTCTGTGCATGGTAGGGGTGTAATCGTTCGTCTCGTAGAACTCGCCACACCGTCGATTGGGGCACACTTGCCGCATGGGAAATTGCTCGCGTGCTACATTCGGGATGATCTCCAACCCTAAGTAGAATTTCCCCTGTAACACGTGACGTCCTCACACTCCTTGCACGCCCTGAATTCTGCAAGCTGCTGACAAAGGAGCCCATTTCGCACAGATACCGGTACAATCACTGAAAGGTTTCACGATCAGGCATGCGTCTGGTCGGAAAGCGCTCCCGGTACAGTCTTTTGGCTTCTCTCGCATTCCCGTCTGCATCTCCGTACGTGAAATGCATGTCCGCCTTCTCCTGATTCGTGGAACAATCCATTCGTTCTGCAATCCACGGTAGGAAATGACGACGAGTGCGAAAACCAGCGCTTATAAATGTTCACTGAAAAGCGCCCTCTAGCGCTTCACCGCTTGAGTTTCGACCATGCATTGTATGACGAAAAGTGCTTGTTTAGGTGCGTTCTATCACCCCTTAAAGTTTGGCCCAACAGTTTTGAATCATCCTGTATATGAAAGGGATATACAGGGTGAATCTGAAAAAGTGGGCAAAACTTTACGGGGTGGTAGAACGCAGCTATACGAGCAATATTCGTCATAGAAAGTATTGGCGGACCGCAAACGGCGAGCCGCTAGGTGGCGTTGGAAATGGTGTAAAAGGGTCGGTCCTCGCACCCAACGGCATTTCTACCGTGGATTGCCGAGAGGATGGCTGGTTATACTAACCACGAAATGGCGGATATGCACTTTGTGAGCATGTACCTCAATTACATTCCTGTTAATAAAATGTTTTCTGAAGTATCTCCTCTCCTTCTTGTGCTCATTCTTTAAATGTGACAGTGGAAAACTACCTTTTAACTTCTCACTGTTTGCGTTCCGACCATACATTCTATGACGAATATTGCTCGTATAGCTGCGTTCTACCACGCCGTAAAGTTTTGCCCACTTTTTCAGATTCACCCTGTATATACGTGTATCCTTAATTAGTTAATCAGGTTTAGATCCGGAAAACGTTTTGGGTAGGAGGGTTGTGTTACTTCTCACGGAACTTTTATACACATAATGACATTAATGGCCAGGACACAAGGACCCCAAAGGTTTAGAGTTGGTTAAGGGAAGGGAATCCATTGAACAGCTGATAGGAGACAGATGGCAGCCTCCCATGAAGGCCATCCAGCGTGTTCTTTAACATGTACAGGGTATGGCTATTTCAGCACACGGTGTCATGGCTTAATATCCCATCCAAAGGACGGTGGTCTTTCCAACTCCATCGGTGTTCCCTGTTGACCGTGGGCAGGGAGTTTGGTGGAGAAAAACATCAACGCTGGCCAAGGTGGGGCTCGAACCCGGAAACTAAAGATTACGAGCCTGGCACGCTACCAACTGAACCACCCCCGCCTCCCAACATGCAAGTGGGTTGGGTTGTTTTACCTCTGAGCGGCACTTTTTTTGCACACCATGGGCTAAATGGCCAGGTCACATGGACCCCGAAGGCTCAGAGAAGGTTGGGGGATGGGCCCACTGGAACAGCTGTTGGGAGACAGATGGTAGCTTCCCGTCAAGGCCATCCAGCGTGTTGTTTAACGTGCACAGGGTATGGCTCTCCCGCACACGACGCCACAGCTTAACGTCCCATCCGACGGACGGCGGCCTTTCCAAACCCATTGGTGTCTCCTACTGACCGTGGGCAGGGCGGGAAGTTTTTCGGAAATAAATCTCAACGTTGACCCAGCTGGGGCTCGAACCTAGGAACTACAGATTACGAGCCTGGCGCGTTACCGACTGAGCCACCCCCGCCCCCTCAATCAACTATACAGGTTAGGATTGGAGTTATGAGATAAGAATGTTTCGTATTAATATTTATTAGTCTATGTATGAAGGAATGTTGTGCCTCCTGCCGGAAAATCCGGGAAATTTCCGGTACTGAGGTTGCCATTCTGTGCGCGAGGCAGCTGCCATGTCAGCCGCACCCTATTCTGATTCTGTTCTGTGAGTTTTTGGCTCCATTCTACAAGAAAAGAAAATTTAATTATTGACGAATAATTATCGACTATTTACTCGCAGTATTTTGTTCGCTGATGAAACAAAAGGAAATGAATTTGGAGGCCGAAAAAGAATAAAAAACGGCATCACGCATAACAATATTTGTTTAATCACTAGAAACCACTTATTCTTAATTCAGTAAGGTCGGGGTTGAATTCAGTCGTCTATTGGGCGCCTAGGTTCGAGTCCCTACTAGACTGGAGTGGCTCAATCTCGGTAGAGCGCCAGGCTAGTGATCTGATGTCCCAGGTTCGAATATCAAGTTTCCAGTGCGGTATCGTGCTGTCCTTGATGAGAAACGCCTTGTACTTTAAAGGACCCCCTAGGTTAGGGATTCTCAACGTGGGGTACGCGGTAAAATGTTTTGGGGTACGCCTTGAGAGCTCAAAGGCCGCTAGATCTAGTAACAAAGCCAGTGTTTTATTTTATTCCCATTGTTATACTATAACTATAGTTTTATCTATCTATACAAGGGGTACGCCAGTTACATACACATTTCTAGGGGGTACGTGAAGCATAAAAGGTTGAGAACCACTGATATATGTTTTATTTTATTCCCATTGTTATACTATAACTATAGTTTTATCTATCTATACAAGGGGTACGCCAGTTACATACACATTTCCAGGGGGTACGTGAAGCATAAAAGGTTGAGAACCACTGATATATATGTTTTATTTTATTCCCATTGTTATACTATAACTATAGTTTTATATATCTATACAAGGGGTACGCCAGTTATATACACATTTCCAGGGGGTACGTGAAGTATAAAAGGTTGAGAACCACTGATATATATGTTTTATTTTATTCCCATTGTTATACTATAACTATAGTTTTATCTATCTATACAAGGGGTACGATAGTTATATACACATTTCCAGGGGGTACGTGAAGCATAAAAGGTTGAGAACCACTGATATATATATGTTTTATTTTATTCCCATTGTTATACTATAACTATAGTTTTATCTATCTATACAAGGGGTACGCCAGTTATATACACATTTCCACGGGGTACGTGAAGCATAAAAGGTTGAGAACCACTGATATATATGTTTTATTTTATTCCCATTGTTATACTATAACTATAGTTTTATCTATCTATACAAGGGGTACGCCAGTTACATACACATTTCCAAGGGGTACGTGAAGCATAAAAGGTTGAGAACCACTGATATATATGTTTTATTTTATTCCCATTGTTATACTATAACTATAGTTTTATCTATCTATACAAGGGGTACGCCAGTTACATACACATTTCCAGGGGGTACGTGAAGCATAAAAGGTTGCGAACCACTGATATATATGTTTTATTTTATTCCCATTGTTATACTATAACTATAGTTTTATCTAGCTATACAAGGGGTACGCCAGTTACATACACATTTCCAGGGGGTACGTGAAGCATAAAAGGTTGAGAACCACTGATATATGTTTTATTTTATTCCCATTGTTATACTATAACTATAGTTTTATCTATCTATACAAGGGGTACGCCTGTTACATACACATTTCCAGGGGGTACGTGAAGCATAAAAGGTTGAGAACCACTGATATATATGTTTTATTTTATTCCCATTGTTATACTATAACTATAGTTTTATCTATCTATACAAGGGGTACGCCAGTTACATACATATTTCCAGGGGGTACGTGAAGCATAAAAGGTTGAGAACCACTGATATATATGTTTTATTTTATTCCCATTGTTATATTATAGCTATAGTTTTATCTATCTATACAAGGGGTGCTCCAGTTACATACACATTTCTAGGGGGTACGTGAAGCATAAAAGGTTGAGAACCACTGATATATATATGTTTTATTTTATTACCATTGTTATACTATAACTATAGTTTTATCTATCTATACAAGGGGTGCTCCAGTTACATACACATTTCCAGGGGGTACGTGAAGCATAAAAGGTTGAGAACCACTGATATATATGTTTTATTTTATTCCCATTGTTATACTATAACTATACTTTAATCTATCTATACAAGGGGTACGCCAGTTACATATACATTTCCAGGGGGTACGTGAAGCATAAAAGGTTGAGAACCACTGATATATATGTTTGATTTTATTCCCATTGTTATACTATAACTATACTTTAATCTATCTATACAAGGAGTACGCCAGTTACATATACATTTCCAGGGGGTACGTGAAGCATAAAAGGTTGAGAACCACTGATATATATGTTTTATTTTATTCCCATTGTTATACTATAACTATACTTTAATCTATCTATACAAGGAGTACGCCAGTTACATATACATTTCCAGGGGGTACGTGAAGCATAAAAGGTTGAGAACCACTGATATATGTTTTATTTTATTCCCATTGTTATACTATAACTATACTTTAATCTATTTATACAAGGAGTACGCCAGTTACATATACATTTCCAGGGGGTACGTGAAGCATAAAAGGTTGAGAACCACTGATATATGTTTTATTTTATTCCCATTGTTATACTATAACTATACTTTAATCTATCTATACAAGGAGTACGCTAGTTACATATACATTTCCAGGGGGTACGTGAAGCATAAAAGGTTGAGAACCACTGATATATATGTTTTATTTTATTCCCATTGTTATACTATAACTATACTTTAATCTATCTATACAAGGAGTACGCCAGTTACATATACATTTCCAGGGGGTACGTGAAGCATAAAAGGTTGAGAACCACTGATATATGTTTTATTTTATTCCCATTGTTATACTATAACTATACTTTAATCTATCTATACAAGGAGTACGCCAGTTACATACACATTTCTAGGGGGTACGTGAAGCATAAAAGGTTGAGAACCACTGATATATATGTTTTATTTTATTCCCATTGTTATACTATAACTATACTTTAATCTATCTATACAAGGAGTACGCCAGTTACATATACATTTCCAGGGGGTACGTGAAGCATAAAAGGTTGAGAACCACTGATATATGTTTTATTTTATTCCCATTGTTATACTATAACTATACTTTAATCTATCTATACAAGGAGTACGCCAGTTACATATACATTTCCAGGGGGTACGTGAAGCATAAAAGGTTGAGAACCACTGATATATGTTTTATTTTATTCCCATTGTTATACTATAAGTAGAGTTTTATCTATCTATACAAGGGGTACGCCAACTACATACACATTTCCAGGGGGTACGTGAAGCATAAAAGGTTGAGAACCACTGATATGTATGTTTTATTTTATTCCCATTGTTGTACTATAACTATACTTTTATCTATCTATACAAGGAGTACGCCAGTTACATATACATTTCCAGGGGGTACGTGAAGCATAAAAGGTTGAGAACCACTGATATATATGTTTTATTTTATTCCCATTGTTATACTATAACTATACTTTAATCTATCTATACAAGGAGTACGCCAGTTACATATACATTTCCAGGGGGTACGTGAAGCATAAAAGGTTGAGAACCACTGATATATGTTTTATTTTATTCCCATTGTTATACTATAACTATACTTTAATCTATCTATACAAGGAGTACGCCAGTTACATACACATTTCTAGGGGGTACGTGAAGCATAAAAGGTTGAGAACCACTGATATATGTTTTATTTTATTCCCATTGTTATACTATAACTATACTTTAATCTATCTATACAAGGAGTACGCCAGTTACATACACATTTCTAGGGGGTACGTGAAGCATAAAAGGTTGAGAACCACTGATATATATGTTTGATTTTATTCCCATTGTTATACTATAACTATACTTTAATCTATCTATACAAGGAGTACGCCAGTTACATACACATTTCTAGGGGGTACGTGAAGCATAAAAGGTTGAGAACCACTGATATATATGTTTTATTTTATTCCCATTGTTATACTATAACTATACTTTAATCTATCTATACAAGGAGTACGCCAGTTACATATACATTTCCAGGGGGTACGTGAAGCATAAAAGGTTGAGAACCACTGATATATGTTTTATTTTATTCCCATTGTTATACTATAACTATACTTTAATCTATCTATACAAGGAGTACGCCAGTTACATACACATTTCTAGGGGGTACGTGAAGCATAAAAGGTTGAGAACCACTGATATATATGTTTGATTTTATTCCCATTGTTATACTATAAGTAGAGTTTTATCTATCTATACAAGGGGTACGCCAACTACATACACATTTCCAGGGGGTACGTGAAGCATAAAAGGTTGAGAACCACTGATATGTATGTTTTATTTTATTCCCATTGTTGTACTATAACTATACTTTTATCTATCTATACAAGGAGTACGCCAGTTACATATACATTTCCAGGGGGTACGTGAAGCATAAAAGGTTGAGAACCACTGATATATATGTTTTATTTTATTCCCATTGTTATACTATAACTATAGTTTTATCTATCTATACAAGGGGTACGCCAGTTATATACACATTTCCAGGGGGTACGTGAAGCATAAAAGGTTGAGAACCACTGATATATATGTTTTATTTTATTCCCATTGATATACTATAACTATAGTTTTATCTATCTATACAAGGGGTACGCCAGTTACATACACATTTCCAGGGGGTACGTGAAGCATAAAAGGTTGAGAACCACTGATATGTATGTTTTATTTTATTCCCATTGTTGTACTATAACTATACTTTTATCTATCTATACAAGGGGTACGCCAGTTATATACACATTTCCACGGGGTACGTGAAGCATAAAAGGTTGAGAACCACTGATATATATGTTTTATTTTATTCCCATTGTTATACTATAACTATAGTTTTATCTATCTATACAAGGGGTACGCCAGTTACATACACATTTCCAAGGGGTACGTGAAGCATAAAAGGTTGAGAACCACTGATATATATGTTTTATTTTATTCCCATTCTTATACTATAACTATAGTTTTATCTATCTATACAAGGGGTACGCCAGTTACATACACATTTCCAGGGGGTACGTGAAGCATAAAAGGTTGCGAACCACTGATATATATGTTTTATTTTATTCCCATTGTTATACTATAACTATAGTTTTATCTAGCTATACAAGGGGTACGCCAGTTACATACACATTTCCAGGGGGTACGTGAAGCATAAAAGGTTGAGAACCACTGATATATGTTTTATTTTATTCCCATTGTTATACTATAACTATAGTTTTATCTATCTATACAAGGGGTACGCCTGTTACATACACATTTCCAGGGGGTACGTGAAGCATAAAAGGTTGAGAACCACTGATATATATGTTTTATTTTATTCCCATTGTTATACTATAACTATAGTTTTATCTATCTATACAAGGGGTACGCCAGTTACATACATATTTCCAGGGGGTACGTGAAGCATAAAAGGTTGAGAACCACTGATATATATGTTTTATTTTATTCCCATTGTTATATTATAGCTATAGTTTTATCTATCTATACAAGGGGTGCTCCAGTTACATACACATTTCTAGGGGGTACGTGAAGCATAAAAGGTTGAGAACCACTGATATATATATGTTTTATTTTATTACCATTGTTATACTATAACTATAGTTTTATCTATCTATACAAGGGGTGCTCCAGTTACATACACATTTCCAGGGGGTACGTGAAGCATAAAAGGTTGAGAACCACTGATATATATGTTTTATTTTATTCCCATTGTTATACTATAACTATACTTTAATCTATCTATACAAGGGGTACGCCAGTTACATATACATTTCCAGGGGGTACGTGAAGCATAAAAGGTTGAGAACCACTGATATATATGTTTGATTTTATTCCCATTGTTATACTATAACTATACTTTAATCTATCTATACAAGGAGTACGCCAGTTACATATACATTTCCAGGGGGTACGTGAAGCATAAAAGGTTGAGAACCACTGATATATATGTTTTATTTTATTCCCATTGTTATACTATAACTATACTTTAATCTATCTATACAAGGAGTACGCCAGTTACATATACATTTCCAGGGGGTACGTGAAGCATAAAAGGTTGAGAACCACTGATATATGTTTTATTTTATTCCCATTGTTATACTATAACTATACTTTAATCTATTTATACAAGGAGTACGCCAGTTACATATACATTTCCAGGGGGTACGTGAAGCATAAAAGGTTGAGAACCACTGATATATGTTTTATTTTATTCCCATTGTTATACTATAACTATACTTTAATCTATCTATACAAGGAGTACGCTAGTTACATATACATTTCCAGGGGGTACGTGAAGCATAAAAGGTTGAGAACCACTGATATATATGTTTTATTTTATTCCCATTGTTATACTATAACTATACTTTAATCTATCTATACAAGGAGTACGCCAGTTACATATACATTTCCAGGGGGTACGTGAAGCATAAAAGGTTGAGAACCACTGATATATGTTTTATTTTATTCCCATTGTTATACTATAACTATACTTTAATCTATCTATACAAGGAGTACGCCAGTTACATACACATTTCTAGGGGGTACGTGAAGCATAAAAGGTTGAGAACCACTGATATATATGTTTTATTTTATTCCCATTGTTATACTATAACTATACTTTAATCTATCTATACAAGGAGTACGCCAGTTACATATACATTTCCAGGGGGTACGTGAAGCATAAAAGGTTGAGAACCACTGATATATGTTTTATTTTATTCCCATTGTTATACTATAACTATACTTTAATCTATCTATACAAGGAGTACGCCAGTTACATATACATTTCCAGGGGGTACGTGAAGCATAAAAGGTTGAGAACCACTGATATATGTTTTATTTTATTCCCATTGTTATACTATAAGTAGAGTTTTATCTATCTATACAAGGGGTACGCCAACTACATACACATTTCCAGGGGGTACGTGAAGCATAAAAGGTTGAGAACCACTGATATGTATGTTTTATTTTATTCCCATTGTTGTACTATAACTATACTTTTATCTATCTATACAAGGAGTACGCCAGTTACATATACATTTCCAGGGGGTACGTGAAGCATAAAAGGTTGAGAACCACTGATATATATGTTTTATTTTATTCCCATTGTTATACTATAACTATACTTTAATCTATCTATACAAGGAGTACGCCAGTTACATATACATTTCCAGGGGGTACGTGAAGCATAAAAGGTTGAGAACCACTGATATATGTTTTATTTTATTCCCATTGTTATACTATAACTATACTTTAATCTATCTATACAAGGAGTACGCCAGTTACATACACATTTCTAGGGGGTACGTGAAGCATAAAAGGTTGAGAACCACTGATATATGTTTTATTTTATTCCCATTGTTATACTATAACTATACTTTAATCTATCTATACAAGGAGTACGCCAGTTACATACACATTTCTAGGGGGTACGTGAAGCATAAAAGGTTGAGAACCACTGATATATATGTTTGATTTTATTCCCATTGTTATACTATAACTATACTTTAATCTATCTATACAAGGAGTACGCCAGTTACATACACATTTCTAGGGGGTACGTGAAGCATAAAAGGTTGAGAACCACTGATATATATGTTTTATTTTATTCCCATTGTTATACTATAACTATACTTTAATCTATCTATACAAGGAGTACGCCAGTTACATATACATTTCCAGGGGGTACGTGAAGCATAAAAGGTTGAGAACCACTGATATATGTTTTATTTTATTCCCATTGTTATACTATAACTATACTTTAATCTATCTATACAAGGAGTACGCCAGTTACATACACATTTCTAGGGGGTACGTGAAGCATAAAAGGTTGAGAACCACTGATATATATGTTTGATTTTATTCCCATTGTTATACTATAACTATACTTTAATCTATCTATACAAGGAGTACGCCAGTTACATATACATTTCCAGGGGGTACGTGAAGCATAAAAGGTTGAGAACCACTGATATATGTTTTATTTTATTCCCATTGTTATACTATAACTATAGTTTTATCTGTCTATACAAGGGGTACGCCAGTTACATACACATTTCCAGGGGGTACGTGAAGCATAAAAGGTTGAGAACCACTGATATATATGTTTTATTTTATTCCCATTGTTATACTATAAGTAGAGTTTTATCTATCTATACAAGGGGTACGCCAACTACATACACATTTCCAGGGGGTACGTGAAGCATAAAAGGTTGAGAACCACTGATATGTATGTTTTATTTTATTCCCATTGTTGTACTATAACTATACTTTTATCTATCTATACAAGGAGTACGCCAGTTACATATACATTTCCAGGGGGTACGTGAAGCATAAAAGGTTGAGAACCACTGATATATATGTTTTATTTTATTCCCATTGTTATACTATAACTATAGTTTTATCTATCTATACAAGGGGTACGCCAGTTATATACACATTTCCAGGGGGTACGTGAAGCATAAAAGGTTGAGAACCACTGATATATATGTTTTATTTTATTCCCATTGATATACTATAACTATAGTTTTATCTATCTATACAAGGGGTACGCCAGTTACATACACATTTCCAGGGGGTACGTGAAGCATAAAAGGTTGAGAACCACTGATATGTATGTTTTATTTTATTCCCATTGTTGTACTATAACTATACTTTTATCTATCTATACAAGGAGTACGCCAGTTACATATACATTTCCAGGGGGTACGTGAAGCATAAAAGGTTGAGAACCACTGATTTATATGTTTTATTTTATTCCCATTGTTATACTATAACTATAGTTTTATCTATCTATACAAGGGGTACGCCAGTTACATACACATTTCCAGGGGGTACGTGAAGCATAAAAGGTTGAGAACCACTGATATATATGTTTTATTTTATTCCCATTCTTATACTATAACTATAGTTTTATCTATCTATACAAGGGTTACGCCAGTTACATACACATTTCCAGGGGGTACGTGAAGCATAAAAGGTTGAGAACCACTGATATATATGTTTTATTTTATTCCCATTGTTATACTATAAGTAGAGTTTTATCTATCTATACAAGGGGTACGCCAACTACATACACATTTCCAGGGGGTACGTGAAGCATAAAAGGTTGAGAACCACTGATATATATGTTTTATTTTATTCCCATTGTTATACTATAACTATAGTTTTATCTATCTATACAAGGAGTACGCCAGTTACATATACATTTCCAGGGGGTACGTGAAACATAAAAGGTTGAGAACCACTGATATATATGTTTTATTTTATTCCCATTGTTATACTATAACTATAGTTTTATCTATCTATACAAGGAGTACGCCAGTTACATATACATTTCCAGGGGGTACGTGAAGCATAAAAGGTTGAGAACCACTGCTCTAGATGGCCTTGACGGAAGGCTTCCATCTGTCTCCTAACAACTATCCAACGGATACTATTCCTCAACCTTCTGTGAGCTTTTGGGATGTTTGTGACCTGGCATTTTAGTCTATTGTGTGAAAAGCAAAATTCCGCTCAGAAGTTGCGAAGTGAGAAGAGATTGTTTTACCGCGAGGATTCAGAGAATGTTGGGGGAAGGGGACTTACTGGACCTCCCGTCAAGACCATAGAGCGTGTTCTTTAATGTGCGTCAGATATCTCTCTCCCGCATACCTGTCCCGGGTTTAGGCGGCCTTTCCAAGACCTCGATGTCTCTACTGACCGAGGAAGGGGGGGGGGGATGCGGAGATAAATCTCAACTCTGGCCCAGGTGGGGGCGGGGGTGACTCAGTCGGTAGCGCGCCAGGCTCGTAATCTGCAGTTCCCATGTTCGAGTCCCAGCTGGGCCGGCTTTGAGAATTTTTTAGCAAAACTCCCCGCCGTGCCCACGTTCAGTAGGGGACACCGATGGGCTTGGAAAGGCCACCGTCCGTCGGATGGGACGTTAAGCCGTGGCACCGTGTGCTGGAGAGCCATACCCTGTGCACGTTAAAGAACACGCTGGATGGCCTTGACGGGAGACTACCATGTCTCCCAACAGCTGTTCCAGTGGGTCCCCTGCCCCAACCTTCTCTGAGCCTTCGGGGTCCTTGTGACCTTGCCGTTTAGCCCATGGTGTGCAAAAAGTGCCGCTCAGAGGTAAAACAACCCAACCCAACACAACTGACCTAGGTGTGACTCGAACTTGAGAACCACAGATTACGAGCCTGTCGCGCTACCGACTGAGCGCTATACCCCTCTACACTCTCTGGGAAGAGGCTCTGTAACATTCCATACCCCCCGGGTACGAATTATCAGCGGAATAAGCATTGAAAACTTTTTAAAAAAGAATCGAAATCGAGTTTTTTTTTTTATCTCAGCACGAGTTCCTGTACTATAGATGCATTCCTAAAAAGAAAAGTGCCAACCGCCTCTGCTCAAGTCAGGAAACAGAATGCCTATTTGATATCCTTATTTGTGTTTTGTGGCCTTTATCTTATAACCCCATTGGAGTTGAAGCTTTGCGCAGCTGTCACCTGTTTTGGTAAAAGGATATGAGAACAGCTTCCATTTTTCAGCTGGACAATAGTGTCACGATTGGGATTCCCAGATGCAATGGAAGCAAAAACACAAAACTTTCATTCTCTTATCAGGAGATATCAGCTGATGGACATTGTCAATGGCAGAGAAAAAACCCAAGGAAAATTTCTCATTTCATCTAAAAAAAAAACTTGATTCAGATTGAAGCAGTCTGGAGGAAACATTACAAAATGTTTCCGTACAAGTCCATGTTGGGTTGTTGTGGGTTGTTTTTACCTCTGAGCGGCACTTTTTTGCACACCATGGGCTAAACGGCCAGGTCACATGGACCCCGAAGGCTCAGAGAAGGTTGGGGGAGGGGGACCCACTAGAATAGCTGTTGGGAGACAGATAGTAGCCTCCCGTCAAGGTCATCCAGCGTGTTCTTTAACGTGCACAGGGTATGGCTCTCCCGCACACGGGGCCACGGCTTAACGTTCCATCCGACGGGCGGCGGCCTTTCCAAGCCCATCGGTGTCCCCTACTGACCGTCGGCAAGGTGGGGAATTTTGCGGAGATAAATCTCAACGCTGACCCAGCTGGGACTCGAACCTGGGAACTACAGATTACGAGCCTGGCGCGCTACCGACTGAGCCACCCCCGCCCCACAAGTCCATGTTATGCGAATGGACAATCACATTGAGAGCTCCCTAACTTGAGGGCGGGGGTGGCTCAGTCGGTAGCGTGCGAGGCTTTAATCTGCAGTTCCCATGTTCGTGGGCCGGCTTTGAGAATTTTTTAGCCAAACTCCCTGCCCTGCCCACGGTCAGTAGGGGACACCGATGGGCTTGGAAAAGTCGCCGTCCGTCGGATGGGACGTTAAGCTGTGGCCCCGTTTGCGGTAGAGCCATACCCTGTGCACGTTAAAGAACACGCTGGATGGCCTTGACGGAAGGTTACCATCTGACTCTTAACTGCTGTTCAGTAGTCCCTTTTCTCCAAACTTTCCCTGAGCCCTCAGGGTCTTTGAGACTTGGCTGTTTGGCCCATTGTATGCAAAAAAAAGTGCCGCTCAGAGGTAAAAACAAACCAAGCTCCCTAACTTTCAAAATATGCTTTTTACTGGAGATAAAAATTGAAGTCTCACTCAAATCTTTCAAATTCTCCATGTTTCAGGGGGCGGGGGGTGGCTGAGTCGGTAGCGCACCAGGCTCGTAATCTGTAGTTCCCAGGTTCAAGTCCCAGCTGGGTCAGCGTTGAGATTTATCTCCGCAAAATTCCCCGCCCTGCCCACGGTCAGTAGGGGACACCGATGGGTTTGGAAAGGCCGCCGTCCGTCGGATGGGACGTTAAGCCGTGGCCCAGTGTGCGGGAGAGCCATACCCTGTGCACTTTAAAGAACACGCTGGATGGCCTTGACGGGAGGCTACCATCTGTCTCCCAACAGCTGTTCCAGTGGGTCCCCTTCCCCAACCTTCTCTGAGCCTTCCGGGTCCATGTGACCTGGCCATTTACCCAATGGTGTGCAAAAAAGTGCCGCTCAGAGGTAAAACAACCCAACCCATTTTTCAGCATAATTCGTGTGATATTTGTGTATATTATATTTATTTAGAAGCACTGAAAAGCAGCTTCACTGATCATAACAATTTACTTCAAAAGCCCACTTAAACACAAATTATAATTGTCACAACAAAACAACTTACTTAAAATGAATGCAAACTGATGTAATGATTCAATTAATTATGAAAATATTTAGAATGAGTATCACAGCAACGTTTGTTGTTAAATATTTCGATGTGTGATTTCTGTGAATATCAAAGCAATATTGTTAAAAATCTGAATGAGATCTTCAATTTATTTCTAGTGATAGTTTTAAATTAAAACCTTATTTTCTTAGTTAAGGAGATCTGAATGTGATTTTATATTCACATAACATGGCCATATTCAGAAACGTTTTGTTTAACGTTTTGTAATATATGTACTGCATGTCCCATATATTTTGTTATAAATATATTCTAAAAGATTAAGGGAAAAAGAGATTTAAATATGACGCACTAATAAGCTATAATAATTTCTAAAAAACAAAGCAAAAAATTCCAGAACGATATTCTAATCTGTTCCGGTACAATCCAGAATTCGCTGACTCTTCCCAGAAAGTTTTAAAATTTAAAATACTGAGAGAATATTGGTTACGAATTAAAGCACTGATAGCAACCGGTAAATTTATTACTAAAATTAATATCTATAGCAATTTAGAGTAAATTTTCACTTTTGAGCTTTCGAACTATTTTTCTGGTCAGGGTATTAAAACCTGTTACACATAAATGCAGTGTAATGTAAAATCCGTTTCTTTTGGTGACTGAGAATTACCGGATTTTAACCTTCTCTGAGCCTTCAGGGTTCTTGTGACCTGGCCATTTGTCCCATTGTGTGCAAAAAAAGTGACATTCAGATTGGATTCAATCTCACCACAGTAACATGGAGATGCTTCTGACTTGGCCGGTTAAACCTTTCTACGTTTATATCCACTTATTTGTCAACGTTTTTCTAACAGTTTTATTGAAATTTGGGAGGGATTAAATCCTCCCCCCCATTCACGAAAATTACAACGATGACGATTTTTTACGACGACGACAATCATTAGATCCCTTTTTTCCCCATTATCTAATAATTTAAATAATATATTAAACGGGGATTTTTTAAAAGTCAACATCCTGAAATGTTTTATATATCATTTCATCGCTATTTAACTTCATGAATCTCTTTATAATTGAATGGACTTAAAAATGAATCAAGCAAGCTAAAACGAAAGTTATTTTTAAAGCGAAATATACGTAAACAGATATTTGTCAAATTCAAGAATAAAAATATCGATGGGTCAACGACATGCTCCAAAAGAGGTTTACTCAAACATTTCGGGGCGGGGGTGGCTCAGTCGGTAGCGCGCCAGGCTCGTAATCTGTCGTTCCCATGTTCGAGTCCCAGCTGGCTCAGTGTTGAGATTTATCTCCGCAAAATTCCCCGTCCTGCCCACGGTCAGTAGGGAACACCGATGGGCTTGGAAAGACCGCCGTCTGCCGGATGGGACGTTAGCCGTGTCCCGGTGTGCGGGAGAGCCATAATCTGTGCACTTTAAAGAACACGCTGGATGGCCTAGACGGGAGGCTACCATCTGACTCCCAACAGTTGTTCCAGTGGGTCCCCTCCCCCAACCTTCTCTGAGCCTTCGGGGTCCATGTGACCTGGCCATTTTGCCCATGGTGTGCAAATAAGTGCCACTCAGAGGTAGAACAACTCAAACATTTCTCTCTTTCGAACACTTTGATTTTAATGGATCTTCAAAGTAAGAATTGGATACAGAAAGCAATTATTGAACGAAGCAGTCTACTATTGTTACAGTTAACGACATTTTAATCTCTGTGAACGCATTTCGAGATAGAGTTGACATTTACCTTTTTAGAGAGAAAAAAAAAACGATGAGTCTACTGTTATCTCATTAGGAAAATAATTTCGAGATCAATAGCAAATAAAATTTCACTGGAATTTTTCGCAATACATTATTTGAGAACATTAGTTTTAAGATCCAGTAGAATCAGTTCATCGAAGAATGATATCAAGTTGGGTTGTCTTACTTTTGAGAGGGGCGATTGCGGGGATGGCTCAGTCTGTAGCGCGCCAGGCTCGTAATCTGTAGTTCCCAGGTTCGAGTCCCAGCCGGGTCAACGTTGAGATTTATCTCCGCAAAAATTCCCCGCCCTTCCCACGGTCAGTAGGGGACACCGTTGGGTTTGGAAAGGCCGCCGTCCATCGGATGGGACGTTAAGCCGTGGCCCAGTGTGTGGGAGAGCCATACACTGTGCACGTTAAAGAACAGGCTGGATGGCCTTGACGGGAGGCTACCATCTGTCTCCCAACAGCTGTTCCAGTGGGTCAACTCCCCCAACCTTCTCTGAGCCTTCGGGTCCATGTGACCTGGCCATTTAGCCCATGGTGTGCAAAAAAGTGCCGCTCAGAGGTAAAACAACCCAACGTTAAAGAACACGCTGGATGGCCTTGACAGGAGGCTACCATCTGTCTCCCAACAGCTGTTCCAGTGGGTCCCCTCCCCCAACCTTCTCTGAGCCTTCGGGGTCCATGTGACCTGGCCATTTAGCCCATTGTGTGCAAAAAAGTGCCGCTCAGAGGTAAAACAACCCAACGTTAAAGAACACGTTGGATGGCCTTGACGGGAGGCTACCATCTGTCTCCCAACAGCTGTTCCAGTGGGTCCCCTCCCCTAACCTTCTCTGAGCCTTCGGGGTCCATGTGACCTAGCCATTTAGCCCATTGTGTGCAAAAAAGTGCCGCTCAGAGGTAAAACAACCCAACTTACTTCTGAGATGCACTTTTTTGGCTTACAATTGGTCAAATGACCAGGTCGCAAGGACCCCAAGGGCTCAGAGAAAGTTGAGCGAAGCGGACTCAATAGACACTTTTAAGATACGTGTTTTGATACAAAAAATTTAATTAAAAAGCAGGTGAAGAGATCATATTTGATTCTGCCGGTAATCCTGATCTCTGATCTCTTAACCCAGGGGTGGGCAATTGTTTTCGTATCTACACTGCGCATGCGTATTGAAGTGGCCGTCCTAAACGAAACGAATCTTCGGTCGCGCACGGGAAGGAAATCTCGGTTCAAGGCAGATTTTTCTGACTGTCTTGGCGGGCCACAAAAAATTCTTAGCGGGCCGCTATTTGCCCACCCATGTCTTAACCTGTTTAAATTCAAGTTTGGGATAAATTTTGTTGAAGCCTGTAAATATAACTCTTATTTGTTTAATATTTTCATAGTTATAAACGCTGGAATATTTAACAGACTACAAAACAAATCATCCCAAAATTTAATAAAAACAGGTTAAGAGATCAGAGATCAGGCTTGATTTGTTTAAAATCGAGATTTATATAGATTTGATTGAGATCTTTAATTTACCTTTAGATATACTTTTCAATAAAAATCACATTGAAAAAATTCTTGAACTCTGAATGTGATTTCCTACTGAGATATGATGGAACTGTTTCCATTTTTCTCTCTAGCACCTCTCCGCAAAATTCCCCGCCCTGCCCACGGTCAGTAGGGGACACCGCTGGGCTTGGAAAGACCGCCGTCCGTCGGATGGAACGTTAAGCCGTGGCGCCGTGTGCGGGTGAGCCATACCCTGTGCACGTTAAAGAACACGCTGGATGGCCTTGACGGGAGGCTACCATCTGTCTCCCAACAGCTGCTCCAGTGGGTCCCCTCCCCCAACCTTCTCTGAGCCTTCGGGGTCCATGTGACCTGGCCATTTAGCCCATGGTGTGCAAAAAAGTGCCGCTCAGAGGTAAAACAACCCAACCCAACCCTCTCTAGTACCTGTATATTACGCGTGTTTTCGAATAAATCTTTTAATGGCCACTATAACGGATGGATAATGTTTATACTGGAACGGCGTTCCAGATCGTTCCTGCTCGAGCCAACCACTTTACCCCCCCCCCCCCCCCACCACCACACACACACACACACATACACTCTTTAGTTTTTTTTAGATCTGGTTCTGAGTAGAGCTCATAACCAGAGAAAGATTTTTTGTCAGTTCTAGATTTCGAAAGTTAAATGAACTCGATTCCTGTATCGTATTACACTTTAATTTTCGACTGTTATCAGTGATGCTATTATGCAAATCTGGATTAATTGCTAATGTTCCCTTGATTGGCTGAGCATCGATGATATCACAATAACTACCAAGCACACAACGTTATTCAGGAGTGTTGAATATCATCTTCCGTAATCATCATTTTCAGAAAGAAATCGATATCGTAATTATCCTTCCGGGCTAATTTGGTCTGTTTTAGTTTTTTTTTTCCGCGTTCGTTTCATTTTTACGTTAATATCTGATGGGCGAATTCAGATAAAATAAAACTCTCATTAAATAAGATCAATTAGAGATAGAATCTGCAGAGAGAAAGGAAGAGAATCTTCTGTCTGAAAACCATTAGGGATGTTAAATTGTTGGAAAACCATAGTAGAAGATTTCTATCTTTAGAGGGTAGTTTGGGTTGTTTTACCTCTGAGCGGCACTTTTTTGCACACCATGGGCTAAATGGCCAGGTCACAAGGACCCCGAAGGCTCAGAGAAGGTTGGTGACCCACTAGAACAGCTGTTGGGAGACAGATGGTAGCCTCCCGTTATGGCCATCCAGCGTGTTCTTTAACGTGCACAGGATATGGCTCTCCCGTACACGGACATGCGATTTAACGTCCCATCCGACGGACGGCGATCTTTCAAAGGCTTTTGGGTTGGGTTGTTTTACCTCCGAGCGGCACTTTTTTGCACATCATGGGCTAAATGGACAGGTCACAAGGACCCCGAAGGCTCAGAGAAGGTTGGTGGCCCACTGGAACAGCTGTTGGGAGACAGATGGTAGCGGCACTTTTTTGCACACCATGGGCTAAATGGCCAGGTCACAAGGACCCCGAAGGCTCAGAGAAGGTTGGTGACCCACTGGAACAGCTGTTGGGAGACAGATGGTAGCCTCCCGTTATGGCCATCCAGCGTGTTCTTTAACGTGCACAGGATATGGCTCTCCCGCACACGGGGTCACGACTTAACGTCCCATCCGACGGACGGCGATCTTTCCAAGGCTTTTGGGTTGTGTTGTTTTACCTCTGAGCGGCACTCTTTTGCACACCATGGGCTAAATGGCCAGGTCACAAGGACCCCGAAGTCTCAGAGAAGGTTGGTGACCCACTAGAACAGCTGTTGGGAGACAGATGGTAGCCTCCCGTTATGGCCATCCAGCGTGTTCTTTAACGTGCACAGGATATGGCTCTCTCGTACACGGGGCCACGGCTTAACGTCCCATCCGACGGACGGCGGCCTTTTCAAGCCCATCGGTGTCCCCTACTGACCGTGGGCAGGGTGGGGAATTTTCCGGAGATAAATCTCAACGCTGACCCAGCTGGGACTCGAACCTGTGAAGTGCAGATTACAAGCCTGGTGCGCTACCGATTGAGCCACCCCCGCCCTCTCTAACTTTAGAGGTAAATTTTTTAATGTAAAAATGATCTGTAAAAATCTTGCATTAAATTTCTTCAATCCGTAAAGTAGTTGGATTTTTGTCATGATTAACAATTTCTCCAAGTCAGCAGCCGGATTCTCCGTGACGTTAAGAAAATTCTCTTAGTCAGTCGCTAAATTATTTTTTCTTTTGCCATTAAAAAACTTCTCATATTTCCTATATACACTATATCGCAAAAAGTGTCCTGACACTTTCATGTTAATTGAATGAATAACCACATTCAAATCTATCTAACTTTGAAAATAAGCTTTTTACGGAAAAAAATCACTAGACATAAATTGAAGATCTCGGTCAGAGCTCTTTAAATCTCTATTTTCTATAATATTAATCTAATATTTAAAGAGTTATGGCAGCTATAATATTTACAACAGATGTTATCACACACCACACTTCCAAAACATTTTCCCCCGAAAACTCCAAAAATCCTTACACAAAATTCAAATATCGCATTTATATTGCGAACAACTTGTTATAACAGTTGTGATCTAACTTTTTGAAGTAAATTTTCAAAACTAGCAAAAGTTTCACTTAAATATTATAGATTCCATAACTCTTTAAATATTAGATTGATATTATACAGTCGCTCAAAAAAGTATCCAAACACTATTGCTGATTACAAAATTCAGAAAAAATATCTGGCAACGATTTTTTTCCTGACTTCTGTAATCAACCATAGTGTTTGGATATTTTTTAATATTCTGGAGCGTGTGCAGTAACTGCACACGCTCCAGTAACTGCACATGCTCCAGTTTGCTGTGAACGGTAACTGGAGCGTGTACAGTTGCTGTACACGCTCCAGATATTTTTCCTGAATTCTGTAATCACGTGACACGGAGGTTGCCAGATCACTAATTTCTAAAAAAGTCTTTGCCAGATATTTTTTTCTGAATTCTGTAATCTCCAATAGTGTTCGGATACTTTTTTGAGCGACTGTACAAAATAGAGATTTAGAGAGCTCTGACCCAAGATCTTCAATTTACGTCTAGTGACATTTTTCCTTATGTGTCTATTCGTTCACTTAACATGAAAATGTCCGGACACTTTTTGCAATATAGTGTATATATTCTCATATATATTTTCCTACTTCCCCTTTTTCATGAACCAATTTTTTCCCTTTCAGTAACTGAATTCTTGTTGCCATTTGATAATTATTTCAGTCATTCGCAATATTCACGAGGCCAGAATCAGTTTACTTTTTAGTAACTGATATATCAGTGACAATGTAAGTTTTTTTTTCTGCGAATGAATCTGAATTTTCTTTGGCAGTAAAATATTTTTTTAAGTTGAATTTTCTGTATCATTAGGCAACTTTTTCGGGCTATTTGCTGAATTCTCCGTGCAAACAGACAATTTGTTTCGATCAGTAAAATAGATCAGTTGGGTTGTGTTGTTTTACCTCTGAGCGGCACTTTTTTGCACACAATGAGCTAAATGGCCAGGTCACATGGATCCCGAAGGCTCAGAGAAGGTTGGGGGAGGGGACCCACTGGAACAGCTGTTGGGAGACAGATGGTAGCCTCCCGTCAAGGCCATCCAGCGTGTTCTTTAACGTGCACAGGGTATGGCTCTCTCCCGCACACGGGACCACGGCTTAACGTCCCATCCGACGGACGGCGGCCTTTCCAAGTCCATCGGTGTCCCCTACTGACCGTGGGCAAGGCGGGGAATTTTGCGGAGATAAATCTCAACGCTGATCCAGCTGGGACTCGAACCTGGAAACTACAGATTACGAGCCTGGCGCGCTACCGACTGAGCCACCCCCGCCCCAATCTCAACGCTGACCCAGCTGGGACTCGAACCTGGGAACTACAGATTAGGAGCCTGGCGCGCTACCGACTGAGCCACCCCCGCCCCAATTAGATTAGTACATAATTCTTTGGGATATTGGACAATAGCTTCATAATCTAGCCCATACACACAGATTAATTGTAAACTTAAAGCACTTTCTTTAGGTTAGTTACTGATTTTTTCGTGACATTTTCTCTTCTGGTACAATCGTTCAAAAAAGTATCCGAATACTATGGTTGATTATAGAATTCAGAAAAATTATCTGACAACTATTTTTTTTTAGAAATTAGTGATCTGGCAACCTTCGTGTTACGTAACACGAAGGTTGCCAGAGCACTAATTTCTAAAAGGTCAGTCTGTAGCACACCAGGCCCGTAATCTGCAGTTCCCAGGTTGGAGTCCCAGCTGGGTCAGCGTTGAGATTTATCTCCGCAAAATTCCCCGCCTTGCCCACGGTCAGTAGGGGACACCGATGGGCTTGGAAAGTCCGCCGTCCGTCGGATGGGACGTTAAGCCGTGGCCCCGTGTGTGGGAGAACCATACCCTGTGCACGTTAAAGAACACGTTGGATGGCCTTGACGGGAGGCTACCATCTGTCTCCCAACAGCTGTTCCAGTGGGTCCCCTCCCCCAACCTTCTCTGAACCTTCAGGGTCCAAGTGACCTGGCCATTTAGCCCATGGTGTGCAAAAAAGTGCCGCTCAGAGGTAAAACAACCCAACCCAACCCAGGTTCGAGTCCCAGCTGGGTCAGCGTTGAGATTTATCTCCGTAAAATTCCCCGCCTTGCCCACGGTCAGTAGGGGACACCGATGGGCTTGGAAAGACCGCCGTCCGTCGGATGGGATGTTAAGCCGTGGTCCCGTATGCGAGAGAGTCATACCCTGTGCACCTTTAAGAACACGTTGGAGGCTACCATCTGTTTACTAACAGCTGTTCCAGTGGGTTCCCCCTCTCCCAACCTACTCTTAGCCTTCGGGGTTCATGTGACCTGGCCATTTAACCCACGGTGTGCAAAAAAGTGCCACTCAGAGGTAAAACAACCCAACTTCTCCTCCTTTCAAGACAAAATGCTGAATTTCGGGGCGGGGGTGGCTCAGTCGGTAGCGCGCCAGGCTCGTAATCTGTAGTTCCCAGGTTCGAGTCCCAGCTGGGTCAGCGTTGAGATTTATCTCCGCAAAAATTCCCCGCCCTGCCCACGGTCAGTAGAGGACACCGATGGGCTTGGAAAGGCCGCCGTCCGTCGGATGGGACGTTAAGCCGTGGCCCCGTGTGCGGGAGAGCCATACCCTGTGCACGTTAAAGAACACGCTGGATGGCCTTGACGGGAGGCTACCATCTGTCTCCCAACAGCTGTTCCAGTGGGTCCCCTCCCACAACCTTCTCTGAGCCTTCGGGGTCCATGTGACCTGGCCATTTAGCCCATGGTGTGCAAAAAGGTGCCGCTCAGAGGTAAAACAACCCAACCCAACCTCCTTTCAAAATCCACCGCGTGGCAATCCATGACGTAACTAACGCTCCGTGCTGTATCTCGAGTATCTCGCAGTAACACAGTCTCATTTTCATTCTTGCACGTGTAGATTCTTAACAATCGCTGAAGTAAACTGGTAAACAACGTTGTCGCTCTACAAATGAATCCAGGTAAAGTGATTAAAGTAGTCGCTAGTGAGATACCTGGAGACCTTTGAGTGTCTTATAAAGAGGTAACCATGGTAACGGGAAACAAAATGTATGAAATGAGATCTGTTCGTGATCGAAGAGGATTTGGTTATTTTAGTTTTATCGTTTCAATACGAACATATTTGCGTGAATTCGGATACATCTTAATGTACAATATCATCTAGAAATTTCCTAGTTTAATTTTTTTCATTTCTGAGTTGTTAAGTTTGTTCTTGGATATCGCCTTCTTATTTTTTTTGTTCACGAAAATATGCCATGGGAAGCAACACGGATATTTTTTTATCCACGGTATTTCAGAAGTTGCACAAATATTGGATCACTATTGCACTGTGCAAGTAAACTCTTTGAAACATGAAACGTTTCTGCTTCTTAATAGTGATTTACTTTGCTATTCTGTGGAGTGAAAATGCTGAAAGGTAAAAATTTCAAAGAAAGATGATACACGCACCAGTCAAAAAAGCGGTAAATAAGGAATTTTCTCGGTTATGACATTTAACCAGCGCCATCTAGTGGGTAAAAGAATTCCTAAAAACTAAGACAAAAATACGTCTTTACCAGAAGGAGTAAAAGGGGAAAACTATGAAGTATTACTGTACCAGGGTCTAGGAAAATCGCTATCCGTTGCATTCATTATTTTATATGGATGGTTAAATATCCCAAAATACATTGCAATAGAAGAGAAAACAATGGTAAAAAAAATCGCATAGAAACCAAAATATGGTTGGTAGAATTGTTTGAAAGACACTAAAATACAGTGAAGTGGATGTTGGAATGTAAATGCGCACACATTGCAGTGGATGGGAGAATATTTTCAAAACTCTAAAGAAGTGGAAGGCATTATATCATGCAAAAATCAAACAAAGTGTGTACTGGAGATGATAGAACACTTTCAATATATGCTGGAATGGATGACAGAAATAAGGGAAAAAATTAACAACGTACATGGGATTGGATCAGAAAATATCTTCGAATATATGGAATGGACAACACAATATCTTCCAAACGTACTGTGATGGGAGAGAAAACAAGGGCAAAATCTCTTCAAAGGAGTTGGGTTGGGTTGTTTTACCTCTGAGCGGCACTTTCTTGCACACCATGGGCTAAATGGCCAGGTCACATGGACCCCGAAGGCTCAGAGAAGGTTGGGGGAGGGGACCCACTGGAAAAGCTGTTGGGAGACAGATGATAGCCTCCCGTCAAGGCCATCCAGCATGTTCTTTAACGTGCACAAGGTACAGCTCTCCCGCACACGGGGCCAAGGCTTAACATCCTATCCAACGGACGGCGGCCTTTCCAAGCCCATCGGTGTCCCCTACTGACCGTGGGCAGGGCGGGGAATTTTGCGGAGATAAATCTCAACGCTGACCCAGCTGGGACTCGAACCTGGGAACTACAGATTACGAGCCTGGCGCGCTACCGACTGAACCAATCGATTACTTAATAACTGAAAATTCTCACACAGTATAAAAAAGTATTAGAAGAATGGCCAGAGAATGAACAAAGTACGTGGGATTGGATGACGGGTTATCTTCAAAATATGCAGGAATGAGAATATACAGGAATACACAATAGAATATTTAAGAGTGTTTAAAAACTTCACCGTAAATTCTCGGAAGCATGAAACGTGTCTGTTTTTTAATAGTGATTTACTTTGCTATTCTTTTGAGCACAAATGCTAAAAGATAGAAATCTCAAAGGAAGATAATATATGCAACAGTCAAAAAAGCAGTAAATAAGGAATTTTCTCGGTTACGTCATTTAACCAGCGCCATCTAGCGGGTAAAAGAAATTCTGAAAACCAACACAAAAATACGTCTCTACTAGAAGGAGTAACAGGGGAAAACCATGAAGTAATACTGTATTAGGATCTAGAAAAATCACTGTCCATTACATTAATTTTTCCATTATATTTATGTATTTCAAAGCATTTTTTGTCAAGAGCTAAAATTATTTGATGAATGGACGACAAAATATCTTCAAATACAGTGGACGGATGACAGAATAACCCGCCTTGCCCACGGTCAGTAGGGGACACCGATGGGTTTGGAAAGGCCGCCGTCCGTCGGATGGGACGTTAAGCCGTGGACACGTGTGCGAGAGAGCCAGTTGTTTAACACACAAAACGTGTGTTAACGGCACACGTTTTGTGACGTTAAGCTCGTGCACAGGGTATGGCGAGAGAGCCATATCCTGTGCACGTTAAAGAAACACTGGATGGCCTTGACGGGAGGCTATCATCTGTCTCCCAACAGCTGTTCCAGTGGGTCCCTCTCCCAACCTTCTCTGAACCTTCGAGGTCCATGTGACCTGGCCATTTAGCCCATGGTGTGCAAAAAAGTGCCGCTCAGAGGTAAAACAACCCAACCCAACAACAGAATAACTTCAAAATACGTTGCAATAGCTGAAAAAAGAACTGTAAAAATTTGATAAATATACGCTGAAATGACAGAATCGCTTTCAAAACATTAAAATACATGAAATGGATGGCTGAATCATCTCCAAATATCTACCAGTACAGTAGAATGAATAGCAGAATAACTACAAAATTAATAACGCGAACAGGAAATGATGACAGAATATGTCCAAAAATATACTGGAATGAGAGACAGAACAATTAAAAGATCCCAAAATGCAGCGTAATGACAAAATTGCTAATTATACCGAAAGGTTACTGGAAAAAACCCACAAGATTTCATAAAAATGCAATGAGATAGGTAAGATAACAAACATTTCAAAAAAATCTTTATCAATGTATAATACTGTTGAAATGGAGCGAAAGAAATATTATTCTGGAAATACTCGAACTTTAGTTTCACTATTCAAGGTGTATTTTCGATAAACGTTTACTATTAACGTTACCTATTCTCATAATGCAGCAAAAGCGTCAAGAAAGTCCACACTTTTATCGGAAGTGACGTTGTAGAACCATCTAGATACTCATCTATTACAAGACATGACATCATCATCATAATATACATATCTAGACGTGACATCATCATAATAACTTATTGGAAAGGCCCTTGCCGTGAATTTCAAGAAAGTGAATCCCCGAAATATGGTGCAATCACAGATCACACGATGGTTCGCACTCCGTTTTTTAATAATAATCTAGATTAGGGGTTCTCAACGTGGGGTAAAAAAAATAAACACCCCCTCAAGCAGCTACTTGCCACAGAGGTCTGACAAGAGCCTGTCAGTTTATATGCCACAGTAGAAGGTCTGAGAGGATGGCAGGACCTCAGCAGAAAAACGACACATACATCCATGCCTTAACCCGGGGCTCGAACCCAGGTCCCTTAGATCAGTAGCCAAGCGTGCTACCCACTCGGCCACGGGACGGCTACGCGGTAAAATGTTTTAGGCTACGCCGTGAGAGCTCAAATGTCGCTTGATCTAGTAACAAAGCCAGTGTTTTATTTTATCCCCATTGTTATACTATAACTATAGTTTTTATCTGTCTATACAAGGGGTATGCCAGTTACATACACATATCTAGGGGGTACGTGAAGCCTAAAAGTTTGAGAACCACTGATCTAGATAGTACCGAAAAAGTGATAGTACCGAAAATACCTAACCCTTTCCAGGAGTGCAGAGAAAGTCCTAGCAGAATAGTGCAATCAGGGATCATATGACGGGGTGATGACAAAGAATATGAGGTAATCTTCTATCTTGTTCGAACTTGAAAACCCCTAAATTAGTCCAACTCCCTTACAGTCACTTTATTGGTTGCCGCAATCTTTAAACATCAAAAAATTGCCATTCGCAATTAAACTTTCGATAGCAACACCTATTATGACAATGAGGGGGAAAAAACCCTTACTGAAACTCTAAATTTTGGAAAAAAACCCTATAGACGAGATTACAAACCCATGGATTAGTGCCTCCCATATTTTCAATCCCTCTTACAGTCACCAGGAATGTCACAACCCTTAAGATCCCTGAAAATTATCAATTCCAACTAAACTTTCGTTGGCCGCGCCAACTAAACTTTCGTCGAAAGGGTTGGGTTGGGTTGTTTTACCTCTGAGCGGCACTGTTTTGCACACCATGGGCTAAATGGCCAGGTCACATGGACCCCGAAGGCTCAGAGAAGGTTGGGGGAGGGGACCCACTGGAACAGCTGTTGGGAGACAGATGGTAGCCTCCCGTCAAGGCCATCCAGGATGTTCTTTAACGTGCACAGGATATGGCTCTCCCGCACACGTGGCCACGGCTTAACGTCCCATCCGACGGACGGCGGCCTTTTCAAGTCCATCGGTGTCCCCTACTGACCGTGGGCAGGGCGGGGAATTTTGCGGAGATAAATCTCAACGCTGACCCAGCTGGAACTCGAACTTAGGAACTACAGATTACGAGCCTGGCGCACTACCAACTGAGCCACCCCCGCCCCTCGTCGAACGGGAAAATAGGAGGACTTTGTGATGATGACGTCAGAATCCAAGATGGCGGACGAAGCCAAAATCGAAGGAAATTTCAGTAACCGAGAATGACGTCATAGTGCATGTGACCGGAGATGGGCGTGGCCGTAACGCGTGACCTTGGGGACTTTTCAAGGTAAAATCCGACAGAGTGCCGTACCACTACTCACGCCTGTTGTTGGATGCTGCTCCTTCATCTCCTTAACCATTTTGGGCTAAACAATGTTGGTGTAGTATTGTCCATTTATAGCCATTTTTTCAGGTAAGGTGTCCACAGCTACCACTCCTTGGGAATTGAAAACATTGTGAACATTCTCTTCCTGGAGCAAAAGTCTTGTCGGAGGATTTGGGCACGTGATTCATCTTCCCCAATCCAAACATAGTTGATTTTTCTGGAGTTGTACAGTAATAAAACGTCTCTTCACCTGTGACAATGTATTTAACGGTTTGGGGTCAGTATGTTGAAACGTTGCCAACATTTCCTTGCACGAGTCGACTCTAGCCTTTTTTTGCTGTTCTGTCAGTTTGTGGGGATCCATTTGGTACAGATCTTTCGTAACTTTAAAATTTAATGAATAATTGCACACTAACATCTATACTTATTATCTGAACTGTGATGTGTGAGTTTTCCTTAACCCATTTCCTCCCAAGTGTTGCGTGTACGCAACACTTGGGTACACGCAACTTCGTGTTCTTATAACATGAATGTTATAAGAACACGAAGTGTTGTACGCAATACTGTTCGTGTTCGCACACACAGTGTTCGAACACTTCATGTTCGCAACACTGGGAAGTCATGTTATAAGAACACAAAGTGTTGTACGCAACACTGGGAAGAAATGGGTTAATGCGTTCACAAATAGCAGCGATGGCTCTCTCGTTCACGGCCTTCCTTGGTCTTCCTGCACGAGGGAGGTCTTTGAATCTCTGCGGTCCACTGACTTTGTGCATCCATCCCGTAATAGTGCCATATGAACAGGCACGATTCCCATATCCTTGTGATAAATCGCGATAAATTTTTTTCGCGTCGTCCCTAAGTTGCATCTTTGTGAAAATGTAAAATCTTTCCCCTTCTTTAGTAGACTCCAGAGCAACAACGCACAGATTTCGCTGACCGAAATTTACGCGTCGCCAGTGAAGAGAGTTGAGTTGGGTTGTTTTACCTCTGAGCGGCACTTTTTTGCACACAATGGGCTAAACGGCCAGGTCACATGGACCCCGAAGGCTAAGAGAAGGTTGGGGGATGGGATCCACTGGAACAGCTGTTGGGAAACAGATGGTAGCCTCCCGTCAAGGCCATCCAGCGTGTTCTTTAACGTGCACAGGGTATGGCTCTCCC